>CM064335.1:10752500-12063333 GCA_032595735.1 Pelochelys cantorii
GCATTTAACAGGGAGAATGAGGATTGAGAACATGTGCAACGTGACTGAGTTAGTGGGGAGGAAGGATCATAGTTGTTGGCATTTCCTGCCTTTTCCATGCTTTTTAGTGATTTCACATTCTCCATATTGCACTTTTCCATGCCTTTGTCCTCTTTTACTTGTCTAAAAGGAAGATGCATCAGCCAGAACTATCCAACTAGTACAATCAAAATGTGCTACTTCTGTGGCCCCTGTGATCAGAATCAGAGTGCCTCTCAGCCTCTCTCTCTCTCTCTCTCTCCCTTGCTGTCAGGTAGGGGAGAACTATTATCCCCACTTTACAGATGGGGAACTGAGGCACAGAGACACTAAAGGAAGGTTGAATCAAGATACACAACTCCATCTATGTTAATTACATAGCTGGAGTCGACATACTTTGATTTGAGTTTTCCCGCCATCCCCACAGTGGGAGGCCAATGGAAGCAAACACACTGGTTGGCTTCCCTTATTCCTCATAGGAGCAGGAGCACCAGCTGCCGACAGGGGTGCCTCCTGAGTTCGATTTAGACTTGCTAAATTGAACTCTGGAAAAATCGATCACGGCAGTGTCAATCTTCTCCGGAGTGAAGACATGGCCTAAGTCCTCAAAGGTATTTAGGCACCTAACTCCCATTGATTTAAAGTGATTTGATATAAAGTCACTTGGACTAAGTGATTTGTCCAAGATGACAAAGCAAGTCCAGGGCAGAGTAGGGATATAGGACAAAGCCTGAATCCCAGGCTAGTGTCCTAACTAGTGACCATCCTCCCTTGCTAAAAAGCTTTTTTGGTAGACAACACATATTACATTTGCTACTCTGGAGCTCATGGTCTTGTGAAACTCCAAAAATCTATGTATGCTAAACAGCCTCCTGCACTTAGCAGTACCCTTGTCAACACCCCTTGCCCTGAAAATTGTATAAGCCTCTTGAATGTAACAATTTTCTCTGTCCTGGACAGTTGTGCTTGTAAATTACTGCAATGCACTACATCAGGGAATGATCATAAAAGCCCTTAAAGAACTCCAGATGGTCCAAAACATGGCAGCAGCAGCCCTACTTTCTATATCCAACTCCAGGTGCTCTGGTCACTGGACTGGCTCCCCATTAAACACTGGGTTAAGGTCATGGACCTAGTCTCTACTGGTTGGGATCAAGATACCAAAGACAACTTCTCCCTCCCTGACCAAGGCCTACCACAACTGCACTCCCCAGGAACAACAGCCATCCACAGCAAGAGCATTACTTGTCAGAGCTTCTAGGCAGAACAGTCAGCACTGCCACAATTATGGAACAATTTTCCTGAAGACATGAGGAATGTCTGGTCATTTTCATATCCAAGTCCAAGATCCATCTCTCTTCCCTAGCTCTCTCTCAACAATGTTTGTAGGAGAACATTGCTAGCTGTTTCCCTTCCCCAGGGAGTGAGGGAAAAGTGCAGTTGCTGCATTCCTCACTCTGGCTGAGAAGCAAGGGGACAGACAAACCTGGACCTACCCCAGCTGGGGGACATGCAGCTCTCTCCTAGCTATGCTTGCTGAAGCTGCTCTTGAGACTCTAGCACCTGACCCAGCTGAGGTCATTTCAACTTTGATTGCTGGGTATGGAAGCCAACACCAGACCATCAAGTACGCTGCTGCCATCTGTAGCGTCAAGCCAAGCCACATCAGCACAGCTCCACCTCAGATCCATCACTCCTCAGAGCCACTCGCTGTCTTAAGGTTGTCTCTGGGCTGAGTGCTGGGAGAGAGATTAGTGGTATACAGAACCTTTAATGTAGCCCTTGTGGCAAAAAACCCCTTTTCCTTCTTCTTTAGCCTGGTCCATGGTCCCTTACCTAACTGCCTGACTGTGGTCTAATCCTCAGCACATTTAGAGGAATCCTCTTCTACTTTCATTTCTAAATAGGGCCACTAACATTTTTATTGGCCCCCAAACTTGAAACTTAACTGCATTTTAACCAAAATACCCCAAACAGTCACATAACCAAAAGGTTAATGAGGCCTGGCCTATTCAGTCATTTCCCCTTGTTCCCAAGCAGATGCCTTTGGAGTCCTCCCTCCATCTGGAGTTCTCAAACACCTCTGGGCCATACCTTTCCCACTTCACAACAGTGGGCTCTGTACCCTTACAGCTTCTGCCCACAGGGATTTACATGGGGCAAGAGTCAACATTTCTAAAATTAATCTGGATCTTTGTTAGGCAAGGTATTTATGGAGGTGCTACAACTGCAGCCAACATTATAACTGTGTGCACATTAACTTCCTGATGCCTTTCCCAGACTCCTTCCTCTGGCTACATCTGCTCCTCCCTCCAAGTTCCATACAGGTTGCTACATCTTTTTTTTAACAACTGTTATGTCTTTTTTGCCAACATTTGCTGACTTGCTTGGGCCACAGGTAGGGTTCCTAACCCTTCAGTTTCACTAGGAGTCTCCCAGAATCAGGCTTGATCTCCTGGAAGCTACTGACGCTAAACCAGGAGATTTTAGGCTGCTAAAAGTCTGGCAATGCAGCATGGCTAAGGCATGCTCCCTGCCTGCCCTGGCTGCGTGCTGCTCTTAGAAATGGCCGGCACATCCCTGCAGCCACTGAGGGGGGGAAGAAGGGGTCTCTGCATGCTGCCGCTGCCCCAAGTACCCACTCCGCAGGTCCTATTGGCCAGGAACCACAGCAGTGCTTGCAGGTGAGGACCTGCACCCTCTCCCCCCCAGGAGCTGCAAGGAATTCCCGTTGCTTTTGGGAGCGGCATGGGCTAAAGCAGGTAGAGAGCCTTCCTTAGCCCTGCTGCACTGCTAACTGGGAGCCATCTCAGTTAGGCATCTCCTCACCTGAACCAACATCCCTCACTCCCTCCCAACCCCCTGGCCCAATCCTGAACCCTTTCCCAGAGTCAGCAATCTATACTCCCACCTGTACCCATCACTCCCTTTCATAGCCTGACCACCCTCCTGCATCCAAACTCCTTCCCAGAGCCTGCACCCCAAACTCCCTCTTGCACACTAACCCTATGCCCCAGGTTCAGCTTGGAGCCCCCTCTCACACTCTGAAACCCTCGGTCCCAGCCCAGATCCCCTCCTACACACCAATTCCCTGCCGCAGCACAGTGAAAGTGAGTGAGGATGGTGGAGAGTGGTGACAGTAAGTGGGGCAGGGCCTCAAGGAAGGGAGAAGACAGGGCAAAGGTGTTTGGGTTGTGTGATTAGAGAGTTTGCAACCCTACCCAGAGTTAACTAGTACACAGCTCTCCATAGGGACATGGACTTCATCTCCAGCATATTGTGACCTCTTAGGCCTGAGAGTCTTTCAAGTATGTCGATCTTCAAACCAATCTCCTACTTCTTGTCTATGTTATTGATGTTGGAGGAGGATTTGCTTCAATCCTGCTGCTGCCTACATTCTTTTAGATGGCATCCTGCTGGCCTTCTCTGTTGCTTATATATCTAATTGCTTCTGACTTTCCTATATCAGGCCAATTGACACTATCTCCTCCTGGTCCTGGCCTTAGCCTCTTCAGTCCAGTTGTGATGGCTGTCTGCCACTACTCTGCAGTTTCCTTCAGTTTCATCTCCACTGCTGTGCTGAGTCTGTAGCTACCTCATATGACCTGTCTGTGTTCCACTGTAGCTAGAACTATGGCCTTTTGCCATTGGTTTGTGTGGCTGTCTGATGGTTGGACCCAGACCTGCTCAACTATATACAGTGGCTTGAGGTCTTGTAGCTGGCTGTCTGCTTAGTGTTTTCTTAATTACTTCTATGTTCTATCATTCCTCCACTGGACTACAGCAAACTATCCCTCGTAGGAAGCTGAGTCCCTGGGCTGGGCTATTGCTTAGTCCCTGGAAAGGTGTGTTACAATGGTACAACGTCGCCAAGCACTCTCCTTTCCTCTCTGCTTTGCTTTGCCATCAGTTTCTTGGATGCCTTTACTGCCAACTCTGCCATCTCATTACTTTGTGAGCACCCAGTAAAAGGTGTTTTGTGCTCAAATTTCCATTGGCTGCTATATTGTTTGAATTCTGCTACCATGTATTGTGCACCATAGTGTGGCACCCACTATACCTTGCAAAATTCACCTTTGGTTTCCTGATCAGAGTTCTTTCCTCTGGATAGTATATTTCCCATAAACTGCAAAAGTAATTGACTGTTACCATGAAGTTCCTGTCACTACAAGTAAGCAGGTCTGTTCTAACCTTTTCCCAGGGTTGGGTTGGGATTTCATTAGGCTGTAGAGTCTCCTGTTATCAGTGACTATACTCTCTGCCAACCTCACTTTGTACCAAGTATATTTTCAATTGGGCCTACATGTCTGGCCATTAGATACACTTCCTGAATCATCTCAGATGGGCCTGTATCCTCTGATGTGAAGTGTGTATCCATCAGAACATCAGCTCTGAAATCTGCTAAGATTATTGCTCAGACCCCTTTAAACAAAATTCCATCTTGTACACATAGCTCATCCCTCACCTGGTGGTGGGGGATAACATCCTGCAGAACTTGCATTTTTTTGATCTGGCTCACTGCTTATGGCAACTTCTTGTTCAGTGCTTTGTTGGCTTGCCTTGAGCTTCCCACAAGAAGGTACAAAGGTCCATTGGTCTCCTGTTCTACAGAGACATCTGTTGTAATTTGGAAAGCATGCTCTGCTCTGCTCAGCGTATCAGCCACTAGTACTGACTTTCTTGGGCAGTACCTTATTACCCTGTCATAGTGCTAGCATTTTCAATAACATGCACTACAGCTGCTTGAATGTGCTCAGCATTGCCTGCTTCTTGATGCTTTCTAGTGGCTTGTGACCAGATTGCAAGTCCACCAGTGTGCCCAAAGGTGAACTGACGGACAACCAGAATCTCCTTTCCTTTCTGAGTATATCCCCTTTCTGTCAGGGCTGTACTATCAAGTGCAAAGGGCTTCTGGGCTTTGCCTCCGTGCTGCTCATAGGCTGCCTTCTGAGGCATCACTTTGTAGATATAGATGCTCTACAGGGTCATAGTACTTTGACTGGTGCCTTGCTTATAATTTGGTCTGGGACCTCCTTATGGACCTCTGTTTCTCAGAGCTGGCCAGAGTCCCTCAGAAGTAAACAGATGTCTGATATCTGCATTCAGCTGAGTATTTCACTCATAACATCTATTTAGGAATTGTTGCAACTTGGTGTCATGATCCTGGATTGCCTCTTCTTTGACTTCTTCTCCTTCTCCTGTGAGAAGAAAGTAATCAGCTTCAATGTTGATGCCTGGGAGTCCATCATGTGTTTGGAACAGCTTACATGGCAACATCTCTGGGTTTGAGCTCATGCCCATGTGCATTCATGCCCAGCAGTATCTGCTAACAAATCTGGCAAAGGTTGACAGGCGGCTGGTGGTTCATTTCACTCAATGTGCCAGACTCATTCTTGACATAATCAGTGAACACCTTTGCCCTGGATAAATGAGGTAGCAAGTTTTCAGTCATTTGTAATAGAGAATTTTTTTCAATACTCTGTTCAGTGATTTTGGATCAATGAAGATCCTCAGTTCCCCTGAAGGTTTTCTCATAACTACTAGGCTGATAATCCACTCAGTGCTCGTTTCAGTTGGAGTAATGTTGCCTTCTTTTTGTAGGCTTGCCAGTTTCCTCTTCAGTGACCCCAATATGGCTGATGGAACTCAATGTTTCAAAACTCTCTTGTGCTGCACATGGGGATCCATTTCTAACTTCATCTTGCCTTCTAGTCTGAGGTATGTCTACACTGCAATGAAACAGCAACAACTGGCCCTTGTTAACTGAGTCAAGCTCATGGAGCTCAGGCTGCAGGACATAAAACTGCAACATAGACTTTCAGGCCTGGGTTTTGGGACCTCACAAGGGGGCGGGCGGGGGGTCACAAAACCCATGTTCCAGCCTAAGCCCAAACATCTACACTGCAATTTTATAGCCCCACAGACCAAGCTCCGGGAGCCTGAGTCCAGTCACAGGTATTTTGTTGCAGTGTAGACATACCCTAAGTGTCATTCTCCTTGAAATAGGTCATGATACTCCATTACAATGCTGGAGAGGGCCCAGGTTGACTGCTCTTCTCTCACACTGAGAACATCTGATGTTGTATTGCAATTAAAATACATATCTTGTGCTGCCCTGCTACAGATGGAATTCCTCTATGTGTATTATAATCACTAAGCAATAACATCTTTTGTTCTGTGGATTTCTTATCCACAGCCTGAATATGCTAATTGACCTCAGAATGGTTTTATTGTATATCATCAGCACTTGGTTAAATTTCACCAGTCTAGTATTGTTTCTCAGCAGTGTTGTTAAGATTACATTGCAGCTGGCTCCATATTTCAGCTGGAGTTGAACTGGCCATTGGTCTAATTGCATGGTATCACACGTCAGTCGAATGGCTGGCAGCTTTCTTCTGCACTCTGTATGCATTGAGTCTTTTTGGATTTGCTAAAGCAAAAATTGCTGTTAGAGGGCGTCCCCGCTATATGTCCAAGATACATTCAAAAAAATGTGGACGTATAGCGAAAGGATGTAAAGCAGGGAATTTTTTTCCCATGGCTGACTTCCATTTGCGCGAATTGGTGGGGTTTTTCTTTTTATGTGATGGAAGAGCAGGGAAAGGGAGGATGTAAATGGAACAATTCCTACAAGCATCAATAACGCTAGTGCGGAACCAATGCCCTGTATTTTCTTCCTGGAGTAGCCACAGCATTGAGACATAAAGTGGTTCTGTTTTTTATATTCCTTGCACTATTGGTTATAACCCGGTAATTTTGCTTTTTGCCTCATGTGGCTTTCCATAGTATATACCATGGACTGGATGTACACTATGCCTGCATTCTTGATCTGTCTGTCTTTTTACTGTCTCCTGGTTTCCTTTACATTGTGTCTGGTACTTGTTCTGCACAAGTAGCTGTTATTGCTTTGATCCTTTCTCTGGATAGTTTAGCTGTCCTGGCTATTTGGAAGCATTTCTCTAGGGTTAGTTCTGTTCCCCTGACATAAACTGGAATCTTGTGTCCCATAACAATCCTATCTTTAATTAGATCATTCTTATGTCTCAAAAGTTACATATAAATGCTGATTTGCATTATTCCCTCTTTTGCATCTTGTTTTCAAGTAAATAAACCTCTTCTTCTCTGTACTGTCTCAATCTGTCAGCAGCCATTTTATCCATTATTCCTTTGTTTTGAACATTGTTCCTGCAACTGTGTCTCATCACTTTTTGCCCCTTCTTCCTCAATGAGATAGGAAGAAAGCTTTACCTTCATTTTCTCATCTTTATCCCCCATGGGCAGCTCTATAAACAGACTCCATTACTGCTGCCATGATCGTGAAAGACTTGATGGTCTGCAAATCCTGCACTTCTGATGTGCTGAGTCCCACTGTGATACCTTCCCACACACAAATACATACCCCATCTATTTTTAGGTGTTTTGTTTGCCTGTTTATCACGTCCTCTTTCAAGGTATGGGTCTCACTGAGCCACCATGTTTCATGTACAACAAATAAGTACAATAATCATGAAAGGACTTCATGTTTAAGATTGGCTCTTCATTAATACAACTCTTTACAGAGGTCCTGTAATGCAGCTACAATCCTGGCCATGTGTACTCAGACTGACTTGCTAGTTCTTCTCAAAACTCTTCTCTCCTGCAAACTGTGCTTCTCCTTACAAGGTCCACAAAGACCAGACCACAATCTAAACTCTGCCTCTGTAGAGATTCTAGCCTTCCAGAACCCCCTTTACCAAGCTACCCATCAACAGACCAAAGTATTTCCAACCTTCCCTTCTGCACACACCCCTCATACACACTATCCCCTGCCAACACCACTGTGGATGTTTGGTATGGTAGACTGCTGTTTGGAGGTCCCTTGCCCATTGTAGCTTTTAGGAGTTGAAACATGGGAGAAAAGTGGGCAAGAAGAGAGGGAACCTTGTCTATCTTCTGATTTTTAAGCCTTTTCGATGACACCAATCAATCAATTTATGCATCTTTATTGTAGATTAAAAATGCAGACTTAAAGTCACCAACAAAAATATGAGTCTCCCCACTTACTGTCTGGAGGAGGATTTCACTTATATTACCTAATCCCGAGGAGGGGGGGGGGATTGCCTCTTCATCCTTCTCCTATCCCACAGTCACACCTGTGACAATCCTGCTTCCTCTCCAATCCACCCAGTTTTCTGCATCAGTCACACTTTCTTTCCGAGCTAATAATATCGACACTCAAATTGTCATCCAAACTGTCATCTCTTGGTGGGCAAGGGACAGATACCATAGCAAATCTGAAGCAACAGCATACACAGGCCACTCTGCCTATATCTTGGAAGGTTGATTTAGACTTCAGTCCTGCAATAATCCCCATGAAGGAGTATTTAAGGATTAGGATCTTTGTTTGAAGAACCATTGCTCACTACACTATATTGTCACTTCAAATAAAGATTCCAGTCTCTTTCCAGTTTCTTTGCTAACACTGAAATAAACATGTTTTCCCAATTTGTAAGCACATTTCACAATACAATCAGCAAAATGAAGCCATAGGCATAATAACAGTCAAGATGAAATCAGAAACTACATGATTCTAATAGCCATGATGGAACTGAAATCACTGTTATTTTCCCTCAAATAAGAAACACAAATGAAGATAATGTTGCTAAAGAAAGACAAGTACTAAAATGGATCCTAAAAGTTACTGAGAAACAGAAGACACATCAACCTCTAATTCTGAATTTATTATCTCAGTTTTAGGTTACCATTTGAATATTATACCTACATTTGCAAACCTTGTTTCTCCACCTAGCTCACTTTCTGACAAATCTTATTAACATTTTTATTCAGGTCTAAAGGCCAAGGAATTTTACTGTAAGCAAGACAGAAATAATTCCTTTGTAATTCCCATAACCTCAGACACATGCATTTGGTATTAGATTACAATGCAATCCTACTTTGTTTTCTTTTTTTAAACCCTTATCCCAGTGAGACTCTCTTTTAGTCTACAATTAGTATCATCACAGTTATGCTCTTATAATCATTATTAGCAGTTTGACACTACTAACAAAGCCACAAAACAGCTAGCATAGGAGAAAGCAGGTAAGAAAGTACAATGCTTTATTCTCATGAACACCATTAGGACACAAAAAAGATGAAGGAACCTCAGAAAGAAAGATGGAGGAAGAAAAGAGACATTCAGAGAAAAGAGGAGGTGTATACCAAATAAGTACAGCAAATCACAGTCACAGATATGCAGTGGGAGATGCATACAAGAAAAGAAAGTGTACAGCAGAAAAAGATAAGTCAGTGAAAGAATACAACAAAGCACTCTAATAGTTATACATTAGTGTAAAAATAAAATAATATATGATTGTACTGCAGTATCTTCCCAGACTTGAGGAAAGGAAACATTTTAGATGTCTACAAAATTCCTCTATTTTGGGGCCTTGGATGGAAAATCCATATGCTTCTAAACTACTGTTTAACTGAATCATTGAACTCATGGCAATCAGTAAAAGTCACAGCTTTTGTCAACACAGAAGAGCACAGAATCAGGTTGGTTGCAAGCATGGTGACTGTCATAGTAGAATTTGTACAGATTTATAGGAATAGTACCTATAAATTTATAGGAATAGTACCTATAAATTATCACAAAAGCCCTAAAAAAAAAAAGAAATACTATTTCGCTTTGGGTTTTTTTAATGAACATTTTCACAGATAATTTTTGTTTCTTTTGAAATTTCCTTGGTTTTACTGGAAACATATCCATTTTTTCAGTTAGTTTTGGGTTTTCAAAAACTGAAATTTTCTCCTTTTCTTAAGTGGAAAATTTGCATTTTAATTTTTTATCCCAGAAAATACATACCTTTTTCTGGCCAACTCTAATTGTTTGTGTGTTTGGGTACAGTGGGGCCTAGCAATGATCAGCAAACCATGGCTGCCTAGGGCTATGGTGCACAGACCAGTTCTTTAGCTTCTCTCCCAGCTTAGTGTTCAACACAATACGAGGGTGAAACCATACCTAGAAGCTGCATGGACATGCTGAGTAGGGAAGAGATACTGTCTAAGCTCAGAATTAGGGATGTTAAATTTAGATTAATTGGCTAATCGAATAGTTGATTTGCATCGACTATTCAATTAGTCAATAAGGGCGCCTCTGCCTTTGAAGTGTAGCAACCTCAGGCCTGTTGCTATATTTCAAAGGCAAAAGCACTGCAGGGAACACAGGGGCAGCAGCAGACTCAAGCAGTCCCCTGCTAGCCCCGTGCTCCCTGCAGCATTTCAAAGCGGCAGTACCGCATTGAGTCCAGGGTCTGGCCCTCGGTTCCACGTGGTGCTACCACTTTGAAGCACCCTGTCCTCTTCCCCCCCTTGCTGACTCTTTCTGATAGAGTAAGCTGTGTGGGGGGAAGCGACTAGTCTCTCTCATCGCTACTCAACATAGGGCAGGATTTTATCCAAAGCACCTAATAACTAGAGGGTCAGACACAGTTGCTTCTGGAGGCTGAAATGGATACCAACTGGGAGAGAGCAGCATATGTGATATGTATGCAGCAAGCTAGGGGCACCTGATTCCTCTGCCTGCAGCAATTTGGGGATGTGAAAGAGTAGAAGAGGGGCACAGCAGACCATGATGGGGACCCAAGATAACAGTTGGGGAAGGGGTAACAGACACTCCAAGCCTCTGCATCCAAAGCTATTTTGTTACTCCCACCCAATTGCCTTTTCATGATTTGGGTGCCAAAAATTATCCCATTTGCTTTTGATTTTTGTACTCACCCTGCTCACCCTCAGTGTTTGTGTGTGCCAGTTTGTGTTGCCCACCCTCCCAAATTTACTAAAGTGATTTATTTTGGCTCCCTGTCATGAGCTCAGCCCACCTGCCCATCCCCTCAATTCTGCTCCCCCAAGCAACTATCAGTTCTGCACCCACAACAGTTCTTCCCTCAGTCCTACCTCACCTCTGCTCTTCACTCCCTGCTTTCGGGATTGAAGAGGCTACAGGCCAAGGGAACACCACTTTCCTGTTTCTTCACACACACCTCTTTTCCCCTTCCCAAGCCTGGTGTTGCAGGGAGGCACAGGGGAGAAGCAGAGGAGCTGCACTGTGGCACATGGGAGGGGAGAATAGAACAGGGCTTTCCTGAGCTGCTGGACTCTTTCTGTTTCCTCTTTTCCTCCTGTGAGAATGGTGTTAGCCCCTGAGAGGGAAGCTACCTGCTTTCTACAGCCTCTCTGATTGGCTGCTTTTCCCAGCAGGGGTGTCAGTTGGGAAGGCAGACAAGAGTAGGCTTAGCTTAATATATTGACCCTGAATGAAAGAAAAAGAAATGAGTGATGGGGGGGGGGGAGGGGAAATTGGAGGACTGGAGGACACAAAATGCTCCCAGTTTAAGGAAGGAGGTTTGAGCGGTTATATTGAACACTTGAGATAGACGGGGATGGGAGGATGACATGCAGGGAGCTTCTGGGGTAGAATGGAGGGATGTAAGGAGACCTTGGTGTGTGCACTGAGTACACAGGTGCAGAGTCAGCAATTTACATGACTTCTACACCCAGACTACATTTGTGTGACTTGCACATATAGAACTTGCCAGAGTGCATACTACAGACTAATCCAACTTTTTTCTACAAAGTGAACTCTAATTTTTACTGAAAAAAATCAAATAACTTAAAGCAGAAAATCCACAATACAAAAAAAACTACTAATACCTATAATTTCATAGTGACACAAATAAATATAAAATAAGCACTGAAATATGGCTGCTGCCCCACCCCTTGGGGTTTTGCTCACCAATCCTTTTAAACAAGTGGAAAAAGAAATAGTGACTTTTTATGAATAAATTCAGATAATAGTATTGCATACTATTTTCCTCTTACAAGGCATTAAGGCAGTAGTGGGCAAAATCACAGTTCTTTCTGTAGCCAGCAATACATTTTGTTTTCCTTTACCCATGCCAGCACAGGTGTCTTAAGCACTGTAAGAACTTTATTTTACCCTGTTTAAAATTTACATTTTAAAAAAATGGTAGGAGGAAAAAGAAACAGAAAAATGCCCTAAAATATTACCTTATTAACCAAGAACTAGACATCATTACTACTGAAGTAAAAACCAGCCAGAAACTCCAAACTCTGAAATCATGGTTTATTTTCTAGAGTGAACTCAATGCTCATAAAAGGCATATGCCAACAATGGAAACAGAATTTGTTCAATTTTCCACAGCAAGAGGTAGCAGTACTGCAAACTTCCCTACAAGTACGATTCAGACCTCTTCTTAGGCCTCTGATCCTACATCAGGGGCTGCCCACACGGAGGAGCGTACAGGACTGGGGCCTTAAGCAGAGAAAGGGCAGTTCAGTCTGTATGCCGCTCTGATCATTAGTCTTAGGAATGCCAATAATGATGCTCACTGTGAGCCTTTGGGAATGGCTACAAGGCGCTCACCATTCCACTTACACTGAGACCAGCAACTCACTCATCCAGGCCAAATAACCATAAGACACCAGTGTTTAGACCACCTTATCCAAGATGAATTTGAATTAGTAATTCAGAGCAGAAAGCTGCTTTACCCGATTACCCATATTTGGCACCATCCAGTATGCAAAAATTTGATTTCATAATAAAACTACAGAGGGACCATCAATTACTACTTTGTTTCACAACACAGCATTATTAATACATGACACTATATTATTACTAATATTCACACACAAGTACCAGACCTATAATTCTCCTTTATTTTGTGGCAATCAACAGCAGTCAAATAACTGAGCTTGTCCATCTGGAACCAGTACTTGATATTAAATTTACAGAGACTGAACTAATGGTCAGTCCTGTTTGTTGACAACACAGCAGGGAATGTTCCATTAAGGCGTAAATTCACAGAGATGTGGTAATGCATCTGAAACAAAAAGACTGATGCAAGAAAGAAAAATAGACATAGAAAAATAGAATGGTCACAGGCAGAGGGAGTGAATTACCACAAGAAAAAGAAATAACCAGAAAAGATTTAAAATATATGCTTGAGAGGCTAGAGAGAGCAAAAAAGAAGAAAAAAGAGAAGCACATGTTAACAAAAGTGGGAGGAATACTTATCTGTTTTTCCTGGCAAATGGATTTGGTGTTTGAAAAAAGTGGTGTTTATTTAACCTAGATCAAGATTGAAGAAAGAACATAAGAATGGCCATATTTGGTCCATCTAGCCCAGTTTCCTATGTTCTGACAATAGCCAATGTCAGAGGTTTAGAAGGAATGACTAGATCGATTATTAAGAACATAAGAATGGCCATAGTGGGTCAGAACAAAAGTCCATCCAGCCCAATATCCTATGGCAATACCAGGTGCCCCAGAGGAAGGGAACACAACAGGTAATCCTCATGTGATCCCTCTCCTGTCACCTACCTCCAGAGAAACAGAGGCTAAGGACACCATTCCTACCCATCCTGGCTAATAGCCATGGGTGGACCTAACCTCCATGAGTCAGTCTAGCTCTTTTTTGAACCCTGTTAAAGTCCTAGCCTTCACCACATCCTCTGGCAATGAGTTCTACAGGTTGACTGTGCCCTGAGTGAAGAAAAACTTCCTTTTGTTTGTTTTAAACCTGCTGCCTATTAATTTCATTTGGTGACCCCTAGTTCTTATATTGTGGGAATAAGTAAATAACTTTTCCTTATTCACTTTTTCCACACCAGTCATGATTTTATAGACCTCTATCATATCCCCCTTAGTCTCGTCTTTTCTAAGATGAAAAGTCCAAGTCTTTTTAATCTCTCTTCAGATGGGACCTTTTCCAAACCCCTAATCATTTTTGTTCCCCTTTTCTTAACCTTTTCCAATGCCAATATATCTTTTTTGAGATGAGGTGACCACATCTGTACGCAGTATTCAAGATGTGGGCATACCATGGATTTATAGGCATTAAGATATTTTCTTTCTTATTCTCTATCCCTTTTTTAATGTTTCCTAACATTCTATTTTCTTTTTTGACTGCCACTGCACACTGAGTGGATGTTTTCAGAGAACTGTCCAAAATGATTCCAAGATCCCTCTCTTGAATAGTTGTAGCTAAATTAGTCCCCATCATATTGTACGTATAGTTGGGATTATTTTTTCCAATGTGCATTACTTTACATTTATTAAGTGATCCATCCCGTTGTTCAGTCTCAGCATCTGGCAATCAGAGGCTCAGGGACAGTCAGCTCATGGAGTTGTATCCCCTGACCATCTTGGCTAATAAGTCCTCCACTAAACACAAATCAGAACAATTCAAGTATTCTTCACAGTGTTATTACTATGCCATTCAAACTCCACCTTGAGAGATCACTTTTAAGGCTCAGGCCCTTTCATTTTTGGTCTTTCTACGACTGTAAGAATTCTAATCCGTGCCAATTTTGGTGATAGATTTTTAACCTGGGCACATTGGCCCAGATACACAATGAAAGTTAGAAGCCTAAATACCTCTGCAGATCACAGTTATCTACTAGTGGTTGAAATGAATCTACAAATTTCACAGTAGTGTCAATTTATGGATTTAATATTAAAGAAATTATGCCATGTATTTCTAAATTTTATAGCATTTCATAAATAATGCAATTATGTGTTCAAAGAATTACCCTTTGTCTGAATTCCCGAATTCTTAAAAACCTGGAACTACTCTACACTCTGGGCCGAGTTTTACTGTTTAAACATTGTTGTGGAGACTCAAGTTAATTAACTGACATGATGGTGACCAGGACTTTAAGAGGTAATTAGGGGTGTCCTGCAGGGGACTGTCCTGGGACCAATCCTTTTCAACATATTCATAAATTATCTGGACAATGGGATAAACGAGGTGGCAAAATTTGCAGATGACACTAACCTGGCTCAAGATAGTTAAGTCCAAAGCAGACTGTGAAGAGCTTCAAAAGGATCTCACAAAGGTAGGTGACTGGGCAAGAAAATGGCAGATTAATTTTAATGTTGATAAATACAAATAATGCATAGTGGAAAATATAATGCCAACTATACGTATAAACTGATGGGGACTAAATTAGCTATTACCACTCGAGAGAGATCTTTGTGGATAGTTCTCTGAAAACATCTACTCAATGTGCAGCAGCAGTCAAAAAACACAACAAACAGAATGTTAGGAATCATTTAAAAAGGAATAGAGAATAAGACAAATATCTTATTTCCTCTATATAAATCCTTGATATGCCCACATTTTGAATACTGCATGCAGATATGGCTGTCTCATCTCAAAAAAGATATCTTGCCATTGGAAAAAGTTCAGAAAGGGGAACAAAAATGATAAGGGGTTTGGAATGGCTGCCATATGAAATTAATAAAACTGGGACTTTTCAGATTAGAAAAAAGAAGACAAAGGGGGGATATGACTGAGGTCTATAAAATCATGACCAGTGTGGAAAGTTATTTACTTGCTCCCATAATACAAGAATTAGGAGTCATCAAATGAAATTAACAGGTAGCAGATTTAAAACAAACAGAATGAGATATTTTTTTCCACACAAAACACAACCTGTGGAATTCCTTGCCAAAGGATGTTGTGAAGACTAGGATTTTAATAAGGTTAAAAAAAAAACCCCAAACCACCACACCCCAAAACTAGATAAATTAATGGAGAATAGGTCTATCAATGGTTATGAGCCAGGATGGGTAGGAATGGTGCCCACACCTGTTTTTCAGAAGCTGGGAATCAGTGACTGGGGAGGGATTACTTGATGTTTGCCTGTTCTGTTCATTCCCTCTGGGGCTCCTGGCATTGACCACTGTCGGAAGACAGGATACTGGGCTAGTCAGAGCTTTGGTCTGACCCAGTATGGCCATTCTTATATCACTAAGGACCAGAACAAATTCTATTCATTATTGTATCAGCTAATCATGAAGGGGGTTAATGATTATTAGCCAACATGATGCTGAAGAGGATTTGCCCTTATCTATACTGACCAGAAAATCATGGCCAGAGCTGTCAGCCTTTTTCAAAATGAAATTGTGTAGTGACAATAAACTAGGGATGTTAGTGACTGCAGTATCAATTACTTGCTCTTCCCGCACCACTGCCGCTGCATCTGTGAGAGGCAGCAAGGGAGAGGGGAAACAGGAGCTGGTTTAAAACCCAGTTTCCCCCAGCACCATCTCCACGGTGCTGCTCCCCCTTCCACTGCTGCCTCTATGAGAGGAAGTGGGAGGGTGGGCAATAGGGGAAGCAGCAGACTGAGGCTCACCATAGACAGAGGCTGTTCTGGCAGCAACCCCTGTCCACAGGGTGCCAGCGGGGAGCAGACGGGTTGCTACGGCCAAGCAGCTCCTATTTGCAACGGCCCAGCTACTCCAGCCCCTGTTCCCGGTGGATATGGCTGGCCACAGCAAACAGACGCTCCCGGCCTGTGCTGATCCGAGATGCTGTAGCTCTGCATTTTAAATGTAGTAAGAACCCAGCACCTCTTACTACATTTAAAATGCAGAGCCATAGCGCTGGCGGCTCCCGGAGCCAGAATGAGTTGGGACTGCTCAGACCCGGCTCGAGCTGGTTCCTGTAGCTACCCCTGCTGCAGCTCTGCAGAGTGGTCCTTATCAACTAATTGTGTAGTCAATACAAATTGTATCGATCACACGATTAGCCAGATAACCACAATTTAACATCCTTAAGATAAATCTTCTATCACTCTTTTTCTGGCTTTGTGTAAATATAGTGCCACTAAGACAATACAATATAGGAATTGATTCCACTGAAGTCAATATAAGAACCTGCAACAACTAAAGTACTAACAGGATAAACCTACAGAAACTACAAAATACTGGTCTTAACACTACATTTACCTCTTTCTGGAAGCTTGTAATTCTGTGGTAAATATTCCTAAAGTCTGACACAAATGGGAGCTGAAACGGACCACGCAACATGTGTGAAGGTAAGCACTTGGGTGTTTATAGAGCATGGTCTATATCAGCCTGAAATTATGTTGTTGTTTTTTAAACACAGTTCAGTCTATTTTAGATGGTTTAAACAAATATTTAATTGGCATCACTGAGTATTCTTTTGATAAATAAAAATAATTCAAACCTGACTTCTCTTGACATGTAAATTCAGGACGTTAATTTCTAATGCAGAGTAATAAGTTTACATATTTCCGGAAAGTAATTTCCTTTAAAATAACACAGACGCTTATTTAAAACACACATGTTCCTCAAAGACTGAGGGAGAAGGGAGACAGAGAAGCGTGCAGGAGTTGCACAGAGAGCACCAAGGGAGAAAGGGTGAGCCTCCTTCTCTGCCACCTCACTACTCAGAACCACCTCACCCAGTGCTTCCTCTCCTCAGTCTGTACCCTCTCTCACCAGCATTATTGCCTCTCGCCTCTGCAGGCTTCTTGGATCCTTGCCTCCAGCGTGACCCACCCTAGTGTGAGACCCCCAACTTAGACAGTCTGTGCCCCCCCTTCCCTGCCTAGGAAACTCCCTAGTATCAGTGTCACCCCCATCTCCAGCCCAGCTCCCGCTCTACGTCCCCTTTCCTCCCTCTCCAGCCTGGTACTTCCCAATCTGCGTCCCCTTCCCGCCAGCTCCAGCCTGACACCCCCGCAACTGCGTCGCCTTCTCTTCCCCATCTCCAACCCAGCACCCCCCTTCTGCATCTCCTTCTCTTCCCCAACTCCAGCCCAGCACCCCCCTTCTGCATCTCCTTCTCTTCCCCAACTCCAGCCCAACACCCCCTTCTGCATCTCCTTCTCTTCCCCAACTCCAGCCCAGCACCCCCCTTCTGCATCCTCTTCCCCCTTCTCCAGCCCAGCACCCCCCTTCTGCATCTCCTTCTCTTCCCCCTTCTCCAGCCCAGCACCCCCCTTCTGCATCTCCTTCTCTTCCCCAACTCCAGCCCAGCACCCCCCTTCTGCACCTCTTCCCCCTTCTCCAGCCCAGCACCCCCCTTCTGCATCTCCTTCTCTTCCACTCCAGCCCAGCACCCCCCTTCTGCATCTCCTTCTCTTCCCCCTTCTCCAGCCCAGCACCCCCCTTCTGCATCTCCTTCTCTTCCCCAACTCCAGCCCAGCACCCCCCTTCTGCATCTCCTTCTCTTCCCCCTTACTCCAGCCCAGCACCCCCCTTCTGCATCCTCTTCCCCCTTCTCCAGCCCAGCACCCCCCTTCTGCATCTCCTTCTCTTCCCCAACTCCAGCCCAGCACCCCCCTTCTGCATCTCCTTCTCTTCCACTCCCCCAGCCCCCCCTCTTCCTCTTCCCCCTTCTCCAGCCCAGCACCCCCCTTCTGCATCTCCTTCTCTTCCCCTTCTCCAGCCCAGCACCCCCCTTCTGCATCTCCTTCTCTTCCCCATTCTCCAGCCCAGCACCCCCCTTCTGCATCTCCTTCTCTTCCCCCTTCTCCAGCCCAGCCCCCCCCTTCTGCATCTCCTTCACTTCCCCAACTCCAGCCCAGCACCCCCCTTCTGCATCTCCTTCTCTTCCCCCTTCTCCAGCCCAGCACCCCCCTTCTGCATCTCCTTCTCTTCCCCCTTCTCCAGCCCAGCACCCCCCTTCTGCATCTCCTTCTCTTCCCCCTTCTGCAGCCCAGCACCCCCCTTCTGGATCTCCTTCTCTTCCCCGACTCCAGCCCAGCACCCCCCTTCTGCATCTCCTTCTCTTCCCCCTTCTGCAGCCCAGCACCCCCCTTCTGCATCTCCTTCTCTTCCCCCTTCTGCAGCCCAGCACCCCCCTTCTGCATCTCCTTCTCTTCCCCCTTCTCCAGCCCAGCGCCGCCCTTCTGCATCTCCTTCTCTTCCCCCTTCTCCAGCCCAGCGCCCCCCTTCTGCATCTCCTTCTCTTCCCCCTTCTCCAGCCCAGCACCCCCCTTCTGCATCTCCTTCTCTTCCCCCTTCTCCAGCCCAGCACCCCCCTTCTGCATCTCCTTCTCTTCCCCCTTCTCCAGCCCAGCACCCCCCTTCTGCATCTCCTTCTCTTCCCCCTTCTCCAGCCCAGCGCCCCCCTTCTGCATCTCCTTCTCTTCCCTCTTCTCCAGCCCAGCGCCCCCCTTCTGCATCTCCTTCTCTTCCCCCTTCTCCAGCCCAGCGCCCCCCTTCTGCATCTCCTTCTCTTCCCCCTTCTCCAGCCCAGCGCCCCCCTTCTGCATCTCCTTCTCTTCCCCCTTCTCCAGCCCAGCGCCCCCCTTCTGCATCTCCTTCTCTTCCCCCTTCTCCAGCCCAGCGCCCCCCTTCTGCATCTCCTTCTCTTCCCCCTTCTCCAGCCCAGCGCCCCCCTCTGCATCTCCTTCACTTCCCCAACTCCAGCCCAGAACCCCCCTTCTGCATCTCCTTCTCTTTCCCCTCCTCTAGCCCAGCACCCCCCTTCTGCATCTCCTTCTCTTCCCCCTTCCCCAGCCCAGCACCCCCCTTCTGCATCTCCTTCTCTTCCCCCTTCTGCAGCCCAGCACCCCCCTTCTGAATCTCCTTCTCTTCCCCAACTCCAGCCCAGCGCCCCCCTTCTGCATCTCCTTCTCTTCCCCCTTCCCCAGCCCAGCGCCCCCCTTCTGCATCTCGTTCTCTTCCCCCTTCCCAGCCCAGCACCCCCCTTCTGCATCTCCTTCTCTTCCCCCTTCTGCAGCCCAGCACCCCCCTTCTGCATCTCCTTCTCTTCCCCCTTCTCCAGCCCAGCACCCCCTTTCTGCATCTCCTTCTCTTCCCCCTTCTGCAGCCCAGCACCCCCCTTCTGCATCTCCTTCTCTTCCCCCTTCTGCAGCCCAGCACCCCCCTTCTGCATCTCCTTCTCTTCCCCCTTCTCCAGCCCAGCGCCCCCCTTCTGCATCTCCTTTTCTTCCCCAACTCCAGCCCAGCACCCCCCTTCTGCATCTACTTCTCTTCCCCCTTCTCCAGCGCAGCACCCCCCTCTGCATCTCCTTCACTTCCCCAACTCCAGCCCAGCACCCCCCTTCTGCATCTCCTTCTCTTCCCCCTCCTCTAGCCCAGCACCCCCCTTCTGCATCTCCTTCTCTTCCCCCTTCCCCAGCCCAGCACCCCCCTTCTGCATCTCCTTCTCTTCCCCCTTCTGCAGCCCAGCACCCCCCTTCTGAATCTCCTTCTCTTCCCCGACTCCAGCCCAGCGCCCCCCTTCTGCATCTCCTTCTCTTCCCCCTTCCCAAGCCCAGCACCCCCCTTCTGCATCTCCTTCTCTTCCCCCTTCTCCAGCCCAGCACCCCCCTTCTGCATCTCCTTCTCTTCCCCCTTCTCCAGCCCAGCACCCCCCTTCTGCATCTCCTTCTCTTCCCTCTTCTCCAGCCCAGCACCCCCCTTCTGCATCTCCTTCTCTTCCCCAACTCCAGCCCAGCACCCCCCTTCTGCATCTCCTTCTCTTCCCCCTTCTCCAGCCCAGCACCCCCCTTCTGCATCTCCTTCTCTTCCCTCTTCCCCAGCCCAGCACCCCACTTCTGCATCTCCTTCTCTTCCCCAACTCCAGCCCAGCACCCCCCTTCTGCATCTCCTTCTCTTCCCCCTCCTCCAGCCCAGCACCCCCCTTCTGCATCTCCTTCTCTTCCCCCTTCCCCAGCCCAGCACCCCCCTTCTGCATCTCCTTCTCTTCCCCCTTCTGCAGCCGAGCACCCCCCTTCTGGATCTCCTTCTCTTCCCCGACTCCAGCCCAGCACCCCCCTTCTGCATCTCCTTCTCTTCCCCCTTCTGCAGCCCAGCACCCCCCTTCTGCATCTCCTTCTCTTCCCCCTTCTCCAGCCCAGCGCCCCCCTTCTGCATCTCCTTCTCTTCCCCCTTCTCCAGCCCAGCACCCCCCTTCTGCATCTCCTTCTCTTCCCCCTTCTCCAGCCCAGCACCCCCCTTCTGCATCTCCTTCTCTTCCCCCTTCTCCAGCCCAGCACCCCCCTTCTGCATCTCCTTCTCTTCCCTCTTCTCCAGCCCAGCGCCCCCCTTCTGCATCTCCTTCTCTTCCCCCTTCTCCAGCCCAGCGCCCCCTTCTGCATCTCCTTCTCTTCCCCCTTCTCCAGCCCAGCGCCCCCCTTCTGCATCTCCTTCTCTTCCCCCTTCTCCAGCCCAGCACCCCCCTTCTGCATCTCCTTCTCTTCCCCCTTCTCCAGCCCAGCGCCCCCCTCTGCATCTCCTTCACTTCCCCAACTCCAGCCCAGAACCCCCCTTCTGCATCTCCTTCTCTTCCCCCTCCTCTAGCCCAGCACCCCCCTTCTGCATCTCCTTCTCTTCCCCCTTCTCCAGCCCAGCACCCCCCTTCTGCATCTCCTTCTCTTCCCCCTTCTCCAGCCCAGCACCCCCCTTCTGCATCTCCTTCTCTTCCCCAACTCCAGCCCAGCACCCCCCTTCTGCATCTCCTTCTCTTCCCCCTTCTCCAGCCCAGCCCCCCCCTTCTGCATTTCCTTCACTTCCCCAACTCCAGCCCAGCACCCCCCTTCTGCATCTCCTTCTCTTCCCCCTCCTCCAGCCCAGCACCCCCCTTCTGCATCTCCTTCTCTTCCCCCTTCCCCAGCCCAGCACCCCCCTTCTGCATCTCCTTCCCTTCCCCCTTCTGCAGCCCAGCACCCCCCTTCTGGATCTCCTTCTCTTCCCCCTTCTCCAGCCCAGCGCCCCCCTTCTGCATCTCCTTCTCTTCCCCCTTCTCCAGCCCAGCGCCCCCCTTCTGCATCTCCTTCTCTTCCCTCTTCTCCAGCCCAGCCCCCCCTTCTGCATCTCCTTCTCTTCCCCCTTCTCCAGCCCAGCGCCCCCCTTCTGCATCTCCTTCTCTTCCCCCTTCTCCAGCCCAACGCCCCCCTTCTGCATCTCCTTCTCTTCCCCCTTCTCCAGCCCAGCGCCCCCCTTCTGCATCTCCTTCTCTTCCCCTTCTCCAGCCCAGCGCCCCCCTTCTGCATCTCCTTCACTTCCCCAACTCCAGCCCAGAACCCCCTTCTGCATCTCCTTCTCTTCCCCTCCTCTAGCCCAGCACCCCCCTTCTGCATCTCCTTCTCTTCCCCCTTCTGCAGCCCAGCACCCCCCTTCTGCATCTCCTTCTCTTCCCCCTTCCCCAGCCCAGCACCCCCCCTTCTGCATCTCCTTCTCTTCCCCCTTCTGCAGCCCAGCACCCCCCCTTCTGCATCTCCTTCTCTTCCCCCTTCTGCAGCCCAGCACCCCCCTTCTGCATCTCCTTCTCTTCCCCCTTCTCCAGCCCGCCCCCCCCTTCTGCATCTCCTTCTCTTCCCCAACTCCAGCCCAGCACCCCCCTTCTGCATCTCCTTCTCTTCCCCCTTCTCCAGCCCAACACCCCCCTTCTGCATCTCCTTCTCTTCCCCAACTCCAGCCCACACCCCCCTTCTGCATCTCCTTCTCTTCCCCCTTCTGCAGCCCAGCACCCCCCTTCTGCATCTCCTTCTCTTCCCCCTTCTCCAGCCCAGCGCCCCCCTTCTGCATCTCCTTCTCTTCCCCAACTCCAGCCCAGCACCCCCCTTCTGCATCTCCTTCTCTTCCCCAACTCCAGCCCAGCACCCCCCTTCTGCATCTCCTTCTCTTCCCTCTTCTGCAGCCCAGCACCCCCCTTCTGCATCTCCTTCTCTTCCCCCTTCTCCAGCCCAGCGCCCCCCTTCTGCATCTCCTTCTCTTCCCCAACTCCAGCCCAGCACCCCCCTTCTGCATCTCCTTCTCTTCCCCCTTCTCCAGCCCAACACCCCCCTTCTCATCTCCTTCTCTTCCCTCTTCTGCAGCCCAGCACCCCCCTTCTGCATCTCCTTCTCTTCCCCCTTCTCCAGCCCAGCGCCCCCCTTCTGCATCTCCTTCTCTTCCCCAACTCCAGCCCAGCACCCCCATTCTGCATCTCCTTCTCTTCCCCCTTCTGCAGCCCAGCACCCCCCTTCTGCATCTCCTTCTCTTCCCCCTTCCCAGCCCAGCGCCCCCCTTCTGCATCTCCTTCTCTTCCCCAACTCCAGCCCATACCCCCCCTTCTGCATCTCCTTCTCTTCCCCCTTCTCCAGCCCAGCACCCCCCTTCTGCATCTCCTTCTCTTCCCCCTTCTCCAGCCCAGCACCCCCCTTCTGCATCTCCTTCTCTTCCCCCTTCTGCAGCCCAGCACCCCCCTTCTGCATCTCCTTCTCTTCCCCCTTCTGCAGCTCAGCACCCCCCTTCTGCATCTCCTTCTCTTCCCCCTTCTCCAGCCCAACACCCCCCTTCTGCATCTCCTTCTCTTCCCCCTTCTCCAGCCCAGCACCCCCATTCTGCATCTCCTTCTCTTCCCCAACTCCAGCCCAGCACCCCCATTCTGCATCTCCTTCTCTTCCCCCTTCTGCAGCCCAGCACCCCCCTTCTGCATCTCCTTCTCTTCCCCCTTCTCCAGCCCAGCGCCCCCCTTCTGCATCTCCTTCTCTTCCCCAACTCCAGCCCAGCACCCCCCTTCTGCATCTCCTTCTCTTCCCCAACTCCAGCCCAGCACCCCCCTTCTGCATCTCCTTCTCTTCCCCCTTCTCCAGCCCAGCACCCCCCTTCTGCATCTCCTTCTCTTCCCCAACTCCAGCCCAGCACCCCCCTTCTGCATCTCCTTCTCTTCCCCCTTCTCCAGCCCAGCACCCCCCTTCTGCATCTCCTTCTCTTCCCCAACTCCAGCCCAGCACCCCCATTCTGCATCTCCTTCTCTTCCCCTTCTGCAGCCCAGCACCCCCCTTCTGCATCTCCTTCTCTTCCCCCTTCTCCAGCCCAGCGCCCCCCTTCTGCATCTCCTTCTCTTCCCCCTTCCCCAGCCCAGCACCCCCCTTCTGCATCTCCTTTCTTCCCCCTTCCCAGCCCAGCACCCCCCTTCTGCATCTCCTTTCTTCCCCAACTCCAGCCCAGCACCCCATTCTGCATCTCCTTCTCTTCCCCCTTCTGCAGCCCAGCACCGCCCTTCTGCATCTCCTTCTCTTCCCCCTTCTCCAGCCCAGCGCCCCCCTTCTGCATCTCCTTCACTTCCCCAACTCCAGCCCAGAACCCCCCTTCTGCATCTCCTTCTCTTCCCCAACTCCAGCCCAGCCCCCCTTCTGCATCTCCTTCTCTTCCCCCTTCTCCAGCCCAGCACCCCCCTTCTGCATCTCCTTCTCTTCCCCCTTCTCCAGCCCAGCACCCCCCTTCTGCATCTCCTTCTCTTCCCCCTTCTGCAGCCCAGCACCCCCCTTCTGCATCTCCTTCTCTTCCCCCTTCTCCAGCCCAGCGCCCCCCTTCTGCATCTCCTTCTCTTCCCCCCTCCAGCCCAGCACCCCCCTTCTGCATCTCCTTCTCTTCCCCCTTCTCCAGCCCAGCACCCCCCTTCTGCATCTCCTTCTCTTCCCCAACTCCAGCCCAGCACCCCCCTTCTGCATCTCCTTCTCTTCCCCCTTCTCCAGCCCAGCACCCCCCTTCTGCATCTCCTTCTCTTCCCCCTTCTGCAGCCCAGCACCCCCCTTCTGCATCTCCTTCTCTTCCCCCTTCTCCAGCCCAGCGCCCCCCTTCTGCATCTCCTTCTCTTCCCCAACTCCAGCCCAGCACCCCCCTTCTGCATCTCCTTCTCTTCCCCCTTCTCCAGCCCAGCACCCCCCTTCTGCATCTCCTTCTCTTCCCCCTTCTCCAGCCCAGCACCCCCCTTCTGCATCTCCTTCTCTTCCCCAACTCCAGCCCAGCACCCCCCTTCTGCATCTCCTTCTCTTCCCCAACTCCAGCCCAGCACCCCCCTTCTGCATCTCCTTCTCTTCCGCCTTCTCCAGCCCAGCACCCCCCTTCTGCATCTCCTTCTCTTCGCCCTTCTGCAGCCCAGCACCCCCCTTCTGCATCTCCTTCTCTTCCCCCTTCTCCAGCCCAGCACCCCCCTTCTGCATCTCCTTCTCTTCCCCCTTCTCCAGCCCAGCACCCCCCTTCTGCATCTCCTTCTCTTCGCCCTTCTGCAGCCCAGCACCCCCCTTCTGCATCTCCTTCTCTTCCCCTTCTCCAGCCCAGCACCCCCCTTCTGCATCTCCTTCTCTTCGCCCTTCTGCAGCCCAGCACCCCCCTTCTGCATCTCCTTCTCTTCCCCAACTCCAGCCCAACACCCCCCTTCTGCATCTCCTTCTCTTCCCCCTTCTCCAGCCCAGCGCCCCGCCCCGCCCCGCCCCGCCGGGCTCTGTCAACACCTTGGAAGCCCAAGGGCCCCCCACCGCGACGCGTTCCCGCCCACCCCCAGCAGTCCGCACTTTACGGCAGGTCCCTGGCTGGCTTTACGACAGGGCCTGAGGTGCCGTATGACGAGGCGGGGACGGCGGAGCCCCTCGCGTCTCCGGGGCGGCCGCAGGATCCGGCCTCCGCAGGGTCAGTCATGGTGAGGGCGGCTCCCGATTCCTCCGCGCAGGCAGGGGGGCGCGATCAGGTCCCCGGTCTGGGAGGCCGGGGCGGCCGTTAGCTGCGCTCTGAGGCGGTCCCGCGCGGCGGCAGCTCGAGCGCCCTTGGGGAGTTCGGCCCCCGGGACCCTCCTGCGCGGAACGGGCTGCTCAGCGGCCGTTGCGCTCGCGAGGGCAACTGCCACCTCCCCCTCCCCCCTCCCCCACGCGCTCTGCTGCTCTCCCAGCAGGGCTGCGACCCTCACGCCAGCCTGGCTTCCTCCTGCCCCGCAAGCGGAGTCAGCGCTGCAGGGGAGCGACAGCCACACAGGCCTGGTCTGCGCCCAGGTTTTGCCCTGGCCTCAGGGTTTGCAGACCGTCTTGATTATGAGTGAGGCTCCGGAGGGCAACGGGATCACTGATGTGTTTCACGTTAGGCAGAGGAGCCGCACTACAGTATGCTACAGGGCGTCCCCACTGTAAGTCGCCCCGGTATTCATCCCTTCCGCACTGAAGTCGTTGACGCTTGTCGGGACCGATGCCTTATAAGCCTTCCCCTTCCCCGCTTTTAAGGTGTGTGCAAATTTGCGCAAATGGAAGTCAGCCACCTGGAAAAATAAATTCCCCCTATTTAAGTTGTTTTGCTGTAGGTCCAAGTTTTTTTTGAATGTATCTTGGACTTATAGTGAGGTCGGCCTGTACATCCTGCTGCCGGCAGAATGACGGTAGGGATGTGATGGCGTGTGACTTAGGACAGACCAAATTGTGCTGGAAATGCAGTTATACTGACACAACTGTCCTTTTGCTGGTTTAGCTCCTGAGGCTGTGTGGAATAAGCTGTTCCAGTGAAACTTTTTGCAGGGATAAACCACACTAAATAGGAGCACTTAGTCACTGTAATATATGAGTACGTCCATACTAGTTAAGCACATCTGGTATAAACATGGCTGTGCACCAATTGTTACGCTATCTGCATATACCCCAAATAGGGCCATGTTTTCACGTATCGGTTGATGTTCAATAATTGATCAACTTATCATTTTGAGCAGTCCTGAATTATGATTAAATCATTGAGACTAACCTGTAATATTTGATATTCCTGAAGCATTTTTAATATGTGGAACTCAAAGCATTTTATAAACACCAATTAAGCCAAAAATGCACTTGTGCTTAGTGACACTTATGTATGAGTAAATCCATAAAGGATTATAGAAACTTTTCTTTTTATAACAGTTCCATCTCTATTTTTGAAATACAGTAAGGCTTTAAAAGCTGCTAGCCAACATGTGCAATTTAACTGTATCCATCCATTATATTGCAGTTTACTGTTTTCTTGTCATATTTGAAACCATTTTAATTTAATATGTATTCAACTTGACTGCAAAGATTATTGTGATTTCATTTTTGTTAATCACTTACTCTTTCCACTTCCACCCCCAGGCTGGTACCCTGATAGCTGTTGGTCTGACAATAGCAGCTGCTGGATTTGCAGGTTTGTATCTGGTGTGAGAAATCAAACATTGTGTTGTACTTTTCATTATCTGCTTTAATAGTGGTGCAGTGTAACACATACTATCAGTTCAGCACATGACAAGTATATTATTTTTTGAGAGATACATATAGAGGAATGGACTGGCTGATCTGATTACAGCCAAAGAAAATAGCTACATTTTTATCTCTTCTTAGTCAGCCAAAAACATTTTTCCTACATATTAATCTGAAAGTAAATTATTGTACTGAATTTCTAAATCTGCATGAAATGATACCATTAGTACTTTTAATGTTAGTCATTTTCGTTAAGGTCGTTATGCCTTACAAGCTATGAAGCAAATGGAACCACAAGTAAAACAAGCCCTTCAGAGTCTGCCAAAATCTGTAAGTTTTGTTTTACACACAGTATTTTTTCAACTTATGTTAAATATTTTTCTGTACATAAATAGCTTCACTCAGTTCCAAGTGAGACAGTATATAAAGTAATCTACTATATATGTGAGTGAGCGAATCTGTCTATTTAAGAACTCCTAAACTGTAAGAGCTAAGACTACCAAATTTGGCATGCAGCTTCCTCTTATCATAAAGCAAGGTGAGGGTTTGGTTGTCGGGGGGCCTGAAGCTCTCCCCCTCCTCCTCCAATTTGTGTGATGATGCATAAAAAAACCTCCTCCTAAACATTAAGAACTAGGGCCACCAAATTTGGTATACAGCTTCCTATCATAATTTAAAGCAAGGTAACGGTTTGGATGTGCAAAGGGAAAGGAGTGTGAAGCGCCTTCCCTCCTATCCCCGATGCATATTGGGACAAAAAAATCATTCAGAAAAGGGATAGAACCACCATGAAGGTGAAAGGGGCTGTCTGGGAGCCTAAGCCTCCCACCCCCTAGGTGCCCTTTAGGGAGGGCAGAGGGGCTGCAGCCCCCCTCCCCCATTCATATGGGTACATTGCTGGCTGTTCCCCTTTGTCAGGAAGCGAGAGAAAAGTGCACTGTTTGCTCCATTCCTCAATCTGCATGGGAAGCATACGGGGCAGACAAACCTAGACCTGCCCCAGCCATGGGACATGTACCCCTCCCCTAGCTATGCTCGGTGGAGCTGCAGGAGCCCAGGAGAGGTGCTTCTCACCTGACCCCAAAGTACTATGGTGAGAGAGGGCTGGGTAGTCCTCTCTCCCTGGGGAAGCCTGCATACTGACCTTCCCCAGCCACAGAGCAATGATTTAAATGAAGAAACACAAAAATTGAGTTTAGGACCCAAGACACACAAGGTAAAAATCTTCTCATAAGTGAGATAGTGACCAAACTGTCATCACAGTAGTACTGTATTACTGATTGGTGCTGTTAAATTGGGACAGAAGATCTCCAAATTGAGTGTATAAAACATTTACCCTTATATCAATGATTCTGCTGTAGGTCAGTTCCAGATTAAAATGGTTGATATGGCAAATACACCAAACAGTTGAATAAATACAAAAATTCAACTTTGATTGAATTTCATGGTAATAATTCATAAGAAGAATCCTTGTAATCTTATAGATAGAAACGCTCTGCAGCTATTAATGAAGAAATGATGATCTTTTCATCTCCAGTATTGTTTAATTCACATTATTTTGCCTGTCAGTTTTCTTACTAATGCATCTTTTATTTCAGGCCTTCAGTGGTTATTACAGAGGTGGATTTGAACCCAAAATGACCAAGCGAGAAGCAGCTTTAATATTAGGAGTAAGGTAAAATATCATTTGAATTAAAAATATAGGATACAGGAGAGAATACAGCACTAATGAGTTAAATATCAGGTGTCTGATTTTTTTTTCAGAGGAACTGAATCTTCAAAGCTTTCAGACTTCAGCATTGAAATTCAGTGCCAAGTTAAATTAAAAAGGAGTATCATAATGCAGAGACTGCTTTTACTCAGATCCAGGTCTTTCTAAGGTTGCATATATTGTTGATTACAGTATGTTGTACAAAGAAACACTACTTTTTAAAAACCATTTCTGATTGAGGATTAAGTTTTCAACCACTTTTTTTTGTATTACATTTCTAACTTGCTTTAACATCCAACCTAATTTTTATGGCAAAAGAATCATTGCCTTTCTATCAAAGCATGGACTATGGTATGTTCTTATAATTTCAGTACAGATTTTTTTTTTTCAGACACATACCAATAAAGTTAATGACTGATGGTTGCCTTCAGCAAAATTTGGAAAGATTGACTTTGGTTTTGGCTGTAGAACTTCCACAAGCTTTCTGAGCTTAGCAATTATGAAGGGTTAGGTGTAGCTATCCTCATTTCTGTATTCAGGAAATGGCTATTTTGATAACTTCAGCTGATAGACTCTCACTGCATTATTAGCTTGTGTACTTGGTGGCCTTCTCTGAAGCTGTCATCTCTTCTGTAACTGACTGACCATGAAGAAGCTGATAATTGCAGTAATCATCTCAACCAAGGCTTTGTCAAGCCAAGACTTAAAAACCTCTAGGGATGGAGATTCCACTACCTCCCTAGGCAACCCATTCCAGTGCCTCATCACCCTCCTAGTAAAATAGCTTTTCCTAATAACCAACCTAGACCTCCCGCACTGCAACTTGAGACCATTGCGCCTCCATTGTGTCATGTCAGTACTGAGAACAGCCTCTCCATCCTCTTTGGAATCTCCCTTCAGCTAGTTAAAGGCTGTTATCTAATCCCCCTCCACTTTTCTGTCAATTAAATAAGCCCAAATCCTTCAGCCTCACCTCATAAGTCATGTGCTCCAGCCCCCTAATAATTTTTGTTGCCCTCTGCTGGATTTTCTCCAATGTGTCCACATCTTTTCTGTAATGGGAGACCTAGAATTGGATGCAGTACTCCAGATGTGGCCTCATCAGTACTGAATAAAGGGGAATGTAGATCTGCTAGCAATGCTCCTTCTAATGCACCTTAATATGCCGTTAGCCTTCTTGGCTACAAGGACACACTGTTGACTCATATCCAGCTTCTCATCCACTATCCCCAGATCCTTTTTCTGCTGAACTGCTGCTTAGCCAGTCAGTCCCCGGCCTGTAATAATGCTTCAGATTCGTCCGTCCCACTTGTCTTTGTTGAACCTCATTGGATGATTGGGCCAAAAGAAATTAATTTGTCTAGGTCACTCTGGACCCTGTCTCTAACCTCCAATGTATCTACCTTTTCCCCTAGCTTAGTGTCATCCACAAACTTGCTGAGGGTGCAATCCATCCCCTCATCTGAGTCATTAATAAAGATGTTGAACAAAACTGGCCCTAGAACTGATCCTTGGGGCAAAAAACCATAAAAGGCCATATCAGTGCCAACCAGACATCAAGTTATTGATCACTACCCATTGAACCCAACACTCTACCCAGCTAGCCCATTTATCCAATCCATACTTCCTTAACTTGCTGGCAAGAATACTGTGGGAGACCATATCAAAAGCTTTGCTCAAGTCAAGGTATATCACGTCAACCACCTTCCCCATATCCACAGATCCAGTTACCTTGTCATAGAAGGCAATCAGATTGGTCAGGCATGACTTGCCCTTGGTGAATCCACGGCATAAACCACTGGATAAGAATTTTTATAAGAATACGTATTAATTTGTATTGTAGTAATACCTAGAGGCCCAATCAGACATTGTGGCTCCATTTTGCTAGATAATGCATATACAATTAAAATACTGTCTCTCTCCCAAAGACTTGAATCTCAGTAAAAATATTAAGAATAAAAATTTAGTTAAGGAAAATCACATAAGCAGGCAGCCATAACTAACAGTTTAGGGCGGGGGTGGCTAACCTAAACCTGAGAAGGAGCCAGAATTTACCAATGCATATTGCCAAAGAGCAACAGCAATAGGTCACCAGCCCTGATCATCTCCCTACCACCTCTCTCAGCGCATCCCACCCACGGGCAGCCCCATGGGTCAGTGCCGCCTCCTTCTTTTCCTCCTGCCCACTGTGATCAGCTCTCTTAGTAGGAGACAGTGGAGGGGGGAAGCATGGGTGTGACAGGCTCAGTAGAGTGGGTGGGAAGTGGCAGGATCCTAGGGGGAAAGGGTGGAGGGAGACAGCGCCTAGGGCAGAGCTGGGGGTTGAACAGTGAGCACCCTCGAGCCCAGTGGAAAGTTGGCACCTGTAGTTACAGCCCTGGATTTGGAACTTATGCAAGGAGCCACATATTAACTTCTGAAGAGCTGCATGTGGCTCTGGAGCCACAGGATAGCCACCCCTGATTTAGGGATTCAAATAACTAAGTAGCTATGTCTCAAACACGTACTCTCCCTAGAGCCCTCTAAATGTTTGTGGGTGTGTGTTTTCTCTTTCAAATATGATTGAGTTTCCAATAAATAAAAAAACATGAAAAGTAATATCATGCTCCTTTTTGACAGTTCTGCAGTAGAAACTTGCCATTATCTATTAGTGAAACTACAATATATACATTAAATGGCATGATGGACTGAAGATGCTAAATAAAGCAGCAATAGGTGAAAAAAACTGCAGTGGAAAAATGTGTTTTCTAATCTCTTTACTTGCTGTGAAAAATTATGTAGCATGAGAAGTTATTTTTAGTAATTACTAATTTTCCCTAATTGGCAGTTTTTCTAACTGTGTAATAGTTTAATAAAATTTCTGTAAGTCAGGTTACCTAACTATCTATCTATCTTTTTAAACTAGTCCTACAGCCAATAAAGGTAAAATTAGGGAAGCCCACAGACGGATCATGCTTTTGAATCATCCAGATAAAGGTATGTAAAATCAGTAGGGATAAGTTCATTTTGAAATAAATCAGTTATTACTGTCCACCCAGTATATTTTCCTTCAAATTAATGGAACCAGGATAATGAGCTATATAGGACATATTGGTACCTGATTTATATATTAACAAAAAAAGTCTGCCTTGAAGGAAATACATATTAAGATACTTCAGTATTTGTATATTCAGAGGTCCCCTCCTCAGACATTTAAACACTATATTCAGACTAATAGTCAGCAAGTTAATTCATCTTTCACTACCTGATATATCATGTTTGCAGTGACTTATCATATGAAGACAAAAAACTGTCCTTTTCAGTGAACGCCTGCAGTGTGATTATAGAACTGCTCCAATGCATATAACTCCTATTTGATTAGAATTGGGCCTTTAGACTCTTCAGGAACAGAAAAAAACCTAAATATTTAGTATTGCTGCTTGTGAGATGTTAATGCTGAGATTGTTATGTACGTGAGCACATGCATAACTTTAAATGCAAGTAATCCCATCTCTGTTTATCATAGCACTTAAATCCCATTGACTTCGTGTCCTTTGGCACTTGGCACATTGGGACATTTAATCTTGACTTAAAAGGTAAACTGGCTGCCTTGAAGTGACTATGAAATTTCTCATCTATTTCTTTGCCGCCTCCCTCCTCCTCAAATAAAACTCATCAGGATCTGCTTTGCCCAGAAATTTCCAGTAGAGGCAACATCAAGTGAATTCTTAGGCATATGCAGAACCTAATAAAATGCATTCAGAGTATTCTGAGTCCCATAATATTGCCCATTTTTAACAGAAACTAAAGCAAAGAATACTGACCTTAGGAGACACTGGTCTTTATACTCTTAAAAGGCCTACGCACTTTGCCTTTACAGTATATGAAACCCGAGGGATTACATTTTGCTTAATCTACTAATCACCTGTATTTTACATTTCACTATTATGCCATCAGTACAGAAGGTTGGGTCGGCCCATGCTAAATTAGACTGGTTAATCTGTGGACTCATTAGCTTTACTTGAAATTTTAAATTTGCAGAAAACATCAGAAACATTTGGAAAATAGTTATGCATGCCTCTGTGAATCTTTAGTGACCCTATCATGAAATTCACCACCTGATACAAGTCTAGGCTAGAGACCTAAAAGAATTTAGGGCATGTCTACACATGAAATTATTTCAGAATAGTTGTTCTGGAATCACTGTTCCTGCACTGTGTGTTGAGATGTATTGCAGAATCAGAGTGTCTTCTTCCTGTTAAGCTTAATCCACTTTATTGGACTAATAGCTGTTCCTGAACGCCCTATGTAGACAAAACCTAAGTATTCTGCAACTTGTCAGATCACTTGTGTATTAACTTATGAAATAGGAGCATCTGTTTGTTTCTTTAAACAGATGTGTTCACATTTTCTTCCTACTGGTACCATTAAGCCAGAATTGGGCAATAATGCAATAAAATAGAAAACACTGCCTGTTTTGTGACAAGACTTTTTCTCTTCTAGGTGGTTCTCCCTATGTGGCAGCCAAAATCAATGAAGCTAAAGATTTACTGGAAGGCCAAGCTAAGAAGTGAATGTGGAAATATAAGTGTAAATCAGTGGTTTAGTTTGTGTATATTAGTATCAATTTTGATTAACTGACATAAGGAAAGTTGACACCGATGTTTTTGACTTGCTCAATGATGTTTGAGAACCAGTGCAAGAAACCCTCCCTTCCAACTGCCAATCTCATATTGGTCATATCATGTGGAAGGCAGGAGTTTACAAATAATACTTTTTCAAAAGTGATACTAAACCACTCTTTGTAGTAGTGGTACAATTTACCTCTAATTCCAAATGTTTTTCTTAGAATGACATGGGAAATACTGTGATCTGGCTAATTTATATGTTCTCATGTAGGCAGACAAGCAGCTTGACAGTCTTGAGTACTCAGAAAATATTGAATCAGGTACCTCTGTTTTAAATTCATGCTGCTATGGCTTAATATTCCAAAGTTAGCAAGATGATACTAATAAGAGAAAAGGCTGGGTTGAAACAACCTGTTAAGAAAAATCATGGGGATTTATTTGCACAATAGGAGTAAAGATTTAGAAATTCTTTGGTATAAATGCAACACATGAAATGGAGAAAGTGGAATGTACTGAATTCTCTTGTAAGATAATTTGTATTAACTTTCAGAAACAAGTTGGACATAGTCACTCAGTGCTATTGATTTGTCTCATGTATTTTTTACTTCTACCCTGATTTTTCATTTTTTACTAATTCCACTGCTTTTAAATAAAATGGCACATACTTGTAAGTATGAAAATTGCATAATATACTAAAGCCTTACAGAATATGCTTTTATTTTAAAAAATAGGTTCTAGTACTCTTACGAGAACTCTAAAGTTTGTAATAAAGTGGGAATTTTACTTTTATCACCCTTTATAATAGATGCTTAGGCCACGTGTGCTTACACAGAAGTTCACATTAAGATATGCAACTGCAGCTACATTAACTGTGTAGCTGGAATTGATGTACCTTAATTCAAACTTTGGCACCATCTCCACAGCGTGAGGTCAACGGGAGCAAATGCTTCCATCAACTTCCCTTACTCTACGCGAGGAGTGGGAGTTCCCGTGTTGACAGGTGCTCCCTCAGCATTTGATTTAGCAGATCTTTAGTAGAGCTGCTAAATCAAACTCCAGAAGATCACCACAGTGTCAGTCTTGTGGGAAGTGAAGATGTGGCCTTAGATTCAAAGCTACAAGGATGACATTTTCTTTTTTTCCCCAATGAGAAACTAAAGTCATCGTGCCACCCTAGGAAAAAAACAAAAACAAAAAACTCCCCACAACTATCCATTCTCCTTTGGTAGAGAAAACATTGCTTTACAGCATTCACATGATTTGGTCAGACTCAGAAAAGCTAGAAGTTAAGGTCTTTGCAACCTCTCCCTGGGTATCTCTGACCCCAGTCTGCAAAAATGTATGCCTTTTTTTCCACTTTATGTATAGGAATACTATCACTCAAATTCTGTGCATCAAGCAATGAGCAAGGCTAAATCAAAGAAGGAAAAACTGTATTGAATAGTTATTATAGGCAAAAAAAGAAGCATGAAGATTTATCTATATAGTAATTCAATGTGGTTATTTCTGTATTTCCCAAACTCTCACACATCCATAGATCTGGGCGTGATGCATCTCAAAGTATAAATTTTGTTAATGGCTCTCCAGTCTATCTCCATGTTTCTCTTGTTCCCTATATCCAGGATCACATTTTTTCATATATCATAAAAACACATCAGATGAACTCATCTTGGGCCTATCAACAGTGCCATTGTGACTACCACCTTCCTAGCTGTGTACTTGAGAATCATTTTGACTGCATACTTTCCTTTCCAGACAACTAGCCTGTCATCAAATCCTAACATTTCTTTTCTCCAGAACATGCTGAAAACATCTCAACGCTTCTGTGAAATGAATGCCTGTGTTTTGCTCATCTCTTACCTTGACTACTGCAGCACCTCTAGCCTCATTTCTTATCACAACTCTAGCTATATAAAATGCAGCAGTTAAAATAATGGCACCCTCAGATCATATTCCTCAAATCCTTCCACTGGTTTGTGTTCATGGAATTAGGTTTAAGATTGTCTTTATCAAGAACACTGCACAATCCCACCGACACCTACTGTGGTATTGTTCTGCATCCCTTTGGTCCACAGCACAAGATGGTGTCCTTGTTGCTCTCCCTATTTTTCTGCATAATGTTTAGCTCATATCAATGTTGCCCCTGTACCTGGAATGGCCTCCCCTATTCTTAGTGTGACAGGCTTCCACCCTCTAAGACCCTCTTTAAAAGCCTACATGTCAGCATGTGAATGTGCCACTGTCAGTAGTCCATGCCCTTTCTAGTCTAGAGGATAAAAGTTATTTTCAAGTGTCTGAACTAATGTTTTAAAAACTCCTGTGTAGAAAGCATAAGCATAATGTGTTATCTAGGTCTTACCTAGGAGGGAGCCTAGAATTCATCTCACCCTGTTAATGAATGCAGAGTTTAGTACTAAATTACAAAAAGTGAGATATCTTGAATTACTTTAACTAAACGGTGCTTCTGATTAAAGGAAACCAAGTAACCAATGGAAGATCAAAGTTTATTTTTTTCTACCAGCATACAAAAACATATTGCACATCAAACAACCAAAACAAAAATAAAAATACTCTACTAAGGACTAACATATGTAGTTTATACAGAATAAACTTTCTGGAAATTGATCTTTTCAGTAGTTCTGGTTATGTCTTAATGGACATGACTAATTCAGCTTAGTGTTTTAACTAAAGCTATGTTTGATTTTTAAATACTGTACAGTTTAATAAATAAACCAAACAAAGCCTCAAAGTAGAACAGTCACTGCCAATGTCACCCAATATCCCTGCAGATTATGAGAATTTAACAAATGTATTCCAGTGGTCTGCAGTTTTTTTACCTCTACATACAGCATTTAAAAAACATGTATTAAAACAGACCAGTTTCCAGACTAAACTAATGGAGAAATTACAATTCAGTGCAAAATATTTTAGACTGCATTTCTTTCTAGTTTTCCTCAGGTGAAGAAGTGGTTGCATATTATTAAAAATGTAACAAAAGCAGCTAATGCTTTCATAAAGAATATTACATTAGGGATTCCCCCCACATCTTTGCCATATTTTGAAAACAAAATAACATTTCCTATAGCCAGCAATTTTTTGTTTATTTAAATGTTACATATACTATCTCAAGGCACATCTGATGATATATTTATAACACAGTAGGTGTCAAAGTATGTTTAACATATGATTTCTTCAGGATCCCTCCCCTTTCTGAATTCCAAAATGGAGGAACTGAAAGTGCGGTGTCAAGACTGGCGATCCATATTCTATCTTTGGCAAGCTTATACAAGCACTATTGTAAAATGTAATGTAAAAACTGTAAACTAGGAAGTTCAGTTTATGAAACACCATTCAGCACTGCTTCTTCCTGATTAGTTTCATCTTCTTGTATAGTACTTGACTTCTCTTCTTCAGGACTATGCTGTGGATTAGAAGGTTCATCCCCAGGAGCATTAGCAGGGCCATTTATTGCTTTTTCTGGAGGGGTATGTTCTTCAATCACATCTTTTACCTTTAAAAGAAAAAAAAAACCTACTAGATACAACAGGAAAAACACAAGAAGGGGGGCATAGTTCAGTGTGTTTAAATAACATAATGGGAGCCAAGGACATCTTGGCTCTGACAAATAGGAATTGCCATATTAGATCAGTGGTTCATCTATTCCAGTATCCTTCCACCAACAGTGGACAATAGGGATGTTCAATAATGGGTAACTGAGTTGTCAAGTAACTGCATGAATTCTTATCTGTTACTTGACTATTCCATAGTCTGCAGGGGCAGGGCTAGCAGTTGGTGCAATCTGGCCGCACTCCCGTGGAGCTCCTTACTAGCCTGCGCGGCTACGTCTGTATCAGAGACAGTAGCATAGAGGGCCAGGCAGCAGCCATTCTGCAACGAGAGCCAGTTTAAAAACCAGCTTCCTGTGCAGACCAGCATGGGGTGGCAGCAGCCTCTGTCTGTGGGGGATCTAAGCGCTTCATGGACAGAAGCTGCTTCGGGGGGGGGGGGGGGGCAGCCACAAAGCAGCCTCATGCATGGAGGTCCCAGCTCCCCATGGATAGAGGTTGGTCCAGCCTCTGTCTGCAAGGAGCTGGGACCCTCCCGTGGACAGGGGCTGCAGCTGTGAAGCAGTCTCTGACCACCACAGGCCCAGGCTTGCCACGGACAGAGGCTGCTTCGAGGCATGCCATGGGGCAGAGACTGACAGAGGCAGTAGCATGGTCGGGGAGGGCAGGAGGCAGCACCGACTCCTGCTCCCCTCTTGCTGCCTTTGATACAGAGGTGGAGGGGGGAAGAGAGGAGGAAATGTGAGTAGTCGACTAGATTAACCGATAAGCCTAGGCTTATCAGTTAATCATATAATCGATTACTCGTTTACATCCCTAGTGGGCAATGGCACATGTTTCAGAGGAAGTGCAAGAAGCCCTGCAATAGGCAGTTATGGAATAATCTATCCCCCAAAAAGTTTCTTCTACCTCCCTGTAATGAGAGTTTTGCTTAAGACCTGAGGCATTTTATATGGGTTTTATATCCCCTTCAAAGCTCCCCTATCCCTTTTTAGTATTACAAGTTGGACCTGCCTGGTCCAGCACCTTTGGGACCTGACCGGTCCCCTGCTACTGACCTCCCAGCCCATCTCCCCTCATGGTCCGTGCTACCCCACTGCCCTCAAGGCTAGGGCTCCGGCCCCAGTACCCCTGACACTGGCCTGTCTGGGGCTGGAGCTCCACAGCTGAAATCCAAGGCCAGGATTGGCCCCGCTACCACCAGGCTGGAGCTCCCCGGCCGTCAGGACCAGAGTGCCCTGCTGCACTGCCTGCCCCTCCTGACACAGAGCTCCCAGCTTAGTCGCCAGCTCCCTTTTCCTCTCCCCCACACTCCTGACCCCACTGCCAGACCTCCCTGTTCATGGACTATGTGGTCCAGAAACATCCATGGTCTAGCAGTTGCGGAACCAGAAAGTCCCAGTTTAGGGAGGTACAACCTGTAGTATAACGACATTCTTTTGATCCATATGAATGAATAGTGCCTTTTCAAATCCTCCTAAACTCAACATCTCAATAAATGGATGCAGTGTGTGCTGCATGGAAACATCTTTCTTAAGTTTTGAATTCACCCCCTTTCATGTCACTGAATGCCCCCTTGCTTTAGTATTATGGGAAGAGTGAATAGGTTCCCAATTTATCATCTCCACACCATTCGATCTAGCCTCTGTAGCATTATGCAAGTCACTGAATCTCTCAGCCTTAGTTTCTCCTAGTTATAAAATATAAAATCTAATAAGCACCTCTCAGGAGTCATAAAGATTAATACGGTGAAGTACTTTGAAGATTAAAAAGATCTTGATAGGTGGCAAGTATCTAAGGATGCATAAATTCAACTGTTATTTGTAAACCAAGAAGATATGCATTATAATTCAACAAGAGATAATCAACTTCCATGTACTTTGTCACTTTCTCTTATGATATTACACACCAGTGGTTTTCAAAGTGTGATCCGTAGACCACTAGTGGTTCATGACCAACTTGCAGGTAGGCTGCGGATTTGCCCCCACCCTGCAGCATGGAGCATGTGCAGGCACTCCAGCCCTGCCCCTCCCAAGGTTGGACCTCCAGCGTCCTGCTACAGGGACGAGGGGCCCTTGTGGGCAGGATACAGGGGAAGGAAGCAGCTCTGCAGGCTGCCACTCCTTCCCTCAGCTGGGGTAACTGCAATGCAGGAAATCATTTGTCTGGAGGTTTTCTCCACTGTTCCCATTGGCCAAAATCACAGCCAATGGAGCAGCAGGGGATGGTGCCTGGGAGCTGTGGGAGGCACAGAGTTAGGTAAGTGCTCCTGCCCACCCATGTACTTCCTGCCAGACCCCACACTCTGCTCCTGCACCCTACTTTCCTCCCAGACCCCCCCAACCTCAGCCCACTCCTGCACCCATTTTGTCATGGTGGGTGGTTGGCTGATGGTCCATAGAAAGGTCTGCATCGAGCAGGGTGGGCCGCGGGCCAAAGAGTTTGAGAACCACTGTGTTACACCCATCTCAGCTAGGGTTACCAGGTAGACCCCCCCCCCAAAATACCGGACACACTTGATCATGGGGGAGGGAGGAGGGACCGCGAGGGGGGCGGGGCTGGCTGGGGGGGCAGGAGGGTCGGGGGCCATGGGGCTGGCCGGGAAGCGGAGCTGGGGGGGGGAAATCGGGGGCCGGGGGGGCTGGATGGGAGGAGGGGGGCGGGAAGCAGAGCTGGCCTGCTGTCCAACAGACTGCGGAGTCCAACAAGCTGCGCCCCCAGCAGGCACTCCCTCTAGTTGCTAGTAGAAGCTGGGTGGGGCGGGGGCAGTGGCTGGGACTCCCAGCCACGCCCCCTGCCCGGCTTTTCCACACAACCACAGGGCTCCCAGCGCCAATTGTGGCCCTGCCTCCCAGATCCTCCCCCGCCCCCGCCAGGCTTCTGTCCGGCACCCAGCCAGAAATTCAGAAAATACCAGACATTTGCACATGTCCAGTATTTTCTGAAATTTTCTACCGGACAGAGGGCACAAATACCGGATTGTCCAGTAGAAAACCGGACACCTGGCAACCCTAATCTCAGCTGCCTCTTTACATAAGATAAAGTGGTTTTAAAACACCAGAATCTTAAGAAAGACCATCTGATTTCATAACTATTCTGTAAAATTTAAGATTAATTGATGATTCATCTTAGAGATAGAAACCAAGTACTTCTGAGATCTATTTCAAATATATATTCACAGGGTAAAAAGTACTCTGCCTTGCTATTGATATCAACTGTTTTGTCAATAAGGGTTTTCATTCCCCAAGGGTGAAAGACTATGAACATTCCATCACTAAAGAAGGGAAAAAAATAAAGCAGCATATGTATTTTTTAAAAAAAATTAGAGGTTTTTTTTTCTTACCGTTTCTTTCTTGTTTTTGACCAATGTTTCCCTTGGGAGGTTTCTTTGTCTGCTCTGAGATTCAGCTCGTGATATATAATCAGCTACTGTGACTGTGTGAGGGGAGAAAAATTAAAGATACTGAAGCACTACAAAATATTTTTCAGATTATTTCATGTTTATCAGTGAGCTAACTTGCTTCTGTACCATTGTTTAGAATTTTCTGCACTTTCCACATAAAATACAGATTTTACAGCTGATAAGTACATCTTATTTGTGAATCACCTAGCAACTCTTTCGGTGATTTAAAATAATAATTAACTCAACATTTAATTAATAATTTCATCATAAAGATCAAATTCTAAAATTGGATAAACATACATGGCTTCCACTGAAATCAGTGGTAGCTGAGTAAAGAGAGGCAGAATTTGGCTGTAAATTAGAGTCAAAAGATTATTCTAATTTGAGGTAGATGTAGGCTAAGCAATCAGAGAAGGAAAACTGTATTACAGAGCTTTCTTTGTGACATAAGATATTTTGGATTGTAAGCAATTTAAGAAAGGGAATGTATTTATACTGGTACATTTTAGTGACTGGAAAATGAAGTAGACAGCTATGGTACCATATAAAAAGTAAGGAAATTTCACTTTTAGGAATCCCATGAATAGACTGAAGGGAGATTAGAAACATGGGAGGAAGAGGTGAAATTGGGGGAAAACAATTTCTTAAAATAAGAAAGTAGTATTAAAATCTTTATTTCTTGCAGAGTTTTTTTTATAAATGAACTAAGCACACCCTTCTGCTATTTCTGGCCTACTCCTGCAGTTCAAAAGTCAACTCTATACTTCAGAGCACATATTTGTGATAATACATTTTGAAGAGATAAACAATGGCATGATGAACCTAAAGGAACTCATAGAGCTTGTCAAATAGTGTATAACAATTGATAATTATTTAGCATTTGGCAAACTCTAGCTAGCTATTTTTCTGGGTTTAATGGAGGTAAAATAAGACCTATAACAGATTTCAAAGAAAAATGTATTAATTTGGGTTCTGATCCATTACTATTAGACACTTCAAAACTGGGTGTAATTCCTCAAGAGTTATCTAGTTTTAAGAACAATTCAATTCTCAGTACCGGGGAGGTGCTCCTTTAAAATACTACTTTACACCCAGATTCTGTGATAATTGACATACGTGCAAGAGAACTACTCACATAAAAAGTTATGCATGTATTTAAGTCTTTTATACACAAATATTCCTTCAAATTGTGCAATTTGTAAGAGAAACATTACAACTAAATGTTTCAAATGAAAACTAATTTTGTATATTGATTTTTCAACATTTGATTCTTCAGTGAGCTTATGTTCTCATAATTAAACTAATGGAATTAAAACAATTACAGAAGGAAAAAAAGAATCAGTACCATCTCCGTCATAACAGTATCATTATAATCTCCTATTGTATTATAATCTCTGTCTATATTTATAAATAAATAAACAGATGTTAAAAGAAGAGCATTTTTTACAAAGACACTATAAAACTACATGTATTTTGCTATTATATTCACAACTTAAGATACTACTGTTCTGCCTTTTATTTTATTTACAAATATAATCAAAGTTTATTCTGAACAATAATGGCAATAGAAAAGCATGGCTTTCATTCCACTTCTTAAATATGGGGAGAAATTAAACTGATGGAAAGCAATACTGAGGGATGGTTTTGGGGATTGCCTTAGGGATGTTAAATGGCATTTAATCAGTTAATCAATTATTCAATGAAAATTCCATTGATTAGTTGATAAGGGGGGGAACTGCAGAGCTACAGCGGTGTTAGCTCCCGGCCCCAGAGCCAACCGCTCTGTGGCTCTGCCTTTTAAATGTATTGGCTCTTAATACATTTTAAAAGCACAAGCACAGCGGGGAGGACTGGGCACAAGCCAGGAATCAGCCCATTCCCAGCTTGCGCCCGGTTCCCCACTATGCCTCTGCCTCCCCTACCCCTCATGGAGATGGTGCTGGTGGGGGGCACCAGCTTTTAAGCTTGTTTCCCCTTGCTGCCTCTCTCTCTCTCTCTCTCTCTCTCTCAAAGATAGAGGCAGTGGGGCGGCGCAACTACTTGAGTCACTAGTTGACTATCTGATAAGCATAAGTTACTTATATCTCTAGTTTGGGTGGGGTGGGGTTTTTTTGTTTGTTTTTAATAAAGCACGTTTCAATTGAAGGGCAACAATGTTACAGCATTTCAAATGTTGACTAATAATATATTTCTCAATTACAATAACACCTTGTAAAGCTGAAGCTGAAATCCATTTTATTACCAATTTACTTCCTTCTTTGTAAATAGAAATCTATTTATTTTAGGACTGAAGAATGTTCAGAAATATCAGACTGTTGGCATTTTTTTTAAAGAGCACTAAAGTTTTGGGAAAAACTTATATATGCATGTATATATAAAGAATTGCATGACCCTCAGCAAACAGATACAAGTAAAACAATCAAATTTTGAGCATAGCAGGCTAGAAAACATCTCTTTAAATTTATCAAAATGTCTTATGAATTTACAGGCACATATTTTCTAGAAGAGTAACACTAAAACATCAGAGAATTAATCTTTAACATTTGAAGCGTTAGTATACATAAAAGAAATGCCTCAAAGCACAATGCCAAAAAACCAGAAACATGCAATTTCATTTAAATATCTTTTTTCAATTTGTGGATGATTTACTACATCCGTAACAGTGAGAGGTGTTAGCATTGATTTGCTACAGGCACAGGGCAGGCAGATGTCATGTAAGTTCCCACACACTGTTCTGCCAATGCACCTCAGCACTAATAAATGCCACCATGGCTATTCCATGTCATCCTCCTCTCACATGAAGATAGCCAATAGTGAAATTTTTTAAAATATTTGGTCATGTCACTGTCAGGGGGTTGCAGAAGTGTAAGTGCAGAATATGACCCAGTATTCTTACTGAACTTTATTCTGGCCCACTGAAATCCGTAAGTTTAGCCACTGACTTCAATGGGATGCTGAGTAAGAAGCACATTGTATTTACACTGTATTAAATTTTAAAGGACAGCAACAATTAGTTTCATTAGTCAGGTTATGAATTAAATATATTCCTTTGTGAGAATTGTTTTTGTCTTGTACACAGTAGTCTTATTAGTTATTAAGTAACTTTTATTTAAAGTAGTGCAGCTATATATATATATATTTTTAGATATACATAAACAGCAGACACGACATTCCTTCATGCTTGCGATCTGAGGTTACCCACAGCTCCACTCGAGTTACCTGGCTGTCTATCTTCTGCCTGACCCCTGAAGCGACGCCTGCGGCTACGATTGCGTCGCTGGGGTTTTTTGTCACTATCATCTGCAATTGCAAAGTTCACCATGAACTATTCTGACGATAAAACTGTATTTCTTCAGCAGTTTAAGGAGGGGGCACAGATTGCTTTTATTAATATGGAAGACAAAATAAGATATTCTGAAAGAAAATGGAATTTTGAATTGGGAGCATTCAAAATTGGATTAGAAAACTTATCTTTCATCGTTTGGTCCAGATTCAGTAATACACTTAAGCACGTTTCACTTAAGTTTACTTTACTAAATCAGTATCTACATGTGGTTTCTAAACATATAAAAATCAAATATACACAGCTACCAGACTAATCACAAGCTGATCATTGGTTCCATGTCCCTGGAAAGTTATGTTTTCCTTATATTTGCAGAGAGATTTGTCTGATCTCAATGTCCCCACAAAACAGATGATTCTGTAGTGGGTAACTTTATGCTACTTATATGTGAGAAACAATTATATTCTTGATACAAGCTCCATGTTCCTCAAGGCCCAGATCCAGGAAAACACCCAATTCAAGAAAGCACTTAGGCAAATACTGAAGTCCCAATGAAGTGAATGGGGCTTATTCAGGGAAAGCACTCAAGCATAGGGACAGACAAACAGGTGCTTTCCTAAACTGAGGTTCAAGTAGCCATGGGTTAAGGAAGTAGAATTCCAGCCCAATGAGAACCACTGGTTCCTAGTTTCTCTAATTAGCCTCAGAAGGCACTATTTTAAACTGCAGTACTGACAGGAATCAAAGCAGACCCACAAAGTCTCTCTTAGCTAGAAGTATTATGGACATGGCACAGGATAACAGTAGAGACCAGTAAGAGATGGGAACCTTACGGTACTTCCATGGATGTGGAAGACTTCTTTCACCAAAAGAGCAAAGTTATACATCAATAATATTTTTTTTATCAAAAATAGATTCTCCACTCATAAAAATTATCATATGGTCCACTATATGTATATAGCTGATACAGAACTTTTTTTTTTTGAGGTAACTCATTCAATGGTTCTGTTTCCCTGCTGATAACATACCTAAGCCATTCTCGTTAACAGAAGCAGTGTCAGATTCTGTCATTCCATCCATCAGAACAGCATCTTCATCAGTTCTTCGTCTCCGTGACCGTCTACGACGGTTAGTACTGTGATGAGATTCACTGGCATCAGTGTCCACAGTCTGATCTGACTCTGTGTTATCAAGTAAGCTGTAAGGGTTGCTGTCCGGATCTTTAAGCACTAAATATCATATGGAAAAGGTCCATCTAAGACAAACTGCAGTTACAAATAGTGGGACATGCTGACTTCATTATACATTTTAAAATACAAAAACATAAACCATGCAACACACTGACGATACAACTGTTAATGATTTTATGCTGGTTACTTTTTGCTTCTTCACTAGTACTGGTAATCCAACGAGAGGCCCCTTAATGTACTATTTAGAAGAAAACTTTTAGAAGACTAGTTTTTAATCCATTTATTTGCTGAACATCCATCTTACACCTGGTTAGCAGACACATACATGTGGGGACCTTCAATGTCACTGCCTGTGTGGGACCAGCTATGGGAAGAAACAGCGAAGCAGTGCCCAGCAGCCAAGTGGGGCTTGTCCCCCTCCTCCTTCCAAACCTGGCAAGGAATCTCTGCTCCACCATACCAGGATCGCAGAGTCCCCTACACTTTGTGCCCTGGTGTATTTGGTGCTTTAGCTAAGCAGGGGTTCCCCTGCAGCCACACTGTCAGTGCTGACCTATCCCTACCTCTGTACCTACTAGGGATGTTTACCAGTAACCAGTTAACCGACAACCCGGCTGAGGAAAGCATCACCCTTACTGGGTAATGTATACCAATAACCAGTTAACCAGCAGCTGGACTGGAGCAACCTCTCACCCGACTCAGGTAGAGGGCTGCTCCAGCCCAGCCAGGCCCACTGAACCATGGGCACTCCAGCCCAGCTGAGCTGAAGCAGCTCCCCATAGCACTGCAGGCCCAGCCAGAGAAGCCCCCCCTGCATGTAACACAGTGGGCGCAGCCCAAGCAGCTCCTGCCTGTGGTGGGGTGGGCCCAGCCTGGCCAGGGGACTCTTCAGTATGGCTGGACCACCCACCATGCCACTCCAGAGGAAGGGGGGTGCTCCACCCCAATCAGGCTGGAGCAGGCCCGCCCTCTCCCCTCCAGAATCCCATTTAACTGGTTAAATTTTTAACCAGGATTTTACATTCCTAGTACTTACCCCCTTAATTTCTAGTAACTGTAAAAATACAGTTAAAATTAAAAATCAAACAACAGTTAAAATGTAAAAAAAATTCAAATCAAATTCTTCCAACTACAACTGTGTAGAGTGGCAAAGGGTTGAGGACTAAGAATAAAGGATTATGGAGAGATGGGATGAAAAGCAAAGCCCTTAAGCTTTTTCACAACATGGTGCAAAGAACATGCAAATCCTAACATGATTGTATTGAAATCCAACTGTGAATATCGAAATTTTGATAGCTGGCTTGCAATATGCAGTCTGCTAATTTTTTTTAAAGTTGCAATATTTCAAAAAAAAATATATGCATACTTTAGTGATTTACTTAAGAAAATACAGCTAGTTGTCTACAATAAAAATTATACCCAAAACAGGTTTCAGCACACTACCAGAACTAATAGATGACTTCCCACCACGTGGTGGTCCCCCACGTCCACGACCCCCAGAAACACTACGCCCTCTTCCTCCAGGACGTCTTCTGCTGTCACGCTGATGTCGGCTCTCCCGGTCATCTTCTCCTGCGAGTGACCAATCGCTCAGTTCATCTTTTCTCTCAGATTCAGTTTCGGAGGGATTAGACAACTCAGAGTTTGTACCTTTAACAATATAAAAAAAAGAGAAACAAAGAGATGGACATAAAATTTGTAGACATATTCTGGCTTCAGATACATATAGGAATCCCATTGACCACAGGGATCCACATATTTCTGATATCAAAATATTTTTGAGATTGATAATTAGCAACTCTCTAGAAGACTTCATTTCACTCTGAAATAATATGAAAAACATGCAGTCAAAGATTATGCAATTTTAGTAATTTACAAGTGCAATACATGCATAACGTACATTATGTCTTTCTATGCGCAGACATACAAGCACTGAGGAATTAATTCTGTCTATATATATACACAAATGGGCTATATGATCCAGTTTCTACACAACTTCTCTGAAAATTCCACAGACAGCTTTACCACTTTACATCTAATGGGAGCGCCAAATAAGTCCTCAATCATGCAACTACTGTACTGCTGCTTTGAACAATTTAACTACTAAGTTAAGTTATAGCCATAAATCCCAATCTGATACTTATGAATAACATATTATCCATAATTTTCTACCGAATTAAAAATACAACTCTTGTGCCTTTTTATTTTAAGCATTCTGACACTAAAGTAATCAGCAATGAAAATGTTTTGGCCATTTGTAGCGATCTCATGAAAACTGAAAATTCCCAGAGAAAAAAAAAGTTTGCTATGTACTACCTCAAGATACAGCCTATTACATCATTTATTTCACTTCAATATACAATTCACCAAGCATACAAAATGGTTTAACCTCTGGCACATGGAAGCAATATCTTTTGGTCCAGACAGTAGGTAAAAATCATCAATGCAGAGCACCGGGAATGCTGGACTTATTGGCATTAGGCCTAAACAAAGATAATGCTAATTGCCAATCCAACATTCCACCTAGTAGTTGAAAAATTATTTAAAATGACAACTGTAATCGTAAGATTAGAATAATAGAATTGTAGGATTGGAAGGTTTTCTAGACCAGCCTCAGGGGCAAGCCACAGTCTGTGTAGGCCACATTCTTGGTGGCAACATGTGGGTCCCAGCCCAGGGGACCCTCTGGTGGCAGCCTTGTCTTGCCTTCCTTCTCTCCCCTTTACTGCTTCCATTCACTGGGCCACTTCCCAGAATCCTTGAACATTCTTGACCCTTGTATCAAGGGCACAGCCTGGATGGTATCAGGCTGGAGCCTCTCTCCAGCTCTCCTGAGCCTGCTCAGCGCTGCTCTGTCCAAGGTGGTTCTCTTTGGGAACCAGTCCTTCTGGACCTAACACACTTCTCTTCTGAGCAGCTCCTTACAACAGGATTGCTCCAGCAAGCAGCCCTTTGATTGGCTCCCTACAAGATTCTCCCTGATAGGAGGTGGTCTACTTAGGCTACCTCCAACCTAGTTTTAACCCCTTCTTTGCCACAGAGGGGGCAGCCACCCCACTACAATTCCCCTCTCTTCTGACAAAAAATAATCAGAGTAAAACCCCTTTTCTCTGGGTTGATCAGACACAGTCTCTACACCTCGTATTTGGTGGAGAATGGACCCTAGTCATGAGAAGGCACCCTGAAAGAGGATAGGTTTGGGGTGGGGGGGGGGGGGAGAGTATGGACAGGAAGGGGATGGTATAGCCTAAATGAATCATCTCTAGGGCTCATCTATCCATACTGATGGCCCACTAGTTGTCATGTAATGGGAGCAAACAGTGACCAAACAGTTGAGCAGATAAAGCGAGCACTGAAGTAAGGAGGTGATCTTCTATTGTTTCTTCGTAAGTGGAGCACTTGGCATTTGTCCTTACTGAATTTCATCCTATTTACTTGAGACCATTTCTCCAGTTTGTCCAGATGATTTTAAATTCTAATCCTATTCTCCAAAGCACTAGCAACCACTCCAAGCTCAATACTGTCTGCAAGCTTTATAAACGTACATTGTATGCCATTATCTAAATCAGTCACAAAGGTACTCAACAGAACTAGACCCAGAATTGATCCTTGCAGGACCCCATTTGATATGCCCCTGCAGCTTGATTGTGAACCACAGATGATTACTCTGTGTGAACTGTTTTCCAACCAGTTATGCACCTACATTATCCATCTAGTTGTATTTCCCTAGTTTCTTTATAAGGAGGACATGTGATACAGTATCAAAAGCCTTACCAAACTCAATTTATGTCACTTCCCCCATCCATAAGGCTTCATTACAAACTCTTTCCCAGTTTTGAAACCGAAATGAAGCATATCTGAGCACAGTCATAACCATTTTTTTAAAATAATTATAGGTACTATCTTTCCTGGGTATTACTATTTTCCATATCACCTAGAATTATTTCACGTTACTCCACCAACAAATGTTAAATACAGGTTTATGTTTTTATAGCATCTTTTATTCTGAAGGGTCAAAGTGCTTCATAAACCATGTATATAAGAATGCCTACTTAGCACTGAAAGGCAACCACTCCTTGGTTGGAATATGGTAGTAAGTCTCAGTCAAAAGCACTGCACAATAGGTTATTTTATTTTATTTACGTAAGAGGGGAATTCAGTAAGGTCTCCAATTAAAACTACATGAGAAATTATAGAGGTACAATTTGTCAAAACTAGGAAGCCCCGCTGAGCCAAAAAGAATCAAATAATCTTATGGGAAGTTAAAAGCCAAGCAGTTGTTCTGCATTAGATTTTTCAGAGTTCTTTAAAAATCCATCCTGTACAAAGGGAAACTGAGGAGAAGCCTTAAGAGGTAATCAGGTATAGAGAAGCCTAGATAATCTCAGAACCTTTAAAAACACAGGGATTTTCAGATTGGTTTTAATCAGAAAACTCTTTAGAGTTTAAGTGCTACATGTTTATAATTGTTTTTAGTCTTTAAAGTCAGTGCAGTGGTATAAAAGAAATATGGCCAGAGATGGCTCGTTTATTTTATTTTGGTTGCAATCGAATGCATGTGTGAGACCCTATATTATTTATGGAAATATACTTATGAATATGCACAAGTGGAAGATGCTTTATGCAAAATACATCTTATAACATATCATTAGAAAAGTTCTAATCTGTTGAATGTGTATATTCCATTTGTGTGCATGTATCATTCCTGTATTTGAAGTAAGAAATAGGAAGTATAAATCTATTTATTAATCTAGATATGCTAAGTGAGGGCCATTAGTAGTACTCAAGGAACTTAATCGCCTGGTACCTGGGACAACAATCTGTGAATAGTCTTGCTTTTCCTGTAAACCTGGACTATAAAAGTTGGTCCTGCCAAAACATGTGGCCATATCACCTGGATGCTGTACTTTTCCACTGCAAGTATGAAAAGTTTAATTTAAACACAAAGGATTCCCACCTTTGCTAGCAGGGATATAAAGGTGGGAAACCAAACAACAGGTTTGGTGCCAGATACCCATGTTTATCATATAAGATGTGTGCTGCCACCATGTGGAACTGAACATTATATGATCAGGCCCAAGCTGAAAGGCTTCCCCACTTGTAAGAAAGGATGATTAGAATTACTGGTAGGTTAAGAAATTACATGTAACAAGTTTCTTCGAGAATATTAAGCATAGCTGGCATGTTTTATTTTGCTTAGTAACTTACTATGAAATACCTGCTAACACTTGCAATCATTTATATCTTACTTTCTATATTTACTAAAATCACTTTTGCTTATTAATAAACACAATGTAAATAATGGTTGCATGAGGGAGACAACAGTTGTATATCTCTTTCATTGTTAAAGGGGGTGCTCAATTTATGAGCTTGCTCTGTATAACACTTTATACAAAGTAAGACAGATTTATCAGAGATTCTGGTCTTACTGTGGCTGTACACCTGGGTGCTGTGTCAAGTCCCTCTGACTGAGCCTTCCCAGAGCTGAGATGATCTCAGTTTGGGTTGCTCCTGCTGTATGGGCTGTGACCCCAACTCTGTGCCATCACTGGAGGAAACCGGATGGTCTGGCTCAGCGTGACAGGATGGTGGAGTATCCCAGAGGGCAGATAAGCAGATTCTGTGGTATTTCAGTACATCAACTGACAGTCTCAAGGGATCTCTGTGACCGTAACAGTATGTAAAACTGGCACTGAACAGATGAGTGTTCTTGCTTAACTTGAATCTCATTCTAAGTTTCTGCACAGTTCATTTCCCTGACACAAGTAGGCATGTTAAGTAGCGGTTAATTAGCTAATTGAGTAGTCGATGGAATTTCCATCAACTACTTGATTAGTCGATGGGGGGGGGGGGAGGGGACGTGCTTGCTACCCCCGCCACAGCTCTGCAGTTTAAATGTAGTAGGAGCTGGGTGTGAAGGCAGCCTGGCTCTTACTACATTTAAACTGCAGAGCCACAGGGGGTAAGCTCTAAGCAGTCCCAGCTTGCACTGACTCTGGGACCGTAGAGGCTCTGCCTTCCCCACCCCCGGCTCCTGCACTGCAGAGACGATGCTGGAGGGGAACCAGCTTTTAAACCAGCCCCCAGCAAGCACTGGCTCCTGCTCCCCCCTCCTTGCTGCCTCTGTTATGTAGGCAGCAATGGTGTGTGTGTGGGGGGGAGGGGGGGAGTGGGTGTTGGGGAGTAGTCCAGTAGTGACTCGACTATCCAATAAGCCTAAGGGCACGTTCTCACGAAGTTCAGTTACTGGATTTTCATTTCTTTTCATTTTTCTTGGATTTAAAGTATCTTTTCAAAAGAAATGCAAACAAAAAAGCAGGATCTTATAAGGCCTCATGCTCATTTGAGATGCTACTCTAAGATGCTCTACTTCCTATGTTAGCTGAGCTCTGCATTCTCAGGATTGCATACATTCAACTGTGTTCTATAAGTAACAGATCTAAAAATGAAATACATATCCTTACTATACTTTAAAATAGTTTTTCCTGTGGGACAACAGAGTGACATCATCACATCATTCAGCGTCCCACAGGAATATACCCCACCCAACCCCAGGGCCCATGCGGAAGGCTGCGGCTGCCTACAGCCCCAGTCCTCCCCTTCCCTTCCCAGCAGCGGAGGGAAAGCAGGGTTTGGGGCAGCATGGCCCAGGCCTTCCTAGTGTGCGGAGGGAAAGCCGGGCCCGGCGCACGATGACACCCAGCTGATGGGAAGGGGGCAGGGACAAGAAGGGCCCTGGCTGGTGGGAGGAGGGAGAAGGGGGCCCTAGCTGGCAGCAGGGAGGGAGAAGAGGCCCACTGTCGCTTGGCCACAGCCCAGCCCTTCCCAGTGGCTGGGGGAGGGGGGGTGGAGAGGGATAGCTGGGGCTTTGCGGAGGCTCAAGTAGGGGAACGTGGGAGCTGTGCAACCTCTCAGGTGTTGGGGGGGGGGCGCCATGGGGCCTTGCAGGGGGACTTAGGTGGGTGGAAGGGGCGTTCGGGACATGTGCAGTATCCCTGGGGGGATGTGAACTGCGTGGCCTTGCCCGTCACTGGCAGGGGCAGGAGCCAAACCCCCTTCCCTCTCCCTGCCAGAACGAGAGGGCTGGGAGCTGCACCCTCCCCCCACTAAAGGGAGAGCGCTGGGCCAGCCTCGGTCCAGCCCAACACAACCCCTCTGCCCCCAGTGGCTGGAGGGGGGTGGGGGAAGCCACTCTCAGACTGCCCCCCCCGCCCCTGCCCCTGCCCCTGCCCCAGCGGTTGGAGGGGATAGAGCCAGGCCACCTGTGGCCTTGGTCCAGTCGACACCCCCTCTCCCGCCGCTCCCCCTGCCTCCCCCCGGTGGCCAGGGAGAGAGCTGGGCTGCCTACCCTTGGAGAGGGGGGTTGGCGAGTGCAGTGAGCAGGGGGCACCACCCCCGAGTATATATTTAAAAATAAACTACAGCATCTTTCCTGGACAGAAGTTTGCGTACCTGTTCTGTAATTTAAAAATACTCACCATAACCAGATGTATAATTGGGGCCTCTGCGACCTCTCCCTCTTCCACTATATGACCTGGACCCTTGTACTGAGGAAAGAGTGCTCTCATCAGTAGCGTAGCCCTTTTCCTTTTCTGGACCTCTGGAAGAAGAAGGTCTAAAACCCATACCAATCTGACGTAACTGTTCATCAATCTGGAGCCTCTCCAGCCTTAGCTGTTCTACTTCCTAAATTCAGAGAAAGAAAATCATAACCAGTTTTACAGCATTATTGTGTGTTGTTGCCAATCAAAATTATGTCATCTATTTGAAAGTCAGAGAAGGCCTTACGTAGCATAGGACCATAGATGATTAGATCTGAAAGAGACCTCAGGTTATCTACTCTAACCTCAACTAAATCATTCCAGGCTGGGCTTTGTCAAGCCATGCCTTAAAAATCTTTAAGGATGTAGATTCCACCACCTCTCTAGGTAACCTGTTCCAGTGCTTTTCCAACCTCCTAGTGAAATCGTTTTTCCTAATATCCAGCCTAAACTTCCCTCCCTTCCTCCCCACCGCAACTTGAGACCATTGCTCATTGTTCTGTCATCTGCCACCACTGAGGATAGCCTAGCTCCACCCTCTCTGGAACCCTACTTCAGGTAGTTGAAGACTTCTATCAAGTCCCCCTCACCCATTTTTCTCTTTTGAAGGCTAAACAAGCCTGGTTCCCTCAGCCTCTCCTCATAAGTCACGTGTCCCTGCCCCCTAATCATTTTCACTGCCTTCCATTGGACTCTCTCCTATTTCCACTCCTTTATGTAGTGGGGGGCCCAAAACCAGATGCAATACTCCAGATATAGCCTCACCAGTGCTGAATAGAGGGAAATATCAATTTTCCTCGATCTGCTGGCAATGCACCTACTAATGCAGCTCAATATGCCGTTAGCCTTCTTTACAACAAAGGCACACTGTTGACTCACATTTCATCCACTGTATTCCCCAGGTCCTTTTCTGCAGGACTGCCACTTAGCCAGTCAGTCCCCAGCCTGTAACGGTGTATGGGATTCTTCCATCCTAAGTACACGATTCTGCACTTGTCCTTGTTGAACCTCATCATATTTCTTTTAACCAATCCTTCAATCTGGCTAGGTCACTCCGGACCCAATCCCTACCCTTCAGTGTATCAACCTCTCCCCCCTCAGCTTAGTGTTATCTGTGAACTTAATAAGGGTGAAATCCATCCCATCATCCAGTTCAGTGTTTCCCAAACTATGGGCCGCGGCCCGGTACCAGGCCGCAGGAAAAAAATACCTGGCCTCAGCGTGCCTGGTGGCTGCCGGCCCTTAGGCCGATTCGACCGATTCGGTTGAATCGGGCCCCGCGCCCCTGATCCTGAAAGTGCCGGCGAGTTACAGAGCCGGGGCCCTGCTCCACCAATATGTGGAGCTGGGTCTCTCCCCGGCTCTGCCTGGAGCGGGCCCTGCCCCTGCCCCTGCCCCCCCCCCCGCCAGCCCCTCCAAGTGCGTTCTCCACCCCGCCCCCAGAGCGTCCCCCTCGGCCCCGGACGTCCCTGCCATGCACAGCTCCTCTTCGCCGCCTGCTGCTGCTGCCCATGCATGGCGTTGCACGTGGGCGGGGAGGACACCCAGGCATGATGTGACGTCACAGCCCGGGGTTTTGAAACTCGTGGGAGGCACATTGCGGGGCCCGGCTGGCTCCGGGTTTGGCCTCCAGGGCCTGAGCGTGGACTCCGGCCCCGCAACGGAGAAGGCAGAAGGTAGGAAACCGGCTTGTGCGGTGGCGGCAGAGCGGAGGGGAGGGGAGAAGAGGAGAGGTGGCTGGGGGCAGGCAACAAGGGACAGGGTGCAGGAGAGAGAGACAAATGCCAGGTGCCAAGTGCAGACAATGAGGGAAAGGGCAGGAGGGGAGGTGTCAGTGGGAGGGGGGACAGGGTGATGCTAGGAGAGGAGAGGAGAAGGGAAGGGCATTGGGGGCTGGAGGAGGAGGTGCTGGGAGAAGGCTTGAAAGAAGGGGTGGGCATGAGGAAGGCCAAGATGGAGCAAATCATGTGTGAGGGCACAGAGGGGCAGGAGGGGAACGGGGCAGAGAGTGGTGAGGGGGTGGGTATTAGGGAAAAAGAGGGCAAAGGGGGCAGGGCCAGTAAGGGAAGGGGGAGGCACCAGGAGGGTGCAGGGCTAAGGGAAGGTGCGGGTGCCAGGGGATTCTGGGGTGAGGAGGAGGGGAGAGCTGGCCACCGAAAGCAGCACTGGCCGGGGGAATCGGGGCAGGCTGGGGAGATTGGGGGGCCGGTGGAAGCAGGGCTGCCGGGGGGTGTGAGGTTGGGGGCAGGGAGCTGGCCGGGGAAGATGTGGGGGGGAGGGGGGAGAAGCGGCCACCGGAAGGAGGGCTGGACGCGGGCAGCAGGGCTGGCCAAGGGAGATTGGGAGGAGAAGCGGGGGAGAACTGGCTGCCGGGGAGGGGGTTGTGGGGCTGGCCAGAGGCGCAGCGGGGGGAGCAGAGAGGAGGAATGAATCGGCCTGCGGGGAGTGGGGCTGACCCGGCCACATGTAGCTCTTGGGGCACTGCCCCCATTCCCCCCCGCAAAGCACAAAGCATGAGTTAGTCCAGCCCGGGGATTCTATTGTCCCCCCCCACACACACACCCCTCAAGTAGTTGCGAACTGTCTGGTTGGTAGACATACTCATGCAGCCTGAGCACATTTACCAGCGAGGCAGTTCGAAACTACAAACTGATACATCTAGTAATAATACAACTTACCTAATGAGAAAATACCAGACGTGCTATACGTCTGGTATTTTCTCAGTTTGTTTTTTATGTGTTTATATTTTTGGGCTGCAAAAAGCAATACTGAAAAAAAAAAAGGGTTCCAACTAAAGTAAAATGTTTGGGCAACCCTGGTCTAACTAGCTTTCTGTCTGTCTTACAGTCCATTTATCCAATCCATATTCCTTAACTTGCTGGCAAGAATATTGTGGGTGACCATATCAAAAGCTTTGCTAAAGCTGGCACTGGGGGTTTTGGGAGGACCAGAAACAACTTATTTGAATATTCATCATTTGATTAATAAATATGCAAATAAACATTACCAGTACTCCAAAAGTTCATGAATGGATTTACTGGTCCCCGTGTCAAAAAGTTTGGGAACCCCTGATCCAGTTCATTAATGAAGATACATATCAGTGTATTTACTTTCCTTATGCTTCATTAACGTTTAGTTCTTTATGTTTCATGTTTATTTAAGCTTAGTATGTGCATCCTGTGCAAAAATGATTACCTGAACTATAACTATTGTTGTTCAAGATACGTTGTTGTGTACACTTGGCAAGCACACACTTGGAGTTAGAGATTTTTAGCTAGCATTTTCTGTCAAAGTGGTACGTGTATTGCACTCGCTCAAGCCATGGATTGAAGATACAAAGTGTGGGGCCACTGAGCCCTACTCAGTTCCTTCTATCAAGAATTCTGATGTCTTCAGACTGATGCAGCATGAAAAGAATGTGGGTAGTGGAATATATATGTGCACAACACATCTTCAAGAAAAACAGTTCTGTACATACAAGTACAGATAAGTTTCTTCTCCTGCAAGTGACAATGCATAAATATATTCCATGGTAGGTGATTCCAAAGCAGTACTCCTTAGATGATGAGATTCAAGAGTATATTTGAGTAAGAGCTGAAGAACAAACTTCCCAAAGTCTGCATCAGCTCTAAAAGATGTAACAGCATAGAATCTTGTAACAGTGTGAATTAAAGATGTCGTTTACAAATGCTGCAGAAGTAGCTGCAGCTCTGGCGAAATGAGCCAGAATTCTTTCTGCAGATGTGACATTTGCCAGGTTGTAACAAGCTCTGATACAGAATGATATCCATTTGGAGATCATCTGTGCAGAAGCCACCCAACATCACTACTAAGAAGGCTGCTTTTGCAAACAAGAAAGAAAGTGTCCCAGAAGCTAAAACAGAGCCCAGGAGCCAGGCACCATGGGGAGTTCGAATTCGTAGTCACATGCACCAAGAAAGGGTGAATTTTGAAATCACATTTTTTTAAAATCAAATATACACAACGTTCTTCTCCAGCCTTATTTTATTATTCTTATTTGTATTTTAGATTACCTGTGGTCACATAATTTAAGACCAACATAATACATATGTGCAAGAGAACAAAGTTGAAGCCATGCATAGAATTTTAGGACTAATCCCAAGAGGAAGTGACCTTCTGCCACTCCCACTGAAATAACGATGTTACTCAAGAATGTAAGCGTACATTTATAATTTCCTAATAAGCATTTGCAAAATTCAAGGATTAAAAAAAAAAACAAAAAAACCCTTACCTTCAGATAGGCAATATGGTATTCTAAAAGAACTTGGACATTTCCAATGTTTTCTTTAGTGCCAACAAATACGAAGGGGACCATTCCCTAAGGATACAAAACTCACTAATGATTCTCAAAAAGAGCAACATGCAATGGTGACAGACATTTCTTAACTTCTCTGAACTTCAGGCTATTTTAAGTTAGAACAGCTTCAGGACAGATTTATGCTTGGCTGTCTGTGGCCCCAACAGGCTATTCTTGCAGCTGCAGACTCCTGAGGCATATGGATGTTCAGTCCATACCACTTTCCCCTAACCTAGTTAGTGCAGGTAGCCCACTGCACTAGTTGCTAGCACAGGAGTGAGTAGCTGTGGTGGCTTTATACCAGTCCCAAATTACTCAGAAAAGGGAGACTCCTTCATTGGCTAGTTAAACCAGCTTTTCAGCAAAGATGAACCTTAAAGGGATCAAAGTTCTGCCTCCTTTTTCATACTTACTATACCATATCTTACTATACCTATTCATCATGTCACTCTGCATCCTGTAGCCCCTCCCCCCTCAGCCACCTGGCCTCCTTCCTCTCTTCTACCTCCTGCTAACCCCATAATGGGGTCAGCATCCTATGGCACATGAGCCTAAATATAGCTGTGATTTCTCAACAGCAGCACTCACCACTGGGACTGGGGTACACCCTGGCCCCCTGAGCCACCACACAGTGGCTAGCTGAAGCTCTGGCAGGCACCACATGGAGGGTGGCTACCGTTTTAAAAACAGCTGTTCCGTTGTGCCAGCGGTGGGACCCGCACAGTGGAGAGGGAGGGAAAGTACCAGGTTGACCGGGGGGGGGGGGGAGGGGGAAGAAGGGGCCCAGGTTCGCAGAGTGGGTCCTGGCTGGTGGAAGGGAGGGGGTGAGGGGGGGGGCGAGGGACCCTGGCTGGCATGGCTGCAGCCTGGCCCTCCCCAGTGACCAAGGTTGCCTCCCCCTGCAACAGGGGGGTTTCCGAGCACAGTGAGCCAGGTGCATAGCCCCCTAGTATATATTATAACAAAAAAAAGAGTATTTGTAACTATATATTAGTTGTGCAAGTGATAAGGTATTTGTGGGAGAAAAGATATTGCAAATCAAATAATCATATCGTTTTGGAAAATACGTGATTATTTAATCAACTTTCTTGAGTTGAAGTTTAAATGTAAATTTATTGCTGGTGAAAGATGCAAGTTTGACATCCCTGGCAAGTGACTTCCACTGTACATCCGCAGAATTGGTACAGGTGTCACCCACAATGTGCCTCATCCATAACCTACAAGGATCATCTTTAAGGTAATTCAGTCTCCAGAGCCAGTTGTTTGGCCTTTCTACTGGGAATACCAAGAAAAGTCCCTTCCAATGTCAATTCTAGCAATTTTTGTGATGTGGAAACCAGCTGATCAGCAACTGGACTGACACCAAACTAATGTCTCATAGGCAACAAAAGAGCCATAAAATAGTAACTCTGAGATACTAACAACCTGGGCTATATATGAAATGGTGATTCCACACCAACCCATTGAACCATCTAATAAGCCACTCCTTCCCCAAGTTGTCAACTTTCTGCAAATACTTTGCTAATATTAAACAGAGAACAAACAGCAGCACCTTTGCTTCCTCCATAGTCATTTGTTAACACACTGTATTAACATGTATTTTTGAAAACTAAGTTTAATAGTTGAAGGAAAGAATAAAAAGAAGAACTTACATCTTCTCTGGGCAGTTTGTTTTCATTGTCCCCTTCAATCCTCACCCGGACGACACCAGACTTGTCTACAATCTCCTGAATCACTTTTCCATTTTTTCCAATAACTTTTCCTTTAGGGAAGGAAAATAGCTAATTTTGAAACAATGCTTGAAAATTTTCTTGACCGTAGCTTCTTTGTCATGTCCAAGTTACATGTATTAAAAACAGTAATAGTAATAAAAAAGCAGTGTTTTATGAGCCCATTTATCCATTACCTTTAGCCATGTCATATTTTTCATCTATTTTACATAGTTGCAAATGACAACACAAGGTACAGGTGGGAGAATCAATGCAGTGTACAAATAAGATGTGCACCAAGAACAGGGATGGCTGGATCCAGATTAGGTTTAAGTGTGAGGTTGAATTACAGCTAGGATTCAATGGCACCATAATTTTACAAGCTCTTCTTGCTTTATTTCAATCTATCTGAACCAGAACCAGAAAAATATTAGAGTCCTAAATAATGACCCACCCAGAATTTAAAATGTCCTTCTGAAACAGAGATTTTCAGACCTCTGGTCATACCACCTTGCATAATGATTTTGTCACAACTTATGAGACAAGTAGCATTGGGATATTCAGTAGTTATTCCTTTATAAGTGACTCCCAAACTTGGAGGTGTTTCAGTGCCTGAAATTGACGATTCAATAGATAGTATTCATCTCTTAGTACTGAACGAGTGACTAAGTATGGTGCTAGAAGCACTATGCTTGATGATATGCCTTTTATCAGAGGAGATATAAAACTGAACGCCCGGAGTACACTGGAACAAGGAAAATGCATGTTTGATCTTGAAGAGGAAGTGGGAACAAACTTTTATTTCTGCAACAGCTTAAGAGTCAGGAATTATAATCATAGGATCATAGAAATGTAGGGCTGGAAGGAACCTTCAGAAGTCATCAAGTCTAGTTCTCTGCATTGCAGTAAGACTAAGTAATCTTAAAACCATCCCTTCCAGGTGTTTGTCCAGCTTGGGTTTTTTTTAAGCTTTCAAAGATGGGCATGTCATGACTATCTTGGTCTAATGCTTGGACCTAGTTGACTAGTTATGCCTTTTGGATGGCATGCTACAGAAGATGCAAGCGGCAGCAGGATAGTCACATCCTTCTTATTCTGCAAGTGTGCATCCTTCCCATTAATTAAAAATATGACTGTGTAGAAGTCTGAAGCTGTTATGAATCTCATAGTGCAACCATAATATCTAAACATTCTACTGAATATTTTTAATTACAAGAAAGAATTGACAAGATGTCCACATGTGCAACAGAGGCTTTCAACATTCCTGTTGTCATTTAAAACCTTTTATTTTGGAGTGAAGAGAAAAATTGTCAGATACTCGTATCTAAGTCTTCTATGTATAGTCATACTGAACAGGCTTTCTTTTTCCAAATTTCCATGTGCTTTACAAACTTTTAGCAGTATTACATACCAACAAGATTTCTGGGAACCTGAATAAAATCCTCCACAAATTCCAAGTAACTTCTAGCCTTTTTCACTGCATCAGCACTCTAGAAATGAACACAATAGATTTATTTTGAATGCAGTGTGGGAAAAAACACCTAGTCCAACAGCTGGAAATCTTCCAGACAACAGCAGGAACAAGATTACATGAATATAGTTTTGAACTAAATGTTAGAGAAATAATGGTGTTTATAAAGCTCAGAAACAAAACAGTGGCAAGAGTGGCATAAATAGTGAAAAACGATATGTTCAGATTATTTAAAACAAACTGTTTATGTTCTGCAGTTTACCACAATTAAAACCAACTTTCAAAAACACACACACACACGCACACGCACGCACGCACGCACGCTTTATGTTATCCTGCAAGAGCTCACTGAATTTGAGAGACCATCATGGCACATCAATTTTCAGAACTCAGAAATGCTTTTTCTCTCAGTGGTACCCATTGGAGTCTGAGCACCCTCTGTCACCTCGCACCATCATGTGCAGGAGAAGGTCAGAGCCATTTCCAACTCTCTTCTATTCCTTTGTATCGAACAGATTCCGATAACAAGGGGGAAGGTGGGTGGATCATGGAAAGGATATATGCAACACAACTAAAAAAACCCAAGTTATTGAATGGTAGCTACTATTTTTTGTTCTTCAGTGCTTGCACATGTCCATTCCATTGTGGGTGACTCACAAGGAGACAAACACGGAGGTGACTCTAAGACATCCCATCTGAAAATGGCATCGTTCCTGGGCAGATGGGAGAAGGTATGATAAGCAGCAAAAGTGTGGGCAGATAATAAAATGTCACCACTTCACAAAGAAAGTTGGCAAACAGACTGCCTGACCATGAAAATCAGAAACTACCTAGTGAGAAATTTTGGATGAGGACAAAGATGAACCTTATTGTGATGGAAAACTGTGTAGGGACGGTCCAATATTGGAAGTTTTAACTCTCCCACTCTTCTGGATGAGAAAATGGTCATTACAAATGCCACCTTCATCAAGAGGTATATCAGAGAGAGCACATTCCCAGGGGTTCAAAATGTAAGCTCATCAATTCTACTTGAACCGAGGAGATCTTAAGGAAGGATCTCATGCGTGTGGATACAGCATGACTACACAATTTAGGAATCTGGTGATGATGCGGATTAAGAAAAAGATCTACTAGCCACCAAGATGTAGAAGGTTGACATAGGACCCAAATGCACTCTTAGGCTATGTCTACTCAGCAGGACTAAAATTGGAATAAGCTATGCAATTTCAGCTATGTCAACTGTGTAACTTATGTCAAAATAGCTTATTTCCTGCCACCCTCCCCAGACCGCTCCTGCCCCCTCCCTCCCGCCACACACCCCACCCCCAGCCCACTCCTACACCCCCTCCCCTCCAGCCAGACACCCTGTCCCCAGACTGCTTCTTCTCACTTCCCCTGGCCCGCCACTACCCCTGCCGCACACCCCCAGCCCCTTCATTCACTCTCCAGCCCCAGAGCACCCACAGATTTGGCGCATAGTAGACTATACAAGTTGTCTTTTCCAGCTTTATTATTACTAAATACAGAAAATTACTTTAACTGAATGTTAACCCTCCACAGTTAGAGTCACCAAAGGTCAACATCAAGCCTCAGATGAGAAACAGCAGAAGAATTTCAATAGAACTTTTTGATTAGTTAGCTAAGAATGAGTAGTGATCTGTAAATAACATTATGATACATGAATTGTGCTCCAGTCTATTAAACAAGAACATACTGTGCATATTATATCCTCAAATATCAGCTTTGCTTCTAGAGCTTTCAATCACATTAGAAAAGCTCCATGGTCAACTTGATCATCATTCAAGATGCTAGGGAGAGAAACACAGAAGACTGGAGCTTCAGAATGATGGCATAGGCAATGCTCAAAAAGAAAAAGGAAAAAAGAAAAGGGAGCAGGGGTTTTGCTGATATAAAAAAAAACTATGTACATTCAAAACAAAAAAGATAAATAAAGTAAACATTTGTTACATGCTAATATAGTAATTTTCATCTTCAAAATGCTTTACAAATATGAGACAGTTACTTATACGCATACAACATTACCACTGTGAAGTGTGTATTTTTAGCTCCACTTCACATCTGAAGAAACACAGAATTCAGCAGTCTCTGACTATTTGGCCTATGCTCAGCTCTCATCTCTGTGAAACAACCATAAACACAATAGTAAACCAACTATTAAATATAAAGACAAAAAAATTTATCCCTTACCTCTCCATAGATCCTGAAAGTACCAGTATCTTCCTCAAGCTCAATTGCAGTTACTCCTGGAACTTTTCTTGCTTGTTGTATGTTACTACCGTGTGTTCCTATTGCAAGTCCCATTAAATCTTCTCTTACAACAAATTCCTCGTGAAATGCCGCTGCAAGCTGTTTTGTACACTAGGGAGAGGTGAAAAAAATTTGTCCACCATAAGAAGGAACTCAAAACTGAACACAATTAAATGACCACTTTAAACAATTAAATAAAATCATTCTAGAACAGCTTACTTCTAAGTGTTTTGTGGCTTCTTCATTTCTTGACATGAGCATTAGCTTGGTACGAATGCTGCGCAAATGCATGTCACTTAATATATTTACTCTCTTCACTGTTGCTTCACTGGCAGACTACAAAAAAGAGAAATGGTAAGATAAAGAAAATGGTGATAAAGAAAATCCAAAGAGGACAAATTAGAACTCTGTTCCTATTTGGCCCATATAGTAAATCTTGCACTGAGATAATCCCATTATGGATCTACTATAAATTGCTAGATTATTTTATTTAATCTTTTTACCATATATTTGCAAGTCACCCTCTCAGTCATTGGCAGATCAAAGAAAGTCAGAAGGGAAAACTGAATCTGAACAGCAAATTTATATGGAAAATTTTGTCTCATGGGAACCGAACTGCAAAGATGCATTACTGCTGATGAAAATATGTAAACAGGAGCAAACCTAATTAAGCCCGGTCTGAAGTATGTGGAATTCTCTTGCGTGGCTTTGTGTGAAAAATAAGAGAGATTACTTGCCTTGTGCAGTAACTGGTGTTCTTTGAGATGGGTGTCCCTGTGGGCGCTCCACTGCAGGTGTCTAGGCGCCCCTGCGCTTATAATCGGAACATTTTAGCAGCAGTATTCCCCCTCCCGGGTACTGGCGCACATGCGTGGGACCGCCTGCGATGCAGAGACCATGCCAACGCGGGCATTGTCAACCATCACCTCAGTTCCTTCTCTACCACGGAGAGATGTTAAAGCTCTGAAGCAGAGGGGGGAGGATGGGTCGTGGAGCACCCACAGGGACAACCATCTCGAAGAACAACAGTTACTGCACGAGTTGAGTAACCTCTCTTTTCTTCTTTCAAGAGTGTCCCTGTGGGCGCTCCACTGTAGGTGACTGTGGAGCAGTACTCTTAGTCTTTTAGAAAGGAGGGGCTTTGGACCTCAGTGACGGACCACCGAGAGGACTGCCATCCCAAAGGTGATACACTGTGAAGGGTAAGTATCTATTGCATAATGTTTTATAAAGGTATGCTGTCATAACCATGAGGGTTGGCCAGCACCTGGGGACTCAGGGGTTAACTATGTCTCCTGTCCCTAGCCAGACATCTGGTTAGCCAATAACAATGCAGGTAGGGATTTCCAACTGGGACAAAGGAATTTTTATTTTATTTTTTCAGACACCGACCGCTGAGAAGACTGCTGTCCCAAAGGTTGTAAACTGTGATGTGTAAGTATCTATTGCATAATGTTTTATAAAGGTATGCGTAGAAACCCATGTTGCCACCCTGCAAATGTCTCTGATCGGCACACTGTGTAAAAAGGCCATCAATGTGGCCATAGCTCTCGTGGAATGTGCCAACAAGGGTGCAGGAAATGTTACTTTAATGTTATAGCATTCTTGAATGCAGTTCACAATCTATTTGGAAAGTCTCTGTTTGGAGACTGCTTGTCCTTTAGAGCAGTCAGCTATTGATACAAATAGCCTGAGCGATTGTCTAAATTGTCATGCTCTCTCCAGGTAAAAGGCGATAGCACGCCTGACATCCAAGAAGTGGAGCCTTGCCGCACTGCCACCCAGATGAAGCTTCTGGTGGAAGATGGGTAAGTACATAGGCTCCTTGATGTGGAAACGGGAAACTACTTTTGGAAAGAATTTCGGATGTAGTCTTAGTACAACAATGTCTTTATGGAATGTCGTAAACGGTGGATCGGCCATGAGGGCAGCTGGCTCACTGCCCCTTCTGGCTGTTGTAACTGCTATCAAGAATGCCACCTTCAAGGAAAGGTGTGCCAGGGGGCATGTTGCCATGGACTCAAATGGAGGGTGAGTCAATGTGTTTAGGACTAAGTTGAGATCCCAAGATGGGACTATAGGCTTTATTGGAGGAAAGGTATTAAGTTCTTTCATGAATTTCTTGGTGGTCGGATGAGAAGAAAGAGTTTGTCTGCCCACCATGTCATGCTCACTTGATATGGCCGCCAGATGCACCTTAATAGATGGAAAGGAACCCTCAAGCAGAGAATGCTGTGGTGCAGCCACTATGTGAAAAATCCCCTGACCTTGTTTGTAGGGCTGAACATCCTGTATAATGAGTGCCTGTGAGGGCAGACACACGTTTGTAGCCATGCTAGTAGAGTTTGCATGTGTAACCTTGTGTGAGGAACTACGTATGGCGTTACTTACTTGTGGACTAGTAACTGCAGGCATTGCCTGGTGGATACCGTGGGCTGTTTATGATTGTTTTTGCTAGGGTAACTAGGGCGTGGAATCTTGGCAGAGGTAGCCAAGTCTGTGCTCATATGCTGTCCAGAGTGGCATCTATGAACTCCAACTCTTGAGATGGCATAAGATTTGACTTTTGCATGTTTATTTGCAGCTCCAGCTTTGTAAAGAGTTTGACTGTGGCCTCGGTGAATTGTCTGGCCTGTTGCTTTGTTGGAGCCACTATCAGGCAATCGTCCAAGTAAGGGAAGATCACTTTAAATGGTGATCTTCTGATTTTCTGATGGGCCACTGCTACTGCCAGAATCTTGGAAAAGGCCCTGGGTGCTGCTGATAAACCATACAATAAGACTTGGTACTGGTAATGTTGATCCTTTCTGAAGAGCTTTCTGTGAACCAGAAGAACTTTCTGTAAGATAGTCTTATTGCTCTGTGAAAGTATGAATCCTGAAGGTCGAGGGACGACACCCAGTTTCCTGTTCGTAATGTAGGAATTATCTTTGCCAGAGTTACCATGGTGAATTGTTGGGTTTTTTTAAAGTATTTGTTCAGTCTGCGCAGGTCTAGTATGGGTCTCTATCTGCCACACTTTATTGGCACGAGGAAGTATCTGGAGTAGAACCCCTTTCCCCTGTGATGTTCTCGGATGATCCCTATTGCCCTCATAGCTTGTTTATCTCTTGTTGAAACAGGGACTCGTGAGATAGGTCCCTGAAGAGGGACGGGGAAGGGGGTTGAGTTGGGGGAAATGTGAGGAATGGAATTGCTAGGCCTTTTGCTAAAACCTCTAGAGCCCAGTTGTCGGTTATGTTGGACCAAGCGTGGTAGATGGTTGCAGACTGAATCTGTAGTGGTTGGCTGGCGGAGAGGACATTGAACCCTTGACCAATGGTTCAAAACGTTTGCCAGCAACTGGAGGATTAGGGCGTTGTTTGCTGTTCTTGAGGCTGCCTGCACTTCTGTTGCTTCTGACAGCGTCTCTGCTGATAGCCTCTCTGAGGTGGGTAGAATGTCGCTCTGCCACAAGGCATATTCATACAATTGGCTTTCTTTTTTGATTGAGGGACGTATATCCCCAGAGTTTTCAAGGTTGCCCTTGAGTCTTTCAGGGAATGCAGGGATGCGCCTGTGTTAGTGGAAATTAGCTTCTGACCCTCAAATGGAAGGTCCTCAACCGTGTTCTATACTTCCCTAGGGAACCCAGAGAGGTGCAGCCAGGAGACACAGCACATCACTACCAATGTGGCGAGAGATCTGGAAGCTGTGTCAGCAGTATCAAGGGATGCCTGGAGCATCGTTTTCACTATGAGGATGCCCTCGTCTACGTTGGTCTTGAATGTGTTCTCATCCTGCAATTTTTCAATAAATGGTCTAATTTTGTTGAAATGATTATAGGTATATTTGGCCAATAATGCCAAATAGTTCAAGATCCTAATAAGGGGGGATGTTGATGAGTATGATTTTCTCCCTAGGAGATACCGCCTTTTCCAGTTTTTGTTGTATGGGGTAGATTTGAACTGGGTTTGCTTACCCGTATTGTTTGCAGTGTCGACAACCAGCGAATTTGGAGCAGCGTAAAAAGGAACTCGGCCCCCTTAGAAAATATTACGTTCCAGCTATCTGCCCTTTTCAAAGTGGGTGGGATGGAAGCTGGAATCTGCCACAAAATCTTTGCTGGGTCAAGTATGGCCTTGTTAACAGGCAAGGCTATTTTCACTGAAGGAGAGGCTTGTAATGTATCAGTTAGTTTATGCTGAATATCCGGGACCTTGACCAGCAATATATCGAAGAAGTCCACCACCCTCTTCTACAAGTCCTGAAAAGACTTAAAGTCATTGCCCATAGTAGGCAGCAGGAGCATTATGGATTCGTCCAGGGAGTATGAAGCAATATAGGAGGGAGCCACGGGAAGGGCTGCCACATTTGGGTCTGTAGCAGCTGTTGTTGCTGCTGCAACTGCGAGGTTGGCTTGGGTGATGAATGGCATGGTGAAAAGTGTATGTCCTGGTCATCCTCACTATCACTGAAGAGGCAAGGTACCGAGCTTGCCGGCATCGCCAATCTACTGGGTCCAGCTGATGAAGGAGTAGCGTTGGTACTGAAGAACAGAGTGCCCGGCATTGACGTGACCGCTAACTCCTGTTGTGTGGTAAGTGGTCCAGGAGGCAGGAAAGCCGGTACCACTTCTGCGGAGGCCTGTGATTGTTGCAGCACTGGCACGTCACATGCCCTGGACATCAACAGTGCCAGGGAGCCCTCAGTAAGTATGGTTGGTACCCATTTCATGGGTGTTTGCACGACTGGTTCTGGTCACTCTTTATCCAGAGACTGCGATAGCAGTCTAGGCATGCATTTTGTTGGATCCTTCAGTCTTCTTCGTTTTCAGCACTGAGATGGTGGAGCGTACATCTTTAGAGGACACTGACCCTCGGGATTTGTCCACACCAGTCTTCCCCAGTAACTGCACTTCCCCTGAAGCTCCTGGCTGAGTGAAGGGGGCTTGTGCTGAGGGGATGCTTTCTTTGGTGGTCTGACACCGAATGGTGACGAGTGCTTCCTTTTTGCCATTTTCTTTGCATGCTTGTCTCTTGGTGTAGGTCTCTGGTCTGAGACTGCTTTCGGTGAGGGACGGGGTGGCAATAGGGTGGAAGCCAGTTCTGAAGAAGGTCTCTCTACCTTCTCCACAGTGAGGAGCTTCAGCTGGAGTTCCCCCACTTTCAGCGACCTAGCTGACATTTTCTTACAATGGTGGCAGTTTTGGGGAGAGTGATCCTGGCCCAGGTACCTAATGCACTGGGCATGCCCATCTGAAATGGGTGTAGACATCCTGCATGTCAGGCACCATTTAAACCCTGGTGAGAGCCTGACATGCTTATGCTAACATTATAATAACTAGAGAGAAAAACTTTTTTTTTAACCTAACACTAACGGGGGGAGGGGACGTGAATAACTATTTAAACTCTAATTACTAAGTACTAACAAGTAACACTACTCTGAATTCTCGCACGGAATGCTGCTGTGTTCCAATCAAGCCGGGAGTGGTTGAGAAGAAACTGAGGGGATGGTTGACAGCGTGCGCGTGTCGACACGCTCACTGTATTACAGGTGATCCCGCGTGTGCACACCGGCGCCCAGGGGGAATACTGCTGCTAAGAAGTTCTAATTGTAAGCGCAAGGGCGCCTAGACACCTACAGTGGAATGCCCAAACACACACTCCTCAAAGAACAATATATATACTAGAGGAAAGACCCAGGAATTCCCCAGCCAAACCCAATTTCTGTCTCATTGCATTTGAACAAATATGAGAGAGTTGCCTTTGCTATGTTACAAAGGGCTCGTCTAGACTACATTCCTCTCTCGAAAGAGGAATGCAAATGAAGCAGATCAAAAATTCAAACGGAACGCAGATTTGCAAATCTTGCACTTCATTTGCATAATCGCGTCAGAGCGCTTTTTTGAAAAACCCCCTGTAATCTAGATCGGATTCTTTTGGGGAAAAAAAAACTCTTTTCAAAAAAACCCGTACTGAAAAAATGAGATGTACAGGTTCTTTTGAAAAAGGGTTTTTTTTTTTTTCCAAAAGAACCCTGTCTAGACTGCGGTTTCTTTTTTGAAAAACCCTTTTTCGAAAAAGCGCTCTCATGCAATTATGCAAATGAAGTACGAGATTTGTAAATCCGCGCTTCATTTGAATTTTCGATTGGCCTCATTTACATTCCTCTTTAGAAAAAGGAATGTAGTTTAGACATAGCCTTACAGACTAAATATTAGCTTTTCCCTGGCTTTGACTGAGAATTAAAAGTAAGTCAAAGATAGAACTAAACACCCTGAATCTTTCATTCTATATATTACAAAATCTCCCACAGTTCCCAATTCCCTAAATGATTATGATTATAATCTCTCTCCTCCATCCAGTAAAGAGAATTTGCACAAGAATGCCTTTACCGTCAGAAGAGACTAATAAGCACATTCCTTATGCAAAAAGCTGCATCACAGGAAACATTAATCAGAGAAACCAAAGACAGACCCGCACCCAAGCTCAGGCTGCCTTTGATGCAGTACTGACACCAATCTAATGAGCCTACTCCAAAATACTGTATTTTGAAATGATACTATTAACACATACATATATTAAACTATTTGAAACATGCATAGCTTTACAAATAAATCAGTTCACACAGATATGCAGGAAGCACACAACAATCTGTAACCAATCAAAATGTAGTAGTCAATATCCTGAAAATTCATGCACTGTCTGCACAAAAAATAAATTTGATTTCTTACCAGTATTATTAACTGCATGGTTTCAGCATGGTAGAAAATTCGACAAGCTCCTACAGCTTTCTTAAAATCCTTATGTGCATTTTCATTAGCACAGCTACAGAAATGAATGTATAAAGGTTACAACTGTCTTCAGCTGAAGTATCAATAAGAATTATACAACCCTATTAACCAAAAACGAGACCGCGGCAGTAGTCTATAATAAGGAATGTTTCTCAGCCTGGGAAACTCCAAATGAGTCCAAGAAGATGTGAAAGGAGGTCCAATTCATTTCACACTGCAAAGGTGGGGTGGGTAAAGCTGGCAGCAGCTCCTCGAAAGTCTTTTTTTAAACTTGTTAGTCTATACTGCAGCAGGCTACAGTAGCAACTCATATGTACAGGTTTGCAGGCTCAGGAAGTAGCTTGTTGGACCAAGGATTTCTTCTTCCATGGCAATCAGCTCAACCACAAAAGAGCATGTGGTCCAACACCAGATAATCACTAAGCTTTCTGGTGGAGATACAACTATCCTAAAGTATGACATGAGGGAACATTTGGGGGTGGGAAGTCATCACTTGGACATTCCAGCAAGGCTAATGGGAAACCACACCACCTTTCATATTTGACTGAAGTATCACAGTTAAGGCCACTTAACATAGAACTACAACAGGAGTATCCTTTTCAAAAAATAACCTAAGAAAATAATTTAAGATACATAGATGGAGAAAGGAATAAGCCTTGTGAAACGAAGAATAGTGAAGTTACAGTATGCAGAGCTACTCACGCATCTCTTAGATCTTCAGGAACATCCACTGTGCACTTAAAGAATGTGTTCTTTTTAACAGTTTTATTTTGATTCACTGGTCGGAGTCGTTCAAATGTGACTATTTCATTGTATGTGGCATCACAAGCAGCATATTCAATCACATAAAACTAAGGGGAGAATTTAAAAAGAAACATTAAAAAGTAACCATTTCATAAAAATAACAGCTACTATTTCTACCACCATCAAGGAAATATAAAATATGGGTTTACACATTAAAACACCATTCTATTTTGAAAAAGCTGTGCACCTGCAATGTTATATGCCTGTGCAGAGCTCCACATAGTGTACCTCTGAAGCCAACGAATCTCTATATGGGTGGAGGAGTGTGCATATGCACACCACACTGTAGGATTTGAAACTAAGTTTGCTCAGTTTGTAAATCAAATACTGTTTTTTCTGACTGCCAATTCTGCCAACTCAATCCAAGGACTGAAATTTGAACGGTCTTCACTCTACTTAGTACATTCCATGTACTGCTAAAGGCAATGCGAACAAGAACTTAGCTCACAACTTTTCCAAAAAACGCTTGTGGGAAAGCAGAATCCAACTAATTTTACACAGATGTATTGGCTCCAAGTGACAGCAGTAAAAGTTAAATCCACTGTGTAAATAGGCTGACCAGCAGAGAACTACTGGAGATGAAGGAGGAAAAGGAATCCTTCCTTCTGAAGCTATGGTGCTGCTTTTTATTTACATATATTGATTTCAGTTTCAGAAGACAAAAGGTCTGGAAGATGTAACAGCTGCAATTATCCTGGCCCTCCGCCATCCCTTCACTACACAGACACACCCACAAAGCTCAGCTTTGTGCCAGAAGACCTTTTTTTTACCTGGCCTTCCCAAATCAAATCCTCTCTTCCACCCCACGGAGCAAGTGCAATGAGGCGGCAGAATTTTCCCCTGCTCCTCCACAAAACAGATACTTGTTTTTGTCAACATAAAGCAAATTTGACTGAAATATACACAAGGAACAGATATGTTTGGTAAGATGGTACTATATTTCCATAGGATCTTTTCTGACTATAACATTTTAAATTAAATTTGGTTCACAGAATTCTCTCTTTAGTCACAAACAAATTATTACATAAAACTATTTGCCATATATTTTGTTTACATAAACTTCTGTTCTCTTCCAATTTATCTTTAATAATGCTGAAAAAGCATAGACCTGCAACCATGTTTTGAAAAAAGACTATATGCTTTTAGAGAAGTAATATTTCTTATCACATTCAGAAGTAGTTCAGTTTAGCAACATGCATTATAAATGGATTTGATACCAAAAATAATCAAATGTTTGAGGAGTTGGAACTGCAGATGGAAGAGCTTTGAGTCCTGAGTAGATCAACTCCAGTCTGGAAGGCCCCACAACCTGGCCTGATGGTAAGCTTAGGGGGTTCAGAACAGCCAGTTGGACAGGGGTCTGTCACTGAGGTGGCAAGGAAGGATGCATCAGCTGGGCAGGAGCAGGCTGAGACGGCCACAACGGTTGCACAGGTTGCGTGGAGGTACTCCAGTGCCTGGAGTACAAGCCTAGACCTGGAGGCATGCATCAAATAGAACACCGACTTGGCCTCCGAGTCGGTGGAATAATCTGAGGCCACATAAGGTGGTGCCGTGGCAATGGAGACTGGGGACCAGCGTTCCAGTGCGTGCTTGGCCACAGATTCCGGCTTCCTGTGGTGCCGAGGTGGAGGAGGCGGCATTACGGGGCCCATTGCCGGGGTTCTGTGCACCGCAGCAGAGTGAGCTGACACTAACAGCGGTGCCAAGGCCGGTACCAGAGCCGGTGACAGAGGAGCCTGATCGTGTTCCCTTGGGGCCAGTGCTGAAGACCCCTGTGCCAGAGTACTGGTACGTGGAGCCCTCAAGTCCTGGTCCCTTGCAGTACCAGAGGCAGAAGCAGGGAATGAAGTCAGTTCAATGACGTCTCTAGCAGCCTCAAACATGTCTGGTGTCGAGGGCTCTACTTCCAGGAGGTCCTCCTCTGGGCTGGATCACTGAGTGGGCTGGGCTGGTGCCACCCCAACACAGAAGCCCTAGGCACTGATCCCACTGATGCACAGTGACCCAACTGAGGGCGCACTTTTGGCGCATGCCTCGATGGAGACCTGCCCCTGCTAGTTCTCTGCTTCTTCTGAGGCACAGGAGACTGCGACCAATGCCAAGGTGTATGCAGCGCAGGAGAGCTGTGCAAATGGCTGGGTGCCTCACGCACCAAAGCTGGGCACTCTGCATCACCGGTGCTGAATCCAACCCTGATGCTGGATGAAGAGCAGCCTCCACGAGAAGAATCTTCAAGCGGGACTCTCTCATATGCTTGGTCCGCAGCTTGAAGCTCCTGCAGCTCTTACAGGAGTCAGAGAGGTGCGCCTCAAAGGCATTTTAAACAGTCTTTGTGAGGATCTCCGCAGGGCATGGGTTTCTGGTACTTTATGCAGGGCCTGAAGCCTTGGGGCCAGGGCATGTCCCATGCAAGGCACCGAGGACACAAAGCAAGCCCCTAGACAAAATCCAACTGTGTACACTTGATAAGAAATATTTACACAAGATAAGAACTATTTACAGTAAAAAAAACCTAACTAACATGAAGAACAACAATAACTTCTAAATCGCACTTGCGGAGCAAGAGCAAAACACATTCCAATGACCATCATGGGTGGTAAGAAGGAACCGAGGGGGTGGAGAGCCAGCATGGGTATAAATGAGCCCATATAGCAGCGTCACTCCAGGGGTGCCCCTGCTGGCCCAAACAGGTATTGCTAAGGGAAAAACTTTCTGATGACACGTGCACGTGGCACGCACAAACCTACATGGAATGGACATGAGTAATCACTCGAAGAACACCTAGATTCAAAAATAAAACAATGTAAAACTTCAGTGCCTAAAAGTCCACTCAATTCAGCCAATTGCTCAAACAAATTTGTTTACATTTATAGGAAATAATGCTGCCTGCTTCTTGTTTACAATGCCACCTGTGTTCACATGGCATAGTTGTAGCCGGCATCGTAAGATGTATAGGTGCCAGATGTGCTAAGGATTCATATATACTTTCATTCTTCAACCATTATTCCAGAGGACATGCATCTATGCTGGTGATGGGTTTTGCTTAATAATAATCAAAAGCAGTGCAGACTAATGCATGTTTATTTTAATCATCTGAGTCAGACACCACCAGCAAAAGATTGATTTTCTTTTCGGGTGGTTTGGGTTCTGTAGTTTCTGCACTGCAGTACTGCTCTTTTAAGATTTCTGAAACTGCTCCACAATGCCTCCAAGATTTTAGAAGGCACGTAAGATTTTTAAACAGCAATTGGCAGCGTAGGCTACTGGGTGAACCACATGAGTGACTGTCCCTCATCTCAGTGGGCCCCAAGATGGTCTCCCAGGATAAGATAGTTTTGCTAACTGCACTTGCACATCTAGAATTTGCAGGGTGTGCCAACTGAACTAGCTCAAGCAGCACTATCATTGGATGAAGGAGGAGTGCACGGCTCTCTCAGTCAACGTCGTGTGCAATCGGAATGTACCACACTTCACATGCCCTTGCTTTACGTGTGTCACGCTAGTAATACCAGTACGAATAAAACCCTTATGTGAATGGAAACCAGCAGAATCTGGCAACCACTAACTGCATGGCAAACACTAAACAAAATGTCTTGCAGATCACATGTAGAACTCGGATGGATCACATGTGGCCCGCAGACTGCACATTGCCCACCACTGTTCTTAAACCTTGGATTAAATTCTGTAGCAATCTTTAGAAATTTCACATATTCTCTTTGAGTTGTCAAACCTACAGTGAAAGTATTCTTAAAACTAACAACATGTGTTGGATCATCACCCAAGATTGCTATAACATGAAACATATGGCAGAATGCCATTAAAACAGAGCAAGAGACATACAATTCTTCCCCAAGAGTTCAGTCACAAATTTAATCATCACATTTTTTGACAACCATCATCAGCTTTGAAGTACGTCCTCTGGAATAGTGACACGAAGGGGCATACAACTACTTATCTATCAGCTAAACACCTTGCAATGCTGGCTACAAAAAGTGCAACGTGAACACCTGTTCTCACTTTAAAGTGACATTTTAAATAAATTATCTCCCATTAAATGAACTTGTTTCTCTCAGATGTTGCCTGAACAAGAAGTAGGACTGAGTGGACTTGGCTCTAAAGTTTTACATTGTTTTATTTTTGAATATAGTTATATATAACAAAAAAATTGCATTTCTAAACTGCATATTCATGATACAGAGGTTGTATTTTTGTACTTGAGATTAACTGAAAAATACTATTTCTTTTGTTTATTATTTTCACAGTGCAACTATTTGCAATAAAAAATAACATAAAGTGAGCACTGTACACTCTGTATTCTGTATTGTAATTGAAATCTGTATATTTGAACATATTAAAAAGCACCCAAAATATTTAATAAATTTCAACTGATATTTTAAAAGTGCAATTAAATCTGATTAACCACGATTAATATTTTAAGTTAATTGGGTGAGTTAAATGAGACTGACAGCACTAATAATTTGTAACAAGTGTAATCCTATCAGTACTTTGCAAGGGTAAGGAAGGATACAGGAGATCAAAACACGAAAACAACTACTGTCAAAAAAACTCTGGAAGGTTTGTGAAGTCAGAAGGCTAGGTAACTTCTTGTTTGTGTATGTAATTAAAAACACATTTTGAATTACGTTTAAAAAACCCATAGATTGCATACCTATGGACATTTATACTGGTTCTCACTATTTAAATCCAAATTTTTAACCAAAAGCTTTAGTTGGCGTGGTTGGTAATAGGGATGTTAGAAAGCGATTATTTCAATGATCGTGTAACCACTAAATTTCTTAGAGGTTAATATTAATATCCCATTAATATCTATCATATCAATTCACAATAGAGCAATAATATTTTAATGGGACCATGTCAGACCATGGCAGCTTCCCGCTGAGCTGAGAGGCACCATACCGGCAGTCAGCAAGTCCTTCAGCCTGCCTTGCTTCCCACCACTCTGTTTACAAACTTAGCAGCAGCTAAGTTTGCAACTCCGTTTCTATATTTTGCCCTCAACTCTAAAAACCAAATGAGTGGGGTGACTAAGAAGGAATTTTGTTACCAAATTTGAAGTAGAAAAGGGGGATGTAAATCATGACACTATGAATAGAGATGTTCTCGAGCTGACCCCCACAAACTTACAGAAAAAAAAAAATGGTAAAAGGAGCCTCTCACCTCCTACTGGCTGTTATTCCCAGTCAATGGGAACTGAGAGGCTCAGTGCCTGCAGCCTGCATGTCCCTCAGGCGGCGCTGACGAGCTGGAACCGGAAGTCTGGACTCTGGAGTCGGCTTATAAATGGATCAGTGACTTTTTACCACTTTCTCTCTAAGTTTGGGGGTCAGCTTATAAATGAATGGGCTTATGTTCTAGTATATACCGTAAGTGTCTGAGTCTGCAAATCCTTTTTTTGCCTGCAACTCCAATGGCTGTCAATGTGAATAGACAGGGAAGATTACAGCAAGAGGCTCCTATTTATTACAGGAGTGCTGCTGAGATAAAGTTTATCTTTCAAAAAGCATCTTTGTCCATATTAAAATGTTTATCACCTTCAATTATTACTGATTTACTGAAAATGTCTGAAATCTAACTTGTTTTAGCTACTTCCATTATTTCTAGGGCACTTATCAATATAACCAACTTTTTTGTTGTCTATATTATTCAGTTTCAAAATGAAGTCAGCCATTGAACAGTTTTACTTTCCTAATCTCTTAGATGACGCATGGTGCTGTTGTATTTGAGGTCCTGCTGAATTGGGAAAATATTTAAATGAAACTCCACTCCATTTCCCACTCTGAAAAAAATAAACTTAACTGAAGTGTGTAATTAAATTAAGGAAGTTTCATTGTGTTATATTCTATAGTTTAAGCCCAAAATTTAGTATTTTTAAACTATTTATTCATGGAAATATTTTTTTAAATAAGAAAATGTTACTCACCCTGTGCAGTAACTTCTGTTCTTTGAGATGTGTGTCCCCGTGGGTGCTCCACTATAGGTGTCGGGCTCATCCCAGCGCCGCAGTCGGGAGAGTTTTTCCCAGCAGTAGCCCCCGGTGGACCGCGCATGCGCAGAAGACTCCATGTGCCGTTCGCGCCTTTTCTGTGTCACGCGGTCCGAAGTGCCAGTTCCTCCTAGCCGGAACATCTGAAAAAATATAAGCATAAGAGTTCCGAAGCAGGGAGGAGGGCGGGTCGTGGAGCACCCACGGGGACACACATCTCGAAGAACAGAAGTTACTGCACAGGGTGAGTAACATTTTCTTCCTCTTCGAGTAGTGTCCCCGTGGGTGCTCCACTATAGGTGACTACAAAGCAGTAGCCCGGTGCTCAAGTTGTGCTTTGGCGTAGTCATCTGTGCACATATGAGGGCACTGCCCGAGCCACCGCAGTATCTGTAGCTACGAAGCGATCAAGGGCATAATGTCTCGTGAAGGTTGATGTGGAAGACCAGGTAGCGGCGCAGCATATATCGCGAAAGGGAACATCCTCGAGGAAAGCCATCGAGGTGGCCATGCTCCTGGCCGAATGAGCATTAGGTTTAGAGGGCAGCGGCTTGTTACGGAGAGCGTAGCAACGTGTGATACAGTTCACAATATGAGATGAAATACGCTGTGAAGACAATTGGTGACCTCTGGAGCGGTTCCCAACTGAGAGCAAGAGGCAATGTGACTTTCGGAAGGAGCGCATCCTGTCCAAGCAGAAGGCAAGTGGTCTCCTAACATCAAGGGTGTGTAAACGGGCATGTTCCAGAGTACAATGCGGCTTACTCTGGGTGGAAAGAGCGATAGGTTCATTAACATGGAATGATGAATTAACCTTCGGCAGGAAGGCGGGATGGCAGTGCAGTGTCACGCCCTGTTCGGTAAACAGTGTATATGGAGGGTCAGCTGAGAGAGCTGCCAATTTGCTAACACGACAGGCCGACGTGATGGTGAGCAGGAATGTAACCTTCATAGCGAGGGTCACCAGGTCACAAGTTGCTAACGGCTCGAAAGGAGGTGTCAGATGCAGGCGGTCGATGCTCGGGTGAAAGAGAGTGCCGTGCTGTTGTGAAAGTAAATTGCGCAACAGTGGTAGTTGCCAAGGTTGGGATAAGGACATTTGCATGAGTTGAGGCAACCAAGTTTGTCGGGGCAAAAAAGGTGCTATCAGTATCACCGTCACGGTGTCTGCGAGAATTTTCGCTATCACCCGTGATATCAAGGGGATGGGTGGGAAGGCGTATAGCAGGTGTCGCACTCCCCAATCGAGGAGGAAGGCATCTCCCTGCGAGTCGCTGCCTATGCCCGCCCTTGAACAATAAAGGTGGCATTTTTTTGTGGCATCGAGTTGCAAAAAGGTCCATGTCCGGATAGCCCCAGACCTCAAATAGGTTGCGGACTACTCCGTCGAGCAGCTCCCACTTGTGCCGCAAATGGAAGGTTCTGCTCAACAAGTCGGCAATGGTATTGCTCTTGCCCGAAAGATACGTGGCCATGAGTGTAATCTGGCGTTGGACTGCCCAATTCCAAAGGCGTATGGACTCTGCACATAGGGATCTGGATCTGGCCCCGCCCTGCCGGTTGATATAGTAAACCGTGCAGATGTTGTCGGTAAGAATTTGTACCGTAGTACTGCGTACATCGTGAAGGAAATGTCTGCAGGCATTGAAGACTGCCCGTAACTCTAGAAAGTTTATGTGGAGGAGGGATTCGTGGTGGGACCATAGTCCCTGAACCTGAAGATGGTTCATATGCGCCCCCCCACCCCCAGCATCCGCGGTGATCTGAAGAGACGGGGTCTGAGCGTGAAAGGGGACACCTGCTAATGTATTGCTTGGGTCGCGCCACCAAGCAAGGGAGTCCCTGACACGACTGGGGACTACCAAACATCTGTGAGTATCGTCGGCACCTGGCATATAGATTACGAGAAGCCAATGCTGAAGGCATCGCATATGAAGTCGTGCGTGTGGAACTACGTACGTCGCTGCCGCCATGTGCCCCAATAGCTTCAGACATGTGAGTATGGAAACCCTCGGAGCCATGAGCAAGGTATTTGCTCAGTCCCGTATGATGTGGCATCTATCGAGAGGTAGGTATGCGGTAGCAGTCCTGGAGTCCAGCCTCGCCCCAATGAACTCGAGGGACTGGGACGGAATCAGGGAAGACTTCGGTACGTTGATGATGAGGCCCAGAGCCTCGAACGTGTCTCTGGTGGTATCGACCGCAGCTTTTGCCTCGCGTGCTGTGGGAACCTTCAGCAAACAGTCGTCGAGGTAAGGAAAAATTGTGATGCCTGTTCGCCGGAGGTGAGCAGCAACGACCGCTAGAGTCTTGGACAAAACTCTCGGTGCTGCTGACAGTCCAAAGGGGAGCACCGTGTATTGATAGTGGTCGTTGCCTAAGGTAAAACGCAGGAACCTCCTGTGGGCTGGGTGAACAGGCACGTGGAAATACGCATCCTGGAGGTCGAGGGACGTGAACCAGTTCCCTTCGTTCAGTGCTGGAATGATAGAGGCTAGAGTAACCATCTTTGAACTTTTGTTTTCTTAGATGAAGGTTTAGACCGCGGAGATCGAGGCTAGGCCTCCACCCGCCCGACTTCTTTCGTGTGAGAAAGTATCATGAATAGAAGCCTCTGCCTCTGAACTCATATGGAACTGTTTCCACCGCTCCGATGGTAAGTAGAGGTACGACCTCCTGCTGTAGCAGGCGCTCGTGAGAGGGGTCCCTGAAAAGGGACGGGGAAGGAAAGGTGGGAGGGGGCAGGGTGGAAAACGGAATGGTGAGGCCGGACGTGACGATCTCTCTGACCCATCGGTCAGTAGTTATGGCAAACCAACGGGGATGGTAAGGCCTCAATTGGTGGTGGAACAGCTTGGTTACTTTGCTGGGAGCCTCTCGAAGGGGAATAGCGCGCGGTCCCTCGACTGACGCGTCAAACTTGCTGCCGAGACTGTTGCTGGTTCGACGCCTTAGTAGATTGCTGGCGGCGTCTCTGGGGGCGTTGCCTCTGCCTGTGCTGATCATAAGGCCTGAAGCATGATGTGGCATATGAAAAGGGCCTCTGCCTGCTGTAGGGACCGACTCTCTTACGCCTGAAGGACGGCGTGTACATCCTAAGTGTTCTCAGGGTTGTTCAGGAGTCCTTCCCAGAACGGAATACCTGGTCGGTGTTCTGTGCGAATAGGGAACTCCGGTCAAAAGGCAGGTCCTCACCTTAGGCTGGAGATCTTTAGGCACAGCGGCTAGGTGAAGCCACGATGCATGCCGCATGACCACCGATGTTGCACTGGTCCTAGACGCAGCATCAGCGATGTCTAGTGAGATCTGAAGTGCAGTGCGGGCTGTCATATAACCCTCTTGCACTACGGCCTTAAGGAGCTGCTTTTTGGAGTCGGGTAAATGCTCCACGAGTGGCACCAACTTGGAGTAGTTGTCGAAATCATGGTTCGCAAGTTGGGCAGAATAGTTGGCCATCCTTAGCGTGGCCATACCGGATGAATATACTTTCCTTCTAAGGAGGTCTAGTCGTTTAGCTTCCTTGTCAGGAGCTGTGGTCATGTTTTGTGAAGATCTAGACTTTTGTTGGGCAGCCTCAACAACGATGGAATTGGGCTGGGGATGTGTAAAAAAGAATTCCGCGTCCTTGGCGTCGATTAAGTATTTCTTGTCGGTGCGCTTATTTGTTGGTGGTGCAGAAGCTGGCGTCTGCCATATATCATTAGATATCTCCAAAATTGCCTTGTTGAAAGGGAGAGCCAATTTTGCCCCGCTAGAATGCCAAAGATTTCTCAGAAGAGCATGCTGCTTTTGAGGCTCTTCCGAGGTATGTAAATTCTGCGAGTGGGCCACCCTTTTAAGAAGTTCTCGAAATTGTTTATAATCGTCTACCGGAGAGGAATCGTCATTGAACACTGCGTCATCTGGCGAAAAAGACGATAAATCGGTTGGGGAGTCCAACTGTTGTTTTTCTACAGGCGGAGAGCGGGCATCGTCGCCATGGCGGGTAGAATCTAATGGGGCATCGCCTGTGGGCATCGGATGCGTCTGAGCAGGAGGGAGAATGATCTGAGTCGACAACAGTGGCAAATGAGATCAGGGACGGTCCGATGATAGACGTGGCGACCGTATGGAAGAGCGTGGGCAATCCCAATGATAAGAGGCATCGCGAGTGTAGCGGAGATGTCTATGATATGAGCGTCCAGGAGAGTATGAGCTCACACTCCTATAACGGTAGTGGTGTGAACGAGCAGGAGAGATTGGTGAACGTGACCAGAACGAACAGTGAGACGGGGATCTGGAACAATAAGAGCAGTGATAACGGGGAGGTGTAATGGATCGTCTTGGGGACCTCCAATAACGCCTTGAGGACAATAGGTGTCTGTCATAATCTCGTCTGTCGCAGTGTGGTAAGGTCGAAGGCTCAGGCAAAAACACCGCCCTGTCTGGGCTGGGCGAAGGTGTAGGCATACGTCTGGTTTTCCTCTGGGCTTTGGTAGGAACTGTTGTAGGCAGTGGAGGCGCGGGGACAGGACTACCGGGGACTGAGATAACCGATCCGGACTCTGACTGTTCACGTCCCAGGGATGATCTAGTCAATGAGGCTGGTGAAGGCGATGCCGAGCCCACTTCCAATGGTGCGAGCTGCACCGGTTCCACAGACTGTGCCGAATGTAGCTGCAATGCCGAGTCACCCTGCGAGCCTCTTGTGTCACACGCAGTGCTCGGCGCTGAGCCGTGGGAGACGGAGTCCTGCGCCGGCTTTCTCCGTGCCGCCCTCGGTGCCGTCTCTGCCCTTGGGGCTGTTGGTAAGGCATGGGCAACACTCAGTGCCGCTTTCGGCGCCGGCTCCGGTCTCGGTGCCGCTTTCGCTGCTGGCTCCGGTCTCGGTGCCGCCAGCGCTGCCGCTGAAGGTGGCGGTGCCACGTGAACTCTCGGTGCCGCTGCTGGCGCTGACTTGGGGCGCAGTGCCGGGCGGGACACCGGTGCTGAAGTTAACGAAGGCGCCGGGCTAGGAGCTGATGTATTTCGGGCTTTAACAGGTTTTGCTGCACCGTGCCTTGGAGCGAGTCCGGACATGCTTGGCGCGTCACCCGCACTTACACTCTGTGACGGAGCGGAGCTCTTAGTCTGGTGGGCCTTCCGGGGCATCGGGGAGCCTGCCCGTTGTCTCGCCGGTGGTGGCTGAAGCACCTTGTTGAAAAGCAACATTTTCAGGCGCATCTCCCTGTCACGCCTGGCCCTGGCGGTCAGCTTTGAACAGTGGCCGCACTTTTGGGAGATGTGGCCTTCCCCGAAGCAGCGTATGCATCGGGAGTGGCCGTCCGATGCTGGCATAGCTTCGCTGCATGAGGCACATTTTTTGAAGCCCGGAGAGCCGGGCATGGTGAAGGTCCCGCGGATAACGGTTACAACGAACAGGAACCAAATTTTTTTTTTAAACTAACTAAGAACTAACAACTTTAACGAACTATAACTACGAGGATGAGTAACTCTAATTTCTAATTTCTCCTCAGAGCGGAGCAGGAGCTCGTTCCAACTCCGTTGGCAGCCATGGACGGTTAGGAGGAACGGGCACTTCGGACCGCGTGACGCAGAAAAGGCGCGAACGGCGCATGGAGTCTTCTGCGCATGCGCGGTCCGCTGGGGGTTACTGTTGGGATAAACTCTCCAGACTGCGGTGCCGGGATGAGCCCGACACCTATAATGGAGCACCCACGGGGACACTACTCGAAGAGGAAAATGTCGTTGCTTCATTTTAATCAAAACATGGCTACAATCTCCTAGTGCAGTGGTCACCAACCAGTAGATCGGGATCTACTGGTAGGTCTTGCAGCCTCTGACAGATGATCCTAACTGGTTTGGTCAGGAAACTATCAAGCACTGGCACTTCAGTTGCCCTTCCATCTGCTGTCCTGCTGCTCCTGCCCTCTGCCTTAGAGCTGCCCCCCTGGGAGCCTCCTGCTTGCTGTGCAGGGTGTGAGAGGGAGAAGAAAGGGAACATTGATGTCAAGGTGCCTGCCCTGCCCCCACTCCTGTACCCCATCTCCATATAGAGAGAAGGGGGTGCAGGGAGTTTGGCAATGCAAATCTCGGTCATTCTCACAACAAACATACGCTGCCCTTCACACATCTCCTGATCCAACCCACATACATGGGTTTTTGTTTTTGCTTCTTTTACTGCTTGCAAAGTTGGTTAGTTTGGTTTGTGACTGGTCTGTACATATCATAATTTTCATTTCTCTCTTACACTTAAATTTAATTCTTTGAGTAGAGAGTTCTAAAATGCCTAACCTGTCGTGGCTGCTCCTGGAAGTGGCTGACATGTCCCTGCGGCCCCTGAGAAAGGCAGAGCGGGGGTCTCCACATGCTGTCCTTGCCTGCAGACACCGCTCCTGAAGCTCCCATTGATCGGTAACAGGGAACCATGGACAGTAGACACGGTGGGCTCAGTGCCTGTAGATATGGGGCAGCACATGGTGCCATGGAGCCATTGCTGTACATGCCAGCTGCTTTCAGGAGTGGTGCAAGGCCTGGGCAGGAGTAAGCCTTCCTTAACTCCTGCTCCACCACCCAGAAGCCATCTCAGTTAAATGGTGCCCTGCCTGTATCCTGAATCCCTGTCCCAGCCCCGAACCTGCTCCTGTACCCAACCTCCTGCTCCAGGTGTGAGTCCCCCTGCACCCAAATTCCCTCCTAGAGTTTGCACCCTGAAATCCATCCTGGACCCCAATCCCCCACCCTGGGCTAATCCCGGAACCTCTCCCACATACTGAAGCCCTTGGCCCAAGACCAGAGCCTGCACCCCAATCTCCTACCCGGTGAAAGTGAGTGAGGATGGGGGAAGAAGAGGGATGGAGAGAGCAGGGTGAGGCCTCAGAGAAGGGATGGAGCAGGGGCAGGGCCTCAAAGAAGGGGTGGGAAGGAAGTGGGGCAAGAGTATTTGGGTTTGAGGTAGATCTTATATTGCACTTAAATTGAAAAAGTGATCTTGTGGTTAAAAAGGCTGGAGACCACTGTCCTAGTGCATAGGAAGTAAAAGCGAAAGAGCACTGAAAAATGTTTTTAATAGAAACAGATTAATCTCTGTTTCCTAAGCTGAGTGAAATATAAAAAGAAACAGAGTAGAACCTTAGAATTGAGAACATCTCAGGAACGGAGGTTATTCGTAACTCTGAAACGTTTGTAACTCTAAAAAAAAAAAAAAAGGTGCTATGGTTTTTTCCTTCAAAAGTTGACAACTAACATTGACTTAATACAGCTTTGGAACTTTACTATGCAGAAGGAAAGAACTAAACAACCAGACCCAAGATATACTGACTCAAGGTCTGTCAAACACACAAAATGGGAAGTACCCAAGAATCATCTCCACTTAAGAGAGCTATTTAAAGGACAGAATATTTGTTACCCCTACTTGTGCATAGTCAGCCAGCTACAAGTTAGCATTACCAAGAGCAGCCTTAATTTATGATCCAACTTGTTAGCATAGTTGTGTGCTGCTAAAAATTTTGGGTTTCTTCTCTTTTTTCACACTCTGCTTTGTTTCTGTATTAGCTACATTGCACTCTAACCTGCACTGTTTTTCAATGTCTTATGTCAGTATACCATAGTGTCATTTCTCCATCACAAGATACTGCACACAGATTTAATGAGTCTTGCGATATGTATCTTTCATACTGGCTGCACTTCAAAAGAGAGTTTAAGTTTAAAGTAACTTACCTCTCCTTTCATCATTCGAACTTTTGCCAGCCACCAGCCACAAGGTTCTTGGTCATTTGCTCTCGAGTAAACCTGAAAGGAAAAAATACAAGAGAAGCATATTTAAAATATAGATACACAATTTAAAAACCTAAAGGGTTAAAGCAACAATTAAGCAGAAATCAATTTTTTCAACTAACCTAACTAATCACGAAGATGAAAGCCACCAGTAGTATAAGACACCACAATTTAAAACTATTTATACAAAATTCCAGTTATCCATATCATATGTGCTTCTTATAATAAAACTTTACATAATGCTGCACTACACAGATTAGATGTGTAGGTTCTGTTAACAATAAAAAGCAACTTTTTGAGGGATTTAAAACTGGAGGGTAAAAATTTACTCAATAGTAAGTGAAGGCATGGGATTCTTGCAATTTCACAACAAATTCAAAACACTTTTCTGTGAAGCTCAAGTGCAGAGAACCAAGATATTCACAGGATGCCATTTTGTCTTCATAGACAATGACTGGACTGAGGTCAGTTCATGATTGTGCCAGCTCAACGAATCCCAGAACTGTCGCCATCGATAACCCCAAAATGCATCCCAGTGACTTCTAAGTCACTGGACCAGCTCTATGTGAGTTAGAGCTCATCATGGAGGGTTTGTCAGCCACTGAGCATGATTTACTTGGCATTCTTGCCCATTAACATACTGTAAGCAAGTGCTGTTGACAAGAGACACACGTGACAACTGCCATAGCTGAGTGTTACAGTACTGATGGTTTTGACTTGTTGTGCCATATGGTACACCTGAAGCACGGCCAAGCCATTCAGCAGATGTCCACTGAATTCTGAGAGACTATCTAGAATAGGAGTGAGGGGGCTAGTTGACAAATGTTCAGAAGCCTCCAAGTGTCAACTGGAACCAACAAGCTCTACCAAGCTTGCCACACCCAACTGTCTACATCAGATATTCTGAGAGCCATCACACTGACTAGGGGTTTAAGGTGCCTAACATCAGTGGCCAACTACTTGTAGACTAGGCATCTCAAAACTAGACATCCTGCCCTTCTCCAGAATTCTAAGCAGTAAGGCAAGTTCCATTCTTCTAGATGGAATTTTGACTTTCTCTCCTGATTTATGCTGGGTCAGTTCATTACATGGCCATCTTCAGCCAACAACATGCTAAGTCTTGATAACTTTCTACACCGCTAACACAGACCGTTGTTACATTTCAGGCTACAGCTCCCAGCTGTCAAGAGTTCCAAAAAGAAGCAGTGGAACTTTCAAAAGACCAACTGGGAAAAATACAGGGAAGTTCTAGAGAAGACTGTGGCAACAATACCAGCTGACCATACCTCAGCAAATGAGATGTACCGTCATGCTGTCTACAAAGCATTCTGTAAGCCATCCCACACAGCTGCCACCCAGTCTATATCACCTGTCTCAACATAAAAGAGCGCTACCTTGCTACACATCTTTTTTAGATATCATTGACCATCTAATCAAATCATTGGACACTGCTTGCCAAACCAGATGGAAGGAGATGACCGGCAACTGCAGTCACAAATAATGGAGTCTGCTCCAATGCCCTGGAACAGCATAGCAGCCACCTATATCCAGCCAATGGTCAGTGACACCCAACCATGAAGTCGGACTCCTACTGAAAGTGGCCAGAGCACCTTGGAGAAACAGGTGTAAAGACAAGTGAGGAACAAATGACATATGTTTTAATGTGTACCTGAGATCAGAACCATTCACTGTTACAGAGCTGGAACAGACAGGGAATAGCATCAAATGTGGAACAGCTGCTGGCTATGACAACATATTACCAGAATTCCTGAAAAACCTTGGCGCCTGTATTCAACTTTGGCTTGTGTAATTCTTCAAAAGGGTCATCAGTGAAGGTGGAGTACCAAAGATTTGGTGCACTGCAAAAGTCATTGGCCTCCAAAAGGACCCAAGTAAAGCATCAGGATATCAACCCATATCATTACTGTTGGTGTGCTTCAAAGCACTGGAGCACTTGGTCCTACGGCACATATTACCTGACGTAGAGAGAATTTTTAACTCTGACCAAGCTGGCTTTCGATGAGGCTATAGCACGTGTGACCAAGTACTTGCGCTGGCTACATTTGTTAAAAATGGCTTCCAGAGAAACCTGAAAACATGCACAGTTTTAGTCAATTTAACAGCAGTGTATAACACAGCACGACACAGTGGTCTGCTTGTGAAGGTATCACTGGTCCTGCTACTCTGGGTCACAGGTATCACTGAACCATTCATTGTGATAGGTAGCTCAGAGTCCATATGTGGGATAAGACGAGTGCTTGGCAATGACAGAGCAATGAGTTGCTCTGGGACTCTGTGTTTTCTCCAACCCTATTCAACCTTCATATCACTGACCTGCCAACAACGGTGTCACAAAAGTTCATTTATGCAGACAGCATTTATTGCAGTACCCAGGCCCGGATGTTTCACAAGCTTAATGCCATCTTAAACCGGGACATGGTAAATTTAGCTGACTATTGTAGGACTCGGCACCTTCACCTCCAACCAAGTGTCATAAAAACAAATCTCCAGTTTGTACCAACTTCACCACACCAGTGCAAATTGAGAATTGAATATTTATTTTAATGGTCAGAAGGTGAATCAGGAAGATAAACCAGTCTGCCTATGTGTAACATTAGACCACATACTGAGTTACCATGCCCACCTGAAGAAAACAGGAGCTAAAAAAGATGCATAACAATCTTCTTAGCAAATTGGCAGATTTGTCATGAGGTGCTCATGCCCCAACCCTGCGGATATCAGCTTTTACCACCTCCTATTCCGTGGCAGAATACTGAGCACTAGTATGTAATCGATCACACACACTAATTTGGTGGATACGCAGTTACCTGCTGTCATGTACATCATCTCTAACACCTTCCATCTGACTTCACTCCCACAGTTTCCAGTTCTGAGCAATATTGCTCCTTAGACTCAACTTTCTGCAAAGTTGTATCTTATAATACATGGGCACAGACCTTTCGTACCCTAATTTTAGCACCCATTACAAGAAATGCATTATTTATTCAAAGATATATTTGCCTTTTCTAATAGTGACATTGTTACAATAATGCTTACTTTGCTATAAGCAATTTATAAAACATAGTTTGCTTCTTCACTGCTTTACTGTGCATTTCTGATAAAGATGCGAAGAGAGTCTTGCTGTGTAACTTTGCAGAGTGAACTCCAGGTCATACTGTCTAAGCCTGTGAATGTTCTTTGAACATTGTTCAGATCAGGATGGAATTTTCCATTGCATGTCACTGAACTGAGTCTAGATCAAATTTACTGTATCATCAATTCTACCATGCTATTATGTTTTTCCATGTGACATTCTCATGCGCAAGTAGGGAAATGTGGGCTAGATTAATCTAATAAATAAAGGAGAATGTTTGTAAGTTTGTGCGCTAATAACTTAGACGCTATAAGAGCTACCGCAACCAAACTTTGCATGGGATAACCTTTCATCCAGGAGAAAGTTTTAAGGTACTTTTGGACCCGATCGGACCCGAGCTCAAGCTGTAAAAATCAAAAAGTAACCCGCCACTCCATGCTGCAGGGGCCGCCCCGCCCACCCTAGGTCCCGTGCCTGCCACCTGCGGCCCCCAGCGCCGTCTGGGACTCGTCCCCTCCCGCCCACAAGGTTACATAAGTGACCCTCCCTTCCCCCCGCTCCGCCCTGCGCCAGCACACAGTGCCCTGACCCCCACACGCACAATGGCTCAAGCACCCGCCCTGCCCCCCTGTGGCACCTGCAGCCCCGGGTGCGAGCTAGGGCGCCCCTCCCGCGAGCTGGGGCACCCCTCCACCTGGGGTCACACCCCACTCCCCTTCCGGGGATGACGTGGACCTATATTTTAATCCCTATACAAATCAGTACAACTTTTCTATCATTCAAAAAAAGATAATCGACTACTGTTTTTCTACATTTTGTTCCTCCAGTTTCCTGAGCAACCCGGTTACTCCAGCTAGTTTATTATAAGATAGGTGCATAACTGGTTGAAACACTGTACTAAGAGATTAATAATCAACGGTTCACTGTCAAACTGAGAGCCTGCATCTGCAATGGTCAGTCATGGATTGAGCACTATTTAATATGTTCATTAGTGACTTGGATAATGGAGTAGAATATGCTTATAAAACTTACAGGGGACACCATGCTGGGAGGGCTTGCAAGCACTCTGAAGGATAGGTTTAGAATTCAGAATGACCTTGACAAATTAGAGAACTGGTGTGAATGCAAAAAGATGAAATTGAATAAAAATAAGTGCAAAGTACTTCAGTTAGGAAGGAAAAATCAAATGCAGAACAGCATTGCCCCACTCTACACAGCATTAGTGAGGCCTTACCTGAAGGACTGTGTCCAATTCTGGGACACACACTTTAGGAAAGATGAGCACAAATTAGAAACCTCCAGAAAAACAACAAAAATGATAAAAGGTTTATAAAACCTGACCTATGAGGAAAGGTTAAAAAAAGCTGTGCATGTGTAGTCTTGAGAAAAGACGACTGAGGGGGAACCTGAAAATCTTCAAATATGTTATGGGATCTTATAAATAAGACAGAGATCGATTTTTCTCCATGTCTGCTGGAGATAAAACAAGTAGTAATGGCCTAATCTTCAGCAAGAGAGATTTAGGTTAGATATTAGGAAAAATTTTCCAACTATAGGGTAGGGATGTAATAGTGTAGTTGATTAACCAATAAGCAAAAGCTTATCAGTTATTGCTATAGACTACACGCATCTTCCCCGTCCCCCGTCAGTACATTTTTTACTAAGCTGGCCAGCAGCCCGGCTCAGTCCTGGTTCACATAGGGTTGCAGACCTATCCCTGCTGCGGCTTTGTATTTAAAGTGTATTAGGAGCCAGGTGGGTAGGCAGCCTGGCTCAGTTCCAGCTCACGCTGGGTCTGGGAGCTCGGCCCCAACCCTGGACAGGGACTGTTGTCACTTCACGTTGCTGCGTCTATATCAGAGGCAGTAGTGCGGGGCAACAGGCAGCCAGTCTGTGAGGGGAACTGGTTTTAAAACTGGCTCCCCTCGCAGACCAGCTCCCGCCTGGCACTCCACACTGCTACCTCTGATACAGAAGCAGCAGTGCGGAGTGGCAGGGGGCTCCTTGGGAATGCGGCTAGAGCACACTGTTTGCAGGGATCACTCCTGAGGACTACAGAATAGTTGAGTAACCAATAAGAATTCATAAGGTTAATTGACTGTTCAATTAACTGATATTTAACATCCCTAACAGGGGTAGGGATGTTACCCTGAAAAAGAATTTCAAGTAGGTTTTGGAATCCATATCATTGGAGGTTTTTAAGAACAGGTTGGACAAATGTTTGTCAGACTATCAGAGGTCTTCCAGCTCATCTAGATACTTGCTTAGTTTTACCACAGGCTACATAAAAAGCCTTAGCAAAGGCAGTAAAAATTTTATACACACGAAATGAGAAAGTAAGCAATTTTTCAGTAATAGTGTGTTGTAACATTTGTATTTGTCTGATTTTATAAGCAAGTAGTTTTTAAGCTAAGGTGAAACTTGGGATACGCAAGACAAATCAGACTCCTGAAAGGGGCACAATATTCTGGAAAGGTTGAGAACTATTGGTTTAGGTTTACTTGATCTTGCAATAGCTTGTAGGGGTGAGGAGCAGAAGTTGATGGCTTCTTGAGGTCCCTTCCAACTCCCCATTTCTATGATTCTACAGAATTCTGTTATTCTTGAGATGTTAAACTGAATAGTAACAGAGCTTGGTTTCAATCATCAACTGAAATCAGTAAGAAGTTGGACCCTACTGCCTATTTAACTTCTTCTACCACACACTTACACACATGCCTACAGTATGTGCACACTTGTACAGGAGGATCGCATCTGGCCAGAGGGGGTCACCGGGGAACTATGCGGCGAGCAGCAAACCTCTGCCACTTTGTAAGGAGCCAGAGGAAGCCCCGCGCAGCTGCCAGTGACCGGCCAGCTGGGGAAATCCAGCCACCAGCTGCAAGCCCCCTCCCCTGTCCTTCCCTTCCCTGCTCCAGAGCCAAACACCTCCCCTCTCTGCTATAACCCAGTCCCCTTTCTCCCCCAACCTTATGTCCCCGTCCCAGCTGCTAACAAGTGCAGGCTGGAGCTGCAAGCGCATGTTCGCTTGAAATGCAACCCCCAACTTTTCCATTTTCAATGGGAAAATTGACCCCGCATAACACGTTTTCACTTAGCATGATCATTTTCTGAAACATATCAACGGTGTTAAATCAGGAATTACTGTATTTGCCCCTTCCTAGTCTTCTGGAATCTCCCCCAACTTCCATGATTTTTCAGAGATGATAGTTAGAAACTCAGATACCGTCTCTATCAGCTCCTTGAGTATTTTAGGATGCATTTCATCAGGCCCTGGTGACTTGAAGACCTCTAACTTTTCTAAGTAATTTTTAACTTGTTCTTTTTTTATTTTAACTTCTAAACCTACCCCCTTCCCACTAGCATTCACTATGTTAGGCATCCCATCACCATCCATTTTCTTGACAGAAACCGAAACAAAGTAGTCATTAAGCACCTCTGCCATTTCCAAGTTTCCTGTTATTGTTTCTCCCTTTTCACTGAGCAATGGGCCTATTCTGTCCTTGATCTTCCTCTTTGTTCTACAAGTACATTAGAAGGTCTTCTTGTTATCCTTTATGTCTCTAACTAGATTTATCTCATTTTGTGCCTTTGCCTTTCTAATCTTGCCCCTGCATACCTGTGTTGTTTGCTTATATTCATCCTTTGTAATTTGACCTAGTTTCCACTTCTTATATAACTCCTTTTTGATTTTTAGATCATATAAGATCTCCTGGTTGATCCAAGGTGGTCTCCTGCCATACTTTCTATCTTTCTTACGCAGTGGAATAGTTTGCTTTTGGGCCCTTAATAATGTCCCTTTGAAAAACTGCCAACTTTCCTCAGTTTTTCCATGGGAAGCAAGACTAAGAGGAAAAACCTTACTTACTAGCTCATACAATAGTTAACCCAGTGGTCTCCAACCTTCTTAAGCACAAGATCACTTTCAATTTAAGTCAATCCAGGATCTACCTCAAACCCAAATACCCCTGTCCCACTTCCTTCCCCACCTCACTCCTTTTCCAAGGCCCCACCTTCTTCACTGTCTGGAGGGAGGAGGACACCCTGACATCAACATTCCCTTCTTCTGTCTCTCCGACCCTGCACAGCAAGCAGGAGGCTGGGGGATAGCTCCAATGCAGAAGGCAGGAACAGCATGGCAGTGGGGGAAGGCAGAGCTCAAGTGCTTAGATCTTGGAGCCTCTAACAGATGATCCTACCAGTGGATCCCAATCTACTGATTTAACCAAAAAATGTGGACCTAAAGTGTAAGTCAAAAAGCAGCAAAGAGATGAGCAAGATGTGTGTGCTACAGGAAAACACTGGACACTAATGACAGACTGGAGCCAGGATATTATGTGCTGTAAGTCTGTCTCAGGTATTATAGAAGGCACTTATATAGTGTAGATGGCACTTGCCACCTACAGCAAGAAGAGCTGACATTTCCTATGAGACGGTCTCACTGTTGGTTGCTCAACATTAACTATTCAATTTAAAAATTTCCATGCTAATTTATTACAACTATTTCACTGAGAAAAATTCTAGTGTCTCCATAGTTTGAAGCAAGTTCTAGAAATTTGACAGGAAGGTGCCTGTGTGTTAGGTAACTGTCTTTTGCTAAATTTGGCCAAGTCGTAAGCCTTGGGAGGCAGAGAGGGGAAAAATCACAGTTTGCACACATTCAGTGGAGATTTTCTACAGTTTTGCAGCTAATTTATAAGAATTTTTTGCACTAACGATGGTCCAAACCAAGGGTTGAAAAAAAGCTAAGCAGACCTTTTCTTGAAACTGCTCTTCTGGGACACCAAGAGACACTATTTTTCTAGGCACAGGATCTTAGGAGAGGAAAACTGTCTCTCCTATGCTCTCAAAGCTTTCCCTGCTGATAAACTGGAAGTATGGAGAATAGGGATGTGAACAGATAACCAGTTAACAGTTACCTGGGAGTGGCCCAATGCAGGCAAAGGGCTGCTCCAGCCCTGTGGGGTTGCTGGCTCCCAGCCCACAAGGCTCACGAGCTGGGAGTCAGCAGCCCTCTCCACCCCCCTGCTGCCACTTTGGAGGCACCTGGGGGCTGGCAGCCCAACATGGCCTCAGAAGCAGCTGGGCCCCATTTAATCAGTTAACATTTAACCATTAACTAAGTGAACATTTAATAAGTTAACTAATTAAACGGGACTTTACATCCCTAATAGAAAAAGAGGAAGCTGCCTGACTCCAATGTTGAGTAGGGATTTTAGATATCACGTCACTGAATAGTCACGTAACTTCATGAAATCTTAGCCGTTACACAACTATTTGATAGATCCCAGGGGCGGGGCCAGCAGCCAGTACACTTCTGTCCCCACTTCCGGGAAGTCTCCTGCTGCCCCACACTGCTGCCTCTGTATAGGCAGCTGCTCCATGAGAGGAGCCAGTTTAAAAACTTGCTCCCTGCACAGACCAGCTGCTTGCCACCTCTTGCTGCTGCCTCTGATACAAAGGCAACAGCGCCGGGTAGAAGCAGCCTTTACCTGCAGCAGGCCCAGATTTGCTGCAGACAGAGCCTGCTCCATGGGACATAGAGGCAGCAAGGGGGGAGGGAGGGAACGAGTGTAGTCAACGAGATTCATCAGTAAGCTAGGCTTATCGATTAATCGTATAATTGACTATATGTGGACATCCCTAATGTTGAGGGGTGAGGAATGGAGCAGGAAGAGATGCAGAAGTCTAAGGATGGGGAAGAGGGCAGGGAGCAGAAAGTACGACAGATAAGACACTGGGATGGGCAGGAGCCAGGGTACAGAGATATGGGGGAAAAGGCGGCAACAGGTTGGTGTGGGAGGTTGGACAGAAGTCATATGGTTTGGATAGGAGCAGGAAGGGAAAGGCAAATGAAGCTAGAGAAAGATGGGGGCATGAATCCAGGATAGTTTTGCGTAAGGAGTGGATGGGGATGGGGATGGGGATGGAGCTGGTGTACAGTGGGAAGGAGCAAAGGGTAAAGGAGACTCTGGTGCAGAAGGTTCGATGACCACCAGGGAACACTGAATTCAACTGGAATTTTGCTATTCACCTCAAGAAGCACAGGTTCAAACTCTAAGGGCAAGTCAGAGATATAATCAGGATGAAAAATCAGGCTCAACAACAGTTGGTTGATTTTTTTTTTCTAATCAACCCTTTCTGACAAAAAATGACTTGTTAATTAAATGGACATTTTCAGTAGGAAATGTGTTTTGCTAATTCTTATGGGAATATTGGGGTAATCATTTTTATTATCATCAGTTTCTGAGAAGACCTGAAAAGCTCCACAAAAATTTGTAATGAAAATGAGAAAAAGGTTTGTTTCCCTTTAAAAAAAAATCAAATATAATATACATTCTTCAACCAATTCCTTCTATATTGTAACTTCTAGTCTGTAATAACCAGCTTCCACCTACTCAATCATTCTACCTTTCAATACATACAACCATTACTAATGACAGATACTACTTGTATTAGATGTTCACTTTAAACCTTAACTCTACTTTTTCTTGTGGCTATAAACAATATTAACATTATTATGTCTGAACAGTCACTTCCACAGGAGGGGAGGGTGTGCAAGTTAGAAAAGAAACACAAGAGTCAACTCACCTCCACTTCATCTCCTTCTCCTATTTCTTTCTTGATATCAGGTGGAGGTGGTAATCTGACTTCATTAAAAGGAACCTGACGCTCTGGCTGCCAACTGAAAGTTGAATATATATTTCATTGATTATTTCAAGTAGTAATTCTGGTCTGGCAAACCTTAAAATATTCAGTGACAATTCAATCTTCACTGTTTAAAATACAAGTTCTGTATTTTTTATTATTAATTTATAATTTGTATTGTGGCAGCGCCTATAAACTCTCACCATGAATCAAGATACCACTGTTCTAGGCAGTATAGAAACACAGATAAAAAAAGATTGTATATAATCAATGAAAGTTAAAATTTCTAAGAATTTTAGAAATAAAATTATTGTTTGAATTATCAAGCAAGTTGGGAAAAAAATCTAAAACTTGCATATGGGTAACTATAGTAAATACAACACATTAGGAAGGAGTTAGAGAAAAATATTCCTTCATTTTTTTCAGTTTACTTTTGTGCATTTTACACCACTTTGCATATGATCAGTCTTACTCTTCCCATATATAGTCAAGTCGGTTTATCCCTTTCTGAAAAAATTCTTACAAACATCAGAGCAGAAAAAACCTTATGATTTTTTTTTTCCCAATCAGGATATGGTATTTAAAAGGCTGTTATATCAAACCTGAATTTGTAATCAATTAGAAAACCCTCAAATTAACATTATCCCTCTAAATGTCCTTCACAAGCACCAAGTGAGCTAACTAAAAACTATTTCATGAAGTACTTTGTCCAAGCAGGTTTTTTACTGTTCACGTATAAAGGCCTGTATAGCATGATTAAATATATCCAGCAAGCTGGGCATGAGGTCTTTGCACACCCTTAACTTCCACTAATTTCAGTGGATACTTTGCTAGTTCTGACTTCCAATAGCATAATATTAGATTCCTATGTACCAATTTCTCCTCTCCTTAAAAAAAAAAATACTGGTAAGCGAAGATTCAACTTAGGATATGTTGAAGAACGAAAAGAGAAGGAGGTGAAACGACAACAAATGGAATCAGAATACCTTTGGAGATAATCTCTATTACTCATTTGTCAATGGGTTATTCCAGTCCAAACCTGATAACACAGAAAAAGACAACTGTCCCAGTTTCAGGGGAACTGCATCTGTATCTTCTCTCTGTGGGCCACTCTCAGAATGGGCACTCACATCTCCAGTCATCACCTGTCTCTGGGTATGGACCCTTGTTAAACTCCATTTTGACCAGGGGATTTAAGGCTGTACACTGCCTTACACTGTGAAATCCCTAGCAACCCAGCCTGGCTAAAGGCCTGTACCTATTAGGGATGTCAACGTGTAGACTACACAATTAACCAATAAGCCTAGGCTCATGGTTAATACTGTCGACTACACACATTTCCCCCTCCCCCCCACCTCGCTGCCTGTGACACAAAAGAAGCAAGAGGGCGGGGAAGGCAGGAGCCAGTGACTGTGGGGAGCCCACTCCCATGAGCACCAGATCCGCCTCCCCTACACTGCTGCTTCTGATAGAGAAATAGAGCATGGAAGGTGAGGGGGTACAGGCAGGAGCCGATACGACTGTGCCACAGACCACCTGCACCCTCCTTGCTTTCTCCTACAGAGGCGGGGGGAAAGGAGAGGCTGCTGTGAAGCCACGGGAGCAGCCTCTGTCCATGGGGGGGTCTGAAATCTCTGTGGACAGAGAGTGCTCTGATATCCCACGGAGAAGTCTCTGTCTGCAGCAAGCTCAGATCCCCAGCAGACAGGGGCTGCTGCCAGGGGCTCTGTATCAGCGGCAGCAGCACGGGATGGCAGATAGGAGCTGGTCCATAAGGGGAGCCAGTTTTTAAACCACCTCCCCTCGCAGACTGACTCCTGCCTGCCACCCCGTGCTGCTGTCCCTGATAGAGAGGCAGCAGCGTGGGGTACCAGGGGGTTCACCGGGAGTGGGGCCAGGAGTGCACTGGTTGCTGGGGGCTATCGAATAGTCGTGTAACCACTAAAATTTGATACGTTTACACGACTATTCAATTACACGCTATCTAACATCCCTAGTCCATTTGCTGGGACAGAAGACCCGAGTCAGTTTATATGCAGCATTTTTGAGCCAAACCCCGATCTTTGTTTTCAGTCTCTAGAAACCCAGTTTGAACCATCATATAAAGTTGTTTCGTCTCTGTGAGTCACCTTAATAACCCTCTACTGTTTTAGTTCCTGAATGAGCTGCGGTAATCTCAGGAACAATCATACATACAATCATTGGCCCACAGATTCATAAACTTAACATAATTTGTTCCCACTAAAGATACTGCATGAAGTTATAAAACTTGTAACAACAACATCCAAAGACAGGACTTATGGATCTCTCCCAGCCTGATTTGGTTATGCCTTTTGACCTTTATAACTAACTGCTGTCTAGATGACTGTGCAGGAAGGTTCACACCTATAAAAGGTGATAGTCTGTGGGAGAAATTAGGTTTCTTCCTTGAAAGTTAAACTTTGTATCAGTGTTGGGAGAAGGAAGGTGTTCTCTGCCTAGTCTGGGATTAGTATTTTTAGGCCTGCAACCTGGAGACTGGGTTATAGATGCCAGTGGATCTTGATATAGTCCTTAATATTTTAACAAATGCATTGCTTCATCAGTCAAACTGCTGAACAACTCAGTGCCTATGAAAGCCAAATCATCAGCTGTATTCTGCACCACCTTTTGCATGCCTGAAGCTTGCCGTCAGGATATCCTTTTCATTGTCATTACTGTGGCCACTGTTAGAACTATAGTATCAAATATCCATGGGCTGTCTGTAGAGCCATTTTCACTACTAGTTGTCCCTCAGCAACTACAGATTTTAATGATTCCTTAGCATCTTAAGGGAGTTTGCTGAGAAAGGAGAATACTTTTTGTAACATGTTAGGAATGTATACTTCACAAATTACACATGGCAATTCACTATATGTAACTGAAGCAAGAAAAGAGAAAAGTTTCTTCTCAGAGAGATCAAGACTTTTGAAATCCTTATCCTTAAGAGATGCTCTCACTGGGCTTAGTTACCTAACCTTCTCTCAGACCGCAGAGAGTACTAGTGTTCCTGGCACTGGGTAACACTAAAATTGTTAGAAGTCATGTATATTGTTTTGCTCCTCTGTTTTCTGTAAAGGCAACAGTAGCAAAGGGCTACCATAGACTCCCCACATGCAACGGCTCCTGTCACCACTCCTACCTCCCCCCACTGCCGCTGATACAGAGGCAGCAGGGGATGGTTACGTGTAACTGACAGGGTTAACCGATGGACCCAGGCTCATCAGTTAACTGTGTACTTGGACACACGTTCACATCCCTAATCATATCTCCCACTCTCTCATCATCTCTTTTCCAAACTGAACAGTCCCAGTCTTTTCAATTTCTCTTCATACAAAAGCTGTTCCATGCCCCTAATAATTTTTGTTGCCCTTCTGTACCTTTTCCAGTTTGAATATATCTTTTTTGAGATAGGGCAACCAGAACTACATGCAGCATTCAAAATCTGGGCATATTATGGCTTTATAATAGGGATGTTAAATTTACATTAATCAGCTAATTGAATAGTCAATGGAATTTGCATTGACTATTCGATTAGTTGATAAGGGCGCCTCCGCCTTTGAAATGTAGCAAGAGCCGCTTAACTCTTGCTACATTTCAATAGCAGAAGCACCACGGGGAGCACAGGGCCAGGGGGAACTGCTTGACTCCCTCACTGGCCTCATGATCCATGCATGCTTTGCTTTCGAAATGTAGCAAGAGCCGCGCTCTTGCTACATTTCAAAGGCGGAAGCGCCGCCAGTTCCCTGCTGTGCCCCTGTCCGTCCCCTCCCTACCCCCCTTCCCCCATGGAAACGGTGCTGGGGAAACTGGCTTTTAAGATAGAGGCAGCAAGGTGGGGGAGAGGGGAAGGCGACTAGTCAAGAGGGGAAAGCGACTAATCAAGCATATGCATATCGGATAGTCGACTAGTTGCTTACATCCCTACTTTCTATAGTGGCATTATGGTATTTTCTGTCTTATCTAGTTCTTTCCTAATGGTTTCGAATATTCTGTATGCTTTTTTGACTGATGCTACATGCGGATTTTTTCAGAGAACTTTCCACAATGACTCCAAGACTTGACTGCTTAAAGCTAATTCACATCCCATCATTCTGAATGTGTACTTGAGATGTTTTCCAATATGCATTACTTTGCATTTATCAACACTGAATTGCAGATTCTATTTTGTTGATCACCCAATTTTGCGAGATCCGTTTGTAACTCTTTGCAATCTTCTTTGAATTTAACCATCTTCAGTAATTTTGTGTCATCTGCAAACTTTACCACCTCACTGTTTACCATTTTACCAGATTATTTTAGATATGTTGAACAGCACTAGTCCTAGTACATTATCCTGCTATTTACCTCTCTCCACTGGGAAAATGGACTATGTATTACTACCCTTTGTTAGGAGTATTTTAACCAGTTGCTTATCCAGGAGAAGATTGTTCCTCTTATCCTATCACTAGTTCTGTCCTGTTTTCACAGGTGGTAAGAGCAAACTAAGCTATGCAAGGAACAGGTATGATCCCAACAGACAAGGATATTACAAGATTCCAAACTTGTGTGCATGAGGCACAGATGAACCTAAAGCAGAAATCCACACAGCCAAATGCTTGACAAACTATATAAAATCCTTTCAAAATTTACAATATGAATTTACAATATGGTTCTAATACACTTTAAAATCTCATAAAAACTCCAATCTGCACAAGGAAACTGTAGTTGAACCAGACTGAAAGATGAACACATGGGCTACTGGGTTTACAAAAATACTGCTAAAATGTCAGGGAGTAGCAAAGTCATATAGGCAAAGTGAAGCCTTCCTAAAAGTAACTCTGTAAGAGTACCAAAAAAGTAAAAGTGAATTTGATCAAATAGTTTAACTGCCTTCCTAACACTAGAAAATATAAGGGGAAAATCTGGGACTACTCTAGTAACTGTGTAAATATTAGGTGTTCTAGAAATCGATCTTTCCAATTTGAACCAATTACTTAAAATCTCAATGGTAAAGGGAAGAATTAGTACAGTTTAAACCACAGGGTTGTTTTCCTACTTACTTGTTTTCAAACACAACTGTGAGTGAATCCTCATGGACATCTTTGATAAATCCCTGCAAGAACAAGAAAGTAGATGTGTTATCTTCATTCTAGAAAGACTTCTGACACAGTCCCACACAACATTTACATAAGCAAACTAGAGATATGTGGTCTTGATGAAACGACTAAAAGGTGGGTGCATAACAGTTTGAAATACCACACTCAGAGTATTTAATAGTAACACAGTAAGCTCTGACACCTCATTATTATTTGGAGATGGAGTTCCACCCTTCCCTACAAGTCCCCTGTCCATTGGAGGTCACAACCAGTATGCTATCCCAGCAATAGGAGATAAAGACCGGAAACCCCAGTGGTTTCTGGGACACTGCTGAAATAGAGAAAAGGGCTGAATGAGCAGCTTTAACTGCGCATTTCTTGATTTTCAGACGTATGAGTTTGACTCAATTCAACATTCTGAAAGGAGACAGACAACACATCAAACAACCGTAGATCTGATTGAATAGAGTAAAAGATGGCTAACCAATAGGTCTCAAAATGTAAGTGTAAACAAGAAATGAACATTGAGCAAGTGTGTTTCTAGAGGGTTTCCACCAGGATTAATTCTTGGTGCTACTCTGTTTACCATTTTTAGCAACTTAGACTAAAACATAAAATCATCATTGATGAAGTTTCCATATGACACAATAACAGGGGAGTAATAGATAATGAACAAGACAGGTTGACATCTAGATCACTTGGTAAGCTAAGTGCAAGCTTACATATACACAGTATATATTTTAATATACTTAAATGTAAACATCTAGAAACAAAGAGTACAGGCCATAATTTTAGGATGGGGAACTCCTTTGTGAAGAAGTGATCTGAAAAAAGATTTGGAGGTGATAGTTAATTGCTGCCCAAGAGCACCCAGTGTAACATGATGACCAAAAAGGCTAATGTGATCCCGAGTAACATAAACAGGGGAATTTTGAGAAAAAGTAGAGGGTACACATTACTCTCTGTATTTACAACTGTTGTGACCACCGGTAGAATATTATGTCCACTTCTAGTGTTCACAATTAAAACGAGGTATTGATAAACTGTAGAGTTCAGATAAAAGACATGAAAATGAATAAAGGATTAGAAAACCTGCCTTATAGTGATAGATTCAGGGAGCTTAATCTACTTAGTTTAACAGAAACTTTTAAAGAGAAAGTTAAAGGATGACTTGATTACAGTTTATAAGTAGGGTGACCAGATGTCCCGTTTTTAAAAGGGACAATACCGTATTTAAGCCCTCCCATAGATGTCTCAACTTTTTCTTTAAAATGGACGAATTGTCCCTAATTTCTGTCTCTCCCTTCCTATCAGTACAGTGGTTGACAATGAGTGAGCGTGCAAGGCTGATGGTTGGGCAAAGCTGCCGTGTGTGGGGCTGACTGTTCCCCCTGATGACCCATAACTGTGTACTGGCTCTTGGTCAGCAGCTCCCCTCTCCCCAGTCTCATCCTATTTCCAGACAGCACTGGCTGCTTGCTGTTGTGGCTGGTAAGCGCAGGCAGGCAGTGGCCAGTTGTGTATCATGGCCTCTGCCCACCAATCAGCCCTTTACATGCCCTCCCCCCGCATTATCCTCTCCTTGCTGTGCCCCTTCTAGCCGCTCTCCTCCTCCATCTCCCTCTCAATGTGGTGCAACCCACTCCCAGCACTGTGTGGAGAACGAGCCCATGGTTGGATCATTCAGCTCACCAACAGCTTGGTCCTTCCTTCCTCCTTCCTTGAGATGGCCCAAGACACTGGCCAGGATAAGTCAAGCCTTGCATGTGCCAGAGCCCTGCATAGGAAAACGTCTCCACCCCTTAGCTAAGCTGGAGTGACCACGGGGAAGGAAGCTATTTCCCGATTGTTTGTGCCCCGACCCTGCAGTAGCCCCCTAGGCAGGGGTGCTTAGCACCCTCCTCATACATCACTCATGCCCTAGGTCCTGCCAAGCATGAGACTGCCCTGTCCCCTAGATAACTTGCCCTGCTGAGCCAGCTCTCTGGCCAGGATTGCTGAAGCCACCGCAGTCAGATTCCCTGGGCTCTGGTGCACAATGCATCCTTAAGGTTTAATCCATTCCTGCCCACATGGGGAGGGAGAGGAGAGGAGAGCAGGACATGGCTGGGTTATGTTGGTGGCCAGCAGCAACTTCAAGGTATTAGCTGACCCTTCCTGCCTGGTCAGAGTCAAAAGGCAAGCAGTTTTTAGCCACAGGGGATCGAGGGGGGGGGGGGGGGCAGGCATGGCAAGGAGAGAACTTCTGAGAAGACACAGGCCAGGTCATCTCTTCAACCCACTCTACCTCCCTGCAGTGGGAAGCAGCTCCCATCCCTTCCATCCCCCACAGTGCCAAAGGCACCCCGCTGAGGTTGTGATGTGAACCTTGACAAAAATCTGGGGAGGGAAGCCTGTGATGCTGCATGCCCTGCATATGTTGCCTTCACTTAGTGTGCCAGGTGCTAGGAAAGGTGGGTCTGTCCCTGTGGTTCACCCAGGCATGGAGGGTTGAGAGCACTGGGTAGAAAGGATTGTCAGGTTGGTCCGTCACCCCCATCCCTGTGGGAGAGAGGTGTGTACAAGATTGTGCATGTGTCACCTCTATTTGTGTAAACTTTAAAGATAAGAAGGTAAATAAAAATACTCCAATTACGCAGTATATCTTTTTAAAAGGGGCTCAGTCAGGCTGATGTTAATTTGAATGTTTGTACTGCATAGTTCTGATTGATTGCCATTGAACTCACTTGAATAAAAGTAATTTTACCAGGCGTCCTATAATTGACACAGGGAAATATGATCATCCTATTTATAAGTATCTTTATGGGGAATAAATATTTGATATAACAGGCTCTTCGATCTAGCAAAGAAAGGTATAACATGATCCAATGGCTGAAAGATGAAGATAAAGAAATTCAGTCCATTTGTTTGGGGGTTTTTTACCAGTCCTGAGAGGCTTCTAAGTGCTCTGATTCAAACCATCTTGAAAGCAACCAGTCTTTATATTACTGAATAAGACAGATAATTACAAGGGGAGGCGAGCAACCAGGAAAATAAAGAGGTTACATTAGGGTCCCATTTGTCAGGTTATATCTCTGTTATGTAGATTTGAAACCTAGATGTCACAGATACTGAGTCTGCAAAGTATGTATAGCTTCTGAACTTGCCAAAAAGACTCTGGCCTTTTCTTTTGAATATCAATATTGCCAATAGCTTCAGAGGGATAGCCGAGTTAGTCTGTAACTGGAAAAACGTAAAAAAACAACGAACGGTCCTGCAGCACCTTAGAGACTAACAAAATATTGCCAATGTTATCCATGGATGTGTCACCTTAAATTGGAATACTGCATTGCAATCAACATATGTCCATGCCTTAAAACCACATGGGAACTGAAGATAATTTAGCTGCCTATTTATATGCGATTTCTCATAGGGTGAACATCAGAAATGTGAATGGTTAACCAGTTTAACTGATAAGCATCACCTTACTGGGTGATTCATTTAGACTAGGGATGTAAAAAACATAAAAGCAGTAACCATGTGACCAATCAAAATTCTATGAGTTACACGTTTAAATGTTTACTCAAGAACCTAGGCATACATAATGGAGTTGGAAGGGTGCACCTGTGCCAGGGATCCTGGCTGCTGGCGCCACTGCTGGGCTCCCAGCTCAATGCCTTGGGCTCTGCTGCTGGCCAGGATCTGGCAAAGGGCTGGCAGCCCAGAGGGACCCAGGCTGCATCAGGATGCCAGTTGGCAACAGAGACCCATATACAGTGGCAGAAGAATCCTGGGGACAGGAACAGAAGGCAGGACCCCAGGCAGCAGCAGGGCAGCTACAATGGACCCCAACAACAGGATTGGCAGCCAAGTTGGAGCCTGGCAACCAGAGCTCAGCTCTGAAGCCCACAGTGCAGAGGGACACTGGCCATAGGGATAGCAATCTGGAGGGATCCTGGGGTGCCAGGTAGCTGCATAGTCATAGCATGAGGAAGCAGTTGGGATGGCAGGTAGCAAGCAACACCCAGGCGTGGTGGCAGCAGAACCCCAGGTACCATGCTGACAGCAAGGAGGATCTCCAGGCATGGAGCTAGCAGGTGGAACCCTAGGCAGAGTTTAATCATTAATGGAAGCCAATAAGCATGAGCATGAGCTTACTGGTTAATGAATTAAACTCTTACATCCCCAGTTTTAACCCATTAAGTCCTAAATTGTTGTACCTTACCTAGCCTTGACACCACCTAGTTCTTTATGCAAATCTGCAGCAACTACAATTGTTGGAGATACGTAAAGTAGCAGTCCTCTCATTTAAATGAGTTAGTGGCAAGACACTCTCCCTGAGGAGTCATCAGCATCACAACTCACTTTTATTATTCATTATTTGTACTGTGGTAACACTGAGGACCCCCAGTTGTAGACCAAGGTTCTACTGTGCTGACTAGACACAAAGTCAGTCATCACCCTAAAGAGCTTACTGGGTCTGCCAGACCATAGATTTAAAAACCTTCATAGAGCACTACAAGATGCATCTGTTCCTCACTGAGTAACATCTTTAGAGCAGACTGAAAGTTTTGATAGCATTGAGCCAATATTTAATTTTTTAAAATATAATTATTTACACATTTGTCCAAGTACTGAAGTATTATTAACAACATCACATTTAGTAAAAATAGATTAGGCATATAATACTGCCCACTTGACCAGGATCATGACTGTGAAATGCTCAGGGAGATTAAACAGGCTACTAAAATAAAAAACCTCAGTAATAATTGAGGATTTCAACTATTCACGTATTGACTGAGTACATGAAACTTCAGGACAGCATGCAGTGATAAAATAATTTGACACCTTAAATGACTGCTTCTTGGAGCAGCTGATCCTGGAACCCAAAGAAGAGAGATAATTCTTGATTTAGTCCTTAGTGGAGCACAGGATCTGGTCCTAGAGGTGAATATATGTGACAAATCTGAGGAATTGTCCCAGATTAAGGTGTTATTAGAGGAAGCTTTGGAACAAATTGATAAATTAAACAGTAATAAGTCACCAGGACTAGATGGCAGCCACTTCTGCAATTCCACATTTGAGTTTCTTTAGAACTACTAACTGTAAATCAGTTTCTGAACCAAATAATTGGATGATAGCTAATGCAACTCCCAATTTTTTGAAAGTTCTCTAGAGGTGAGCCCAGGAATTACAGGCCAGGAAGCCTGACTTCAGTACCATGCAAACTGGTTGAAACTATAGTAAAAAGCAATATTGTTAGCCATAAAGATGAACATAACTTGTTGAAGAAGAGTCAGCACGATTTTTAAATCATGCATCACTAATCTACTAGAATTATCTGAGGGGTTCAACAAACATGAGGACAAGGGGGAGTCAGTGGATAGTGTACTTAGATTTCCAGAAATCCTATGACAAAGCCTCCCCACAAAGGCTCTTAAGCAAAGTAAGCTGCTCCAGAATAATAGGGAAGCTCCTCTCACTGACTGGCAACTAGTTAAAAGATAGAAAATAAAGGTTAGGTATAAATGGTCGGTTTTTAGAATGGACAGAGGTAAACAGTGGTGTCCCCCAAAGTTCTATTGAACATTAATAAATGATCTGGAGAAAGCAGCAGTGAGGTGGCAAAATTTGCAGACCATACAAAGTTACTCAAGATAGTTCAGTCCAGTCCCAAACAAGTCCAGGCGAAGAGCTGCAAAAGGATCTCTCAAACTAGGTGAGTGGGCAACAAAACATCAAATCAAATTTAATGCTGATAAAGGCGAAGTAATACACAACAGAAAACATAATCCCAACATATAAAATGAAAAGGTCTAAATTAGCTGTTACCACTCAAGAAAGAGCTTGAAATCATTATGGATAGTTCTCTGAACAGGAGCTCTGGTGACATGACTGTCTCCCCTATGTGACTCCACCCCTAATCCGGGAGAGGGCCAGGACAAACCCTACTCCACCCCTGTCCCTGTTCCACCCTTCCCTGCCTCTGCTCCACCTTAACCCCGCCTCCTCCCTAAAATTCCCTCTCCCTAGCAATGCAACCCACAGGACTAGCAGGGGTCTGGCGCCAGCAGCAGTAGATGGTCCCCACTGCACTGACTGGCAGTGGCTGGGGAAAGCAGACCACCCCAGTCCAGTCCACTCTGCTTCCCTGGCTGCATCACTCTACTTCCCCCTGGTTAATGCAGGGGGTGATCCCACCCCCTCCTCTAAGCAATGGGGCAGAAGCCGAGGGAAGTAGGGATTTTAGATACTGTATAATTGTATAATCATGTAACCACATAAAATATTATCGGTCACACAATTATTCAATAGTCCCTGGAGGCGGGGCCAGCAGCCAGTGAGCTTCCAGCCCCACTCCCAGGGAGCCCTCTGCTACCCCAAGCAGGCTGCTTATATACAAAATGCAGCATGCAGGGTGGCTGGGAGGAGTCAGTCCAAAAACCATCTCCCCCTGCAAACAGGTTCCCGCCTGCCAGCGCAGGGCAGTAGCACCTGTCCACGGGGGCCCAAGCTCCCCATGGACATAGGCTGCACCGACATCCCACGGAGCAGCCTCTATCCACGAGCCCAGGCCCACCGTGAACAGAGGCTGCTCCACAGCAGCATCCCCTGGGTTCTGCCCCCCCCCCCCCCGTGTGCTGCTGCCCCTGATAGAGAGGCAGCAGTGCAGGAGGCCAAGCAGCTCTGCAGGAGCCAATATGTGTGAGCAGCCAGCTTGAAAGCTGGCTTCCTAAGTGTACCGGTTCCCACTTGCCCCCCTCACCCTCTGCGCTGCTGCCTCTCTATCACAAGCAGCAGTGCGGGGGGCGGGGGGGGGGAAGGCAGCTCTGCAGGATCCGTTGCTCGTGGGGAACTGGCTCAAAAGGCACCAGCGGCATAAAGAGGCAGCAAGAGGGTGGGGAGAGTGCATGTAGTCGATAGGATTAACTGATAAACCCAGGATTATTGATTGATCATTTAGTCGATTACATGTTGACATCCTTAGAGGGAAGCACAGCAAACTAGGGCGGGTCACTCCGCTTCCCCACCAGCACTGCCAGTGAGTGTGGAGAGGCCTGAGCTCTGCTGTGGGAGCCAACTTCCCCCTCCAGCCTTTCCCCACCCCACTAGTCCCAGTCCCCCAGGCCACTCAGAGGCTCTGGCCCTGCCGGCTGCTGGCCCCTTGCCCTTCCTGTCCACAATGTGCAAGAGGGCTCATGCCCCCTCATGCCTCACACACATATCGCCCCTATATTTGAAAAAATTAAATGTCAGCAGCAATCAAAAAAGCTAACAGGATGTTGGGAATCATAAAGAAAGGGATAGATAATTGAAAATATACTGTCTCAATATAATTCCATAGCATGTCCACATCTTGAACACCGCATGCCGAAGTGATCATCCCATCTCAAAAAAGATATGCTGGAATTGGTAAAGGGTCAGAAAAGAGCAACAAAAACTATTTGGGATATGGAATGGTTTCCATAGGAGGAGAAAATAATAAGACTAACAATTTTCAGCTTGCAAAAGAGATGACTCGGAGGGGGAATTTGACAAGGGGCTATAAAATCATGACAGGTGTGTAGAAAATAGATGAGGAAGTACTATTTACTACTTCTCAGAACACGAGAAATAGGAGATCACCAAATGAAATTAAAAGGCAGCAAGTTTAAAACAAAAGCTAGTATTTCTTCACACAATGCCGTCAACCTATGGAACTCTTTGCCAGAGGATGCTGTAAAGACCAACACTAACAGGGTTCAAAAGAGAGCTAGATAAATTCATGGAGCATAGGTCTATCAATGGCTATTAGCCAGGATGACCATGGATGGTTTACTTTGCCAGCTTCTGGGCAAACAGAGGCTCTGAGCGACAGGGAATGATCCACTAGATCCTGTTCACTTCCTGTGGAGTACCTAGCATTGGCCACTATAGAAAGACAGGATACTAAACTACATGGACCTTTGGTCTGACCTAGTATTGCTGTTCTTATATAGGACACTGTTCAGCTATAAAGTAGTAAATATTTGGGTCAGAGGAACAGTAATAGATTTCTTTCACCTTTAAATCACTGGTCTAGACTGGGGACATTAAAATGTGGTTAAGTAATCATGTAATTGCTGAAAAATGTCAGAGGTTACAGGCAGGGAGCAGGCAGCTCCCGCCTGCCACCCTGCACTGCTGTCTCTGATACAGAGGCATGTAGTCGATAGGATTAACTGAGGCAGCAGCATGGGGGGACAGGCGGGAGCCAGTGCACATGGGGAGCCAGCTTTTAAGCCAGCTCCCCATGCATACCAGCTCCCACGGAGCCTCCTGCCCTCCTTCTCTTGCATGCAAGTGCCTCTGATACAGAGGCAGCTGCGTGGGGAAGCAGGGGAGGCGACTCTGCAGGAGCTGGTAGGAGCCATCCTAAAAGCTGGCTCCCCACATGCACTGGCTCCCGCCTGTCTCCATCCCACACCCACCATTGCTTCAGATAGAAAAGTAGTGACCAGATGTTATCACTATCTGATGGTTGTATAAGTGGTATGAGCAGAGCAATCCCAAACTCTCTGCATTTAGGAAATGGGAGCAGGAACTGGAAAAGAAAATATTAACTAAATTAAACTCTACTTCAAAAAACTGTTAGGTTTACACAAAGATTGCATTATTACAGAGTAGACTGAAAGGAAGGTACAACGTAGAATACTTTAAGCCATTAAACTTTTGTAATTGGAATCTTTTATATAATGTTAAAATTTTCCTGAAACCTTGATTTCCAGGAAAAATGTTTCCTTTTCTGTTTTAACACATTAATTGCTCCACAAACAAGACCAGTCTGAATGTGACAGAATTACAGAATACCAGAACTGGAAGGGACCTTGAGAGGTCATCAAATCCAGTCCCCTGCACTCATGGCAGAACCAAGCACCATCTATATCAGGCTTGGGCAAAACACAGCCCACCAAGCCACTGGATCCGGCCCGCAGAAGCAGCATGGAGCCCCAGGCAGGCTCCCCTGCTTGCCCGGCAGCTGTGCAGAAACAAGGCTGCCAGGCTTCCTTTCTGTTGCAAAACTGGAGGGGGGCGGGAAAAGAGGAGGGAGTTTCAGGAGCCGCCCCACCCCCAGCACAATCCCACTGGCTGGTTTCTGGACAAAAACTAACCAATGGGAGCAGCTTCTCTGAATAACAGGAAGCCAAGAAGAACCACATCCCCTCTCCTCTGCTCACTGAAGTACATGGCCAGACAACCAGGCAGGCAGGCTAGCTGGGAAATGTTTTAAGCTCTGCAAACCTTAGCTCTGCAGGCAGGCAGGCAGGTTTGGCTGCTAGCCACAGCCTGCCTCTGGCACCCTAGCTCCTCCCTGAACCAACCCTCTGCCCTCCCCCCTTCCAACATACCCAAACCCTCTGTCCCCCCTTTCACCCATACTCCCTCCAAGATCTGGCATCCCAATCTCCTGCCCCAGATCACAATCCCAGACCCCTGCACTCCAGTCCCCTGCCCCATCACAACTGCTTCCTTCACCCAAACTCCCTCCCAGACTCCAGTCTCCCTCCTCCACCCCAACTAAGAGCCTGCCAGCTTTTGATACATTTTAAAAGCAGAAGTGCAGCGGGGAGGACCTGGCACAAGTTGGGTCCCCAGAGCTGCACACCAGCCTTTTAAATGTATTAAGAACTGGCAAGCTTTTATTACATTTAAAAGGCTCGTGCGCAGTGGGGCGGACACTAACCCCACTGTGGCTCCCCCACTTATCACTAATCAATGGAAAATCCATCGGCTAGTCAATGAGTTGATTAAACCTAATTTAACATTCCCAATAGCTGTACCTATGAGATGTAAAGTTCAACAGAAGTGCATAGCAAATTTCAAGCAGAACATATGGAAGGGTAGTCTTCACCAAGAACACAGAGAACCCACTACCACTGTAAGTGCCATAAGATCTTTAAAGTCTATAAAAATGAGTTTTAAAAGGCTCATTTGAAGGCCCCTGCAAAGAATAAATTATGTGGTATTCAACTTACCTGCCCTGGCCTCATCATACTTTAGGCCCCAATCTGACAAGCTTTTCCAAAGCTTTGATAATTTAAGTAAATCAGATGGGCAAAATCCTCCTCAAAACCAGAATATTGCCAGACCTTGATGAACAGCAAAGCTGCTGACTTGTCTGACTTTATAACTCCTCAGTAAATAATTTTTTACAATATTTTTCACAGGGAAAACGAGTGGGCAAAGATGTGAGGACATGTGCCATTTCTTTAAAAATGCATGAAGAAACCAAGTAGGAGGGTAACTAGGAAAGGCTGTACATAGAAGCTCTACAACAAACTAGAGACAGTGTAGCTTTAAAGATAATACTGTTTTCCTTTCTGTAATAGTCTAATAATACTTTAATAGTCTTTAAAAGGGTCTTTGGTGTTGAAATAAAGAGATTCTTTTCCACATGACAATTACCTGCTGTAATTTATTATGCTATTGTTTCTAAATACAGACTTTAGACTATAACTGCTGCAGAATCATTTGAAAATGTGTTGTATAAACGTTTATGACAGGAAACCAATATATCAAAATTTTAAAAAGTTTGAGACTATTTACTTCAAAGTAGCTGTGCCAATTTATACAAACTAAGGATCTGGCAGTAAATAAATATTTATTTTTTATATTACATTATTTTAAAATAGCCAGATACACTTTATTCTTCATTTTAAAAAAAATAGGTTTAATTTCTTCTTTCAATGCAAATTCCAGCACAGCCTTAACTGAGGAGCTGATATATTACCTCCGAAACGTCACATACTGTGAAAGGTTCAAGTTTTGTTAGCCAATTCAATATGTTAATATCAACTATAATAAGAACTGTATGCTCCCCTTCTGCAGAAGTCAAAGCTGCAAAAAATATCAAATCAAAGAATCAAAAAGAACCAAACCTACCATGGAGACAGAAGGGAATTGGAGATGGTGACAGTGAAAAGATAAGAAGTTGAACCCAACACACTATATGATAAACACAGGGTTACGAGATGGTTAAAAAAAAATACCGGACACACTTGCTCTCAGATGGGGGAGAAGGGGGAACCGGCCGGGAGGGGTGCAGGGCTGGCCGGGAGGAGCGAGGCTGGCGGGGGGAAAACTGACCGTCGGGAAGCAAGGCTGGCAGGGAGGGGGTTGGAGGGAGCGGGGCTGGCTGGAGGAGATCCAGGGGCGGGGCGGGAGGGAACCGGCCAGCGAGAAGCAGAGCTGGCTGGGAGAGGGTCGGGGGAAACCGGCACTGGCCAGGAGGGGAACCGGCCGGCAGGGAGCCGGGCTGGCCCAGGCACACCTGGGCGCATGCAGATCCCAGGGTGCTGCCCATCCCACGCACGGTCCCAGCGGGGTGCACAGGTGAGTCCAGCCCCGGGGGGTCCATCCCGTCCCCACGCCCCTCCTCTCTACTGTGTAGTTGCATACTGTCTGGCTGGTAGACACGCTCACGCAGCGTTAGCGTGTCTACCAGCCAGGCAGTACGCAACTACGTACTGATACTCATGATAATAATAAAAACTTAATTAGAAAATACCAGACATTTGTATGTCTGGCATTTTCTCAATTTGTTTCCCGGACAGAAAGCTCAAATACCGGACTGTCCAGTTCAAAACTGGACACCTGGCAACCCTAGATAAACAGCAAAAGTCTACATACTAAGAAAGCCAGAGAGTTGAATCTATGGAAAGCATTCATGAGACTCTTACCAGCTTTAATGTGTGTGTATGATAGTAGGAGATGGTAAAAATATGCATAAGTGCCCAAAACCATTTAAGAATTTTACTGAGATGATGTTCACTTATCTTCAATACTCTCCATTGCCATGCCCTCCTCCGCCCTTCCCTCCCCCCCCACCACACACACAGAAGTATGGGCTGCCAGAGCTGAAACCAGGGCTGCGGTGAGGCTGCCTCAGCTCCAGCCAGAGCAAACAGGGGCAGCTGCCCACCACGCAGCGGGCTGAGTGGCATTCCACTATAGCTAGAACCAGGATCAGTGAGGCAGGTTGCCAGAACCCACCAGGCCACCACCACCACTCACCTTCCAGGCTGCAGGTCCAGCAAGAAAGTGAGTGGAGAGTGCTGCTGCCTAGCTCTGCAAACGAGGTGGGTGGGCCTAAAATTGTTTGTGCTCAGACACATAGATGCACAGCTTAAAGAGAACCCTGCCACAACTCTATGGCCCATTACTTTCATTAACCATCGTTGATAGTGCTAAACCTACCTCGGAGCCAATGGTACAGATCCAGTCCCAACAATTCTCACTTTTCTCATCTTATGAGGAGACATTTTAAAGTGTACTCTGAATACTTTAAAAATCTCTATACAACGTCTAACATATACTGAATTGTCTAAGCCTAAAATTACTGTTAACCCAAACAAAAATTTCAACACTATTTATTAAGAGTAGAATTACAATTCTCCATAAAGTCTTTCCATTAAAATACCCACGAATTTATCAACCAGCTATCTACTTAAAAAGACAGAAACTTAGGAAGTCAGCTGGTTATGATCCTTAAAACACAAACGTGTTTTTACATACTATACAATTACCAAATGCTATCCAGCCTACATCCATAGACCCGCCCACCAGGAAACGCATGAAAAGGACAAATAAATAATTGTCTTGCATAGTGGTGGACTACAAATCCATGATTAGATGGAAGTGATAAAGGGAAGTCATGAAATTAAGTGCCCAGGAAGCAGAGCATACAGTGAGTGTTCACAATGAGGACTGCAATCAGCCCTCCTGTAAAGGAACACACAAGGCCTCTCTCTATAAAAAGAGTTGGGATTCTCAAACATCTCAGGCCTGGCTTAGAGAAAAAGACTGACAGGCAACAGCTGAGAGTATTTTGTATTGATCCTGTAATATCCTGGCATACCAGGGAGGGTGGTGGTGAACGAAGCTTTCTGATGACATAAATAAACTCCAACTCCCTACACGTATTATATGGGCTTTTTATTTTCAGAAGTTAAAAACCACCCCAATGCTCCCACTAAAAACCTCAGCCCTTCAGATAATGCAATTCCTCTCTCTCTCTCTCTCTACTCACTACACACACACACACACCACCCCCAAAAAAGAAGTCTGTCTCTGTTCGCTCAGCTGATAACCTACCTCAGAGCCAATGAAACCAGGCTCTCCCTTCCACTCTACGAGGTACTAGCCCCATACCTCATCTACACGCCCCCAAACTCCTCCTCAAACGATTCCACACATAGAGGTCTTCTCCCACCCCAGCCCCCAAACATCCTTCCCCTGGCAGCCCCTCCCCACTACCCCAACCCCTCAACCCTCCCTCACCCGGGCACTCGCTCTCCAGCCCGCCCTTCCGCCGAGCACCCCTGCCCCACGGGCCCGCTCCCTCTCTCCGCGCCCCGGCCCTAATGGTTTGTTTGGAGGGGGGAGGGGGAGAGGGAGAGGAGAGAGAGAGGCCGGGGTCGGGACACGGAAACCGTCACCCGCCCCGCTCCCGTTCCCGTTCCCACTGCCCGCCGCGGCCGATACCTTGTAGAAGGCCCCGTTGGAGCCGCGCACTTCCACCGTCAGCTCCTCCATGTTGAGAGCGCAAAGGACGCCGGGACGGGCTTCTAGAAACTGTCACCACGGTGGTGGAGGGGGGGGGGGGCTCTCCGGGCTCCCTCTCGGAGTCCTCACCTGCAGCCGAGGGGCTGCGGCTCCCTTCACGCGGGGGGGGCGGGGTGTTCCCGCTCGGCTCCCCGGGCCCTCCCCGCGGCGGCTAATTCCCTCGCGCGCCGGGCCGAGGGTCTGCCCCCGCCCCGCGCGCCCTCTCCTCGCTGGGGTCTCCTGCGGCCTTCCCCGCGCTTGGCGAGTGCGAGTCCCTCCCACGCGGGGAGGAACAACTGGCTCCGCGTCCCCGCTCCCCCACGGCACAAGGCCCCCTGCTGAGACCCCCGCACACCCTCACGCAGCGGGGGCGCTGGCCAGCAGGGGGCTCGCTCCCTCCCGGAGCCAGGCCTGACTGACTACCCCAGCCCAGCCCGTTCTTCCCGACGGCTCCAGACACGGGAGCGGGGGGGGGGGGGCCGGTCCCCGGGGGACGGGTCTCTGACTCCTTCGCACACGCGGGACCGCAAAGGAATTCCCTCCCCACTCCCACAGCCGGGGCGGGAGCTGGCCGATCCCACGGGCGCCTCGCTCCCGCCACCTGTTCATAGCTACCCAGGGTGGGGCTGAGTCCCGCAGGACTGGGGCTGTGACCACCCCTGGGCCCAGGGGCGGCGGCTCTTTACGATCAGGGGACTTGTTTCCTTTCCCCTCTACAGCCGGAGGTGGCCTTCCATAGGCTCAGGAATGCAGGCTACTCCTTCTTCCCTTATTCAACACCACCGCCCCTTCCACACACTCCCACAACATGGCATGGTTTACTCACTGATTTCTCCTCGAGCAAACTGCTTGTTTCAGCCCTGCCAGAGAGTTGAATGTTGTGAAGGAGGGGGCATGGCACTGGAAGCAGAGTCGCAGGTTGCTATGAGGGGAAGGAGCAGGATGCTGAATGATGGAAAGGAGATGCAGGGAGCAGAATCCAGTGTGTTTAAATAGGGTTACCATATTTGAACTTTCAAAAAAGAGGAGATACCTGAGAGGGAGTGTATCTGTATCAGTATCTACCAACTCATGTTGTGTTAGTGTATTATACTAAGTGATGGTAGAGACTGATACATTGCCTCCCAAGTGTGTCCTCTTTTTTGAAAGTTCAAATATGGTAACCCTAGTTTAAATTACACATGTAGTTTGGTAAGCTTTGTCCCTGTCATCTTGTTCACGTTGCATGTTATATTCCTTTCCTCCTCCACCCTTTGCCAGTCTTTGCCCTTCGGGGTTATATATGCATTTGGTAGGGGCTGTGTCCTCTGTGCTTGGAAAGCACCTAACACATTGTGGACAGTGGCATAAAGAAGAATCTCTTGGAAAGGGAGGATCTCGAAACACATAAGTGCTTCACTCCTGGAATAAAGGCTCATAATATATACAGACACAGGAGTTCAGGACTTTCCCACACATACAAATGGGGCCCTCGCCTCTCCAAATTGCAGCAGACTTTTCCCAAATAGGCACATAAGGGGCTGAAGAGGTGGCTCTCAAAAAACTCTTAATCTGGGTAATGATGGGACACTACACAGTATGAATCAGGGCCTAAATGAGTACATCTCTCAACCTCTAAAATAAAACTAACTTCTTGCAACTATAAAATGCCAAATGAATGGGAAAGTTCTGATCTTTTTTTTTTTAAATGTGTAAACGTATCCTGAGAGATTAAAGGTTAGGATTTGAGAAACTGCCTATTAATTTCAGACAAGAAGTTAAACTCCTACTTAAACATATAAAATTACTTTTTCATAGCCTCTGATGGTTAAAATGCTCATTAATATTAATCATGTTCTTTCGTTCATATGTTAGGAAACTAATTGTAATATACATAACCCCCATAGACAGATTATTACAATGTTTAAGTACCCTGACAGGAAGGTTTTCCTAATGACTAATATAAATCACTTTTGCTGAAATTTAAGCCCATTGCCTCTTTTCCAATTCTAAGAGATTAAAGAAAACAATTATTCTCCCTCTTCCTTGTAAACCTTTATGTACTTAAAAATTGTGATCATATCCCCTCTCAGTTTTCTTTCCTTGAGACAAAATAAACCCAATTTTTTTCAGTCTTCTCTCATAGATCATGTTTTCTAGATGGTTAATTATTTTTGTTGCTCTTCTCTGGACTTTCTCCAATTTGTCTAGGTTTCTGAAATGTGGCTCCCGAAGCTGAATACAATACTCCAGTTGAGGCCTAATCAGCACAGAGTAAAGTGGCTTCTCATATCTTGCTCACAACACTCATACATCCCAGAATGAAGGTGGATTTGTTGTTGTTGTTTTGTTTTTTGGGGAGGTGTTGTATTTTTGCAACTGTCAGATTGCCGATTCGTATTTAGCTTGTGGTCCACTCTGACCCGCAGATCCCTTTCTCTCTCCTCATAAACTTTTATAGACCTGAAAACTGCGGTCATTCTCTTCTCGAGTCTAAATAAACCCACTTTTTTCAATCTTCCCTTATAGGTCATGTACTTCTTTCTAGGCAGTCATTTCCTATGTTGTATGTGTACAACTGATTGTTTCTTCCTAAGCGGAGTACTTCTCATTTCTCCTTATTGAATTTAATCCTGTTTACTTCAGATCATTTCTCCAATTTGTCCAGATCATTTTGAATTCAGATCCTACCCTCCAGAATACTTGCAACCACTCCCACCTGGACAACTGGAGAAATGGTCTGAGGTAAATAGGATGAAGTTTAATAAGGACAAATGCAAAGTACTCCAACGAGGAAGGAACAATCCACTTCACACATACAGAATGGGAAGTGACTGTCTAGGAAGGAGTACTGCAGAAAGGGATCTGGGGGTCATAGTGGACCACAAGCTAAATATGAGTCAACAGTGTGACTGTTGCAAAAAAAAAAAAAAAGAAGCAAACGTGATTCTGGGATGCATTAGCAGGAGTGTTGTGAGCAAGACACAAGAAGTCATTCTTCCGCTCTACTCTGCACTGATTAGGCCTCAATTGGAGTACTGTGTCCAGTTCTGGGCACCACATTTCAAGAAAGATGTGGAGAAATTGGAGAAAGTCCAGAGAAGAGCACCAAAAAATGATTAAAGGTCTAGAAACATGAGCTATGAGGCAAGGCTGAAGGAATTGGTCTTGTTTAGTTTGGACAAGGAAAAACTGAGAGGGGACATGATAGCCGTTTTCAGGTATCTAAAATGATGTCACAGGGATAAGGGGGAAAAATTGTTCTCCTTGGCCTCTGATAATACCAAGAAGCAATAGGCTGAAACTACAGTAAGGGAAGTTTAGGTTGGACATTCGGAAAAACTTCCTAACATAATGAAAAAACTTCCTGTCAGGGTGGTTAAATACTGGAATAAATTACCTATGGAGGTTGTGGAGATATTTAAGAGCAGGTTAGAAAGACATCTATCAGGAATGATATAGTAGACTATGCTTGGTCCTGCCATGAGGACGGGGGAATGGACTTGATGATCTCTCGAGGTCCCTTCTAGTTTTAGTATTACATGATTCTGTGAATGCTCGTGAAGATTACCTAGGATTAGAGGCTAAAACAGGGAAAGAAAAAGTGACACAGATGTCTTCTAGTAGAATTTCTCAGGGAGCTGGTGAGAGAGCTACAGGAGGAGCATCCTTATGTTAGCATCATTATGTTAGATGTCTAATCACTACTAATCTTTTTTGTGAAAATTAAACCAAAAAAGTCATTTAGCACTTTTGCCATTTCCACATTTTCTGTTATTGTTTCCCCTCCTCCTCTCCACTGAGTAACAAGTGTACCCTGTGCTTGGTCTTCCTTTTGCTTGTAATGTATTTGTAGAATGTTTTCTTGTTACCCTTAAAATGTTTTAACTATCATGTGAGCATAATTTTTTTTATCAGGTTAGAAAAATTTTTTGTTTTCCACTCAGATATTTCAATTTTTTATTTGGGTACCTGGTAGTACTAGGGAAACAGTAACCACCTGATTTGCATCTTCCTTAGTCCTTTTACATGTAGAAATATTGGATAAATCTTTATAGGACAAATCTTGACGTTGTTAAATGGTTTTGTGTCATAAAGAGAGACAATAAGGGTTCAGTTATGCACACTGCTGAATGGCCTCAATTACTTTTACTTGCGGGCACACAGCATTTTGGAGAATCAAGCTATGGGAGCAAACAGTTACACAATTGAAGAGCCAATGACAAAAAATTGCTTGAAATCGTTCTTTGGGAAGTCTAATAATATTTCTGAAGTTATTCATTCTTTCAGAATTAAATATTTAGAAAAAATTGAATTATTGGGTAAAATGAAACCTTAAATATTAGACATCATCCTCCACACAGTAAAAATGGCAAACAAATTTTCATTGTGTAGTAAGATAGGTGTGTAATAGGTATCAAATTAAGTTATTTTAAAACCTTAAGAAGCACCAGTATGACCATATTTGGAATACTGTGCACAGTTCTGGTCAAAAAAGATAACAAGAATTGGCCTGAGCCAATGTAATCTGCATGTGAATTTGACTGATTAAAATTGTTTTGCTGAAAATATACACTTGATGGTATTTAATAGGACAGGCTTGTTTTCAGATTAATACTGCAGTAGGTTGCTGCAGCTGGGTGAAAATGGGGCACAGGGCAGCTGTTTTCAGGAGGTTGGACAGCCACTTGGAACCAATCAGACTGAGGAAAATGACTGCATCAAATTCCGCTTTCATTTATATTACTGTAAATCAGGAATAAGGTTGCCAACTCTGACTGAAGCTATTCTGGGAGATTTATTTTTCCCAACATGAAATAATGTCATTTTCTTAAAATGACCTATTCAGATCTCCAGGATTGCTTTCAGTTGTCACCGGGAGATTGATGCCAGTTCCAGGAGAATCCAGGCCAATCCTGGACGGTTGGCAACCCGAATCACAAGTGACTCCTGAAGTCAATTTAGGTACTCCAGACTTTCACAGGCATAAAACAGAACAGAAATTTAGCCCATTCCTGAACCTTCTTTTCTATTCTGTAAGAACAGGCAGGCAGTTTGCAATAATTAGCATGAATAGTGCCCATCACGGGCTAAAGCTTTTAATGTACTGGATATAAAATAATTTAATTCAACAATAGCACTTAAAAGCCAGTGTTTTAAATATATTTAGATGCCTAGAGGGATTTTCAAAATTACCTAAGTGCCTAATTCCCATTAACTTCAATGGCACCTTTATGTGCCTAAATACCTTTAACAATCTGTCATTAAGTGCTTTGCTTAATCAGGGCCTAAGTAACTGCAGTGTGAGATTTATGTAAAATTTTACTAATAACTGGTTAAGTCTAGATCAATATGTTAAAATTTGAATGTTTATCAGAAACCAACTTGCTCTAGAAAACAGGATGAAAATCTTGAGGAAAAAAATTCTCATTAGCTTTTTGGTAAATTATTGTTTTGTCTAGGTTGCAAGAACCATGAAGATATTCTAATGCATTTGGTTCCAGCTAAAATATAGGAAATTAAGAGGCATCTGAAAATAGTAAGAGAGTTATAGGAGGGAAAAGAAAGTAATTTAAAAATAGTAACAGTCTAACTTCAAAATATTTAAATACTTGGTTTGGATTAGCATCCAGAAGTTCAGCTGTAAACCATAATACAATAACTTTTATTTCCTGGTATATGCACACTCAGGAGTATAAGTTCCTGTTCTCTTATTCACTGTGGGCCAAATCTTGCAACCCCATGCAATGCCCAATGGGCTAGAAGGTAGGATAGCCATTGTGCTCCCTCTTCATTTGAGCAAATGGGTGGAGTTGATCAGTGGAGTCATAGATTCACCAGAATCCGCCCTGTTCTCTCCCTACTTCATTCACAATCTCCCACCCACACACACATACTCTGTTAAAAAGTAGGGAGACTTCATGGAGCTGTTTGGATCTCCAATTTGTTACCTCTTTTTCACAGTGAAGCAAGTGCTTGCAGAAAAGAGGTCAGGAGTCTGCTTTGTGGAATTAGAAGTGGCAAAAAATTATTACCATAATTAATATCTTACATTTCTGGACTATTTTGCATTATGTGATATTCCCAAAGATTTTGTTCATGATATATGTAATCTTGTAAACCTCACTCCTCAAAAGTAGTTCCATATAAATCAATAGAGTACAGTCACATAAGTAAGATTTACATAATATTCCTTGACAAAATCTGTGTTAAAATTGACTTAAGATATCAGTTATATAGTGGAAATAATTACAGACATGTAATTACTTCAAAAATCACACTGTAAGTCCAGGAAATTCAGAATTTAAGTTAAATAAAGTCCAAACATTAAAAGTATAATACTCAGACAGGGCACCCAAATAACCTTAACTCTGCTCTAGTGACTTTATGCAATAACAATATGTGTATGATTAAGGAATTGTAGTGTCTGTGGTTCCAAACAAGACTGAACTTTAAAAAAAACATATTCTAGATTCCCCCCTCATGGTTGTAGAGAAAAGCTTGAAAATTTGACCTGTATGTACCTTAAAGGCTCAGAAAAAAAGGAAGATAGCTAAAAAGAACCTTTTTATTATTTCAGGTGATCAACTTTTTTTGTTACAAGAGATATTAGTGTCTGTAGCAGACAGGATCCACTGGTGTGGTGTCCTGACAGGTTTCCTTCTCCATCAATTATGATAACCATTCAGTAGTCAACACAGCGGACTCTGAGAGAACCCCCAAAGACCACAAAATCAGATAAGGATTGAAGGTGCCCAGCCAGGTTTATTGTCAAATGATGTACAGTAATAGTTGTCAGTAGACTCTACCAAACCACTATGCATATATACCCCTGACAATGGGACAACTCAGTCAGTGACATGGGAATCCATCACTGCCCCATAGGTCGGACAAAGACAGCCCCTCCAAGACACCACTTTGTATACAAGTACAAACAAGTTACACATCACACGTGATGTGTCAGGTTGCCACCCTGACATTACTTAGATACCACCCTCACCTTGTACCTCGTTGTTCAATTAGAACATCTCTATCCATCATGCTGTAATTTTAGACCCTTTCCTGAACCTGGGTCAGTAATTGTGGGGAGTGTGGGTACCAAGGTCCTGTTTAATGAGGTGTTGTTACTATCCTTTTGGAATGTGCTTTCAACTTATGACCCATACCAATTGCTGTTTTACAGCCAGTACCTAGTACCAATTACTGTTCCACACCTGGGCCTATTACCAATTAGTGTTTTATACTCTCAGCCCTATGGCTAGGGTTACACTGTAGCCTTCTTCTGGAAAAGCTTATGCAAATGAAGTGTGGCATGGAATATTGCCGTGCTTTATTTGCATAATTAATTAGCAGCTGCTTTTGCACAAAACCCCCCTCTTGCACAAGAGCCGTTCTTCCTGAAAAATGAGGAAGAACGGCTCTTGCACAAGAGTGGGTTTTTGCGCAAAAGCGGCTGCTAATTAATTATGCAAATGAAGCTCAGTGATATTCCACGCTGCGCTTCATCTGCATAAGCTTTTCTGGAAGAAGGCTACAGTGTACCCATAGCCTGTAAGTGTCAAATTCTGTGAGCAGTGGCCTGCCTCTTGCCCACAGCTTAACTTTGCTTTATATGAGCAAAGTTTTGACCATTATTAGCTAGGCCTCAGGCCTCAAACCAGGCCTGTGCTCAAGGGTGCCATTCACTAATCTCCCCTCCCGCGTTTGAACTCCCCGGATTTCATACTTGAGGTCTGCTTAAAGCTGCATGCCCTGACTCCGGAGGCAGTTCTTAAATGCTACAGAGTCTGAGCTGCTTGCAGCTTTGCCTTTGGGGCAGGGAGTTTGTTATTAAAAACAGGAAGGCAGGGTGATTAAGAATAACAAAAGGCTGGGCATTCCAGTAATGGAAGGATCATTAGACCATCATGCAAACATTGCAGAGTACTCCACTTAAAAGATAGGAGGAAAAGAGTAAGAATGAGTGTTGTGCTGCTAAGATTTGCATTTCGATTACTGTGTTAAACTTACAAATGTTTTTGAAAAAGGGGTGAACAGGGACTAATCCAAAGCTGACTGCAAAGAGCTACAAAGGGATGTCACAAAATTGGGCAACTGGGCAACACAAAGACAGATGGAATTCAGTGTTGATAAATACAAAGTAATGCACATGGAAAAATATAATCCTAACTATAGATACAAAATAGCTGTTACTACTCAAGAAAGAGATTTTGGAATCATTGTGGATAGTTCTCTGAAAGCATCTGTTTAAAGTGCAGTGGCAGTCTAAAAACTAAAAAGCTAACAGAATATTGGGAATCATTAGGAAAGGAATATATAAGACGACAATACCATATTGCCTCTACATAAAATATGCCGACATCTTGAATACTATGTGGTCAACCCATCTAAAAAAAGACATATTGGATTTGGAAAGGGTACAGAAAGGGCAACAGAAATTATTAGGGGTGATGAATAGCTTCCATATAAGAAGAGATTAACAAGACTGGGACTTTTCAGCTTGGAAAAGAAATGACTAAAGGGAGAGGGGATATGTTAGATGTCTAGAAAATCATGAATGGTGTGAAAAAATAGAACAAGGAAATGTTATTTATTCCTTCACTAACATAACACAAGAAGCTGACCCAATAAAGTTTATAGGCAGCAGATTTAAAACAAACAAAATACATAATTTTTTCACAATCAACTTGTGGAACTCTTTGCCAGGAGATGGTGGAAAAGCCCAAACCATAAAAGGGTTCCAATAAGAACAAAATAAGTTCAAGGAAGATAGATCCATCAATGGCTACTAGCTGGAATGGGCAGGGATGGTGTCCCTAGCTTCTGGGAATGGATGACGGGGTGGATCATGATGATTGCCTCTTCTGTTTATTCCTCCTGAAGCACCTGGCATTGGCCACTATTGGAAGACATGATACTGGGCTAGAAGGACCTTTGGTCTGACCCAGTATGGCCATTCTGATGTTCTTATACAGAGCTAAAATGTATCTGTCTCTTGCTGTAGCCTACTAGAACCCACTCCTCTTCCAGAGATGAGACAGAGCTCAGGAGTCCTGACAGGATCTCTCTCTCTCCACAGTTAGTAACATAATAAGAATACACATTACAATTTTATGGCTAACAGTGTCCCTTAAGTGACTTGCCACAAGATGTCAGAATATGTTAGAGTTAGGGCTGAGCGAGTCTATGTTTATTTAATTTTCTTTCTTTTATATAGGAATTAGACACAGTGCTCCTGTCAGCTAACTGCTAGTTGTCTGGCAAAAAAAGTAGAGTTTTTCCGTACCTTGGTAGCACCCTAGATAGAGATAATGTGTGTGTGGGGGAGCGTGGATGGGGTTGGTTCTCCCATCCCCATTTGGTGGTTGGCTTGTACTGAGTATGCTCAGTAACACTAGTGAAGCCTCTGTCCTCAGTCTGCCCCACATGCTTTCACTCTCCCGCCCCCCCATCACGGCATGCACAGGTCCCCCTCCCCCCAAAATCTGAAATGGCACCCCTGCCTGTGCTACATGGACTTTTTTTTTCCAGGCCTTCATCTTACTACAGTATCTTCATTGACTTACAAGCCTTTCAAGAAAACTGAAGGGGGGGCAGGACTGTTGCATTTTACGAAGCACAGTCCCAAAGCTTTGGTATTAAAAAAGCTCATGATACCATCTACATGTTTTGTTAGTCTATAAAGTGCTACCAGACCATTTGCTTACTATTTACCCTGATGATGATGAACTAATAAGAAAATATTTATACCCAAATTTCCAGCAATCATCCAAAATGCACTCTACATTCACATGTGAATAAGCTTCTCTTTGCAACTGGGATAAACAAAAGGTTTGTCTGCACTGGAACTAGACCTATAATTTCCTACACAAGAGCATGTCTACACTAGGAAATTATTTTGAAATAACTTATTTTGAAATAACTCCCCAAATAACTATTTTGAAATAGCGTGCCCACACTACAGGGATGCCTCGAAATTTGTCTGAGGCAGACTCCCTTCTGTGGACGTGCTACATCAACTTAGAGCTCCAACAAACACTGGGGAGTAATTACTTTGAATGACTCTGGGGAGTAGTTATTTCAAAATAGCAGCAGTGGTGCGTCCACACTACCACTATTTCAAAATAACTATATTGAAATAAGTGTTATACCTCATGGAAAGCAGGAGTTATTATTTCAAAATAACCAGCCCCTTATTTTGAAATAACAGGCTTGGTAGCATGGACGTTCTGCTTGTTATTTCAAAATAACTCCCTAGTGTAGACCAGGGCCAAGTTGACATGTCTGCACTAACTCTGATCAAACTAGTGCATTAAACTTTGCAATGTAGATATGGTAATCATATCTGAAACCCTAAGTTCATACTCAGGGTGGCTAGCCCATTCTGCCATGCTAGCTCAATCAAAGCTAACACAAGTATGTCTACTCAAGTTTGAAATTACACCTTTTGATTTAGTGGAGACATATCTTGGCTGTGCAAACCTCAAATATAGTTGCAGATATTGTGAGTGCCATTTTAGACACAGAGCCAATTTTTTTTAAAATGGCCTATGCAAATATGCACCTACAGCACACAAAACGATCCACATACAATTTCAAAGATCACTTTTGAAAACAAAATTCACAAAGTGAGTTGTGAAGCTATTTAGTAGATGCATTTCTAAACAATTTTTGTGGACTAAAGTTTCAAACCCTTTTGTTTACTGATGCACTGAAGAAAAAGTACTTGTCTGCTATTGAAATTAGCAAAGGAAGGAATAATAAATGCCAAGACATTATCCTTTGTACCTATCTTGGGATGGATAATTTAAAAGTTGAGATTGTAATGCTAGTTTATTTTGTGTGTAGTATTATGGATATAATAAGGCATTGGGGTCTTGACACGCTTACATAAATTCACCCACATTAAAATTTCACACATATAGGGTTCAAATTCACTCTACTCAGAAGATGAAGAGAGTATAAATAACCCACAAAACAGAATAGGTGGCATATGCTCACTGCCATTGCTGGAATTTAAAAAGAAAAAGTGATTGAGTCAATTCATCATCAACCATATAATGAAGGCCTGAAGTACCAATGTTACAAGAAAACATTTATTGACTGTGCTCCACATTTACACTGAAATAGCTCAGATGAGTAGGAATTTGACCAGTTTCATCCATTTGTTCAGGAGCCACTAGGTGACATGCATGCTCACCAAAATAAAAGGCTTATTTGAGGCAACAAAGTACTCAGTGTTGTGTGAAAAGTAGTTTTAATGATGAATGAAACAAACTCTTGGCCTGCTTTTGCCACATGAGTGAGCTTCAGATTTGCCATTGTGTAGCTGACCTTCATATATTGTGAAAACAGAACTGGCAGCTGTCATTCAAAAAGCAAATGAAAGCATAGGCACCAACTTACCCTTTGGTCGGAGGATGTTTGACCCCTTTCACCCAGGTCCCAACTCTACTCCAACCCCTTTCCCCCAAGTCCCTGCCTATTCTTGTCCATGCTCTATCCCCACCCTAACCCCATTCTATCCCTTCCATCAAGCCTCTGCTCCTACACCTCCATCGCAGAGCCTCTTCCCCACCGCCTCACCCAAACTCGCCCGATGCCCATTCCTCCCCTACCCTCTCAGAGCTTCCTGTATGCCACTAATCAGCACAAAGAGAGGGGAGGAGGTTGGGAGTTGGTCAGCGGGGCTACTAGTGGGTGAGGGGGCACTAATTTTTCCCTGTTGGAGCTCCAGCCCCAGAGTACCCATGGAGTTGGTAGCACCAGATGAAAGTTGTTCTGGGCCATGGAGACAAGAATTCTAGTATAAGGAACCCATACTATACTAGATAAAGTCAGATAACAATACTAATGTTTAAACCCTTATCCTATTTATGAAAGCTCCAAGAAGCTATTGGTATTGGGTGAAATTAACCCAGTATAGAAAGGGTGTAAAATTCCTTCATTGCAACTTAAACCCAGCTTTACCTCAGAGACTACAGATGTCCTTTTGAAGGCCCTGTGCATTGGAGTGAATTTCACCCATTCATGGAAGCTGTCTTGCCAAGGAACGTTGTTGTTTTGGAAATTTCCATCCCCAAGGTAAGTGCTAAGACCTTTGTGCATTCCTAGGGATGCAACTCATCATAAATACAAAAGCTTTGTAACACGTTTTTGCCAGTAAATGTGATCGGGCAAACCATGTAAGAGCTATGCTTGAAAATACAGTTTAGATTAGACATATCTTTTTAAATATGACCGCATTGTGTCTCTTTCCAAAGTGATCCCCAAACTGTGTTAGGAACTGGATTAGCTAGAATCACTTTTCAACATAGTTTAATCATAGTTTAATTCCTTAAGTCATTTCCCAGACAAGTTTGATCACTGACTATGGCCTTAATAGAATGGCAGCAGTAATGTCTTGAGGTATAGCTTAGAGGTGGTTTCTAAGTCATACTAAACTGAGAACTTCCTGGTTTTTCTGAATTTGTGACTTTTTTTCTGAGAGAAAGAGAGAGAGAGTAAGTTGGAGGGGGATTTAACCTTTTGCTGTTCAGAACAAAAGCAAAAATTATATTAAATTAAGCTAGGGATCAATGTAATTTATTTCCTTTGTTTCTTTTGTGTCCCACTGGCTTTCCCCACCCTTCCGTTGAAAATATTTTTAGAAAGCAAGGTAACAATTTAGAATCTAACATTGTGAGCATGCTGGTGCAAGCTCCAACTGTTCTGTTAATCCTTCAGGCTGGCTATATTTCTATTATAATATGCAACATGTATATTACATTTTAACATCTATATTATTACATATATTGGTCTATTCTTAGTTCTTTAAAAAAAAGTAAGCTATGTGTATCAGTGAAAGAGAACAGCTCTGATTCCATTTCCAATATTATACTATTTTAAATTAAAATAATAAAGATTATAATTATTAATAACAATTGTGTGCAAGCACTGAAATCTAATTAGAACCAGCCTCAGGGATACTACAACAATAATTGCTAACAAGTGTGTACCACTCCATTTTTCTTTCTTTAAGTTCCTCTTTGTGCTGCAATCTTCAGTTGAAAATCTTCCATACAAGGCAGGTCCTTAGTGTATTGTGCAGTAGCTAAGGCCCAAAGTTGTGACTTTTTATTATTTAAGAATTGCCCAGGCATCAAGGCCTTTTAGAAAAACCAGAACAGAGGACTAACAGAATAAAACCCCAAGATTTAATGGCTAGATTTCTTCTACAGTCTAAGGACATTCACAGCTGTTCAGCCTTTTGCAAAAAGATACCACTGGGTGCAGCTAAGCCAGACTTCCCCTTTTTCTCTTTCTGTGAATGAATGAATTAAAAAAAATCAAACATTAAAATATGCTATGATGTGCTAGATACAATAGTGAAAACAGAGAACTTGATGGAATATAACATTGCAATTAATGGCTTGGGCAGACTATGCCCCAGTCCCTCTCCTGTGCCCAACACGGCCCAGTCCCCCCACTGTGGCTACTGGACCCTGTTGTAGGCTAGTTTCCCCCACCCCTCAAAGTGTGGGGAGGCTGGGTAGTGAAGGCCCAGCCCTCTCCTGCCCCAGAGTGTAGGGATGCCAGGCAGCCAACCATGGAGAGCCAGAAGCAGGAGGTGGACTGGGGGTGGAGTGGGGATAGGGCCACACCCGACTGTTCGGGGAGGCTTAATGTCCCCCTGCCTCTGATATCTGCCGCCCATGTAATTAGATGAGTGTTTTATACTGAAATTGTGGTTGAGTGATTATGCAAAACAAGACAGTTCAATATACATTTTTAAGTTAAAATAATAGTGTTTTTTTATTTTTAGAGCAACTTTTGTGTTGAGAAGAAATAATTTTACTTTTAACGTTTTGATGTTGAAAACTTGTTCTGGTTTTACACGCAGACACAAGGTAGAGAAGAGATAGGATAGACAAGATGGATGAAATATGGCTTTTGCTGATGTTTTTGGAACACTGGATAATTATGAGTAGATGCCTTGGATGGCAAGTCAACCACAACACCTACCGGTGTGGCCGATAGACTTCACCAGATCTGAGGCAAGGTGTATGTGTGGGGGCAGTTTTGGGGCCTTGAAAGGACCAGAGCCCTGCTGGGGCTAGCCTCCCCCAGTCAGTGCTACCCAGTATACAATGCCCTGGGCTCCAGCAGTGATTTAAAGGGCCCAGGGTTCCAGACACTGTCATTGCCGCTGTAGCCTCAGCAGTGACCAGGAGTCCCAGGCATTTTTAAATTGCCAGGCCCCAGGGCAGCTGCCTCCTTTCCTTCCTCCTCCCTCCTCCCCCTTATCCTCCCTACCCAACACCCCCCACCCTGTTGGAGTGCCTAACATCTGCTGATTAGACCCTGGTTAGTTGTGACTTGGTTAGGGCAGTTATTTTGTTGGATTTTTTTTAAAGATAAGGCAGGTTTGCATGGATGCAATATGATTGATTTCAGGATTTGATGAAATGTCAAGAGAAAAAGATAGGAATAGGCTAGGAAGAAAGAAACAGTGGGGCAGAAAATACTAGATGGGTTGGGAATGACCATACAATGTAGGACTTTACATGCCTTTGCAGTGCTGGCAGTTAAATCTCTTTTCTGGTGGGCTGAGGCCTGGCTCTCAGGATAATATGAGAATCTTTGGCACTCACCAGTGAAAACAGTTTTTGAAACAAGGACTGGGCCAGATGGCCTTCCTCCGTGAAAGAAAGCCCTTTAGATGAGCTAGTCAGAGAATGATCTGGGAGGAAATGAAGATGTGAGGAGTTGAGCTGGGATGCAATGTACCAGGATGCGGAAGAGAGAGCTGAACTGAACTAATAAAGTTTTTCTGAAAAAGGTTTGGGTTTTTGTTTGTTTGTTTGTTTGTTTTAAGAAATCCAGAAAGCGAAAAAGCGGGCAGCAAAGTTTATTCCCCTCATTATTTTACTTACTATTCAGGCTGTTAGACTATTTTAGTCTATTAACTTTCAATTCTACACTATATTAACATAGCTTTGGGGGTTTGATTTAACTTTTTTGTTTTCACTTTTTACAACATTCAGTGTTGCAAAAGACTTCTTTTTCATGGTTATTGTAACATTTTATGAACTTTTACACATTTTTTTTACCTCTCAGCTTACAACAGAGGTACATTTTTTAGGTCCAGTAGTCACAACAGTCACCTTCTCATTGGTCCATGCGATCATCTCCAAGAAGAGGAACCAAGGTGGGCCGCCCAGCAGAAAGTGGATAAAATGGCTTCTCTCTTTTATCACATTGCTTCCCAAAAGCAGACAACACTTGTAAGGGAAAAGACTGAAATTTTGGGCCAGCAACCTGGGAGTCCTCCTGGTGGATGACATATCCATCTTTGATAAACACCCTTAACCATACTGTGTCTATTTTCCAGCTCTTCAGGTTGCCTGCTACCATGCCAGGATAATAGTCATGTGAGTGCTTCACTCCACCTGTCTTTGCCATGTTAACTCCTGCTGTGAATACTAAATGATAGCTGAGCAAAAATATGATAAGCAACACATAGACTTCCCTGTGGATGACTACCCAAATCAGTCTATTGACCACTGCCTGAAACTGAATGATGAATTAGTAAGAAAGTACACATGGTTGTATATGTGCTTTAAAGATTGACACAGAATTACAGTGTGTGTCCTTGTTTTGTAACAAGCTCAAGTCAAGATTGTTATAAAGTAGCTTTGAAACCCAACAAGTTATTGCTTTTAACTAAGACTGTAAGACATTGTACATGTATCTACCAATGGTTTCATAGTGCTGATCAAATTCTAGATGCATACTCAAACCAACTGTACGAGCCACTTCAACTGCACTGAGTTTATATAGCATGTTAAATATAGGTGTTTGTTAGATAGTCATTTCCTGGGGCTAATATATATTGTGAGGAATTAACTTTAAAATGATTAACTACTTTAGATCCATTGGGAAGGAGATTTTGTTGAATTGGCATGGAAGTAATTGACCAACTTGTCTTGTGATCCAAACTGGATTGTTTTTCCTTTCTTACATTAGCAATACCACAGTTGATAGCCAATGGCACTCGGGTTTTCAACTTTCCTGACCAGAGGCCACTGCCACAATTGGCATCCGGTTCATCCAGTCAGTAAAGTTGGCAACCATAATTGGCACAAGTGAGCCCCTATTCTGAGGGACCATTAATCACAAATCTAAATGGTCAAATTCCCATACTCGTAACGGAGTGTGTTATTATCCGTTATAGTTTTGTGATTTGATTCTCAAAACTTGAATATTTACATTGCACAATTTTCTTGTTTGTTAGCCAAATCATAGTCCAATACTGTTTTTACCAGGCAGAGTCCACAGTCCACGAACTACAAACTATGGAGAATATGTTGTTAAACGAGAGAGAGAGAGAGAGAGAGAGAGAGAGGAGAAAAAAAGAAAGAAGGCCCAAGGACTCAAAACAAGTACTACTAACCAACAGCAAGAATTACTTATAATGGCTTGTTTGCAGAAGGAATGAGCTAACAGCACACACCTACCACCAACAGTAAGAAGGAACTGAAGGTTCGATGGGTCAGGTCTGTCCTTATGCCCTTAGCTCAAAGCATAAGGGATACCAGATCACAGGTGTGGTCTCCCCTATGAGTACCACTAGGGAAAACTCTCTGGCACTGATGCACAAGACACCCACCCACACCTAATGCAATGGACATATGCAATCACTCGAAGAAGAATCTCAATATCAGTTATTTTGCCAATATCAGCCTTATTTGTCTCCCATTAAAGCGAGGATGACTCTTTTCATTATTTAAATGGATATTGGATTGGCCTGATTTTATGTTAACTTTGCCTGCTGAACTTTTGCAGTGATATTTGTGGGAAAAGATTCACCATTAATAGTCAAAGGCTACAGATAAAACATTTAAATTCAAAGTGTCTCAAAAACACTATGGGCAATTGCCTTGATATAGATATAAACTGCACTTCACCCAGTACCACTGTTAGACACAAAAGTGCATAGCATACATCATTAGAGCCTTGCAAATCTGCTGATATCCGTGGGTATCCGCATCCATGGGTGTGGATATCTGTGTCTCACTTTTACAGATGTGGATATAAATTTTGTATCTAGAACCCTGCAAATTTGCAGTATCTGTTTTGTATCTGTGGGTATCCACATCTGCGGATGTGGATGCAGATATCCACATCTCATTTTTGCAGATACAAATGCAGATGCAGATAAAAACTTCTGTATCCATGCAGGGCTCTATACATCCTCCTTCAGTGAAATCATCAGTCAAGAGGTTACCATATGGTGTCAGTGGCTTTATATTTGCGGTCTTCAGTTAGATAATCTTGTTCTGAGTAATCATTTGGCTGCCTGTATTGCTGAGGTCTCATATTAACTGCAATCAGGTTAATTATAATGAGGTGGAATCTGGCCACTTTGTCTTTTTTCTGTCTTTCTCATCATATTCTAAAGACTAGGGCTAAGTCTAGACTGCCACTTTTTATCGGAAAAAGGTATGCAAAATGTGCTCCACCATTTGCATACCTTTTTCCAATAGTTTTGTCAGAAGAGGCTTTTCCGAAATTTGGCCCACTTACACTGGGCCAAATTTCAGAAAAACCTTCTCTTTCGGAAGAGCCCTTCTTCTGCGTGGCACAAGGAAGACAGGGCTTCTGAAAGAGCGCAGATCTGCTCTTCTGCAAAATATGTCGGAAGAGCAGGCGTGTTCCCTGGACGTGGCAGAGTTTTTCTGGGATACCTCTGGTATCCCGGAAAAACTCCGTAGTCTAGACATAGCCTAAGAGAACGATGTTTTCCACTTTGTGTCTATTTGATAAAATCAAAAAGGGATTCATGATGCACTTATAAGAAGGTAATTCTGGTGAAAATTGCAAAGCTTACCCAATTTTTTTGCTTGGTCTCCTGCATCCCATTACATTATTACACAGGAACGCAGAGCCTTATATCTTCAGAATGCAACCACTCCTTTTATTACTTCTTTGTTGTACTGATACCAACTGCTCTAAATCAACTTTCTGGCATGTTAAAAACTACATTTGCTGATTCCACAAAGCACCTCATTGCTCCAAGATTCATTGTTTTAGCCCTAAAAATGCTCCATAATTTTCCATTCCTACTAGTTCTAGCCTATATTAATAGAATAATACCTCTTGCACTGGGCTTTCCACTGAAAAGAGCTCCTGTGTGCAGCATGTGAAACATTAGTTAAGATAGTGATGAAGAAAAGTTTAGTGTCAGAGACAGAATATGTTAATATACTATCAAAAAGTGGGACTGGAAGGGATTAGCAGGAAGAGTTGAAACATGGGAGAAGAGAAATGGAAAGGCAGAGAAGAAACAGCAGATGAAAGGGGGGCAAAGATGAGAATAAAAAGAGGAAAATAATGGGGAACAGCAGACAAAAATAGAAGGGGAAGCTAGGAAACAGAACAGCAGAGAAAGAAATGGAAACTTTAATGAGGAAAGAAGGGAATATGTGAGTGAATGTGAAAGAATGGGAAAAGGGGAAAACCAGGAAAATAAAAAGATATGTGGCAGGTGGGGAAAGAAAAGACAGAGAAGTGATGAATAGTAAACGGGAAAGAAAGTGATGGTACCAGAGTAGAAAGAACAGAGAAAATGGAGTTGATCAGGGAAAGTGAGAGAGAGAGTTGGCTAATGGGACAAAGATAAAAGCATTTGGGAATTGATGGGTATTTGTGAGGATGGCCATGACCTACAGACATTTTTGTTCCGTCACTGTCTAATGTAGGGCTTGCTCCTGGAAACACTTAGGTTATGTCTACACTGCCTTTTGGGGCCCACAGGAGTGAGTCTGATGGCGTGGGTCAGCAGACTTGGGATAGTGGGGCTAATTCTATGCTTTGTGCACAGTGCTCAGAAGTTGGGGCACATGCTGAAGCATGGGCTCTGAAGCCTAGGAAGGGGAGTGGGTACAGTAAAGAATTAAACACTAAGATAAATCTCTAACCTTCAGGTCCCTTCTTTGTTGTCTTGGTAAGGTCCCTATCATCAAGCCTCCACCAGCAAGAGCTCCTGTGGTGCTCCTCAGGAGCATGACAGCTCTGGGTTACTCTTTTTAAGTTCCTCCTCCAATCTGTGCAAGCTTTGCAGGTACAGTGGGAGGGGGATGCCTGGATTCAGAGTATCTCTTTAACCCCTTTCCTTCCAGTGTATAGTTTGTGAACCCCCTCACAGGACATAAGGGAATGCCTGCATGAATCAGATTGCAGGATCTGGGCCTTTCAAAGGATGCATAAATGCCCATTGGATGGTATCATTTAAACTGTATACCAAATATTTTTTAAATTGTTATTAGTAGTCGTAGTATTACTGCAGTGCCTAGGAGCCCAAGCCATGGTCCAGGACTACACTGTGTTCTGTGCAAACACAGAACAAAAGATGGTCTCTGTCCCAAGGATCTTACAGACTAAGTAAGACAAAAAAAAACCCCCAAGAAATAAGCAGTTTTATGATTAAATGTTATCTTATTTCAAGTAAACATAAGGACATTGCTGATCAAAATATATCCATAAAGATGAAGTCTGTGATTTTTGCTACCTAGAAGAGTTCCTCAGGGGCAAAAAGGCCTAAAGACCCCAAAACCGCTACACAGGAGCAATTTAGGTCTCCACAGATATAACACTTTCCATTACAAGTGCAATAAGGGCTGTATCCTGCTGTAACTGAAACATTTCCCAAGTCTATCTTGGCTATTCAATCCCTGTAATTTTTCATTAGATCAAGAGTTACTCATTTGTGTTGGCAGTAAAGAAATTCCAATTTGAACTGCCTTGTATCTTCAATAGGAATTTTCCCAAAGTGCAGAAATAAAAATGTAAAACTTTGCTGTGTTTCATTACTTTTATTCTTTTGAACATTGCTTCTCTGAAAGCTCTGTGTGAAATTATTAGAAGACAGGTTTTGAAATGCTTGTGAAAGTAGATGCATATATGGGGCTCAAAGGGCCTTATTTAAAAAAGAAATTTGCCAGTTACCCAGATCGCTGGTTGGTTATGCCCATTCAAGGATACAGAATCCATCATTCGTATGATTATTTTTACATCTGAACTTTTTTTTTATACTAGATAGATTTGAAACTTTCAGGGTCATTTGCCCAGCATGTAGTGGAATGTCCTGTGCTATAGATTCCAATTAGCAAGACCATGTTCAATGGTCTTGTACCACCAATGCTGTCTAACTGCTTTCCACTTGGCTTTATATGTTTCTTCTTTGTTGCAGCTGCAACCAGGTCTATCCACCCTTTGATGGAAAAATTTCAATTACCCCAGGGAGAAGCTTTTAGCTTTATTAAGCATTGAAGTCTATACATTTGTTCTTTAGTTGAAGAGCAGTTCAAAAGAAGAGTTTCTGAGGAAGTAATCTGATAAATTAGGATAAGTCTTGTGGACTTTCACTGCTAATGTTTTTCTGTAATCTGAGCCTAAGAATCTGCCAACTCAATATACTGTTGAGCATTTCTTTAACATTTTTAGCCCCTGAGAGATGTTTCTTATACTTCTTTACAAGTAAATGGCTTTTTAGTGGTTGTGAGACTGCTGTGCTCTTGGCATAAAATTGATGTCACAGAAGACTGGATAGCTCAGGCACTATGTGACAGGATACAGAGCAGTTCATTAATTATGTTCTAGCTTAGGTGGACACTGAGAGAAAATTGTCCCTATTGTTGGCCATATGAATAAACTGGTGGTTTCAGTTCTTAGCTGATATCTGTCCATGTCACTGCAACTAATTTAGGTAATCTCAGAAGAGAAACAAAGGATGGGATACACATGGTGGCTGAACTACCTTCATGTTGTGAAGGTGGGCCTGCTAGGACAGTATGGTGGCAAACTGACATGGAGAAAAGCTTGTATTACTGCTATGTAAGCTATATCTCTCCTCTAGATACAAAGAGAGCTTCCCTTTCTAATGCTGTCAATCTTGTACCTTCCCTCATCAGTGGGTTCATTTATATAAATAAAAGAGGCTGTCACTTATATTTTTTAGTGTTTGAAAATTCCACAAAAGTTGCACGTCAGTGATTTGAAATGGAATCCTTCATTATTGCCCCTATCTTGCAAATTAATTTATTTCTGCATTTGAAGTCCTAAATGCCTCTTGAGAAAGCTGAACATATACGCTAACAATCTACCCATAAAGAGCAAACATGAGAGTTAGAAATTTAAAGAAGATAATCTTTTAGTTGTATGAAAATCCTGTCATTCTTGCTTTGCTGTTTTAAGCTTCACATTATAATGCGGTCTCTTTTTTCCTCCCTTACTTCAGTAGAGGTTCAGTTCTTCCTAACTCATCCTGTTTTGAGTGATGGGGGAAAACAGACTCATTCTGACATGCCAAGTAAAGTTTATTGTTAACATCATCCTATTAATCAAAACAACTCTAGTGTTATTTAATGGAACATATTCGTGTAGCATTTCTCAAGAAAGAGTGTGAAGGAAAGACATATGTAACAGAGGAAAGAGTTTTCAAAACTTGGCATCCCACATGTGTGTAGATTTCTGAAGCACTCTTTTTTGTTTATTAGGTGATAGCAACGATGAGCCCTGGTTTACACTAGGGCTTTATTTTGAAATAATCCCACTTAGGTCAAATTTGTAAGTGGAGCATCCACACTACCAAGCCCATTATTTTGAAATAAGGGGCCGCTTATTTAAAAATCTGTACTCTTGCTTTTCTCGGGGAATAATGCTAATTTCAAAATAGTTATTTCGAAATAGTGTTTGTGTGGATGCTCCGGTGCTGCTATTTTGAAATAGCTACTCTCCAGAGTAATTCAAACTAATTACCCAGTGCTTCCTGGGGCTCTAAGTCGAGGTAGCACATCCACATTAACGGAGCCTGCCTCAGACTTATTTCGAGGCTTCCCCATAGTAGGAACACGCTATTTTCATTCTGTAAAATCAGGAGTTTTTAAGTTGAATTTAGTTATTTTGAAATAGTTTCCTAGTGTAGACATGGCCTCAGTTTCAAGCACGGGTAGTAGAATTTACCCAAGCAAATGTCATTTTGCTAAAACAATACCCTTTTTAATTGTTCTGAGAACACACAATGATATACCCTACACTGTTCCAAGACATCAGACTATTACTACAAAAGGACTTTGAAGTTCTCCGCTGTGCAGTGGTCTCTCACAAGGCCTAATACCACTTAATAAATGCATAAGCCATGTGCTGTCCCTCTGATAGGTATGAATTTCACTCATTACTAGTAATTAAATTTGTCACAAATAACTCCCTGCAAAACAATAAATAAATGTAAAATAAGAAAAGAAACCTAAAAGCTGTTTGGTCTCTTTATCACCAGTTCATGAAACCTAGGACAGAAGAGAAATAATTAATCATATAAAAATTATTTTTACGTTTAAGTCCCTCCAAAGATGTTTAGTTGGCACCAAAGCTTAGTCTTCTCTTTAACAAAATGAAATCTGTCTTACATAAACTGTTAAAGAGCGATTCTGCTCTGAACAGAGACTCTGTAAAAACTGCCTCTGAGGCTCCATATCTATTGTCTCAATGATTTCTGTACAAAATCTGATTTGTTGACAGACACAAAGATTTATTTTTCTAACTGCTGTCTCTGCAAACTCAACCTGGGATCTGCAACTCCATCTGCGTTCTTTCCTTCTGATGCATCACCACCAGAAAGAGAGGTTCTGCATGTCATTTCAGGCTCCCAGTTCCATTTGTAGAACACCTATTTCTACAAATATCAGACAACTTATGCAATGTCCTTCCCTCTAACGTGCATTTGGACAGGAGTAACTGACTGAAACTTCATTAGCAAAACATTCTCATGATGAGGCAAAAAAAGGCACAAACTCCAGCCTAGTCCCTCTGAGTTGTGCTGTTCCCTGCAAGGCTAACAGGTGTAAAATGTAGTACAAATGTATTATTGTCATTAAAGTCAGCTAATAAGACTCTGAACATGCAGCATAAATGCTCAAGCTAGGGGTGGTGCCTTACCTGGCTCGAAGTAGCAATAACACCCCAAATACTCTACATGGTTTCTGCCTTCAGCATTCTCCCTATAAAAATTGTTCCAGCAACACTAGAGCACAAAAACGTGGAGAAAGAAAATGTTATTTTTACCTCTTCCCTTTTCAGAGAAAGTCTGCACTTTATGGTGTATGCTAAGTATTATTTTCTTATTCTGCATTTTTTAAAATAGCCTCCTAGAAACCTAAAAATAAACTTCTTCTGCCACTGTTGTTTAATTATGATTTTTTTCACAGTTGTATTATGAATGCAGGACACTGAGGGTGAGCATCATGTTCATTTTTATATATCAGGACCACCAGTGATGGCAACACAGATTTGTAAACTAGCTCATACCCCGCTCGGATGCTGCAAACTGATGCTGCAACAACAAAACATAAATGTTTTAAGGTGCTGCATAAATAATATCTGTTTTGTTTTTGTTTCAGTCTATAAGCAACAGACAAGTAGATACAAAAATAATTGATATTTACAATCCAAGGCACAGTCTCCACTGGATTTATAACAATGTTAAACTACCATGTATAATAATTTGGGATAGAAATACCTGATCGTATCACTCAGGGGATGTCCAGACTGCATCCCTCTGTCGGCAGAGGGATGCAGATTAGGCAGGTCGACATTGCAAATGAAGCGGGGATTTAAATATTCTGCGCTTAATTTGCATTAAAAATGGCCGCCGTTTTTGCCAACTCAGCACTTTGTCCGCAAAAAGCGGCAGTCTAGAGGGGGATCTGTTGAGAAAGAAAGCCTTTTTCGACAGATCCTGTGAACCTCCTTGCAGATAGAGCCCCTCTAGACTGCTGCTTTTTGCTGACAAAGTGCTGAGTCGGCAAAAACGGTGGCCATTTTTTATGCAAATTAAGCACGGGATATTTAAATCCCGGCTTCATTTGCAATGTCGACCTGACTAATCTGCATCCCTCTGCCGACAGAGGGATGCAGTCTAGACATACCCTTGGGGGCGCTGGCCGTCACGCTGGGCCCCTAGGCAAGGTTGGGGGGTTCCCCAACTCCATGCTCCCAGAAGGGGCAGGGCTGAGGGCAGCCAGATCTCTGTGCCACCCAGAGCATGGTACACCTCCTTTCCCCAGCCCTCATTAGCAGTGGCAGTCACCAAGAGCCTTGGGCCCCTTTGAATCATAGGCCCTGGGGCAACTGCCCGCTTCCTACCCACAACGTCAGGTCTGGTATCCCTTCTGTAATAGGGTGGCTAACCCTAAGAACATAGGTGGGAATGCATGGTTATTTTGCTGAGTCAGACTAGGTTCAGGTGCTAAAACGGTCTTATAGTACAAGGTAATTGCTGCTGAATTATGCTGGCAGCTGCAGTTAAGGACTCCAGGACAGAGGAGCTGCTGAGCAAAATACGAAAAAAGCCAAGTCTAGGAAGGAAACTTATGCTAAGATTTATGTGCTGCTTTTTGAGGGTACATCTACATAGCAGGGCTAAAGTTGAATTAAACTATGCAATGAATTGAATTAGTTGAATTAAACTATGTGTCAATTGCATAGCTTAAGTCGAAATAGCTTAACTTGGCTTTTGGCACTGTCTACACAGCAGGAAGTCAAAGGAAGAACACTCTTCCTTGACTTCCCCATACTCCTCGTGAAATGAGGGTTACCATGAGTCGGAGTAGGAAGTCCTCCAGCTCGACATTATTTCAAAATAAAGGCTTGTAGTATAGAGGCGTACTATGTTATTTCAGAATAATGTCAGTTATTCCGAAATAATGCTGCTGTGTAGACATACCCTGAGTTATCCATAAAGCCAAATCCCAGGAAGGACAGGTATGGACACTAAAACTCTTTATGCTCTACTGAGGATGGGATACAAATGCAGCCTATTAACAAGCCAAAGACAAAAGTTGCCCTCAGTACAAGACATAAAAAATATTGATCTGTACACATTGTTCAATCCAGTCTCCTACATAAGCATCCTCATTTTCTAAAGAGCCCTTCACCTGCTGCACCCATTGAAATTAGCAGAAATTGTAGGTGCTCAGCATCTCTGAAAATGACATACAATTAGATAATTTAGTCACCCACAGCTGAAAAAATTTGGCCATGGTCTCTGCAATCTAAAGAGACAGCACAAGTCATACACGAAAAGCACCAGAAGGGTTACTTTTAGAGGGGCTTTGTTATGTGTGCTATAATAGAGAAGTGCCAGCTTTTCTCTAGCACAGCTTAGCATTTGTATGTTTCTATGAATTTGAGCAGGAATTTGAAAGAAGAGGGATTGGTGTGTGGTATGTAGGATGGAGAGGATGTTCCAGCTATAGGAACCACGGTGGAAGAAGGAATGATAATAAAAGGACATGAAGGGAGAGGAGAGAGTAATTGGCAGTGTGGTGGGAGAAAGGGAAGAGGGAGGAAGTAGGACCAGTGATGCAGTGTGCAGTGCCTTGCAGAGAGGCACTTTCCTTCACAACGAGCAAAGCTACAAGAATTATTAGGGAGAGGCACATGGCTAGGGAGTATCCACAGGTAAATTAAATACTTAGCTTAAAATTCAGTGTGCCCCAAATTCCATGAGACTGACCATAGTAGAACATAAGCTGCACCAGAAAAAAGAACTGGACTCCAGAAAAAAGACTTGGACCAATCCTGGATTATCTTGTTAGGTCAGTAAAATCACTGTTACATCCATGATACACCAGATAAGGTTGAGAATAGCCCTTGCCTCTGTGCCTGCCCCTGAACGCTCTAATAGCAGCCCTGCGGCTGGAAAAGACACTTAACTCTGCTCCCTTGTGTGGCTGCATTACAATCAGTTATAAAATTACATGATCACGGGGCATCATTAGGTAAAGATGGCATAGATGCTAACCTTCACTAACGCAAATCTTTTCTCTTATGGAAAATACATGCAATACCAAAAATTTTGCTCTAGCATAATGCTTTCACCCTTCTGATGCATTCTCCAGCTGATGTGATATTAGATCATATTATCTGAGTAGTAGTATCTGCACATATAATTAAAGATTACATCTTTATACTGTAAAATCTTTGCACCAGGGGAGAGTCAAGATTGTCTGCACAAACAGCACTTATGAATTCTTACCACACAGCCTTAACACCCTATTAGTGGTGGTGGTGGTGTTTTTAAAAGGAGTATGCAAGTGTGAGATTAATGTACAAGACATGTTACAAAACAGCTCTTCAAGTAAATCCCATTCACTGGGTGTTACTTGTGTCCTGGGCCTTCGAGGTGAAGAAATCAAGCCCCCGCAATCAGATATGTTCCCTTCCCAGAACACTTAGGGTGCATCTACACAGCAGAGTTATTTCAGAATAACGGCTGTTATTTCGAAATAACAATGTGAGCGTCTACAAAGCAATTCCATTATTTCAAAATAACCTGCTGGGGCTCTAAATTGAGGTAGCATGTCCACGTTAAGGAAGCCTACCTCGGACTAATTTTGAGGCTTCCCTGTAGAGTAGACATGCTATTTCGAAATAAGTTATTTCAGGGTATTTCTTCTGGAATAATTTATTTCAAAATAAGCATGCAGTGTAGATGTACTTGTATTGTCTAGCTGAGAAACAAATAAAACATAGGGCAGTAACTCAGATGTACGATGGCATGGGGTGATTAGGGTAGAATGCTTGAGAAAAGTCGATTTTAAAGAGTTTTGAAGGATGAAAAAAGGGTATTTGTAAAGCTCTCTGCATGGAAATCCCATTTACAGGTCATATACCTTGGTATTTATATGCTGTAACCGGGGTATCTGCTCTTATCAAGGTGACTTCACTTGTTCCTAGTGATGGTTTTGAGGTCAGTTAACGACCTACTTCACAAAGGAAGACTTCAAGGTACTGGTTAACAGCCTTCCTCAGGGGCTAGTCTGGTGACCTGGTACAGGGATTGCCTAGAAGGACAGACTCTGAATGGAGATGCCCAATGCTGTGGTAGGATACGGGAAAGAACTGAAAGTCTTTTTTTTTTTTAGGGGAGAAGGCACTCTGCAAGGAAGTCAAGAGGGTGGCACAAACCTAGCAACAGCATGAAAGAGGAATTCTGATCACAGCTGGGAGGAAGGACATATGTTCTGTTGCAGGAAGAGTCTTATGGTTCTCTTGGCTGCCCTATGGACGTCCATCCATTGCCTTCGGTAGATGAACACTACTCTCATGAGCTTGCAGACCTCAAAGGTGCATTATAATCTGGACAAAATGTAAACTCTTCCCACTGCTTTTCCTCCTGCACCCCACCCCATAGCTTGAATTCCCTCTTTCCAGGTCATGTCTTGAGTTCCACCCCATGCAGCTAGACATGAGCTCAGCGGAATCCAAAATCACTGTAATGTGTGGGGAGATGGACAGATTAAGAACTTGAGATCTTTAAACTATGATATGTGGACTTCAGTAACTTAACCAGAGGTTATGGGTCTATTACAGGAGTAGATGGGTGAGGTTCTGTGGCTTGTGATATGCAGAAGGTCAGACCAGATGATCATGATGGCTCCTTCTGACCTCCAAGTCTATGAGTGTAAAAGCTCCCTTCAGTTGTCTTTGATTTTCACAAAGACCATAGATTCACATCATCAGCTATTTAGTCAGCACAGAGATTTCCACAGTGGCAAGGCACCCACAAGAGTCTTGTGAGTCCATCCTGTGTATCAGTGGTGGCAGCACAACCCGAGTAGTAGGCCCTGCTGATCTGTCACTCCATAAGAATTGCCCATACCACTAGCAATACTGTACCAGCCAAATGTCCTCACTCATCTCGAAGAACTACTCAGACATGCTGCTGAGGTCCAAAGGCCAGGTAACTGAGGAAGATAACATGAGCATGTTCTATCCCCCTCATGTCTTTGTTCCATCTTCATAGTCAACCCCATCTTTTTTCTCTTCACATCAAAGGAAAATCTGGGAATTCCCTGGATAGACCTAACTCTTCAGTGCCTACTTCTGGTTTTGCCTTGTTTGAAAATCACTGTTGGATGCCTAATAATAAAGCACATATGTTGAGTACACACCCACACCAGTACGCACAGCTGGCTTGCATACAAAATCATTCTTGAGGTGCACACACTGAGGTTCCAGGGGACTGTGTCCTTAGCTGGAGGAAATGCTATATATGCTGACTGGAAGGGTGTGTTCTGAGAATGCCAAACCTATGTCTTCCAGTCAGTACCTCTCCTCTGACAGTATCTGGAACTATGTGAGTTGACATCACTTGACCTTTATCTCCATCTCTCAAATGTAGAGCACAGAAGCCTTGTGGCTGAGATGGCAGCTGGAAAGATTTTTATTCATTTTTTTTTAAATCTTTGTAATCTAAAGCTAATATCTTCTCTTCATGTATCCACAACCATTCAGTCCAGGGAAGAAAAAAAAAGAGCATGAGAGCCCTTGTTGGGTGGGAAACATGCAATAATTTTTAAATTCATTATTTTCACAAATGAAGAGATGCCATAATTATTGCTATTTCTGTCACTTGTACAATCTGGATTTATTTTTTATACAGGGAGCAGCATGGGTCATGCTGGGTAGGGTACAGATATGGGTGTCTAGAACACAGATCTCCTGCCCCCCAGCTGTAAAGCCTTTACAGCCTTTGTGCCTCGGTTTGCCTACAGTAATACAGGGATAATACTTACTCATCTTTGTACAGTGTTTTGAGGTCTTCTGGTGCAGAGCAGCCCTGCAAGTGTTAAAATTTATTAGTAGTTGAGGATGATTTGTCTCTAATTTTACACTGGTATTTAACAATTCTATCACTTTTTCCTACTGTTTTACTGGCGACTGAAATTTTTGAAAAGTGAGTTGATGCATAGTTTTCAAAAATATCCATTGTTTATATGGGGGCCAAGTTAGGACAGGTCCTTTCAAGAGTGTTTTTGAGATTAGGAGCAAAGAGCTTCCAATCTCTTTGTTGATCTTATACAAGAACCAGTCATAACTGCTGACTGCACTCGAGAAGATCATAGGCATTGTTCCTTCTGTACCATCCATGTGGGGGCGCACTGTATCTCAAAAGAGAGGAGGAGGCATAGTCCCTTCTCCATCGTACTTGGCCACATTACACTGAATACAATTGGATAGGGCCAGTGCACCATGCTGTGCACAAGGGAAACCTGGGGAGGGCACCACCGGCTACAAGCAGCTAGCTCTGCTCGCCTTCTTGGGCTTGTGCCTTAAAAGGACAATCTAGCCAATTCTGTACATCCTCAGCCTTAAATATCTTAAATATCTGAAAAATAAACTAACAGCAGGCCACTTTTTCTTTTACATTTCCAGGAGGGCCTGAGCTAATGCTCACTGATGTCAATATAAGTCTTGACCATGGGCTTTGAATCGGCCCCTTCCCAAATGAATATCTCCCTCTTATCCATCTGTGGATCCAGATCCCCTTCTGGTGAGGGGAAAGCAGGAAGAGTTTACAGTGGAAAAAGAGTGACCAGTTCATAACAATACTAATTCTAATGAACATTAGGATTTCCATCTTTATAATATATACATTTTATTATGCACCAAATTCCATCGTTCACTCAGCTTCAGTCTGTTTAGTAACTCTGCCTTTAAATTTCTGAAACTTTTCTCTATAACTTAAACCTGCTGAAAATGTGAATACAGCCTCATCAAGCATTGTGCTGTATGTTGTTCCACTGCTGCCATCTAGAGTATAAAAGCAGTACAGTAGCAAGAAACTGTCAAATGCATTTAATTAATGTCTGTTTGTATTAAGCAGTGACTACATATCATCATATTCATTACTTTAAGTATTTTGTTCCACTGCTGCCACCTAGAGATATAAAATAAGTACTGTACTCATCCAGCTATACATATTTAATTAATGGTTATTTGTATTAATTGTAGATGATAGCTCACCTTTCTAATGTTTTTCCCTTATTGCCTGAGGCACTGTTTCTTTGTCCTCAACGGCAGTTTTACCTGAGTAAGGACAGTAGAATTTGACTTTAAAAGAATGTAACAAATCAGTTAAATCAAATACTTAATTTGCTTTTTTATTTAAAAAAATGAGACTAGAGTTACAGAAAAACAAATGACTTTGCAAAGTGCTTTAATGGCACACACAATTATATATAAGCCTAAGGGACTGTAAAGAGATTAATGAGGACAATTAGACCAAGAAAAGAAGTATATTAGTAGTAAATGAATGTGATAATTAAAGGAATGTGCAACAACTAATATGTGACATACTACTGTATTTGAAACTGTAAAGGAGTTCCTCTTTGGTGCCTTGAGGGTAGCTGCATGATGAGCAGAAGGAATTTTAGTTATTCTTGTTCTTTTGGCATATTAAATTTCTAGGAAACTCTGAATGACTGAACTAGAAGACTGGACTCCTTCAAGGTCAAAGAGCAGCCACTAGCTTACTATCTACATTGTTCCTTCCTTCTTTGGAGCCACTGTTTTTTGCTGACTTAATCACTTTAATAATCATCCTCTGCCTCTTTACTGGGATTCCTCATCTTGTCATGTTCACTGTGAAAGTTAGTACATTCCATACCCTTGCTTGAAATTCTGTTGCAGTGCCTCACATCTCAGGGATTTCATTCCTTTCTTTAATGGTTTGACTGACAAACCAACCCAACCCAACCCAACCCTTTTCCTGGATTTTGACCACAGGTTGTTCTCAAGATGACTCTGGCTGGCTCCTGAAAATCCATAAGAATCACCCCCACAGCTCTCTCTTGTTTGCATCACATAATCTGACATGCTTGTCCACTGCCTTCTTACAAAATAAGACTGACCTGTCTGTGAAGTAATGTTATTTTCAAAACCACGCCTCTCTAGTTTTGTCCATACTTGGTCATAGCACTTGTTACAGTACAAAGGTTTTGGACATTAACTGGACAATAAAATGTATTGACCTATAATTTCCAAATACAGTCGGAAAGCTATTGTGGGAGCATTTAATATAAGGAAGGAAATCACAATTTCATTCTAAAAGACACTCCTGTTTAATTTAGACGCTCATAAGAAACTATTGTAATAAAGGTTTGACACACAGAAATGTTGGTATCAGACTTGCTTAAATTGCAGCCCCTGTCACATATGGGTCAGGCTAAAAAAGCTGTAGCCCAATCACTTGAAAGGAGTTAGTATCCAAGACTTGCTGAAACATCTCCCCTTGTACTATCAGTAGCATCTTGGATATCTTTTTATTTAGATGTTATTTGTCCCTCCTGTACATTGACTTTGGTGAAGACAGAATCGTGGGGTTTTTTTAATCAAATCCTTTTGCCTATAAGACTAAGGGCTTGTTATTTCATATTTGAATTGCTATTTCAAAGATAATTCCAAAAAGGAGGTATTTATGGCTGGTGAGCCATTACTGGAATCTGATTTGGAATCTCACTATGGGCAAATTATTATCCAATATGTTGTGTAACAGTTAAGTTTTTAAACATGAAGTACTAATTAACATTGCATAACATTTTTGCCGATGAAGAAGGTGTTTTTTAATAAAAATGGTTACTGAAAAATGTTTTTGCATAAAAATAATGTTACTGGTGACCATTTGTTTTCTATAATATTTGTCAAAACAAAATTTAAGGGCAAAACCTCAATTTATTCACATTTTTCATTTTGAAATTCTGGCTGTTGTCTCTACTTAGCCTGTTTTCCAAAAGTTAGAACATTGGGGTAAAATCCCCACTTTCCCTGACCTTACTATTCCAGTTGGAAAATGAGAACAAAATGTAGAATGTTAGTTCTCAGAGTGAAAACAAAACTGTCACTTATAAATGAAAACTCTCCCATAATAACAGGCATACTGGGTCAAACCAATGGTCCAGCTAAACAATATCATATCCTGTCTGACAGTGGCCAATGCCAGGTGATTCAGAGGAATGAACAGAACAGACAATCAATCATCAAGTGATCCATCCCTTGCTGTTCATTTCCAACTTTTGGCAGTCAGAGGCTATGGCCACCAAGAGAATGAGGTTGCATCACTGACCATCTTGGCTAATATCCATTGATGGACCTATCCTCCATGAACGTAACCAATTCTTTTTTGAACGCCATTATAGTTTCGGCTTTTTACAATATCCCCTGGCAATGAGTTCCACAGATTGATGTGTGCTATGTGAAAAAGTACTTCCTCTTTTGTTTTAAATCTGCTGCCTATCAATTTTATTGGATAATCCCTTATTCTTGTGTTATGTGAAGGAGTAAATAGTGTTTCCTTATTCACTTTCTCCATGCCATTCATGATTTTACAGACTTCTATCATATCTCCCCTTAGTCTTCTCTTTTCCAAGCTGAAAAGTCCCAGGCTATGTCTACGCTATGGGGCTTTATTGGAAAAAGGTACGCAAATTGCACTCCACAATTTGTATACCTTTTTCCAATAGTTTTTTCAGAAGAAGCTTTTCTGAAATTTGGCCCGTCTACACTGGGCCAAATTTCAGAAAAAAACCCTCTTTTGGAAGAGCCCTTCTTCTTCGTGGGAGGAGGAAGACAGGGCTTCCGAAAGAGCGTGTCTGCTCTTCCACAAAAAAAAAGCAGAAGAGCAGACAACGCGTTCCCCGAAGTCTAGACATAGCTCCGGTCTCTTTAGTCTTTGCTCATATGGAAGCTGTTACATGCCCTTATTCATTTTTGTTGTCCGGTCTCTCTCTCTCTCTCTCTCTCTTTTTCTTACAGTTCCAATTTTTTTTTTTTTACAAACTGTAATAGATTGTGGAAAAGATAGAAAGAAGACAGGAAGAAAGCCATGTTCCCACACATAACATTTCCCAAAAGAAAACTGGAATTTCCTAACAGGAAAATTTCTAAAGTAGATTTTTCATATGGAATTCTTGTGTGAAAAAAAAATCTTGGTAGACAAGTTCCCTCAGTAATCCAATAACAAGAAGCAAGTAATATCTGTGAAGTTATTTAAATATATTTGCATCAATCTTAGACCTATCTCAATCACCAACCTTTTTTACACAGAATAAGGTTCTTTTACTTTTTTTTATTTTAAATTACTTCTCACTTAGGGTGTCTACACAGCAGCATTATTTCGGAATAATATAGTGCACATGTACACTACAAACCTTTATTTTGAAATAATGTCAAGCTGAAGGACTTCTTACTCTGACTCATGGTAACCCTCATTTCATGAGGAGTAAGGGAAGTCGAAGGAAGAGTGTTCTTCCTTCAACTTCCTGCTGTGTAGACAGCGCCAAAAGCCGAATTAAGCTATTTTGACTTCAGCTATGCAACTGATGTAGCTGAAGTTGCGTAGCTTATTCTGACTTTAGCCCTGCTGTGTAGATGTGTCCTTAAATACCATTTTTCTCTATGGCAACATAAGGTCTGGCCAGAAAAGAACATTTGGGGCTCTCTTCTTAGAGTTTCCATTACTCACATGTATGCTGTGTTATGCTTAGTATCTATGACTCAACTTATGTTTTGTTCTGACAATATTTTTTGCACAGAATACCATCATATGTAATAAAATCTCTAACCTAAGTTTTATATTTGGAGATACCTGGGGTTTTTATAGAAAAGTTGGGTCATTTAGTATCTTAATTTGTCCAATTTTCTTTCAGAAATGGATAGTATTTGAATAATATTTACTTTATGTTCTTTCTTCTCCAGCATCTTTCAGAAGGTATAGGCTCTCTATAAGGCATATCTGCTATAAAATACTTCTTACCAGGACTATTTTTAACAAGTAATGAATACTTTATGTTCAATGATTATTTTTAAAAATTCAATGTAGTGCTTTGCACAATGGTTTCTGTACTATACCTTCCAGGGGTTTATCTATTCCTGTCCATAAACACATTAATAAAACTGATCACAAACACATGCAAAAGAAAGCATTTCTATTTCAATCTCAGAACAGTGCTGCTGTGTGTTACTTGGTGCTTTGGAAACATACGCCACTGGGTGATCATCTAGCCAAAACCTGTATGCAACCTACATGAGGTTTTTGGGTGGTTTGGTTTTCAACCAAACATTCCCCCAGCGTGGTGGTAAAAAGAGTCAGTGAGTGAGGATGAGGGAAAGCAATCGATGGGGTGGGGGTTGGACGAGTGGGGTAGGGCCTAGAAGAAGGGCAAGGGCGTTTGGTTTGGTTTGGTCAGAAAGTTGGCAACCCTAGATTGCATCACCCGAGTTACTGTGTTCTTTATTAATCTCAAAATATTTCAGGAGTGATGCTTCAGTGACAATTTTTTCTTCAATTTCCAAAAATTATTTGCCAGCCTTTTTAATGTCATGTCATGGTATCATCAGCCTGCATTCTGAGTGGAACATTTAAATGTGACAACTTAGGGATGAATGTGCTTAGATATGTTAACATGCCCATGTATTTCCCTCAGGCTTCCCGGTTACAGGGTCTCTTCATTTTGTACAATTGTTTTCACCTGTTTTGGTGGAGCTCATCTTCAACACTGAATACATATCCTGTCTTATGTAACTAGCCTCATTTGACCTGATCTAGTGTATTGTTCCCATTGAGTTAAAGTTCTATTTCTTTGCATGCTACAAAATATTACTCAATCTCTTAATACACCACTCATAATTTTCACTAAAAATCAGCAGAGCAGGGTGCCAATAGCCCCTGTCCATGCGGAGGGCCCTGCGCTCCCTGCAGACAGAGGCTGCTCCGATATTTCACAGAGCAGCCTCTGTTCATGGTGAGCTGCCCCATGCTTAAACTAGCTCCCCACATGGACCGGCTTCTGCCTGCCGCCCTCCATGACTGTCTTTGTATCAGAGGCAGCAGTGCAGGATGGCAGACAGCTCCCCTGCACGCTCTTAATTTAAAACTCAGACCAGAGGGCTGGGACTGATCCAGCCTTCCAGTCCGAGTTATAAATGCAGAGCATGTGGGGAGAGGAGGTGGTTGTTGCGGTTAACCAGGACCGCTAACCGATAAGCAATAGCTTATCAATTAAATGGTCATCTGGCTAGCTACTAACATCCTTACTACCTAGGAAGGAGTACTGCAGAAAGGGATTTAGGGGTCATAGTTGGACCACAAGCTAAGTATGAGTCAACAGTGTGACATTGCTGGAAAAAAAAAAAAAGCAAACATGATTCTGGGATGCATTAACAGGCATGTTGTATGCAAGACATAAGAAATAATTCTTCTGCTTTACCCTGCACTGTTCAGGCCTCAGCTGGAGTACTGTGCCCAGTTCTGGGGACCACATTTCAGGAAACATGGACAAATTGGAGAAGGTCCAGAGAAGAGCAACAAAAATGATTAAAGGTCTAAAAAATATGACCTATGAGGGAAGACTGAAAGAACTGGATTTTTATAGTTTGGAAAAGAGAAGACTGAGAGGGACATGATAACTGTTTTCAAGTCTCTAAAAGGTTCTTACAAGGAGGAGGGGAAAAATAGTCTCCTTAATTCCTGATGACCGAACAAGAAGCAATGGGCTTAAATTGCAGCAAGAGCAGTGTAGGTTGAACATTACAAGACAGGGGCCAATAACCACTAACTCCAGTGGCTCTCACAGTTCTAACATGGCAGATGCTTTCAAGACACAACTGTGCCTCTTCTCACAGTTTGTCTTTTTAGTAACTTAAATAACAGCAAACATAGATGTCAGCCTATATGTTCTCCTCAGATTGGCTGTTCCTACCAGCAGGGATTTTCCCAAGAAATTTTCTATCTCAGCCGCTTCTATACAAGAGAGGCATATCAATCACCTTTATATCTTGAAGTTAACACACTACACCTGCTAATATGAATCAGCAGTGGGTACTTTGCATCTTTATGCAAGCTTAAGGTGACTCTAGAGTCCCATTTATCAATGGAGGGATATAGAAACTGCCTGCCAGCCTGGTCACAGAGCCTTATTTTCTCCAAACAGATATCCACCATAATTTTCTTTCATCCTTTCTTTGTCATATTTTTTTTCAGAAAGCACTTTTCTCTTCTTAGTTGGAATGGCTCAGAAGGGTTCTCCCAGATATAGTTCATCCCTTTGAGTGTCACAGGTTACAGAATGCCTCTGCTTGAACTATCACATTGTCCTGGTTAGCATCCCACTTCCTTCTGCTTCTCAAATGTGTGTTTTCACAGTGCAGTCTCTGGCTCCTTGTACACAGCTATAGAGACCCATATACATTTCTCTGTCAGAGTTGCCTTTGTAACCTAAGTGCTGTTTTGAACTGGAATCATTCCACAATCAATACCCAGCCTCTTTTGTAATTTCCAGTTAAAAAAACACTGAACCAAATTCAGTTCTGGCATAAGCAGATGTACAGTGCTTCCCTTCCTCTCTCCTGTATCACTTTGCCCGCAAGATTTTTAATTAATATAATTCAATTGGCCTTTCTCCAGAACAGGGGTTTTGGAAATAATTCATTTTGTGGGTATTGCCTGCTAGAAGATCCTTAATTTTTATTTAGCTGGTAATAATTCATAGTCCTCAAATTTTAACAGCTCATTCTTGAAGGGGGAATGGGCAATGTCTCTTTTTTAGAGTTTCACTGTACTTGTATGGAGGTACCATAATCTGTTGGGCAGCTTATAAAAGAAATATCCATTTGGATTTCTTCAGAACATTCTTTTCTTTAACTTTTAACATATGTCTTTAACTTTTATTAAACCAGGAAAAATTATCAGGGGCATCTAGGGCCTTGTCTATGCACAGAAGGAACTAGATTGTCTTTAATACTATTTTTAAACAAACAACTTTAAACCCTTCTGTGGCCACTCTCAAGCCTGGTCTGTACTAGACCAGGAAGGTCCGCTTAAGGTAGGCAACTCCAGCTATGCAAAATGCGTAGCTTGAGTCAGCTTACCTGAAGCAGAGCCTTGGCTGCGTCCAAACAGCAGGAGGCCAAAGGGAGCAAATACTCCTGTTGGCTTCCCTTACCCCTTGCAAAATGAGGAGTACCAGGCTGCCCTCAGCATTTGATTTAGCGGGTCTATACTAGACACACTAAATTGAACACCAGAAGATTGACCTCCAGAACATTGATCTTCTAGCAAATATAGGCGTGCCCTCAGAGTATGTCTGTGTAAGAGATAGAAATTACACCTCTATCTCAAGTAAACATACCCTCACTAGTTCTGATTGAAATAGTGTACTACAAAGAACAGCTATGGAGGTTTAAGCATTGAGACATGCAGTAACCACACATGTACATACTTAGTGTCTTGGACAGGATCGTAGTCAGGGCAACTAGCTCCTTATGCTGCTGGCTTCTCTTCGGCAACACTTCTGTTTTTGATCAGAGTTAGTATGGGTATGTCTGCTCAAGCTGGAAATTATGCCTTCTAGCTACAGGGGAGGGCTGCAAGCCTAGTGAGGGGCGTGTTTTGGTGGCTCTGTGATGGGGCAGGGCAAAAGGATAGCATAGGTGAGGTCCCATACAATCTTCAGCCCCCACAGGAAAGACTTGATCTGGCGGAATGTGTCATGAGATTTGGAGCCATAAGAACCATGTGCAAAGGGCCACTTCCTGTTTGCGGGTTTCCATCAGGCAACCCATCCTTCTTCCTCTGCTAGCCCAGACGGGGCTACAGCAGGGCAGCCTCCATGGGCTCTGCCTTTTGCTGCTGCAAGTGGGCTAGCAGCTGTGCAACCCAGCAGGACCATACCTAGGAGGTTTTACTTTGAAGCAATTCACTGTCATGGTGCTCCATGGGGAGCTGTTCATGAGCCAGGTCATGGCCCAAGGCAAGGGCTGCCTCCTCTCTCCCATGGACCCTGAGAGGCATATGGTGCTATGGTGGTTGGGGTTAGGAATTCTTAGGGAGGTGAGGGCTGAGCCCCGTGGCCCAGGCAAAGCTTTAGTGGGGAATCCTAGCTGCCTTAGGCTCTGGGCCATGCCCGTGAGGGACTGCTTGTTGCCCTGTGGGACCTGAATTGGCAGCAATAGAAGCTCTTGGATATGCACTAAGCTGGCTTCACCCCAGTCAAATGCTCCCTCAGCAGTGCAACCAGTCTGCCCCCTGTCTGCAGAGCAGAATCTACCTGGTAATCTTCTTTGTCCTTACCCTAGGTCCATTGCTGTTCCAGCAGGGCAGGGCAGTGACTGAGTTGATTGACCTAATCTGGGACTAGGTCTGATACATCTTGGCATGATTCTTACTCCTGGCACAGAGCCCCTTTCTATTTGAGCATTCCCCTGTACTTATGGTCTCTCCTTCTTTGTCCGTGGGGTACCAGCCATGCATGCAGCCTAATCCTATGCACAACTGTCATGGGATGCTCTACTCCCTGCTGAGTGGCACCTCCTTCTGGCAATCCTGGGCCTAGCTCCACCCAGTTCAGCATGCCCTTTCTTCTCTTCCACTGTTAGAATTCTCTTCCCACTCACTGAGTCTCAGTACAGCCTTCCAGCCAGGTTACTCTGTGATTTCCCCTTCCAGGGAAGTCTCTCCTCACCAGCAGCACCAGCAAGTCCTCATTCCTGCTCCTCAATCACTGCCCCAGGGACTCTGGGGGTATGTCTAGACTACATGCCTCTGTTGCCAGAGGCATGTAAATTAGACTACCCGACATAGTCAATGAAGCCAGGATTTAAATATCCCCAGCTTCATTAAAATAAAAATGGCCACCGCACTGTGCTGGCTCAGCTGATCATCGGCACAGCGCAGCAGTCAAGACGCGGATTGGTCGACAGGGAACGCCTTTGTCGACCGCTCCTGTAAACCTTGTTTCACGAGGCATAAGGGAGCAGTCGACAAAGGCGTTCCCTGTCAACCGATCTGCATCTTGACTGCAGCACTGTGCCGACGATCAGCTGAGCCGGCACAACGTGGCGGCCATTTTTATTTTAATGAAGCTGGGGATATTTGAATCCCGGCTTCATTGACTATGTCGGGTAGTCTAATTTACATGCCTCTGGCGACAGAGGCATGAAGTCTAGACATACCCAGGCAGTCTTCCCATCCACTTCCACTAGCAATGCCCTCTACAGTGGATGGGAGAGGACCCCAGCCCTGTTCCTTCTAATTAGCCCTGTCCTTTCAGCCTACATCTCACCCCCTCACAACAAAAACTGGCACTTCGGGAGGTGAAAAAGGAAAGCTCCAATCACTTGGCAATTGCTAGTATGTCTGGAGTTGCTGTGGCTGGTGACTTTGTCCTTTTGAGATGTGGTCAGCAAGCTGATATAATCAGACATCTATTGAGGAATGTCCATTTTCACGCCAAATACAGACTCCAGGTTCTCTGGTACAGCAGTTTAATAGATTAAAGGCCTACTTTAGACGAATGGGCATGGGGAGTGAAGATTAGGTGCTGAGAGAAGTAGAGCCACCCCTGGGTGAAGTTCTGCTTGCCCCCAAATGGTTCATGCTTCATGAAACGTGCACACTGTGCTCAGAACGGAGGCTTGTCTGTGTCCCTGTCCTTTCTGAAAGGAACGGGAATGCACATAAACCATTACAGCAAGAATGGTGCTAAGGGCAGAACACATGGTCTTATTTTAGCTCATGTCTCATCCACTATGCTGTGGAAGAGAGATTGCCCTTTCTGCCATGATGCACAGCAGCCCTTCACAGGGAGTTCAAGGAGTGACTCCATTTGCATGGAATCTTCTATGTGACTATGGCTTCTCTTCTGTCCAGAGATGTTTATGCTACCAAATAAAAATGGGGCATGTACTACTCATTTCACTGCCACGCATGTGTCTGGGCTTAACAATGGCATAGCCAATGCTCTTAATTCCAGGTCAACAGAGGCCAAGGAAGGGCTAGAATAGAAAGCAACAGCCCTACGGTGACTTGGTTGCTAAAAGCCATAACTGTGGCCAAGGGAGTACTTACACCCCATACCTTTTTAGCTTACGCAATGCTGTGTGAGGAGCTCCAAGGGTGCTGAGGGTCTACACATGGCCTGGCTTATACTGGAGCTCCACATTTGGCAGGTTCATGGTCTTACTATAGATAACTGGTTACACAGAGTGGCCTTTTACTGCTAGTTTGTAGGCCATCTTGACCCCAACTGGGTATTCATGGCCTAGCAGGCATCTACCCTGGCTGCCAGGATGTGGCACAGTGGCAGAAAGCCACTGACTTTACAGGTCCTGACAATTAGTTGAGGTTCTTCCCTGGCCCTATCTTTCGTGGGGTCAGGCTATACTCTTCAAGGCAGCTTTTCTGATGGAATTCTTTGGGGTCTATAACCAAGTGCAACTCACTGCCATGGGCGCCTCCTGCTGGTCACTCAGAAATTAGCTTTTCAGCGCTGGGATGCCCCCTTTCATCTGGTATCATGTCTGCTCTTACCTATTTTTATTTCCACCTGTGGGTACTACCCTATCACAGTTCCTCCACACTCTGGGTACCCTAACCCCCTATACCTACCTTGCCTCAGTGACCCACTGCCTGTCTTAGTCTAGCCCCTTAGACTAAGGGGCTAGACTAGGAATAGAAATTGGGGGGGGGTTCGAATTTACGGGGGGGGTGTCAGGGCCGATGAGGGGTGAGATCGTGAGGGTGAAGGTGGGCTGTATGGCACCACAGTAAAAACTAAAAAATGTTTCATGACCACTTTATTAGATTTAACTCATGTTTTAAAATCACACAAATTAAAGTTGGCTACTCAAGCCTTCTATGAAGCACTACGTCTGCATCCTTCTTGGTTTCTTGTTATAATTTTGCACAACTCTGTTAATGAACTTCTCGAATGCAATGCGTTCATCTTCGGTGGCTTCTCGTGTGTCCGGTACTTCCATTCCTTCAATTGATATGCTCATTAGTTCATTCACATGATCAGGCAGAAGGTGACTTCTTTCAGAACACAAAATTCTATTCAATGATGAAAAAGATCACTCAGCTGTAGCTGTTGTGACTGGGAGTAGCAAGAGATGAATTCCTACTTCTTTCATCCCAGGAAACATAGCACAAAGATCTGGTCGAGCCACTAGTGATGATAAAAAAGAAGTTAAAGTCAAATCTTCATTCATTCGTTGTATGATATTCCACTCTGTGTTCAAATTCTCTATTCTGTCCCGAGCACATGGCGGCCCCATTGCTGGTAGTGCCTCACTCCACTCAACTGTCGGCGTTTTATAGGACAAGCATCTGTAAAAACTACGTAGAGGTTGAGTAGAGCCTAGAAGTCGCTGTTGTAGATTTTTACGAATCAAGTCTGTGTACTTTTTCAGTTGTCTTAATAAACACTTCTTGTCCTCTTCACTTAAGGATTCAATATAAATGCCTTCATTAGCCAACTTCTGGACTGAAATCTTTGCTTCTTCCAGTACTTTTTCAATGGATAGCACTCTGATTGATCCAAATGTAGCTTCTATTGCTGGACAAAGATCTACTACTGTTGTAGCAGATGCCTGGATGGCATTGTTTAATGACCCAAGTGGTTTCAACAGTAGATTTACCAGAGAGAATGGCAATAGTCTTCTCTGAATGTAGTAGCAAAAGTAGTCCACCAGCCTCACTACTTAGATCCATCCCATCTTGGTAGATACTTTCCAAAGCCAGTAATAACGGCTGGAGTAATTTTAAGACAACAGCCAAGGATCGCTCATGAGAAAGCCAGCAGGTTTTCCCAGGTTGGACTAATTTGAATTTCAGTCCCAGTGTATCTTCTATATTTTCCAAGATATTCAGTCTTTTTGTACTCTTGCTGAAAAAAGAATATAATGAAGACATTAAATTTATAGCTTTTTTAATGTCTTTTGAAGATTTTGCAGCTCATACTAGTGCTAGTTGAAGTAGATGGCCTCTGCAGTGTGTATAGGAGAAATTAGGGTTACACTTTTCTCTGAGCAAAGCTTGTACTCCACCATGTCTTCCAGAGAAGTTTGCAGCTCCATCAAATGCACAAGCAACCATCTGTTTGGGGTCCAATTGACAAGCATTTAACTCTAAGATGTGGGTTGTCACAGATGCAGCCGATGTGTTTTCTAGAACTTGAACATCTAGAAATGCATCTACTGGCCTACAACTGACATCAAGATAACGTACACAATGACTTAATACTTGATGCCCATTTCATCCCCCCTCCCTGCATTCAAGTGATTTGTAACCCAACCCCAGCCAAAATTTATCACTTGGGCAACACAGCTCTGTTTGCTAGATACCTAGGTAGATTAGGTGTGAATGTAAATACAATCTGGTCCTGAAGCCTTTCCCCCCAGCCCCCAGCTCATCACTAGCTGTCAGAGAGAGCTCATTTTGACTTTGCTTACAAATCATAATTTGAAATTATTCGGTTGGCCAACATCACCAAAATGAATGCACTGACATGGTCATAAAAAACAACAGCTGTATAAGGAAGCTAGTCTATGTTCATACTTTTCAAATCTATTATACTTTTTCAGATACACTGTATATGCTTTTAAAGTGTGTATTAATGTTTCAATTTCAATTCAAATTTCCAAACAATCATTAAATTGGCTTGTAACTAGTTTACAAAACTGGGGTGGGGGACTGTTGGGGAAATTTAGGGGGGTATATACCCCCATGGGGGGGGGAGGTGTAGGGAAATCCCTGCCCTTACCTCAAGGGCAAACTGCAGTCTGAAATGGCCACTCATCATTGGCAAGGGAGTGTGGACCTGCTGCCTTTGCCTACCCTGGCTGCCTCTCTGCAGCCCTAATAGCTTCAGGTCTTCCTTCAGGCCCTGCAGCCTGGGAGCTTGCCTGGCCAGAGCTTCCCCAGCTCTGCCTGCCTTTCCCCAGCCCTGTTCTAAGTCAAGAAGCCTCTAGCTTCCCTGGCAGCTAGGTCCCTCCTGCTCCATCGCTAGAGTGAATCTGAGTCCCTCCTCCCCTCCAGGAGCCTTTATTTATACTGCCCTCAGCTGGGCCCTAATTGGCTAATACCTGCCACAGCTGCTGGCTCCAGGTCTCTACCCCTCTCCCAGGCTGAATTTTAACTCTTGAAGGGCCAGTGTGGGGCAGACACCCCATCACATGGTCTTTCAGGTCAGTGAATTATTCTCTTCAGCCAAGGAAGAATTTTTGAGGCACTGGGAAGTAGATTCTCTGCACCTCAAGGCCCACAGCTCAAAAAACCAATAAACTGGGGTGGACAAAGCTGTTGTTCGGCACCACTCTAATGATGGGGACTTGTGTTCTGTGCTGGGCACTACAAGCATATGTGGCTCAAAATTCCACTTTGTGGGTGTGTTGAAGACGGGGTCATTCTTGGGCTTGCCCCCAGGAAAACAAGGCTCCCATTCATTCTACATAGGGGGTCATAATTACAGTTAGTCAATTGGGTCTGAGTGTGTCAGAGGTCCAAAATATAGGGCATGGGTAACCAAAGGTCTCTAAGTCCTACGTGCAGCTACCCAAGGGAAGACCAGCAGCACTGGTGAGCAGTAAGTACTATACTTGCCTTCTTCCTCATGTCTGTCATCTAGACTGCATTGGAGTATGTCTATGGCTGGGGATATGGATTTGCTAGCATTAGGTATGTTAAATTGTGTTTATTTTGGTAAACGTGTTACTGCTGAAATTTAAAGTTGGTCCTTTGTCCTTAAACAAGGTCTTCTCCGTATAGCCCAGCTCATCTTTCTGTCTGATCTTACTCTGAAAGCATAAAGTTGAATTTGCATAGTACAGTATTTTCCATGGAAACAGATTCTGATATTATAATGGCTACAAAAAACCACACCTGAACTGCTGGAGGGGAAAAAAAATCCTACTAAACACAAATATGCATATGTAAAATTATTATACCTACCACCTTCTATTTGAAAGCATGACTCTGCTGTATAAAATTAAGGATTGCAAATAGAAGGGCTGAGCCAGCATACATTACAGTCAATGGGAAGACTCTCATTGGCACTGGTGAGAAGCAAAACACCTCTGTGAGATAAGTAAGCATTATTAGTCCCATTATGCAGAGATGAAAGATGAGGCAGGGTGACTGACTGATCATGTGATTCACCCAATGCCACCAAGTAAATCTATGGAAGAGCCAGGAGTAGAAAGAATTCTAATTATCTAACCCTATCTTGTCCTTTAGTAATAAAGGGCTCCTTCCTTGTACTGGAGGCCTAGGTGGATTATACCTTTATGTTAGTAACAATATAGCAGACTTTAAATGCCCTTTCTACCTAACAGGGTGAACTTCATTCAGTAGCACTGAGAACTTGTTGCAAAAGAAAAAAAAAAAAAAGACAATCCCCTTCTACAGAGCAAGAAAGGGCTGATCATAAAAATAGAGAGAAAATGCAAAATGGGTAAATATGAATATTTTAATACATTGTTTGCAGAAATGTATAAAAATATTAAACTATAGAGCCATTTTTTGCTCTCACTGAAACCATTAGCAGTTTTGTTACAATCATGCATCCAGCCCAACAGGTCCATTGTTAGGTTTGTATTTTTAAAAAAATACTTTTTATTATAAAGAAATATATTTAAAAGAGCCCCTGTGGTAAATGGCAGCAGCAGAATGGAATGTCTGAATAAGCTCTTTGAAGCTTGCAGCTTTATGCGCTCAGTACCTTCTGAAGTAGTTAAGAGACAAATGGAGACAGCTCAGGCTTTGCACACTTACTTCAAACATAAGTGAGTGACTATCAGAAAACTGGAGTGGCCATTAAAACTTCAAAGGAGAAGTGTGACCTGAATTTTACTTGCCATAGTCCAGAATTTGTTACTGGAAGATCTCATCAACATTTTCTAATTAGATCGTCTTAATCTGATTTTCAGGTCATGACTCACGTAATTTTTTCTGTCCCAAATGGAATTTTATTGTTAAGATTTTAATGCTGATATCATCCAAGGCAGCAGTTCATAAACCGTGGCCATGGACTACTGCTGGTCTAAAAAGTACTCTATGTGTAGAGATCTGGTCACTTGGTGTTGGCTGCTCATTCTTGTTTCGAATCACTAAATCACATTAATAGAAGCTAAAATACATAAAATAATTTCCTGATGTTGATTCTCCAAATAGGCCACTATTGTAATTACAGCAGGGCTGTTACATGACTGTGAATCACAGGTGGGGTGGTCCACTTGGTCAGGGAGGAGAGAGAAGGTAGCTTATATATTCGTGAATGGGAGGGAAGGGGTAGACGAGACGAACTCTCTATGAATCTCTCTACATTATATAAACAATTTGAAAAAACTGCTACTCCAAGGCTAACTTAGATTGTCAAAACTTAAACAGTGAAATAGTCCTGCAGCACCTTAGAGACTAACCAAAAAATGTAAATGGTATCATGAGCTTTCATGGGCACAACCCAGTTCTTCAGATGAATGGAGCAAGGAGTCCACAGTTGCAAATAAACAGCAGAAAAAGAAGAGCTGGGGAGGGAAAGAGAAAGAAAAAAATTGTCAATTTGAATGTCAGTTAGCGTGTCTGTGGTAAATGAGGCTAACAGAGTGGCGCTATAAATGCCCGATACTTAACCTGTAATGTCATTAGGGTGTTGAATGTAGTGGGCCATCCCAGTGAGGTCTTTGTTCAGACCTTGATTCAAGGTGTCAAACTTATAAATGAAACCAAGTTCTGCAGCTTCTCTCTTGAGCTGGTTTTTGAAATGGCCTTGTAATAATATCCATTTTAGATCCATTAGTGAGTGCCCAGGCAAGTTAAAATGCTCCCCAACAGGTTTCTGTGTGTTACCATTTTGAATACCTGATCTGTGTCCATTAATCCTTTGTCGTAGAGACTGTTACAGACTAACGCAGCTTGGCAAGTGATGAGCAGACAAGCTACCAGACCAGTTAATAGGCAGGCATTCGGACAACGTGCCTGATTGCATATCCACATCATTCCTTGTTGTCTAAGAGGTTCTGCACACATTTCTGCTTATACCTCTTCTCATAATTCTCCAGCCCTACTGCTCCCCATTATGTCTCCTAGAACATAACATAAGAATGGCCATACTGGGTCAGACCAAAGGTCCATCTAGCCAGTATCCTGTCTGCCGACAGTGGCCAGTGCCAGGTGCCCCAGAGGGGGTGGACTGAAGACAATGATCTCCTCCACCAGAAAAGCTTTCCTTTACCCTGCGTAACATGCAATCTCCCACTCCTTCTGTATATCACTTCTCAAAACCCAGTTAATTTGACAGTCTCGCTAACAATGACCAAATTCTCAAGCTAGCCTAATGCAACCTAAAAGCCATAATCTGATGCCCATACCTGAGTAGCACCTTGCATTAGGGGTAATCTTACTGACATCTACGAGACTACTCCTAAAGAACTGTACCACATAAAGGCATCAGAATATGGCCTAAAGATAGGCGCAAATGTCCATAAAAACAATTAAGTGAAGGGTCTTAATTTGTAGGAGCCCTCCCCTCTCCCCCTGACTTGATGTCATGTCTTTTTGAGTCATATCTGGTTATAACCAACCTAGATTATAACCTCCTCAGGACAAGGACCGTGTCTCGATTCCCTCTATAAACATCATACACACCTATCACCCCATATATAAATGTTAATTAATATATACACATAGTATCTTTATGCACTGATGACAACACTGCCCACCTGGTTACAGAGCTCTGTGACTTTGTCCTCACCCACAACTATTTCTAATTTGGGGGCAATTTATATCTTCATATCAGTGGCACAGCTATGGGCACCTGCATGGCCCCACAATCAGAGTTCTCTGAGATTTTCCATCCACGAGCGGAGTGAGATTTGTCTTGGGCACCAATATTGAGGTCATGTGCACTTGTTCGGATGTGTGCCACTATGGCACCCAAGTTATAAACTTCTCCCTTTTCCCCTCTGCTTCCATGTCTCCCACCCTCCCCTCACTCCATCTGCTCCCCTGGTGCCTGCTGCTGCCGCCCCATCCCTCACCCTCCTCTGCTGTCCTGGATCCTGCCCTTCTTACTCCCCTCAGCCCTCCTGGGAATTGCCCCACCTTCCCATCCTCTTTGACCCCTTCACCAGCCACCCCCCCCCATGTCCACTCCCTCTCTAGTCCCCCTCCCCATCCCCTCTCCTAACACCTCCCTCTACTCACCTGCCCTGCCTCTCTCCTTTGCTCTCTGGTGCCCATTCCTCTCCTCCACTCCCCTATGTCTGCCCTTCTGCTTCACCCCCACAATCCCCCTGGCACCTGCACCTTCCCTTACCCCCTGCACCTTCCCGGTGCATCCCCCTTCCCTCACTGCCTCTGCCCTCCTAACTCCTTCCCCCCATTGCCCTCTTCCTCCCTGGTGCCCACCCCCTCACCACCCTCTGCCCCAGTTCTCCTCACACCCCTCTGCGCCCTCACACATCCCTCTGCGCCCTCACACATGACTTACTCCAACCCCCACCTTCTTCATGCTCACCCCTCCTTTCAACCCCTCTTATCCCTGCACCCACTCGTTCCCTCTCCCCTTCCTTCTTCTTGCCCCCATTCCCCTCCTCTCCCCGCTCCCACCACCACTGACACCTTCCCATTCCTCCCTACCACCTCTCCTCCTGCCCTTTCCCCTCATTGTCTCCTCTTGGCCCCCTGGCATTTGTCTCTCCTCCACCTTGCCCCTTGGTGCCTTCCCTTTTCTTCTCCTGCCCTGGCTCCCTTCTCTTCCCTCAGCACAAACCCCTTTCTGTCTTCACCCACTTTCCCCTTAGGTCTCCCCTTGCCCCGTCCTTTCCCTTCCCTTCTGCCATCCTGCCACCTGCACATGCCAAGCAGGGCAGCATGGCGAGTGGCTGCCCTGTGTGCCAGGGCTGGAGTCAGGGCCGTGGTGCTATTTTTAGTACTGCAGCCCCGGCTCAGGAGCAGCTGTACAGTGGCCCAGCTCCAATCCTGGGACATGGGCGGCACACCCCATGTGCCGAGACTCGAGCCAGGGCCACAGTGCTAATTTTAGTACTGCATCCTGGCCCCAGGAGCAACCACACAGCCATGGCCCCAGCTGTTCCCAGGGGCTGGGCCACACAGCTTGTGGCTGCCCTGTGTGCCAGGACTGGAGCTAGGACACAAGTGCTATTTTTAGTTCCATGGCCCAGGCTCCAACCCCAGCAGCTGCCATGCAGGCTGCATGGCGGCTACCCAGCTGCTACTGGGGTGGGTAGTCACCTGCCACGCAACCCCACCCCCAACAGCAGCTTGGGCCACAGCTGCACAGCTCTGTCAATGTCTTTATAGCTGATCTCGAACGTTTCCTCAACTGTTGCCACCCAGCACCCTTACTCTACTTATGCTACATTGACAACATTTTGATCATATGGACCCTTGGGAAAGAGACCCTTAAAGAATTCCACAGGGATTTCAACACCTTCCACCCTACCATGAACCTCAGCCTGGACCAGTCTACACAAGAGATCCTCTTCCTTGACACTACAGTACAATTACATGACAGCAATATTTCTACCACTTTATACGGGAAACCTACTGACTGTTACACTTACCTACATGCCTCTAGCTTCATCCAAGAGACATTTCCCAATCAACTGTTTACAGCCAAGTCCTAAAATACAACTGGATTTGCTCCAATCCCACAGACAAAGACAAACACCTACAGGATCTCTATCAGGCATTCTTAAAACTAAGATACCCATCCAGGAAAGGGAAAGAACAGATTGATAGAGCCAGACAAGTACCCATGCATCAGATTCTTCAAGATAGGCCCAACAAAGAAAAACAACAGAACACCACTGGAAATTACTTACACCCCCCAACTTAAACCCATCCTGCACATTATTAACCATCTACAACCTGTCCTGGAAAATGACCCCTCACTCTCACAGGCCTTGGAAACAGGCCAATCCTCGCCTACAGACAATCCCCTAACCTCAAACAAATTATTTCCAGCAACCACGCAGCACACCTCCATCATACTCACTGAAAAACCCACCCCTGCATTCAACTCCAGTGCCAACTCTGTCCATAAAGCTATACAAGTGACATCACAGAACCAAACCCCATAAGCCACCACGTCAGAGGCTCATAACTGCACATCCACCAATGTGATCTACGTCATCAAGTGCCAGCAATGCCCCTCTGACGTGTATAGTGGCCAAGCTGGACAGTCTCACCAAAGGATTAATGGACACTAATAAGATATTCGAAATGGTAACACATAGAAACCTGTTGAGGAGCATTTTAACTTAGCTGGGCACTCACTAATGGATCTAAAAGTGACGACATTATTACAAGCAATTTCAAAAACCAGCTGGAGAGAGAAGCTGCAGAACTTGATTTCATTTATAAGTATGACACCTGCAATAGAGGTTTAAACAAAGATCTTAACTGGATGGCCCGCTACATTCCACATCTTGATGACATATAAAGCCAAGCATCAGGTACTTACAGTACTTAGAACCCACCCTATCAGTCTCATTTACCATGTTCACTAACTGACAATATACTTTTTTCCTTCTCTTTCCCTCCCTATTCCCCTCTTTCTCAATATTTATTTGACCCTGGGCCTCTTAACTCCATTCATCTGAAGAAGTGGGTTGTGCCCACAAAAGCTCATGATACCATCTACATTTTTTGTTAGTCTCTAAGGTGCTGCAAGACTATTTGTTGTTTTTTAAGTGTATTCAGTTACAGGCTAACACGGTTACCTCTCTGAAACATATACAGAGAAATAAATAGACTTTGGGATGACAGCCCTTTAGATATTTGGACTAAGAAACCATTCCTTCAGGTATAGTCTGGTCTGTTTCCATTTCTGCTAGATCTCACAAATAATTGTAACCTGTCAAGACTTGCCTACATGGTGTGTTAGTCTGCACTAGTAGGGTGTAAATTCTAGTGCATACTAGCATGTCATGCACTAAAAGGTCTCCAGGACATGTTAATCTCATGCTATTTGAAATGGAACTATGTTAATGTGCACTGGGGAACAGTTAGTGTAGACCAGCCAGATTTACATAGGCCAGTTAGTGTGCAAAATGCAGGTGTGGACTAGAATTTACATCCCACTGGTGCAAACTAACATACCATGTACACAAGCCCCCAGTCACCTATCATAACCTAGAGATCCTACATTTGCAGAGCTTTGGACCATTGCCAGTGAAGTCAATGTGACAATTCATAAAAATAAGGACTAAAGCTGTGTAAAATATGGTTCAATGACTGTAAAAGTTTCATGTGAAAAATTTCAACCAGCTCTATTAGAAACTTCTCAAGTTCAGGAAGTTGCATGATTGAGCCCCAAAAGGTGTAGTTACTTCACTTACAGAGGGACGGGCAAATATGGCAATGCTTGTACTTTTCAGATAAAACGTTATTATACATCCCAGAGTCCTGCCTGGCTATCTCCCATCTTTTAAAAAATGGTTTAGTTAAAATTAAATAGAAAAAGATGTCACTCCACCCACGCTGGTGCCCCCAAAAGTAGTCAGAATTGCACTCCGAGAAAAATAGCTATTCAGCAGCACATCCACCAAAGTCAATGAAATTAATGTAATGACCCAGTAATTCAAAACAGCATGATACACGCTGCCTTCAGGTTTCCCTTAGAAGCCCTTTCAAATAGATGATGGTCTTTGCAATGTACCTGGAAAGTCAACAATTTCAGGCTGCTTCAGACACAGGATTTTGGTCCCATTGTATGAGTCATAGAAGTTTTAAACCACTGTACAAAAGGCCCTATATTTGTAGGGAATTAGCCCTTATCTGCAGAATTATGCTCTACAATTTCTTTCACTTGAACCTATAGTTGCCAAATTATAATAGCTACAGTTGTGTGTGATTTTGTAGAGAAGGGTAGTGTGGAGAATAGGAATGAAGAGTATTTCAAGGAGCATAAATTAATATTGATATAAAATGTAGGTGACTTTCAGCAGAATTTAAGAAATTTGGTTCCGTTGTGTGACGACACATATGAGGCCCTGATTATATAGCAGTCAACTAAAGAAAGTTCTGACACTGGGAGTTTTAAGAAAATGTAAACACTATATTTATGGCAAACATTAATCCTGTTTTCCCCCCAATAGAATACTTGGGCTTTTTCTATTGCTAATAAGAGATACCTCAGATTGCCAAAGTAACTGCAGGAGCATCAGCTTCTCAGCTGAGGGTGATATATCTCTGAGCTATACGCAGTGACAAATTAGTGCATTTCTTCTTTTATTTATAGGCAAACAAGTCTCCCTATTACTAACGGTGCGTCTACACTGCACAGTTATTCCGGAATAACAGCTGTTATTCCTGAAAAACAATACTAGCATCCATACAGCAATTGCTTTATTCCAAAAGAAAAATCAAAATAACTGAGGGCTTTTTCCAACATTGGTAAACCTCATTCCACAAGGAATAATGCCTCTTCCGAAAAAGCTATTTCGGAAAAGGGTGTTTATGGATGCCCCACTGCTGCTATGTCAAAATAGCTTCTCACCAGGGCCATTCTAAATTATTCCACCTCAGTGCCTACTGGGGCTCTAAATCAAGCACGTCCACATTAGGGGAGCCTGCCTCGGACTAATTTTGAGGCTTCCCTGTAGTGTGGGGAAGCCCCGGCAGTTTAGACAGGGCATTTTCGACAGAAATGCCCCGTTTCAAAAGATCCTGTACTCCCTTTGAAACGGGGCATTTCTGTCGAAAATGCCCCGTCTAAACTGCCGTTTTTTCGAAAAGCCCCATTATGCAAATGAAGCGTGGGATATTTAAATCCCCGCTTCATTTGCGCTTTCAATAAGTCTAATTTCCATCCCTCTGCCAACAAAGGGGTGTAGTTTAGATGTAGCCTTTATGTCTAATCCCTATGTCCTTCCCCACATGGATCCTGATTCCATAGGTTTCTAAGATGAGGGGAGGCAGGGGATGATGTTATCACAAAGGTGATAGTAGGAGGACTGAGAACTACAGACCTTGGGATGATGGGCATAGTTTGGGAAAAGTGTGGGGGGGGTATTGCCCCCGAAACTGCAAGTCAATTTACCCCTACGAATGGCTCCACTGGTCTGACTGGAGCTGTCTCACCAAATATAGAAGTCTAACTATACCTATGATTGGGAGCTCAGTCTGGCCTCATGTTAATGATGCTATGGAATCAGATGTCAGCCTCTGGAAGCAGTTGCTGTTATAACAACTGCGGGTAAAAACTTATTTTAAAACAATCTTATAAATAACTTAGCCACGTCCTTTCAAACATTCACCTCTCAGCTCCAACTATAGATTTCCTCCTGAGCATACCTGGAAAACAACTTTCTCTATGTTTTCTTAATGAAAGGCGTTTATTGTGGATACTTCTCCTTTCCCAGACACACAAAGATGTGCCTTCGTTGTGCATTTTTCTCTAAAGTAGTTAAATGTATTCATATAACAATTTTTTTTGTAAAGAGGAGATTGGTCTTGATGCTTACTAGGACCATGTCACAGTAGCTTGTGTTGCTGCATAATGAAGCACCACTAGACAGAACAGTCACTTGTGGCAGGTAGCAAAGAAATTTCAATAAAGTAAACTCTCAGTATTATCAAAATTATACATTTGGGGCTGTTAGCGTGGCCTAGAAAAAGATGAGGACAGGCTCATCTCATTAAATGAGAAGAAATAGTGGAATTAGCTTGAATCTAATTACAAGCCACACTATCTAATGTAAAAACATGACTGTTTTTTCACTCCCATTCATTTTGGCTAGTAATTAGTTTTGGCCTCTAAAATGCCACCCTTTAATCATCCAAACACAGATGTGATTTGCCGTGCAATTTAATCTTGCTTTAATGAAGAACTAATGGACGCATCGCAAATTACTTTCCCTGTTGGAGAAAAATTCTATTTCCTGCTTTTCAAAAGATCAAGAGTATCTTGTGATAATAGCCCAAGCGGCCCTGGCAGCCTCATCGCACAGAGCAAACAAGCTCTTTTACTCAACTCCCAATTCAATGGAGAAAAAGAGGCTACAATTAGCAACAAAGCAGGGGAAACGCAGCATTACAGCCGAATCACTTTCTGCAGCTCAACCCCCAGCAACCACTGCCTTGTTAGAGCCAGGTCTAAAGTGTCAGGATTGAACAATGTGCTGTGATAAATTACTCTCTTCAAACAGCTGCACTGCTAATTTTCAATTATACACACAAATGGCTCTCAGATTGGAAGAAAATGGAGTGTGCAGGGAGAACAGTAGTAGATTTCTATGTTTGTTTGGTGGTGAGTGTGGAGGCGGGAGAGTGACATCCTGAAAAGAAAGCTGTAGCATGTGGAGTCCGTGTTTCAACATCAGATGATGAGCCCTCCCCAAATCTTATAGAACCCAGTGGTTTCCTTTCCAAAGCTCAATTCTGCTGAGAGGAAGAGTGAAGAAGCCAAATTAGTTAGATCCATTTTTAGATCTAAAAGGCTTTTACTCAGACCACTAAGGTGACCAAAGTATCAGATGCAAAGTACCTGAACTCTGGAGATACAGTTTCAAATCCTAGCAGAGATGAGTTACCCCATCATCCTACCAAGGGAGAGAGAGGTTGAACCTCTCTAGTCTGGCGCACTCTGATCTGGCAACATCTGTGGTCTGGCATGATTTTAGTTAACCATATGTCCACTTATCGGGGGCGTGGCCAAGTTTCCCACAGTCCCATAAAGTTTGTTTACAGCTACCAGTCCTGGCTTTCAGTGTTCTGTACTGTTATTTGGCTCTAATTTACCCCTAAATGTCTTCTGAGAGTCCAGTAAGCAGTGGAAGTGTTGGTAATGTTGCTAGACAATACTGACCAGAAGGTGCTGGGCAGGAAAGGTTCAGCCTATACACTGTACTCCATACAATTCATTCTGGGGTGGGGGGTTCAATTGGTTGAAGCATTCAAACTGGAGGTGCTGTGGGGATACAAAAAGTGCTATGGGATCTTTACTAACAGCAGGGGTTTAGCCCACGGCCTTGATTAAAGCCACGCTGCTGTTGCACAATGGCCTGCTACAGGGGTTGGCGCACCTTTCAGAAGTGGCATGCCACGATTTAACTTTCCCCATCCCCCTCAGTGCATCCCCTACCCCCTCCGATCCTGCCCCCACATCCCTGTGCCCCCAGTGCACACACCGGCAGGGGAACAGTGCTGGGACTTGCAGCCTCCCAGGAGCAGCGCTGGGGCAAAGATGGACCGGGGGTGGGGGAGTGCAAAGTCACTTATCTGCCCAGCCCAGCCCTTTGACCAAGGCTTGCCCCTTATCTGCAGACTGTGGCTCTGGGGCTGGGGCAAGCAGAGCCCAGGGCTGTCTCCAGCCCCTGGCTGGGGAAGGATCTCCCCACCCGTGGGGAGCAGCTGCAGCTTAGCTCAGGCCCTGGTGCCTCATGGAGGCAGCAGCAGCGTGTGACCAGCCGTGCCACCACGATCTCCGGAGTAGGAGACAGAGCCTGTAGTGGGGGGAGAGGGTTGTTAACTCCTTAGCTCCCAGGAGCTGCCCATCCCAGGGACAGGAAGCCTAGTGTAGAGTCATGCCGCCTGCTCTGCTTGCCAGGCTGCCCAGCCCCTATACATGCTACGTGTGCCACAAAAAAATCATCGTGCACACCACTTATGGCACGCGTACTGTACGTTGCCGACCCCTGGCCTACTACCTTCCAGGCCCACAATTCATATACAGCCAAATCTTGAAACCTTTACTTGGGTCACTGAAATCAACAGGAGTTTTTTCTTGAATCAGGACCCCTAATTTGTAAAGCATTTTGGGATGGAAAAGGGCTATGCAGAGGCAAAACAGTACATTGCCCACATTATCCTGATAGTCCTGTGGCTGTCAACGGGAGCACTTGGATGAAAGACCAAGCTGGATTTGGCCAATTACATTAAGGTTTACATACACGCACAGAGTCCTAGTTTGTTTTCTAAAGAACACGAATAAAGATCTGTGTTCTGCAAAGCCAGCCAAATTGCGTCAACCTCTTTATCATCAGTTTTGTAAAAATGGAAACATGTTTCTTTTGCCTCAGATAGTTTTGTTAGTCATCCCCTTTCAAAAGTGGCAGCTGATTTGGGGTGCATAATTTTTTGTCTGCCCAACCTGACACCCCTTAAAGGGGCCTGATTGCCAAAGAGCAGATGCTTAGCACTTTCTTAAAAGCAGGTTTGTTTGACGTGTCTCAAGCTGAGCACCTAAAAATCACTGGCTGCTTTTAAAAAATTAGGCCAAACTTCTGTTTTTCCATGAAAGGGAAGACAGCTCTAGCAAGTGAAAGCTGTGGAACTGCTCTTTGAAAATGGTAGAATCTTGAATGGGTAAGTGGCCAACTTGATAAAATTATTTGGTTGCTGCTGGACAGAATTTTGCCATTTACCAAAAACAGCTATTCCTACACAGCTCTCATAAAAACATAAGAGTTGTGTCTAGACTGGCAAGATTTTGCTTTTGCGCAAAAACTTGCCAGCTGTCTACACTGGCCGCTTGACTTTGCACAAGAACACTGATGATCTAATGTAAGATTGTCAGTGTTCTTGCACAAATACTATGATGCTCCCGCTCAGAGATAAGCCCTCTTGCGCAAGAGGGCCAGTGTAGACAGGGAAGAACTGTTTTGCGCAAGAAAGCCCCGATGGCGAAAATGGCGATCGGGGCTTTCTTGCGCAAAAATCGCGTCTAGACTGGCCACGGATGCTTTCACGCAAAAGCACTTTTTGCGCAAAGGCACCCGTGCCAATCTAGATGCTCTTTTGCAGAAATACTTTTAACGGAAAAACTTTTCCGTTAAAAGCATTTCCGCAAAATCATGCCAGTCTAGACGCAGCCAAGGAGAAGACACACAAGGCAAGATACTCAGCTGATGTAAAGCAGCAAAACTTCATTGACTTCAATATGTAAATCAATGGAACAATAGCAATTTACATCTGGTCCATGAGCTTTGTACCCTATGCATAGGCATTCATACGAACCCTAAAATTTTAGAGTAAATTTTGGAATAAATTTTAGAGTATCACAATTACACAGTCACCTTAAAATGGTCAAATATGACATACTTAATTAAAATGTTTATGGAAAGCACTGGCAAACTCATCAGATTTGTTATATAAATAGCTATCATTCTGAAAGAAAAGGAAAAAAATCCAGTGATTTTAATAATTCTCAGGCTAGCTTTCCCCCCCCTTCCAATAAATGCTAACATTGTGTCTCCTAATTATGAAGCACATTACCATACAAAAAGGATTATTTTTAAATTTAAAAATGACAGTCACAATTTAAAATGACTTTTCTCAAATATGGCTACTTGGACAAGTTAGAGAGAGTGGTTGCAGCATTGAATTGTAACAAGACAATTTTTTTTTTTTTTTTTTTTGCTGAAGTGGGATTTTACTCCCTCTAGTTTATAATCGTTACAGAAATTTAAACCTCAAACCATTTCAGTCCAAGCTTATACTAAGCTTGTTAGCGGTTTCTGATGCTGCATATGATAGTGCTACAGCATTACCATAAATCAGCAGAATTAACTATGATCTTCAGAAGCATGCCTGAAAGTGGGTGACAGAAGTCTGCAATTTGGTGCTCTGAATATTATGATAACATTCTATATTAAATGTTTATAATCTACTTAGAGCTGAGCTTCAAGTATATTTTATATTTGTGCTTTACCCAATATAAGAAATCATGGGCTATTATGGCCATTGGTGGCAACATGATTTGCAAATCCAAAATTAAAGAAAATATAAAAACATAAGGTGAAGAAGTGTGTGTGTTTTTTCCCTTGATATTGTATTATTAAATTAAGGAAGTTAGAGTTCAGTTGCTGGTTTGCAAATTTAAATACTGTCTAGGAATAAACATACTTTCTCTTCTCTATTTGTATATACAATAAGCTATATCACTGACTGGATTTCAGAAACTCCAGGTGAATACAATGTCCAACTCTCTGGGCTTTAGAGATACAGGGTCAACTTCACCACAGACTTTTGAAAATGGCTTATCTAAATGATTCAACTAGTAGTAAATAATAATTAGGAGTTACAGATAAAATCACACACTCTATTCTTGATCATAGAACACTAGAACTGGAAGGGACCTCAAGAGGTCATCAAGTCCAGTCTCTTGCCCTCATGGCAGGACCTAGTACCATCTAGACCATTCCTGAATATTGATATTCAGTACCAAAACAAACAAACAAAAATGCACGCTCTTATTCTCGATATTCAGTACCAAAAACATTGTTATAATATTTTACAAAATAAGGCTGTGATCCTGAGGAAGTGGAATCCAGAAGTTAAAAAACAGATCTGCTTGCCTTATATACTGGGTTCCCCATCCTCCTTACTGTTGCCCCCACTCTCCACTGTGAGAATCCTATATCAACACTTTTCTGACGGTAAAATATGGGAGATTTTTTTTCCCTTTTGAAAGTATCCAAGCTAGTGCAGTTTTGAATCCTTATTCAATTACATCATTTAACAATAGGCCTCACCCTCTCAAAGGCTAATGAGCAGCTACAGATGTGGATGTTTCACTAGAATGCCATTGGGCCATTCCATCAATCCTTATCATGTAAATGGCCTTCAGAGTTCATGAGCCAGAGCCTCACTTACTTCTGGGGAAATTCTGTGCCACTCCACGCACATAATTAATGAGCGTGCACATTTTTAATTTTTGGAGCAGAAAAAAGCTTCTGCTGAAAATTTGCTACCATTTCCATCTTTTTCCCCCACCAGAGAGCAATATGGTACCAGAACAGAACATCGGCTTCCGGCCAGCTAGGAAAAAGAAAGAGCCTTCTTCATAGCACCTGTCTGGCCAGGTCAGGAGACAGAGGATATGGAGAGGCAGATATTGTGGGGCAGCTGAAGGACTGGAGAGGACCTCATGAGAGCTAGTGGGGAGCACAGACTGCGGCAGAGGCTGAATGAGAATAGAGATGCAGGGCCACATGGGGACAGGAAGGTGCAGGGCCACACGGACATGAGGGAGGCTGAGTGGGAACACAGACAGTTGGGGACAGTGAAGGGGGTACAGAGCCACAAGGGAATGGAGAAGTGGGTGTCTGAGTGGGGTTAGGACATATGTGGACAAGAGCAGATGTGCCTGACTGAATGAGAGAGGTTAGGGGTCCACCAGGGAGTGGGTGATGAAGATCTCTAACAATCCCTCTCCTACCCACAAAACACCTCTTCCATACTTTTCCCACCCATACCCGACAACCCTCCAAGTTCACACCCAAGAGCCTTCCTATCAATTACTTCCCTCTGCCTCAGCTCCTCTATTACCAAAGGCTCCCCCAAGCCTTTGCATTGCCTCTGAAAGGTGCAGGAAATACAGTTCTGTATTACAATTTAAATGAATTATTTCTCAGACTTCTGTATTAATATTCCTAATAAGGAATCTATTGGTCAAAAAACATTTCCCCGAGTCTTTTTTTATTGTCTACATTGTTGTTACAGACATACTTGCTGACAGGTATTTTGAAATAAATGGCCAAAAATTATTGAAACTGGTGTGATCACATGGTATTATTTTGACAAATTAAATATTCAGAAGTTTGCAGAACTTGAAAATATTGTGTGCAGAATTTTTAATTTTTTGGCACAGAATTTCCCCAGGACTAGCTTTACCTAATGAAAATTAATGTAGATCCATACACTTCAATAGAGCTAGGGCTGTCCCTTGTGCTGGAAGCAGAGGTGTGGAATGGTAAGAGGCGGGAACTCCATCTCAGCTGAGGGACAGCCAGAGAAGGAGTCAGATGCTGCTGCCCACCGCTGAACTAGGGACTGACCTGCATCAAGCCCTGTCTCTGGAGGAACATGCAGAAGAGCCGCCACCTGGCAAATATCCAGAGGAGATGCCAGCCAGCAAATACTTCAAGGAGCTGCTAGAACTGCCAGCTGGACAGTACCCTAAGGACCTGGAAGTGACAAAGCCCTACAACCAGGTAGGGGTAGGAAGCAGCTCAGGGAAACCAGACATTAGTCTGGTTGTGTCTGCTGAAGCTTTTTCAGTAGGATCCCCACTGACCTAGTGGCAGGATTCCTCACCAGCATTAGGGCCTTAGGCTGGGACTTGGTGGAGCATAGCGGGCCTGGATTCCCCTACCTCATGCATCCAATTCCACCCCCGGGTGGCAGCTTACCCACCTTAGGCTGGATTGCCTGCATTTGTCTGCAGTCTGCCCCTGCCAGGGAGATCAATCACAGACCGTTTTGTTCTGCCCCAGCTAGAGAGCTTGGAAACTGACTCTTCTGGCTCTGTCCCAGCCAGGGCACTGGGCCACAGATGTTTTTGCTCTGCCCAGCCCCAGGGGGTGTGAGACTGTTAGTGACTGCTTTGCCCTGCCCAGAGGGCTGAGCCTGTACTAATTCCCTGTTGATCAGCTTTCAGCTGTTAGTGAGTTGGAGTGGCATCCCTCTGATGCAGACAGGGAGGGACCACACCAACCCACTACAGGGGTGATGTGCCATCAGAGTTGCTATTTTCCCTATTCTTCTAGCTGAAGTAACTGCAATTTAAAAAGCCATTTTAATTGAAAAGTATGGAAGCAAACAGGCTTGAAAGGGAAGGGGGGGGGCGGCTGGATAGTCCTTTGGATAGCACCAGATGTAGGTTCCATGAGGGAGAGTATCAGAAATTGAGGTTGAGGGAAGAGGTTGGTAGACCCTTAAGGATTTGTTTGATGGTTTGATGCAATAATACTGAGTACCCCTCTATAAGCTGGTGGAACACTGTGATGACTGTTCGATGGACCCTGTGAGAGGTCAGGGATAAAGCCAATTTTTAAGTCAGGACATATTCCAGAACATGTAGAAGAGCTGCTAACCCTGGAGATATTTGTTGGGATGTGCACCAAATCTGACACCTGGACTATTTCTGTAGGTAAGTGTGTCACATGGAGGATTTTCTGCTGTGTAGAAGAATCTCCTGTACTTCCTTTGATCATGAGCTTTCTATGTGCTGGAAGAGTGTAGGAACCAGGCTTTGAGGCTCAGAATCGCCTCGTTGGGAGGTATGGTATGGCCTGAGATGAAGTGCAGAGTGGTAAAAGGGAGATTATCAGGCAGATTGCAAGTTGTATCAGGAAAGGGTAACAGCAAACAATCCTGCATAAGCTCCATCCCTCTTTATCTTTTCATGGTCTTTAGCAGATGAGGACATGAAAGGAAAGTATAAAGAAGGTCCTTGTCTTAGGCTTCCTGGGATACCACTCCCCAAATGGGATCAAACTCCAAAGAATTAGATAAGGGTAAGCCACCTTTAACAATGAAAGGGAGAATGTACACACTGGTTGCTTCCCCTGGTAATAATTGTTTACACTGGGTTTGATAGAAAATAAAAGTGATGTTATTAAGTACAAGCAGTAGGATTTAAGTGAGAACAGGCAGAGCAAAGTAGGTTACAAGTCAAAAGAAACAAAACGCTTGGCTAATTCTACACTGAAACCTCAGTTCAAACTCTTCAAACATGCCCTAAAACCTCTTTTCCAGCTGCCCCTCCAAACCAGGGCTGTCTCCCCACCCTGGGGTCTTCAGCTCCTTCCTTCAGGTGAAGCCCAGCCAAAAGACTCCTACCTTCCTGTTCTTTTTAAAGAATTCCCTTATTGTAGGGGGAGTCACCTGGCCACTCCCTACCAATCACATGAAATAATTTGCTCAAAGCACCTTTGAGTTATGTATATTTGCAGGGCTCGACAAATCACTGAATCTACTCACCCGTGGCGAGTAGATTTCAGCCGGTCACCCCATTCACCGGCGGCGCACGCATGGGCAATGCGGGTCTTGCGCATGTGCAATGCGGGGCTGGCGAGCAGATTTCACTGCTGTTTGTCAAGCCCTGTATATCTGTGTCCATGGGAGACGAGGGGGGTGCGGCGTCACAGTAGGCGTCCTTAGATTGAGAGCTGTGAAACACAGTCTCCCAATTCCAATGGTGGAACGATCAACAAGAAAGCAACCAACTTGAACTACTGAGCTTTAACAAACTTGTTGAGAGCTCTGAAGTCTAGAATGGGTCTCTAGCCTCCCTTCCTTATTGGTATTAGGAAGTAACAAGAGTAGAACACTTTGCCTCATAGATGATGAGGTAGGAGTTCTATAGCTCCTAACTGCAGGAATCGATCTATCTCCTGATGGAGTAGACTCTCATGAGAAGAGTCCCTGAAGAGGGACATGGAAGGGCGTTGTGGAAGCAGCAGGGATGTAAAGTGGATGGAATAACCAGCTCTGATGATCTCTAGGACCCATCTGTCCAATGTTATGCACCCCAGGCACTTAGGACCCCTGCCAGATCGTGGTCAAATGGGTGTGTGGGCTTAGATAGTAGTGGGGAGTCACATGGCACCTCAACCTGCCCATCAAAACTGGTACTTAGAGGCAGGGGTTGGGTCAAAGATTGAGAACCTGAAGGTTTCTATTTTGTGAATTTTTCCTTTTTGGCTCATAGTGTGATTGGAATGAGAGAAATAAGGAATGTGCTGGGATTGGGGACTAAAATGTTTCTCTTGCTTTAGCACGTAGGTTCCCAGTGACCTGAAGGTGATCCTAGAATTTTTCAAGGAGTGGCGAGAGGCATTGGTATTTTCAGTGAAGAGCTGCATCTCAAACAGGAGGTCCTTGATTGTGGTCTGCACCTCCTTTGGGAAACTCGAGATGCCCATCCGATCACTATAGCTGTAGGGACATATCTGGCAGCTTGTTGGTGTCATCAAGGGCTGACAGCAATGATGTTTTTGCTATGGGTGGCCCCTCCTGAAGGATGGCCTTGAAGGAATCTTGAGAACTCTCTGGCTGCTTGTCAACAAAGTGATTTAACTTATTATAATTTGTGTTACGTATTGTGCTGAGTGCCTGGTAAAGGTGACCGAAGAATATGCCTTCCAACAAGAGAGATCAAGGCACTTCCAGTCTCTGCCACAGGGTGTGGTCAGCCATGAGAGTTTAAAGAGTCCACCATGAAGTAATCAGGTGTTGGGCGAGTGACATGGAACTCTGATTCCTTTGAGGGGAAATAATATTTCTTGTTTGTCTGCTTAGATGTCGGGGTTATCGATGCTGGGGTATACTATGCCCTCTTGGCTAGGTCTAGGACACCCTCATTGATTGGAAGGGTGATTTTCAAGGAGGATGATGAGTAGAAGATGTTGATGAGCTGATGGTACATATCTCTGACCTCCTTCAGTGGTATGTGGAAGGGAGCTGCTATCCTTTTTGCCAGTTTCTGAAAAAGGTGGAAGTCATCTGCTATGGACAGTGGTAAGAGAATGACTGATTAATTTTGGGGATGAGGAGGATATGGCCTTAGGTGTTATATCCTATGGCATGTCTTCTATTTGCTCCTCCATTTCTTGAGGCTCTGAGGCCCTTGATGCTGTGGCCAAGGGATCATGCTTGAAGGATTGTTGGTTGTTGCTGTGCCATCCAGGGGTCCTAGTATGGCCACTGCAGTGGCACAGGGCCTGGAGTAGGTGCCCCATGGGGGGTCCTTATTGATGGGGGGTCCCGTAGGGAGCTTGGGAGGAATACTGCAAAATCCCCTCCAACTCACTATCCAACCCCTACTTGACAGTGGAGGAACACAGCAAGATTGCGGGGAGATAACTCATTCTTGGCAATGGCTCAGAACCATGATTTCTGTATTAAGGAGTGAAGAGGCGGGTGTCTCCATCATACCTTTTTAACTGGTCTGATGGAATTCTGCCGGCACCTAGTATTCCAGTGTTGGTGATACCAAGCAAGATGGTGATTGCTTTTGGTTATCCCTGGGCTCATCAAGGGGACTTCCCGTTGTCTTTTTTAACCTGTGAGAAGAGTCCCCAGTTTGTTTTTTCAAAGCATTGTCCTTCCAAGTTGAAGATTAAAGGGAAGACTCATGTCTACCAGAGGGTTAGAATTAGAGAGCCACTTCCATAAAGTTAATTTTTTGGTGCAGCTCTGTCCTTGCAGCATCTTGGCTGGTGTTGCTGGCAGAGAGATGTGGTCCTCACCACAACAGTAGATGCATTGAGAGTGCTTGTCCATGACTGGGATTGCCTTGTTGCAAATGTGGCTCTTCTTGAAATCTACAGAGCCGGCATAGCCTTGTGCAGGGAGGCTCCCTCCCGCCCCCACTGAGTCCTTCCTATGTCTTCTTTCTTCTTCCTTTTTTTAAAGACATGGCCAAATAAAAAGCAGAAGAAACGAAACAAGAGAGGCTTCAAAAGGAAGCTAAAATTTAGCAAATTGATCTCACAATGTAGATGCCTCAGGATTCCTCTTCCATGATTTCAATGCTTCTGGGTCCCACATATAGAAAAAACATGGTGATTCTGCTGTGATTTGCCTCTGGGGCCACCATAGATAGCACCTGGATGATTCAGCCCTGTGGCAAGGTGAGATTAACCCAATCAACCAGGAAGTAACTGATCATCAACATCTAGGCTACGTCTAGACTACAGGCTTCTTTTGGAAGAAGCTTTTTTTGGAAGAGATCTTCCTAAAAAACTTCATCCGAAAGAGAGCACCCACACTGCAAAAGTGCATTGAAAAAGTGATCTGGTTTTTCGAAAGAGAGCGTCCAGACTGAATGGACGCTCTCTCGCATGTAAGCTGTGATTGCTATGGACAAAATGGCCACCAGGGCACCTGTGCTTTCTTCTCTTTCCTCTTCTTCCAAAAGAACTCCCTCTTCCCTGTCCACACATGCCATTTTGCAAAAGAGCTCTTTTGCAAAAAGGCTTCTTCCTCATAGAATGAGGATTACCAATGCCGGAAAACCCCCTCTGTTCTTTCAATTTTCTTGTAGAAGAACACAATTGCAATGTGGACGTTCCTCAAGTTTTGTCGGAAAAATGGCTGTTTTTCCGACAAAACTCTGTAATGTAAACATACCCATAGACTGCTGCTTCCTTCTTTATTACCTGAAATCTGGTCTTTTTACTGTTAGTTTTCCCACTAGGATTTGCAAGAACTCTACCCCTTCTTACATACTTTTTATTCAAAAGTCTAGACAAACACTCCAGAAAGCCTGCTAGCTGTAAGTTTTTCTGAGGGCTTTTGAGTTTCTTTAAACTGTAGCATTTTCCTAAATAAAGAATGGGAGCAGGATTTGTCCTTTTGTATTTTTGTGGCACTATGAAAATTATGAATTAATATTTTGTAATGTTCCTAAAGTTAGAAGCCTTGTGAACTAATCATTTTATGATATTTATGGTTTGCTTCATAATGCTATCTCCACAGATGAATCAAAGGTCCAAATGCAATTGCTGTTGTGGGATAATAAAGCCTGCAGTGGTATGTTTGAAATTAAATTTACATAACAAGGAATGTGTTGGAATAGTTTATAATGATCAGAATGATTGATGAAGATGCCAGATTGCTGGATTCTCAGAAACTACTGAACAAAACACTGTCACCAGCGTGAATAATTAAAGGTGTATCAGAGGATGTGATGGTTTTACAAAAGGGAGAGTTTATCATAAAATATTACAATTTTTCTGACTTTGTGATCATAGATTTCAAGACAATAGGGCTAAAATAAGGCTTTTCTCCATATCAATGGTGGGCCAGGTCTGCAGCAGTCATGACTTCTATCACTGAGTCTCCAAGGCCATTGTTACTCATGAGGGGAGCAAGGCCTAGCGACAAGTGTGCCCAGGGCCGCCCTTCCTCTCAGGGCAGCAAAGCCTATCGCTAGAAGGTCACATGGTCACCTCCTCTCTCAGGGCAGCAGCGCTCGGAGTCAACAGTCCAAGGTACTAGTGCCTTGTACCAACAGTTCCAGGCAGTAGTGCCTAGTGTTGACAGTCCATGGTAGGTGTGGGGAGGTCAGGGGAACCCAGGCCCACCCTATTCTACCGGCTTCCAATGTCAGATCCCTATGAAACCAACCACTCCCCTGCTGTGTCCCCAGGATCACCTCCTACTTTCAGGGCCATATCAGGCATCTCCCCAGTTTGCAGTCTCCTTCTTTCACATGGCTCTCCATGGCATAATCAGGGTCCTTGGCCTTAGCAGTCTAGAGTCTTGGTGGTTCTTCCACAGGAGTCTGCAGCCCATGACTGTTCTCTCCTCAGCAAGCCCTCACTGAGATGAACTGCTCCCGCCACTGGAAGCAAGGGTGAGGGGATATGGACTCCTGTCAGCCTGACCACTGCAGGATTAGTACAGTATTATGGAGATAGCCAATGTTTCCTATAATCTTTTCCATCCATGTGTGATTTTGTTCCCCATCCATGTGTGGAATACATTTTTAGGTGTCCTGAGGCATGTGTAAATGTGCACCGCCAACAGAAACAACAAACTGAACTATGGGCACTTTGCTAATCAGCTAGGTAGCATTTGAATCTCTCCTGAGTGGCTGCACAAGCACACAGCTCAGAGTGAACACTGGAACTAATTGTTTTTTTCTTGCTGCCCTCATTGAGATGTATTTTGTAGTTTGTCCAAGTTCTGTCTTGGTCTCAAGGAGGCAGAATCCCTCCTAGAGGTTACTGAAATACAGGGGATGTGCACCCCGATTTGTACCCATTCAGAAGGTGCTGCCTACTTCTCTGTTCACCCAGACACAGCTCCACTACCCTATGCGTAGTGGCAGCAGTGCTATGGCCCAGCCTCCTGCCTGTCTCTTTGAAGTGTCTGGGAGTCATATATAGAGAGAAGTTCTTGATCTCTGTGGATTGCAGTGTCTGCAACTGTGCCATGTTAATGCACAGGATCTTCTGCCCTTCTCCTAGAAAGCGCCCACAGAGCAGCAGGGAACAAAGTAGTAGTAATTGTACTTAACACTTAATATTGTCACAGTACTTTACAGAAACAAACACCACCCACACACCCATGCATGAAGTAGGTACTATGATATCCTCATTTTACAGGTGCAAAAACTGAAGCACAGTGACACTGAACCCAAAATTTTCAAAAGTGGTTGCTGAGTGGGGTACCTTAACTCTGAGTACCCAACTTGAGACGCATTAAAGGGACCTGATTTTCAGAGGTGCCAAGTACCTACAGCTTTAACTTGGAGTTGGGAGTGTTCTGAGTATCTGGTCCCATATAAGGCACAGCACACTCACCATCCAAAAAAATGGAGGCCATTTTAAAATGTAGAGGCCCAAGTACCTTGCCTGTTGTCATATGGTATGCCCGTGGCAGAGGCAGAATTAGAATTCTAGAGTTCTTGACTCCATCACGTTAGTCTAGGACACCCAAATGCCTATCAAGAAAGCTCGTCACTACCTTCTCTTATCTAGTAGTGGTAAATTGCAGTTTCCGCTCACCATCACACCGAAAGCTACGGTTTTCATTTTTTCCTCCTGTGTTAGATGACTGGAACTGGCAGCATACAACAACCGCAATGAAGATTTTGCACCATGCAACATAGAAGCATCAGAAGAATCCATTTTGGAGCTTTTACTTCTTTCCTTTAAAGAATGTGATGCTTATTATCCAGGGGAAATGGATACCAGATGTGATATACTACATCACGAGAATAGTGTATCTATTCTTTAAATTCCCATATTCAGAATATGAGAACTGACATTTTTGTGTCAGCTAACAAGGATGGCCATCTTGGCAAAAAGTGATTTCACTTGTGAGATGGCAGGTTTTAAAGGAACTGAACAGGCAACACTATGATTTTCAGCATGACCAGTCTATCATCCAGGAAAAAAAACTCAGTCAAACAGTCCCTGCAACTAACACCAGTCAAACAAATAGTCACAGACAGACAGGCACTTGGATACTCACCCCACCTGCTCTCAACACAGCCCCCCTAAAGCCACACTTACCTGAGCCCCTCTTGGACATTTCCCAGGCAAATTTCCGTGTTGGCTGCTGCTGACTGCTGCTGTTGACTTCAACAAAGCTTTTCATATGGTCTCCCACAATATTTTTGCCAGCAAGAAAGCACAGATTGGATAAATGGACTATACGATGGATAGAAAGCTGGCTAGATTGTCAGGCTCAATGGGTAGTGCTTAATGGCTCGATGTCTGGTTGGTGGTCAGTTTCAAGCGGAGTGCCCCAAGGGTTGGTTCTAGGGCTGGTTTTGTTCAACGTCTTTATTAATGACCTGGATGAGGGGATGGATTGCACCCTCAGAAAGTCTGCAGATGACACTATGCTAGGAGAAGAGGTAGATACATTGGAGGGTAGTGATAGAGTCCAGAGAGCGACCTAGACAATCTGGAGGATTGGGCCAAAGAAATCTGATGAGGTTCAATAAGGACAAGTGCTGAGTCCTGAACTTGAGATAGAAGAATCCCAAGCACTGTTACAGGTTGGGAACTGACTAGCTAAGCAGCAGTTCAGCAGAAAAGGACCTGGGGATTACAGTGGATGAGAAGCTGGATATGAGTCAACAGTATGCCCTTGTAGCCAAGAAGGCTAATGGCATATTCGAGTGCATTAAAAGGAGCATTGCCAGCAGATTTAGAGAAGTGATTATTCCCCTTTATTTGGCACTGGTGAGGCCACATCTGGAGTATTGCATCCAATTCGGGGGACCCCATTACAGAAAGGATGGGGACACATTGGAGAAGGTCCAAGGAGCTGGAGCACATGACTTACAAGAAGAGGCTGAGGGATTTGGGCTTGTTTAGTCTGTACAAGAGAAGAGTGAGGGGGGCTTTGATAGCAGCCTTTAACTACCTTAAGGGGGGTTCCAAAGAGGATGAAGAGATGCTGTTCTTAGTAGTGACAGATGGCAAAACAAGGAGCCATGGTCTTAAAGTTGCAGTGGGGGAGGTCTAGGTTGGAGATCAGGAAAAACTATTTTACTGGGAGGGTGGTGAAGCACTGCGATGGGTTATCTAGGGAAGTGGTAGAATCTCCATCCCTAGAGGTTTTTAAGTCCTGGTTTGATAAAGTCCTGGCTGGGGTGATTTAGTTAGGGTTGGTCCTGCTTTGGGAAGGGGGTTGTACTTTATGACCCCTGAGGTCTCTTCCAGCCCTAGGATTCTATGGTATTGCCACCCTTATTTCTGTGCTACTGCCTGCAGAGCTGGGCACATGGCCAACATTACAACCACCCCGCTCTGAAAGCAGTAGTACAAAAGTAAGAGTGACATTAAGTAGGGTATTGCCACCCTTACTTTTGCACTGCTGCAGGTGGGGTGCTGCCTTCAGAGCTGGGCACCCACCCAAGATTACAACCACCACTCTCCAGTAGCCAAGCTCAAAGCCAGTGCAGAAGTAAAGGTGGCAATACCATGACCCTCCTAAAATAACCCTGTAAGCCCCCTGAAATTCCTTTCTGGGTCAGAACTTTCAATCTGAGAAACACTGGTCTCCCCCATGAAATATGTATAGTATGCGGCAGAAGCGCACAAAAGGCCAGATTTCACAGTCCGTGATGAATTTTGTATGGCTAGGAATTTGGTAGAGCCGTACTAATGAGTGGTCGCATTACATGGATAGTCCCAGGACACTTTATCTATACAGCTGGTGTTACTACAATGCCTGGTGCTTATAAATACTTAGATCAGATTAAATAGGAAAGGGTCGTCATAGACTGTTGTCTGATGCCATCAAAGATTGAGCAGAGGGCAAGAATCCCACCTGTCAAGGTTTTTTATCCCATTAATGAGTTAAATAAAATCCAAAGAAATAGAGACATTTTTACACATTATTCATCAGTGTTTTACCAAGTTTCAAGAAAACTTTGAAGTTAGAAAGTATCTTAGGCGTGTGTTTCCTAAATAGATTAAAAACCAGAACTCTAGTTAGCTTTTGTCTAGATGTTTTGCTGAGGGTGTTCTTCTAAGAACATGCAAGAAATAAGTGATCAACATTGAAAACCTTGACACTTCTTTAAAAGCCTTATTTTCATTGTTTTAAAATATGACAGCAAGAATTAATACCAGTTCTTCTGTTTCAATAATGGCTGTGATGTTGAAACGACAACAAACATCATTACATTTATATGCACATTTATGTGGACAAAAATTGTCATTACTTATTTTGGTGGAACATTTTATCATCTGCCCTATAAACAAATAAAATCAGTATAAGCTGTTTTTAGCCGTCAGCAGTGTGTCAACATGAGTCACTTATAGCTAGACATGCCAGAACTTACTGGAAAATATCCTATTCCATTTTTTAAAATGCTTAAGATTTTTTTTAAAAGTATTTATTTTTGAGTTTGACATAATGCAGTGAAACTACTTAGCTTGATTGTTGGCACCAAATAAATAGAGAACAGAAGGCAGTGTGCCTTCAGACATTGTACATTTAAATGAAAATATGGAAGAAATAATGTTTTCTCTTGGTATACCTATTTGCTTGTTTTGTCTTTAATATTTACAAATATGAAATACAACGAGCAGAAAATAAAAAGCAAACTTAGAATAAAAGTGCCACTTATTTAGTCCATTTGCAAACTTCTCTAAGTTATATGTATCTCTGGCTTTTCTATTGCCTATTTTCTTAGTTCTTGCTTATCACATCTGCCCATGTGTCTTACCACTAATTGCAAGTATGATTAAACTACCTATACTGTAGCGCCTTCCATGTCATGGACACGGTATATGCTTGTGTGTTAATGCATCAACGTCACCATGATTTTTCAATGAGGTTATGGAGGGTCTCAAATGGAAAGAAGCATGAGGGTGAGAGTTTACTTCAATGATAGTTATTTGGGTTTGAATTAAATCCACTGGTCCAGAATAAAGCTTGAATATTCAGGATCTAGCTGGGTGGTGTATGGAGCAGTTGGAGAGGGCCAGTGAGCAAGCCTGCTATCCAGCTCTCCCACAACTACTATTCCAGACTATGGCTGTGCCAGTCTGAGTGTCCATGAGCAACATCTGGCAAGTAAGATGGTAAGAAAGTGAGAATGGGCACAGCTATTCAGCACCGGTCTATTTCAATAGATGGACACACTGCTCATGAGAATGGCTGCACTCTTGAGTCCCTGCTGTCATTCCTAATGTGTGTGCCTAACTATGGATGTTAGACTGGTCTACTCAGCAGCCATTTTGCCCTGCAACAGTTGGGGCAGTGCCCTTATGAACATGAGTGGAGCATGTATCTGTGAATAGATGCAGTGATGAACAATGTCACTGGTCCTTCCTTGCTGAAACCTGCAACTGAGAGGTGGGTCTGTATGCTACTGCAGAGTAGCACTTAGATACATGGTTAGGGCAAAGTCACTTGCCAGAGGCGGAGAATGGGGAGTGATGAGTCTGGACCCAACACTTGCTCTCTTTCCTTGCCTGCATAGATTAGAGCAGTTCCTTTTACATAGAAGGTTTGGATGTACCACTGTACTAAATGTGAAGCATTATTTACTTCACTCAACAGAACCCATGCCTGGAAGCAGCATGCACAAACACAGTCTCAGTGAATACACAGGCCAAATCCTGTCCATCTTTCTATGGACCTACGCCAACGCTCAGAATTTGTATTCTTCAGACATTTATTTTTTCAAATTATCTTAGTATTAAAATGTTTTATTCTGATTTATTTTTTTATGAGCCTTTTGTGTCTGGCTGCAGTAGGAGCCTGGCTCAAATCACAGACAATAAACTTGGGATTCTTTCATTTGTTTAAGTTATTCTCACAAGTTGCTTGAATAAAGATCTGCACTCATGAGAAACCAAGTTTCTGGCCACTTGTGGACATTAAAAATCCCATGGCACTTTCTGTATGAATTGGGGTATTAACCCCATGGGGAGGAGGGCTAGTCATTAAACACTCAGATAAAATGGTGATGGGTGCTGTGTACAGAGAAAAAAAAAAATCTATAATCACATTCCAGTAAATGCATTCTCCCTATCTACTACTAATTCCCTCTCCATTCTCAATGGGTATGCCATGCTTCTTCTCTTTCTTGCCTAAACTTCCATGTAACGTTGCTGTGCAGTTTTAAAATAATTTTCTGAGTTTCATCTCGGAGGTGGGTTTATTTTAGTGGTTGATAAAATGATCCCATAGAGAATGTGTACGTAAAACAAAATTTGTAAAGGTTTTTGACACCCTTCTAATTGAAAATTTCCACATGAATACAAATCATTAATACTACCATTTAGTACACTTTCTGGCTGCACATCAGTATATATAGGGCCAAATTGCACTCTCATTTACAATGCATGAAATCTGGAGAAAACCCATTGACTTCAGTGACTCCACATTTATCCCAGGCTCACTGAGAGCAGAATTTGGCCCATAGTACTTTATTGATTGTTCACTGTGTTCACTTTAACCTCAAGTATGTCCTGAACATCAACCACATTAAGAGCAGAATGTAAGCCCAGTTACAGCATTGTAAATCTAAATTAGCGTTATTGAAATCAATGGTGCTATTCTAGATTGACCCCATGACTGAAAGCAGGATTTTAATTCCACATTTCTTAGGCAGATATTTGTGGTAAGGAGAGGTCTGTAAGGACACTGATTGCGGACGGTAAGACTACTGAATGAACTCTGCTATTACAGCAAACCAAGACAGAGTTCCTGTAATACATGTATGATGCACATGAGAGATTGAAGAAACAGCTGGAGAACAGCACCACCTGACATAGGTCAGGGTTACAAAGAACTAATATCCCCGTCACATGACAAACGTGAATACCACTCCAGGGACTACAATTACATCTGCCTTTTTTGTGTTAATTCAAATGCAGGCAAAGTATAATCCCAACTAGAAAGACAAGAACAAACGAATACAACCAGTTAAAGAGCTAGTAACCTCTAACTCCTATAACTATTGTTACTGCTCCCGGAATAAAGAAACGTTGGACCTGTCGCCTTGCTACAAACTACTTTGACAGAAAATTATTTGTATAATATTCTCTCTCCCCCTTTGGCTTGCTGCAGGGATAAATGTTGTGTGACATCATTCTTGTTAAACAAGATATAACAGCAAAAGAGAGGCTTCAGGTTTACTTATTTTTAAGCTTACACATATAATGATACAGAGGAAAGGAGAAATACATCTGGCTAATTTCAAAACCTGAAACATTTTTTGTTGCTGTGTTTAAAAATATCTTTGATGGGCACGTGAATTGACCAGAAATATAATTTCCATGTCGATGGATAACGAAAAGAAAGCAATTGGAGTTTTGCTACCCATCCCCTATTTATGTTCGAATACTATCCATAATACAGCTGTTTAGAGATCCTATTTAGCACTGGGTATAAGCTGTTTTCTTAATGCAGATCTATCCCCTGTCTAGGTGATATACGTGAAATAAGGCAGAGGTAAGAGTTTTAGCAACAGCACATCAAATAAAGTGAGGAATAATTTGCATACAAGCTGTTTTAAATGTTTGGGAAGGTCATGGGGAAACAAAAATAAAACATTCTTGTCAGAAAAAAAAAATCATACAATGACTTGTCATAACTGAAAACAATTTACTCATGCCGGTATCCTTAAGTGGCACAAACTCTTCTGCTGCGGCTACTACATTCTCTAATGATATTACTGCATGTGGCACATCTCATCTAATCTCTTAGTAAAATCCTAAAGTCACTTATGTCAGTCTCTAATGCAAGCCAAATGAGTCTTCCCAGTAATAAGAAGCTTCGCAGAATTAGTTTTCGTTTTGCAGAAAATTGCCATTGGGGATGGCACTTTTATCTAAAAATTTCACTCGTGCATAAGCAAAAAACTCATATTATTTGGTTACATTCCATCAGTATGAGAAATAACATTGTGAAAATTCTATGCATGCTAATGATATATAGAAATCCACCTGCTTTCAGATAAAATGAGTTTAATTTTCTGTTGCCCACTGCCTGGTTGGCCTTTCATAAATTACTTATGCACAGCTATTATTAAAATAGAGGGAAAGCAAATTAGAAAGTCCTCATATCTCTCCACTGGATTTAACCAAGGCAGGGCTATGACAGCTAGAGTCAGCGTTTTTGAAAAAATTCTGCTCTCTCAAAAAATTTTGCATCTCTATACAATTCTATGCCACTGTTGTAAACGTTCTGACCTGCCTTCTTACCAAATTAACCTAAATCCTTTCTATTTTTCAACATTAATGGAATCCTCTAGAGTCCTGCTGATATATATTAAAATATATTTATTGGTTAATTTGAATTCCAGCATTTTGTACCTCATTTCTCAGTACTTCTGTTATATCTGAACAGCTTGGAGCTTTAGCATTAGAAACTTACAAATTAAGATAAATACATCTGACAATTATCAGATCAAAACAACTTAACTTTCATTGGAATGCACAATTGCAAATTTCCTTTCCCAATGAAAGAAAAAAAAAAAAAAAAAAAAAAAGAGGACTGTTTGCTTGAAACAGTTAATTGGATTTGAAAGTATTGTGCATTTCAGGCAATTGGTGCAGCTTTTGATTGGTCAATGACTACTTGACCTCTTGGTTTTACAACAGACAATTCGTTTTCGTTTCTTGAGGGTCTTTCAAGTCCATAGTTCACGGGGACTTTAAGTTTAATTTCTGTTAATGACATTACTTTGCTCTTTTAGGATAAAACTTTCTTGTGATGTGTTGAGCAGCAGTGACAATCCCATTACTGTGAGAGAAATACCTCCTCAAATTCCACTCTAATTATTGTATGTAAATACAGTTTTAAATATTTATTTGCACAAGAATAATAATGCTAGTAACTATTGTGAGAAAAGCTAGCTAGATAGCAAATCAAATATTCCAGCTAAACCCAGGGGCCCAATTCTGATCCCAGTTACCCCAGGTACTAGTATAACTCTTTTCACTTCAGCAAAATTACTCCTGGTTTACACTGGTATAAGAGATATCAGAATATGGGTCAGGGGCTGCCTGGCTGGGACTCTCCTTTATAAAAGAAATACAATTGTGTAGCCCTCATTCATATTTGTAAATACTTTCTCACACAGCTAATCCCATGGGTAAGTAGTACTAACCAGAGTGAATAAGGATCATACAGTTGGGCTCTTAGAATCTCAGCTAGAAACTCTCTCATACAGAAATCCATATCATCCTCCCTAAAGTACAGCAGAAATATTTAAATTCCCCAGTGGAAGTTACTAAGTAATCAGTTATTCCTAGCATAATGAAGTAGAGCTTGATTCTATTGAATATTTCGCCTTACTAAGTAAGTAGCTCTTCTGAATTTAACAGTACTACTTGTGTCATAAGGTGCTCCTCTCTGGCTTAGAGCTTCAGCTCAGATCCGTGCAACACTACTGAAGTCAGTGGAACTACATTGATTCATATCTAATGTGAATCTGGCCTAATGTGAACATGGATGGCTCTAAATTATTAAATCAGGCTCTAAATTATTAAAATTAATGAACCAATTACATCCACTCTGATTTAATTAGTACTTACGTCACCTCCCATCTCTGTATCCCGTCCTTTTTTCCTTTTCTTTTCTCTTCAAGCATCTGAGGAAGTGAGTTGTATCTCACGAAAGCTTATGCCCTAATATATCTGTTAGTCTTTAAAGTGCCACTGGACGACTCCTTGTTTTTGTTGAAACAGACTAACATGGCTACCCTTCTGAAACATGTCCTAAAGAATATGTTTCTTTTAGACTGCTTTACAGGGGCCAAATTCTCAATTGGTATAAACTGCTGTAGTTCCATTGACTTCAATGGAATGACACTAATTTACTCTGACTGAAAACCAAGCCCTCCATACCTTGTAAAAGGGAGGTATGTGGGATAATAGAGCAATGAGTTAAAAATTACAACTTCTAGTTTCATTTCTGGTTTGGCCATTTTCTTGTCATGGGACATTGGACAAGCATCTCTATATGTGCTTCTATGTGCCTCAGTTTCTCCAGTTCAATAAAATGTGAATAAATAATACCCACCTCACAGACATGCTGTGAATCTTTATTATTTGTAAACTGCTTTCAGATACATGGATAGAAAATGCAATGGAAATATAATATACAGTGTTTTACGGCAGTCTTTTTTTCATTGCTATTTCCTACTGAATAAAACATTTGTAGAGTGGTTTTCAAAATAGTTTTACATTAAAACAATGTGCATCTGCAGTTTCTAATAGGGTGGAATATTATTAAAGTTTCACAAGTTTTGGAAAACCCTTATTACACAGGCATGGCTTTACCTCTAAGAATAATACAGACATTTCAAACTCATGCCAATAAAAACAACACACTTCTTTATAATATATTATCTCACACTGTCAAGCTTCAGTTCCTTGTCAGAATGCAGAAACTTAACTAACCATGGCTATGTCTACACTACGGAATTTTTTTCGAAAGAGCAGATGCACTTTTTCAAAAGCCCTGTCTTCCTCATGCAACGAGGAAGAATGGCTCTTCCGAAAGAGGAAGTTTCTCCAAAATTTGGCCCAGTGTAGACAGGCCAAATTTCAGAAAAGCCTCTTCTGAAAAAAGAATCAGAAAAAGGTACGCAAATTGTGCAGTGCAATTTGTGTACCTTTTTCTGGAAAAAAGTGCAGGGTATACATAGCCCATGTGACTTAGACAAAGACACAAAAGCTATATTGCTATCCTCAAGCATTCAAAAATCATGAGTCAGGTTAAGTTATCAGATCAGTTTAAGATCATGAGTTTAAAAAAAAAAAAACCCACACTATATTTTGGGTTTTTTATTTGCCTTCCAACGTTAGCCATTAGTCAGCACTCAAGTCATGCCCTCTAGCTTTTCTCCACATCCACCTCCTCTAAAGTTTATTTTTGAAATGAAAGATGAGATTCTTCCATATTCATATGAATCCAGGAGTTGGGATGGCTTAAATAAGAACACCACATCTCACAAGACTTGAAATTAAAATCATAAGAACTGGCAACAATGGAAAAGGTTGAAATTCATCCCATGAAGAGGACCAGCATGTCTTTTTCTCAATAAATTACATCAAGGTTTCATAAATAAAATTCATGTGTTAAAAATCATAGAGCACAGGAACCACCTGGAGCATTCAATCCGTAGTTCTCTGCTTACTCACTGCAATCTACAGACTGTCCCATCATGTTAGATCTCTGCAGGAGACATGCCACAGTCTTATACAACTATACACACACAAGCCATATTTTGAGGCCACTCATGGGACAGAAGAGGTATATAGGCTTTGTGTTGGTCTGCTATACAGTGATCAATTTCCTCAGTAAAATGGAAAAGTAAAATGCCATCTATTTGTATTGCTGTAGCACGAAAGAGTCTCAATCATGGACCAGAACCCCACTATACTAGGCACTGGCTAAAACACATTCCGCAACCCACAGGCTGAAATACATGCTCATTAAACATTGGCCGCATAATTCTGAACAATGACTCAATTAATAAAAATCTAACTCTGCTGATTATTTGTGAACAGGAAAAAAAAAAGGTTCAATAAATAGTTCTTTAAATAACTCACCCAGCTGTAGCAATCAGCAATGAGATCCTAAAGCCTAGAAAGCATGACACAAATGTAAGAAGTACCTTAAATTCAAAGTAAAAACCCATGACTTTTTCCTACACTCTCTCAAGTACAGCATGTCCTATGCACCCAGTAGAGGACATCTTATTGTATTAGACTGCTGAAATGCTATAATTAAAGGTCTGTCAAAGTTTCCATTAAAACCCTGATTTTCAGGGTTTAATTAATAACAACAGTTAAAAATTAATGTGAACAAAATTAGAGCCACTGTCACATTCTTATGGCACATTTATTCCTGATTTCAAGTCTGCACAATATGCAGGGTTGATCCTGCTCTCTTTACTCACAAAATTTCCTGCTGAAGGGGAAACTCTTTGAAGATAAAACTCCACATTGAAGACAGTGGGATATTTGCCAGAATAAGGACTACAGTATCTGCCCCTAGAGCAGTCACAGGTTTGCAAAAAATTAGTCATTAATTGGATGGACGTTTATTCACAGATATCAAGGCCAGAAGGGACCACTGCGACATCTAGTCTGGCCTCCTGTATAAAACAAGCCATAGAATTTCCACAAAATAATTCCCGGAGAAGATTTTTTAGAAAAACATACATTCTTGATTTTAAAATGGTCTATAATGGAGACTCTACCATGACCCTTAGTAAATTGTTCCAGGAATGAATTACTTTCTCTGTTAAATTCAGACTGGAATAAAGCAAAACTGTTTATCTAGCTTCAACTTCCGGACACTGGATTATGCTATACCCAGGCACACTGATGGGGAGGAGGGAGAAAGGGGGCAGTTGCCAAAGAGCCTGAAGATTCAAAGGGGCTCAGAGCTCCCAGCCACCGCTGTTGCGACTACAATAGCAGCAGTGGATAGAGCTCTAGGCTCCTCTGAATTATTGTCAGAGCACTGCTCCACTGCTCTGTATGACTCTGAGGGCTTGGGGGGAGGAGGGGACACACCATGGTCTGAACAGCACTAACAGCTGATTGCCCATGGCCCCGCCCCTTCCACCCAAGGCCCTGCCCTTTTCGGAATGTGGAGCTCCCCCCCCCCCCCCACACACACACACCTTGCCCTGAGGCCTGTGGTGGCTATCGACTCCGCTGGTTTTATCTTTTTCTACATGACTGACGAGCCCATTATTAAATGTTTGGTCCCCATGTACATACCATTTGGGTCAATTTCACAGTCACAGGATATTAAAAATTGTAAATGTAATAATTTCAGACATTTAAATCTGAACTTTCACAATGTTAAAATTGTAGGAGGTCCTGACCCAAAAATGAGTTGGGGGGGGGGTCATAAAGTTGTTGGGAGGGGTTCTAGTACTGTTTACTTCTGCAATGCTGTCAGCTGCAGTGCTGCTTTCAGAGCTGGGCAGCTGGATAGTGGCAGCAGAGCTGAGCTTCTGGCCAGTAGAAGGAGTGTCTGCCAGCAACAGTGCAGAAATAAGCGTAGCAAAGTATGGTTTTGCCACCCTTCTGTGTTGCTGCTGGTGGGGCACTGCCTTCAGAGCTGTGCACCCCGCCAACAACCACTGTTCTCCAGCCACCCAACTCTGAAGGCAACAGTACAGAAGTAAGGACGGCATGGGATAGTATTGCCACCCTTACTTCTGCGCTGCTGCTGGTAGGGCACCATCTCCAGAGCCAATGTTCCCTCTAAGCTGCACAGCAGCACAGTTTCACAGGTGATTAATCAGCCTCGCCCAGTCCATGCCTGGAGTCCTGAGCCTCTAACTAGGCGGGGCTGATTAATCACCTGTGAAGCTGAGCTGCCGTGCTGCTTAGAGGAACACGGTCCAGAGCTGGACATCGGGCCAATAGCCGCCAGCTCTCCAGTTGCTCAGCTCTGAAATCAGTGCAGCAGTGCTGATGGGGCACTGCAACCCCCCTAAAATAACCTTGTGACCCCCTGCAACTCCCTTTTGTGTTAGGAGCCCCAGCCTGAGGAAAGCTGGCCTCTCCTGTGAAATCTGTATAGTATAAGGTAAAAGCACACAAAAGGCCAGATTTCACAGGGAGAAACCAGAATTCATGATCTGTGACATGTTTTTCATGACTGTAAATTTGGTAGAGCCCTACTAATGTGTAATCAAGTCACCCTTCAACCTCTCTCTTTATTAAGCTAATTTGAGAAAGTTGATTATTACAGAATAAATTAAATATAGCTGTAGAATGGAAATTCAAGCTAGAATAATTTGCTTTTTGATAATTGTGAAATATATCAAATGTGTCACCTTTGAGTATAATTCAAGACCCTTATCCTATGTAGGGTTGCCAGATGGTTTCAACAAAAATACCGGACACACTTGACATTACATCACAATCTACATTACATCTTATTTAGAAAATACCAGACATTTATATTTTCTCATTTATATTTTTTCAATTTGTTTCCCGAACAGAAAGCTCAAAAACTGGACTGTCCGGTTTAAAACCGGACACCTGGCAACCCTACCTATAAGCTGCCACACCCACAACTCCTCTGGGCCAAATCTGCTTCATTGAAGTCAATGGAAATCTGTCCATTTATTTCAATTAAAGCAGTGTCTGACTCTTTGCTACTGGGAATTTTATCTGAGTCAGAATTACAGGACTGGGCCCCACGTTTAAAAAAAGACTCTGCAAGTACTGAAGACTATATTTTCCTCTGGAGGCATAGGAGGGACTGAAATGTTGTTACTGTGACAATGGCTGGAATCACTGGAGAATGACTGAGTCACCCTCTCATGTAACAAGGGTATAGACTTTTTGTAACATGGGATAATTATCATATGACTAATGCCAGGAGATACGGCTGATCTCTTACGGTATCTGCCAAGTAAGCTGTAGCTATGGAGGGAAACGGAGCATGAATCACTTAGCCCAAAAGGGAACTTGACAGCATATTGGCGGAGATGGTGGCTACACTACTCAGTTTTCCTAGAAGCAAATAATACTGCAGAGAAATCCAAGAGCGCAGGCAGAGAGATATTAGAGATATGCAATATATTCCAGTAGGAGTATGAAAACGACTGCATTCAAAAGTCATTCAAATGTCATCCAGCATACTTTAATATACACAAGATCCCTTAGAAAATGCACATATTCTTGACAGGAAAGAAGCAGCTAAGGAGTTAAGAGTGTTTGCCATTATTTTTAAAGACTTAAATAATAAAACTAAATCATGAGAATTTTAACAATTAACAGAAGAATTAATTGGACACCAAATTATTTGTTATTTAAAATTGATAACCAGGTCAAAGCAAGGTTATTGTGAGAAACTCACTTCACATTGCCAAAAACTGTGGTTATTTTGCAGAACTAGTGAAACATATGTGGCCCCAAATGAAAGTGTTTTCAAGAACTGAAGTCCATCTAATTAAAATTCCATACCAAGGCATAGAACAATGGCAAGCAAGCAAACAGCAGAGAACAGATTTCTTTGCAATAAATGTGGATGCAATTACAATATATGGCTACGTTTAGACTACAGGCTTCTTTTGGAAGAAGCTTTTTTTGGAAGAGATATTTCTAAAAAACTTCATCCGAAAGAGAGCACCCACACTGCAAAAGTGCATTGAAAAAGTGATCTGGTTTTTCGAAAGAGAGCGTCCAGACTAAATGGATGCTCTCTCGCATGTAAGCTGTGATTGCTATGGACAAAATGGCCATCAGGGCACCTGTGCTTTTTCTTCTTTCCCTCTTCTTCCGAAAGAACTCCCTCTTCCCCGTCCACATAGCTCTTTCGCAAAAAGGCTTCTTCCTCATATAATGAGGAGCTCTTTTGCAAAAAGACTCTTTCACAAAAAGGCTTCTATAATAAGCTCTTTCGCAAAAAGGCTTCTTCCTCGTATAATGCTGGAAAAACCCCTCTGTTCTTTAGATTTTCCTGTGGAAGAATGCAATTGCAATGTGGACATTCCTCAAGTTTTGTAGGAAAAACAGCTGTTTTTCCGACAAAACTCTGTAGTGTAGACATACCCTAAGAGCAGCTAGCATAAGGGATGTGATATAATGTTGCATGCAATGAAACAATATTTTTGCAAAAGTATGCTGCTCTTATGATTACTGTGTAATACAGTACTGGAAAGATTGGATCTCCATTGAGCTACACTGTATAATTCATAGTAACAGACAGTCTTTGACCTAACAGTTTATAGTCTAAACACACAACACAGACAAAGGCTATGTCTACACTATGCGTTTTGCTGGAAGGGGCAATGCAAATGAAGCGCTGATTAGTATTTTCCCATGCTTCATTTGCATAATCTCTTCCGATCTGTTTTTGTGCAAAAACATGCAGCGTGGACGTGTCTGTTTTGCACAAAAACCCCTTTTTGCGCAAGATCCTTATGCTTCTCCCAGAGAGGGGAAATCCTATGAGGAGGAGACCAGTTTATTTAAAAACAAACAAACAAACAAAAAACCACAGATGATTCAGGTATATATCTTTTCTATTGAAGAACAGGAGGAAGTATTTAGTAGACTGGATGCATTAAGGACTTAAAACATCATACCAACATAGATCCTAACATCCTGCCACAAATATGCACATAGTTTAAATTCCCATTAGCACCGAAAACATTTAAAACCCCCCCCACCAGTTTGACCAATTGCAGAACTCTAAAAAGTTGGGAAAAGACTTCAAGCAACCAGCGCTGAAAGAAACTAAATAAAATCAATGTCAATACTAAAAAACAAGACAAAAACTAGGATCCCAAGCTTGCAAAAACTTAATGCAAAGTATGATGCTCATTATCATCATTAATGCCAGTGACCTCTAGCAGCTGTTAGGCTCCTGATTGAGACAATGTACTAGGAGAAGGAGACAACAGTAGAGCTCTATGGGGACATCTAGACTACTTTTTTTTTCTGAAAGGAGATATGCACATTTGGTGCTAATTTGCATATCTTCTTCTGATCGCTTTTTCGAAAATGGGTTTTTCGAAAGTGAAAGTAGTCTGGACACTTTTTTCCCAGAAAAAAAACCCTTTTTCGAAAAACTGCTCTTCCTTAAAAAAAAGGAAGTTTATGCAGTTTTTGGAATGTTAAAATCAATTGTTATCTATTTAGAAAGGATCAAGTGCACAAAAGGGGAGTGGGAGAGGTATTTTACATCAAAAATGGCATTCCGTTTCTGAGACACTTGTAATTCAGAAGAAAATGATTTTTGAATGCTCATGGATCCGTGTCCTAACTAACAGATACCACACAAGTTGTGGTATAGTTGTATCTGCTTCAGACAACCAAATCATACTCAGGAACAGGTTGACTGGCTCCTTATGCAACTATCTTTAAATGTATAAGAAAAAAAAAAGCTTCATGATCCACAGGGCATTTCAATCTCAGCGTCATATGCTGGAGGTCTCATTCTGCCAGTACTAAAACGTTCTTGGAATTTCTAAATATCATAGATGACAATTTCCTAACTCAAAAATTGTTGCAACCAATATGGGGGAATTCTGTATTAGACCTCATTCTAATAGATAAAGAGGAACTGATCACAAAACTAAAAATTAGTGGTAGCTTAACTTAGGTACAAATGATCAAATATATAACATGGAAATAGGGTAAAATCCAAAATGTATTGTATACATACATATATGCACTTGGTGCTTTTAAAGGGCCAATTTTACAAAGATGAAAACTTTTATGAGTCACAACAGCTAGGAGAAAAATGCAGTCCCAAAAAGCGAATGATAATTGGGAATTGTTTAAAAACATTTTACTAGGCCTAGGTCTACACTAGACCAAGCAGGCTGGCTTAAAGTATGCCATCCAGCAACACAAAATGTGTAGCTGGATTCAGCTTACCCTAAGCCGAGCCACTGCAGTATCTACACTACGGGAAGCTGACAGGAACATATGCTCCCGTTGGCTTTCCTTACTCCTCACTGAATGAGGAGTACAGGTCACCGGCAGGGGCTGCCCTCAGCATTCAATTTGGGGGTCTACACGAGACCTGCTTAATCGAACACTAGAAGATCAACCTCCAGAGGGTCAATCTTCTTCATAGTTTAGACGTACCCTAGATGTCCAAAAAGACATAATTAAGGGAGAATGATATATTGCTTAAAAAGCTGACCCGCTTTACAGGGAAAAATGAAGTCAGCTATAATATATAAAACATTTTATATCAAAAAATTGAAGAAAGGGGCAGTTGATAGGAATGAATACAAATCAAAATCTATGAATAGTAAGGAAAGAAAAGGGACAAAAGGAGCAATCTATGGCCAGCACTATTAAGGGCAATAAATTGTTGAATTACTTTAGGAACAAATTTAATCCTAACAATGGTATAAAATGGTAGAATTATCAATAATAATTCAGAACTGACAGAAGTGTTCAACAAATATTTCTTTTCTGCATATGGGAAAAACACAGATGACACAGTCTCACCATAGGATAATGGTAACACTCCTTCTCTTCCACTAGTATTTCAGGAGGATACTGAAAAGCAGCAACTTGCATTCAAAAGTTTTTAAAGAGTTAGCTGAGGAGCTGAACTGGATGATTAATGTTGATTTTCAATATATCTTGGAACAGTGGTTAAGTTGTAGAAGAGTATAGAAGAGTTGTAGAAGAGTGAGAAAAAGATCATGTTGTGCCACTCCGTAAAAAAGGTAAGCGGATGACCTGGATAATTTAAGCCTCTCATTATGGCATTGAATTCAGGCAAGATTATGGAGCAGCTGATATGGGACTCAATTAATAAAGAATTAAAGGAGAGTAATATCATTAATGCCATTCAGCATGGGTATATGAAAAATACATCCTGTCATACAAACTTGATATCATTTTATGAGATTACAAATTTGATTGCTAAAGATAATAGTGTTGATCAGGGGAGCTGACACCTTGCCCGGTAGAAGGGGTGGGGCTGGGACAGCTCAGTGCATTTTGGAGCATGCTGTGCGGTGTTCCAGCAGCAATTTAAACAGTCTGAGGCTCTGGGCACCAATGCTGCTGGAGTAGCAGCAGCAGCAGCTGGGAGCCTCAGTGTCGGGCACTGGGGCAGTTGCCCACTTTGCCCCCCACCCTCGTCAGCAGGCTAGGTGTTGATGTAATATACTTAGGCATCTGTAAGATATTTGACTTAGTTACCACATGACATATTGATTAAAAAACTCAGAACTATATAAAATTAACATGACACATTAAATTGATTAAAAACTGGCTATGGGATGGGCGGGGCTTCAGGCAGAAAGGGCAGGTTGGGGGTTATTTTCCCCCCTGTCAGCTGTTCTGTACTGCTCCAGCTGCAGTGTCAGGGTCTACAGCAGCGATTTAAGGGGCCTGGAGCTCTGGCCACTGTTCTGTCCCCTTTGCCCCTCCTCACATCAGCAACCCTGGGGGCAACACTTTGGGAATCAGTAAATCTGAAAAAGATGAGGATTGTGGTGGATAATCAACTGAAAATGAGCTCTTCACTTTGGAGGGGCTAAAGTAGGCTGGAAGGAGCCTATTCAGAACCCAGCCAATGAGGGATAAGCTTGTTAGGGGCCAATCAGGAGGCAGCTTGCTGCAGGCAGCTCAGATTATAAGAAGCTGCTCAGCAGAACAGAGAGCAGTTGGGACCCAACCAGCAAGGCAGAAGCATCCTGGACAGGGCAGTGCTGAGCAGGCTCAGAGCAGCAGAGTGAGGGAAGCTCCAGCCTGATACAAAGGGACAAGGGTGTTAGGCTATGGGGAAGTGACCCAGGGAACATTGGCATACAAGGGGAGTGATGGAGAGCAGGAGACAGGAGAGTAGAGTGATGACGAGTGAGACACCAATCAAAAGGTGGCACATCCAACTGACTAAGCTAATCCCTGAATTAACCTGCAGGAGGTGTTGTGGTGGTGACAAGCTCCCAGTGTTACGCTGTGGCCGAAAGGCCTAATGCGAGCCACCTGCTGGAATAGTGTGTCCAGTTCTGGTGCCTACAATTCAAGAAGGGTATTAAAAAATTGGAGACGGTTCAGACAAGAGTCACAAGAATGATACAAAAATTAGAAAACCTGCCAATCAAAGAGACTGGGATTGGTACAGTGTACTTTGTGGGTCTATTCCTGCTTATATCACAGTCAAATCATTTGGTCTCCTGTACTATACATGGGCCTATTCCCATTGATTACTCAATGTGACCAGGACTGAGCCATCCTATATTACAGTACAATGAACAGAACAATATACTTTTGCATAGAGGTTTGGATGGATTTTATTTTGATCAGGAAATGTTGATAACCAAGTTTTCTTCCCCAACAAGAAAACTAGCTAAAATTATTTCCATCATGAGTGATTACGATATAAAGAGAGTCACAAGCACACAGTATATTGCAGTCCAAAACTGGTGCCCATCTTCCACAGTAATCAATAAGGGACATACAATAATTGACCCTCATGTGTGTGCAAGGAGCCTTCTCAGAAATTCGTGAGAGCTACCAAAAGGCTAGTCAAAATTGTAGTCCCTGCACTCAGGGGCCCTGCCTCTCCTCTGCACTAGACAAGGGAATCGGATGTGAAAGCTGAAAAGCAAATACTTTTGCTGCAGGACCGATAAAGGGCCAGCCTGCCTCAGTGCTGATGGCAAAGGTGACATGGCCAGACTGCCTATGGCATAGAGTAATTTAACATCTAACTTCTCACCCCTGCCTTGTGGTTCTTGCCATGGCGCTCCATAGAAGGAAACTTGATGGAGGATGCTGGCTATGGTAACACTCCCTCTTGCCATCTGGTTAAATCCCCTTGAGGCTCAAGAGGCATCTTTTAACTGGCACACTGAAGAATAACGTACACTTCTCTACCTCCCTTTCACGGTCTCTCATGAATCTGTTCCCCTGTCTGTAGAACATTTTGAAAGGATACCTTCTGAGTACTATTTACTAGAATACCTACATCTGTCAGCAAGCCTGTCCACCAAATGCTGCTTAGAAGGAAGTAAGTAACTGGCTGCAGGCTCTCAAAGTACCATAGTCCTGCTAAAGTAATAACCAGTCACAAAGTCATACATTAAGGGCCATTATATCATGGTGTCCTACAAGCATTTAACCTGTAAGGACCAGAAATGCACACCTGTAGTGTATTTGTAGAGCCATCCACATGTGTGAAATGTAAGTGGAAGAAATTGTGGGCACAGTTCCGTGAACTGCAAAGTTGCCTAATCAGCCTGTTACTGCTCTCCTAACATCCCTCTGACACTGGAGTAACGGCACTGCCTTCAATCAAGCTACTCCTGATTTACATTGGGGTCCAGAGAAAAATCAGGCCCACACAAAGTGAACAAAACTGACTTCCACATCTTACCAACCAAATTATACAAGCGCCCGCAGAAACAGTGCAGAGAACTTCCTCTGAAAGAGGCTGTAATTCATTTAAGTCACTTAATGAGACAGCAGAATAGCCATTATTTTTCACTTGGCTAGTTCATATTGTGACACTTCAAGGGAGTGAGTCTCTCAAGTTTTTGACTGCTTTATTTGATTTTTTTTTCACTATACTGCCTCTGGCCTCTCTCCATTGTGCTGAGAATGCTTTAAGCATTGGAGGAGCAGTGATGTTCAGCCAACATGGGGAGAGACTAGAGATGGTGAATGGAATTACAGGCAGAGAGCAGATTCTCTCTCATTGCAGAACCAAATCTATTTGAAAGGTTTTGCTACTTTCTTCCATATTTTACATAAATATATCACATTATATGGAGGAGATCAGGGACAGGGTGTCTGATATTTCTGCTGAGCTATTAGGAAGAAATTTTTTATATATCTATCCATGTTGAGACAAATTTCCAAGATCTTAACTGTTAAGAGATTTTATATTTTTTTAATCTAGACTCCTAGACTCAAAACCTCCAACAAATGCCCAATTATTCCAATGAAATATATTTTTGAAAGGACTAATTCACAGTAATCCTCCAGTTTATGTGTTTTTCCCCAAAAAATTGCTGTGAATCATTACCATTATAACTGGACAGCATTTCAGTTTCTGTCATACCCACTTTACACTGACAGCAACAACTCCACAAATGCAGGGCAGTGTTAAATTGAGCCCAAATTCTCTGTGGCAGTTTGAGAGTTCTTTTAAGATTAAAATTGTATTGATCTTTTAGGTTTTTATAGGTATGGGACTAAAGAAAAGACTCCCAAGAAAATGAAAGTAGAAAGAGGAGAGGGGAAAATTAGATTGTCTTAAACTGAAAGCACTTTTGATCAGGTCATGTCCAGGGAACCCGTTTGCTCTTCTGCTTTTTTTTGTGGAAGAGCAAACGCGCTCTTTTGGGGAGCCCTGTATACCTCGTTCTACAAGGAATAAGGGCTCCTCTGAAAGAGGAGGCTTTTCCGCCATTTGGCCCCGTCTAGATGGAAAAGCAATCAGAAAAAGCCTCTTTTGGAAAAGCAATTGGAAAAAGCTACGCAAATTGCATAGCGCGATTTACATAGCTTTTTTCGAAAAAAGGCTATAGTGTAGACCTAGCCATATACACAAAGCCACTTTATGAATAAATGGTAATAAACACAGTCATATTAAAAATAAAAGAATAGCTCCAGAGGTACTGGAGCTGAATAGGGAAGAAATAACAGTCATATAACATTGAACAATAATATGAGATATGCTGTGCGGTACTGCTAACCGCATAATAAAACATTAAGGTGTCAAATGTGGGAAGGCAGGAATCTGAAGATCATAGAATCCTAGAACTGGAAAGGACCTCGAGAGGTCATCAAGTCCAGTCCCCTGCCCTCATGGCAGGACCAAGAACCGTCTATACCAATGTTTCCCAATTTTATTTGGCCATAGAACCCTTTTCAGCTTGAAAGAATTTCAGAGAACCCCCTAGGGTTGCCAGGGTAAAATTATTTTTTTTTTTTCCCCTCAACAAAAGACCCACCACAGTTTGTCATGGAAGCACCATCCCTGATAGATGTCTGTCTAACCTGATTTTAAATATCTCCAATAGCGGAGATTCCATAATCTCCTTAGACAATTTATGCTTCTTGTCCTATCATCAGAGTTAAGAATAATTTTCCCCCTCCTCCTTGTAACACCCTTTTAGGTACTTGAAAGCTGTTATGTCCCCTCTCAATCTTCTCTTTTCCAAATTAAGCAGACCCGATTCTTTCAGTCTTTCCTCATAGGTCATGTTTTCTAGACCTTCAATCATTCTTCTTGTTCTTCTCTGAACCTTCTCCAAATGCCAGATGCCAAAGACCTATTAGTTTATGATAGTCAAGAAGACTGTAATAGAGGATCTTAGTAAGAGTGCATAACTGCTGAAAGCAAATACTTATAACCACAGTTATTGTGATCTTTTGACCTCACTCACTTTTGATAACACTGGATATATTAATGCACTCTAGATACTGTCAGTTGATTTCTAATGAGAGAACTATGGCTGATCCCATCACTGTGAGAACATGCATTTACTTTTCCAATAGTAATAAAAATGCACAATTTTTTCAAGTTGTGGGCTGAAGAGATTTGCAGAAATACTGCAAGTCTTTTTTGAAAATGTATGAAGACTCCCAGGATCTACTGCCTGTGTGAGCTGCTGCAGGCACTTTTGCAGAGTTGCATGCATGTGCCATTCCTATTAATTGGCTAACCGGAGAATTTTGATTTCTAATGGTCATGATATGGCAAGAGCCAGCAAAACAGTTTTTCTACCCCTAAACTCACCTGATCTTCAGCTGGTATATATGTGCCCAAGAAAGCTTATGCACAAATAAATCTGTTAGTCTTTAAGGTGTAATAGGACTCCTCGTTGTCATAGCATCACTGACTTCAATGGAGCTATGTTGAATTATATCAGCTAAGAATCTGGCCCATTTAAAAATAGGTTGGCGAAGGTGAGAAACAAATTCTGTAATTGAGGGGAAGTGAACTGAGCAACGTAAAAACTGAGATTCATATAACAAAGATCAACAAGGATTCTTCTTCTGGAGTAGCAGATAAAACTGCCAAACTGAAAAAATATCTACTGAACAGAACTATCCAAGAAAAAATGATTTTAAGCGTTTGATTTATGAAGACATTTCCTTACTGGTATGTGATACCTTTACACAGCATAACAAGTATATTGAAGTGAAGGCACAATTGTGGCCACCTATCTGCATATACTTTAGTTGGTGCTTAGAAGCATTTATACTCCAGCACACTAAATACATCTTTGCGTGATCTCTTCCATTATCATAAATAGGTGCTGGTCACATTGAACAGACTAGACCACATGCTCATATGACCTCTGACAAGACTTGATTCTGTGGAGGATGTTCTTGCTTCTTTTTCTCCTGCTGCCAAGCAAATGCCGTTGCCTTGACAACACAGGGCATTCTCAGGTTCCTCACATGCTAGTAGGAAGAGAGCCAAGTCCCTTCCACAAGAAACAGAACTGCTGAGAAATAAACAAACCACTGTCCAAGGACCTTGGATCATTTAATGGGGGGCACCTGCCAAAACAAGCATTGAAAATCCCATTAAAGTAATGTGTTTTTTTAAAAAAAGAGAAATGGGCATTGCCAGTTAGTCCATTGTTGTGAAGGCCAAGACTCATAACAAGGTTGAACAAATGAACTACATAAATTCATGGAGGAAATCTCTATCAATGGCAATTAATGGCTATTAGCCAAAATGGGCAGGAATGGTGTCCTTAGCCTGTTTGCCAGAAGCTGAGAATGGGCAACAGCAGATGAATCACTTGATGATCACCTGTTCTGTTCATTCCCTCTGAGGCACCTGGCATTGGCTAGTGTCAGAAGACAGGATAGTGGGCTAAGTGGGCCATTGGTCTGAAATAGCTACGTGCCTAGGGGCACATAAACACTGAAGGCTCAGGTCAGATCTGAGAGGCTGCAGTCACTTGAAGACTCAGTTGCACTTGGGATGGCTATGTCCGTATATTATCGGCTAGTTCTCCTCTTACATCAATTTCACAAAAGCATAACTCCATTGACTTCAACTGAGATACTCCTGATTTATACCAAGGTATGGCCACACAGGTTACCCTTAACCTTGCAATTTTCTTTCCAGGTTTGCTGTGTCTGCAGTAAGACAGCTAAACTTAATAAGCTGGTAAAAGGCAGGAAAACCTCAAAACTATTACACAATTGCTCCAGGAATTTACTGACTATCCAGTTTTCAAAAAGACAAGTCACCAGTGTACTCTCTCCTGATGATCATTGGGGAGGGCAACACCTCACTCCAGAGGATTGAAAGCAGAAACAGTCTTTAAAACTGACTCTCCCAGCTATTCTGTGTATAAAGAGAGGAGATACGATACTAAATGGGAAAAGATATTTTGTAATTAACACCTGCTTTGCCATTTGGTGTGGGAGATAGGATAAGAATGACCTTTATATTGTCTTGCATCTCATTCACCTTCTCCTCTAAATATCATGGATTACAACTCCTCTGCCAATAAAAGAATGAATTAAAAGAGGATAGGGGGAAAACACTTTCCTAAAACAGAGTTTCTCAAACTTCATTGCACTGCAATCCCCTTCTGACAATGAAAATTATTACATGATCCCAGGAGGAGGGATTGAAGCCTAAACTCCACCACCATGGGCAGGGAGAGCTCCCAAAAGCTGAAGCCTAAGCACTGCTGCTTGAGGGAGGGTGGGCAAAGCCAGGAGGTGGGGCAGAGCCGAAGCTTGAGGGCTTCAGCCTTGGGTAGGAGGCCTGTAACATGAACCCCACTGCCCAGGGATGACGCTGAAGTGTGAGCCCTGAATTCAGCCCTGTGTAGTGGGGCTTGAATTAAGCTTCAGCCCCAAACTCCATCAAGTCTAACTCCAGCCCTGGTGACCCCATTAAAACAGAGTTGTGACCTATCTTGGGGTGCTGACACACAATTTGAGAGAATGATGCCCTAGAGAAAATGATGAACAGAGACATTAGTTATACTATCAGGGCTGGATTTAGGAAGCGGGTGATCCAGGCGCCTCCCTGGGTGCTGGGCTTGGGTGGCACTAAGCTCTGGGTGCTGTTTGTGTTGTTAGTGGGAAAATGGAACATTTGAAGTGAAACATTTCAGGTATTCTATATTGTGGCTTTGTTTTTCCACTAACTTCCTAGAATGTTCTGGATCTGTGTCAATTTTCGTGGACATGTTCCTTAAACCTCCTAGAATGTAGTCAGCCATACCCTTGTGGGTATATAAGAGGTGGGGAATTGCCAGGCACTGAATGAGAACTATTTATAAACATTTTGAATGAGAATAAAATAAAACTTCAGGACTGCTGTAACCAAGACAATGCCAATGGTTTGAACATGGAGAGAAGAAACAGTGGAGGGAAGAAACAAGTCAGGATCCTTGCACTGAATCCAAGAGGTTTCCTGTGGCTGCCATTTCCACAACCTGGTTGTGTCAGATGCAGCATCTTCTTTAGATCTATTATCTAATTTTCAGAGTACAGCGAAAGATATGCATCCTGTTTTCAGCCCCATTAGATGGAAGATTCTCACGAATGATCTTATTACAAATCCAGGCCTGTACACAGGAATTTCTGGGGGGGTAGTGCGAGCTGTGGGAAGAGCTGGTGGCTGCCCCGCCCCCGTAGCCCCGCCCCCACCCCTGGCCTCGCTCCTGGGAGAGGGAAATCACCCCAGCCTTCCCCTGGCCAGCCGGAGCGTGGGGGAGGGAGACTGGGGCAACGTGCTGCCCCAGCCTCATGCTTACTCGGAGGACCACCGGGTGAGGGGGTGCATTTACACCCTTTGCACACACCCTGCATATGGGCCTGAAATCTGACCATGAAACCACTAAGTGACACTTGCTGGAAGAGCCTCACTGAGGGCATAAGGCCAGTGAGGTACCAAGTGACTGAAGTTTATAATGTTCTGATGGAACTGGCACAGTCGAGTAAAGCCAAGGCCAGAATCTGACAGGAAGTACAAAGCTTGGCAAACCAGATCACTGACTTCAAGTTTTTGGTCTCAGTTGTGGTTTTGTAGGATCGCCTGTTCCAAGTCAACACTGTAAGCAAGAGATTACAAACTCAGTTGATGACCATCACAACCACTGCTGCTTTGATGAGAAGCTGCCATGATTTTCTTGTGGCCTAGAGAGACAATATATTTGAAGATGCCATCACTACTGCCCAAAAAATGGTGGAGAACTTAGGAGTTGAGCCTGTCTTCCAGGAAACTTGTATGCATGGGCGGAAGACACAGTTTAGTTATGATGGCAGGGATGAGGTGATAGGAAGCTCAGAAGAAAAATTCAAGAGGGAGAGTTTTTTTGTTGTTGTTTCCTCATTAGCAGTGCTTGAAATCCATTAAATAGTGGTTTGGACAAACAAAGTTCCCTGAAAGATTGGAGAAGAGGACGGTTGTATGACCTAAAGATGCTGGCAGACAGAAGAACACTTTTGAACAATTGTATGAATCTTCACTAGAGGGAGACACGTGGGGAATGGGCATCAGTGATAAAGACCTCTGTTAAATTGGACAACATCCATCACATTTTGTAACTTGGGAAGTATTCTTCACTTCACGTTTTCCAATTCATTCATAATGCAGAGCTGAAGGATAGTTTTCTTAATGTGTGGATAGCTTTGATGCTTCTGCTCACACTGCTGGTCACAGTTGTGAGTGATCAGTGCAGCTTTTCAAAGCTCAGGTTTATTAAAACATATCTTCAATAGACAATGGCTGACAAGAGACTGACATCACTTGCTATGTTATTGCTTGAAAATCTCTGACACTGCTTCAGTTTGTGAGGGCAAATTCAAGAAAAGCGACCTTTTGACACACAGGACTAGGGTTAACATTCTAAGGCTGCCACCGGCTGTAACATTACACTGCTCTACAGCCAAAATGCTTCTGAAATAAATGTAGTCAAACTTTACTAATTCTGGGTCACTGAGAACAAAAATGATGCTTAAAATTGTTGATTGGCTCTAGTTTTCAAGATATGCTATTGGGTCAGTATATACGACCCTTGACTTGGGAATGGCGGAGGATAAGTGAGTTATAAAGGGAAGGGATCTCGATTTAAACCAGAAATGACTAAAATACATCTTTGACTGGATCTATGAATAAATCTATGACTGGGTTTGGACACTACTTGCAATACCAGCTTCAGATTGCATCATTCATTGTTTTGCCTAAAAAGCGTCATACATGATATGAATTGCATCATGTTATTCCTAGAAGTCACGGATGATGCAATTATAACGAAGCTTACATCACTCTGCTGAACAAATTGCCCTATATCAGCTCTAGAAATCATGCAGTGTCGTGCTCTCTTATTTGTCAGTGTTTGATTTTGCAAAGGGACACATTTCTGTTTAGCCAAAGTGAACAGAGATGCCTTGTACTTGTGTGAACAGTGCGGATAACTTCTGCTATGTTTGTGGTGAAGTGACTTTTGCATCACAAAAGCGTAGTATAACCACTATGGTTAAGAAAGCCTATCACCTTTATTTTGGCTGCAAAATTGGAGATCAGGACAAGAGGTGGGCCCCACACATATGCTGCAACAAATCTTCGCCAGTGGTTGAACAGGAAAAGGAAATCTATGCCTTTTGAAGTGCCAATGATTTGGAGAGAGCCAACAGATCATACCAGCAATTGTTACTTCTGCATGGTGCCTCCAGTTGGGAAAGGTGTGTCAAAGAAGAAAAAGTAGACTGTGCATTATCCAAACATTCCATCAGCTATATGCCCAGTACCCCACGGAGAAGGACTGCCGGTTCCTGATGCACCAGAATCATTCTCACTTGAGTCAGACGAGGAAGAGGAAGAGGATGAAACTTCTGGTCCTGAACCATCAATGTCCCAGGACCCACATTTTCTCCCATCCGCCTCCTCTGAACCACACCTCATAACACAAGGTGAACTGAATGACCTTGTCAGGGATTTGGAACTACCCAAGAGTAAGGCAGAGCTGTTGGGCTCCAGACTACAGCAGTGGAATCTCCTGGCAGGTGATGTTAGGGTTTCCATGTTCCGTGACCGTCAAAAGGATCTTGTCCCATTCTTCTTCATGGAAGGTGATCTTGTAGCCTGCAACAACATCGATGGTGTGATGGCAGCCCTCAACATCGTTCACGATCCAGATGAGTGGAGACTGTTCATTGATTCATCGAAGATGAGTCTTAAAGCTGTTTTGCTGCATAATGGCAATGTTTCGCCATCAATTCCAGTTGGTCATGCAGTCCATATGAAGGAAACCTATGACAACATGAAACAACTTTTGAGGTGCATAAACTATGACCAACATCAGTGGCAGCTTTGTGGCGATTTGAAGGTTGTTGCTCTCTTGCTCGGTCTGCAGACTGGATACACAAAATACTGCTGTTTTCTCTGCGAATGGGATAGTCGTGCAAGAGATTCCCACTACATCAAGATAGATTGGCCACTCCGACAGTCATTGGAGCCTGGGAGGAAAAGTGTTCAGCATCCACCCCTTGTTGAATCAAGGAAGATTTTGTTACCACCCTTACACGTCAAGCTGGGTCTGATGAAGAACTTTGTCAAGGCCATGGACAAAACACAAGCAGCTTTCAAGTACCTCTGTGGAAAATTTCCAAGGTTAAGTGAAGCTAAGATAAAGGAAGGTGTCTTTGTTGGTCCTCAGATTCGTGAACTTCTTCGAGATGATGCATTTGACCATGCACTGCGTGGCAAGGAAAAGACGGCATGGAAAGCCTTCCAGTTAGTGGCAATAAATTTTCTCGGAAACAACAAGGCAGACAACTACAGGTTGTTGGTGGAAAACCTCCTCAAGGCATACAAAAGCCTTGGTTGCAACATGTCACTAAAGATACATTTTTTGCACTCTCATCTAGATTTTTTTCCACCGAACTGCGGAGCAGTGAGCGACGAGCACGGCGAGCGATTTCACCAGGACATTGCAACAATGGAGAAACGCTATCAGGGCAAATGGAGCCCATCAATGCTTGCAGACTATTGCTGGACAGTGACAAGAGATGCTCCATTTAATGAATACAAGAGACAAGCCAAGAAGCGCCGAGTAGACACTGAATAGGACTAAACTATGTACATAATAGTTTTTTGCCTTTTCTTTCATAATAAATTTTATTTATATAACCCTTTTGCTGATTTTTAAAGTGTTACATAAACAGGACAAGTGAAATATTATCATGTAAAGCAACCATAAACACATGAAAAGACCTAGGTTTACAATTTATGATTAAAACTCTACTATCTACACAATATACACAGACATAAAATGTAAAAACTTAAATATCTTGGAAACAGTAGCCAATCAGTTGTTTTGTCATATTGGAATTCAGCACATCAAAATACATAATAAATAGCACATTTTATCTCTGAAGCAGACGACTTCTAAAAAATTGTAGACCAGTGTTATTTACTACTGGTGCACGCAATGTTGGTGCACAGTTCTATTCCTTGATGTTAGTACATTTCAGTTATTCTTAAAATTAAAAAGTTTCTGTAAGCTTAGAGAAAATGAATGTTTCTATTTGCTTATATATGGCATGAATAAATGCAGATTTACAGATCCCAGCGTGAAAATTTATCATCTTATATGACAGGGATAAATCATGCATCAAAGTCATGAAGTGGGCTACTAATGCAATATAAATAAGGTATTCAAAAGAATAACAAATAGGAGGGGAGAGAGAAGGCTGAAGACACTTCTCGTCCATTTGGTCCAGGACAGTGTTTCTTGAAGTGGGCTGTGGGCCCACTCTGAGAAAGCTGCTAACGGGCTGCTCCAGTTTGTATACTTATCGGCTCCGCAGCCACGGAGCCTCGCAGCTCCCATTGGCTCTGATTCGCCGTTTACAGCATCTCTCAGTTCGGAGACTAAGCCAGGGCCCCAATTAACCCAGGACTTAGGGAATCCCATTGCAATCCACCCTCCTGGGCACCCAGAGAAGGCAGTCACCTATATTAGTACCAGTGTTTTATGTGTGGCAGCTCAGGGCACTGGTCCAAGGACTGCCCGAACATGGAATGCAACTTTGGGAACTCTGGGCCCCACAAGCATGAGCATGCCATCAGGACCCAGCAAAGCTGACCATCCTGCTATGCATACATTGGATGGAAGCAGTTGGGCTGATTGAGCACAGCCTGAATCAGACCCTGGTATAGCATGCTCTGGTGCCTACCACCAGCCCTCCTCAGGGCACCATTATGCTGCAGTGTGTCTATGAAGACATGAAGGCCTATTCCCGCATCCAAGTGACCTTAAGGTGGGGCGGGGCAAAGAATCCCTAATGGTCAGCCTGGCCCTGACACTTGCCTATCTGGTGATCCTGGACAGGGACTGGGGCTATTTTGGAGAACTGCTGACCGAACTGGTGGGACCCACTTTTGGGGAGTGTCGACCCCTGCCCTTACAAGCAGATAGATCAGAAGCAGCGGCGCTTGCCAGTGTGGAGGAAATTATAGATCATGGGGAGGGGACCTCCCAATGCCCAGATGAAGCAGGGCCCTGGCTGACTGAAGGACGATTCAGCTCCATTACCTAATCAGCTGTCCTGATGCACCTCTCAGACTTTGTGAGAGAACAATGAGCAGATGAAACCCTGAGCTGAGTGTATGACTGGGTAGCAGCAGTGAATGGAGAGACCACTGACCCTCATCAAGTAAAATGGCTCCCCAGTTTTGAGATTCAGGGAGACCATCTATACCAGATAGAAAAGGACCCACAAATGTAAGAGATTCACCACCAGCTCTTGGTGCATTGGCCTCACCAGGGAGAGGGCATGTGACTTGCCTATGCCGTACCCACTGTGGGGCCCTGAAGGAGGGAAAAGACATTGGTACAGATTTTGGTCCACTTCTTCTGACTAGTAATAGAGATGTAGCCGTGTTAGTCTGGCCTTGCTGAAACAAGAGACAGGACTATGCAGCACTTTAAAGACTAACAATATGGTTTATTAGGTACCTTACCCATTTCAAAGATAGCTTCCCCAATTATCACCCCTAATATCATTATCTCATAGACACTAACCTCCCTCCCCCCCTCCATTCTAAAATCTGATGTGTCAATTTTATATGTGTTCACTTTTTTTTGATTGTATCCCTTTGGTATATATGGTCATACCAATTTTCTTCCACAATTTGATCTGAGGAAGTGGGTCTGGCCCACAAAAGCTCATCACCTAATAAACCATCTTGTTAGTCTTTAAAGTGCTGCATAGTCCTGTCTTTTGTTTCTTCTGACTAGGGATTCACCAGGAGGTGGCAGATTTCTGTGCCTCCTGCCCGGATTCTCAGCTCACTGCACCCCAGCCAGTGAAGAAAGCCCCACTCATTCCCCTCCTGCTGATGAATATACCTTGTGAGCCAACATAGTCAGCCCCCCAAAGAAGAGTGCTGCCAGGTACCAGTTTATCCTGGTCATAGTAAACTATGCTACACAGTATCCTGAAGCTGTGCCATTACACTCTATGAGCACCAAGAGAGTGGCGACCGAGCTTATGAACATCTTTGTCCAAGCTGGGAGTCCCTGGGAAATGTTTATGGACCAGGGAACAAACTTTGTCCCAGACGGTGCAGCAACTCTGCCAATTAATGAAAACCAAAATTCTCAGAACAGCCGTATACCATCCCCAAATGGATGGCCTAGTGGAGCGCTTCAATAGGACTGTAAAAGCTATGCTCTGTAAACTCATCCTGACTGATGTGCATCCATGGGACCAGCTCCTCCCATCCCTCATGTTCACTGTTCTGGAAGTTTCCCAGGCCTCCATGGGCTTCTCACCTTTTGAACTTTTGTACAGGAGGAACCCTGAGAGGTTTTGGGCCTAGTTCAAGTTCAACAGATGGCTTGAAGAGGCAGAATATATCATCACTCTGGACATAACCAAAGGGTACTGCCAGATCCCCCTCTCATCCAAGTCCAGGGAGAAGATGGCATTCTCCACCCCCTTTGGACTCTTCCAGTTCCAAACCATGCCCTTCGGTTTGCATGGTGCCCCCACCACGTTCCAGCAGCTACTGGACCACATTCTTCACCACCCGCCCCAGCCAGTATACAGCTACTTATTTAGATGATGTGGTGATTTATAGCTGCAACTGGAAGACTCAACTACAACATAACATGTGGCTATCTTGCCACACTCACACAAATAGGCCAGACTGATGGTGAACCTTGCTAAATGCCACCTTGGGAGAGATGAGACCACCTACCTTGACTACACTTTAGGGAAAGGCACTGTCCAACTCCTGATCGGAAAAGTTCAAGCCCTCCAACGATGCGCCCCTCCATCTTCAAAAAACCAAGACAGACAGCTTTGGGGACAGCTGGTTACTATCGCCGCTTTATCCCAGGGTTCTCCTCCATCATGGCCCCTCTCACCAATCTCCTCAAAAATGAGAGTTCCAACAGGATCCAGTGGACCAAGGCCTGCAATGAACACCCATTCCCATACATCAGCAGGAAGTTAGTCCCAAGGGAGAAGACCTACTCCATGATCAAGAAGGAAATGCTAGTGGTGAAGTGGGCAGTGGACTCACTCCACTGTGACCTTCTGGGGAGACACTTTAGCCTAGTCACAGACCAGGCTCCACTCCTCTGGCTGCATGCAATGAAGGACACAAACCCCAGAATCATGTGGCAGTACCTTTGCCTTCAACCCTCCTCTTTCTGGGTCCAACTCTGGGCTGGGAGGGCCCATGTAGATGCAGACTTCTCTCGGGAAGGTGGAGTGCACTTGAAATAGGGGCTGACCCTGAAAGGAAACATAATGGGGGGGATGTATGAGGGAGCAGAAAAAGGAGGACCCAGCATCCCAGGGGCTAATGAAAGCCTCTGGGCCCAGCTAGCCCCACCCTACTTTACCTGCAACCAATGCCAGGCCTGGAAGGAGGAGAAAAGAAAGGAGACTGGCTCAGTTTGGGGCTGACTAGAAAGAAAGCAAGAGGCTGGTTCAGTGAGCTAAGCGATCACTCCAGAGCCCATCCACTCAGCAGCCCTGGGAGCAAATAAGCCCTACTTTACCCCACTGGGAAAAGGGGGGCACCTAGTGAGAAGCCCCAGCTAAGGAGAAACTGGACTCTTGGGCCACACCCCGAATGTAAGGACTTGAATAGTGAGTGGCCTGGAGTTCCTGGACCAGGAGCACAAAGGAAGGGGGACAGCAACTCCCTTTTTCTTCCCATTTACTCAGCCACCTACCCACTAGGCTGCTCAGCTACCAGGATCTGGCCACAGATAGGCATAATCTAACATAAGTATAAACACATTGGCTTAGAACATATGATCTGGGTTCCTTCTCTGGACTGCTAATATGGGCCAGCTAGACACTTGCTAACAAGCAACTGCTTCTTAAATGCAAGTCATATAGTTGTGTGCTTTGGGTGATAAAACTAACAACCACAGTGTCTTTAGTTGTACAGCCAGTGTTTGTTACCTAGGCTATGTCTACACTGCAGGCTTCTTGCACAAGAAGCTTTTTGTGGAAGAGATCTTCTGCAAGAACTTCTTATGCAAGAGTGCATCCACAGTGCAAAAGCGCACTGGAAAAGCGATGCGCTTTTGCGCAAGAGAGCATCCAAACTACATGGATGCTCTCTGGCAAGAAAGCTCTGATGGCCATTCATAGAATGGCCACCAGGGCACCTGTGCATCTTTCAATAGGCTGTTTTTGCACAAAAAACCTGTTTCCCGTCCACACATACCTTTTTGTGCAAGAGCTCTTGCGCAAAAAGGAGTTATTCCTCATAGAAAGAGGAATACCTGTACCAGAAAAACCCCTCTGTTCTGTCAATTCATTGTAAATTTTCTTGCACAAAAACGCACTTGTGATGTGGATGCTCCGTGAGTTTTTGTGCAAAAATGGCCATTTTTGTACAAAAACTCTGCAGTATAAACATAGCCATAAATATTAACTAACAAGGGAAATTCCCTGTGGCTTTTCTGGCAGAAAATGTCTTGGTGGTTCTCCTTCAGCTGTGTCCCATATTCTCCCTCAGCATCCAGCCAAACATCCAATTTCTGTTCACAGATGTATAGAGGAAGATAGGGATTTGATAATTCACTGCCTCCCTTTGTCAGATTTTAGCCTAAAGGAATGAATTTTGTACCTCTTTCATCACTATTACTGGACATATGGGAGAGTATGATATGACCCTTTATTTGGACTAAGGTTGTAAACCTGGGGTGGGCAATAATTTTTTATGGGGGGCCACTCCAAGAAATTGGAAAATGGTCAAGGGCTGCACTCTTCCATTATATTAATTGAGGTGTGGGGTCTGAAAGTAGGTTGGGTACAAAAGGGCGTTTGGAGTAATGGAGTGGGCTTCAGGAGGGTGTGTGGGGTCTGGGAGAGAGTTTGGGTGAATGAGGGGGTTGTGGGGCAGAGGACTGTAATGCATGAGGGGGTGCAGGCACTTGGGTTGTGATCTTAGGCAGGAGAGGGTTATGACCTGGGGTAGGGGACTGAGGTCCAGGAAAGGGTCCTGGGGTTTGGGTTGTGACCTAGGGCAGAGGATTGGGGTGCAGGGTCTGGGAGGGGGTATGGGTGCAGGAGAGTAGCAGAGAGTTTGGTTTATGTGGGGTAGGAGGCTAGAGGGTTGGGGGAGGGAGGGGCTGGAGTGCCAGAAGCAAGCTTTGGCTGGGAGACTTACATGGGCAACTTGTGCTCAGCAGCACAGCATGTTTCTCAGGCAGGCTCTGTCTGCCCCACCCCTGCACAGGCCATGTGTGTCTGAATAGCTATGAGCCTGAGGGGAGTGCTGGAGGGATACTTTGTGTATGTCCTGTGCTTCAAACAGGCAGCTCCCATTGGCCAGAAATTAGCCAATGGGATTGTGCTGGGGGGGGGGGAGGAGCAGCAAGTGAAGCCTCTCCCTTCTCCCAGGCTGGCAGCTGTTGAAAGACAAATGGCACCACAACCACTTTTCAGAGTGGCATGCAAGGACTGGGGCAGGTAGGGAGCCTGCCTGAGGCTCCCTGCTGCATCCACAGGCTGGATCTGGAAGCTTGGTGGCTTGCCCAGACCTGTTGCAGAGCATGATGCAGCATTATCATGGTTACAGAATGAACTGGGAGGCTAGTGCTGTCATGTATAGATGAGTAAACCCATTTTAAGTGCTGTTGATGGTACTACAAAGTTTGCCATGTTGGATCAGATTTTTCCATTCAGTCTGGACACAAGGCAATCCTTGATGCTGCACAGGGAAGCAACCCACTTGGTTGGTTGTGCAGTGCTGTACATGACTTAAATATATGTATAATGGTCATGGTCTCAGTCTCCTAGTGTGATCTCTCAAGGCATTTCAGCTTCTGACCGACCCTCCTTAGTTCGCTTTCAGTCAGGTCAGTTCCTGAACCCCACCCTCCAATTAAATCTGTCATCTCTTCACGTTTTGGGCTTGCGGTCTCCCATCTGTTTTCCTGGAGGCAGCACAAGGCAGAGCTATCACCCATTTTCTGACGTAGGTCCTGCTGCTTTTCTTTGCTTCTCTGTACTCTCCCCTTTGTAAGAGGCCTTATATCCTACTGGTTGAAGCTGTTGGTGCCTGCCTCTGTGATTGGCAGGTCTGGCAATGGTGTAGGGTTGTGATCAAGCTACTTGCTTATAAACAGAGGAGACTCTCCTCCCCATTCTGTCTGTGTTCAGTATGGGGTTTCTAGAACCCATTTCAATGATCTCTATGGGATGGACATACTATGTTATCAAATAACTAGGTACCAGCTAAATTGTGAACACAACAGCAATTACTTTCACATGTAGGGCACAATTTGTTTCCCAAAGTAAACAGTAAGTGATAATTCTTGTCTCCAAGTCTGCACGTAAGCAGAGGAAGGCAAGCTTGTGCTGGGAAGCAGATGACTGGCAGTGGCTAAATAATAGTCTCTGGAAATCTACCCTAGTATTAGGTGGAGTGTTGCAGCTCAGAGGACAAAACCCACCCACCTCTCTGCAGAGTCACCATCAATTCCTTTAATGTTAACAGCAAGAGAACCAAAAAAGGGCAAACCAAATCTTCCTGGGCCACATACAAGGGATGTACATTCACTATGTTAGCCTGGCAGAGTTCAGAATCCAGCTTTGTAATAGCACAGGCTTTATCCTCCACACAAAATTACAGTATGTACTGTTCAACTGTGACAAGCTATCCATACAGCATGCTTCCTTACCCTATATTTCCCCTTCATTGACTTTCAGTATATCCATTTGCAAAAATTCAGTATTAAAGTTGTGCCTCTTGTAAGTGTAGGTTTATTGTTCAAAGGGACTAAAATATCTAGGTCTTTCCCCTTGGGTAGCTGATTATGTTACCCCAGATGTGTGTGTTTTGTAAAAGCAGCCTTTGCTCCCTTAACCTCTTCATTTTCTTTTGTAGGATGTTTTTGTAGTTACGGAACTGAACTGGGGATTCAGGAGACGGGGGTGAATTCTCTGCTTTGCCACAGATTTCCAGCATGATTTTGGGCAAGTCTCTTAGCTTCTCTCTTCTCAATTTAGAATATGAGCGTAATAATACTCCCTTTTTCCTCTCGGCATTGTTTGTCTTTTCTATTTACACAGCAAGTTCACTGGAGGCAGAGACTGTTTAGCTATTTTCATGTACACACAATGGAGCGTAGGGCTTCTAGCTATTACTGTAATAGTATGTTGCTTCTTTGGCTATTTTGAAATACAGGAAACTATTCGACCAAGCAGAAAAGCTGCTGCAACTGCACTCACTTAGGTAAAGAGCTGAACATACATAGTTAAATCCCAAAAAATAAATGTAAAATAGGTCCCAGAAGAACTCACCAGAGAAACCTGGGTACAAAAATAAATTTGTCAGACCCATCCTCCTCTTCCAGCTCTATGGTTCTATGATTCTATAAATGGAGTCTCTCATTCCATTGAAAAAATAATTGTTACATTTACAATCACAATCTGAAATATTAGAAACTAAAAAGAGCATGAGAAGCAGCATAATTGAGTGATTAAAGCATATAACTGAGAATCAGGAAACCTGGTTCTACTTCTGCATCCAACAGCTGCTGTGTAGCTTATGGTGAGTCATTAGATTCACTTTTAGGATAACCTTATTAAGTATTCTACCTAAAAAAATATTGTACAGCTTAACCAATTAATGATTACAAAGTGCTTTGAGATTCTTTATGGGAACATGCCACATTAGTGCCAAAGAACTTCAAAACACTCCACAAATCTGTCTAGACTATGAATAAAGGTGTTTGAATGAATGGAATTACTGATCGTGATTAGTAGAAACACCTGCGCTACTCTGGATAAACATGATGTATCAGTCAATTTCAACCAGGGCCTATTTCTTCACTGACTGTACCTTGCATTGCCATTTATACCAGTGCAAAGTAGGTATTAAATGCAATCCAATCAGAAATCACCATTGTATTACTCCAGATTTATACCAGTTTACACAGGAGGACCTAGTTTAATGCTATGGTCATTCAGGCCCATTTTGTACTAGGGATGTAACAGGATAACCGTTTACCTGGGCTTATCAGTTGCAATGCAGGCTCCCACCCCACTCCCAAGAACTGGCTCTGGGCTCTGTATTAGAGACAGTGGCGTGGGGCAGCAGGTGGGAGCAGCTATGCACCAGGAGCTGGTTTAAAAGCCACCCCACAATGCTGCCTCTGGAATAGATACATGGTTACCCAATAACCCGCTTTTTAACATCCCTATTTTGTACAGATGTACACTGTAACACATTGTGCAAGGCAATGGAGAATCAAGAACTCTGTCTCCTCCCTAAAATTACTAAAAGTAATTTGGGGGAAAAGAGAGTTACTTATGCAGAGGTGGCTATTTTTTAATGTGGCTTGCAATTCTTTAATACAGAAATTCTTCCCTGTTAAGTACTCTCTCAGACATATAATTATGGCTAATCATTTTCATGGTGCTGTTGCCAGCAAAGGTTAGGTGCTTGAGTGGATAAATTCTAAAACTGTTGGTTTTTCTTAAGTGAAAAGGGTAAGTTTTCCCTTGCTACTCCAGGAATATGCTTTAACCTTGACCTGAGGAATAGTTTCTAGAGCAGTGGTGTCCAACGAGTTCTGAAGCAGTAGCCACTATCGTGGCTACTGCTATAGCAAACTAACCATACTCAACCAGCCAAACAGCCACATTGTTCATACCAACTAGCCACACTCAACTGGCCAAACAGCCACATGTGGCTAGTGTGTTGGACACCATGGTTCTAGAGGGCAGTTCAGTCTTCTGTAGTCAGTCTTCGGCTCCCCTCCTAAAACTTGACAAGGCTGCTAATCATTATCAGGCGTGAGGATGGATATTAGTAAGTGAATGATTGAGAGTCCATGGTATTTGTTAACCTAAACTAGATCAGTGCTAACTCCTCTGCATTAGTCAGCTGCCACTCAACTTAACCAAGTCTGTAGTTACCTTTCAATTGACTAGTGTCAATGATAATTTTTTATTTTTAGAGCACTCAAACACAGCCTCTAAGCTCTGCACACAGACACATATAACTAATAACTGAACATTTCCAAAGGGCAACAAGTCCTTTTAGAATAGTAATGAATACAAAAATCATTTTGTGCACTGCATGGGAGAGGTGCATTTCAAGATTTTCCTATATAGCTTCTATGAAAATTGGCCCCTAAGCAAGGGTGTGAGTCATTGATGAATACAGCTCTAAGGTTTCATGCTGTGCAGCAAGAGCTGTAAAAGACATTAGAGGAACACAGGGGCGGAGGAGGAGAGAGCATGGGGGTTAGAAGGTTATTAAATAAAACCTAGCAATGGGTTTTATGTGAACAGTTTCTGAATGTTTTGAAAAAGTACCACCTGATCACTGGACATAGACCCGACTGGGGTCTTGGTGCCCTCAACTGGCTGTTGCTAACAGGGGCTATAAAGACAGGTCTCCACCTTTGTAGCCATAAATAGGGTCATGTCTGCACTACAAGTCCCTCACTGAAAGTAAATCATCATACTATACTGGGAAAGTGCTGCTTCTATAGACACTTGTATACTGGTAAAATTGAAGCCTTCATTAGTATTGCTATTCCATCATCCCTAAATGAGACAAGCTATACTGGTAAAAGTGCAGTCATGCTATCAATTCAATGGTGTCTATTTAGCACATTTGCTCACATAAATGTGTTAGTGAAATATGTCACATTCCTAATCACCACAGCTATGCCAAAACAACAACAACAACAACAACAACAACAAAGCCCTTAAAGGTTTACTGAAGACAATCACAGTAAAGAGATGGATTGGATCACAAAGTTCAGGTCCAGATCCAGACTTCCACTATGTTCAACACTATCAACTTAAGCTTGAATAAAGATCTTAACTGGTTAACGCACTACAAAGACAGTTTTCCCTGACTTTGATATTCACATTTCCACATCAAATGCTATGAATGAAACAGAGCTAACCTGACTCTTTACTAAAACCCAACAAGCCACATACAAGGATCACTTCACCTCCCTTCAGAAGAAAAAGGACAATAAACTATCCAACGTCCTCATTCCCAGTACTCTTTCAAGTCACCTAGCAACATTGTAAACCTATCCAAGCACACTCTAAGCTCAGCAGAGGAATCTGTCCTATTTCGAGGACTCTCCTTCTGCCACACCACTCGCACAAATATGATTCAGTTCTGTGGAGATCTGGAAGCCTATATTCGCCACCTCTGCCTAAATGAATACTCCATTGATCTGAAGTGGGTTGTGCCCATGAAAGCTCATGAAGCCATCTACATGTTTTGTTAGTCTTTAAGGTGCTGCTAGAATATTAGGTGTTTAAGTTTTAACTAACTTCATTAACACTAGTCCTACAAGTAACTTCTTTTGTGGTTATCTATAGCCTGGATTCTATATTCACTCCAATTCATCTGATGAAGTGCGTTTTATCCAGGAAAGCTCATGACCTAATAAATGTGTTGGTCTCTATGGTGCCACAGGACTGCTCATTCTTTTTAAAGTTAAAGAGTAACATGGCTACCCCTCTGAGACTATGTTCAGAATGTTTGACTTTGATCCTGACGTTCTCAATGATGGAAGAAATATGGTATCAATTTTATTTCATTCATTGACTTGAAATTAATGGATGTTCTATAACTGATACCACAATAATTCTGGACATTGAGTACATCACTTTGTGGTGCAATCGGATTCTACCTACCCAAGGCAGAAATTACAGGGTGTAATAAAGAAATAAATGTTTTAGTTAATACAAGCAGCAATTACCATGACTTCTTCCTGGTCCTTCATATTTGCTTATATTAACCTCCAATCAAATAATGCAAGAACCTTTACAGCAGGGGTGGGGAACCTTTTTTGGGTAAAGGGCCACTGCCCCACAGAAAAATCAGTTGGGGCCACAAACATGTGAGAAGCAATTCTCCCCCCCCCCCCCAATAAAAAACTCACTGACATTACTCCTGTCTGAGAAGGAGAAAGACACTCCCCACATCCCCCTCACACACCAGAACCTAGGGGGCCCAGTCTAGTAGATTTTAAGTTCTGCAGCCCCTCGGTGGGGCAGAGGAGGGGCTGGAATGCCAGTGTGGGCTGCCCAATGCTAGGGGGGCATGAGCTTCAGGGGTGGATCCAGGCAACCAGGGTCCACATCCAGCCCGCAGGCCTGAGATTCCCCAACCCTGCTTTACAGTATCAGCTCCACCTCTCTATTCTTATATCCTCCTATTCTTCTTCTCATACATGCAGTCCCCTTAATCTCTTTTTCCTGTTCCTGACTTCTTTATTTTGCTACTTGAGTGACCTCAGTTTACCCATCTGTAAAGCAGGTTTGAAAACTTCCCTCCCTGATTGTTGTAAAGCATTTTGGGATCACCAGATGAAAGAAGCCATATGTAAAATATATTATACAGGTTGAACCTCTCTAGTCCAGCATCCTCAGGACCTGACCAGTGCTGAACCACGGGAGGTCAATGTTGTCTAGCAATATTACCAATGCTTCCATGGCATACTGGGCTCTTAGACATCTGGGGTAAATTAGAGCTAAACAACAGCACAGAGAACAGAGAACCAGGACTGGTGGCTGTAAACTCTGAGATCTTGGGAAACTTGGCCCCACCCATGGTAAGTGGACATCTGACTAACTAAAATCATGCTGGACCACAGATATTGCCAGACCAGAGAGTATCAACCTGCATGTCTGGGTTTTTTAAATTAACTGGCAATTTTGTAGATTTGATTTTAAAACACTCTCCAGTCTTAATTTTAAATGAGGATTTTTAATTAGGCAGATTTTTAAATAAGACACTGTTTTTTTCCTTTCTGATTTATACAGCTGGCATACATTTTCCAATAAATGTCTACACTTTTTTCCCCTCTGTTTACAGGTAACAAATTTACTTCTGCAGTCATTATTGAAAGTCAAACCATCATGAAAAGCTTTCAGTAAGTCTAAAACTGGATTTTTATTAGATCAAACAGAAACTTGAAATCTTTACCAAGCCGAATAACTGTCGTTTCAGGTATATATTTTGAAAAGAGGAATACAGTGGTCTGTGTAACGAAAGATTCAATCATTTCAGAGGGCGAATGAGCTGAGGAAATTGTTTGTCAAGCTCTAGTTTAATTTTATTCAAATGTACTTCTCTTTTCTTCCATAAAGCGGTAACACAGCACCCATAGATTTTACCAGCAAGAAAGTATTTTCTGTTTGTGTTTTTTTCCCCCACTAGGAATCACACTCTTCATTTTAAACAGAGGATTTGACAACTGAGTTCTTGTAAAAAAAAAAAAAAAAAAACCAAATACTGAAAAATATAGACATGCAGCACCATCTACTGGATTAATATATTGTGGATAAATGCATGACAGATTTCCACAAAGCAAAGGTTGAAAACAGTCACACACACCAAAGCTTACTATAGTGATATATTCAGTCAACATCAAGGCTCAACTAAATCAATGGATATGAATTTCCATGAATATCATGGAATAATACTTAGCACAGATATAACTTTTTATATGTTTAAGGCACTAAATAGTACACACAAACTATGATAAAAGAACATTACTAAGGTTACAATGTCAAGCAAATTAGGAAATTTTAAAATCGCCTGTGCAAACTTAATTTCACTTCCTTGTATATATGCATGATAGTTTTTAATTACACGATTACATTACTATTTTTTCCATGGGACCCCTGTCTCATTCAATGCAGAGGATAAATGGTGCTCAGTTCCTGAGCAGCTATTTAATAGGGGTTTTTTTCTTTTTATTGTTCGGTGTGCATCTCCCCCTATTTACTGCAGGCTAGTCAAGCCCTGCTCTGAAGACAGAATTGTAAGTTTCTTCATAATATTTGAGTGTTTCACAGAAATTACTTTTTACAACACTATTATAAAATGAGAGGGTTTGTATTATTCCTATTTTGTAGACAGTGAATTGAGGGACAGAGGTAAAAAACGTCCACTAATTTTAGATGAACAATTTGAGATGCCTTCAACCTGATTTTTCAGAGTATTTAGCATTACTGAACACTTTGTGTTCAAAGAATAGCTCATGCTGACCCGAGTTGCAGGTAGGAGCACTCAGCACTTCTGCAGATCAGTTCCCAGTGTATCAAGTTAGCACCCAAAAATGAGGCACATACATTCAGTAAATACCTGTGAAAAGCTTGGTTTATGTGATTTGCCTAGTACCACATAACTCTGTAGCAGAGGCAGGGACAGAATGAAGATCTCAAGGGGAGCATTCAATTGCCTTCACCTTGAGATCATCCATTCTCTTCCTGCAGTTTCCTGCCTTGTTCACTTCACAGCTTTTGACTTCTGCAACAAATAGAGCAGACATCCTACAAACAGCCGCCTCCTTCAGTAAACAATCTTGACTGATTCCCAGAACATATCTAAACTGTGCAACAGAATGAGGCAGCCCTCCTGTGGAAAAAATAGAATCTGATCAGGTACACAATTAAAGCTGTATGAAAACTGGAACCTTAGTCCTTTAAAAGAAAGTCACATTTCTGGAAAAAAAAAAAAGTTCTAAATTGGAACAAAAAAAAATCAGATGTGTAACCCTTTTGTCAGGTGGAGCCAGCAGCAGCCAGGGCTGGATTTAGATAGATAGATAGATAGTTTTCTCTTCATCCAACACAGAACTGGCTTGAGCCCCACTCCTGGGAAATTCACATATCACCCCTGGGAGCCTCTGAAAGGCAATACTTCCCCACATGCAAGCACAGATTCTGACTGTAGAAAAGAAATGTTTAATAAAAGGGAGGGAGGTATCTTAGCATTCAATTGGGAAAACACCACAAACAAGGTTTATGAGTAAATGTCCCACCCCACATAGGTTGGGCAGTGTCCTTTTCCTCTCAGGTTCTTAAGTCCAGCAATTTAAATGTCCCTTTTATATGTCCAACACTTCTCTGCACCCCATTCACAGTTGCTTGGTCAGTGCAGACCTCGAGTTCAGAGGTGCATTTGCAGAGCTCACCTCCCATTCTGGCGGGTAGGGCGGGGGGGGGGGGGGGGGGGAAGTAAAGAGGCATCTTACTCAATCCACTGGTCACTTGTCATCTACCTTCTCACTGCTCTCTGCCACCGCCCTACTGGCTGTTCATTGAATCTCTCTGCCACCACCCTGCTAGTTGCCTGTCACCATCCACCTCTTGGCTGTTACTTCTGCCCATCTGATTTCCTGTGGTTTCAAGCTCCTCAAGTGATTTCAGCTCCCAGTGATTTCAACTTTTAGCAATCAGGACAGGAAAAACACAACTCCAACACAATTAATATGAGAAAGAAGCACTTAATAATGCCTATTTAGCTCTGTTCTTTGAGCAGTGTGGAGAACAGGTTAAAGCAGTCCAGACAAACTCTCTCTGTCAGAGCTCTGAAAGTGGCACTCCTGCTTAGAAAGGTCCTTTCTGCTAATTATGAGCCCTTTCCTTTGTAAAAATTTAGCATAGTTCTATTTTTCTGTATACCCACAAAATTACAAACATTGGTAACCGTATTTTAGCTATCACTATATTTAAACTCCAGGATCCACAGGGTTAATCCCTGGCAGGCTCCCACCTCTATAGTTACCTGCACCTGTGCAGGAATGGGATCACTGCAGCTCTTGTTGGCTGTGGATCACCAAAGCAAGTGGCAGGAAACAGTATCTTGGTTCACGCCACTTCCTGTCACTCCCATTGGCTGCAAACAGCAATCTGTAGCTAACAGGAGCTGCAATCGTCCAATAGCTGCAATACAAACGCAGCTGGTGTTGGGTCACAAATTAAGTTGATTACAATGAGCAAAATACCACTCATCTACAGAATATCTAAATAAAGCAGTAGCCAATTCTATTTACATATTAACACCCACAGTCTCTTCCCCCCTTCCAGGTACCTGTAATGGAAACATTCCTTTATATCCTGCTTTACATCCATGAAATTTTCTGTGGAACAATCAAAATGGAGTTTTATTTTATTTTTTAAAATCTCCAGTCTTGTCTTCCTGTGGTTCCAAGCTCCCCAGATCTACCTCAGTCTGTCAGGTGAGGAGTGTCAGAGCCAGGGAACTCACAAATCTACAGAGCCCTAAATCTGTGACAGCTTTTTCCTCCATGCTGTCTGGACTCTGCAGGTGAATCACTGAGAACACAGGAAAAAGAGTCTCCCTCTTCTAGCTTGGGCACCTGCAGCCAGACCTGGCAAAGCCCACAGGAGCCTCAGCTGCCAGTCTGGATCCCAAAGATCCCAAGGATCTGGTGGGAAAAGGGGTTTTTGCGCAAAAAGAAAACATCCACACTACTTCCCCCCCCCCCCAAAAACAGATTGCATAAAGTATGCAAACGAGGCACTGATATGCTAATCAGCACCTTATTTGCATACTCACTGCCAGCAAAACTGGCAGTGTAGATGTAGCCCAAAATTAATTAACTAGAGTGTTAGGGTTTGGGGTGAGTCTGGAGGCTTCTCACCATCAGGCAGCCAATGAGAGCTCCTTCACTGGGGGCCAATGTCACATTTCCCAAATTCATCAAGTAATGTGACAACACTACATCTCTATACTCGGAGTGCTTTATTAATAAATGCCTGAGAGAACACATCTCATCACACCTTTGACAGACATCACTGTACTGGGAAAGCTGAGTGTAAACCTACCCCAGGAGTGCTTAACTGCTACAGTATACTGGTATAGCTATATCAGCAAAGGGTTTCTAGTGTAGACATGGCCTGATTGTCTTATACACGCTATGGGTGAGCAGGGAGTTCAAAATTAGAGGGTAGACTAAGAAATTCATCTGAGATACACAGCATTTCAGCATTTTCACATCAGCTTCCCCACAAGGATCTTCAGCCTTCTTCTGTCATAGATGTAACTTGCCCTCTTAGAAAAGTTCTACACCTTCCAGGGCAAAAGAGTTCTTATAAGGACAACAAAAGCACAAAACAAAGGAATCTTCAGTCTAGCCAGGCTCAGCATCTGGCCCTATTTTACAGGCAAGGCCCACCTGTCTCAAAACTATCAAGTACCTGGGCTTTGGTCCATTCAACAATACAGCTTAAGCCCACCCTCACAAACTTAGACTTAGCTCCAATTAGTCACAGTCCTCACACAGCTCCTGGCCCTCAGCCAGGCTTCTTACCCACAGGTAGAAGCAGTCAATCTGTTTTCTTCCCAATCAGCCTTTACCAGCTAGGTTTTCCTCTTTTCTCCATGAGTTCTTGTCGAGCCTCAAGCTCCTCTTCAGTTCAGTCTTCACACTCACCTCCTTAAATCTGGCATCACCAGGCATAATAGCTTGGGCTCTCCAATCTCTCAAGATATGTCTACACTGCAATTAAAAACCACCTGACTCAGGAGTGGGCCTTAAAGGAGTTTAATTCTGGCCCAGGTAGGAGCCAAAGTTCTAGGACCCTATGATGTGGAAGGGACCCAAAACTTGGACTGCAGCCAGACCCCATATGCCTTTACAACAGTTGAACAGCCTCTCAGGCCAATCCTCCCCAGCTCAAATCAGCAGCCAAAGCCCAGCTTTGTATGTCTAATTGCAAATGGACATAACCTGAGAAAAACTCAAGCCCAGTTTCTAATTTTACATCAGAGCAACCTATCCACTCTCCTCCCAGTCTCCAGCATTGGGCTTCTTTTTCTTATGCTTTATTATGAAGCAGGCTCATCCACTGAATGTATAATTGCCACCTACTATATTCTCCATATGGTCATGCCGCTACACCCTTACTCTGCTCTATATCCTTAAACAAACAGGATACGTCTAGACTGGCAAGATTTTGCACAAAAGCAGCTGCTTTTGCGCAAAAACTTGCCAGCTGTCTACACTGGCCGCTTGAATTTGCGCAAGAGCACTGACTTTGTAATGTACAAAATCAGTGCTTCTTGCGCAAATACTTTGACGCTCCCACTCAGGGATAAGCCCTCTTGCACAAGAATACTTGCGCAAGAGGGCCAGCGTAGACAGGCACCTTAATTTTTTGCGCAAGAAAGCCCAATGACTAAAATGGCCATCGGAGCTTTCTTGCGCAAAAGCGCGTCTATACTGGGCACGGATGCTTTTGTGCAAAAGCACTTTTTGTGCAAAAGCATCCGTGCCAATCTAGACGCTCTTTTGCGGAAATACTTTTAACGGAAAAACTCTTCAGTTAAAAGTATTTGCGCAAAATCATGCCAGTCTAGACGCAGCCACACAGTAGAACTTTTAAAATATTATCCCGCTTTCCTAATATTCTCACTAAACTCCTCATAATGTTCTGTCACCTTAAAACATCTAAATTCTTTGACACTGCCTGCATTCACATATCAGATGATCATCTATTTCTTTAGCATTTGTTACATAACCCATCTTTGTGTTTTTTCAGTTCATATAAATTATTATTCAACCCTCAGTGCCCAGTTAACAGTCTAAGTATGAGTATATCACTGATCCTTTTACAACGGTGGAGTACTGGATTTTCCTCTATTTTTGGTCATACTTCATAAAAAAATTTCCTTCTTTTCTTCTTGGTCCATAATTCCTCACATTCTTTTTTAATCCTTTACTAACTAAATTTTCAAATTCCTGCTTAGTTGAAGCACTCCTTATTACCATTTCTCTGTTTTTAAAACATGTTTTGGTTCTTTATTTGCCATTTCATTGCTAGATACCCCAGCATGTGCTGGAATCTATGTTGGCACTATGTTCACACTATAGATGTGAAATTCTGTTTAACTGGAGGGAAGGAGGGGGGGCCACTCCAGCCTGACTGGAGACCCCCCACCCCCTACCGCTGGGCTGGAGTTTTCCCCTCCTCCCCGGCCTGTGGGGCATTAGGGCCTAATGTAGACAGAGGCTGCTTCAGATGGGACGCCAGTGCAGTACTGCCTGTGGCAACCTAGGACACCCTACAGGCATGGGCTGCTCTGGCATCCCCGCCAGAGCATCCCCTGCTTGCAGGGCAGCCATGCCTGCCACAGAAAGAGGCATTAAGGGTGAGACTTATTGGTTAACCGGTTAAATATTCACATCACTAGTTTACCCCACAGTATACTAATTCTGTTCTCAAAAACAATATATCACTCATTAGACCGTTGCTGTTCAGTACTAAAATGCTCAGCTTTCCTCCTTTCAGTTTCATGTCCTATAAAGGTCTAGCATGGCAGGGCTAACTGAACAGAGCAGACCGGTCCAAGGCCTCTTGGTCCTTAGTGGGGTAGGTTGTCTGTTACTGAGACCAAAATCCCCTTTTTAAAAAAACTAATTATTTTAGGACTACTCTCAAGATTTTGGGAGTCTGAGTTATGATTTTTGGACTTTGGGGATTAGCAATAATGAAATTGCTTGTGCTATATGTATGGTTTTGCTCGTCTACTGCTCTGTGTGGCATTTTCTTTTGTTCTTTGTATTTACTGCCATTTCAGCCACTTCATGTGTTCAATAATGATTTCCAGAGCCAGGACAGCATAAGGAGCAGAAGATGCCGATAGGTGTGGTGGAATTATTCATGTGGTGTGCGGGACAGTTGTGGGGGTGGGGAGGTTGTGAGGGGGGCACTGGGCAATGTGGGGTGGGAGGATGCGGGTGGGAGGGTCATGGACATAGGGATCTGTGGTGGAGAACTCTGGGTGAGGGGCCAGTGGGCATGGGGATTGCTAAGCATAAGGGCTTGGGTGATCCTGGGCAGCGAGGCAGTGTGGTAGGCACACAGTCAGCGCAGGGCTGGAGGTGCAGGTGGCACGGAAGTGCAGGTGTTAGTGATGAAAGTGGCACTGTGCAGAGGTGGGTGGGAAAGTGGCAAAATGCAGGACTTAGGGGCACAGCGTGTACAGTGTAGGGTGCAAGAGTTAATGGCAAAAGAGGGGCTGGGGAGCCCATGGGGACCAAAAGAAATGGGGGCGTCATGGGGAGGGGCAAGGGTGGGAAATACAAATTCATCCAGCCAGCCATTTTCCTTAAGGCCAGACCTGGGGGAGCATGAACTCCCCTGTGCGTGGTGGGGGGCTACAACCTGCCTTTCGTGGGGGGAGGGGGTCACACGAGCCTTCCCCGCCCCACGCCGAGGTCACGAATCCAAATCCCTCCTGCAACAGGGGTGCCGGGAGAAGAGGGTGGGGCCGATGGAGAAACGTGGCGCCGAGACGGTGCTGGGTTGATCGGAAAGGGGCGGTGGGGTTCCCGTGAGGGAAAAGGGGGGGCGGGAGTGCGACCGGAAGTCGGGTTCCGTCCCGCCGCTGACTTCCTGTTTGGTTCGTAACCAAGGGCTTCTGGTTGCTAAGGGAGCGGGCGGCGGCGCAGCCTGTGGCCGGGAGCGCGGAGCGAAGGGGGCTGCAGGGACCCCACTGCCCCAGCATGAGCCGGGGCGACGCCGCCGGCGGCTTCTCAGCCTCGGTCCTGGCCGAGCTGGACTGGGACGATGGGTTCGCCATCCCCGTGGCCAACGCGGAGAACAAGGCGCTGGAGGAGGAAGTGAGTGGGGGAGGCTGCAGCCCGGCAGGGGGGCATGGACCCTCCCCGACTCGCCCGCGCGGGTGGCACACGGATCCCCTTCCACTCCAGCGGGAGGGAGCTCTGCATGGCCCTTGGCCCTGACGGGGGGGGGGGGAGGTACGAATCCTTTTCCCAGCGCCCCCTCCTCAAAGAAGTGAGGGACATGAACCATCAAACTGCCTCCCCATGGGGGGGGGGGGAGGGAGGGACGAATCCCTCCCCGGATTTTAGGAAGGGCCCCCAGAAACACCCCCCTCCCCCAATGAACTCCCACCTAAACCTAGAGCTCCCCGGGGGAGAATCTCTCCCAGGACGGAGAGCCTCCCCCTACCCCCCGGCGGCTCGTAGATGATGCCGTATTGACTGACCCAATGGGCCGGCAAGTTGCTGCTGTGCTACTGGAGGCACCAGATGACAGCTGAGATATAACTCCCCAGGGCTATCTACTGAACTCCCAAAGCATTTTCCACGGGAGGAATAGGGTTAACCTGATGTCCTGGACAAACACTCCATCTCTCCAAACTCTCCCCCCCCCCCCCCCCCCGGAACCCCAGGCTGGTCCTGTGGTTGTCATCACCTGTTCTTTATTGAGGTTCTGATCTGAAGAAGTAGGTTTTGTCCACAAAAGCTCAAGATACTATAAGGGTACATCTTATCCCGAAATAGCTACCCCGTGTCTTAACAAGCTGCCCGTTATTTTTTGACATAACAAGCATGCTATTTCGGCATCCCTGTAACCCTCATTCCATGAGGGTTAAGGGATGTCTTGACATAGTGCATTATTTCGAAATTTGGTGCTGTGTAGATGCGCCAAATTTCAAAATAAGCTATTTCAAAATAGAATCGTAATAAGACGTAATTTGCATAGTGCAAATTGCGTATCTGACTTCAACTTTAGGGAGCTGTGTAGACGCACCCTAAATGTTAGTCTCTAAGGGTGCATCTACACAGCAGGGCTTAACTCGAAATAAGCTATGCAAATTGAGCTACATCAGTTGCGTAGCTTCTTTCGAAATTGGGAGCATCTCCACAGCACTTACTTCGAAATAGAGCATTCTTCCACCAACTTCCCTTACTCCTCGTACAATGAGGGTTACAGGAGGCAGAGTAAAAAGTCCTCCAGCTTGACAGTATTTCGACATTATTTTGAAATAATTGCCTGCTGTGTAGACACGGACTAAGTTATTGTGAAATAATGCTAGTTATTTCAAAGTAATGTTGCTGTGTAGACATACCCTAAGAAACTGGGGTCTTACACTTACTTAAATAACAGATATACTGCGGTGCTATTTTGGGATACTTCTAGTATCCCGAAATAGCTATTCCGTGACTTTTGAGCAAACCCGTTATTTTGAAATATCTTTCGAAATAATGGGTGCACTATTCCAACGTTCCTGTAAACCTCGTCCCATGAGGATTAAGGGACATTTTGGAATAGCAGTTTATTTTGAAATTTTGCACTATGTAAACAGTGCCAGATTACAAATTAAACTATTTCAAAATAAGTTATGCAATTTGCATAGCTCAAATTGCGTCGCTTATTTCGAGCTAAGGGTGCAGTTTAGATTCACCCATCGTGCCCTATTAACAGTCTTCCCACACAGAGGTGATATCTCAGGACATGGGCTTGATTCGCTGATTCACCATTACCCTATACTTCATTTACACCAGTGCATAGTGGGTGTAATGTGCTACACAGTTAGAAAAATAAGGGGTTCACACCTACTTTGCACTGGTTAAAATTACTATGCAAGGTGCCAGAGAAAGATGATGAGACCCTTTTTTAATTTGTAAAATTAATACACAGCTGTCATATGCACTATGAACAATAGCACAGGTAACCACCTCTGGCCCCTGGTAATTTCAGTTGGATCCTGTATTCTTCATTTTCTGCCTTAAACTGTTGTGTAATATTGTCGTGCACTTACTGTTAAACAATGGAAGAGCCAATTGCAAGAGTAGAGCCATAGCTTGTATAATCAGTTACTTTGGGATGCATTTAGGTAACAGATACTATATAAATAAATGATGATAAACAGAATTATATGTCACACTGGATTAACATTTAAGGCATAAGTAACATTACTTTTTAAACATATTTTTTTCCCTAGAGCAACTATATTTATTTTTCTCTATCTTCATTTTCAAAAAAGTGAAGTATACTGTCTGTATTCTTGAGATTAACATTAGATAGCTTATATAATTATAAACAGGCATTGCTATTTGAAGAAGTTGATTGAGTTTAGTATTTTTTGTTTGTTTATAGCTGCAAAAGTTGCAGAAAGAAAAAACAAACCTAAAAAATCAGTTGACTGACTTTGAAGAACGTATTGAGGCAATGACATCACATTTGAAAAACGTCAGACAGGAATTCAACTTTACACAGGTAGGTTGTTCTGGATCTTTCTTATCCAGTTTAGAATTCTGCTTGATATTTTTCTCTAGTTTGTACTCATACCTATTTGTCTGAATATATTTTATTACTGATGAGAGACCTACCAGCTTTATCTTCCAGTACTTGCCTAGGAAACAAATTAAGGTATGTCTCAAAATATTATTTTATGGTAATTAAAGTGAATAAATAATGATTGTGCATGGAATGAAGCCTGAAGGGATAGATTTTAGCATAGCGTAACAATGGGTATTTCGAGAAGCAATAGATAGATAAGTTTGATCCAGGAAAAAATAAAACTGTTTCAGTCTGGAAAAAAATTGTAAAGGGAGAATGCATTCATAAGAATATGATTAATTGCCAAATAGTAATGGAGACTTAGTTCTTGGACTTGAAAAATGAAACAAGACTATAAGGGCAGAGAGGATTCTGCCTTACACTGTGAGACCTCTGACTAGGACATATGGATCCACATTTTCAGATAAATGCATGTTCTCATACATCAGATCTAGGGATCTCTGCTGTTGTGATTGCATGTGTTCGGGAATGTGGCTGTCTCAGAGGTAACTAGAACCCAATCCCTATAGGATTTTAATATTAACAGTTTAAATCGCAGTCTGGGAGTATAGTCTTTGGAACAATCAACAGTGCAATAAACTGCACACATATTTTGTCAAGAACACCTGCCTCTGTTTTCTGTGAATGTGTGCAACGTGGGGCAGGGAGGGGTTTTGGGGGGGAAGGCACTGGGGGCATGGGGCAAACCCACATTTGGAAGGCCCTGGGAAACTCATTGGGCTCCTTGGGAGAATCTCTCCCTCAGGGCTTCAGGAATGCGTAATCCCACCTGGTGGGCTTGGCGGATGGCAGCTGTCCGGGGCTGCTCAAACTGCCTCCCCTCCACATCAGCCCATGTCCCCCACCCTGGGAGGAAGGCCTCCCCTTTCCTCTCCACCAGGTTGTGCAGCACACAACAGACAGCAACCACTTCGGGGATGTCGCATTCCCCCATGTCCATCCGAGTGAGCAGGCATCTGAATCTTCTCTTCAGACAGCCAAAGGCACACTCTTCCTGGAAGCGAGCCCAATTCAGGTGGGAGTTAAACAGTTCCCTGCTTGCATCCAGGTGTCCACTGAATGGCTTCATGAGCCAGGGCATAAGGGGTACGCCCATCGGCCACAATGCACATAGGCATCTGCACATCCCCCAGTGCAAAGTTTCTCTCCGGAAAGAATGTCCCAGCCTGCGGTACAGGTATGAGTTCCGGAAGATGCGGGCATCATGTGCCCGGCCTGACCACTTGACACAAATGTCTGTGAATTGTCCCCAGTGGTCAACCAGGGCCTGCAGCACCATAGAAAAGTAGCCCTTTCTGTTAATATACTGGGCTGCTCAATGGGGTGGTGCACGGATCGGGATGCGCGTCCCGTCGAGTTCTCCACTGCAGTTCGGAAATCTTAGTCCTGCAAATCCGACCATGATGGTATCCAGGTCTCCGAGGCGGACAGTCCTGTGAAGCAGCTCTGAATTGATGGCCATCACCACCTGCAGAAAGGGACAAATAGAAACACACATAACAGGACGTTAGAGGAGTTGCGTGAGCTGATGAGAGGTGCTTCCCCACCCCACCCCTCCCCTCCCCTCCCCTCCCAGACCCCAAGAGCCGCCCCCCCCCAGGCAACTCCCCATCCCTCACCCCCCCGCACCATGACAGGGTGAGGCCAGGAGGACTTCTACCACTGCTACCCCCATCCCCCATTCCCTCTGCCCAGTCTTGACTGTCCCCCTTTTCTTGCCCCCCCCCTCCCCCATGCCTCTGTTTTTGGATACCCAACTTCCCCAGAGAGTGACTTACCTCCATCAAGATGGCTCCAACAATAGACCTCCCCACGCCAAACTGGTGTCCCATGGAGCGGTAGCTGTTGGGGGTGGCCAGCTTCCAGAGGGCAATAGCGACCCGCTTCTCCAGGGGGATGGCGGGCCACAAGTGGGTGACCTGGCATTGTAGGGCAGGGGCGAGTGAGGCACACAGCTCCTGGAAGGTGGACTTCTGCATACGGAAGTTTCAGAGCCAAGCCTCGTCGTCCCACTGCTCCATAACATGCCGGTCCCACCAGTCTGAATTGGTGTCCAGCCTCCAAACTCGCTTCTGCAGGAATAAGTTCGGTGGCAAGGGCAGTGGGGCTGCAGCCCGAGTGAGGGGCTCAAAGCTGGGCTCTGAATCCAGCTCTGCCACAAACATCATGATGATTTCATGAAGATGCAGCAGAACTTCCAGCATCATAGTGTGGGGCCATTGCCTGCCCAGGGGGCAGCTCAGGCTCCATGGCCAAAAACACAGTGAAAAGCAGAAAAAAACACTGAAAATAAACTGCTGTGGTGTCCGAGGAAGCAGGGCAACCAGAGCAAGCACTGCAGCGGCTTTGCTTTCCCTCCAGGAGGTAGGCAAACCACAAGCAGGAGCAGAGCAACAGTTGTCCAGTGGGATCCCTTTAAGTACGCATCTCTGCAAAGGGCATGCAGCAGCACCTGGAAATAAAGGCTGCTCCCGTGCCCTGCCAGAAGCACTTCTGGGTACCTTCCTTTTTCAAAAGAGCATCCGGCAGTCTGGACGCTCATTTTCGAAAAAGTGGATCAATTTTTCGATCTGCGTAATGCAATCTAGACGCTCTTTTTCGACAGAGGCGCCTCTGTCGAAAAAGGCGTGTAGTCTAGACGTACCCTTGGAGAGCTTAATTTGTTGGGGTTAGTGTGCAGGTCGGAGGTGGTATTGGTGGCCTGTGATTTATTAGACTAGATAATCTGGTTATCCTTTCAGGTCTTAAACTAGGGATGGGCAATAATTTTTGATGGGGGGGGGGCACTCCAAGAATTTGGTAAGTGGTCAAGGGCTGCACTCTTCCATGATATTAATGGATGAGGTGCAGGGTCTGATATGGAGATTGGGTGCAGAAGGGAGCTTGAGATAGGGGACTGGAGTGCAGAAAGGTGTGGGGGGGTCTGTGAGGATGTTAGGATGAAGGAGGGAGTTGTGATCTGGGGCAGGGGATTGGAGTGCGGAGTCTGGGAGGGAGGATGGGTATGACTGCAGGAAAGGATTTGGACGTGGAGGAAAGATGTAGGAGGGGGTGCAAGATCTGGAAGGGGGTTGTGACCTGGGGCAGAAGCAGAGGAGTAGGTTCAGAGGTTTGGTTGTGCCCTAGGGCAGAAGGGGGAGTGCCCTGGGGCAGGAAATTGGGGTGCAGGCCAGGGTAGTGTTCCCTGTAAATTGTGCGGTAGCACAGCCCCACAGCTGCTTAATGAGCCCCTTTCAGCCAGGGGCTCAGGACTTGTTCATGGAGCTGCCTGGCTGTGGGAGGGGCACTTCTCCCTCAATGACAGCAGCAGCTCCCTGCTGAGGACAAAGCAGTGAGTCTCTCCCAGCTGGTAGGGAGGGGACGTGTACACGCCCTTGCACGCTGCTCAAAATGGCCGGCTGTTGGGGGTATGTGCTGCGCTGAGTGCCACAAGTCCCAGGGGTAGTACTTTTCACACTGCCTGCCCTGCAAACAGGCAGCTCCCATTGGCTGGTTCCTGGCCAACAGGAGCTGTGAGATTGTGCTTGGCGTGGGACAGCGTGTGAAGCCTCTTTCCTCCCTGCTCTGGCTTTTGGCGACGCTCAGAGTGGCACATAGCCACCGTAGTCTGTTGCTTTGAGCAGCATGTGGGGGTAGGCAAGGAGCCTGCCTGAAGATCCAGCCCACAGGCCATATTTTGGCCACTCCGACTTAAACTTTATGACTCAGGTTCAAATTTTCGAATGATCAGTGGATAAGGATGCCTCTGTTTTTGGATACCCATCTTCACACACTTTAAAGGGACCCAATTTTCACAGGTGGGTGCTCGGAACTTTCTGAAAAATGAACCCTCTAAGGTTTTGGGCTGGACTGCTAAAAACATTAAATCACAGCTATGATTTCATATACATGTCTGGGAAGAAACTCAGATAATGCATCTATTGATACAACCCATGTGAAAGAGCGCTGAGAGGTGGATAGATGGCTTCCCTGCAGCTGAACAGCCTCTTAGTTTTAATGTGCTAGATGCAAGTTTTAATTAGCAATTGAGATGAAGAACACTATGTGCTCCTTCTTCTGTAAGAGAAGGACTTCCAGTAGGTAAAAGATTGGGTATTGTATAGGGGAAAATATATTAAAGCAATTTGCCAGAGAAAAAGAGGCACCCAGCTGGCATGTGGCAATATCTATGTAAACTAATCCATCTCGGCTCAAAACAATAGAATACTTTTTGCTGCTTTGCCTCCTGAATCAGACAGAATGCAACATGATGATGGAGAGACTAGTTTGAATATGATTGCTAGTACTGTTGTTTGTCTCTGAACTATAGAAGAGCGAAATAATGGATTCTGAATTTTCCATGAAGTATTTTTGAATCACTTAGCTAGATAAGGAAAGCTAATCTGTGAACATTTGATATGGATAATTGATTTTTATATTAATTCTATATCTAAAAGTCCAAACACCAGTAAATGGAGTTGCTCTGGATTAACACCAGGGCAGATCAGATCCTGAATTTCAAAAGCATCCATAAGCATTATTATTTTAGTTCTGTAAAATGCCTAGATGTAAAAGTTCATAGTTTTATATCAGTGTTATCTTTTATTTAGAGTTCTGATTTTGGTGAAATAATAAAATTTATATGGGGTGTTAAATTCCTGTTAACAATTCCGTGCAAAATAATGAACTATATTATTCTGTAGTCTCTTTACAGAGCCAGAGAGAATGAAATTGAAACTGAAGAGCACTTTAAAGCCATTGCTGAGAGAGAGCTTGCACGTCTCAAAAAAGAGATTCAACGGCTGAAAAATGAGATGGTTTCCTTAAGAGAAAAGAAAAATAGTCAAGAAGTAAGATTCAAGAATATTGTAATAAGTAACCTATTCTGTTTATCACTATTTTTCTTGCAGTGAGTAGGGTTTTTTAAACAAATAAGATAATAAGACAGCAATTTGTACAATAGTACTTTTTGATGAAGCCTGTGACATCCCCTAAATACTTATCACCCAGTCCTTCGGCCCCTTTTCAGGAACATGTTAAGAGTTTTGTGTTATTAAGAAATGGAGGACCAATTGCTTATTTCATTTAAAGTTTCAGACATAACAGTAATTTTTTTCATTCATTTTGGAATTCCGAGTGTCTCAGGGTTTTGATTGTAACAGAATTAGCTGATGAGGTAAAGTTTTCCTTAGCAAAACTTGGGAATATTTATTCTTAATCATCAAGGGGCATAGATGTGGACAGCACTTGATAGACAAATGAAATGTCAACTTCTTGTCCTGAGTAGTACACAGAGTAGAATTGACAAAACACAGCCAAGAATGACAACAAAAGACTCATCCCCACAAGATCCACAGCACTGTCAAAAAGTCAGTGGCAATGGTGAGACCCTCAGAATCAGACCCAAAGTAAGAGAGATGGGATACAGATGGAAAGGGGTTACAAGTTAGATTCATGTAATGATGTGTACACACACCCTATCTTGTTACTTTCTCTTTGGATATTTTCCTTGTACTTTTAAAAAAAAAAATTAAGTTGCTAGAATACTTCTGCTCCCTTGAGCCTAAAAAGGATCTGATGGGAAGATTTCAAGTGCAAATCTTTTATATTTTTTCTGTAAATAAATACACTTATAACAACACTTGAGTAGAAAATTACCCATGAAAGAAATAGCAAATGTGTTATATCTTTTTTTTCAAGCCATTAGGCTAATTAATATTTGGTTGGGTTTTTTCCTTATTGTTGACTCTCTTTGGCGCTCAAAATGGCCAGATCCTCCTCCTTGCTGTACTCCTAAGGCTAGATTCTGCCAGTCCCTCTTACATTAGGAAGTCAATTGGGACCACTCGCAGGCTACACTGTAGCCTTCTTCTGGAAAAGCTTATGCAAATGAATAAGTGGAATATCGTGGAGTGGAATATTGCTGCACTTCATATGCATAATTAATGAGCAGCCGCTTTTGCACAAGAGGCTTTTGCGCAAAAAGGAGCTGTGTAGACGGCTCCTTTTTGCGCAAAAGCCTCTTGTGCAAAAGCGGCTGCTCATTAATTATGCAAATGAAGTGCAGCGATATTCCAATCTGCACTTCATGTGCACAAGCTTTTCCGGAAGAAGGCTACAGTGTAGATGTAGATGTGGGGTAAGAGTATCAGAATTTGTCTTTTAGGTTCGGACACAGGGGAAGAGAGTTGTATGAGTTTCTCACCAAGCATGTATTAACTCCAGATTGAATAGACATCTTGTGCCAAATTGTCACTCACTTCACTTTAAGACAGTTTTGCTTTTTTAGGTTTGTGGAAATTTAATTGCCTTGATTCTTTTTAATGCCAGAACCAGGTACTGGCATTATTCAAATTGAAGATATTTGCCATAGAAAAAGACTCAACAGTATGATCATCAGACACCACTAAATTCCTAAGACTAGGATAAATGCCCATATCCGCTTGCACCGTCTGTTTTTATTTGGTGCTTAGATAGATAATTCATAATTTTTAAAATTTAATTTCTCTCAAACTTTTCTAGAATAATATATTCAAAGCCACTCAAAAGCTGGAAGCCTTAAGATGCCAGATGAACTGGGATCAGCAAGCTCTGGAGGCATGGTTAGAGGAATCAGCTCATAAAGACAATGATGCAGTCATAATCCAGAAGTATGCTCAACAGGATGATGGGAAATTTAAAGTATGCTGATATACCATTTTTTTTTAAAATGTCATTTCAGTATGTATATTTTCAACAGGAAAATAAGGCCATTTTTAGCCTCTAAGAATTTTATCATGCATCAAGTCAGAGACTGAGACATAGAGAAAGGCAAGACATCATGTTCAACTGCACTTCTAATCTGTGATGGTTTTTCATCTAGCACACCAATTTCATATTATGCAGGTGACTGTTTTTATAAAGGGCCATAATGCACAATTTAATACTTTTAAGGGTTTGTTTGTTCAGCTAGAGGAGGCTGAAGTTTAGCCTGAAAATACATATAATATTTAATTATGGCCAGTAGTCACTGTAAGTAAAACTTTGCAGTCAGTTTTTAAACAGAACTTCATACTGAATTCAATAGAGAGTTCATCCTAGAAATCTATGACATATGACCTTCTAGAAAAACAAGTGCAAGTAATTTAGATGTTCCTGTTTACACCAGAAATGCACTGTTTAATATCACTGAGGATAAAATAAGGCTACTAGAATAAAACTGGCTAGAGCAATGAAAGACAGGTATTAAATATATAGTAGACTCATCAAGCAGTTGTTTCAAAATGTATAAAGATTATTCTCACATAGCTTGTCACTTAGGAAAAAAGTATTTTTGTTGATAAATTTAAGTATTCTTTGCATACTTTTCAAATTAAAGCTAATGTTACTACCATCTGCATTGAATGAACAGGCAATTCAAATACCATTGCCTACCCAAATAGTCCCATTGATATTAAAGGAACTACTTCTACGAATAAGGGCTCCTTGCATGACCAAAGGTTTATAAGATTGGATTCTTAGCTTTTTATGTATTTCAAACTCCCAACTTAACTGTACCAGAGCTTTGTATTCATTTATAATTAATTAACTATGTTAATCCTTGAATAATTTCATTGCAGGTGCTGACTCACCAGGTAGAAACGATGACTATGGAAGCTAATCAGAAACGCAAAATTCTTGACAATGAGCTTACAGAAACCATAAGTGCTCAGGTTTGTGTATGAAGCAAATAAAGATTATTTTCCATATTTGAAGTACTTCTTAAAATTAGAAACCATTGCTAATTGGGCTCCACTTCCTTACAGATAGAGCTGGATAAAGCAGCTGAAGATTTTCGCAGGGTTCACCATGAAAGACAAGAGCTCATCAGACAGTGGGAAAGTACAATAGAGCAGATGCAGAAAAGAGATCAAGAAATAGATCATTGTGCTTTGGTAAAATATATATTCAGAGTTTGCTTTATATAAATAGTGGACCTAACCTTGCACCAATAATGAGAACTGTGCTATTGTCTCAAATAGAAGAACACTGTAAAAATAATGGGCCTTATCGTGTTCCTTTGTGCATTGCTCCTCTTTACATTGCACTCAGCTGTTTCAAACTTAAGATATATTACAGAAGATGCAGTTGCATTACATTGCATTGTTTGATAAATATTCTTAGTTTTAAAGGGGAGTCTCTTAAGTACAGTCTGTCTCTCTCAACTTAAATGATATTCTTCTGCAATACTATACAAGAGTCTCGTATTTAATTTTCAGTTCCAGTCTCACATACCCTATTCCATCAAGAGCTGGAATGCCTTGCAACTTCTGATAATGTTCCCTCTGTCTTATCTTAGCAGCACTAACAGCAGCTAGACTTCTACACAAGTCTCTTAGAAAAGGATAGTGGGCTGCAAAGGGGAGTAGAATTTGCATGTTCACATTTGGGTTAGAGAGCTCTGTGGGGAAAAAGGTGTTTGAACTATTATTATTATACAACAGTAATAAACAGTCTAATAATAGAGGAAGATCTCAGGAGAAATCATTTAGAATGTGAGTTAATGTAGAAACTTAGCTGTAGTAACTTGAGATCTTTAGTATTGTAGGCCATATATTTGCTAGTGGCTGTATTTTGCTACCCTTTATTGAATACTCTGCAATTAGTTCTGTTGATTTATGTTTGTGATTAAAATAAGAAATTAATACAGGGACCAGATCAGCTAAACGAGATGGTGCCATTTTTAAGTAGTCACTTTTCAAAGAATAGGAAAGTAATTTCTGTACACTGTTGTTTCATGATAAGTAAGTGCTTTCTAATCCTTTTTACTTATTCTTTAACAATTAGAAAATCCACCATTTCCTAAAATATGTAGTGCTAAAACCCTCATGCACACTTTGGTCATCATTTATCATGGTTATTAATTATAAATATTATTGTCACCTTCTGTTTGCCCTTGCCCTGGGCTATCCAAATGCTGTTTATGCCTATGGCATTGCCCTTTCCTGTCACTCTGAGCATGTCACTGTTCTATGTACATTTATAGCACCATATTGGTGATTTTTAATACTGAGAATAGAAGTTGTCTATCCAACATATTTACAGTATTTTACGGTGCTATATATGAGTGAAATTAGTCACATATCAAAGGTAACTTCTTGGTAGTGCAATATCTAGGCTGCCACGTTATGGCATTAAAGTATAGTTTGATTTGTTTCTTTTTACTAGTAATCAATTTTAAGGTAAAGCAATAGCCAAAAACAAAGAGTAACAAGCCTACAACAATGCTTGTTTCATTATTTAAACACTTCATATGTTTTTAATTCTTCTAGTTATTAGCCAAGGTAAGACGGGAGATCCAAAAGAAAGAAGATGTGATTAAAGAGAAGATTTGCTTTTTGGCAAATGAGACTGGGAACAATGTGGAGTATGAAAAGAAAATTTCTGTTGCTGACCGTCAAGCTGCCAAACTCAGATTAGATTACCAAACCCAAGATGCTTACAGAGTTCAACTCCAGGATGAGGTAATAGTGACAAAATGCTTCAGGCAAAAGCAAAAAATTAAAAAGACACTTAACTTTTAATTAATGAAACAAATGTGACAACAAAAATGCAGAAGTATATGGTGAACTCTCTTTAATTTTCTGGTATAACCCATGCATTGCCAGTGTAGTGCTAGGTACTGGAGATTGAATCCTGAGCTTTATTTTTGCCTGGTAATGCTGCAGAGGAGGAAGCACATAGCCATTGAGAAAGGGAGTGCCTTATATTACTGTGTTGCCTCCTATGGCTGGCTGAACTGTTTTCCATAAACAGCATCCAGCCTGTGACTGCAGTGACTACTAGATGCTTCAGAGGAAAGTATAATGCTCCCTCTTTACAATACATATAATGCATTTAATTTTGTAGTATTGTAACATGGCAAAAAATAATTTCTTCACTTCTCCAGATGATCATCATCTTATGCTCTGAAGAACGAGGGCTGATAGCCTTGTAATTTTGTCGTAAATAAAATAACTATAGAAGCTACCAAATAAAGAGGCAACAGGTGATAGTGGATTGGATGGTACATCTGTAAAAATGAGAACAATATCTGCATCCCTACTTGAAAGATATATTTTGAGGATTAATCAGCTAACGTTTGTAAATACATTGGAATGCATACAATGCTAACTATTACTCTCTAGCTGAACTATTTACTTCAATTATATCTTGCTGAAAAAAGTTCCATAGGCTAATGCTGTGTGGCATAAAAATATTTCCCTTTATGAATCTTACAACTTATTAGGTAATTTGTATGAAGCTTCTCTGAGTCCTCATACCTTACAGTCCTCCCTACTTTAACCAAAATAATGTTGTGCAATCAGCAAAGCTTGGGCCAGCACTAGTTGTTGGATTCATACTATCGCCAGTGTCCACATGGAGCCTCACTGAAGTCAGTGGGTTTACACATAAGTACAAGGATTTACTCACACAGATGCAGTTGCTGGATATGGTCCCATTTTTCTTCTTAATAATTAATTAATTACAAATATATTGGGTCAAGAGTTTTACCTGCTATAAATCAGTCTGATTTCATGGGCTCTGCTGATTTACACAAATTGAGAATCAATTTTCCCCTCTCATTTAGAGAAAACACTTAAAAATATCTAGAATAATCTTTGCATTGTAGACATACAGATTTGTTAGCAGCACTAGCAAATCTTTTGATGTCAGATTGTCAATAGGTATATTTCTATAAAGTGTCTGGTTTTGATGAGCTTTCTGAAAACTGTTTGCAAATGTACTAAAATGTTCCACATACAAAATAGAGTAAGTGATCGCTTTTAATTAATTAATTAATTAATTAATGTATTTATTTATTAGCTGGATACTTTAAAAGGCACTGTGGACAGAACTGCTTCTGAGTTAGAATCTCTGAGAACAGAAATGGCAAATCTGAAGAAACAAATCCAGGAAAAACACACCAGGTAAGAATGATAAACTCTTAGAAAAAGTTTATAACGTTCTGTAACAATCAGATCTTTGATCAAGTTACTCATATCGAGGAACCTTAAATAATGTTGGACACTTAAGTAGTCAACTAGCAGGATACTTTGTCACACAGCTAGACTATCTTAGTAATCCTTTGAACTACATAGCCTTGAAATACTTCCTGTGAGTCTCATCTTAGTGGAAGGGAAATAATCTGGTCTATAATAGCTGTCTGAAACAGACTAAGTACCCTGCACAGTTCCATGCCTTTAGATGAATATGATTGCTTTATTAGATTTATTTCTCAATCAACTGCTCTGAACATTTTTACCTGTGTCTTATGTGTACCCTTCAACCTAACTCATTGTGCTTGTAACTTTGTTCAGGCTAACTTACATTAAAGACCAGAATGTGAATCTTTCAAATAAACTGAAGTTTGTGACTGAGAAGACATTGAGTTTAGAAGAAAAAGCTTCCAGGATGGAAGAAATACTAAAAGAAGAGGAGAAAATTGTTAAGGTAAAATCTTTTTGACAGTATCTGCCACTGATGATGAATATAGAACTCACAGGTTGTGTTTGGACAAATATTTATATATGGATTAAAATGGAATTTACTTATTAATTAATATGGGCTGCAGCCATTCCCCCTGAAACATTAAAGTAAGCAGGATTCAGTTGGATCTTGCATAGCAGATCTTTAGGGAAAATGTTGGTGTTATGTGAAGTGATATGTGGGTTTCCTAGGTGGCATTCTTCCCTCTGAATTGGTACAGAATCAGTACTCAAGCATGGCACTGAGGGGGCACTGTGCAATGGAACTCTCATCTTTTAGATCACACATAACCTAGATCTTAACCACTTGCAGTTATTAAATATACAGTAGAATTTTCAGATAATTTAATCCCAGATTTATGGCTAAATTTTGAAGAGCTATTAGAAATTGGCAGAGAATATTAATTCCATTTCATGGAGGAATTTAAGATATTGAAATTTGATTTCATTCCAAGTCAGAATGAAAACTAAAATATTCACATTTGTACACAAAATGGAATGACTATTCTCCATCCCACCTCTGAAAACTCTGGGAGCTTGGGCTGCTCAGGAGCCGTGATCCTAGATGCTCTGGAGTCTGGGATTATAGGTCCTTGGTCCCCTTTAGCCTGGCAGATGTATAGCCTGGCTTTCCTATACTTCATTTTAAATAAATAAATAAATAAAACATCCAACTCTATTTCCCATTTGTTCATAATTCTTTATAAATACGTTTAGCCGCTGACAGATCTGATATGAACCATAAGTGGCAGAGCAGATGTTCTCAAACAAGTGACAATAAAATCTACAGCCATGTACACCATCACGTATTTTATTGCTGCCACTTATTTTTCCCAAACCCTGTCTTGTTTTTTAAGCAATAGTTGTGTGAAATACTGCCTTCATGATAGGCTATTGAGACTTGCTTCATAAATTTAGTTGTATTAGAAAGTTACTATGTACATTAAATAGTACTTTGAATATTAATACATGATTTAGAGACAATGAGCATTAGATATGTAGATTTTAAAATAGGGTTTGTTATTAAAAATTAAATATTGCAGAAAATCTGAAAACTACCTGGAATTATATAACATTTCTCTAAACTGGAAACTTCATTTGCTCCCCCATTAATCTGTTACTAGGGTGGCTAAGCCATTAGCATGTTGTTGTTTTTTACTTACATATGTGGCAGATAACCTAAGTTGACACTGAGCTTAGCAGCTTTTCAGCCTTGGGGTAATATTTTAAATAAGATGAACTGTTCTTGAACAATGTCTGTAATGCATTAGTCAGAAGCATATTTCCCATCAACATTAGGCATGCATGTCTATTCGCTGCATCTATTAATTTACTGTGAAAAGATATTTACTGAGAACAATAAAGACAAAATCCCATTCATCACTTGTGTTTCAGTTTCCTCATCTGTCTTGGACTCTGTAGCAAAGCAGTGTTATGGGGACTGATTCTTATCTAATTCCCATATCTGTTTTGGGGAACCTCTTTTTAAAAGGAAGAAAATGGTTTTTTATAAATATATACATTTTAAAAATACAAAAAACGACTTAAAACCTTAATGATATAAGGGCCAAATTCTGATTGCATTTGAGCTGACAGTTTTGCCATTGTTTTCATTTGTTTAAAAATTGGTCCTAATTGGATACATAGGTGGTCATAGAAATTAAAAATAAATATGTATTAAAAATAAGTTTTAAAAAATCATTTTCTCTCTTAGGGCCTAATCCAAAAGTCATTTCCCATTGACTTCAGTAGGTTTTGTTTCAATTCTATACTTGCGCCCCCATGTTCTGGATTCAATAATTCACTTTTAACACTTATTCCAAAAATAAAACTTTCCCTTTCAACCCACCTGCCTTCAAGTAATTTCTCAGTGTTATTAACTATGGGTGGGGAACCTCAGGCTTGGGGGCTGGATGCGGCCCCCGCCTTACCTGGATCCAGCCCCTGAGGCTTAGGGCCCCCCCAGCATTGGGAAGCTCCCCCCCCTTCTCCCAGCTGCCCCACCAAGGGGCCGGAGCATACCAAATCTAGTAGGCTGGCCCCCCGCTCCCAGAATCTGGTGTGTGAAGGGAATGTGGGGAGTGTCTTTCTCCTTCTCAGTTGGGGACCACAGTAAGGGGTTTTTATTTTGCTTCTCACTTGTGTGCAGCCCCCAACTCACTTTTATGAGAGTCAGTGACCCCCCAACCGAAAAAAGGTTCCCCACCCCAACAATGGTGGAAAAATATAAAACTGAATTCAGACCTTGGCAAATAGAAATCCTTTGTTTCTTTTTTAAACAGTTAAACATATTATTTTATTAGTGATTGAAAATCTTAAAAAGCTTTGGGTGTGTGGTTTTGTGTATGTGTGTGTGTGTGTATGTATGTATGTATGCATGCATGCGTATTTATAAATAAAAATAAAAAAATCAGGCCACATTAATGTTTTTTCCCGGTTACAATTAGAGTTCAAGATTCTGTCCCACTACAGTTGATGACATCTCTAATACCTAAATCAGAGCAAAGAGCTGAATTTTGTATAATTGCTTCCGGTGTTAATGGTATCAACTGTAGTACAAAGACCTCATCTTAGGTCATGGAAGGTATGAAAAGAAGTGATTTTAAAATGTATGAATATATTTAAAAACAAAACTATATTATACACACATTCTACTATACATTTTGATTGTTAAATAATCTTGAAAAAATCACATTGTAAGTCATTTGTAAGAAATCCAATAAAAAAAGCAACCCTCTTTTGTAGGTGTGTACTGGAAGGCAATGGGGGTAAAACTTGAAAGAGGCAAGAGTTTATAGTTTGCTTAAATGGAGAAGAGACTGTAGTCAAAATTCTCAAAAGTTCACACTAATACTTTTGCAAGGACAAATCTTTAGGGACACTTTATTATTCTCCAAAGTCAAAAGATTTTTAAGCCAGCAAACAGTTTCTGAAGCTTCTGAAACTAAAATCTCATGTTTCCAGTACCTCATATGTAGAGTATTTTATGTATGTCATTTTTTCTATGAATGATGAAGACCAATGTGCAAAACATTATTCAAAACTGACTCTTTGTGTGTTTAATGAGTAACTTGTCATCAGGAAAAAGAAACACAAATGAACCAGTTGAAAGAGCTCCACTTCAAAAAGACTCAGGAGTTACAGGTACAGAGAGAAAAGGAGAAATGTATTATTGCAGAAATCGAGGGAACACGAGCATCACTTAAAAACCTTAACAGTCGGTTACGCAGACTTGATGCAGACACCTTAAAGCAACAGGAAATCATGTATAATCAGGTAAAAATGTTAACAAGTCCTCAATTTCATTTGTGAACATTCTTTGGGGCTCATATATGAACAGCTTGTTTTGCCTATTTTCTGTCTATAACTACTTAGAAAATACAGTTTCTGAAATGATCAGTGCTTGTGATGAGTTCTGCAGTTCCATCTTCCCAAGTACATGAATGAAATTGAATGAGTATGTGTGAATTATTTTTTTGTATCTTCTGTTCCCCACTTTAATTTCCCAAATCAATTCTTCACTTTGAGTTCTCAGAACTACTGATCCTTCAGGGTAAATTTTCGAAGCAATACAAGAGAGGTACATGCCCAAATCCTGTTATTTGCTAATAGGATTTATGTGCATATCTCCTGTGCACTACTTTGAAAATTTGTCCCTTTATATACATTTCTACTGGTAAGGCAAGATTGCAACATTGTGCACTGAGTGCTTTGTTACACTTTTAAAAGATTACTTATGATCCACCATCACACACAAGTCATTTGAGAGAATTTTGTTAATGTCTCACATTAAAATGAGAAGGCTATAGGCCATAAATTATTGTAAAATAATAATAGCTTAATTAGGCAACTGTCCTAAAGCCAAAATTTAGTTCCAATGTTTATATGCAGTGATTTAGCATTATAGAAAGAGCTATAATTATTTACTTCAAACGCTCAATTTATTTTTAAAAATAATTTTAACAGGATTTTTATATTCAGCAAGTGGAACGACGACTGTCACGGTTAAAAGGGGAAGTAAATACAGACGAAAGGCAAGTTCTGGAAGCAAAAGTTGCTGAACTTACAAAGACCTTGGAAGAAAAGAAAGATGCATATAATCTTTTACATGCCCAGCACAAGAAACTTCAGGTAACTTGCTTACAATATCATCTTTGCTGACATAAATTCTGGAAATTCAACAAGTAAGTTGAGGGAGATTTCTTCTTTATTGAGTTACCTGGTACTGTACTAGGATGTATGAACTTCATGTAAGTTACATAGATAACCTCACAAGTGATTGGGCAACAAAATGGCAAATGAAGTTTAATGTTGATAAATGTAAAGTAATGCACATTGGGAAAAAAATCCCAACTATACATATGATGGGGACTAATTTAGCTACAGCTACTCAAGAGAGAGATCTTGGAGTCATTGTGGATAGTTCTTTGATAACATCCATGCAGGCAGGGAGGCAGGCAGGCAAAAAAGCAAACACAATGTTAGGAATCATTAAAAAAGGGATAGAGAATAAGACCAAGAATATCTTATTGCCGCTTTATAAAACCATGGTACGCCCACATCTTGAATACTGCATATAGTTGTGGTCACCTCATCTCAAAAAAGATATATTGGCATTGGAAAAGGTTCCGAACAGGGTACAAAAATGATTAGGGGTTTGGAACAGGTCCCATATGAAGAGAGATTAAAAAGACTTCGACTTTTCAGCTTAGAAAAGAGGATACTAAGGGGGGATATAATAGAGGTCTATAAAATCATGACTAGTATGGAAAAAGTGAATAAGGAAAAGCTATTTACTTGTTCCCATAATTTAAGAACTAGGGGTCACCAAATAAAATTAATAGGTAGCAGGTTTAAAACAAACAAGGACATTTTTCTTCACTCAGTACACAGTCAACCTGTGGAACTCCTTGCCAGAAGATGTTGTGAGGACTAGGAATAGGGTTCAAAAAAGAGCTAGAAAAATTCATGGAGGTTAGATCCATCAATGGCTATTAGCCAGGATGGATAGGAACAGTGACCCTAGCCTCTGTTTATCTGGAAATGGATGACAGGAGAGGGATCACGTGATGATTACTTATTGTGTTCTCTCTACTGGGCTGTAGATGGACCTTTGGTCTGACCCAGAATGGCCGTTCTTATGTTCACACCACACTGCTCTATGTACTTTGTGGGAAATGCATAGCTACTGGAAGACTGAAGTTTCTTGGCATCTGGAGAGGTAGATGGACCTTTGGCCTGACCCTGTATGGATGCTCTTACGGCATGAAGGAGGATTTGGGGTTGTTTGAGCACAAACTTAATTTGCTTTATTATTTTATTTTCAGCCAATAAGAGCTAAAAATGAAACTTTTCAAATGTGTCTTCACAATAAAGCATCAGTAAGAGACCATTAGTCTGTGATAATATTGACACTAGTTTTTATATATTACACTATAATTGCATTATATTTATTTTTGTGCAGTTAGAATTGAAGTTTTTAATTATTTCAAGGGGAAAATGTTCAAATTCACAGGCAATAACATTGACAGTACTTATACAAACAACTTTTTTTCTGTTTTTAAAAATGTTATTTTAGGAGATCTTGTATATCACAAGTCACCCAATGTGTATATGCAAATTACTTTACTTGCAAGCACAGTTACAGTGAGATGTATAAATGCACCTAATTTGTTTCTACGTGAATTTGACACACCTATATTTGTGTTTTATGTGCATGTACATATGACCTCTTTTCATTACCAGATTGTCCCCCAAATTTTGACTATTATTTTGTTTCTTTTTAAACAATTTTCAGACTTTGGAGACTTGCTCCTTTAAGCAAGAAAAGCCTAATTTTAAATGAAGCATTGGAGCTTATCATGAGTAGTTTGTCAATGAGAAGGTTAAGCAATAACCTGATCATGAACTACAATTACCTATATTTGGAGAAGATATTTGAGGGCTCTTTTGTCTGGTAGAAAGAGGCATACCAAGAGCGAATGGCTGGAAGCTGAAGTCATCAACATTCAAATTGGAAATACGGTGCACATTTTGAACAATTAGTGTGTATTAGTGTAATTAAATATTGAAATATATTTCCAAGGGATGTGGTAAATTCTCCATCACTTGGGAATCTGACCCAAAATTGGATGTTTTTAGAAAAGATATGCTCTTTAAATTCAACTCTAAATTGTTAGGGTAGATATGGTAAAATTTTATGGCCTATGTTTTGGAGGAGGAAAGACTAGATGATCATATTGGTCTCTCCTGCCCTTGAAATCTATAACTGCATGAATATTAAGGTTGTGCAGTGGTGTCATAAAAGGGTTCCTTAAACCCCAATTCAAATATTTCAGTAGCACAGACAGTACAAAAATTGTAACAGCATTCCTGTCCCAAAGAGTTTATAATCTGTAATTTTTAATTAATTGCTAGTATTTGGTGCCATCTCTTTCTAGTATAATGAATTAAAAGCTGAATTCATGAATTATTTTTTAACAGAGCGATGTCCATTTTCTCAAGAGAGGGATGGATAAAACAGGAGAAGAAATGACTGGCCTGAAGATCAGAATAGATGAACTAAGCCTTTTCAGTGACAAATCAGATAAAGAGTTAAAAAAAGCCAGAGCTCTTAAGCAGGTATATTAATAGTTTGTGGCTTTTCATTCATGGAAAGTATGAGGGTTTTCATGTTGTTTTGTGTTTGAAAAATAAACCATCTAAACACTCTGATAGAATCATAGAATACTAGAACTGGAAGGGACCTCGAGATCAAATCCAGTCCTCTGCCCTCATGACAGGACCAAGCACGGTCTAGATCAGAGGTAGGCAAAATTTCCAGAGTGACATGCCAAGATTTAACCTACATGCCCTGGGCCACGCCGCTCTCTGGGGAGTGGGAAAGGGCTCTCTCCACCACATGCCCTGCTTGGTGTTCTGCCCTGAACTCCACTCTGGCTTTTTCTGTGGGGAGGGTAGAAACAGCCAGGAACTGTAGTTTCCTGGGTTGTTCTTATTTCCCTTTTTATAGATGGGCACTATATTTGCCCTTTTCCAGTCTTGTGGTATCTCTTCCGACTTCCAAGACTTTTCCAAGATGATAGATAGCTAAAGGCTCAGATACCTCCTCTAACAGCTCCTTGAGCATTCTTGGCTGCATTTCATCAGGCCCTGGCAACTTGAAGACATCTAACTTTTCTAAGTAATTTTTAACTTGTTTTTTTTTATTTTAACTTCTAAACCTACCCTATTGCCACTAGCATTCACTATCTTAGGCATCCGGTCACCATCAATCTTCTGGGTGAAAACTAAAACAAAGAAGTCATTAAGCACCTCTGCCATTTCCATGTTTCCTGTTATTATTTCTCCCTCTTCACTGTGAAATGAACCTACCCTGTCTTGGTCTTCCTCTTGCTCCTAATATACTTGTAGAATGTCTTCTTGTTACCCTTTATGCCTCTAGAAAGATTTAGCTCGTTTTATGCCATTGCCTTTCTAATCTTGCCCCTGTATACTTGTGTTATTTGCTTATATTCATCCTTTGTCATTTGACCCAGTTTCCACCGTTTATATGACTCCTTTTGATTTTTAGATCATGTAAGATCATGTAGGCAACGCAGTAGGGGAAGGAGATGGACAGCCCTTGGTGGGGAAAGAACAAGTTAGGAACTATTTAGAAAAGCTAAACGTATACAAATCCATGGGCCCGGATTTAATGCATCCGAAGGTACCGAGGGAGTTGGCAGATCTTGTTGCAGAGCATTTGGCCATTATCTTTGAAAACTCATGGAGATCGGGAGAGATCCCAGATGATTGGAAAAAGGCAAATGTAGTGCCCATCTTTTAAAAAGGGAAGGACAATCCAGGAACTACAGACCAGTCAGCCTTACCTCAGCCCCCGGAAAAATCATGGAGGGGATCCTCAAAGAATCCATTTTGAAGCACTTGGACGAGGGGAAAGTGATTAGGAATAGTCAACATGGATTCACCAAGGGCAGGTTGTGCCTGACCAATCTGATTAGCTTCTATGATGAGGTAACTGGCTCTGCGGATATGGTAAAGTCAGTGGATGTGATATACCTTGACTTTAGCAAAGCTTTTGATATGGTCTCCCACAATATTCTTGCCAGCAAGTTAAGGGAATATGGATTGGATACATGAACTATAAGATGACTAGAAAGCTGGCTAGACTGTCGGGCCCAACGGGTAGTGATCAATGGCTCGATATCAGGTTGGCGGTCAGTTTCTAGCAGAGTGCCCCAAGGATGTGTTCTAGGACCGGTTTTGTTCAACATCTTTATTAATGACCTGGATGAGGGGATGGATTGCACCCTCAGCAAATTCGCAGATGACACTAAGCTGGGGGGAGAGGTAGATATGCTGGAGGGCAGGGATACGTCCAGAGTGACCTGGACAGATTAGAGGATTGGGCCAAAAGAAATCTGATGAGGTTCAACAAGGACAAGTGTAGAGTCCTACACTTGGGACGGAAGAATCCCAAGTATTGTTACAGGCTGGGGACCGAATGGCTAAGTAGCAGTTCTGCAGAAAAGGACCTGGGGATTACAGTGGGTGAGAAGCTGGATATGAGTCAACTGTGTGCCCTTGTCTAATGCACATTAGGGTGCATTACAAGGAGCATTGCCAGCAGATCCAGAGAAGTGATTATTCCCCTTTATTCGGCTTTGGTGAAGCCACATCTGGAGTATTGTGTCCAGTTCTGGGCCCCCTCCCCACTATAGAAAGGATGTGGACATACTGGAGAGAGTCCAGCGGGGGGCAACCAAAATGATTCGGGGGCTGGAGCGCATGACCAGGAGTGGCCTGAGGCGGGCTGTGGCAGCTAGCACCCCAGGCGGAATGCGCGATCAGCGCCACCGCCTGCACGGCCGTCAATGGAGTGACATCATCATCGGGCACCCCGTTGAAGGCGGCACCCTAGGCGATGGCTGGGTTGGCCTATAGTCACGGGCCGGCCCTGCGCGTGACCTATGAGGAGAGACTGAGGGATTTGGGTTTGTTTAGTCTAGAGAAGAGTGAGAGGGGATTTGATAGCAGCCTTCAACTTCCTGAAGGGAGGTTCCGAAGAGGATGGAGAAAGGCTGTTCACAGTAGTGACAGATGGCAGAACAAGGAGCAATGGTCTCAAGTTACAGTGGGAGAGGTCTAGGTTGGATATTAGGAAAAACTATTTCACTAGGAGGGTGGTGAAGCACTGGAATGGGTTCCCTAGGGAGGTGCTGAAATCTCCATTCCTAGAGGTTTTTAAGTCTCGGCTTGATAAAGCCCTGGCTGGGTTGATTTAGTTGGGATTGGTCTTGCTTTGGGCAGGGGGCTGGACTTGATGACCTTCTGAGATTTCTTCCAGCTCTATGATTCTATGATTAAGATCTCCTGATTAAGCCAAGGTGGTCTCTTGCCATACTTTCTATCTTTCCTATGCAGTGGAATAGTTTCCATTTGGGGCCTTAATAATGTCCTTTTAAAAAACGGCCAACTGGCTTTAGTTGTTTTTCCTCTTGGTTTTGCTTTCTCTGGGATCTTACCTACCAGCTCTCAGAATTTACTAAGATCTGCCTTCCTGAAATCCATTGTCTCTGTTTTGCTTTCCTCCTTTCTACCATTCCTTAGAATCATGAACTCTATGATTTCATGGTTACTTTCACCCAAGCTGCCTGCCACTTTCAAATTTTCCCTCAGTTCCTGCCTCTTTGTTAAAATCAAATCTACAACAGCTTCCCCCCAGTAGCTCTCTCAACCTACTAAAATAAAAAATCATCTCCAATGCTGTCCAAGAACTTATTGGATAATCTGTGCCCTGCTGTGTTAGTTTCCCAACATATGTCTGGATAGTTGAAGTTCCCCACTATCACCAAATCCTGCGCTTTGGATGATTTTGTTGTTTAAAAAAAAGCCTCATCCACCTCTTCTGCCTGGGTTGGTGGTCTGTAGTAGACCCTAGCATGACATCACCCTTGCTTTTTACCCCTTAACCCAGAGACTCAACAAGTCTGTCTCCTATGTCCATCTCCACCTTAATCCAAGTGTATACATTTTTAATATATAAGGCAACACCTTCTCCCTTTTATCCCTTAATTAACAGTTTTGGTGTTATTTTCTACTTTATTTTGTGCTGTGTCATCTCCCCCAGAGGGAACACCTCTGGAGTTTCCTGGCTTTACAGCATCCCTCTAAGATCTAGATCTTCAAATGGAGAACAATTGCATGGCTATTGTCCCATTAGCTGGTAGTGTCTGAGGAGGGTGTAGACTAGAGGAACTGCAGCCTCTTATCTCAAGTCATAGGGCTCCCCTGGGAGATCAGTTACCATTGACTATAACCCTTGCATTTATGAAGCAATATCCATTTTGGAGAGTTTTGCTGCCAGGGGTATATTACTGATGTTTATTTGAGAACTCATTAATCCAAAAGCAGCATTAGTTTTGGATAGAATATTCATGGATTTGGCAAGAGCCAGTGTTGTGGAGAGTATATGAAGCCCACTTGCTCCTTCTACCCAGTCTCCAAATCCTTGAGGAGCCATAGCTCCAAGGTTACTCTACAGAGGGGCTTACATGGAGAGGGGAAAGATGGAGCTTACATGTCCCATACCACTTTTCACCCTCCAACTTTAAGACTGATGGGATTTTAATTTTAATAACATGTAACAAATAATACAGTGCACTGACTACTGACAATTGGTTTCCCTTTCACTTTTCATACCTTTTGCAAAAATCTTTTTTTTCGTATATTCTGAACTCTGAAACCAAAACTTTTTTTTGTGTTTGTGTCATGTTCCTCCCAGCAAAGCTAACTACCACGTCCTTGGGAGTATGAGTTTTTTAATGTAGGCTCTGTATAAATCACAGCTATGCTTTTGTTTTATTTTGATTTCTTAATTAGAACAGATTTTTTTTAAAAAGTCCTATTTTTCTTTTCGCTGTGAGACACAAGGGAGAGGTGCAAAAATTCCCTGAGGCACTTGCAAAGGTGCAGCAGAGCTCTGCAACAAGCATTCCCTATTCTTTTCCTTGTCCCTAAGACTTCTCAGTGGTCAAGGGACTGCTGAGACTGTATACTGTAAGACTAGGTCTACACTACAGGGATTTTACGCAAAAACCCGTGGAGCATCCACACCTCAAGCGCGTTTTTGCGCAAGAAAATTTACAGTAAAACAGCAGAACAGAGAGCTTTTTGCGGTGTAGGTATACCTCTTTCTATGAGGAATAACTCCTTTTTGCGCAAGAGGTCTTGCACAAAAAGGTGTGTGCGAACGCTCAACAGGGGTTTCTTGCGCACAGGTGCTCTGATGGCCATTCTGTGAATGGCAATCAGAACTTTCTTGCGCATGCGATGCACTTTTGAGGTGTGGACGCGCTTTTGCGCAAGAAGTTTTTGCGGAAGATCTCTTCCGCAAAAAGCTTCTTGTGCAAAAACCCTGCAGTGTAGACAAAGCCTAAGACAATAACCTAAGGCTCAGTTCCAGTTATTGTAATATAGAAGTACTGTTTAAAGATTGTTTTACAGGAAACTAGAATTTCTAAAAATGCATCAGTTTAAAAAGTTGACCTTTTATTTGTATTTTTCATTTAGGCTACATCTACACTACTCGTTTTTGCGGCAGAAAATATACGAATGATGGACTCATTAGCATAAGTCACGATCTCATTAGCATTTTCTGCCGTTTCTTTTTGCGCAAGGGGTTTTTGCCTCTCCAGGCATAAGGATCTTGTGCAAATGGGGTTTTTGCACAAAGTGGAAGTGGCTACACTGCTTCTTTTTGCACAAAAACTCCTTGTGCAAAAAGAAACAGCAGGAAATATGCTAATGAGATTGTGATTTATGCTAACGAGTCCCTCAGCATATTTTCTGCCACAAAAACGCATAGTGTAGACAAAGCCTTAATGTATTTTTATTCACTTTTATTTCTGTGTTTCTCTTTTTTGGCATTTGATAGGATTTGATGATTGAAGATAATCTCTTAAAACTGGAATTGAAACGTCTTCGAGATACGCTGTACAATAAGGCAGAACAAGTTCTCTCACTGGAAAAACGAAAGCTACAGTTAAATACAGCTATGGAAGAAAGAACTGAAGAAATTAAGGTTCATAAGGCAATGATTGAGTCACAGATAAGATTTGTGGAGCAGGAACGGCAAAACATAAGGTAGTTACTATGTATTTTCAAAACATTACCTTCAGTGTTCTTAACAGTAAATGGAAAATAGAAACATCATTTAAAATAAATTAATATGTTCTACAAAAAGGTGTACTGTGGTCAGTTTACTATTTTTCTCTCAAACATTTCAAAAATCAGGTAGTAGATTCACTGTCTTTAAATACAGCATTAATAAATTAATTTCTCTCACACCATTTTAAAAATTGTTTTTATACATGTTTTACATGTGGGATCTAAAGATATTTACAAAGTAAGGTAAAAATTATTCTTATTTACCCACCAGAAAGTGTGAGGGTTAAGTGACTTGCCCAAAGTCATACTGCTAGTGACTAGAAGGGTTGGGAATAGAGCCTAAGTCTCTTGCTGTCATTCTCCTATTTGAATCATTAACCAAAAATCTCTTTATTCTCTGCTATCCCACATCCTATCCTGAAGAAGAAGAAATCATTTATCCAATATGGTAATATGCAATCTGGTATTGTAAAGAATCCAAACTGCATATCTTCAGACAGAATCTCTTTAAGCTTAAATGGTAGATAGAGGTCTGGGTTTTTGGAAGACAAAGATCCTATGCCTGACCCTCTATTGCTGTGTTTGTTCAAGATATCTAGTAACTACACTGTGTATATTTGAAGTAACAGCCAAGTCATTTTTTATAAGAGGACCTACTCATCAGGAGTAAGTACTTGAGAAAACTCTGGTCTCCATTGGTGACCCAGTAAGTGAATAATTCTTAGAAGCATTCTGAGAATATCTATTAATTCCATGAAGAAGAATTTTTTAAATCTCCTGGAGACCAGAAATGGTACACGCCATTACCAGTTACTTGTTTACACTGTGGTAAACAGATACTAGAAAGTTACATTAAAGCACAAACTTCTTTGTTGCCTTCATAATAAGAGAATTAATTCAAAATATTTGCTATACTCTTTAGTTCTGACCTCCTAATATCTGTCTTGGAGTGAGTGGTTAAATCCAACTAGGAAGCAAACACTCAGCAGCTGAGTTGGCAGGCTTTTATTCACCTCTCTGCTAACCGTACCCCAAGCAATAGGAAATTAGAGTGATTTAGTGTGACTAAAGCTTAACTCCTCGCCCAGAGTGCAGACTGTATGTTTTTCCTTTGACAATTACACAGCTAATTAGTACTTGCATGTAATTTGATTTGGGGTTGTTGCCTGCTGTTGCTTATTCTCATTTAGCAGTAGCAATATTAAGAAATGATCAGCAGGGGGCATCTTGTGCAGCTGTAGGACTTAAATGCCAATGCTTTAAAGATTTGGGGGAGGTGTCTGGCAGAGCTCCCTGTGATGTGAGGGATCTGAAATCTGTCCACTTTATGCAGTAGCATGAGAGAAACTGTGGGGGTGGGAAGAGGACCAGATGTCTGGGGTTGTGAAGAACTGGGAACAAATAAGCCTGGGAACAGCCTTTTATGGCTGGCTCCCTGGGCATGCTCAGACTACTGTAGTAGCAACAAGGAGTGCAGCTTTAATAAAAGAAATAGTCTATAAAATGGTACAAGACAGAAACATATTTCCTTAACCATTTAAGTCAGTGTGTGTTTTCACTTTCTTCCATCAATCAGTGCTGAATTTCAAGACCGTCTAAGTAAAATTGAAAAACTAAGATGCAGATATGAAATTCTTACCATAGTCATGATGCCTCCTGAAGGAGAAGAGGAGAAAACTCAGACATACTATGTCATTAAGGTAGCTGAGTTACTTTACTGCTGGAATGCTTTTGATCAACTAAAAACTCATATAGCATCATCAGTCTTCGTTTAAACTATAGCTTCCCCACTTCTATTTCAGTCTCCATTCATTCATCTCGAAGACAAAAATCTTGACTTGTACCTGTTGCCTCTCTTGTACAAAGGTCCTTGATGCGTACTTTCCTGCTGTCTTTGGGAGATGGTTGTTTGCCCTTTACCCCTATTTCCAGAGTGCAGGATCTTCTAACCAGTCTGCTCTTCTGAATGGTTTGTGGAATATCAGTGCCTTGCAGGCCATCCTGCAATTTACTGTCCTGCTCCTTCAGCTATCCACAATTTGTAATAGGATTTTTTAAAAATAATTGTGGTATAGATTTCAGCTGAATACTATTTTAGAAGTGTAATTTATGCTCAAGTCCTGCAAGCTGTTCTATGTGGATGCAACCAAGTACTCATGCAAAACCCTACTGACTTATTTTTTGTTTCAAAAATTTGAAATGAACTAACTTGTCTAGTCAATCTCTTTTATAGGGCACAGGAGATTTAATCACGCTATTGAAATCCATGTACAAAAAGAAAGGTGTAATCATAGTGTTCTTTTTTACTCTTAAATTTGTATAATCCAAGAACATCCTTAGTTAGAGAGTGCTTTGAACAACTCTCACCAAATGGTTTTCAAACCTAGAAGAAGCAGAACTTTCTGGCTACTTAATAGCTAAGGCTTCTATTTTGAGCACATACATGAACCCCTATGCCCACATAGAATTCCAACAAAATCAGCTCTACATAAGGTGTTCGTGGCAAAATCAGGTTTTAAGACTGAATTCTTGTTAGAATATAGACAAAGTTTTTGTTCTTAACTACTTACCAAGTACTCTTCTCTTATTGTCACGATATTATTAACATGTTTCAGTAAGACCCATGCAGTCCAAGAGTAGCCAGCACAATATGACTGTTTGATCTGTCTTAGATCTTCATTTTATTTTTAGGCTGCCCAGGAAAAGGAGGACCTTCAACGTGAAGGTGATGAGTTGGATGCAAAGATCCGCAAGGCTGAAAAAGAAATCATAGCCCTGCAAAATACCATGCACGTGATCAATAATTGCAACAGCAATTACCGGAACTCTTTTAAAACAGTGACAGAGACAAGTATGTAAAATGAACATTGTTATTACTTGTGAGTTGGAGCTGAAAGCATAAACCAGTGACACTGGAGTAAAGCAATGATACTAAAAGGCTGTTCTTACTGAATAAATCGGCTATAGAACACATTGATAGTAGCAGAAGAAAGCAGAATTCAAAACGAAAGCAGAGTAGAAAGACTAGATACAGGGGGAGAAAAGCTATTAAGGTTCAAGTGCTGTCTTATCATTTTAATGCAAATTCTTAAGCCCAAGTAAGGTTGTGAAAACACTTGGGCTGTGTCTATACTGGCGCGATCTTGCGCCAGAGCTATGCAAATGAGGCTCAGCCTGGAATATCGCCGAGCCTCATTTGCATAACTAGTGAGCCACCATTTTTGCGGAAGAGGCTCTTGTGCAAGACGGAGCTGTTTACACTGCCCCTTCTTGCGCAAGAAAAACCCTCTTGCGCAAAGCCATTATGCTGATTATTTTCAGGCATAATGGCTAACGGCTTTGCGCAAGAGGGTTTTTCTTGCACAAGAAGGAGCAGTGTAGACAGTTCCGTCTTGCGCAAGAGCCTCTTCCGCAAAAATGGCGGCTCATTAGTTATGCAAATGAGGCTCGGCGATATTCCACGCTGAGCCTCATTTGCATAGCTCTGGCGCAAGATCGCGCCAGTATAGACACAGCCTTGGAGTACTGCAGAATCACAACTGAGAGGCATAAAGTGTTGTGGAGGGACTGCACAAAATGTCTCTACAGAAAGCTCATTAATCAGTAGTAGGAAGAATGGTGGCTAGGTCTTCAAGTACCTGAATTCTGTGGCAGTACAGCAAGACATAGTGGTTGTGAGACACTGATGAAAGCAGATCCCTTATCAGTATTGTTTGTTGTTTTCATTATAGGGCACTGCTGTCATCCAATAAAAAGGTGAGCTGAGGACTGTGCCATTGTTTGTGTTCTGCTTAGACAACTTCAGACAAGTTGAATCTCCACAGTAGTTTGTGGCATCCTGTGGGATCTTATATCATTTACCTTTTGTTGAGAGCTCATTGAAAATTTACAGCTTTCACAAGCTGCTTTCTCAATCAGACTTCTTTGTTTTGTCTTATTCATGCAGTAGTGTGATCAGTGATATTAAGAACTATGAAGACAGGGCTTGTTTAACTTTTGCGCCCTCTGCTGGCTATACAGCAATGGATTTTAAATCTTTATCCTTGATAAACCAGTCACTTTTCCCCTGGCTTTTACATGACTAAAAGTAATAGAGAGGTAGCTATGTTAGTCTGATCTTGGTAAAACAAAAGGAAAAATTATGTAGCACTTTAAAGACTAACGAGATAGTTTATTAGGTGATGAGCTCATCACCTAAAACTATCTCGTTAGTCTTTAAAGTGCTACATAATTTTTTTCCCCTTTTTTTCCTTTTGTTTTTCCTTTTGTTTTATATGACTAGTAGTTTGTGAAGCATTTAAAAAAATAGAATTTTGAGAATGTTCCCTGTAAGTTTATAAATCAATTAAAAGTAGGCACCCTGGGCACTTTAGGATGCAGACTTCCATTAAAGCCTTCATTATTGGTGGTTCTTTTAATATTTCATGTATACATCTTGTAGTACAATAGCAGTATTTATTTTTTAGTTATATTTGAATAACAAAATTGTAAGTATCCTATAGTATAATTGTATAGGAATGTCCTATAGATTTCTCAGAAGCACTGTAGACAACATTAGGATGTTCAAGGGTCCCCCTCACCCTGGTAGATGCATGCTTTGATCAAGGACCTAAATAGTCAAAAAGAGATTCAAGTATTTGGGTTGCATAACATGATTCAGTCTTATATCACCGACTGTACTTCCTTTTTTGATTTACAAATTCATCTATTCAGCAGTTGATTATTCAAAGATCAAGGCTTTTGAGATGCTGAATGTACTGCCCAATTTAGTATAATGCACAGTTGCAGCTCCTCAAGGCAGCCTGGCAGAAGACTTTTGTCAGCCGTAAATGAGTCTTAGTGTATTGTACTTTGGTGCAGTTACTTTAAAATGCAGCCATAGTCTTATCTTTTGGTATGTCTACACTATAGAGAAGATTGAAGCTGCCATTGCTGATCTTCCAGGGTTCGAATTAGCAAGTCTAGTGAAGACGCGCTAATTTGAACTGAGAGGGGCACTTCAGTTGATGCCAGTAGTCCTGTTTCCACAAGGAGTAAGGGAAGTCAAAGGGAGAATGTTCTCCCTTTGACTTCCTTCAGTATAGACAGTGCCAAAAGTCGAGTTAAGGCATTTTGACTTCAGCTGCATAATAACGTAGCTGAAGTTGCATATCTTAATTTGACCTTATCCAGTAGTGTAGACAAACCCTTTGGATGAAAATCTAAAGACTGAAATACCTTAGCATGTACACCTTGTACAATGTTTAAACTAACTCAGAGGCTACGTCTACACTGCAGGCTTCTTGCGCAAGAACTGTTCTGTGCAAGAGTTCTTGTGCAAAAGGTCTTCCACAAGAGCGAGTCCACACTGCCATGTGCTTTTGCGCAAGAGATGTGCTTTTGTGCAAAAGCGTCCATGATAGTGTGGACGCTCTCTTGCGCAAAAAACCTGATGGCCATTTTAGCCATTGAATTTCTTGCACAAGAAATTCATGTTGCCTGTCTACACTGCCTTCTTGTGGACAAGCTCTTGTGCAAGAGGGCTTATTCCTCATGGGGAGAGGAACAACTCTTCCGGAAGAAGCTCTGTTTTCCAGTGCTGTACTGTAAATTTACTTGCGCAAGAACGCGTGTGCAGTGTAGACGCTCTGCAAGTTTGTGTGCAAGAACAGCCGATCTTGCGCAAAAGGCCTGCAGTGTAGACGTAGCCAGAGTGTTTGGTATTGTAGGTGAGGAGTACAAAGAAAAGCTGCAGTTAGAAGAAGAGAAAAGAGCTGCTGATGAAAAATACAGATACAAGCGAAGACAAATCAAGGAGCTTCAAGAAGACGTTCAGGTAAGGGGGTTTTTGAGATTTCCATTAGTATAGACAAAGCCATGGATTTTCATAGTGTAGGCAATTTTTTCTCTTCATGGATTGAGAAACATTCTGGGAATATTGTTCCTCACTGACCTTTGTAAATTCTCTACTGCTCATGGACAATAGGTAAAACTTTCAAAAGTGTCAAACTCGTAGAGGAGACTAAGTCCCATTTTCAAAATTAAATAGACACTTATACACTTATCATTGATTTTCAACAAGTTTTAAACTCTAAATCGCTTAGGCACTAGGGTTGGTAAATGTGTTTAAGTAACCACGTAACCGCTGCATGGGAGTGGGGGGCAGGCAGCTCCCCGGGTGTACCTGGAGCCTGTGTGTAACCGTGTATATGGTTACATTTTCATATCCCTATTAGGCATCTCTGAAAATTTTACCCAGAATTTTTCATTCTTTTACTTCATAGGAAGACTGCACATACATAAACTATTCATGTGTTGTCTAGCCACTCTGACAGAAAGACAGGAAGCAATTGATGTGGTTTAATTAGGCTGCAATGTTATTCACTTAAAAATATCTGGGAGTACCTGGCAATAGTTTGTATAGTGAAGGTCAGCCTATCCCTGGTCATTGTCATATAATCCCCAACCTATTGGATTACCCTGCAACTCTTCGCATATTTGAGGTAAAAAGGAGCTGTAAAAGGAAAGGGTTATATGAGTTGTAAGTGCTGCAAACTTCACTTTCTCAGCTCTCTTAAGTTTCTTTCAAATCATCTTCAAACAATTGTATCTGATAACCATATCCCTTCCATAACGAATACCTGCAGTGGACATCACCCATGAGTTTTGTATTAAGTTCTGATATAGTTTGTGGCAGATATCCACTGCAATGAGCTTTTAGCTTCCAGGCTTGCTGTGGGGAAGCTGAAAGCTCACTGCAGTGGATATCTGCCACAAAGAGGTGCCAGCAATTTAGCTTGGCTGCCTCCCATTTCCAAGTGTATTCCCACATATTTAGTGTATTCCCACTTCATTAATAAGTCCTTGCTCTCCCTTACATGTTCCCAAGTTGTTTTTTTATCAGCAGGAACAATAATTGCATATGGTGCCTGCTCCCAGGCCATCATCTGGTTCCATAGCGTACCCTACCTTTCACGCTGGCTCAAGACTGCCTCAGCATCTAGGCACAGCTGTGGACCTCCAGCTGATCTGGAAGCCTGCTTATGTGCCCAGTACAAATACTATACCCACAGCTACACAGCATTAGTCACTTGGCCCATTTGCTTGGTTCTGAAATTGTAAACACAGGAAAACTTGCTCTGATTCCTATGTGGGGTCTTACATGCATCATGTATGCATCTGAGCACCACTGTCCAATTACCTGAATTGCTATGGCCTCCCAGTCCTAGTTAGGCAGCAGCTGTTGCAATTCCAATTCCAGAAGCTCCCCCTTTGTTAGCCTCTTTCTGAAAACTGTAACAAATTTTATGTTGTGAGGGTCCTGCCATCCTCTTGAATAAATCCTTAATGCCCCTGCTGGTCAAATGCTAATTTTACCTCCCTCCTATAGCATTATGGACTCCCTCTCCCTCAATCTATATTTGAGAGCATCAGGGTCAAGTGGCCAGATCACTCCTCTACGCCAAAGCTCTTCCCAATGTATCCCTTGCTGACCCAGATATTAGTTCACTGACCCTAAAAACTCAACACCCCTCTCCCCAAATGCTGCCTTGAACAAGGCTGCCTTCTGTTTGTTTCTTCATATTTGGCTGAGAACATGCCACAAATCCCTGAGTGTCTGAAGAGTGATGAAAATCTCTAAAAGGCCATGTGTCTTTAGCCCAGCCAACTAAAAACTTTTGGACTAAGATCTGCTATAAGGATCCATATAACTTTAGTCTACTGGCATACATAAGACAAGATAGGCAACTAGCAGATGTATATGACGCTGGTCCATGTGTTGCCACCAACACTACGTACTGAACTATTTGGGCCTCTGGAATTGCCCATATCATAGCCAGGGCCAGAATCCTATGAGATTGCTCAAAATTGTTAAACCTGTGCTCGTAAGTCCTAAATGTTTGCAGTACAACCTATATTTGTACCACCTTGAGACCCCTCATATGCCAAAGCTCCATTGTCCCTCATCTCCAATAACTGTGGGGCATGAGAACACAACCAACATCTACTAACTACTGTGCATTATGGAGAAGCCCAGATATCCTCTTCATTCCTGCAAGGGACCTGACATGGTATAGGAAGACCAGTCAACTCTGCCCTGCCCCTACAAGGAGCCACTACTTTTTCCTCTTCTGGCTCAGGCTGTTGCTGCTTGGGGGGTGGGGATCAGTTACTCCTCCTCTTCCTCCCACACTCATTCCCACATATGTATCAGTGGGAGGGCGATTTCAGCTAGGCCCTCACCTCCACTCCCCTAAAGTCACTAACCAACTTCCCCAACAAGGGGAAAACAACCACAACTTCGGGTTGCTGCAGCTGCCCTTTCTGACACTGGTTCTCACAGGGACCCATTGATCACTAAGGCTTCTTGGAGAATATGGTGAGGCCTTCCTGCTGTCCCATGTATATAGGAGGCAGAGAAGCCTGCTGCAGTTACAGTATCTGTTGCTAATGGGTGAGTGATGAGAACCTAGTGCCTCCTCCATATTACCTAAGGTTCCCCTCCCCCCGTTTTCCCCCTGCTTTTAGGGCCCTGGCTTTGCAGACCCTTCCCCACAGTCTGGGAATATGCAAGCTCTGCAACCTTTCCCATGTGGTTTGGGGATTCTTTGCTTCGCCTGTTGAGTAAGGGCCCCAAATGATGCTGCAGCCTGCTTACTTTTGCTGCAGTGAGCCTCATGCATGTATGTCACAGCTCAATTCCCCAACCCGGCACTTCAAGTGTAGATATGGGGGCTGGCTAACAGAATAAACTCCGTAAGAACCTTTCTCTGTAACTCTCAGACACAAACTTGTCTGGTCTCAGTTTCCCTGAGACCCAAAAAGAAAGATGATCAGTTTGCTGCCACCACCAAGTGTAAATAAAAATATAAAATGAGCCCTTTTCCAGGGAAGAGATCACTTGGAATCCCCTCCCTGAGGCAAAGCTCTCCCCTTGCCCCAACCTCTGTTTTGCTTCTAGTTGGGAAAACAGAGGTAATCCACAGAGAACAGAGGGCTCTGCTTCTCCCAGGTAACTTAGGCACCTAGGTTTAAGGACACACAAAAAACCAACCAACACCAGTTAACCAAAACAAAAAGAAAACACTTTTATTATTAAAACAAGGCTACTGTTGCAAGCATAGTAAATGACTGGGCATTAAAAGCCATGGATTGAAATGGACTCAGGGAGAATCCCTGGGCTGTAATCCTTAGTTGCAAAAGAGAAAAACAATTAACCATCTCAGACTTGATTTCCAAACCCCCAAACAATGAAAACAATAAAAATCTGACAGAATATCTAAATTTTCCCCTACTTACACATTTCATAGAATCCTAGGGCTGGAAGAGACCTCAGGAGGTCATCAAGTCCAGCCCCCTGCCCAAAACAGGGCCAATCCAAACTAAACTCAGCCAGGAGTTTGTCAAGCCGAGACTTAAAAACCTCTAGGGATGGATTCCACCACCTCCCTAGGTAACCCATTCCAGTGCTTCACCACCCTCCTAGTGAAATAGTTTTTCCTAATATCCAGCCTAGACCTCCACCACTGTAACTTGAGACCATTGCTCCTTGTTCTGCTATCTGTCACTACTGAGAACAGCCTCTCTCCATCCTCTTTGGAACCTCACTTTAGGAAACTGAAGGCTGCTATCAAATCCCCTCTCACTCTTCTCTTCTGCAGACTAAAGCCCAAATCCCTTAGCCTCTCCTCATAGGTCATGTGCTCCAGCCCCCTAATCATTTTGGTTGCTCTCCGTTGGACCCTCTCCAATGTGTCCACATCCTTCCTGTAGCGGGGGGCCCAGAACTGGATGCAGTACTCACCAAAGCTGAATAAAGGGGAATAATCACTTCTCTAGATCTGCTGGCTGTGTTCCTCCTAATCAGGGGCGGCCCGTGAGCATAGGCGGACTCAGCAGTTGCCTAGGGTGCCGTCTTCAACGGGGCGCCTGGGGTGCCCAATGATGATGTCACGGCCATTGACAGCTGTGCAGGCGGGGGCGCCGATCGCGCATTCCGCCTGGGGCGCCAGCTGCCGCAGCCCGGCTCAGGCCACCGCTGCTCCTAATGCAACCTAATATTCCATTAGCATTCTTGGCTACAAGGGCACACTGTTGACTCATATCCAGCTTCTCATCCACTGTAATCCCCAAGTCCTTTTCTGTCAAACTGCTATTTAGCCATTTGGTCCTCAGCCTGTAACAATGCTTGGGATTCTTGCATCCCAAGTGCAGGACTCTACACTTGTCCTTGTTGAACCTCATCAGATTTCTTTTGGCCCAATCCTCTAATCTGTGGGAGACCATATCAAAAGTTTTGCTAAAGTCAAGGTATATCACATCCACTGACTTCCCCATATCCACAGAGCCAGTTACCTCATCATAGAAGCTAATCAGATTGGTCAGGCATGACTTGCCTTTCGTGAATCAATGTTGACTATTCCTGATCACTTTCCCCTCTTCCAAGTGCTTCAAAATGGATTCCTTGAGGATCCCCTCCATGATTTTTCCGGGGACTGAGGTAAGGCTGATTGGTCTGTAGTTCCCTGGATTGTCCTTCTTCCCTTTTTAAAGATGGGCACTACATTTGCCTTTTTCCAGTCATCTGGGATCTCTCCTGATCTCTATTAGTTTTCAAAGATAATGGCCAAAGGCTCCGCAATGACATTTGCCAACTCCCTCAGTACCCTCAGATGCATTAAATCCGGACCCATGGATTTGTGTATGTCTAGCTTTTCTAAATAGTTCTTAACCTGTTCTTTCTCCACCGAGGGCTGCCCACCTCTTTCCCATATTGCATTACCTAGTGCAGTCATCTGGGAACTGACCTTGTCTGTGAAGACAGAGGCAAAGAAAGCATTGAGGACTTCAGCTTTTCCCATATCATCTGTCACTAGGTTACCTCCCTCATCCAGTAAGGGCCCCACACCCTCTCTGATCACCCTCTTGTTTCTACAGGCATGTTAGCAATTTTTCTTGTTACCTTTCACATCCCTTGCTAGCTGCAATTCCAATTGTGCTTTTGCCTTCCTGATAGCTCCCCTGAATTCTCGAGCAATATTTTTATACTTCTCCCTAGTCATCTGTCCAAGTTTCCACTTCTTGTAAACTTCCTTTTTTGTTTAAGCTCACCAAGGATTTCCCTGGTAAGCCAATCTGGTTGTCTACTATATTAGCTTTTCTTACTGTGCATCGGGATGGTTTCTTCCTGTGCCTTGAATAAGGCTTCTTTAAAATACTGCCAGCTCTCCTTTCCCCTTCATGTTAGCCTCCCAGGGAATCCTGCCCATCAGTTCTCTGAGGAAGTCAGAGTCTGCTTTTCTGAAGTCCAGGGTGTGTATTTTGCTACTCTCCTTTCTTCCTTTTGTCAGGATCCTGAAATCTACCATCTCATGATCACTGCTTCCCAGGTTGCCACCCACCTCTACTTCCCCTAATAGTTCCTCCCTGTTTGTGAGCAGCAGGTCAAGCTGCGCATGGCCCCTGGTTGTTTCCTTCAGCACTTGTACCAAAAAGTTATCCCCAACGTTCTCCAAAAACTTCCTGGATTGTATGTGTACTGCTGTATTGGTCTCTCAATAGATGTCAGGGTGTCAGTCCTCCAGGAGAACCAGGGCCTGTGATCTGGAAGCTTCTCTTAGTTATCTGAAGAAAGCCTCGTCTACCTCATCCACCTGATCTGGTGGTCTATAGCAGACACCACCCACAACATTACCCCTGTTGCTTCCAACTCTAAACTTAACCCATAGACTCTCAACAGGCTTTTCTCCCTCTATGTACTGGAGCTCTGAGCAATCATATTGCTCTCTTACATATAGTGCAACTTCTCCTTTTCTCCCCAGCCTGTTCTTCCTGAACAGTTTATACCCTTCCATGACAGTGCTCCAGTTATAAGAGTCATCCCACCAAGTCTCTATTATTCCAATCAAATCATAGTTCTTTGAGTGGGCCAGGGCTTCTAATTCTTCCTGTTTTATTTCCCAGGCTTCTTGCATTCGTGTACAAACACCTTAGATAACCAGTTGATTGCCCTACCTTCTCTACTCGAATCAGGGGTCCTCCTTTGTTGCTCATTCCTCCTTGTATTTCTTCATGGTATCCGACTTCCCCACTTACCTCAGGGCCTTGGTCACCGTTCCCCAATGAACCTAGTTTAAAGCCCTCCTCACTAAGTTTGCAAGCCTGCCCACGAAGATGTTCTTTCCTCTCTTGGTTAGGTGGATCCCATCTCTTCCTAGCAATCCTTGTGCCCAGAACAGAGTCCCATGGTGGAAGAAAACAAAGCCCGCTCTCTGACACCACTTGTGCAACCACGGATTTACTTCCTTGATTCAACCACAGATTTATTTCCCTACCTGGACCTTTTCCTTCAACAGGGAGGATGGATGAGAACACCACTTGTGCTTCAAATTCCTTGATGCTTCTTCCCAGCACTACATAATCTGCAGTGACCCGCTCAAGGTCATTCTTCACCATATCGCTAGTTCCTACATGGAGAAGCAGGAAGGGGTAGCGAGCCGAAGGTTTTATCAGTTTTGGAAGACTCTCGGTCACATCCTGAATTCGAGCTCCTGGTAAAGCAGCACACTTCGAGATTCCAGGTCTGGACAGCACATGGATGACTCCGTCCCTCTTAGGAGGGAGTCCCCGACCACCACCACCCGTCGTCGTCTTTTGGGGGTGGTGGTTGTGGAATCCCCATCCCTAGGACTACACATCCTGTGCCTTCCGGTAGATGGTGTCTCCTTCTGATTTCTTCCCTGAGGTCTCTGCCAAAGCATTCTCCACTGTAGTGTCTGTGCAGAGAGCCTGACAACAGTTTACTTACCTCTATAGTAATAGGGGAATACCAGAGTTGGTCTTCTCCTAGAGGTTATATGCAGCCAGTTTTCTTCCTTGTCCTGTACTGCCCTCACTGGCTCTTCAGCCTGCTGTTCCTGCAGGATTAAATGCTGCCTTCTATCGAGGAAGTCTTCATCTTCGCTGATGGAATGAAAGGTTGATACTTGGGCCTCAAGTCCTCTAATTTTCTTCCAAAATGGTGACCAGCTTGCACTTAGTGCAGATGAAATCCCTTCTATCTTCTGGGAGGAAGACAAACATAGCACATGCTGTCAGGGGCAGCCCGTCCATATAGGCGAACTAGGCAGGTGCCTAGGGTGCCAAGTTAAATGGGGCGCCAAATGGTGGTGCAATATCATTGAGGGGTTTGGAGGTGGGGGTGCCGATTGCATGGTTCGCCTAGGGCGCCAGTTGCTGGCAGCTAGTCTAGGGCTGCCCCTGCATGCTGTGCAGGTAACAACAACAGACCTATCACTATCCATACCTGCCTTCCTTCAGAGAGATTCCACAGATGTTTTTAAATGCCCCCCTTGAAGGGCGGAAGAGAAAAAAAAATTCAAGGAAAAGACTACCAAACATTATGGGGCTCCCCCCAGGGCAAACTCCCAGGCAAACTCCCCTGTTGGCTGCTGCCCTGTTTGCTCTGGTTGCCTTTTTATAAGGCTGAGGCTAGGCCCAGCTCAAAGCCTTGCCTTTAATCTTGTCAGCCCCTGACGGCCCACCTGGAACAAAGCACTCCCAATTCATACTTTTCAAACTTTCCAACTGCCACTCTTTTCAAACTGTTGCTTTTTTCTATCCGTCAAACACACAGTCAAACAAATGCTCACAGACAGACAAACACTTTGATAATCACCCCACAGCTCACAACACAGCCCCCCAAAATCCACACTTACCTGAGCCCTAGGGTAACAGGAGTCAAGGAGTCTGTTCTTGGGAGAGCCAGTCTTTTCCACTACCTGGGGAAAAACTGCTCTGACCCAAGAAGAAAGGGGAAAAAAACAATCCTTTTGGTTTGGAATTCCTTATCTGCATTTCATTGGCTGAATGCCCAAAGCCCCCTCCCTCACGTGCATCTCCAAAGTTACTTAACCCTTTCCTCACTCTCCAGGTAAGTCAGACTCTCCAGCTGCAACTGATGCTGCAGCCTGCTTCCTTCTGCTGCTATGAGCCGCATGCATGTAAAAAAGGGTATTTCTCAGGCTACCTGGGCTATAAATACTCCACGTCCACTCTTCCAGTCACCAGAAAGGGCAGTGCCTCCTATATGCAATGCTTCCTGCTCTTCCCTGTAAACTTCTCCCCCACTTACTCATCTGACCCGATTATAGGGGAGCCTTTAAAGAGAGGCAATAACCTTAGTTTCAGCCAACAAAACAAGGACTGCCCTCTGCAAGCTTGCAATAAGCATGTTATGTACAGTTGCTTAACCAATTACCAGCAAGACAACTGATGGTATGGGGTCGTCTGATCATAGTTCTAACACACTTTAAGGGTCGAGGTTCTAATTAAAGATCCAGATTTTATAAATTGATAAAAATCAGTATGATTTTGGCTCCTAAATCAGGTATCACACACGGAGTAGTGAAACCCTTAAACACCCTTAAAAATCTTAAAAGCAACAAGAGTAAAAAGTTCTGTTGAGTTGCGAGAGAAAGCCTAACACAAAATGTTAAGTGCAGTAAAGTACTAAAAGGATATTAGAATCACTGTATTTACTATTTAATATTCACGTAGATTTTAAACTAAAAAAAATTCTTATATTCAAGTTTGATCTGTATTTATTATTTTAGAGTATGGAAAACACTTTAGACATCATGATAAGGGAGGAGGCAGTCTACCAAGAAAGAACAAATGAGAAGCAAGCTCGTATTTTGCAGCTGAATAAAGAAATAGATCAACAGAAGCCAAAGCTAGAAAGAGTTATAACACAGGTTGGTTTAATAAATGACGATTCTTATTTTATTTGTTTGAGTTAAAGTTGGAGTGTAGTAAAAAATGCAGCATAAACTTTTATCTCCATTACTAACAGTGTTTGGCCGTTCATGAAAGGAATTTTAAATTGTTTTCATAATTACTAAACTTTGCTAAATTGCATTTACCTGTTTCTTTACACCAAAAGTGTTCCAGGCTGTCCAGAGAAGTTCGATCTTTAAAGAAAAGTAAAATGAAAACCCAAGAAGAAGACGACATTGACCTCCGTGAGCTGAAAGACTACAGCAGAACCATTGACAAATTGTTGGTTGAAGTTTTAGAAGCAAACCCTGACTTAACTATACCCTTCCAAACATATTTTCAACAGGTATCATCTCTAGTTGACTGTTCATGAAAATGTTGGTAGTGTTACAGAATGGATTTACTGCAGTGATTCAAAGGCATTGTGCCTCACTTTCAAAAAATGCAATATGGCTACTGTAAAACGGGTCATGCTGTTAGCATTGAAAATAAGGGTATGTCTACACTACAGTGTTATTTCAAAATATCTAATTTTGAAATAGTGCATCCACACTGATTGGACGCTGAATCGCATTTAAGGCCAGCCGGAACTGGTTCCAGCAGGGCATCAGGTCAGAAGTTACCTTGTGGCCAGGGCGGTCAGCAGGGCACCCTGGAAAGGGCTGGCGGCCCCCTATTTCGAAATAAGCGTCTACACAGCGCTTATTTCGAAATAGCAATTTTGAAATTGGCGCTATTCCTCGTGGAATGAGGTTTACCAATTTTGAAATAAGTCCTCCGCTATTTTGAATTAATTTTGAAATAGCAGTTGGCTTGTGTAGACTCTAGGAAAGTATTTCGAAATAACAGCTGTTATTTCGAAATAACAGCTGTTATTTCGAAATAACTTTGCTGTGTAGACATACCCTGAGGGAATATACTGAAAGCAGCTGTTATCACACATGGTATTGTAGAAAATCGGTAGCGTGTGTGTCATATATCCCACTTGCAAAGACCAAGAGTAATCTGTAATCTTTTCTCTTCTAGTCCTGTTTAGAACTTCCTACTGCTGCTTCCATAGGTAGTCATTACAGTTCTAGATCATCATCTTCACAAAGCTCAGTGGCTTCTGTCAGGTGAGTTAAAAAAAAAGTACTGTACATTGTTATTCCTTGTACTCCCATATCCTGAGAATCATAGAATCCTAGAACTGGAAGGGACCTCGAGAAGTCATCTAGTCTGGTCCCCTGCCCTCACAGCAGAACCAAGTCTGTCTAGATAATCCCTGATAGATGTGTATCCAACCTGCTGTTAAATATCTCCAGTGATGGAGATTCCACAGCCTCCCTAGACAATTTATTCCAGTGCTTAACCACCCTCACACAGTTAGGAAGTTTTTCCGAATGTAACCTAAAACTTCCTTGCTGCAATTTAAGCCCATTGCTTCTTCTCCTCGTGTCCCTTTTTGCTCATTCCTGTTGACTAGCAAAAGCTTCATTATAGATTCTCCTCAAGTCCTGTTACACTTTTGTAGCAAACACAACCTATGTCACTTTGGATGTGGACAAGCCCTGTGCCTCTGTCTAGCTTAGTTCGTTCCACTTCACATTAACATAGTAAATTAAGACTTTCTTGGTAGCTCTTCTCTGAAATTGCTTAGGCCAGATCTACATTGCGGCAGTGTCAAATTAAGGTACACAACTCCAGCTAGGCAACTAGCATAGCTGGAGTCTACTTACCTTCGTTCGAATTACAGCTGGGTCCCCACTGTGTGGGGCAGGGGTCATCCAGATAAATTCTCCCATTGACTCTCCTTACTCTTCTCGACTTGGTGAAGTACTTAGTCAATGGGAGTGCAGTCAATGGATGATTTAGCAGGTCATTCCTAGAGTGGCTAAATCGATCCCTGGGAGATCAATCCCTACAGCACTGATCTCATGCTAAGTGTAGATAAGGCCTTATATTCATTTTTTCCCTCTCTCCCCATTTCTACTTCATCGCTCTTTCACTGGAGCCATCCTGAGGGGGCAAGGGACCTGGTGCAACCTCCCTCCCCTGCTCCCTTTCCTGAGCAATGTGGCCCGGAGGTGGTTACTGGAGGGCCTGGTGCAGGGAGTTACCCTCCTCCTCCTTTCACCACAGCAGGGGTTACTCTCCTCCTCCTTTCACCACATAGGCCCACTGCACTCACCTTCTCCATGGTGGGAGAAAGTGGAGCGCCTTAGGGTCGGGGCTCTCTGCTTCCCACTGCCAGTGAGCAGCCAAGCACAGCAGGCTGGGAGAGGGCGGCAGGGTAGAGTGAAGCAGGCTGCTGGGCCACTCTGGATCTCATTGCCTGGGAGTGGCAGGAGGGGACACAATTCCAGCTGCTGCCCTGCACCAGACCTCCCAGTAATCCTCCAGGTCCCCCTCATCCATACGACAATTGAGGCAGCCACGTTGGAGCCCCCACAAAATGCAGGGCCACCCCAAACCAACCATCCTATGGATGGGAGGGCTCTGAATATAGTTCACTTTTAGATGATTTTCAAATTGATTGAGGACCCAGCTCTTCTCCTTACAGCTGGGACTCTTGCATCTCACAGAACAGCCTCCCCGCTCCCTCTGATAGAGGCAACAGTGTGAGGTTGAAGGGGGCAGGCAGCTCCATGGAGCTGGCTCCCCACATGTATTAGCTCCTGCCTGCTCCCCCACTTCCTGTGCTGCTGCCTCAGAGATGCAGCAGCACGGAGGGAAGGGTTAAGCAGCTTCACAGGGGCTGATACATGCGGGCAGTCGGCTTGAAAGCTGGCTTCCTGTGCGTACCGACTTCCACCTGCCCCCCTCATCCTCCACGCTGTTGCCTCTGTCAGAGGCAGCAGCACAGAGGTGGGAGAGGGGAACAGGCAGCTCCCCACGAGCACTAGCTCTCGCCTCTCCCCCCCTTGCTGCCTCTGATACAGGGGAAGCAAGGGGAGGGGGGAAATACATGTAGTCTGTGGTCTTACTGGTTAATCCCAGGCCTATTGATTAATCATGTAGTTGACTACATGTTGACATCCCTAGTACAGGGTCAAAAGTCAAACTAATCTGGACAAACTGGAGAAACAGTCGGAGGTAAATAGGATGATGTTTAATAAAGGAAAACGCAGAGTACTCCATTTAGGAAGGAACGATTTCACATATACAGAATGGGAAGCAACTGTCTAGGAAGGAGTACTTGCAGAAAGAGATCTAGGGGTCATAGTGGACCACAAATTAAATATGAGTCAACAGTGTGACACTGTTGCAAAAAAGGAAACATGATTCTGGAATGCATTAACAGGAATGTTGAGAGCAAGACAAGAGAAGTAATTCTTCCCCTCTACTCTGTGCTGATTAGGCCTCAGAGTATTATGCCCAGTTCTGGGCACCACATTTCAAGAAAGATGTGGTAAAGCTGGAGACGGTCCAGAGAAGAGCAACAAAAATGATTAGAAATCTTGAAGACATGACCTATGAAGGAAGACGGAAAGAATTGGGTTTGTTTAATTTAGAAAAGAGAAGACAGAGGGGACATGATAGCAGTTTTCAAGTACCTAAAATGGTGTTACAAGGAAGAGAGGGAAAAATTGTTTTGTTTGACCTCTGATGATAGAACAAGTAATGGCTTAAATTACAGCAAGGGAAGTTTAGGTTGGTGTAACAGGGAGACTCACTGCTACGGAGCCTCCTGTAGCACTCGGGAATTAGCATCTTCAGCCCTGCAGCACCCCCTTCTGGCTGGTGTGTTAGACTGTCCTCCCCTCTGGGTACTGCCTTACCGCAGTGCCTCCACATTCTGGGGTCCTCCATGCCAGGGAACCCCCGATGCCTACCTTGCCTCAGTGACCTACAGCCAGTCTTCATCTAGTCCCTGCCACAGCAGCAAACTGCAATCTGAAATGGCCATTCATAATTGGCAAAGGGGTGTGGACCTGCTGCCTGTGCTTGCCCTGGCTGCTTCCCTGCAGCCCTAGTAACATTAAGCCTTGCTTCAGATCAAGGCATATGCTACTAATAAATCTGTAAGATGAAGTGCATTAGCCTTAGAGTACTTGGATAGTTACGTAACTTCTCCTGTATTTTTCTTCTTATTACTCAAGAGGATTTATCTATACTCTTAACTTTACCATAACTGTTTGGTCTTTTAGATCAACCAGGAGTGCCACGGGTTCTGTTTCTGGCCAGGCTTCCCCACTTAAAGTTATAGATCTGAGTTTATCGCTCAGTTCACCAGCAACAGCTGGTTCACCGCCTTCCAGTGCAGCTAGCAGCTCCAGTAGTCGTCATAGCAGAAAGAGCTTGAAATAATATTTTGAATTCTACTCCAGCTCACTCCCATCATGCTATTGCTTCTGAATTGGTAAAACTGTTTAATGCACATTTAGAAAATTCTGTCAATTTAATCAGAAATATTTACTAGACTAAAGTACATGTTTTAATATAGTGGTTAGGAAAATATTCTGATAATAGTTGTACAATGAGTTAAATAATCATCTAGACAGAATGACTGTTTAACAAATAAAACTTTAAGTGAAATTGTGTCTAACTTGTTTCTTCATTTCTGCTGTTATGACAAAAGGACTTCTGGGATATCCTCAGAAAGTGTCAGATTCAAATTTAGTTGCTGCAAGGTTAGTATATATTTCTAGAGATGCAGAACTGGTCTACTTTCCCTTCTAACACATCACTGATTGCATGGACTATGAGCATCCTCTCAATGTTGATTTATGATCATGCAATGGTCAAAGAAAACAGTGTTCAAATAAGCATTGTATCTTAATTTTAGATAAACTACAAGTAGTCTAGATTTTTTTACTACAAAATTTGGGAGGTGGGGGGGAGGAGTTTATATACAAAGCCAACTTTCAGAGCTTCCATTTCTATTATGTCCTTAAATATAACCTGTCACAAATAACCAATGGATTATATTTGAAATGTCATTAAAACTCTGGAAAAAGTTTACCATATTTCTTAATCCCTCTGACAAGGTGAGGTAATACCTTTTTTTGGACCAATTTCTATTTGTGAAATACACAAGCTTTTGAGCTTACACAGGTGACTTGAAGAAGAGTTGTGGAAGCTTGAAAGCTTGTCTTACCAAAGAGAAGTTGGCCCAATAAAAGATATTACCTCATGTACCTTGTCTAATAATTGGGACCAATAAGGTTACAATATTACATACTGTAATCACAAACAATAGAATATTATGGACCACTGCTAAGACTATTGATTCTTTTTTGCAAAGTGCCCAAGTTTAGCTTCACATGGCTTTTCTTCTTCAGAGAGCAAGGGAGAGTGCAATTTGCTGCATTCCTCACTCTGGCTGGGGAGTGCAAGGGGCAAACCTGAACCTGCCCCAGCCAGAGGACATGCACCCCTCTTCTCTGGTTGTGCCTGCTGGTGCTGCAGCAGCTCTGGAGAGTTGCTTCTCACCTGGCCCCAAGGTGTTACAGTGAAAGAGGGCTGTGGTAGTCCTCTCTCTCCAAGGTAGCCTGCATGCTGAACACCTCATCCCTAGCCCTCACCCCAGGGCAGCGATTTAAATGAAGCATGTACATTTTCATTTTCCAAGAAATAAAAATTGTGTTAAGGTCCCAAGCAATGCTGGGTAAATCTTCAATTTAATATAAAACAGGCTTCCTTATCTAATAAGACATCTCAGCTATTACCTATATAACTTTTGCTATCCACTTCCGTAACAAGTCATGTTTTCAAATGCTATGTACAACTCTGGTATCTCATAAACAATGCTAGAGGAGGTAATAGTAATTGAGGTGTTGGTAGCAAAGTTGACTCCTGTTGCTAATGTTTAGCTGCAGGCAATACTGCACTGATTTATTTTTTGAAATGTTCAAAATCATTTTTTGAAATGTTGTATCAAGTTAGTTTAGTTTACTATTTATAAGAGCTATATCTATACTACAAGAATCCCCATCTCCTAAAGAGTGAATTTAAATAAAAGGTTTTAAAAACATTTCAGAGACCAGTCTTAGCAGCTAGGGACATAACATTTAGGGGTTGCTTTCCAGAAACAGTTTGGAACAGATTCTCAAGTTTTTATATTGCAGATCACATCTGATTAGAACGAGAGTGTCTTGTGGGCCACGTGTTTTTCTATTCATAATCATCCACCCTCTTTCCCACTCAGCACTACACAATACCCAGATGGTAGCTGCAGCAAATATTTAAAACTTTATGCAGTTGGCTAGTTCTGGAAACAAGGAGAGCTCAAACCATGGGATCAAGTGTTCTGCCAACCACACACTGAGAATTTGTCACATGAACTGGATGTTACATCTCAACCACCACAAGGCAGCAGTACCCCAATACCACCATTTCCCTGAAACTATCCTTAAACAAAAATTCCGAAGGCAAATTTGCGACAAGTGCCAGTGTGAGCAGTTTTCCCTCTGAAGATTTTCTATCCATGAGCGGAGTGATTTTTGTCTTGTGCACCAATATTGAAATCTTGTTCGAATGCATGCCACTGTGGAACCCACCAGTTACTAACAAATATTATATTTATATAAATAAATTTTAATAGTTATGGAAGAAAAAATACTAAAACAAGGGATAATTAACAAGGTGCATGACTTCAAATATTTAATATGAAATCAAAGAAAATACTTCACAATTTTCAGTATCCATTTGGTATCCTGGGAGCACCTGGGCAGCCACCGGGTGGTCCTGGCTGCAGCTCCACTCCTGCACCCACCCACTGTGAAAACCACCCAGCCTTGCTCCCACCATTCCTGCACCTAGCCTGGGACCCTCCCTGCCCGGCACCCTCCCAGTCACCAACCCTGCTTGGCACCCAACCTGTCACCCCATCTGGCACAGCTGGCATCCAACTTGGCACCCTCCAAACCTTGTACACACCCCAGCTGGCAGCCCCTGGCTGGATCCCACCCAGCCTTGCACCCTCCCAGCCTGGCACTGAGTCTAGCACCCTCCCAGGCTGAGACCATGCCTGGTAATCATCCATCCTGGCACCAAGCCTGGTACCCACCCAGCCTGCCGTCTCTGACACCCATCATAGGCCAGTCCATGTGCTAGATGCTCTGGGAGAAGGCTCACACAGGTGCGCCCCTGTTCGGCAATGCACTGAATCACTCCCTACTGGTGCCAAGCTGAAGAGAACAGCCACACTGTGGCCCCAGTCCCAGAAACCACTATGTGGTCTGCCCCTGGGGAAGGGCTGGAGCCAGAGCTAGGTCTGCATGGTGGGGCTGCCTGGTTGCTCCCTGGACAGGGCCACATGGCAGGCAGCTGCCCCTTGTGCCAGGGCCAGGGCCACAGTGCTATTTTTAGTACCACGGCTCCAGCTCCAGCTCCAGCAGCCACTACATGGTCAAACCTGGCTCCAGCTCCAGCGAAGGGCTACAGCTGGGGACAGGGCCTCGGGGTGAAGCTGTCTGGCTGCTCTCAGGGCAAGGCCACATGGTAGGTGACTGCCCAGTGTGCTGGCTTCAGCCCCAGCATACGGCGCCTCATAGCCCCACCCTGGAGCAGTTGAGCAGCCACCACGTTGCCCTGGTCCCCCCTACTCTCCCACCAAGCCACCATCAGCCATTTACCTTCCAGGTCCAAGGAAGGTGAGTGCTGCTGCATGGCTCTGCTGAGGAGGTGGGTGAGATTAAAATTCTTAGTGTGTGCCTGTGCAGGCGCAACCCTAGAGGGATCTTAGATTGTGAGGCATGTATCTCTGCCTCCCTTTCCTCATTTGTAAAACCGATACACAAATACTTTATTTCTCGGGGTGACTTCATTCATTCATGGTTGTAAGGCACCATGAGTTCTATGGATGGGATGTACTATAGCAAAACCAAACAGACTAGAAATTCAACAAAGACAAAAAGTAGCATCAAACAAAACAAGCAAATTTTAATAAAATTTCATGGATTAAACAAAGTTATATTCATTGGTGGCACATTTGCATCATTCAGTCCAATAATCCCTTTCAAGAGCTAAAAATTAGGTTTAATGATATTATTGTTACCATTTTTGTACCTTAGAAAAGATACCCATGTGTTTAAAGTGCAAATGTGATGCCCGTTAATAGCTATATTTTAAGGGTAGCAAAGAATAAAGTTTTATCCAATCACACTTAAATATTAATTGTACTTAAGTATCCTAATTGTTTTTAAAAGTACCCTTCAGATCCTATGTTCTTAAGTTGTTTGATATACAACATGATGCTCTTCCATGTACTGTCAAAAGGATCTGTAACTTCACGAATACCAGCCTTTAAACACACATTTTGCAAGACAGAAAAACAGATTCTGTTCTGTCCATTTTTCAAGACAGATTTTAAGGGCATGAGCTTAATGGCAATTAAAGATCTAAAGAAAATCCTTTAACTGTATCCAATGTAACCACATTAATTTGTTAGATACTTTATTGTTTTTTCTGCTTACTTCCTTTTTCTCTCTCAAATTCAGCAATTTGATTGAATATGTTGATTAAGTTCTGAGGCAGACTCTTTTTAACACCACTTTCTGATTGCCCTTTACCATTGAGTGTAGTTTCCTCATCTAGCTTCTTTGTTTTAGTTGTTTCCCCATGACTAATTTCCCTGTTTTTATATTCTCTCCTTTCATTTGCACTGCGGGTTAACTCACGTCTGCTACCATCATCATTTCCACTGTACTCATATAACCAAGCACTGGTGTACTGTTTATTCTTTTCTACAGACTTGCCTGAGTAATCCGAGCCTGCTGGAGAAGTGGAATACACACTCTGACTTGAACCACGCTTTCTAAACTGTTCTTTTCTCCCCTCTACTTCCTTTTCTAACTTTCTAGAAGCATGTGTCTTGGTTTTATCATCTGACTTCCAGTGATATGAACCAGAGGAACCCCTCCGATTGGAGAAAGATCTGTCTGCTTTATCCTGTTTTTCATTTTTGTTGCTGGCTGGCTGAGTCCTGGAGCTACTGTAAGAATCCCTTGAATCTTCAGACCTACCTCCAAAAAGGTCTTCATCATCAGCAGAAGTCCTTGATAAAGAACACGGTCTCTCTCTCACCTCTGTCTTTTGACACGTGTCCTCCCGCTCCAGCAGTTTTTCCACTTCATATTTTTGGTTAAGGAAGGAAGCAGAGGTATCGGCTGGGGGCGAGTACCATTCATCTTTCCTACCCTGATCTTGCGGATGTGAAGAAAGCCTAGATGAATGTTTTTTGGAGCTATGAGAGGACTCTGACCGATTTCTATTCCTCTTCTTGTGCCTTTTGTGATCAGAAGAGGAGGAAGAGGATGAAACTGATACAGCAGATGAGGAATCACTGGAGGAGGAGGAAGAGGAAGAAGTTGATCTTTTCCTTTTCTTCTTCAGCCTAAAAATGTAATTAACCTATGAGGCATCACCAGAATCATCTATAGACTCTACATGTTTCTGCAAAGCTCTGTCCTTTTCAAGGTCCCTGGAACATAGTCTTTAACTAGGAATAGCTCCAAGACCAAAATGTTTAATAGAAGCTTTTCTGGGACACAGAGAAAACCTTTTAGCCACACAATATTTTTTAAAATATTTTCTTATGTACATTTCAGCCACTTGAAGTATGGTGGATCAGATGGGAAGGACACAGGATTGTATACAGTCCTGTGCAGACCATACTCTTGAAATAGCGAAGTTAGCAAACTTCAAATATGCTATTGCAATAAAAAAAAAGACACCTTGAAACAACATAACCAACCAACATGACTCAAAAGAGACCTTTAGATGAGTTTAGGTAAGATCCTGGATTGTGGTAAAATCTGAGTAATATTCACAAACCACTAGTGGCAAGATGATTTACTGGGCAAAATCTGGCAAGCCTTGCCTGTGTAGAACTGCCAGGACTTCAAGTGACATTCCTATGTGAGGGGGACTTTAACAACCAGGCCATTTGTGGCATTGATATCACTGGAAGGGTTCTTCAGTTTGAGTATTCCACTGTACTTCCTAAATACCAATTTAGGCCAAAGAGTAGTATTTCTATATACTCCCCCTGAAGAAAAATCCAGGTGTTGTAGTAAAGAATACCTGATAGGAAAGTTTGGGGGAAACATTATCTTGTTAGTTCTACCAAATAAAATGTTCTTTTTTACTAATGAAATCTGTATGAAAATGGATTCCTCAAGGGCTTATCTGCTCATTTAGGCATAAACTTGGTTCAATATCCTCACTATTTGTTGCTGGGGAAGCAATTACAATGTCACAGACAGATGGGATTACAACTTTATATGGGGATTGAGCAGCAGGAGCTGGAGAACTATTGAAATCAGAGATTATGTTATGCCATTAACCCAGGTAATAGGGTGGGGAAAGAAAGCAGCATATAGAAATGTATCCATGAGGTATCAGTGAGTATTCAGTGGCTTTATTTAAAAAAAGCACATTAGTTTGTTCCTTTATTAACTATTGCCTGATCCATCTGTTACCTGTTAAGAAAATGGAAACTAAAGTATGAATCACTAACAAATAGGAGAAGTAGCAATAACAGGAACAGAAGTATCATCCATTTCACCAACTGGACACTAATAGCTATTTACTTACTTATGTTTTATATAAAGCGATGCTGTTGCTCTGGCTCTAATCAGCAGTAGATGATTTAATTAGGATGTAGTATATTGAATATAATAGGGTTACCTTTTTTCTTCTTTTAAGAGCTTACGCAGTTTTTGTGCACTTGTTTCTATTTTCTTTTCCTTTTGTCTCTCTTTTGCAGCTTGTTTCTCCCTCATTTCCAAAGATTTCTTTTTTTAACCCAGACATCAAAAAAAATCAAATTAAAAGTAACAGTATTTTAACCCAATATTCCCCCAAATCCAAACCCCACCCACCACAAGATGATATATATACACCCCCAAAGAATACAATACCAAGATTCCGAGAAGAGGTGGTTACATTAATCAAATAGAAGTTGATTGCGCAAGCATTTGGCATTAATTGTTGTGACAATCAGTATGGTATTAAGGACCATATTGCAGTAAATATCATTTTTAAAAAAATGTGACCAGCCATTGCATTGGTACCCATGACCCAGGCCAAAAGACAGATAGGAAATGCAAGAAAAATACAGCAAAATTAGTAATGCAAATGAAGAGTGAAACAGGGAGATGGGTATTGGGAAATACGGTTATTAATATAGTTTGTATATAAAATATGATGACAAATTCAATTTTAAGATGTTGGAAGTGGCCATGTTCAGATACAAACCATTTAGTAATTATACCACAGCCCAGTTTGATGCATGTTTACATAAGAAATCATGTTCCAGTGGGTTGTTGATGAGCAGCGCCAGATGTCAGCAGCAACGGTCCAGTTCAGAAGGAAATGCATTGAAGAAAAACATATCATCAGTATTACAGGAAAATAATATTTCATATCTGAACTGTAAATTGTATCATTCTAGTAGTCTGTTTTTAGTTGCCATATAAACCAAAGTTTACTTAGAAATAAAGGAGCCTTCAGTTACTAAACAATTAATGATTAAAGGCATGCTAGCTAAGTCCATCAGCTGGATAGACTCCTGTATCCCATAGCTCTTTAAGGGCTTGGCATTGTTTTTATAGTGAAGCAATATGGGATGGGGAGACAATTTCTAACACACACTAATGTGCTAATTGGTCCAAGTAGATCCTGCTGATGTGCACTAAAAGCTCCCTGATGTCCTTTACTGTAATAATGCTTGAAATGTTTTGAAACAGTTGGAATACATATCTAGGATGAGCAGCAAGTCTCTGGATACCAGTTCTTGAGGCTTGGCAATAGTCATATCACAGGTACTGCCTTGGGACAAGGGAAACCCTTAATTTATTGCGGGAAAACTTACATAAACTGCTGAACAACAAGTCTTATATTCCTCAGTTGCATCAGTGACCCTCATCACCATCGCTATAACTTGGAGTGAGAGTTAAACCATTTCCTTCACTCAGTTGGAACATGTTTAATCACTTTAATTTATGACTTTCATTATAAGACTCCTTGTTACAGCAACAATACTTTTGTCTGTATAATACCAAATACATTGGACGTGCCCACATACTGTTAAGTAGACATTTCTGCAGTATAATTTCGCTTTAATAAAAGTTACCATAAATCTCCTCTTCCCCATCCTTCAACAAAACCTTTTCACATTATGGCTCCACCCACCTGCTAAAGCAGTGTCAATCAAGCCCTGCATAAAGTAACCACACTTCTACCCCAGTCAATTTACTTCCTTCAGCACAGAAGCATTGAGTACAGCAACCCTGTGCCCCAGTTCTCTAACTTGAATTCACTCTTTTTGATTCTATCTGGAAGACAAAGTAAGTAAAGGAGATGAATGAAAAAGCCACAGAAAGACAAGCAACAGACAAAGGAGCTTGGCATAGTAACTCATCGGTGCTGACCAAGGAATCGTTGCGTGCAGGGGAGAAAAACAAAAAAAGGACCCGGGAACTTGCTTTCCCCCTTATTTCCTCCAATGCTGGGACCCTGATGAATTGTTATTTTTTCTGCATTTTAAATAACTGCTTGTTAATTTGCATCTCAAGAAGTTTGGCAGAATTTTGGATTAACTGACCATAACTGCTCATTGCAGTGACATTATATCCTCAGCTGTCTTTGGGCCTTTAAATTAAGATCCTTCTTGTGCCAAGTGGAGATACACCAAGTCTTCCTTCTGAGTTAGCTTTGATCAGTTTTACCCTGTTCCTCTCTGATTATTCCCAATTACAACCCTGGCATATAATCTAACACTGACCTTTCTTTTTAGGGATTTACCCTACAGAAAGTCTTAAATCTGTATCAGCAATCCTGCTCAAGTGTGAACAGCCTGTTCTCTTCTCTCCTTCATCAGACAATTACTGAGTTCTGGTCTTTCCCTGCATCCAGCTGCTGGGCTATTGCTTCCCCCACCCATCTGAAATGATCAAACCATCTGCAGCCACCTTGCTTTTTGTAGATGCAGCCATAATACTTACTGTGACAGATGTGTTGTAAAGAGGGGAAAGAGGAGAAGAAAAACACAGTAACCAGTAAATAATTTCCCCCTTCCCAGTGTTTATATAAGAGTTTTGATTTTAGTAGATAAAACTAAGAGAAAGTAAAGAATCACCTGCATACGTTTACGGAGTTTCAGTAAGGCATCCTCTGCTTCTTTAAAAGTCTCATCCAAACTTAAAGCTTTCTTATAATAATTCTGAGCATTTAATAGTTTGTCTTCCTCTTCCAACCTAATATTCATATGACAAAATGTTTAGAACACAAAAAAATGGAATTTGTTTTTGATCATAATGCTTCCTGTCTTAATTCTCAGACGGATAAATGTTAAAAAGGAACTCATTAAAATTCAGATGTTTACACCCCTGCATATCATTACTTCCTAATCATCACTAGCATTGTACTTTCAAAGTCTGAGTCCAGTTTTTGATGAATAAATTGTTACTTCTGAATGACTCTCTTGTTGTTTACTCTGATGGATAATTTTTTCCCTAAACATTCTGAGTATTTATATGCAATTAATACAGGTGTAAAACAACACAGAAATCATGGCATAGTTGCAAAAATTTAAAAAGTGATAAAAATTCCTTTTTAAATATTGATCCAAGAACTTCATAGAATGTTATGTAGGTTTAGTATTCCATTAGCTAAGTTGTATTGAGGAAAAAAAAAGAGTAAAGAAAAGAAACTGAAATTGAGGCACAATAGTGTAGGTGACACCTAAAAACAAGGGAGAAAGTAAATAGAGTATACACCTTTAACTGCTTTTACTACAAACTTCTCATTGTTGGCACATAGGAGCATTTTATCTCCTCCTGCCTTTTTAAACACTTAGCATGCCCAATTAAAAAAAAGATAATGAAAAAATGTGAATTGCTCATAACTGCATAATGCATAGAATTGAACACTTACTGGCCTCCTCTTTCCACAAGAGTCTGACAGAGATATTTCCGTGCATTTCTATGGGTTGGACAGTTTTCTAATGCAACTTCAAAATCATCTATGGCTTTGTTTAAGCTTCCTTTTGTTGCATAACTATAAAAATAGAAAAGTGATCCAGGATCGTAAATAAATATCACAATTTATCTTTAAATAAATTATTGGAATCCCTCTAACAACAAAGGGAGGAAAAGACTTACAGTGCCCCACGAGCTACCAAGGCTTCAACATTTTGTGCATCTATTTCCAGTGCCCTGTTATATTCATTCATTGCTTCCACATGGCGGCCAACTTTAAAATAATCAACTCCAATTTTCACACTAAAATAAATGGTTACAAAAAAAAAAAAAAAAAAGTATTACACCAAGTCATCAAGCTAAACAAATATACTTAATCACAGTTTGAGAAGCCTTCCAACTTGTAGTACATTGAGAACAGGAGCACTGCAGCAAGATATAATTTCAAGAACTGCTCTTTAGATCAATGTCAAATACTTTACGCCAAAGTGTAAATTATTTTTTATCAGAAAACTTAGAGTTCAAAGACAACTCTGTAGAAAGCATACATACATGCTACACTGTATTCTCCATTTACAAATGGAATGCTTACAGGACTTAAGTGTGTTTCAAAGACTTTTCATGCTCCCCCCGAGCCCACAAATGGGGGCAGTGTTTTAGGCCATGTCTACACTTACAAGATTACAATGGCACAGCTGTGCTGCTGTCAGATTGTCTGTGTAGCTGCATTATACCAATGGGAGAGAGAGCTCTCTCATTGATATATTATAGCCAGTTCAATCAGCAGAAGTAACTCTCCCACTGATATGGTGCTGTGCACACGAGCGCTTGTGCTGACAAAACGTACACGTTGTTCAGGGGGGGTGTTTTTTTCACACCGCTAAGCAACAAAAGTTTTGCCAATATAAATGCTAACTATAGATGCAGCTTTATAATATAAAAGGACACATTCAACATTACTGTAAAGAGGCACAACAATGCTGAAGTCAATTTGTCCAAATTTAAGATGCTTTAAGACTATATTTCACATCTTGCAAACTGAAGCTTCTCTCCTTTGTCTAAAGATAATTTATCTTCCAGTGAGTTAACTGTTGGAGCTCTAAATTTCATATAAGCTTTATCATGATAATTCACTATAACAATCCAGAGTAATGATTTAATATAGCAGTATATGGCCACAGACTATAGAAAATGGTTGTACTTAATCTCCAATGGAAAAAAGCCTACTTGAATTGCAGCACATTTGTCAAATAACTGCAGCTCAAGTTGCAGACAAGACATGAGAAATTGCAGAAAAGTAATAATGGACCTTCCTTATTTGCAGTAATTTGGAAAAGCTTACAGTGGGACCCCAGAGGGCAGGCAGCCAAGACTCCCACCAGTTTTGAAATTCTGATGGAAGCCTAATATTGTGGGATCCACACTATCATAAATTAAGCAGGGCTTTACTAATGAAATAAATGGTGTGCTATATTAAAATTTAAGAAAGTTTCTGAGGCTGACATCTCCGCCACCACTAATTCAATCTTATTCCCCCCCTTCCAGCTGTATCACATGTGTGTCTAGGACTACTTCCCAACTAAATATTGCTTCAGTGTACCTCCCTACTGATCTCCAGAATTTCCATGATCAGGAGCTGAGACCAGAATGGCAAGGAACAATTCCCAGCATGACTGAGTTAGGGGCAGAGGCTCTGAGCTGAGAGAATATAACCCTTCCCTATTCACCCCCAGCAATGTTGAAACAAGATGTTCTCACAATTTTGAAATTCTGCCCATCTTAAAAAAAAAACCAAAACATCTCAGGCTGTTAATCAATCCGACTCTTTCCTATGAATCAGCATTTTTCAATGAAAAACATTTTGTTGGAAAATTCCTAATCAGCTCCATCTCCTGGGTGCCTGCTGGACTATGGAAGAATAGAGTACAATCTGCAGCTTCATCCCAGGCACAGCGTAAAATAAACAGCAACTGCCCAAAGCAGCTTCTTCAAATGCTCTCAGACAGTGCATTCAGCATTGACACACAATGACTGACACCAGCTCAGACCCCAGGGGAATTGCTCACAAGTCCTGGCTCAGACTCAGATGTCAAGATGAGAGAATTCAAGGTCTTCTGACTGCTATTTATAAAAGGCTGAACCAGGTATTAAAGCTAGGGTCCTATGGGAAAACTGAGATGACAAGACAGAGCAGTGCTCTGATCTAATTTCAGAAGTCAGCACAAGTTACAAGCAACTTTAACCTTTGGGAACTAAGCTAAAGGCTTTTCCTTAAAATTTGTTTTTCTTCTCACTTGATAAACAGAGCTCCCTCATCTCCACAACTGACCAGAGCCACTCAACAAGTTGCTCTCTGGTGCTATTCAGGAGGTTATTCACTGTGAATTAGGGATATAAAATCCCATTTAATTAGTTAACCAGCTAAAGGTTAAGTTTAACAGGTGAACTGATTAAAAGGGGCAGGCTGGAGCAGCCCCCCCATCACAGTCGGGGGCTCTGCCAGTTGCTTTACAGCACCCCTGCCCACAGTGCTCCCAGGTTGCCTACAGCAGCATGCCAGACTGGCCCACCACGGAAAAGGAGCTGCTCCGGCTGGGCTGGAATGCCTCTCACCCAGGACAGAATCCACGGGGCTGAAGCAGCCCCTTGCCTGTGGCAGACTGCTCCAGCCCCCACTGGTTAACTGTAACTTAGCAGGTGAGGCTTACCAGTTAACCATTAACATCTCTATTGTTAACACAGGTACAAAGAAACATGAATAGCTATGATCACTGATTCCAAAGGTAGATGACACCTAAATTGCTTGACAAGAAAAGAGACAAAATCTGTACCATTTCAAGGCCCAAGATGCAGACTGCTTTTTCCTCAATGCGAAGGCAAAGTCTTCTTCATTGAAGTTTTTACTGTTAAAAAAAGAAAAGAAATAAAGGGAAGAGTTTATTAACTGCCCAAGTTTCCTTCTAAGTCTATATTATCAAAAATCTATACCAAGGTTTAAATAAAATTTCAGCATGGCTAAAAACAATACTATATTACTTTCTCCTCAAATCAGCAACAGCATCTCTGATTTCCTAAGTCAAAGTCTCCCTAAATGTGTTTGTCAATTGCAGTCAAATATCATTCCATGCCAGCTGTATGAATACAGATTAAGTGTTGAGCTACCTAAGGAATAGGAAATACCCTACATCGGCAACCTTTTCAAACCAAAGAGTAAAAACTACATCAAAATTCAGAATAAGTAGTCAACAAAGAGCCATGTAAGAATGCCCATTCACATGACTGAAAACATAAAATGTAATATTATTGATAACTGACATAATGATTAATAGCATAAATTAAATATTGTTCTCACAGACTATATGTAATGGAACGTCTGCTGCTGCATCTTTTCACACATTTCTTTGAAGTTTACAGCATAACTGGCCAAATCCAACTTCACTCATGCAATCAGGCTGTCTTCCGTCAATCTTATGGCAGGATGCTGGTGAAGTGGGGGTGCAGGAGACTGGGTTGGGTTGTATGAGCAGCTCAGGGCAGGAGACTGGGTGTATGATGGACCCAGAGCACAAGGTTGAAGTATGCAGGAGTGTTATGGCAGGGGACTGGGGATGCAGGGGTGTAGGAGTTTCAGGATGTGGGGGTATGAGGGACTCAGGACAGGGGGTTCAGGAATATGATGGGCTCAGGAGCGTTATGAGCTGCAGCCAGATGAGGGCTGGGCCCCAATGTGGGGGCTTGCTGGCCAGGCTTTATTTTTAAATAAAAGTAAAATATGTCCAACACAAAAGGTTTCAACATTGTCTTTATTTATGGCAGGAGTGGGGAACCTTTTTTGGGTTGGTGGCCACTGACTCTCAGAAAAAAAAAGTAGTAGGGGACCACACAAGTGAGGAGAAAAAAAAAAAAACCACACTCCCAACCCTCACTGATGTAACCCCCACCTGAAACACCTCACTTCCCTGGTGCTCCAGCCCCATAGTGGGGGGAGGGGCAGGGAGGATTGAGATTCAAGGCCTCAGCCAGATTTACTCCTCTGGGGTTTCAAGGTTAGTACATTTTGTGGACCCCCTAGGCTCTGGGGTGGGGCCCAAAATGAGGGGTTAAGTGTGTGGGACAGAGCTGCCAGTGAATGGGATAGGGACGGGAGTGCAGGATCTGGGCGGGAGGAGGTGAGGGTATAACGTCTGGCCAGGGGGCAGGACGCCTGGCAAGGAGGCAGGAAGCTGACTGCCTGGCCAGAGGGGGATTTTGTCCAGGGTACTGTGTGGTGGGGGAGGGCAGAGGGTATCTGGCCAGTAGATAAAGGGGATTTTTGGCCAGGGGACTTGGGTCAGGGGCTGTCTGGCCAGAAGAGATGTGTGAGTGAAGGGGTGCAGGTCTGGGCATAAGGGGATGGGGGGGGGCACTTGTTTGCATGCCCTGTGGCAGGCATTGTGTAACACGCCTGCTGCTCCCACTCCCCAGAAACCTCCAGGAAGGATTTGCAGGGGAAGCCTCCAGGGAAGTGTTTCCTGGAGGAATGAAAAAGGGAAGTGCGCATGGTGCCCTTCTGGCTGCTTGCTTCCCGCATGCAGAGGAAAGGAAAAAGCAGCACACAGAGACATTTTTTGCTCTGCTTGTTCCCTGCATGCTAGATCCACCGCGGAGCCTCAGGGCTCCCTCCCATCCCTTCCCCTCTCCCCCAGAAGCTGGCACTGATGCATCTTGCAGGGTTCTGTAAGGTTGTAGTGCCAGCAGAGGCAAGGGGGTGCTGAGTTGGGGCTCCAGAAGAACCATATCTGGCTTCCTAGAGTGCCATATTTTGCTCGCGAGCCATAGGTGCCAACCCCTGCCCTACATGTTAATCTTCTAGATCTGAAGGAAAATTATTTGAATCTCAAAAGATCAGGTCCATTAGTAAAACAAGCTATTACTAAAAAGCGTTGGGAATAAATATTATTAGATGTAAAGTAACCTGTGATTTTAAACTAATGTTACCACCAATATACAGTGAACAGTTTACCAAATTAAACAATATCAAGCAGATTACTGGTGGATGAAGGGGCCTTTTTTTTTTTTTTTTTTTTTAAAAGGGTGACAATTCTATGAGTAAGTTTGTTGTTCTGGAGTGTCTTTTATACTTAACTGATGGGCTCACATTACCATCAGTAATGATACAAAAGATTACCTAAGGCTGAAGTAATTGGACCACAGAAATTTTTAAACGGAAACTACAGATAAAGACATTTATTTCAGGCAGTGAAATTTTATCTAGAAAGTAATGGAGATAGTGCAATGTCACTGTACCTTTGCAGGCCTCTCATTAATGATGGTGGGTTGGATTCACTTAGTCCTAGTTTTCCTAATAAAAATTCAACTACTCCTGGATTAGCAAATCCCAAAGAATGATGTAAGACTTTTTCATATGTCTCCGCAGTACTGGCTACTTCAACGCTTCTCCTTAAAGAAAATATGACACACACAAATATGGCCATCCATATTTTAGTATTGTTTACATATGTAAAGAGTCAATGTGCATTGATACTTTTACCCATACTGGTTCACAAGCAAAATATGTAGCTTCACTTCTTTCAAGTGCAAATACAACACAACACCATTTGTTTCATCTGAAATGAGAACTCCTCGGCCTTTGCTACTGTTCCCTCTTCTAAACCATTAGCTGCACAATTCTTGGTCAGTTTCCTTCCCTTTCCTCTCTCCTGTTTTATCCCACTCTTTGCCTTACTAACTGAGAAGCAGTACATGAAAACCCCATTTTGGCTCTCCCCTCTTGCAGTACCAGCTGCTCCTTCACAAGCCCCACAAGCACTGCAAAGAGGTAGTTACATTCCTGTACTTCTTGCTGAAAACAGGTTTCAAGAGTTTCCTATTTCTGCCCTTTAAGTCTTGGGTTTATCAATGGTCCTGTAATTCTCTGCTCATTTCCTGTGGTATATATTTAAGTCTGTCTCTCTCTCTCTCTTTTGCGTAAGATTATCTCATACTGCTTTTACTTCTGCTTTCTTCTTTTTGGCTTAGTCTACACTGCAGAGTTTTTGCACAAGAAGCCTTTTGTGGAAGAGATCTTCCGCAAAAACTTCTTGCGCAAAAGCAAGTCCATACCTCAAAGCACATCACAAAAGCGATGTGCTTTTGCGCAAGAGAGCATCCACACTGCATAGACACTCTTGTGCAAGAAAGCTCTGATGGCCATTCACAGAATAGCCATCAGAGCACCTGTGCTTTTTCCGATAGGGGTTTCTTGTGCAAAAACCCCTCCGGAGCACAAAAAGGTAGGAGTGGATGCAAGAGCTGTAGCGCAAAAAAGGAGTTATTCCTTGTGGGGAGAGGAATAACTCTACCGGCAAAAGCCCTCTGTTGGGTTAATTTTCTTGCACAAAAACGCTCTTGAGGTGTGGATGCTCCGCCAGTTTTTGCGCAAAAACCGCTGTTCTTGCGCAAAAACCTTTAGTGTAGACGTAGCCTTTGTGAAAAATCCTGAAGTGAATTACACCCATATATGAACAGTGATGCTTTTAAGAAAAAGAGACAATAGTATAAAACTGAAGAATATATGTCAGTGAGCAGAGTAAAGGAAAATCTTGACAAAGACCTTTTTAAAAGGACAGTTTCTGCCAAAGTGTTTCTTGAGACATATGTTTAACTAACCAGATTTAGTGAGTAGAAAAAAAAATGCATCTTCTTACCTATAATGTAAAGGCAAGTCTTCAGAACTAATTACCCCCAGTTTAGTGCTCGAAAGACTAGGTGGAAGAGCAGAGCTGTGTAATGATACCGTGAGCTTTTCATGATAACGATCAATGTCCTTGATTGCAGCTTTAAAAAAAAAAAAAAAAAAGAGAGCAGAATCCACATCTTAAACTTGAGAACACAGTCCACAAAAATGGAAAGAAATAGCTTCCAGAATAGTTTTAATATGAACGTACCTTGTATAATGTCTCCAGTTTGATAATATGATAAAGGATCACCATGGCTGCTATGAGAAGGCACATCTCTCAAAGGACAAAGAGCCTGCAATGTAAAAGACAAAAAAAATGTGACCAAGAACTCTAAGCTTAATAAAGATAATAAAAAAGTGTTGCATTAGAAGATAACTACCCGCAGCCCAGAAGTATCAATCTGCACAATGAAAATCTGGCACGTGAATAAATATTAAACTATGTTTAAAAAAAAAAATCAAGATTTTAATTACAATGGCAGAACTCATCTGTGATACTGATATTGAAGACAAATGTAAGTAATTCAATTTCCAGCTTTAATCCTCAAACAAATGTTTACAAATAAATTCATTTTTATTAAAAAAAAAGTCCATTTTGTGATTATTAAACTTGATGGAAACTAATCTTACTACATCTACTAGGGATTTGAAACTGGGCTCATTGATTAACGTGCATGGTTACATGCAGCCCCCCCACCGTGTTTATTTGAATAAATGCATTTTAACATCCCCAATGTCTATACTATACACCTCACAGCAGAACAATTATACTGCTGCAGCTGCACTGCCTTAAGGTCTTCTGTGTAGCTGCTCTATGCCAATGGGAAAACATCTCCCGTTGACACCAGTGCTGTTCACACTCATGCTTCTGTCAGTAAAACTTATGTTGGTCAGGGATATGTTTTTTTCACATCCTGACCAACAAGTTTTACCAATGAAAGTGCTAGAATTGACAAAGCCTAAATCTGTCCAAAACTGAGCATTAAAGCAGAGTGATGGTAGTATGATTCAAATTAGACTGAGGTCCGTGCACCCATGAATACAGTAACTTTTCAACCTACAGGCAAAATATTTGAGCAGTAAAGAAATAAATGTCTTGCTGTGACAGCAAGGCAGCATCCACCTTAATCAAAGCCAGAATGCATTAAGACTTTGAACTATAAACCATCCCAGAGCTTAAGTTTATCCTTTGTAACTCAGGCCCCTAGCATAAGATGCAGCCAACACATTAGAAAGCCAAGACTGCTTTGCAGAAGTTTACTTGTTACTGATCGTAGTCAAGTCTTACAGTGATTTCTAAATGTGAGATCTCTCTTAGAACGCCGCTGCCCAGACAGATCAACACCATGAAAAAGCCAAATTCACGAATAGAACTAATCCTTCCAATCACGATATCTCCACGCTCAATGTCTCGGAAAAACAGCTCCCTCCTGTCCTCACTTGGCACCTCCATGAACTGCTCCAAGGGTGGCATAACAGCATAACAATCTACAGTTAATGAGGAGAAAAAGTTATGTAATAACTGCTATCTTCTGAAATTTCTGATTTTCTGATACTATAATGAACTCTAATGTGATTTAATATTTCTTAATTAGGTACCATATGTAGCCAACATTTCCCAACATTGCATAAACATAAAACATTGTAATAGGAACCCTTGATCCTTCTTGACCTCAAGGAAAATAAAAGCTCTCTTTCCTCTCTCATCCCATGCCCTAGCCAACTAGGTCCTCCATATGCATGTCAGAATCCCCAGAAATCTTATTCTCTCCTCCCACATTTATATTTTCTGTCCGAAGAGGATTGGATAACATTTGCTTTTCAAAGTCTGCCAATTTCTTTAGTCTACTTATCAAGAAATACTAGTTTTTGATCAACACAAGGTCAACCCTTGCTTCTTATAGCTACCCTAAAACTCTGCAGCACACAGCATTTACTAGACCCAGGAGATACTAGGGATGTAAGCGACTAGTTGACTATCCGATAAGCAAAAGCTTATTAGATATTTGACTAGTCCCTCGATTAATTGCTTCCCCTGACCTTGCTGCCTCTATCAGGAGCTGGTGTGGGGGGAGGAGAGGGGAGCCGGCTTCGCAAGGAAGTAGCAGGGACCGGACGCTAGCTGGGAATTAGCTGATTCCTGGCTCGCGCCCAGTCCCAGACACTGTGCCTCTGCTTTTTAAATGTATTAAGAGCCTACCGGCTCTTAATACATTTAAAAATCAGAAGCACAGTGGGGGGACCTGGCGCAAGCTGATTCCGGGCTTGCATTGGGTCCCCTCGCTGCGCACCAACCTTTTAAATGTATTAAGAGCCAACAGGCTCTTAAAACATTTAAAAGGCAGAGCCACAGTGGGGTTAGCTCCTGGGCCAGGAGCTAACCCCGCTGCAGCTCCCCCGTTTATTGACTAATCAATGGAATATTCATTGACTAGCCAACTAGTTGATTAAACTAAATTTAACACCCCTAGGAGATATTGGTTCGCATCAATTGTATTTTGAGTTATTGGCAGAGCCAAGCAAGATCCTGCATTCCATTCCACCTGACTCTTCTGTTGCCTAACGGCTTCAGTCAGCTCTGTAATTGTCTACAAATCAAAGAACTGGCTAATGGCAGTTATTACCACCTTTCAGCATAGTAATATCCTTACTTCAGCTCTGCTCATACTCCCAATAGAGCCTAACAACTTAATTCAAAGATGAAAAGAAATAGTAGGAGTGATTGGGAGAGCCTCTTGGATGGGGTGGATGTACAAAGTCCCTGAAATTGAGGGGGCTGGAAAGGTGCCACACTGGGAGCTTGCAGGAAGAGCACAGGGGGAACAGAGGCCAAGAAGGTCTATTGTATACAATGAGGTTATGCTACAGAAGTTTTGAAGTATGAATTTGCACATCATAATTTTGTTCCCAGCCAAATATCTCCTAGGAGAGGAGTGAACAATAATTTAATGGGGCACCACTCCAAGATTTTGGTAAATGGTCAAGGGCTGCACTTCTGTGGAGAGGGTGCAGAGTCTGGGATGGTGAGTGGGGTGTAGAAGGGAGCTTGGGATAGAGAACTGGGGTGCAGGAAGGAGTGTGGGTGAAGGAGGCAATTATGATCTGGGGCACAGGCTTAGGGTGCAGGAGGGGTTATAGGTGCAGGAGAGGATTCTGGCCTGGAGGAGGGGTATAGGAGAGGGTGCAGGATCTGGGAGGCAGTTGTGACCTGGGAGAAGGGGGAAAAAGGGGTGCAGAGGATTTGGGTGGTGGCCCAGGGCAGGTAGTTGAGGGGAAAAAGGGGACGGGGGTGCCAAAGGCAGGTTCAAAAAAAGAGAGCTAGATAGATTCATGGAGGTTAGGTCCATTAATGGCTATTAGCCAAGATGGGTAGGAATGGTGTCCCTAGCCTCTGTTTATCTGGAGGTGGGTGACAGGGGAGGGATCACGTGAGGATTACCTGTTGTGTTCCCTACCTCTGGGGCATCTGGTATTGGCCACTGTCAGCAGACAGGATACTGGTCTGGATGGACCACTGGTGTGACCCAGTATGGGTCTTATGTTCCTCTGCTTACTGACACCATTTTCACACCGGTAGTACAATTTTTATAGTCACACAGGGTACTTACATTTTCGTATTAGATAAACTGAAAACAGGCTTATTTAAGCAAAAATGCAAACATGTACCTTTTCAAATATATTCCACATAGGCTTTAATTATGGTTGTCTACAACTGCAAATTATTTTAAAGTCTTACAGATGTGTTCATAAATAATCTTCAAATTATTAAATGATTTATTTACTCCATGAATTTCCTAAGCTTCAAAAAACCTGAAACAAATTATTTATTTTTAAACTGTATTGTGTACATAAAGCCTTCATGGGAACCCTCACAACTGATGTGTCTCAGAGAGTTCCTTTTCACCTGTAATTATATTATTTACCTTCATTCTCTTCATTTGATTCTGAACCTGTCGATGTATTTGGTTTCCATGAAAGAGCAAAAAGAAGGTCAGCTTTTTTTGCAATGAAGTGTTGTATCTCAATGTTATCAATTCGCTTCTCTTTCCTAAGAAAAATAAAGAAAAATCTAGCACGCTTTTGTTCACAGAGCATCTACAACTGTTACCTAAAAGGGTTCTGTCCAGGGCTTTGCATAAGCATGCAATTAAAAGTGTCTCCACTTACAGCACTGATGACATGTTTCCTACAAAATGCTCTGCCCAAGAGTTTCTATGTCTAGTTGGGAGCATGGCAGCAAAGACAGTATGTGTGTACTATGACAAGAACTAAAATGGTGCTGAACAGCAAAGCTTCAAGAACTGTGGCATTTCGGTTCTCTCTGCCACCTAAGCCCTACAGATTTCACAGTATGTTGCAAGGTGCCTTTGCATCAGTTTTTGGATTGAGTGTACAGATATTGCTAGAAAGAGGTGGGGGTGGGAGGGTGCCTTCCCTTACAGCAGCAATAAATAAATACCCTGAAACCTTTCACTTCTAGGGACAAAAAACACTATGCAGAAATAGGGGTCTTAGTGCAATGCAGCCCTATTCCTGCAGTCAAGAGACTAGATGACAAACCGCTGCTTTAAAAAAGAGTTTCTAGCCCTCATGGTTCCAGACTAAAGCTTGAAAACAAAGAACCCTAAAGACACAGAAGACAGAAGGCAAACACTCTTTTTAAAAAATAACTTTTGATTTTCAAGCCAGTCACGACTTTTTATTTGCCGGGAGGAAGAAGGGGGGAGCGGAGGCGTTCATGGCACTGAAACAAAATGTCTCTGTGTTACAAGGGAACGGCCGGGGAGCTGCCCGTGGGCGATGAAGGGTGCCCAGGCTGGGTGAGACTCCGCCCGAGACTTAGAGGGCACGAGCAGCCGCTGCAGCGCCCCACAGGGGAATGGGCCCCCGTTTGGGGTAAGGGCTGCGGGCCCCTCTGACCCCGGGGCCATCGACAGACCAAGCCCCCCCAGGTGGGGCCTCCCCAGAGCCGACCTGAGCGGGAGATACGTGAGGGGGAGAGGTCAGCTGCCTCCCTCCTGCCCCTGACCCGGCTCCTCACCTGGCGGGCGGCTCCAGGCTGGGCCCCCCGGGGGGCAGGAGGCCCCGGAATTCGGGGTTGTCGTTCTGCTCGGTTCGCAGCAAGGCGAGCAGCGGGGGCCCATGGAAACCTAGCGCCTGGCGCAGCAGGTCCCGCTCCATCCCACCCGCGGCCGCTCGCGCAACCCAGCAACCGGAAGCGGCCGGGGGAGTAACCCGGAAGCAGAACCCATTATCGTCCCACCTCCGAGGAGGAAAGGAGCCGGGTGACAGAGGGAACCCGCCTTAGCCCGCAAAAACCCGTCTCCCTGTCCGCGCCTGCGCACAGCGGGAGGGCGGACGCGCCTTGAGGGGGCGGGGCAAGAGGGGCAAGAGTGACAGGAGGGAGGAAGACAAAACCCGCCCTCTTCCCCTGAGCCCAGCGCGCGGCGGGGAGAGCAGGCGAGCGGGTGAGGCGCGTGCAAGGTGGAATCCCTGGCCTCGGCCCCCGCTCGCCATTTTATGATGGTGAAGCCCCGCCCCTAGCTGCCGCTGCGGGGGGAGGGGCTGTTCAAGGACAGTCCCGCCCCCCCCCCCCCTCCAGCTTGCAGGGGGACAGGTCTCCTGGGCATAGGCATGCGCAGGGCGGTGTGTGTGGGGGGGGGGGGGTGCCTAGCACACCCTAATGTAAAAAAAAAAAAAAATGGCTTTGCGTTTTAATTCAATCGCACGATACACTCTTTTAGTTTTAAAGCAGGGACGGTTGTATTGTGCAATAAGCGCCGAATGTAGAAATGCATAGAAAGCCCGTTCGCTTGCAGCATGTCCTTTATGACTGAGTGTTCAGTAAATGTTTGCCAATAAAATGCCCTGGGTACACACCCTCATGAAATGTGCTGTGCCTGCCTATGATGCTCCTGGGGGAGCTCCAGGTGCCTGCAGCTCTGCTGACAGCAGGCTTCCCTGGGACTGGTGTAGTACATGGTGCTCAGCTAGGCACGTGACTCATCTGGGCTGAGGTACCATGCGGAGGCCCCGCCGAAGGCCTGTTGTGCTGAGTGCCCTGGGCGCAAAACGGGTCCTACCAAGTTCGTGGTCCATTTTGGTCAATTTAATGATCATAGGCTTAAAAAATATATTTGAAACTTCACTGTGCTGTAGGGGTCCTGGGCTAAAAGGGAGTGAGTGTGTGGGGGGGAGGGGGACTGTGATCTCAGCATTGCTACCCTTCTGCATTGCTGCTGGTGGCAGTGCTGCCTTCATAGTTGGGTGGCTGGAGAGCTGTGGCTGCTGACTAGGAGCCCCACTCTGAAGGATCTGCCACCATCAGCATCCTTCAGCTGCCAAAGGATGGTATCACTATCCTTACTTCTGTGCTGCTCTCCTCAGAGCTGGGCTCTTGGTTAGCAGCTGATACTTCCTGGCTGCCCAGGTCCAAAAACAACAGTGCAGAATAAGGGTGGTGTGGTATTGCCACTGTTATTTCTGCATTGCTTCTGAAGGGGCGCTGCTTTCAGAGCTGAGTAGCTAGAGAGGCAGTTGCTAGCCAGGTATCCAGTCCTGGAGGCAGCACAGAAGTAAAGGTGACAATACTCTTCCTTCCTCTGGTAACCCCACCTTTCCCTTGCGACTCCATTGTGGGTCAGGACCCCAATGTTTCTCAAATTTGGTCTCCCTTGCGAAATCTATATCGTTTAGGGTAAAAGTTAACAACATATCAGATTTCCCAAGGGAGACCACATTTTTCATACCCATGAATTGGGTGGGATCCTACACATAAAGTAGTCAGACCCAGAGCACATAGAAATTCACACACATGCTTATTTTTAATTACGTTCATATTCACGGTTCAGGGCCTAAATATATGAGATAACAGGTATGTCCAAGTTCCAAAAGATGAGGAGCACAAAGTAATAGTTAATTATTAGCATAATAAATAGCTGTCATAACACATCAGTGGTATAGCAGATATTGTCTACAAACACAGAAGCAAAATCTTTACTTATGAACACTTTGTCTTACTTTATGTGGAGGTTATAGCTTTAAACGAACCTAACTCAAAATACTTATGTAGCTATATCCTGGTTCATATTCCAGTGACCACCATGAAAATTGCTTCAAAAATATTGGCTTTTCTCCTAAAATGAAAAAGTCTTGCTTATAATAAAAGCAAATATACATTAAACAATTTTTACTATTTTAAATATATTAATAATATTCTTATGAGAGCAGACTTAAAAGCTAAAACAGCCTTTCTAAAATACTGTTAATAAAGGTAATCTGAAATTGCAATATGTAACAGAGAAACTGTTTGAATTACTGAAGGCAAAAACTTTCAACATCTTTCAGGCAAGCTTTATCACACAGTAACACGTCTTTTCATTAACGCATCATACTCCCACATTACTTTACAAAATGATCATGCTTTTCTTTGTTAGGCATTTCAAAACAACTGGCCTCAGAGTCTAGATTCTCTCTTGCTCATCACTTCCAATTAGTACTTTTTAATGAAGACAATTTGATATCCCACTTCCTCCTGACCTCTCTTGCTTTCTTAGTTCATCATCTCTCGGAATGGCATTCAACTTCCTTGAAAAGGAAGTTGCTGAGGGTAGTTCACTAGAGGGTGCTATAAGACCACAGTGGCTAGTCTTTCCTTCTAAAGAAGTGTGTACAAAATTCCCTTTGTTTTTGAAATTTATTCTCCTGATATTACGCCTCACATATAGAATCTGATTTTGGTTTTTAGTGAAGTGCTACTTCTATGTCTGTTTTCCCCACAGACTAGCTGACTCAGATCCAAAGACATCAATGACTTGGTAAGGTTGCACACAGTGAATTGGTGGCTTCATGGATTAGAACTAAAACACCAATTTTACCAACTGCTCCAGGCAGGCAGATCTCTGCCCTTGGACAGAGTCTTATTGACTGTAATGGGCTCAGCATGGGCAGAATATTTTGCAGGATCAAAACCATGGGTTTCCTTTCCTCTGCTCTAACTACATGAATAGGATAAAACAGTACAAGGAAAATAATGAAGATTGGATTCTGACAAGGAGTGTAAGGGCACGTCTACACACCAGAGCTAAATCCAAAATCAGCTACATAACTTGAGCTACGTCAATTGTGTAGCTTAAGTCGAAATAGCTTATTTTGGCTTTTGGAAGTGTCTACACAGCAGGAAGTCCGAAAAAGAGCACTCTTCTTCCAATTTCCCCTCATCCTCATAAAGTGAGGGTTACAGGAGTCGAAGTAAGAAGTCCTCCACTGGACATTATTTTAACATTGTTGAAATAACTGCTTGTCGTGTAGATGTGGACTATGTTATTTAACGCTGCTGTGTAGACGTACCCTAAGAATGTGAGTTCAGTCTATTGTTTCATAAAAGAGGCTGTACTCTTCCAGGAGTCAAAACATACCTTGATTTGTTCTCATACACTCAGTTCCTGTGCAACAATGTTTATGGATTGAAATGTGGTGAGGTAATATAGTTGAGAATATTACAAAATCTACAGCTTCTGCTTAGTTGGAATTCCAGACCACTCATCAGTTTAGAAAACTGAACACAATGAATTAAGATACTAGGAAAAACTAAGGTGGGATTTTCAAAAACCATTTGAGTTAGGCACCCAACTGCTAACTCACTTTATCAATGATGCCCTTTAGAATTTAAAAAAAAAATGTGTTTACCCCTAAAGTTGTGATAAATTCTCACTAATCATTTGAATATATATAACATGCAAATAAAAGTTTTACTAAGGAAAAGTATCCAGTCAGTTTAAGAAAAGAAAGTCCAGTATTTACATTTGAGAAGTTTGGATGAGTAAACTATGGATCTCTTTCTAAACAATAGGGCCCAACACCTCAATCCCCATTACTTTACTTCTGGAGTAATATAAAAAAAACAAAACACCACACCACTCTGAGCACCATGTCACGCCCAACCTGAACAGAAACAATAGAAATAAACCAAGAATATTGATATTCAGAAGGCAAGTCCCATATACTTTTCCAGAAGTGGCATCACTAATGGGTAAGGATAGACTTACAGGTAAAGATGGAGGGGGTGGAAGGGGGGCGGGTCAGATGATTTCAGAAGTTCAGACCAAAGATATCCCTTCAGGCAATGGCATCACTGCTAGGAGGAGGGTCAGGGAAGGCTCTACAAAGGAAAATTTGCATTTTAATGTGCATCTCCCCTTGTTTCAGTATAGGAAGGGTAAATAGAAGACAAAACACTAAAGCTTAGAATTATGAATCTCACTACTGTCTCTCATTCCTTTGCGTCAAGAGTTTCCAATAACCAGGAACACAGGAATTGGTCTGCTGTTTTTCCTGGTGATACACTGTAAACTGCAACTTGGAGGAAGTATGAGTTTGTGGGTTTAGCAAATAAAACAAGACAGCAAAAAGTTGTTTGAAGTGCAAACTCTTTACTCATGTAAGCATTATTTCCAGTGCAATACATGGCTACACATAGAAAAAAAAAAGTACAGTGAATGGCTAAAAATAAATGATCTTATGTTTCAGTTCAGAGGAGATATGATTATTAGTATATTAATTATGTTCTGGTCTCCAGATTGTTTTATCAGCAGAAATACATGTGTAAAGCAAACCTACCTACATAAACAAGTTTTATAAAAGGAAAACTCTATGAATAGAAATAAAGGTCACTTCTGAGAAAAATGTTAACAAATATATTTAGATCACATTATCAGAGATTGTTCATTAAATATAAGGTTAGTTGCCTCTGACCACCATAGCAGAGCTAAGAGGAAGTGATGCTTTCTCTTCAGCATGCCTACTGGACAGAGACAGCTGCTGATTTGTGTGTCAGGGAGAAAAAGAGGGATGAGACATTGAAAGCATATGGGAAGATACTGAAGCCCTCTGAAAGAAACAAGGAAATGGCCAAACTCAAACCCATTTTTTTCTAGATTGTACCTAGTTCCATCAGGCTTGAATTCTGAAGTTATGTTTATCCAAGCAGGTTATAATTTCATTCTTTTACTAATTTTCTCATGCCTCTGGCTATACGAGTAAACTAATCTGTTTAAGATGACAAGCAATTACACGCATCTTCTTAAGTTTAAGCACATGACTCCCATTTTACTTCTATCCCATTTTTCATGGTTTCTGCTGTAAAAAATTCTCTTACTAGCAACACTGATTTTAAAACATTTTAAAAATTCCAAATCATTCAGTGATCTGACATGTTTTAAGGTAATTTCTAACCAACTTTAGATTTGTTGGGGTTCTCTCATCTCTGGTGAAGCACCTTGTTTCTTTTTATGTCTAAGTCAGTAATTCTAACACACCACTTGTGCATAACAAATAAACAGTAAAGAGCAATTGAAAGTAATAATTGAATGCTCAGTGATGCAGAAGTATATCCATTGCCCCAAAGTAATTAGCAACCTCTTCACTTGTTTTGTTAAGTTGTGCTGCTACTTAAAGTTATTTTAAAGTAACACTTAGGTGCACAATTTAAAAAACAAGACTTGCTTCAATAATATTCTCTAGATGAAGATTAAGGGTATTTAGTCTAAGAAAGCTTGGCAGCTGTTAATTACTGATTAGTGGTCCCCATGTTATTTGCCCCCAGAAAGTATTTTAAAGGCGCCATGTTGTATTTACTTTTTAAGATTTTGATGGACCAAATTTGTCCATGGCATTGTAGTCTGGGAAGGAGTTTTAATAAAATTTAGATGGGTCAGGCTCGCTAATCTGATCAGAAAAATCTAGGTTCGTTCTCTATTGCAGGTTACAGCCCAGTGGAACCATAAGATTCCCTCTCTTGAGGTCCTGCAGGTGACGGACAACCACCACACTTCAACTCAGGAAATGAAGTCGAAAACAACTTTACTGCCAAAGGAACAACTATAATGCTTACCACAACAAAAACTGCAACAAGAACACAAATCACTTGTATTCCTTCCCAAGATATTATTAACACAATCAGATTACAATTTATCTAAGTATACAAAGAGTAATAATAATAATAATACTTCCTACACACAAGGACCCCAAGGTCGGATGGAGAAGGGTGGCTTCCCACCCCCTGGAAGACCTGGGAGCAAGTGGTAGTAAGATTCCTAAAAGCAAACTTCAGGAAAATTAAGGAAGTAAGAAAGCCATTATCGAAAGAGATAGATATAAGTATTTAGTTTCTGACCTGAAAAGATAACACGCTCCAGAGTGGACTGCTTCAGCAAAACCGGGACAGCAGCCCTGATCTCTCAAATCCCTAGGCCTAAATACCTAGAGTTGCCAGGTGTCCGGTATTGACCTGGAAAGTCAGGTATTTTTGCCTCCTGTCCGGTAAAAAAAAATTCAGAAAATACTGGACACCTGAAATGTCTGGTATTTTCTGTTTTTTTTCCCAGCCAGGAGGCGAAAATACCGGACACTTGGCAACCCTACAACACACTCAGCAACTGGGCCCAGCCCCTGGACACTTCCCAGACCCCGCCCCCATCCCCCTGCTTACCTGGTTCTGCAGGGAAGCTCCCTTCTGGCTCGACCAAAAAAACAAGATGGCCACCAGCAAAAAACCTCAAGACCTGAGCAAGGGGAAGCAATGCCTTCCCTGGGTCTTAGTGCTCATCTGCTCCTCTTCCAATCCCTAAACTGACTCTGCACGCAATTAAAGGGGCCATATTGTTTTAATGCTGTTTTTATTTATGTATTTTTTTTGCTTAATATCTCTTGGGGTCCTTTTTTTTTGCTCAACAACTTCAGTCCCCCACCTTTCCTCCCCCCGCTCCCCCAAAAGAATTTTCCCCTAGTGGTTTTTTTGGGGGGGGGTATTTTTGTTGAAACCATCTGGCAACCCTACCGACACCCCCAGCTCCTCGCCCCCGGACACCAGCTTACCTGGTTCCGCAGGGAAGCTAAGTTCTGGCTTGAACAAGAACACAAAATGGCCACTAGAAAAAAGCCTAAAGACCAAGGGGAAGCAATGCCTTCCCCCTGGGTCTTAGTGCTCAACCGCTCCCCTGTTGCTATCCCTATTCTGACTCTGCACTCACTCTGAAAGGGGCCATGCTGTTTTACTATTTATTTAATTTATTTTTTTGCTTAAGTCTCGGAGTCCTTTTTTTTTGCTCAACAACTTTGGTCTCCCCCCCCCTTTTTTTCCCTCAACAGAATTTTTTCCCGTTTTTTTTGGGGGGGGGGGTGTTCAGTATTTTTGGTTCAACCATCTGGCAACCCTATAAATACCCCTTTTGGTGCCAAAATGTTCCAGATATACCACCCTTTTTCCATAATTGGGCCTAGCACCCTAAGATTTCTGAGGGTACCATCTCTGATTGGAAGAAATCTTCGGGGACCTTATGAATATTTATTAAGAATGACTGATTTTTTTTGATAATTTCCCAAAACCACTTAGAAAGCGCGGGAGGCTGCGGTTTAAAAACCTCCATCTGGACTGATTACGCAGGAATTTTGAAATGGCCGTTACTGCTATGTTAGCAGATTTGTTCTGCAAATTCTGGGCAGAATTCAAAAAAAATAAACTCTTGCGCCAACCACAAACTCTTGCTTCACCCCTTTATGGAAAATTACAAAGAAAAACAAGTATTTTACTAACTACGTACTGCTATAAGCCATCTAACAGAAAATGAATTCTGCAGGCCCCTTGCATTACCAGCATATTTAAATCTATACAAAGGAAAAACAAGATAAAATAATAGAGCTATTAATTAACTAAAATAAAGTGGAATATCATTTTAGTAGGCCGAGATAAAACAGATAACTGTTAGCAGGCTACAGCATAAATGGGTGGAATTCCCATTGAAGTCAATGGGCTGAACTGACTTGACATGGGGCCAGATTACTTTATAGTAACTTTTAGAGCTACCTGAAAAATACAGTGACACAATACTATTTTTGTGAATAAAAGTGGCAAGCTCATGCCACTGTTATTTGTGGGTGTAAGAGCAGTCACAGGAGTCAGGGACCCCCTGGCATGTAATTATAATCTAATATATGAATAGAGCGTGTCTATATGTGCATCTGAGAATCTGTTTGTTCAAGAATTCTTCCTAAACCGTAAGAGCTAGAACCACCAAATTTGGCATACAGCTTCCTCTTGCCCTATCTTAAACCAAGGTAGGGTTTGATTGTGCCTGGAAAATTGGAATTGCTGGGAATGGGACTAGGATTGCCAGATGGTTGAAACAAAAATACCAAACACCCCCCCCGCAGGTCTTTTGGCCAGCAGCCATTTTGTGCCGGCAGCCTTGGGGAACCAGGTAAGCATGGGGGCTGGGGGGGGGGGGGGGAAAGGCCAGGCACTGATTGTTTGTAGGGTTGCCAGGTGCCCGGCATTTTCGCCTCCTGGCCAGGGAAAAATTCAGAAAATACCAGACATCTTAGGTGTCTGGTATTCTCTGAATTTTTTTACCGGACAGGAGGCGAAAATACCAGACTGTCCGGGTGAATACCGGACACCTGGCAACCCTAAATGGGACTATTTTTTATATATAAATTATATCGGAAAGACAGAACAGGTCGTGCGAGTGGCGGAGTGGTACTATATGTGAAGGATAATATAGAATCAAATGAAGTAAAAATCCTAAAGGAATCAAAATGTTCCATAGAATCATTATGGATAACAATTCATTCCTCTAATATGAATATGGCATTAGGAATATATTACCGACCACCTAACCAGGACAGTGATAGTGATGCTGAAATGATAAGGGAGATTAGAGAGGCTACCAAAATAAAAAACACAGTAATAATAGGAGATTTCAATTATCCCCATATTGATTGGGTGCATGTCACCTCAGGACGGGATTCAGAGATTAAATTTCTTGATGCCTTAAATGACTGCTTCTTGGAGCATCTAGTACAGGAACCCACAAGGGGAGAGTCGATTCTCGACCTAGTCTTGACTGGAACGCAGGATCTGGTCCAAGAGGTAACTGTTACTGGACCGCTTGGAAATAGTGACCACAATATAATAACTTTTAATATTCCTGTGTTGGGAAGAACACCGCAGCGGTCAAACACTCTGGCATTTAATTTCAAAAAGGGGAATTACACTAAAATGAGGAAGCTAGTTAAACAGAAACTAAAAGGGAGAGTAATTAAACTAAAATCCCTGGAAGCTGCATGGGAACTGTTTAAAGACACCATACTAGAGGCCCAACTTAAATGTATACCCCAAATAAAAAAACACAGTAAGAGACCTAACAAAGAACCACCATGGCTAAACAGCCATGTTAAAAAGGCAGTGAGAGAGAAAAGGGCAGCTTTTAAAAAGTGGAAGTCAAATCCTAGTGAGGAAAATAGAAAGGAACATAAACACTCCCAAATTAAGTGTCATAATGTAGTAAGAAAAGCCAAAAAAGAGTCTGAGGAACAGCTAGCCAAAAATTCAAAAAATGATAGTAAAATGTTTTTTAAATACATTAGAAGCAGGAAGCCCGCTAAAAAAGCAGTGGGGCCCTTGGATGATAAAGATATAAAAGGAGCGATCAAGGAAGACAGTGCCATTGCGGAGCGATTAAATGATTTCTTTGCTTCAGTCTTCACGGCTGAGGATGTTACAGAGGTTCCTAAATCTGAGCCGGCCTTTTTAGGTGACAAATCTGAGGAACTCACTCAGATTGAAGTGACATTAGAGGAGGTTATGGAATTAATTGATAAGCTGAATAGTAACAAGTCTCCGGGACCAGACGGCATTCACCCAAGGGTTCTGAAAGAACTCAAATGTGAAATTGCGGAGTTATTAACAGTGGTTTGTAACCTATCCTTTAAATCCACTTTGGTACCAAATGACTGGAAGATGGCCAATATAACACCAATATTTAAAAAAGGCTCTAGAGGAGATCCTGGCAATTATAGACCGATAAGTTTAACATCAGTACCAGGCAAATTAGTAGAAACACTAGTAAAGAGTAAAATTGCAAGGCACATAGAAGAGCACGAATTGTTGGGCAAAAGTCAGCATGGGTTCTGCAGAGGGAAGTCGTGTCTAACTAATCTGTTAGAATTCTTTGAAGGGGTTAATAAACATGCGGACAAGGGGCACCCAGTGGATATAATATACCTAGATTTCCAGAAAGCCTTTGACACGGTCCCACACCAAAGGCTTTTACGTAAATTAGGTGGTCATGGGATAGGAGGAAAGGTCCTTTCATGGATCAAGAATTGGTTAAAAGACAGAAAACAAAGGGTGGGAATAAATGGTAAATTTTCACAATGGAGGAGGGTAACTAGTGGTGTTCCCCAGGGGTCAGTACTGGGACCAATCCTGTTCAACTTGTTCATCAATGATCTAGAAAATGAGGTAAGCAGTGAGGTGGCCAAGTTTGCAGATGACACAAAGTTGTTCAGGACAGTCAAAAGCAAAAGGGATTGTGAAGAACTACAAAAAGATCTCAGCAAACTGAGTGATTGGGCAGCAAAATGGCAAATGAAATTTAATGTGGGTAAGTGTAAGGTAATGCATGTTGGAAAAAATAACCCAAATTACACGTACTACATGATGGGGTCAAATTTAGCTACGACAGATCAGGAAAGGGATCTTGGAGTTATAGTGGATAGTTCTATGAAGACATCCACGCAGTGTGCAGCGGCAGTTAGTAAGGCAAATAGGATGTTAGGAATTATTAAAAAAGGGATAGATAATAAGACAAAAGATATCATACTTCCCCTATATAAAACTATGGTACGCCCACATCTCGAGTACTGCGTGCAGATGTGGTCTCCTCACCTCAAAAAAGATATATTGGCATTAGAAAAGGTTCAGAAAAGGGCGACTAAGATGATTAGGGGCTTGGAAAGGGTCCCATATGGGGAGAGGCTAGAGAGACTGGGACTTTTCAGTTTGGAAAAAAGGCGATTGAGGGGCGATATGATAGAGGTATATAAAATCATGAATGGTGTGGAGAAAGTGATTATAGAAAAATTACTTACCTTTTCCCATAATACAAGAACTAGGGGACACCAAATGAAATTGATGGGTAGTAGGTTCAAAACTAATAAAAGGAAATTTTTCTTCACACAGCGCACAGTCAACCTGTGGAACTCCTTGCCCGAGGAGGCTGTGAAGGCCAGGACTCTATTAGGGTTTAAAAAAGAGCTTGATAAATTTTTGCAGGTTAGGTCCATAAATGGCTATTAGCCAGGGATAAAGTATGGTGCCCTAGCCTTCATAACAAGGGCAGGAGATGGATGGCAGGAGATAAATCACTTGATCATTGTCTTCTGTTCTCCTTCTCTGGGGCACCTGGCATTGGCCACCGTCGGCAGATGGGATGCTGGGCTCGATGGACCTTTGGTCTGACCCAGTATGGCCGTTCTTATGTTCTTATGTTCTTATTTTCCATAACATGGAAAGGAGGGATCAGAGAGCTAAGGGACGCGAAAGGGAGGGGCACTTCGATGTGATAGTGACAGTGGTTACCGGGGACAGCTGAAGCACAAAGAGTGGCCAGCGAGGCTGGGGCTCCGCGATCTTGTCTGTCACCAGAGGAGCCCCCTGCCCCCTCCTTCCTGTGGAGAGCCTGCAGCTGTAGGGGGAGGCTGCTGGAAGAGGGGGCAGCCCCTGGAGTCTTGCCTCCCCCCACAGCCTGCAGGTCACGGGGGAGGGGGGCGGCTTTGGAGGCCACCCCACAACCCCTGTATTCTTGCCCCTGCTCAAGGCAGTCTGCAGGCTTTGGGGGGCCACTGGAGGGAAGCAGATGGAGGGTGGGCAGCCTTGAGAGCCTGGCCCCCACAGACAGCCTGTAGGAGGGCCACTGGAGGAGGGAGCAGTCCCTGGAGCCTAGCCCCCAGACAACCTGCAGGCCATGGAGGGGCTGTTGCACAGAGGAACCACCCCTGCCTGGAGCCTGGCTCCCCAACAGGCTGCAGGTTGGGGCACTGTAGTGGCGTCAGCCTCCAGAGCTTCACCCCTCCGCCACACACAGCCTGCAGGCTGCAGCAGGGCACTGGAGGCTGGAAGCAGCCCCCCCAGCCTAGCTACCCCCCAGACAGCTAGTATGCCATAGGCAGGGGAGGGCTTGAAGGCCAGGGGCAGCCCTCAGAGCCTGACCATGCCCCCAGAGCACTCCTCCAAATAGGTTGCAGGATGGAGGAGGTCACTGGTGGTTGGGGCCAGCCCACAGAACACCACTCCTCTAATCGTGGACGGGGGGGGGGGCACTTCCCAAGCAAGGTCCCCCCTGGAGCAGCTGTGGGCTGCGCCGGAGCAGCGCCACCCTCGCCACCACAGGCAGCCCCAGTAACACCCCCACCTCCAAGCCCCCTGTACTGAGCCCCATGTCCTGAGTCCTGAACCTCCTACCTGCCTTGACTTCTGCTCCCCCACCTCCTTCCCCCAGAGACCGCACCACCACCTTCCCCCTGCCCTGACATTCCCACCCCTGCCTTGAGCTCCCCACACCTCCTAACTCTCTGCCTTAAGCCACCCACCCCCTTTCCTCTTGTTATCCATTCACCCTCACTCCAACCTTCTTTTTCCTTCATTTAAAAAAAATAGAATCATTGAAACAGAGCATGTACATTTTTCATTCATTTAAAAAAATACTTCAGTCAAAGACCCAAGTGATGCCAGGTACATCTGCTAGTGGGGTTATAACTTTGGTAATGCATAACCATGTCCTGTGACTGGGGCTAATAAATAAAGATTAATCTTTCTTACTTCTGTTTGTCATGCTGTTATCACAGGGAATCATATTATTAGTTATTTGTGAACTCAGACTGCAGCTGCATATTTGTGAAAAGGGCCATGAATCCCAAAAGTTGCATGAATGATAAGTCATCTGAAATGTAAATCACAACTGCATTATTCATTCACTGATATCCATTACTGGTTACTCTTCTGATTGGATGACTGAATCTTTTCAATCATCAAACAGAAACAACAGTGTGCCACATAGAAAACCATGTATACATTATGGAATAGTGAAAAATCAGAGTAATTAACCTGTTAGCTGAAGTTTGCTTACATAAACTATTTTAAGAAATTGTAAGAAATCTATTACAGGAAAGCAGGGTTGATTCACAAGTAAGTTAGAGGACAGGGAAAGAGCTAATTTGGCAATGAATATTATTCAGAATGTGTAATATGTCTTTCTGTTAACTAGAGATGTAAAAGTATAATCATTTAAATGATTAACCAATAAACCTTGACTGATCAGTTACTATTAACACTTACATGCAGGTTCCCTCTTGGGGAGTTGGCTGCCACCCTGTACTGCTGACTCTCTATCAGAGCTATCAGCGCAGGGTGGCAACCAGCCCCAGGAGTGGGGCTGGAGGCAGGAGCCAGCTTAAAAAGCTGACTCCTGACACAGGATGGCAGCCAGTGTGTGCCGGGAGCTGGCTTAAAAGCTTCCTTCTGGCATGCACTGGTTCCTGGTGAGCTGGCTGCTGCCCCTCGCTGCCGGTGTGTGTAACTGCTGAGATTTTCATCAGTTACACCATTACCCAGTTACCCTCTTTTTAACATCCCTACTGTTAACTCAAAGTAGGTTATGACACTGTTCAAAGATTTTCACTGTGTATAATCTGACTTTAAAAAATCCTAGGTAACCTTTGAAAGTCAGCATCTCCCCTTCTATTCTTGGCTCTGGCTCAATGAGTGAATCAATGAAGATTCAGAAAGGCCCCAAACTCTCATTGACTTTAGTGGGAGCGCTCGTGCCTCATTAATGGCCCGATCCAAAGCCTGTTGAATACTCCTGTTGCCCTCAGTGAGCTTTCCACTTTCTGTGCTTGTATCCCCATCTGCAAGGGGGATAGCAGGGCCAACTCTAGGCACCAGCAAATCAGGCAGGTGCTTGGAGCAACACTTTGCCAGGGGCGGCATTTCAGGTAAGCAGCTGGCACCACCCCCAGCAATGCCTAGCTCCACCCCACCGATTTTAAAGGGCCGCGGCACGGGAAACGCCATGGCTGTGCAGCCAGCTGGCACCAATGCGCACCCGGAGCCTGCTGGCTGCCCCATCTCCTCTCCTGCTCCTCCCCTCCCTGGCAGTCGCTAAGCAGCCAGTGCTGCCCACAGCTATGCCCAGCCCCGCCCTGCCGATTTTAAAGGGCTGTAGGAGATGCTGTGGCTTCGCAGCCAGCACTGGCACCATGTGCACCCAGCCCTGGAGCCTGCTGGCCGGCCCTGTCTCCTGTTCCTCCCCAGCGGCCGCTACATCCTCCAAGAACCTCTCCACTCCAAGCGGTTTGCTCCGCCAGACCTGCAGCCTGGACCCGGCCATTAGCCACCCCTCCACCTACATCATGTGGAAATCCCAGGTAGGATGCTCCCTTCCTGCTTAGGGTTGCCAGGTGTCTGGTATTCACTTGGACAGTCCGGTATTTTCGCCTCCTGTCTGGTAAAAAAATTCAGAGAATACCAGACACCTGAGATGTACAGTATTTTCTGATTTATTTTCCCCAGCCAGGAGGCAAAAATGCCGGGCACCTGGGAACCCTACAAACACTCAGCGCCCGGCCTCCCCCCTGAGCCCCCAACACCCCCCAGCCCCCATGCTTACCTGGTTCTGCAAGGCTGTGGGCACAAAATGGCTGCTGGCCAAAAGACCAAGGGGAAGCAACTCACTCTTAAAGGGGACATGCTGTTTTAATGCTGTTTTATTTTATTTTATTTTTTTGGCCTAAGTCTTGGAGTCCTTTTTTTTTTTTGTGCTCAACAACTTTGATTCCCCCCCCCCCTTTTTTTTTCCCTTCAACAGAATTTTTTCCCAGTGTCTTTTTTGGGGGGGGCAGCCAAAAATTTTTTTTTGCTTGGGGCAGCAAAAAACCTAGAGCCGGCCCTGGGGGATAGGATTATTAATACTTAACGACCCCACAGCTAACTTGTAAGGCTTGACTAATTAATGTCTGTGAAGTGCTTGAAATGTACTGTTGAAATGTAAGTGTGCTAATTTCCCCCATCCCACATCTTTCTTTGGGATTTTCAAGTCTCACCTGACCAAAACAGGTGAATGCATATTGTATGTTATTTATGATCATGCATGTGAGTTCACCTGTTTTGCTGAGGTGAGAACCTAGGATTCCAAGAAAAGATGTTGGGGAGGGGGAGGTACAATTACCCAGGATATTTTAATGAAAAAAAATTAGTCCATTTAAAACAGAAGTGAGGAAAAACAGCCACCCTGAAATATGAAAAATAATGCATTGGAGAGAAAATGATATAAATGTGTGCACATGGTAACCACTGAAGTCAAACAGAATCAGTCACATATCAGAGCATGAAATTTGGGTCAGATCTTTAACAACCATTAATTTTGTATTCCCCATTAAATAGGAGTATCAAACTTCAGGTGACAGTTATAGGCTCTTTACTACTATCCATCAATCTATGGAAGTTCTTATGGGACCACCACCATATTCTAAGGACCAGGGTTTCAAAGGTATTTATGCACTTAAAGGTGAGCACAAGTGCCTAATGAGATTTTCAGGAGCATCAAAGCATGTTAGACCCCTAATTAGATTTGCAAATCTGGCCCTAAGCAATGACTGTAGTTTCTGACATCAGCAGATTCCTCTTGGAGCCTGACATCTGTCATACCACATGTATTCTACTTCATAAATCACAAGGCATACAGCTGGCAAACTTGATAGTCATTCTGTCTCTTTAGAAGCTGTGCTAGAACTCGTGCTGTTACAAAGAGCTGGGAATTGAAGTGATTTTAGATGATACAGTTTACAAGTCTTTTCATGGGAAAAATATTATTGAAAATAGTGATCCAAAAGAAATATCATAGGATAAAATAAGAATTATTATAAGGATGTACCATAGGCCTTTTATCTAGCTTATTTGCTGCTGGAGTAACAATGCAGATAAATTTTCATTGTACTTTCTCTAGTAAAAGTACAATGAAAATTTATCTGGGAAAAAGAAAGCCTTCATAGAAACTGATTGTGACTTTTAGCTGAAAAATATACAATATAAACAGTTTAAGTTTTCAGTGGGAAGCATCATGTTGCCATGCAGCTTAGCAGCACGACATCTTAGTGATTAAATGCCAGCTCTCTGGCAAAATTCAAGAACAACATGAATGCAGTTTTCAGTGGAGAAAGCCACGATTAGGACATCCTGTGCAGTGACTTTTTTCCGAGCAGAAAAGACTCAGCAGCAGGATGGTAGGAATTAAACTCTATCGGCAGGTGCATTTTGTGTGTGTGTGTTGAATACATCACTTTCTTTGTCTCTGCTGCTCAGAAAAAAGAAATCCAATACCTTAAAATTTTTGTTTTTACAATATGATCATAACTCACTATACGATTAGAGCATTTGTAAGTGCTATACCAGTATAAAGTTGGATATTTATTAGCCTCAAAGTTGGCAGCCAAATGAAACTAACAAAAACTATAGATGGCAAGAATGTGTAGCAAAAAGGGAGAAAAAACAATGTTCAAAAGCTGCAAATTAGATGTTCTAGCTTCCCAATCAAATCCCTCTTCCATTCCAACAGAGAGGCCTAGCATACTCAAACTTTTTTGATGCCAGGGATCAGCTTACTGCCTTCCTAAAGTGTGTCAGGGTGATCTCAGACTGGTGCTGGTCCATAGACCAGTCATTGAGAAACACTGCACTGAGCATGGGAGAAGGATCCAGGGACTCCTAATTTCTATCGGTACACTAAAACTAACTTAGTGCATAGATAAAAAGTCTGAGGGGTAGCGGGTTAGTCTGTCATTTTAAAAACGAGTAGTCCTGTGGCATCTTAGAGACTAACAAAAATACATGTAGTATCATGAGTTTTGGTAGGTAAAACCCACTTTATCAGATGAGCTGGAGTGGAAATAACAGAACCAAGATATTTATAAGGGCGGGGGGGGAGAAGGAGGGAGTATCTGTCAATTGTAGGACTGGTGCTAATGAGGCTAATTAAGTGGGCTGGACATGTCCCATTCTTAACTTTTGATGGAAAAAATGAAGTTGTTAGAGGCAAAGGAGACTGGCTTTATAATGCGAAACCCAGTTAATGTTTTTGTTCAAGCCCAGGGAAACAGTGTCAAATTTGTAGACGAATACCAATTCCTCACATTCTCTCTGTAATTGACTGATGAAATTCCCTGATAGAAGAATGGCTATTTTTAAATCCATGACTGAATGACCAGGCAGGTTAAAACTTTCCCCTACAGCGCTAGGACTAGGGATGTTATCCAGTAATTGAATAGTCATGTAACCTCTTGAAATCTTTGCAGTTACACAACTATTTGATAGTCCCCAGGAGCAGCACTGGAGGCCAGTGTGCTCCTGGCCCTATACCTGGGGAGCCCCCTGCTATCCCACACTGCTTTCTCTGTATCAGAGGCAGCAGCGCAGGGTGCCAGGTGGGAGCCAGTCTGTGAAGGGAGCCATTAAAGAGCCAGCCTCCTGTGCAGACCAGCTGCCTGCCACCCCTCGCTGCTGTCTCTGATACAGAGGCAGCAGCACAGAGTGGCAGCAGCCCATCTGCAGGGGCCTGAGCTCCCTGCAAACAGAGGCTGCTGCAGGGGAGGGAGGCAGAAGGGGATCGGGGAGACTGCCACAAAACAACCACTATCTGTGGTGGCCTGGGCTGCTGCAGACAGAGGCTGGCCTAGCAGCAGCTCCTGTCTGTGAGGAGCCCAAACTCCCCATAGACAGAGGCTGCTCCAGCCTCTGTCTGCCGGGAGCTCAGACACCCCTCCCTCCTGCCCCCCACAGACAGGGGCTGCTGCTGGAGACCAGCCTCTGTCTGCAGCGGGCCCAGGCTTGCCACGGACAGAAGCAGCCCCGTGGAATGAGCAACAGCCTCTGTCCATGAAGCTCGGACCCCCTGCAGACAGGGACTGTTGCCATGAAGGTGTTGGAGGTGAAGGAGGAGCAAGGAAATAGTTAAAATGGATGTTGTTCTCTCTCTCACCTGTTAAAAATGTGATTTCACTCCCTAAAGTGTTATCTGTTAACCCCCTATCTCTTCCCTGAGTGAGTGCAGAGGAGTGTCTGAGGTGGACACAAGAGGCAGGAAAACTCTGAGGTAAACAGCAGGAGTAAACAACAGTGCACATGGCCCCCTGCAGGGAGTGCACACACCCCCAGAGGCCCAGGGACCCAGAAGCTGCATGTGGCCGATCCTTAAAAGAGAGAGGGATGCAGACACAGTGGGTTGACCATCAAGTGGAGCCTCCTAAAGAACGCCTTCTGCCTGGATTGCCTGGCCAGTGGACCAGCTCAGGAGTCAACACGGGAAGATCAGATAACATGAACTGCCTTCTGCTTGCCTTATCATCCTGCCTGGGACTGTAAGTGTGGTTGAGTGTATGAGTGTGATCCCCCTCCCTTCCCAGTTTTAACTTAATAAACAAACCCTTTACACTCCTGTGAGGTGGTCCTCTCTCCTTAGTGTTCAGAGCAGTTGCAATCTACATCCCCTTGCAACAGAAGCAGCTTCTGCCCGTGGCGGGCCAAGGCTCACTGCAGACTGCGGCTGCTCCGCATCCCACAGAGCTGCCTCTGTCTGCAAGGAGCTCAGGCCCACCATGGAGTGAGGCTGCTTTATCCCACCATGGAGTGAGGCTGCTTTATGGCTCCCTCTCCCCCCCCCCCCCCCCCGCCCAAGCTCCTGCCTTTCAGAGAGGCAGCAACGGGGGTGGGGGGCAGGCAGCACTACAGAACCAGTACTGGGGGGAACTGGCTTTTAAGCCAGCTCTCCCCAGCACCAGCTCCTGCTTCCCCAACCCCTTGCTGCCTCTGATACAGAGGCAGCAGGGAAGCGGTGGTAAATGCAAGTAGTCGACAAGATTAACTGATAAGCCTATGCTTACTGGTTAATCACATAGTCAACTACTCATTGACATCCCTAGTTAGGACAAGGTCAAACACTTTCTAAAGCTGGATGGAGAGTGTGTGTGTGAGACACCAGGTTTCCCCAGCAGAAGGGTAGTTAGGTCACAGAATTAGCTGGCAGAAAATGGGTGCAGAAACCTGCTGCTGGTGTCCCATATCCAGGAACTCTGGTATACTATATTAGTACAGTCCCTAAGTTTGGGGCATGGCCCCAAGAATATAGATTCTCCCCTTAGTTAGGGTTTTTAGTAGGTTCCCACAGTTGTTCCATGGGAGTTGGGTTGAAGGCCTACTTGCTGCTTTGGTTGGCCAAGTGTCCGGGCTTTGGTTCATATCCTGCAGAACCACACTCCTGTCTCCTTGCTGGTCAGCCCCTAACTAAGCCAGGTTCCTTCCTTTTAATCCTTCCTCCAGGCCTGGCATTGGCTACAGGTAAAGTGGGGCAGAGCTATCTTGGCCAAAAGGCTTTGTTTAACTGCTGTGATGCCAGGCCCTGCTCTCTTCATTCCCTCACAATGGCTGTGTCTAGACTGGCAAGTTTTTCTGCAAAAGCGACTGCTTTTGCGGAAAAACTTGCCAGCTGTCTAGACTGGCCGCTTGAATTTGCGCAAGAACACTGACGATCTAATGTATGATCATCAGTGTTCTTGCGCCAATATAATGACTCTCCCGTTCGGGGGAAAAAGCCCTCTTGCGCAAATGCTTTTGCGCAAGAGGGCCAGTGTAGACAGCTGAGAACAGTTTTGCACAAAAATCCCCGATGGCGAAAATGGCAATTGGGGCTTTCTTGCGCAAAACCGCGTCTAGAGTGGCACGGATGCTTTTCCGCAAAAAGTGCTTTTGCGCAAAAGCGTCCGTGCCAATCTAGACGCTCTTTTCCGCAAATGCTTTTAACGGAAAAACTTTTCCGTTAAAAGCATTTGCGGAAAATCATGCCAGTCTAGACGCAGCCAGTGTGTTTTAGTGAAAGACTGTTACCCCAAAAATATTCTCACTGGAGACCACCCAGGGTTACACTAGCATGGGTTTATTGTTTGAGGAATTAGCACTCCACTATTTGCACTACAAAACTAGAGCTGCCACTAAAGGTATAAACTAAAGAAGATACAGAGCTCTCTCTCTCTCACACACACACACACACACACACACAACCTCCATTCATTCACACACATTCATTCCTGCCCTCGGGCGCTTACACACTTACAAAGGCATATGGGTTGCAGAAGGAGCCAAGGCATGGTGGTTCTGGAGGGTCTGTCTGCTCATCATGGCTGGGGAAGCTGGTCAGGAGGAGAGACACTGGTTATAGACAGGAGTTTCTCAGGAACAGGGGAAGAAAGAGATAGTCTCACATGTGCTCCCTCTCTTTATATAGTGTCTGAATGGCTCCTGTGACTCATTCACCTTGTCATCAGGGAACATGCCCAGACTTCCCTTTATCCAGCAAAAGCAGCAGTCTATGATGATTCATCACCATGTGCTCCATTGTTCCCAGTCTTCTTCAAACACAAACATTCTCACACTCACACTCAGGGGAGAATGCAGTTTAGAGAAAGTTACAAGCAAGGTGGCTGAGAGTCACAAAGATTACAAAGTTGTTTACAGTAAATTTCAGAGTCAAAGATTATAGAAAGTTGCAAGGTTTGACAAAAATCACAATGAGTTGCAGTTTAAAACCTTAGACCCGACAGTTTAGTGTAGTTTCAGAAAATGCATGTGTATAAATCAAGTAAGCTCAGGCAGAGTCTTTTTTATTCAACAATTTTGACAATAAAAAAAATCTTTTAATTGAAGTGTTCAGTGGAAGATTTCAATTTTTCACCAAACTCCCTTCTCCCATCCTCACACTGTGTTTGTTTGTGTAACTGGGAATTATTCCTCCAATACTTGCAATATTTTTGGTTTTCAGGTGAAATTTCAGTTTAATGAAGATAATCAAAGTTTTGAGAAGCTGGCCCTTTCAATGTGAATTTTTATAGACACTCCACCAACCCTAATTACTTCCTTCTGAAGTCAATGAGAGCTGCATCCATATTAAAATTGGCCTGAATTTGGCCTTTATTCTCTCTGAATTAACCCAACTGTCAGACAAGTTTTTATTTACTTACCTACTTCAGAGAAAACAACAAGTAGTCCTAGTTAGTTAATATTTTGAGCTAATTAGCTCAGTAGACACAAAGCAACATAATATAATATCCCAGGCTGCACATTTTCTGTGATACTGTTGAGGACAATAGCTGCTGCAATTTCTAATTGTGATCAGGACACTACCTTTCAGCATAGCTCCTTCCAACCCTACACATGCATTGCACTTAGCATCCTTTCAGTTTCATGAATTACCCAAACTAGATTAGATCAAAATAAGTATTGCTCTTGCTAGGGTCCATTTTATTAAGTCTTTCTATAGAGTGTAACTCAATTCATTAATCACTCGAGTTAACCCCCACTCTGGGTCTATATGCATCCTGGTCAGCTTTTTTGTCCCTTTTTGGATGCTTCCCAGCTCCCTTCCTGAAGCTTGGGTTGTATTTTGGGCAATCTCTATATCTCTCCTTAAATCAGGAGTGCTCATCTCTTCTTCCTCCAGCTGGATTATAAATTAAAACAGGCCTCAGCTAGTCCCTTTTCTCTAATTAGTCTTCAGGTTCAGCCTGCTAGTGTCCTCCCTCCAGCTCATCCCCAATTAGTTGGTGAAAGGGGAGCCTTGCCCACCCAACCACCCCAGGCTCCTGATAATAGACCCTTAAATAAAAAGTGCCTGAAATTCTCTCAAACACTACGTATTTCTAGGACCATTTCCTTTTTCGTAATATCTCTTATTTCCAAGGTCTTTACATACGATCAGGTGGGTTGACCCCTCAGCACAACTACCCGTAAGCAGACAGAACTTGTCTCACTAACATATAGTTGGAAACTGGTTTAAATAATCTTGAATACAAAAGTAAAAACCTCTTCTATGAATATTTGATGGTCATTTATGTGACTATGCATGCACACTTGTGTGTGTGCTTCTATACATCAAGCCATATGTGTGAGAGAGATTAACATGCAGATGGTGCTCTCCTAATCAGTCTAAAATATATGAAATCTCTGAAGCCGTTACTCCTTACCCTTAATGAGAATATCTGTTATCCTATAATCTTTGCAATAGGTGATTATCCTATCTATTTAGAATTAGAATGTTCACTTTGAACCACACACTGTTTACTCCCTGCACTAGGAGCAACAGCATTTGTGGCATTAATACAGGTAGGGGGCTCTTGCATTCATCATCTCCTGCCCCCAGTGCACTTGTATAAAGCAGCCAAAATAGAATCCCAAATATTCTATTTTTAACTCAGAGAAAAAGCTTCCTCACTTAATTATCTTGCTATACAAATTCAAAAATATAATCTAAGATGATGGAGTTTAAATAAGCTGTTACCACTCACTTGAGAGATCTTGGAGTCACTGTGGATAGTTCTCTGAAAATATCCACTCGATGTGCAGTGGCAGTCAAAAAAGCAAACAGAATGTTGGGAATTATTAAGAAAGGGATGGAGAATAAGAGAATCTTATTTTCTCTATATAAATTCATAGTGCACCCACATCTTGAACGCTGCATGGAGATATGGTTGACCCATCTCAAAAAGAGACACCTTGGAATTGGAAAAGGTACAGAAAAATTATGTTTGGTATGGAAAACTTCCATAAGTAAGTATCCTGCTGTGTAATGATAATGTGGTAACTACCCTGGAGTAACAATTCACTCAAAGATACACTTTGTCCTGGTAAGTTTCCATGAGAAAACCAGCACATAATTCCAGGGAGCAAACACCATTTAGCTCAGAACTTGACATGGCCATGTCTACATTAACCCCCACCATCAATCTAATCCACATGACTTCAGCCACACAAACAGCGTAGCTGAAGTTGACATACTTATTGTGGCGTCTTGTGTGTGGTCAGGTCAGCGGGGGTTACTCTCTCATTGATGCCACTCTTCTCATCCTGGTGGAATACCACAGTCGACATGAGAGCACTCAGATATCAATTTATTGCATCTAAGTAGATGCGATAAATCGCTGGCCAGTGAATTGATTGCTACAGCATCAGTCCCTGGCATAGTAGAGACAACCATTGTGAAGTGGACTCTTCACCTGTGCTGGATTTGAAAGAGTTCTGTGAAACCATGTACTGCTTCATACAACTCATCCCAAATACTTTCAGTTATGCTTTTTTGCCATTTAATGTATTCCCCTTATTTAATATTCATGTGAGTTAATGTTTCTCCCATTACCTGGTTGAACTTCAAGGGGTGATATGAGAGAGATCAGAATCCATGAACTATCAGTTTTTGGTCTTCTTTGCTGAGACAGCCAAAAAGTGGGCCAATTAGCACCTGTTCTGGTGCTAGTTTTTTCATGCATTATCCAGAACACTTATGCACTGGATAATATTGTGAACCCACTATCTACTTTCACGTGAGCCATAAAACAGTCCAATACTAAGAATTTTACCTGTCCAAAATACAGATAGGAAACGGGTTTTATTTGTTGCATTTGTCTATTCTAAATCATGGTTCCCTGGCTAAGCCAGCTGTAACACAGGATCCACTCCTCTCAGCATGTGCAAATTCCTTTGAAGTCAAGGAAAGAACTGAGTCCTCATCATAAAATAGACAAATTATATTATTCCCTGCAGGATATTTAATAGTGAGTATGCCCAATCTAATTGTAAGTGTCCCAAACCATAGGCTTATACCACTTCCCTGGGAGAATTTTCCACAGCCAAATTCATTATATTTGGATTTTTTCTGAGTTTTCAATCTTAATTTTTCCTATGTTAATTTCATCCCTTGATATTCTGCTCTCTAGCACTTTACATTCCTCTCCCTAGGCTGTAGGGAGCTTTTAAACTAAGAGATGGGGGAAAGCCGATTGGTGCGGAGATGCACATAAATCGGATGGAGACTTCTCTTAGAGGAGAATCCATTGATAGAGATTCTCTAAGCTGTAGTCAGAAAGAGAGGAGGGGAGAGGACAAACCATGGGCCAGAGCAGACAAACAACCGCATATAAAGGAATCCAATGCATCAGGGAAGGGCAGACAAATAAGCAGTGGCAAATTTTTAAAGTGCTTCTACACAAATGCTAGGAGTCTGACTAATAAGATGGGTGAACTAGAGTACCTCATATTAAAGGAGGAGATTGACATAATAGGCATCACTGAAACCTGGTGGAATGAGGAAAATCTGTGTGACACAATCATACTGGGATATAAAATATATCAGAAGGATAGAGCAGGCCGTGTGGGTGGCGGAGTGGCACTGTATGTGAAAGATAATGTAGAATCAAATGAAATAAAAATATTAAATTAATCAACATGTTCAATAGAATCGCTATGGATAGTAATTCCATGCTCCAATAATAAGAAATTAGCAGTAGGGATATATTACCAACCACCTGACCAGGACAGTGATACTGACATTGAAATGCTGAGGGAGATGAGAGAGGCTACCAAATAAAGAACTCTATAATAATGGGGGATTTTAATTATCCCCATATTGACTGGGTACATGTCACCTCAGGAAGAGAAGCTGAGATAAAATTTCTCAATGGCTTAAATGACTGCTTCTTGGAGCAGCTGGTACAGGAACCCACAAGGGGAGAGGCAATTCTCGATTTAGTCCTGAGCGGAGCGCAGGATCAGGTCCAGGAGATAACCGTTACAGGACCACTTGGGAATAGTGACCATAATAAAATAACATTTAACATTCCTGTGGTGGGAAGAACACCTCAGCAGTCCAGCACTCTGGCATTTAATTTCAAAAAGGGGAATTACACAAAAATGAGGAGGCTAGTTAAACAGAAATTAAAAGGCACAGTGACTAGAGCCAAATCCCTGCAAGCTGCACGGAAACTTTTTAAAAGACACCATAATAGAGGCCCAACTTAAATGTATACCCCAAATTAAAAAACATAGCAAGAGACCTAAAAAAGAGTCACCGTGGCTTAACCACCATGTAAAAGAAGCAGTGAGGGACAAAAAGGCATCTTTTAAGAAGTGGAAGTCCAATCCTAGTGAGATAAATAGAAAGGAACATAAATACTGTCAAATCAAGTGTAAAAATGTAATAAGAAAAGCAAAAAAAGATTTTGAGGAACAGCTAGCCAAAATCTCAAAAAGAAATAACAAAATGTTTAAGTACATTAGAAGCAGGAAGCCTGCTAAAAAACCTGTGGGTCCCCTAGATGATCGAGATATAAAAGGAGCAATCAAGGACCATAAAGCCATTGTGGAGAAACTAAATGATTTCTTTGCTTCAGTCTTCACGGCTGAGGACGTTAGGGAGATTCCCAAATCTGCACCGTCCTTTGTGGGTGATGAATCTGAGGAACTGTCCCGGATTGAAGTGTCATTAGAGGAGGTTTTGGAACAAATAGAAAAACGTAATGTTAACAAATCTCCGGGACCGGATGGCATTCATCCAAGGGTTCTAAAAGAACTCAAATGGGAAATTGCTGAACTATTATCTGTGGTTTGTAACCTATCCTTTAAATCGGCTTCTGTACCTAATGACTGGAAGGTAGCTAATGTGACACCAATATTTAAAAAGGGCTCTAGAGGCGATCCTGGCAATTACAGACTGGTAAGTCTAACTTCAGTACCGGGCAAATTAGTCGAAACAATAGTAAAGAATAAAATTGTGAAGCATGTAGAAGAACATAATTTGTTGGACAAAAGTCAACATGGGTTTTGTAAAGGGAAATCCTGTCTTACTAATCTATTAGAGTTCTTTGAAGGGGTTAACAAACATGCAGACAAGGGGGATCCAGTAGATATAGTATACTTAGATTTTCAGAAAGCCTTTGACAAGGTCCCTCACCAAAGGCTCTTGTGTAAATTACATTGCCATGGGATAAGAGGGAAGGTCCTTTCATGGATTGAGAACTGGTTAAAAGACAGGAAACAAAGGGTAGGAATAAATGGTAAATTTTCAGAAAGGAGAGGGGTAACTAGTGGTGTCCCCCAAGGGTCAGTCCTGGGACCAATCCTGTTCAACTTATTCATAAATGATCTGGAGAAAGGGGTAAGCAGTGAGGTGGTAAAGTTTGCGGATGATACCAAACTGTTTAGGATAGTCAAGGCAGAAGCAGACTGTGAGGGACTCCAAAAAGATCTCGCCAAACTGAGTGATTGGGCAACAAAATGGCAAATGAAATTTAATGTGGATAAGTGTAAAGTAATGCACATTGGGAAAAATAACCCCAACTATACGTACAGTATGATGGGGGCTAATTTGGCTATGACAAATCAGGAAAGAGATCTTGGAGTTATCGTGGATAGTTCCCTGAAAACTTCCACACAGTGTGCAGCGGCAGTCAGAAAGGCAAATAGGATGCTAGGAATTATTAAGAAAGGGATAGAAAATAAGACACAGAATATCTTACTGCCCCTTTATAAAACTATGGTACGCCCACATCTTGAATATTGTGTACAGATGTGGTCTCCTCACCTCAAAAAAGATATTTTGGCCTTGGAAAGGGTTCAGAAAAGGGCAACTAAAATGATTAGGGGTTTGGAACAGGTCCCATACGAAGAGAGGTTAAAATGACTGGGACTTTTCAGTTTAGAAAAGAGGAGACTGAGGGGGGATATGATAGAGGTCTATAAAATCATGAGTGATGTGGAGAGGGCAAATAAAGAAAAGTTATTTATTAGTTCCCATAATAGAAGAACTAGAGGACACAAAATGAAGTTCATGGGTAGCAGGTTTAAAACTAATAAAAGAAAGTTCTTCTTTACACAGCGTGTAGTCAACCTGTGGAACTCCTTGCCAGAGGACGCTGTGAAGGCTAGGACTATAACAGAGTTTAAAGAGAAGCTAGATAATTTCATGGAGGTTAGGTCCATAAAAGGCTATTAGCCAGGGGATAGAAATGGTGTCCCTGGCCTCTGTTTGTCAGAGGCTGGAGAGGGATGGCAGGAGACAAATCGCTTGATCATTGTCTTCGGTCCACCCTCTCTAGGGCACCTGGTGCTGGCCACTGTCGGCAGACAGGCTACTGGGCTAGACGGACCTTTGGTCTGACCCAGTACGGCCGTTCTTATGTTCTTACGTTCCCTGCTTGGTGTTTACTCCATTTGCAGATTTTGACATCTCTCTCAACTCTTAGCCATTGCATACCAGGGCACAATGAGACTAATGAATAGCTGTGTGACAATAAACAATAAAAGAAGTTTATTAACAAGAGAGAGCTAGATTTAAAATACCTATAAGTAATGAGGCACAAAAGTCAGAAGTGGTTACAAGAAAATAAAGTTAAAATGCTACTGGTGCCTAACAAACTATATGAGATTCAAGCAAAGTTTCTCATCACATGCTTTCAGCAGTTTTACTGACCAAACTTTGCAGGACAGGACCAGTTCTCACCAGAATCCAACAAATGCTTCATGTTGTCACTTCAGGTGCTGGGAATGTGTGTGTATTGGGTTGTTTATAAAAAAGGAGGGACAAAGTGTCCGCTTCCCCTCTCAAAAAACATTTCCAGCTAAGATTCAGTTTATAGGGAAAAGAGGGTTCCTGCTGTATTTTTCTCACCTGTTCGAGCACCCTTTTTTACTTTCCTGCTTCATGACTCTATTTACTGCTTAAGTGCAAATTCAGCAGAGCACACATTCCATTGTTTGAGACAGATCTGTATGCCAACCTCAGTTTGGAACATGTGTTAAGAATACCATAAAATGGAACATCATAACTTCACATACAATGTTGCCACAAACATTTTATCAATACGATGCTAACCAGCAAATTATGAGTTTTCAAATTATACCTCCCAAGGTTTGTACAAAGATTATTACAGTATTGTGTAGGATGTGGACATGGATACATTCTGTCACAGCAATTCGTTAGCCAAGCTATAAATATTTACCTATTTTAATTTTTCCTCATTAGTCAATTACTTTAGTCCCTAATCATTCTTTCTATTCTTCTCTGAACATCTTCCAGTTTCTCAAAGACAATGAGATGCTACAAATGAACATTTATTATATACTAGAGTTGTAAAGAGATGTACTACTATCTCCATGTTTCAGACGCCACCCAAAACTGCGATTTGACTGCTCTGATATAATTAGTCTCAGTTTTCTTTTCCACAACTTCTTTCCTGATTTTCCCCTCACACCAAATATTTGTATTTTGGATTATTTCCCCTGAGTTGTATTAGCTTGCATTTTTCCAAGGAGAAATTTCATTTTATTATGGTATCGTTGTCCAATTTTTAAGGTGTCCAAGGGGCAGATTCTCTGCTCCCAAGTCTTTTGATATGATCTTTTTACCCCCTTCCAGTTTAGTAAGAGCAACAAATTTAATTAACATATTGTTTATTTTCTCTTCTGGAGCATTAAGAAGTACATTTAGATTGGGAGCTAACTCAAATCTCTATTAGTACCTCCCCAGTCACCTTACTGCAACACAGTACTTGGTTACATATTACAAAAGTTTGGCATGAATTTTATTCTTGGTCTCCTTTAGCTTTATGATGTACACTATTGATTGATTTACATTAAGAAATTTAAGTTCATTGGGTCAAATTCTGCCCTAGGATGTACATGCAGAGTTCCTATCAAAATCAGTAGGAACTCACATATGCTTTAAGAGCAGACTTATAGCTCTTTAAAGATCCGCACAAGAAGTAGGTTAGGAAGAATAGGTGTGCGAGGGCTATTCTTAGCATAGTTGTTCATTGACATGAAATTCTCTCTCTATATGCCAGCTAGACCAGATGAGTTTCAGAAGCACAAACACCTGCATCTTCCTAGTTTAATACTCAATATCCTTTTTTTTTTTAAGATGACAAATGAGATTTCCTGTAGCTCTGAGCCCAAGACTGTGGGGGTTTGCACCTGCTAACAATGTCTAGTTATTGCTACTTATATGGAGCCCAGATTCTTCTCTTATCTCTGTGGTATGGCTCCTGAAGGTCAGCATAGCTCAAGATCATGGAACAGAACAAAATTCTCCCATGTGTATCCCCATTGATTTCAACAAACCCCTTTGTGTTTTGTTTCCTTGGTAGATAACAAGCCTGTGCTAGCCATTTTAGTTCAAACTACTATTTGTCTATTCAAGGCCTTAAAAGTGGACAAAGGGATTCTGTGCTGTGCCTCTGAGAGGAACACACAAAACTCTTAGCCCAAGGAGGAGGAGGGGGGGCTATGGTGGCTTGTAGGCTGTATAGTGGTTTCTATTTAAATTACGGCAGCCTTCCTGCCTGTCCAATAAGCTCCAGTATTGCCCAGAATCTATGTAGCACAACATGATATAATCTTATCTTTGACATGTTCCCTTGTTCCCCCAGCCTCACCCTCAGCATGCCCTCTACACCAAGGCTGGCAATGGAGCCTTTGGAAGACAGATTTACATCTGTCTTCTGGGGTGCCTATGCTGAAGGAACTCTTCCCTGACTGGATCTGGGGCTTGTAGGGGCCTCCCTTGCCACTCCTCTGCCTTTTTAAGCAGCATAATAGCTGAAGCAGGAATGAGAATCTCACTCAAGGGCTATGTCTACACTGCAGGCTTTTTGCACAAGAATGGCTGTTCTTGCACAAAAACTTGCAGAATGTCTACACTGCACACGCGTTCTTGCACAAATAAATTTACAGTAAAGCATCGGAAGAGAGGACTTCTTGCGCAACAGTTATTCCTCCCCCCACGAGGAATAAGCCCTCTTGTGCAAGAGCTCTTGTGCAAGAATTTTTGCTCAAGAACTCTTGCGCAAAACAGTTCTTGCGCAAGAAGCCTGCAGTGTAGACGTAGGTGAGGGAAAAGAGGGTTGGGATTTTATTGAATAATAAATGACTGAGCAGTAGGCATGTGCTTAAGTGCTTTGCCAAACAGGGATGGACTGCTGACGAGGGATGTTCAATTTAGATTAATCAGATAATCGAGTAGTCGATAAGGGGGGTGCTTGCTATCCCGCTGCACCTCTCCCTTTGAAATGTACAAGAGCCGCAGGGACTGCTTCGATCCCCGCTCACGCCATTTCCCCTGCTGCGCCTCTGCCTCCCCTACCCTCCCGCGAGACGGTACTGGGGGAAATGGCTTTTAAGCCAGCTTCCCCTCCCCCCCACAACACCGGCTCCTAGAGGGAGCAAGGGGAGGGGAAGCAACTAGTCAAGTAGTGACTCAAGTACCCAATATGCCTAGGCTTATCGGGTAGTCGACTAGTTGACTAGTCACATCCTACTTCTGACTCCAAGGTTGTGTGATCTCATGACCAACAATTGGACTTATTTAGCAATATTTTGTGTTCCAGGAACAGAAGTTGAAAAATTCCATAAACACCTAAACCTCTGTTCTTTCTCTTTATCAAGTAGTATCTAAATGATATTTAAATATGGAGGAATGATGGACAACTCCACTAAAGTTACTGTAGTTATGTCAGCATCTGTTTATGCCCCAAATATTTACCCTTTGCTTATATTTCTTAAAATGTTCTGGAAACTACATTTCTGCTTGCTGACAGACCACACAGTGCTCCATTATAAATAACATCAATGATCTCTCTGGAATCTTCCAGTCTTGTATAATCTATTACTTTAACACTCTGTTAGTAGCTATTTTTGTTCATCTCTGAATCTGAGACAAGCAACATCATACCTATGGCTTAGGGCAAAATATGGGTATTAAAAGTAACCTCTGAACTAGGCATTTGATGGCTGTTTAGGGCTGAGATATATCTAATTTTAGTTCCAATTTCACCTCATTCCATCCCAAACTCCTTTTCAAGAAATACAAATAATTGATGGGCCCTGAACCAGTAAGTTTTTAACTAGAGTTATAGTATAAGGAAATGCAATACAAAATTACTGACTACCTCAAAAATGGGCTCTTGAAGTACAAATAAGGAGAAGAAACAAGTAAAAGTACAGCAGGGAAATTAGTTAACCCACAGATTTTTATCTGGCAGAAGATCAAACAGCTGAGTGCTACAGAGACTCTGTGGTCTTTCTTTACCTGATGTTCCAGGGACAGGAGATCAGGGAGTCATTTGAATCACTGGCCAGTTTATCTTCAGGAACAGTTAATCTCAGATATGACCTTTCAGTTGTCAAGATGGAAATGGGCACGACTACAAAAACATTCAAAAACTCTTCCCTTTCTGAAATTTTGGGCTCACACTGTTTTTGAAAGGTTTTTTGGAGTGTGATGTCAAAGATCTCCCTCTTGCTCTTTCTTTTTAGCTAGTTTATGAGTCAGGCATATGTCCCCTAATTTGTGGGAGGACAAAAAGTCTACCAACATCTCTAACAGTCTTAAAATGTTCTTTACAAGTTGGGCTCTTCTGGTACTAATGAAATAGACTTAAATAGCAACAATTGCACAGCCTAGCTGTGTTTCCTCTGTGTGCTATGTGAGAAGTGATGTTTAATTTAATCCCCCATTTAGAACATAAAAATGGCCATACTGGGTTAGAACAATGGTCTATCTAGTCCTATTTCCTGTCTTCTGAGAGCTGCTAGATGCTTTAGTGGAAATGAACAGAACAGGGCAATCACTGAGTGATCCATCCCCTGTCATTCAGCTGCAGCATTTAAAATTTGTTGAAGCAGTTACATTAGGTTTGTATGTCCTTAAACTTTCCTTGGACTGCAGGCTGTGGTAGAGAGACCAGCGTGTTACAAGGAGTTACAGGAAGATTGGGAAGACACTATAAAAAAGAACTGAAGTAAAAGACACATAGATACACAGGATTTGTTGGGAAAGAGTCAAGATGACTTTTGTAAAAGGAAGTCATGCCTCAACAATTGATTAGAATTATTTGAGAGAGTAAACAACCACATGGATAAGGGTGATCCAGTTAATATAGTGTGCCTAGATTTTTGGAAAGCCTTGGGCAAGGTGCTGCATCAAAGGTTCATAAGGAAACAAAGAAGTTATGGGATAAGAGAGAAGGGTTCTTTCATGGATCAGGCTGTGTCTAGACTGTAGCCTTTTTTTGGCAAAAGGTACGCAAATTGCGCTTTGCAATTTGTATACCTTTTTTTGATAGTTTTGTTGGAAGAGGCTTTTCCAAAATTTGGCCTGTCTACACTGGGCCAAATTTCGGAAAAACCTCCTTTTTCCAAAGAGCCCTTCTTCTTTGTGGAATGCGGATGACAGCGCTTCCGAAAGAGCGCATCTGCTCTTCTGCAAAACATTCCCTAGATGCGGCGGAGTTTTTCCTGGGATACCACCAGTATCCCAGAAAAACTCCATAGTCCAGACATAGCTTCAGTAACTGGTTGAAAAATAGGAAGCAAAGGGTGGGAAGAAACGCCCAGTTTTCACAATGGAGAGAGCTGAACAGCAAGATACTGGGACCAGTACTATTCAACTTTCTCATTAATGATCTGGGAAAGATAGTGAAGAATGAAGTTGTCAGGTTTGCAGACAATACAAAATTATTCAAAGTAGTTGAGACCAAAAGCAGCCTGTAAGGTATTACAGAGGAATCTCACAAAATGGGTGAATGGGAAACAAAACAGCAGAGGAAATTCAACACTGAGAAGTGCAAAGTAATGCACATTGGAAAAAATAATCCCAGCTATAGATATACAATGTTAGATGCTAAATTAGTCATTACCACTTGAGAAAGATCTCAGGGCCAGCATGGATAATTCTCTGAAAACTTCCACTCAGCGTGCAACAGTGGTCAAAAAGCTAATAGTATGTTAGGAACTATTAGAAAAGGGATAGAAAATAAGACAAACTATATCATAATGCTACCATATAAATCCATTGAGCACCCACACCTTCCATACTGTGCCCTGTTCTTGTCACCCCATCTCAAAAAGGATAAAATGCAGAAGGGAAGGTGGGCTGGTGCTGGTCAGTACAATGTACCGGTAAGAATCGACTGCCAGTACTGGCTCATACATGGCTGATGTTAAAGTGCTACTACAGCAGCATTTTAACATTGCTGCTCCTTTTGCTCCCCTCCCCTATTGGAGGTCCTGCCAGTGTAGGATCCCACAGCACTACTGGATCCTACCAGTGGAGCTGCTGATGTGTAGGGAGCAAAAGGGGCAGCTGCCCTGGAGGAGGCAGGGCAATTTAAAAGGGGCTTCTAGCCACTATTCGTGTCAGAAGCAGCTGGGAGCCTCAGGACGCCTTGCAGACATGAAGGGCTGGCTGGAGGAATCTGGCCCCAGCCCCAGCCCCAGCCCTTCCCTCCAAGAGCCGCCACCCTGACCTTGCCCAGGAGGGACCCAGTTTACTGGTAAGTGCCTCTAGTTACTTTTACTCCTGATAAAAATGAGCAATGACTTCCATACACACAAAGGTTAAAAGGATTAGGGGGAAAAGACAGAGGTCTATAAAATCCTGTATGGTATGGAAAACGTGAACAAAGAAGAGCTATTTATGTTTTCATATAAAAAAACAGAGGTCACCCTATAAAATTAATAGGCAGCAGGATTCATACAAACAAGAACAATTACTGTTTCAATGCACAACTGACCTGTGGAATTCATTACAGTGGGATGCTAAGATGGCCAAAAATATAAATGGGTTTGAAAAAAGAACTACCTGCAGATAAATTCATGGAAGATATTTCCATCAATGGCTATTAGCTAAGATGGTCAGGGACACACAACTCCATGCATGGGACAACCCTAAACCTCTGACCACCCAGAAGCTGGCAAATGAAGCTGAGTGGATTGCTCCATAATTGTCCCATTCTTTACACACACCCTCACACTCTGGTATAGGCCAGTAATGGAGACAGGATGCTGGGAAAGATGGACCATGATCATACAGTAACTCTTATGTTCTAGTAATGGCTTTGGTTCCTCTTAAATCTAAACAAGGTGAGCAGGTCTCTGATGAGGCTTCCAGTATTGCTACACCAGAGAGGATTTTTTTCACAAGAACAATTTGTTATATGGCTTTGAGTAGAATTATGGTACTTGGCTTATTCTGCATGATAATGCTGGATCTCTAGTGGGAATAGGATATATCTCATCACAGAAAGGAGCATGGGAACCTCAGATTTTTATGGAAGAAAGTTTTTTTTAAACAATTTTATTCCATCTATGTCTTAATTACTCCAAGTTCACAGTACCCTTTCTTTAGCTGCAAGGGCACGAGAACGGCTAGCTATTGATAAAAACGCTGTGCTGTTAATTGCACATTTGAATGTTCAGTATTTCAGGTCAGTCTGCTATAAGCAACCTGACTATAAAACAAACCATGCTCAAAAAGGTTAAAGAGGGGAAAACAGGAAGATGTTGCCAATGTCTTCCCCGGTTCCCAGTTCTATAGGTTCAATTGATTAATCAGCTAAATCTAAGTGAGAGAGAGAGGAAAGTTTCCACTAGTACTTTAGAGCTGCTGTTCCTCCATGCTGTGTCACTAGGGTACTCTCTATCTAAAAAATGATGTTGTTAATGCCGACTCCCAATCTGTGAAAAGCAGGCAAACCATTCAACAGCGTTGGCTCACCTTTCCCTTCCTCCTCCTCAAACTTTTAAAAGAAGTCTTCACTACTGTAGGTCTAATTATAGCCGAAGATCTGCAACCCATTTGTGGTGAATCTTACCTGGCTCAGAACTGGAACATGAGTGAGATTAGCGGCTGATAGCAACATGCTTTCCTGGACCTTTTTCATATGCATTCGTCAGCAGATCACACCTCTAGTTTTATTAGTACTGTGGAGAATATAGGAATGTGTGGGGTATGGGTATATATATATATATCATTTTGAACAAGATTCTGACATCATAAAAACAGGCTTGTCATAAATGCATGGGATATTAGTGTGGTATAGTAGCTGGGACACTAGTCTGGAAGTCAAGGTATCTGGAGTGAAATCTTGGTCTCTGTGAAATCAAGGGAGTTTTGCCATTGACTTCAGTGGGGCCAGAATTTCACCCGTGGGTTCTAGTGCCAGCTTGGCCATGGATCTACTGTGTGACCTCAGGCACTTCACTTCTCTGTATTTCTTCTTCCCATCCCACAATTTGTCTGTCTTGTCTATTTAGATTATTAGATCTTCCTGACAGGCAGTATCTCCTACTTGGTATATGTACAAATGCCTGGTAAAACAGGGCTCTGTTCTCAAGTGAAACCTCTATGCATTCTGCAATACAAATAATACCAATAGATATGCAAGCTGAGGTCAGGAGTACTTGACAAGGTTATGAGTTCTAAAATTCTCTTGAAATTTTCAAGAAGTCTTAATATGCTCTGGGTCCCCAAACAGACTGTTATCAAATGGAAACAAAATAGTTGTTAAAAATGCATTTCTATACCCAGCATTTTCCTTTTGTTCCATTCATATCTGTTCCTATCTGCAGGAACAGGTTTTAACCCACTGTGATAGCCAGCAGGCCTTTAAACTATGGTCTCTGGCTAAACTTTCTAGAGGCCTGCTGTACAGTTGGCCTGAGACCCATAAGACCTAGCTGGCCTGGCTACCTTTGAATCCAGTGGGAACACAGGATGAGCATAATAAGCAACCCTGCCTGTTTATCCTAGAGTAGAGAGCCAAAGAAACATAATACTAGGTAGAAAGCCATAACTAACTCTCATATCATACGTTTCACACTCCCATGCAAGGCCAGAGCCCTGGAAGAGGCCTCAGAGTCTGGGCCGCTCTCCTGAGAATGAAACAGCAGCTGCCTTCTCAAGGTCAACCATGAATCGTTGCTAAGAAACTAGAGATAGTGCCCCCCTTCACAAGTCCAATTTGCTAATTTATCAAAGGTACATTCTAAATAATTACTTGCTGATATTTTACACTATTTTTGCTTTTTCTTTATACCTCTAGACAAGCACCTATGGACCACACCTCTCACCTATCAGGAAGGCACCATTACCACTCCTGTGCATCCGAACTGGAATATAACTATGCCTTATAAGGCAATCCTTGGGGGGAGGGATGGGGACATATACTCGTGTTTAGCAATTATATTAACCTGAGCTGTGGGCGGAGTTACTATGTAATCTTTTAGACTTTTTGGAGTATTGGCTTATAATGCCTTGCTGCTAGAACCTATCCAGGGGCTCGAGCACGCCCACCCCGTTGTTTCACTCCGCCTATCAGTTCCCTTTATAATGTCTTGTAATCATTTACTTGGCAGTGTCCGCTGAGCCCAAGTGGCAAGATGGCACTCCGCCAGCATTGTGTGTAATAAACCTTCCTGCTTGAATCTACACGGTGTCTACATTTTTGGTTTCCAACACTATCACTGATCTAAAATGTTTGATCTGTTGGTCATAGCATTGCATCTTATGTAACAAATACTTATAATATCGGTAACAATGCATGTGGAGTCTTTTTTTTCTATTTCTTTTTCACATTTTTTTAACGTTTCAGAAAGCCAATTTTGTGCCAAAAATGCAAAAGGTGACCTTCTCTCACCATTTCAGTTCCTCCATGATAGAAATATCAGAAGATCAAATCTAGAAGGATTTCAATTCCATTGAAAGGCTTGTAGAGCAAAAGAACCCCACTAAAAAATTACTAAAATGCTTAGGTTTATTCAAGTTCTTGCAGAATGCTATCCAAAAGAAATGACTGAGTCACACCACTTTGTTATAATTATTTGTATTACAGTAGCATCTTCAGCTAAGATCTATGCCCAACTGCACTGGACAATATACATACACCTAATAAGAAGCTGTTTGTCCTGAAGAGCATAAACTATAATCCTTTTTCATTATTGTATGTTGCCCTGAGGCTCTTTTTTAAATCTTATGGATTTAGAATGTTAAATATATCTCAACTTTCTACAATTTTTCAATCACAGCTGTCTGTAGTGATGAAAGTTAATCAAAATAAAGGATGGAAGTTGTATTATTTTTAAGACATGTCTCTAGTTCTGATCAAAGTACACAGAGGATCAAATGAACCAATGATAGAATGTAATGGAAACTAACTATATTCAGCTGACAAACTGAAAATAATCTCTTCTAGTCTACTGGGTACATAATTATGTGTTTAGCCTCTTTGTGTCTCTCATCTTCATCTTACAAACTTTTCAGTTACATATCTGCAACCCCATTGATTTCAAGTGTACATGAGAGCAGAATCTGGCCTGCAAGTTTATTATGGCCACTATTGCTTTGACTGTTCCTTTACCATCACATTCTGAGGGCCGAATTCTGTCACAGATTGTGCACTTCAGAGGCTATAACAGCTGCTACTTGCTTGCAGCTACTGCTCCTTTAGCAAATAGTAGTGTCTTAAAGTTTCGGTGCTGGTGCTCCTGGTTTCAATCTCTGCTAATTGCAGTGGTCAATATTCCCTCTAATCTTTTCCATCTATGTGTGGATGTTTCCCATCCATGTGCAGAATATATTTTTATGTGCACTGAAGCATGTGGGAACATGCACTGCTAGTAGAAATAAAAAACCCTGAGATGTGGGTGCTCTATTAATCAGCTGGGCAGCATTTGAATCTCTCCTGAGTGGCTGCACATGTGCACAGCTTAACCTACACACTACATAGAATTAACCCCAGATGCATCTCACTGAAAATCAACTGTTTGCAGGGGCTTACTGGCAAGTCCACCAGGTAAATGAAAAAAATCTCCCTTAAAAAAGGATTATCTTCCAGTGCTGAAGATTTTTTAGTAGTATTGCTGTTTGTCAGTCTACCTGCAAATAGCTGCTTTTCAGTGATGAATTAAGTGATTCCTCCTTATTTATAAAGGATCAGATTCTGCTGTCACTTACCCCTGTGTACATTGCAAGACCCTTCATAGAAGTCACAGTGGTGGTTAAACAGATGGGAAGAGAGATCAGATTCAAGCTCAAGGTTGAAAAGGTGCTTTGGGATAAAAATAGTTATGTAATATGAAATTGTTTTTATCATTAAAAGAAATGTTTCTTAGTTTGCTTTTTAAGGTCCTGATTCTGCACCATTCAAATCAATGGAAACTTTATAATTAACTTCAACAAGCCAAGGAGGGGTTGTAGCCAGACATGAACCCCATCTTGTAGCCAGACATGAACCCCATCAAGTTTCTCCCCCCCCCCCCCCCGCAGAGAGCAAGAGAAAGGCAGTCAGCCTTTGATGCCCTGGGAACGCAGGTGTGCTGCCTGTCCCTGACTCTACCATAAACAGAAACCAAACAGTAAATGGGCTAGCTGACGACCCAGGGCCTCCCGCCGCCCTGATGGCTAGTACCAGTAATTGACATGCCTCCACTGTCCCAGGAGAGGAATCTTCGCCCATCACATACCAGAGGTGCCCATTGTCTGCATTTTCCCAGGTGTGAATTATGCTTTGCACCCTTTGTGGGAAACTTGGCATTCAAAGCCATTTTTCCTAATTGGCCACTTGAGACCAGGAAGAAGCCTACGTGACCCAAGGGGTATAAAGAGGGGTTTAGTAGCCTACCCCATTTGAGCTCCAATCATCTACACCTGCTAGCAGGTATTGATTGTCTCCCAAGGTCTGTGGGACGCCCAACCTTGCCCTACTTCTTCCTAAGGGATTGAGAGAAAGACGCTGACCACGCCAAGTCTGGAACGCAGGGGTGAGAATATATACTTGCTAGATGTCTATTTTGCATGCATTTAATAAGAGCTCAGAGAACCAAAAAGGTTTCATGGTACCTGTAAGTGACTTATTAGTGTAATTTCTGTCCTATCCTTTGTAGTGGCTGTGTTATCTGTAACACAGTAGTAGCATTTAACAGCTAAGTTTACCCTGTAACAATAAAATAGTAACTGTTTAAGCTGTGACCTGACTCCTTCAGTTGCGGTAACAGAACCAAGCACAATTTTAAAAAGAACTCCAGCTGGTCATAAGGGACAGATATAGGGAGAGCTTGAGCATTGGATCATGTTGCTTCCAGGGGACAGATCCGTTGGGGCATCTCTCAGCCTTCCCAGGCACATCAGTTGGCGGCTCCTTCACGGAGCCGTGAGCACGGGCGTGTACTTGGCGCGGTTCACCCTCATCCCGGATACCTGCCCCTTTTGCGGCGTGAGGGAGAACCTGGCGCACGCTTACCTCGAATGCGCCAGGTTGCAGCCCCTATTCTGGCTCCTTCAGAACCTCCTATTGAGGTTCTGGCTGCACTTTTCCCCTCACCTCTTCCTGTACGCACACCCTATCCGTGGCCCCACAAAGTCGCGGGACCTCCTCGTCAACCTCCTCCTGGCCTTGGCTAAAGCCGCCATTTATAACACCAGGAGGAGGATGCTAGACGGGGGGGTTTCCTGCGACTGTGGGGCCTATTTCCGTTCCTCCCTCGTGTCACGTATCCGGGCAGACTTCCTCTGGGCGGCGTCCGCTGGCTCCCTCGACAGCTTCGAGGAGCAGTGGGCGCTGTCCGGGGTTCTCTGCTCGGTGTCCCCATCTGGTCTCCTAGTTATAAACCTTTAACCTGCACTCCTTGCCCCTTTTGTTATTGTTTGTCCCAAGTAATTAGTTGGGCATGGGTCCAGTCATGGGTCCAAAGCTGGGGGAGGGGCTTTTAGAAACTAGGTGGGCAAAGCCCGCCCACTCTCCCGTGTTCCAAATAGGCCTTCCCAGGCTGCCCGCTGCGAAGGGATTGTGTATCCTAGCAGTCAAAATGTGAGGTGTAATAAGCTCTCCCTGTAAACTCTGGGGCATCTGTCGGCCTGTTGGCTGCCCACCGCGAAGGGATCCCGATCCTAGCGGTAAAGACACGGATGTAAAACTTCTTGGGCGCCCGTCAACCTCTTCCAGGTTGCCTGCTGCTAAGGGACCCCAGTCCTAGCAGTTGAAGTCTCAGGTGTATAATACACACACACCACTCACTGCCCTGACCACCGGCTGACAGAGGTGCATCTCAAAACAATTAGAGCCCAATTGTTGGCAGATGGGGAGAGCTAGCATTGATGCTAGTGAGACATAAGAAAACACTCTGCTTACTGAAGAGTTTTAAAGAAACACGTGCTTGTATTTTAGGGTATGTCAACACAGCAAAGAAACACTGGCTTGTGACAGCCAACATGGGCAGCAGGGCTGTTTCATTGCTGTGTAGACTTCCAGGGCCAGGCTGGAGTCCAGGCTCTAGGACCCTGCAAGATGGGAGGGTCCCAGAGCCTGGAATCCAGCCTGACTCTGAAAAGATGGAACAGCCAGAGTCCTGTCAGCCCAAGATAACTGCCATGGGTCACTGGCAGGTTTTTCTTTGCTGTGTAGACATATTAAAGCCAGGAGGATAGATTTTGATTTTAGCAATTCTAGTTAAATTACTGGTCTTAAGATGTAAAATCTAAGTAAACAAGAGAATTAGGCTCCAGGTGTTCAAAAGCCGATTTATTAAGGGACTGAGTGTTCTCATGTTAGCACTTCAGGAATGTTGAATTTAATTAGGCTGTGGCTGGGTTGGGCTGCCTCTCTTTTATTGCTACCACAGATTTTTCTGCAGTTAGGGCTGTATTCTGAGCTCAGGTTTGCCACTATAAATCAGGCACAGCTCTAGTGAAGCCAATGGCCTACTACAGGAACATTTAAAAAGAGTAATGGATCAATGATAAAAGAGGAAGATTTAAAAAAAAAATTATGGCCTGTAGTTGAAGCTAATGATCTATTTCAGTGTCTGGATAGGAAAAATGAAGTGATTTTGGTTAGAGCACAATCGGGCCATTGTGGTTTAAACAAAACTCTTTTTTTAAATAAGCAAAAGCATAAAGATGAGCTATGTGTGTTCTATCTGAAGAAACAATTGATCACCTTTTCTGGATATGTTAGGGCTTTGATAAAGAAAGGGAAAGGCTTTTTGAGGAATTTAAATGGTCTAAGGTAAGAAAAGTGACATTATATTGTTTAGTAAATATCAGGGGAATGGCATAATATTAAAAAGGCCTTGTTTCATTACCTAATAGCCACAAGGCAGAACAAGAGAATATAAATCACTAGGTATTTAGGAATGGTAACTGGTGACAGCTATAGACTATTTATTCAGGTCTGCTTTGCTCTGGAGAAAGAAAAAGAAGCCAATGAAAAGGATCCTGGTTTCTATTAAGGTAAGCATAAACCGAATCAGACCTATACAAAGGAGAAAGTGGGGCTGGAATTACAAGACTATTACTGTGAAATACCTATAACTAAGTTTTACTATAAAAGGCAGCCTATTTGGGGCATTGGAAAAAACTACTTAACTTATAGAAATGGGCACCTCCACATTAGTTAATTTGAAAAAAATCTTTTTGGTCTGTCTTAAGGAGCATTGTCAGTGTGAAGTGAATTGGCATTGTGACCACGCACCATCACTGTCTGCTAGTTTAGACTGAGTATCCTGGGTTATGCTGGTTGGCTACATAATGTTCCTTCATGTGGGATCTTTATGCAAATGACATGTTTATCTCATGAAGCTTTCACAGTGAGCAAAAATGCTAAGTGGATTAGCTGCATTTTTTCTGTGTGCTACTTCATTCTACAGTGAGCTGAGTTTCAACCTTCCTGTTTGTTTTAGCTCCAGAAAGGAGCCAACTTCAGATTTTAAGTTAAGTCATCAATGTAAAAGTTTTAAAAGCAGTCATTCAATTTTTCCTTTGGTAGACTTCTTGTGATATGAGGATGACTTCTTTAACTATTTTGCCAATCCGCTATAAATATATTCCAGGATTTTAAAGTGATGTCCTCACAAACACTAAAATAGCTCTCTGGTAATTTTAGGCAACATATTTTAGTTTTGTTTTTCTAAACAAATGGATACAGAATTCTTGGTGAGAGCTGAGCTAACACTATCATTCTCCTTTAAGTAAAGCTCTTGTTGATGTCAGTAAGGCCAGAATTTCACCCTAAAAGTTTAGTCTTGTTTCCAATATCAGACTTACATGCTATCAGGGTACATCAGCCTATACTTGATAGCCACATGATTAAAGAATAGAAGCCCACCTCCTGGATTCTGGGAGATGATGCTCAGTGAAGTTCCTCTCAGTAAGCTTTTGTTCTCCTGGCTGGGAGAAGAGTTCATATTAGGTGAGGCTCTTGGGGAGTACATGGAGGGGACACTTCAGCTCCAAGAATAGCAAATCAGATTCACACTTGGTACAAGTCAAAACAACTGTGTCAATTCTTCTCCCATGGCAAATTCCAACCCACAAGGGAATGCTGAATACCACAGGAGTTTTGCAAAGGGGACAGAGTAGGCCAGTGACTCTGACGCAAATATCTTGGTGATCAAAGGGCAAAATGTGTTCCAGCTGTTCTTTTGTCCTGATCTCTTTGTTTGGGTATCTGCTGAAATAGATACTTACTTCTCAATATCTATTTTCCCTTTATGAGAAAGGAGGCGCTACATAATGCAAGGCTGCTGTTTTTCTTTATAAAGGATGTTCTTTATAGAAAACATTTCTGGATATAAAGCATCCCAGATCACATTAAAACACCACCTAGCTGTTTGTCAGTAGATCTTAAAGCACTTACAGTATTTAGCCCCACAATACCTCTGTGAGGTAGGTATTACGATGAGAAGCTAAGGCTTGGTCTACACTAGGACCTTACTGTGAAATTAGCCCCCCAAGGTTCATTTTGTAAGTGATTTGTCCACACTACCAAGCCTTTTATTTCAGAATAAGGGGCAATGGAATTTGAACTCTTTTCATAAGGGATAACGCTATTCCTCAACTTGTACATCCAAAATAACGTTAGTGTGGATGCTCCAGCGCTGCTAATTCAAATTAATTGGCCTTCAGGAGGCCTCCTGCAGCTCCCCAGAGTGCTTCCTGGGGCTCTGAGTCTGAGGTAGCACATCCACATTAAGGGAGTTTGCCTTGGACTACATTCAATTCTTCCCCACAGTGAGGACATGGGGCTTTAAATCTGTAAAATTGGGTGCTCAGAAGTTGAACTTAGTAAATTCAAAATAATCTCCTAGTGTAGACATAGCCTAATTAAGTTGCCCAAGGTCAAACAGGCAGTCTAGATTGGAGTAAATAGAACCCAGATCTCCAAAGTCTTAGGCCAGTGCTCTCTTCATTCAATCCTCCTCCCTCTCTACATCAAGCACCTGTCTTATTTTTATGATAAATTAGATCAAAGCCTTAAAAAAATCTCTTTAACTAAATAGAGATTTTCAGCTGAATGTTCTTTAAACTTATTCGGGTTAAATTTTAAATCAGGAAAAATGCGACTGTAATAGTTGTCAGAATTAAACTAATCTTATTTTCTCTGTATTCCTTCTTTAAAAAAAGTCTCATTCTTGAGAGGTTTCATTTGTGACAACAAAGTGGTAGAATAACTCAATTCCATACATAATTTATTGACATTTTTGAACTGTGCATTCCTGGAGTCATTTTTATGCATAATTGAGCTAACTTTTATTTAGTTTGTTCTGCATTAGGAAAGCTCACATCATATCCTTTGGCCGTATTCATAAATGTTTTAGGAACTCAACAAGAGGCCAGTCAAAGATTCTTATACATTTTAAAATGTGCCTAGTTCTTCTAAACCAGAAATGGAATAAGCAGTGTTTTTTCTTTAAAGCTAAAAACAAATTTTTGACATTATTTTCTAAAAATAATTTTAATTTGGAAAGTTCCTCTGATAGCCTTCCTGGCTGCTTATTGCCCAATATGGAGTCTCTGTGTGTGTGTGTATTTTATCAAGCCAACATTGGAAAAACAGCAAAGCATTTAAGAAAAAAAATAGTTCTGGGTGGCTTTTGATGATTTCAAAGGCATACAAATTCCTGTGGTGCCATTTGCAGAGTTACTTGTTTTCAGGGAGATTTGATTGTTTATTATTTGTCTTATGGTACTGCCTTTGGTCCTAAGCATCAGAGAATCCTAGGACTGGAAGGGACTTTGAGAGGTTATCTAGTCCAGTCCTCTGTGCTCATGGCAGGACAAAGTATGGGTACATCTATATTGCAATCAAGGCTGGCGGGTATGATTACAGCACCTGTAGACATCCCTCAGTTGAATCTGTGTAGCTCCTGTACCAATAGGAACAAAGCTGCAGCAGTTTCAGCATGAACTAGCTGCCCATGGAATTACCCATGGTCCAGCGCACACTGAAGCCCTAGCTTCAGTGAGCTAGCTCAATTAAAACAAGCTTGGGTACATCAATATGTGATGCACTACATGCTGTCTGCAGTGTAGACACACCTTAGTATCGTAGCCACATTGTGGTAGGCACTGGACAAACAAATAATAAAAGATAGCTTCTTCTTCGAGTGGTGTCCCTGTGGGTGCTCCACTCAGGTGTCGGTGCATCCTCGTGCTGGTGATCAGAGGGTTTTCCCCTAGCAGTGCCTTTCGTGCACCATACATGCACAGCCGCTGCCTTGTACTGTTGTGTTTGTTCGCTGCGCACGCAGCGCGGATCCCTCAGTTCCTTTTCTACTGTTCTTGGCAGAACACAGAGCTCCTCAGCAGTTTGTCCTTTCTCTTACAACAGACCAAATTTTACCTTATTTTTACTTTAATTGTATTTGTTTCAGTCGTCTTTTACTTTTATTTCATGTCTAGAACCTGTTTTGCCTCCTTTTTCCCCACCATACCAGGCTCCCCTGGATTTAAGAAGTGTGATTCCTGCAGGGATCCTATGTCCGTGTCAGATGGACATGTTTCTTGGATTCGATACCTTGGCGAGGGCCATGTCTCCCAGAAATGCCAATGCTGCCAGAGCCTGACATCGGGAGTCAGGCAAGACAGGGAGATGAGATTGAAAAATATTCCGTGGGACAAGTCCCTTCAGCCTCGGACTTGAAAAAGTCTGTCGCTACAGAATCTCAGCTCCAGAGAAGAGGGCACTTTCATATCCACCCCAGGACTCCTATAAGCCCAGGGCATCTCCGGCCCGGTGGTTACTAGTGATACCAACAGCAGCCTGAACCGCCCATTCATCGGTATCATCCACCTCTGGCACAGCTGAAAAGCATAAGGCAGCACAGCTGATGCGTGCTGAATCAGAGCCGAAGTGTAAATTGGTCTCCTCAGCACCACCTGCTCCAGGATCATGCGTGGCACTGAAGGCTAAGCTGGACATGCTACCTCCTCCAGCACCGATGGACAGTGCTGCACTAGCACTGACTTTGGCACCGGCAACCAAACAGCTGGCACCGGCCACAGGATCTGAGAAGACCCAAAAGAAATCTGAGCCCCAGCACCAGCCAACACACACGCAAGCTACGACACGCCCTGGTGTTAGGAGTGAGTTACCTCTGCATTCCCCGACCCTTGTGGGGCGGCGGGGATAGCATCATTGGCAGAGGAGATTTTAGTCTCTCCTGCACCAGCCTGGGCAGTGAACATGGAAGCAGATTTTCTTCACAACATTCTTCTCTCACCTACTCTGCACTGCCCTTGCACTGCACTAAACCAGTGGTCACCAACCAGGAGATCGGGATCTACTGGTAGATCTTGGAGCCTCTGACAGGTGATCCTAACAGGTTTGGCCAGGAGGCTGTCTAGTGCCAGCACTTCAGCTGCCTCTCCCCACACTGCTGCGCAGCTCCTGCCCTCTGCTTGGAGCTGTCCCCTCAGGAGCCTTCTGCCTGCTGGGCAGGGGAGGGAGAGGAGGGTGCTGATGTCAGGGTGCCCCCCCCCCACTATGTATCCCATCTCCACAGAGCAGAGAGGGGACACAATAGGGCTTGGGATGGAGGGAGTTTGCTGGCTGCTTTTGGGAGTGATGCAGGGCCAGGGCAGGGGTGAGCCTACCTTAGCCCCACTGCACCGCCACCTGAGGTCAGCAGGGCCCAGCCGGAGCCCACATCCCGAAACCCTACCCCAGTCATGAACCCCCTCCAACACCCCAAGCCCCTGCCCTAGCTCTGAGCACCCCTGCATCCCAACACCTTCCCAGAGCCTGTACCTAGAATACCCTCCAACACCCCAACTGCCTGCCCCAAGCTCAGCTCAGAGCCCCTCTCACACTCCAGATCCGTTAATCCAAGACCAGAGTCTGCACCCCAACCCACAGCCCCAGTCTGGTGAAAGTGGGGGAGGGAGAGGAGGATGGAGTGAGCAGGAGTGGGGCATTGGAGAAGGGGAACAAAGGAGGCGGGGCAAGGGTATCTGGGTGTGAGGTAGATCTTGGATTGCACTTAAATTCAAAAAGTGATCTCATGGTTAAAAAGGTTGGAGACCACTGCACTAAACAAAAGACCAGCCAGCAAACACCTCAGTATCCATGGTTCAATCCTTTTACACAGGAAACTGCTGGCAGCAGCCATGTATTTTATTTCTGGGGCAAAAATCTGGTTCCACTGAAGTCAGTGATAAAGCTCCTATTGATTTCAATGCAGACAAAATTTGTCCCAGTTCAACATCTTGGGACTTTCTGCACTTTCTAAAGGGTAAAGTGCAGAATGCATCATCTAAAAGAGTGAGGGTACAGTAATCAGAACTGCACGCCATCTTTCCTATTTAAATTTTAAAAACCAAATAAATTAGGAGAACATGTTTCAGTCAGTTCAATCAGCAGGCAGAAAGTATTTCAAAACCTTAAAGGAACTCAGCAGTTGAATGCTATCATTTTAATTATGATTTGTCGAAGGTTTTCATCCTTCCAGTTCTTCTGATTCTAAATTTTTGGTCAGGATGACATTCTAAAATGGATTTTTAGAGAGCAAGCAGAAGGAGAGGGAAGTCTACCACAAGAGGCATGACATTTCCCCAGAAGTATGCTAATGAGCAGTGTGATCTTGAACCTTACACCTTCATTGAGCAACTGCAAGAAAAACAAACATTAGTATGAAGATGGCGGCTGGGACTTTCATTATAGTTACACCTGCATCAGCATTTCTAGGGGGCATCTCATTTTTCCCTTCTCTATCATTTGACCTTAAACATGGCACGTGAGGGCTGAGCTCGGGAGCTCTTGTTCTTTGCACAAAGTCTGGAAGACAAATCCACTTCTGAATATAAAAACTGTAGATATCAATACATTGTAAAGTGCAGTCTTGGTCTGATAAGTGATTGTGCAAAAATGTCACCTTCTTGCTCAGAGCTGCTCTCTATCATGGCTGCTCACTTTAATGCTAGAAAATAAGCTTGTACTGTTTGTCACTCCACTTAGCCTTTCAGGAGCCAACACAATTAACAGAGCTCAATTCTATTTCTACTTGTGCAGCAATAGAAGTAATTACTAAGTTTCTGTTGCTTACACCTGTGCAGCCTCCTTGGGGGACTGGAGCTATACAGATGTTATTAATGACAGGGACTTCTAGGCTTACAATAATAAATAACCAAAGGCATAACTTGATTACAGTGGAGTTACACAGGGCATAATTTGACCTACAGCACCTTTTTTGGTGGTATTGATGCATGACAAGGAAAGAACCCAGCTTAATTCTTTAAAAATCACAGTGAGTTTGAAGGCCTGACTGTTAGAAAAAAAACAACAACTTGTAAATGGAGCATGTTGAAATCAGTGAGACAGGAAACCCCAAGATGCCATTTGTACAGTGACTTTCAGAACAAAACTACCCTATAAAGATTTTCCTTTTGGCATTAGTATAACTTTAAAAAGTTTCTTTTGAAGTTTAGCAGGCCGTTAGTTCTTCAGTCTGATTTAGCTGCTTTTTAATTTTAACATGCAAACACTCAAAGTTGCATGGCACAGTGATAATATCTATATTACATCCAGAATTTTTAGAAGAGTTCAGAATGCTTAAAAAAAATCTGTCCATAAATGTCACAATGGGAGCTGCTAGGTGTTGAACATTTGAAAGTTGGGTGCTGAACTCTTTTGGCCAGGTTTACAAAGGTATTTAGGCATCTAAGTCTGCAAATAGGCATATAACTGTATTTACAGAAATGCCTAAGCAGATTAGGCACCAAGCTCCCATTGACTTTCAAGGGGAGTGAAGCAACTCTCTGCATCTTTAGGCACCTAAAAACCTTTTTAAATCTGGTCCTTTGCCCTAGTTGTTCACCCTATGCTCAGCTGTAGAATCTCACTGTCCTGTTTTAGGTAGATCTGAATCCAGATTCACATTTTGCACATGGCTCCAATCTTTCCAATAAGCAGAAGTAAAACCTGCCTCTGAGCAGCTCTGAACTCTGTCCTCTAATATACATGTCCAAGAGCACAAGACTGACCCTTAGATTGCCCCTGCACTGTTTAGAAATGCAAAATTCCCATTCAGCTCAATGAGGGTTTTAGCTGCTTAAGAACTATAGTGTCAGGTTTAGAGACCAACTCAAAAACTGCTGCACGTCGCAGCTCAGTTATCTAGCAAGATAAATACAAATCTAACATTCTAATCAAGATGCTCTGGGAGTTTTGAGAAAATTATTGTTCAAAAGGTGTCTTTAGCATCTCCTGGCTAGATATGAAGGTAATGTCATTTATCAATAATGGACCAGATCCTCACCTGGCTGGATGTATTTAGCAGAGGACTTGGGGGAGGAGAAGGTGGTACAATGTCACATTTCTGTTCTACTTATCCTAGAGTCAGTTGGGCATCTGATTTGGTCCCTGACATAACTTAACAGCCTGAAAGATACTCAGTATCAACAGGAATAGTCCTGTAGGGACCAATGGGGGACAGCCAGGATGCAAGGCAATCTGACCAAGTCCCTGCCTCTTATCCCATGAGGCAGGAGTGGGGCCACAATAAATATGGCTCCACTGGCTTTCTACCCTGACCCTGTAAGTAGAGTCTGGCAACATTTTTAACTGTTGTTGTTTTTACAGAAATCAAGATTCAAGTCTGCTGTAACATTTTGCTATTTTGTGTTGAATTTACCAAATTGATTTTGGTAGAAAATAATTTTTGAAAAAAAAATAAAAACTTGGGGGTTTTTTTGGTTTTTTTTAATATGAAATGATCCTTGCTTCAAATGTGATTGTTTTATTCAAAAGAATAAAACTTTTGAAACTCTCAAATGAAACAAAATGTTTCATTCAACTCAAATATGTGTTTTTTAAATTTTTTGTGGTCTGGCCAATTAACTGAAATGAACCCATTATTCACACAGCTCTAGCTGCTAGGATGTCTTTTTCAGTTGCTTTGCTTTGTCTGAGCAGCACAAAGCAGTCAATTGAGAGAAGGAATCTGGACTATTTGTGTCTTTAAAACTTCGGAAAGTAAAACTGTCTGGTTTTCAATGGAGAATTCAATTGTTTCGTCTTTCTGGGGGTACATCTACATAGCAGTGTTATTCCAAAATAACATAGTGCATGTCTACACAGCAAGCCTTTATTTCAAAATAATGTCGAGCTGGAGGACTTCTTACTTTGACTCATGGTAACCCTCATTTTACAAGGACTAAGGGAAGTCGAAAGAAGAGTGTTCTTCCTTTGACTTCCTGGTGTATAGACAGTGCCAAAAGCTGAATTAAGCTATTTTGGCTTAAGCTATGCAATTGACATAGCTGAAGTTGCGTAGCTAAATTCAACTTTAGCCCTACTTTGTAAATGTGCCCTCAGCCTTGGGTCCCTGGATACACCTCTTCATTTAGTGATCATTACAGGAAAGTTGCTTTTTTTTACTTCCACTCCTTATTAAGCACAGTCAGGGCGGTTCCCCACTCTGGCACTCCGAATGCAGAAGCTGAGGGCCCACAAGAGAACTTAAAATCCCTTGGCCTTTACAGACACTGGTTACAAAAAATTTCCCTCAAGATTGTGGGGAATCACTACCACCATCAAGTGATTTTTATCCCTAAAATACCAGGGGTGAACACTTGAACCCACCCTCAGGGGTACACCGAGCTCTTTTGCCTGAGAAGAGCTTGAAAAGAGGAAAACAAGCTGCAGTCTCTAGTAGCTGACCTCTCAGTCTAAGGCATGCAGATACACACAGACCTTCCAGGACACAAGAATCACCATCTTAAAGTGATTTTTTAATTACAAAACAAAAGATAAACTTGATAAAGCATACTTGGTTGCTAGATGTTGCAGAACAACTAAGGAAAACAAAACAGAGAAAAGTCTCTGGGCAGAGTGCTTGGTGGTAAATGGGGAGGGGAGGCATAGATTCACACAGAGCAGTCAAACGAAACCACAAAATAAAGAAAATTACCCTGAACACAACTAGATTCACTTTTCCCCTTACTTGCTTCCAATTTTCTCTTTGTTCAGTCCACTCCCATGCCCCAAATTTCTTGGTGATATGGCAGTCCTGTCTGGGTTTAAATCATTCTGTCTCAACTCCTGGTTTTTCTCTCCCACACAAAGAAAGCAGTCAAGGAATCTATATCCAATTCAAATTTCAATACTTTATCTTGATTGGTTCTCCTAGTCCCCTAGCCAACACCTTTGCTAGCTACCTGAGTTTAACCCCTTAGTCACCAGGTGCTGGTCAGCACTCCTCCTGTCAATGACAAGCACACACACTTTGTTTGTAAGCAGGGTGACTTAGCTTCAGTTTCCTACCTCCTGGACAATTCAAAAAAACCCAAAGCAACCAAAACAGAAAGCCCATATGCTTCATAGGTGTATTTAAAAATTACCCATTACCAAATTGAGCCAAGTAATTGCACAACTTTGACCGATTTCTTTTTCAGGACAAAAAAAAATCACATCTTGTTTACCACTACTAAAAGAAAGACATGTACAAATAAGTTTCTTCTGGACCATTGCATATGGGCTACAATAACTCTTCATGCAGCATTGTATTGTGAGATGGTCCCTTCACTGCAGCTCTCTCTCAGGTGCACGGGTATAAAACTAGGCAAAAATGACAATGCTGTGGGATTAATTTCCTTATTGTACAGAGTTCATTTTTCTTTTCAATTTAATCATGACTCTGCATTTCTGAAAAAGAATTGGTAGGAATAAACAAAGGAAACAAAGTCTCTAAACAATAGATGCTAACTCTGCTCTGAAATTAAATAAGTACGCTGGGATTTGGTATTGGTAGCATATGGGCAATGACAAATTCAGATCCGAACTCCATTTAACACCCCCCAGAATTCTGACCTTCCTATCACACTGCAGGACTATACCTGATCACACTAGTGCCAGTATTCAGGCCCACCTGGTAGGGGGAATTATTCCTACTCGGGTGACAATCTCACCAGACATCTATGATGGTTAAGACGCAGTTAGGTTTAAGCCATCTCTCTTCTGCTGCAGGTGCCCTTCTCTGTCTCATGGTGCTATGTTTGATCATGTCTTAATGGTAAAACGTAAGAAAGGAAGCGTGAGATTAGCAGTCCTAGACTGCACAGAAACATGTCACATTAATCATAGCAAATGACACACTGATGTTCTGGTCTCTTTTCTCCACTTCCTGTTCAAATGAATCACCAAGTGAAATAGACATTTGGAACATTTCAATCCAGCAAGTGGCAGTGAGAAGGCTGAAGCTAACTCTGCTTATTCTCTATGCACACTGTTGTGTTGCATATATTCAACCAGGCCCGATGACAGGAGAGGCAAATGGGGCAATTGCCATGAGGCCTGGCAATTCAAAAGGGCCCAAAGCTTGCGGCTGCTGCTATAGTGGCAGCGGTCAAAGCCCTGGGACCTTTATATCACTGGAACCCTGTGCAGTGTGCTCTGGGCAGCTCTAAGGCTTGGTTGGGGGGCATGTCACAGTCCTGGCAACACTGTGTCTTGTCCCTTCCACCCAAGGCCTCGTCCCTTTTGGGAGCATAGAGCACCTTGGTTAGTTGCCCGGCAATTCTGTTGCCCCTCCATTTGCATCCATACTTCAGGGATTTAGGCCATCATTTTAAGAGGATCGTTTCCTGATTGTCTCTTTCTGATTTTTTAAAGTTGTGTGGGCAAATTTTACTCACCCGCTTGTCTGGGGGGAAATTAATTTGTTCTGAAGTAATGGCAGGCAAAGTATTTTGTGCCCGAGCTCACAAATGATTTTGCAAGACTGTTATGAAGTGTTCTCATTAAGAGCTTGAACCAGCTCCCACTAAAATCAATATAAAGACTCCCACTGAGTTTAGTGGGAGTTGGCCTAGGCCCTGATTGCCTAACCAATTTCCAAAACCACTCATCAGCAGATCATGATACACTTTAAAATATCAAGACTGCACCGACAAGGGAGCCTTTATGTACTTCTAGAGCCATAGTCTGGCACTCTTCAGTATGTACCCCATCAGCCCCAGTGTACAAGCATAAACGCTGCATTTTACAAATGAGGAAATTTGGTTACAGAGAGCGAGGGAAAATAATTAACCAGGCGTGGTTAATGGCAGAACAGGAGACTATGTATTGCCCCTCTCTCAGCACTCTGCTTATCCACGAAGCTACACTCTCTTTCATACAGCCTGGCTGGTGTTAACCACTACAGGGGACATTTAGGTAAGTAAAACAGCAGGATGAGTTAACCGCAAGCCCTCACCCCACCTCCGCCAAACCTTGTGTGCTCACCCTGAGAAATGGGCAAACACCGGAAAAGCAGGACCTCCTCAAATTTCTACCTTGTCATTCGCCCTTTCCTACATGAGAAGGGTAAAAAGAAAAGGAATCGGTGCAGACTTTGCATCGGTTCTGTAGCCAATGAGTTCATTTTATCATTGATCACTGTATTAGTAGATGTTATGGTCGATTCATATATCGTCAAAGTATGCTAAACAGATTGAAGTTGCAGGATCGTAGAAGTATAGGACTGATAAATATTGGCTGTCAGTGTGTTGGGGGGTACAGGAGTCAGGGTAAGGGCTTCAGGATGTGGGGGGTTTAGGGCAGGAAGATTGGGGATGTGGGGTGTGTGTGAGGAGGGGTTTAGGGCCAGGGGTGGGATGCAGGCATCAGGACAGGGGATTGGGGGAGGGGGGCTCATAATAACAGGTGGAGAACTCAGGGGGTGGGGGTGGCTGCCAGCTTCTCCCCGGGGCCAGCTCAGGGCAGCAGGGGCCACACACCCCAGCCACTGGCTTCCCCCCTGGGCCAGACACTGCCTGCCAGTACTCCTCAGGCCCAGCCCGGGCAGGGGAGCCATGTAGGCTGCCCATGGATACTCCCTGAGCCAGCCTGGCAGCAAAGGCCACACAGGTCGCCTGCCAGTTTCTCCCTGGGGCCAGAAGGGGCCCACATAGGACTCCCTGGGGCTGGCCTGGGGGTGGTGGTGAGGGCTGCGCAGTGGCTGGCAGCTGCTCCTCTGTAGTCATGCTCATCTCCTCAAAGACGGTCTTGGATTTGATGGATGTCTCAATAGATTATTGTTGCTAGAGGGATGGTTGCTTGCTGCCCCCCTGTGGTCATTCGTGATTATAACTTCCTCTCTGCTTGCTGTCCCCAAGTGGGGATGCCTGAGTATAACTGTCCCTGCTATCACACCCTTCCCTTTCCGTTTGATACGAAACAGTCACATTCCATGCACATCCCATTTTCCTAACACAACCAGACCCTGGCCTTGCTTTAAGTTATGATAAGAGGAAGCTGCCTATCAAACTTGGTGGGCCTAGCTCTTACTGTTTAGGAAGAGTTCTTGAACAAACTGACGTGCAGACAGATGGATGGACAGACAGATGCACATTTCTAAAATATATAGTAAGGAATAAGTACAGCATGACTGAAACGCAAGGTCTACCAACTGACCTGTAAGATGTTAGCTTAGCCATAGTAGGCCATAGGCTTGACATGAATGGGTGACCTAGGCTTAACCCTATGCCAGCAAAGTTGCAAAATTACTGCATAAGATGTGCTAATAGGTGTAGTTATGGAAAAATGGACTGCAATAAATTGTCCAAGACCATGAGACCCCTGATTATTACATCTTTGAATGTCTGTCTTGACTGCAGGGTACATGTTCTGATAGATGTTAATGAGAATAAGAGAAACTAAGACCAACCTACGAAAAATAAGGATACCCCATTCATGGGATACAGAAGTGAGATGACTAAAGGGATGATCCCATGCGAAGCCCCAGCAGGAACCATCCTGCTAGCAATGATAATCTATTGAGAGTCCATCACACCCTAGAATATCTTTGAGGAACTGAGCATGACCACAGTTATAATTATTGCACAGGTTTTTGTAGGATTTCTGTATGCCTGGGTACTGTAATTTTACTTATTGTTTTATTAAAACTTGCAGTATGGACAAAACTTGGTACTTGTGATTGTGTCTGTGGTCGCTATCCTTGGACATTGTATCTTCTTAGCATCTCCAAATTTGAGAAAAGCACCAGAGGCAATTTTTACTCTCTGGAGCTTGAAATTGTAGCAACCAGAACCAAGCCTATGGGGATGCATTACAACGTCCATAAATTCACTTTAAATAAAATAAAAGGCCGCAGCTCCTTTCCAACTCTCCTTGTCTTTCTGACTGCATGTGGCATAAATCAGCTAATTTGTTTTAGGCACTGTCAGAAATTAGGCAAAAATGTAGTACAGATCATCTTCTATGTTCTGTCCAATCTAACTGAATGCTTGGAGGTGCCCGTTAGCACACACCTGCGAAGATTCACTAATGTTGCATCTTCCCCTTGAGAGGCAACCAGCTGGTTGCTACTCTTGATGTATGCTCAGTCCTTTACAGGTGTGTGCGTGCATGCAGAGAGCAGTAGTCAGCTGTTGTCTTGATACCAAAGAGAGAAAGAGAGAAACCCACAGGATGGTCCTCGGAGCTTGCACAAGTTGTTCGGCCCCCCCCCCCCAACGGTTGCATCTTTTCTTTGTGCAGAAAGCTGGCCATTAGGGTGAGTGCTGCATTCTGCACTTCCATATTAATACAAGGGTTGCAGTGAAAGGCAGGAATACAAGGTCTCTAGGGAAGAAAGACAGATTATTTTGACTCCTGAATAAGTCAGTATTAGACCCTTGGACTAAACTGGAAGGACTTGAATACTGAAGCATCAGGAACTCCTAGAAATGGAAACAATAAGCATCAACATGAAACAGAATTCGCTGATTAAAAACTAAAAGCATGCATAAGCTCACACAAAGTCAATCACTGAGGTCCCCACATTTTATAAAAGCCTGGTTTAAAAAAAAGGAGCAAGGCGCCATCTGTCAAACCATCTGCTTCATCCAAGTCCTGTTTCTTGCTTATGATCCCTGCACTGGGACAGGAGTTTCCAAAGGAGAAGCGCTTAGCATCATCAGAATCCCCAAATAAATATTTAATATCCTCTAATTCTCCTCTTAGCTTAGCTAGGTCAGAATTTTAGCTGGGGTCACTGATTTGGCTTAGCTGCTTGTGCACTTACAAACTAAGGGCATTTTTCATAGAAGCCCCTGAGTACTATGCCTTGGCTGCTGGGCTGCAAAAGGAAGAAGGGGGATATCCCATATCTACCATGCTTAAGACCCACGGATCTGATGTTATGCAAGACCAAGCACTTAGGAAATAGGAAAAGCAATTGGCAAAGTGATAGAAACAGATGGAATTGCTAAACTGTCCTTGAACCATCCATCAAAATGCCTGTTTAAATGGGGTGTCTGGAAAAGATGAACTCACTGATGTAGAAGAGGAGGGTGGTTGAGGTCACATTCTGTATCCTCTGCCTTTCTGCCTTGGTGGGACCTGGGATTGCAGAACAAAGTCCTGATGTCTATAGGACTGTGGGACCGAAACTGCTTTCTTTTCCACCCCTGGTGTATCAATTCCAACTGACTTTAGTTTCTCCTTGGGATCTTTTAGGCTATGATGCCTGTCTTGTCTGAAAATAGGTAAGGAGAGACCAGGGAGTGCAGCCAGGAGAACACCTTCTCATAATTATGGCAGAGGCCATGACTCAAGCTGCTGTGTTGGCTGTATCCAAGCAGTCCTGAAGACCTGTTCTGGACTTCACCTTGCCTTCCTCCTTTATCAAAAACACTGAATTCCTGCTTGCAGTCTTGGTAATCTGCCTTTAAACTTTGCCATGTTCTTCCATAAAGAGAAGTGCGCTGGCTGGTTTGCAACTCTGAGGTGCAAAATTTACTGTCAAACAAGTCTAGTCTCTTTGACTCTTTTCCTTTAGGTCTCAATGTCTGATGTCCCTTCCTCTTCTCATTAGTTGCTATCACTATTAAGGAATCTTATGTGAGGGTGAGAATACAGATGATCAAACCATTTAGAAGGGGCATGGAACCTCCTCTCTGTTTTCCTGGGACTTACAGTGAAAAGCATCTGCCATAGTGTCTTCACCAGCTCTAGAACAATTTCATTAATCAGCAGAGCTACTGTGGAAGGCACTACTGAGGCCAGACAGTCCATAATGTTGTAAGATTTCTCACATCATCCGCTTATTGTATAGCAGGCAGGATGTAAACCCCAAAGAGCAAGGCAGAGCTCTCCTCGGACTGAAATTTGAATTTGATTAAAAAAATCCCTGAAACTTAATGCTAACACTTATTTATAATAACCTAGCTAACCAACTTCTAAGAAATAACAGGGTATATACAAGGAACGAGGGAAGACCTTGCTAAAGTGCTTCAACAACCATCATATCTGGTACAAAGGAACTGAAGGGGGATGGGGACAGCTCCACCCTCTTATATCTGCACACAGTGATGCGCAGTGGCAGAAGGCACTAAAACTACATTCCCCCATGGGTGCCACTGAGGGAAAGAGTTCTCTGACACCTGTGCACGAACCTGCAGTAAACATGGGCAACCACTCCAATATAGAGTATTATCCCTGTAAATAGTTTGTGCCCTCTAGAGGTGCTCACATTGTTATATATTTTGGAAGCCTCCAGGAACCAGTCCAGGCATGAACACGTATGAAGCTTGGTCTTGCATCTTTGTGTGTATTTAGTAAACATGGTTATTTGAGACCCAACTGTGCCTGTATGGTTTCTTCATGTTGTTACTGTTGGGGAAAGGATAGCTGCAACAAGTAGCTTCTCTGGTGCTTTGTCTTTATGGGTATGTCTAGACTACATTGTTTTTTCGAAAAAACTGCCCTTTTTTCTAAAAAACTTTCCCTGCATCCACGCTGCAATTGCGTTTTTTAAATTAAATCAGAAGAACACAGGGTTTTTTTTTTGACATTGGTAAACCTCAAATTACGAGGAAGAACACCTTTTTCAAAAGAGCTCTTTCGAGAAAAGGTGTGTGTGGACGCAGAACAGGGACATTTTTCGAAAGAAGAGGCAATCGAAAAAAGCACAGGTGTCCTGGTGGCCATTCTGTGAATCGCAATCAGGGCTTTCTTTCGAGAGAGCGTCCATGCAGGCTGGCCGCTCTCTTTCAAAAAAGCAGATCTCTTTTTCAATACAGTTTTGAGGTGTGGATGCTTTCTTTCGAAAGAAGCTTTTTTGAAAGAGCTATTTCGAGAAAGCTTCTTTCGAAAGAAGCTTGCAGTCTAGACATACCCTCTGATGGGAGCTATTCTGCTGTGATAGGTGCATAACATACTTCCCAGTCAGGGAAACACTTAACCTGAAATAGGCCTATCTGACACTTGTCAAAATACTGTCATTCCCAGAATATCCCAGATGCAGAGACTGTTATGGAATCAGAGTTTAGTGTGTGTTAGGATGAACAGTTATAAGAAGAAGGAATTAACTGATAGCCGATCTGTCTCATCCCTGTATTTTGATGTTGCAATATAGCTCATTTGTCAAATACACGCCTCCCCCCACCCCACAACAGCAGACTGTCAAAACAATGGGTTAGAAGAGTTGAGCAATTTTTTTTTTGCAAATACTTTTTTTTTCCCTTCACCAAAAATGCAGATTCAGGACCATCAAAGCAATTTGTGAATTTGGAATTTGTTTCAGTCATAAATAATTTTGTTTTCCCAAGAAATGTTGAAATGGTTCAACTTTTTGCATTGGAAAGAGTTTTTGGAATGTCCCTAAATTTTATTTGAGAACATTTAAAATGTTTAAAACACCCAGTAAGTGAAACAAAACTTTTTTTCAAATAGAATAAAATGCAAAAGTTGAAAAAAAAATGTTTTGGGTTGAAGGAAGCAATTCAGACAATGGACATTAAAATCAGATATTTGCACAGCTCTATTGGGTATCTTGCTGCTGATTCAGCTGCAGGACATTCTGTGCAGACCAGGAAACATTGTGGGATGGAGGAAATCCATTAGAGAGAAAGTCCAGAGCATAATTAAAAAAAAATTCCTCTTGCTGCCCAAATAATGCTTCCTTCACTCACAGTTTTAATTTAGCTTAATTAAATTTATCCTGACTTCAAACACTTGCTGAGATTAGAAAACTTTGTGCTTCTTTTAATACCAATAACCTTTTCTCTTTGCTAAAATTTTAGGACACCCCCTTTTTGAATAATAGCATTAAAATGGACTCTCCAATCAGAGACTAACTGCAACAACCCAGTAGCCATCCCCACCCCAAAGGTAGCACATTCTTATAAATAGGATTGAAAATAAAAATTCACCAGAAAGCAATTGCAAATTCTTAGACTTGGCTTTTTTTATTACAGTGATTTTAACCCGTGTGCAGCATAACTCAGGGAGAAGGAAAGGGGATGCACATCACCTTGTGGACCCTAAATTCTGGATCCTGCTGAGATTGGTATGGTTCCCAGGAGTAACAGAGCAGTCTAAATGCTGCAGGCTGGCCAGACCCCCTAAGAACCATTCTTGTAGCAGGAAATATTGAAGCCGAGAGGTATGTCAGCATTGCCCTGTCTTCCCAACCAGGCCCTCTATGCCATATGCTGGGAAGAGCTGGCAGTGTGATACTGCTCTGGCTTGATGCCACCCAGGCTATGTCTACACTACAACGATCTATCGGAAAAGGTATGCAAATTGCATCTGCATTGGGCCAAATTTCGGAAAAGCCTCCTCCCTCATGGGAGGAGGAGGACAGGGCTTCTGAAAGAGCACGTCTGCTCTTCCGCAAAAAAAAAAGCAGAAGAGCAGACGCGTTCCCTAGATGTGGCAGAGTTTTTCTGGGATACTTCCAGTATTAAATAGAATAAAATGCTTCCTTCAAACCCAAAACATTTTTTTCAACTTTTGCAATTCAGACAATGGACATTAAAATCAGATATTTGCACCGCTCTAGTGGGTATCTTGCTGCTGATTCAGCTGCAGGACATTCTGTGTGGACCAGGAAGCATCCCGGAAAAACCCCATAGTGTAGACATAGCCCCAGAGATTCCCATAAGTAAATGGAATTCACAAGAATTCCTGCACCAGTTTTTTAGTAAAAAAAGTTGGCTGGCTGAGTGGCCCATGATTTAAACCAGTGGAGTTCATTCTCCTGTGATATTCATATATCCATTTACACCTATGTGAAGCAGCTATCTTCTGGAATAGCTTATTTCAAGAAAGAGCATCCACACGAAAGGGAAGCCTCAAAATTAGTCTGAGGCAGGCTCCCCTAATGTGGATGTGCTACCTTGATTTAGAGCCTCAGGAGGCACTAGGGAGGAATAACTTAGAATAGCCCTGGTGAGGAGCTATTTTGATACAGCAGCAGTGGATCTATAGCTATTTTGGAATAGGCGTTACTCTTCATAGAATGAGGTTTACCAATGTCGGAAAAAGCCCTCCGTTATTTCAGTTTTCTTTTTAAATAACGCAATTGCTGTGTGGATGCTAGTATTGTTTTTTTGGAATAATGGCCGTTATTCTGGACCAACAGGTTCAGTGTAGACGCACTGAACAATCACATTGCATGGGAGTAAATGAGGACATAAAGTGCAAAGCACTGGAGCATCAGACCAGTATGAGTCTTATTCTAGTATGAGAATAAGCACTCCTTCAGTACATTTGCCTTAGATATGACTTTTAAATATAATAGTTTATAAATATCAGTCCCAACGAGTGACTAACCAGGATAGCAGTAATGCTGAACAATTCTCAGAGTGGATGTTTACTAGAAGGACCACTGAGAGCTACAATGAGTGAAACAGTCTAATTAGCTGGGGAGCTCAGCCCAGGGTGCTCAATTGAAACAGGAGAGCAGAGTACTCCCATAGCTCAACCATGCTGCTCATTTTCACAGCAAGATGATTTAGTGCTTCCATTAGAATTGCCACAAAAACCTGATCAAGCTTGAAAACAAGGTTAAGAAAACTGGCATGAAGCTATGAGCCAGTGCAGCAAATGTAAAGCTCTGTTTTGTCTCTGGGATCCTGCAGAGCTAATGATCAGCAATAACAGGCAAGTATAGTAGAAGATCTCACTGCCTCATTGCTATTGTTCTGGAGCATGGCTTTATTTTTATTTTTTGAGGGAAGGTGTTGAGGACAATGCAGTTGGGCTTGAGAAAGATGCCTCTAGACCTAACCTTTTCTGCCGATGCAGTTTTGCAGCGCCAAAATATGCTAACTTAATATTCAGTCCTGTACCAGTGAGAAGTTGCAGATATGTTGTGCTGTGACTTAGCAAGGTTAAAGCAGGAGCTTTACTGGGAAAGGTAAATTCACAGCTTTCCAATGGGACATACAGCATGGACCTTAATATTGCATTATAAGTCCTATATTGTTTGTATGGCAGTATAGGTTGGACCTCTCTGGTCCAGCACCCTTGAGACTTGTCAAGGAATTTGCAGGGCCAGGGCACGTCAATGCTGGCCTCTCCACTGCCAGCCTCTGGGGTCTGCTCCTGGCTTTCACTTCCGGCTGATGGGCTCCACTAGTCTACTCCCAACCCCCAGACTCCTGCTCCCAGCCCCGGCTGCCAGGCTATGCCAGGCTTTGCTCCCAGCTGCCCCGGGCTCCGACCTCAGCTGCTAGCTCCCCTCTCCAGGGTTCTGGTCCCAGCCACTGGTCCAGCTCTCTGGTCCAGCAACATCTGTGGTCCTACTGCTCTGGTTTTTCCCTGTGAGTGCTTCAACCCCAGAGCACCCACAGGGTCCCAGACAATGCTGGGCCATGGATATTGCCAGACTAGAGAGGTTCAGCTTGTACTTAGAGCAGTGGTGAGCAACCTGTAGCCCATCAGGATAAGCTGCTGGTGGGCTGTGAAACAGTTTGTTCACGTTGGACATTCACAGGCATGAACCGCCTCCCACCCCAGCTCCCAGTGGCTGTGGCTTCCTGCAGCTCCCATTGGCTGAACCACAGGGGGACGTGCCTGCAAAGTGTTGTACAGATACATAGTAGCACTCTTAAGCTAAATAGACAAATAGGCAAAGGGCAGGAGAAAGGAAACACTGTCTCCCCCATTGTAGAGATGGGGATCTGACACAGAGAGAGACTTGATGAAGAGAGAGAGAAACTAAAAGTCATGTCTATACTCCTGCTTACATCAGCAAAACTTAGGTTGCCCAGAGGTATGAAAAAAAACACCCTCCTCAGCAACCTAAATTTTCCCAGCATAAGTGGCATTGTGCACAGCATTATATCAGCAGGAGAGCTGCTCCTACAGACCTTGCTCCCTCCACTTCTCGGGGGGGGGGGAGGGGGGGAGGGTAATTATGTCAATGAGAGAACTCTCCCATGTTTGCTTAGAGCACATATATGAGAGATCTTATAGTGACACAGTTGCATGGGTGCAGCGATACCAGTGTAAGCTCACTAGTGTAGATATAGCCTAAATGATTTGCCCACTGTCACAGGGAAAACTTAGGACTAGAACTCAGCTCTTCTTAACCCTAGTCCTGTTCCTTAACCACAAGACCTTGGTTCTTCTTTGTGCAGTAGGAGAGACATGAAAAATAGTCCTAATACAAACATTCAAAGTCTTTCTATGACAGAGTCTCAGTAGGTCTCGGGTCTAGTGATTCTAGAGTTGACTATCGCAGTGCAGCTTTGCCTCTGTAGTGCTGATAGTACAGTCACTCTATGCTGACAGGAGAGAGCTCTCCCGCTAGCATAATTACCCCATCTCCCTGAGCGGTAGTAACTATGCGAGCAGGAGAGCTTTTCCCACTAACCTAGTGTTGTCTGCACCCATGCTTCTGTCGGTGTAACTAACGTTGCTCAGGGGGTGGCTTTTCCCTTAAGTTATACTGAAGTAAGTGCTAGTATATACCAGCCCTGAGGCATCACCATTCTGTGCCCTTGGCAAGGGTCTCCATATGGGCCAAACTGAGGAGATAATCGGTTTAGGGTTGGATGATTAACCAGTTAATAAGGTAATTCAGCTTATCAACTGAGAACAGTTAAGAGAGGAAAGAGGAGAGAGAGGAAACCTAAGATATCAGGGGGGTGAGCCCTCTTCCAAGTCTTGCCCTATTCCTAGGGAGAAAGGAAAAGTTTTATTTGGGGGAGGAGTGTGGACTTCTACAGCACACTTTAAATAAAACTGTTGGCATTGAACTTCCTACAGGTGTGCACGAGGACTATTTTCAGCAGTGAAGACAGGGTGAGGGAACTATTACCCATGACATTCTCAAATGTCTGTGAAGTGGTTCAGTGAAATGGATAGCAAAGTGGAATTCCTAATGGCATAGGGTGATATAAATGTTAAAATGGCCCTTATTTGGAATGATTATCATGACTCACAAATAGCTTCACACGGCAACAACTTCACACGGCAATGCACCACCCCATCCTGCCTCCTCTCTTGCTCTCTATACAAGATGACATTGGGAAGAGCATGCAAGATTTCCTTCTTTCACAAAAGAGACTTGTAGCTTGGGTAATCACCAGTGCACCATGACAGGTTATTTTATTCAAGTAGATTCTTAAAATAAATTAAGAGGATGAAATTCGTGGTACCCAGAAATAGAGACATGAGGATTTGACTAAAATCCAAACACAAGCATAATTATGCAAAACCAGGTATAGACTTAAGATAGTATAAGATAAAGCAATTCCCCAATGCCAACATACCATTCTCCATGTCTGTGTCTAGACTGGCGCGATCTTGCGCCAGAGCTATGCAAATGAGGCTCGGCGTGGAATATCACCGAGCCTCATTTGCATAACTAATGAGCCGCCATTTTTGCGGAAGAGGCTCTTGCGCAAGACGGAGCTGTCTACTCTGCCCCGTCTTGCTCAAGAAATACCCTCTTGCGCAAAGCCGTTATGCTGATTATTTTCAGGCATAATGGCTTTGCGCAAGAGGGTTTTTCTTGAGCAAGACGGGGCAGTGTAGACAGCTCCGTCTTGCGCAAGAGCCTCTTCCGCAAAAATGGCGGCTCATTAGTTATGCAAATGAGGCTCGGCGATATTCCAGGCTGAGCCTCATTTGCATAGCTCTGGCGCAAGATCGCGCCAGTCTAGACACAGCCCATATGTTTGAAGGTAACAGCAAAGATAGAAAAAAAGTGAAGAGTACCACATGAGGTCTGGTTCATATGAAGGCTTCTGCTATTTGGTCATCCCTGGTGTTCCAAATAATAGGTTTGAAGCTGTTTATATGTTTTTTTCCATTTCACCCACATACATCCAGGACCATATCTAATTAAGTCTCAGCCACCAATTCCTATTTGGTATCCAGGAGCACAATTTGAGGGTTCTGGTTGTCCATGTGTGGTATTCCAGTTGACCAGCATTACATCTCCAACAGTTAACTCAATCATTTCCATCATTCCCTTTCCTTTTTGATACACCAATGCAGTTAGCTGTTATTGTAAGAGACCCCTAAATGTTATCATCTGTGGGTTTTCTATTTATCACAAAATACATATTGCTAGCTTCTAGACCTTACTCTAATGCTTAAAACTTAATGCTTCCAGCATATAGCCAAGCCCACTTTTAATGCATATATTTTGGTTCTTTTGCTTGGTATTACACATTCAATAACTTCCATTCTTCAAAAAAAGTGGGTTGTGCCCATGAAAGCTCATACCACCATCCACATTTTTTGTAAGTCTCTAAGGTGCTGCAGGACTATTTGTTGTTTAAGTTTTTTCAGTTACAGACTAACGTTCCCACCCCTCCAGAATTTCCATTATTATTTTATGCAGAACTATAGACCCTCCAAGGTCAACTGTCAACAAGCTCCCCAGTATCATGCACAAAGGGCTTGTGGTGAGTAGTCTCAAAACAATGCTGGAAAGGGTGAGAAGCTCATGCAAATGTCATTCTCAACTGATCATTGTCTGCTCCATACGAGGAATAAGGAGATTAAAGTCCTAAGGCTGCAGTGACTAGGGATGTAAAATCCAGTTTAATTAGTTAACCAGTTAAACGTTAAGCTTAACCTGTTAATTGATTAAATGTGGTAGGCGGGGGGAGGTGCTCTCCAGGAAATGTCAGTCTCCCACTAACTATCATTAATAAAAAATGTTTCAATAGGTCTTCGCTTCACAAAACTGCACTCACCACCCATGACAAACAATGTGTGTTAAGTATAGCAAAAAAAGTAACAATATTTATTTTAGGGTGCATCTACGCAGTACCCTTACCTCAAAATAAGCTACACAATTTGCACTACACAAACTGTGTAGCTTATTTTGAGGTAATTTCAAAATAGCTTATTTTGAAATTTGGCACTGTCATCAAATTTCAAAATAAAGCACTATTCCGACAAGTCCCTTAGTCTTCGTGGAATGAAATAACAGGTGCGTTTAAAGACACAGAATAGCTATTTTGGGATACTTCCGGTATCCCGAAATAGCTCCGCTGTCTAGACGTAGCCTTACATTGTGAATAGGAGTTAGTGCTTCTTCTAATATCTCTGATGTCTCATTAAATATGTCCTATTGGTTTCTTGCTATTTACACTCTTCAAGTCTTAAAACACAAGTACATTTTCACAATAAAACAAGGTTCACAATATTGCAGCTGGGCTCTCATTTCGCTTGAGTTTGTTCTTATATCTCACTGAATGGTGATGTCCTGTCCCTTAGATATCTGCTTTGTCATGGCTGAAACATTCTAAGAGGTTTGAGGACAATGTAGTTCTCAGAAAGTCTGGAAAGTTCCATAAAATTCTACAAAGATCTAGAACATTATAGGAGGATAGTGAAAAACAAATCCACATATGGAATACCTCAGACATGTTACCTCAAACATTTTATTTTCCCTTTTATCACTAACAACAAAAACAGCACCATGAGCCCGAAGCTCCCTAAGCAGTTGCCTGGGTCACTTGCCCCTAAATTGGGCCCTGCATTTGCTCATCTCACAGGGATATGGTGAAGCTTAATTGATCGATGTGTGTGAGGGGCCTTGAAACAAGCTAAATAGATTGAACACATATGACACACACAGACAAGTTAATTAAATACTGAGGGCTCTGTGCAGCTGTATCTTGAATTTCTTCATGATTTAAACATTAAGCATGTTACTCTTTCCTTTAAATTATGCAAACTCAATATTCTCTGTAGTGTTCCTTGCATTAAATAAGAGACAGGACTATTATAATCAATGTAAAAAGGGGATTCCGTATTCAGGCCACACAGCTGGACTCTAGTTATGTTTGGCTCTCCAGCTCCCACCCCAACTAAACACAGTCTGTGCTGCCTGGTGTCCTGATGAGGGGACTCACTAAGAGTCTCACTAAATTCTGGCCTGGCCTAAGCATTTTGCGAAGGCACCCTATATTCTTTAGGCCAGATGAGTACATGCATCTCAGTTTGTGTATTACCTTCATAGGAAAGAGGGCAGTGTATTGAAGGGAGGTGATAGAGCCACGAAGTGGAGAGCATGTGGTGAATAACTGTAATGTTTTATCTCTTCTAAAAAACCTGATCATTTGGCAAAATATTCTGCAAGGCATGGTCTTTGCACCATTGCTTTATAGTCACTCTACAAGAAGCACTAGCATAGCCCCATAGGTCACTTACATTTTCACCAATTCACCATTACTAGTTTCATGGGTCACTTAACAGTTTCACGGGTCACTTAACAGTTTCACATTCAAAGAGTCAACACAGTTAAAAGAGTGACCTGGATTCTGTTCCACCTTGCTCATCATCATCAGAGTTGGAGGCTAACTTTCAACCAGCTATATCTCACTGAAATTATGGAGGTTGCACAGGTTTCAATGAAGGCATAGTCTGGTCCACACAACCTTTATTACTGATAATGGTGGATGAGATGGCGAGAACACAGATTCATTCCCTAGTTACATTGACACAGGACTCTAGGAAAGTCTCCCTCCTTTATACTAGAACTTGGCCAGCAACACCAGTTCCACCAATCGTTGATCCTTTAGTGTAGACTCTGCCAGTTTTTACTATCATATGATGCAGACCTACTCTGAGCGTTAGTTGTACTAGTGCCAGTATAGTGATTTCCTTAAAATCCTTATTGTAGGCAAGGAGGTGGAGCCTGAGATGAACATACAGAGCTGGGACCAAGTTGGCACCATTTACAATCTTTTCAGAAAAAGCCCTGAGGGTAATGAATAGGAGGATGCAAATACTTCCTCATCCACCTCCAGAGTAGTTTCATTTGCCCAATCTGAATGCATTGTAATGTATTTAGATGAAGCCCAAAATTGTGTTCCCTTTGCAAAGAAATAGAAGATTCAAGTTTGCATCTATAAAGCTGCATGAACCCATTTAGAATAGTATAAATCGTTCTTTATCTTTTAACCAATTCCATTTCAGAACTGGCTTCCCTATGAGGATCCTTTATGTTGCTAAGTTGGGTCCCTTGTGAAAAATTAAATTAAAATAAACATTCTCAACTAAACCATTAGAAAATAATTTCAATTTAATTTTCCCATTTTCTCCGCTGTTACCATCATTGACAAGTTTAGTCACAAAGATTTTAAATCTTGATGGAATTAAACACTGTAGAATTTACAGCCCTTTCTCATGAGTCATACTAATCAAGCCAACAAGCTTCATTTTCCCCATCATTAACAACAAAAATCACAAAGCTTCCTAGTCAGTAAAACAATTTAACAGAATTCAAAGCCTCCAGGAAAAGTTAAGTGCAGAAGACTTTCCCACACAATTGATATTGTAAACTGCTAAGCTACCGAACTAGAAACTTTTTTAGTCCTTATATAACAGAGGCAGCTTCTTATGATTATCAAAGATAACCTTGCAGGGGGTTTGGACTGGATGATCCAATAAATCCCTTTCAACCCTATGCTATGATCCTATTTAGTAGTAAGTCCTTACCATCCTCATGCTATGATCCTATTTAACAACTGCCTCAAAAGAGACGTAAATGCAACTGACATATGCAGTTTCACAAATCCAAACTCACAACCTTTCAATGTAAAGGAAAGAAAAATTATTTGTTATTTAAGTAAGTGTACGACCCCAGTTTCTTAGGGTACGTTTACACTAGTTAGTCCGCGTCTACATAACAGGCAGTTATTTCGAAATAATATCAAAATACTGTCAAGCTGGAGGACTTCTTACTCTGACTCCTATAACTCTCATTGTATGAGGAGTAAGGGAAGCTGGAGGAAGAGTGCTTTATTTTGAAATAAGTGCTATGTAGGTGCTCACAATTTCCAAATAAGTGATTTTGAAATAAACTATGCAATTGACATAGCTCAATTTCCGTAGCTTATTTCGACTTAAGCCCTGCTGTGTAGAGGCACCCTCAGTTTGATTCCACTGCATTTCAAGTACCAATACGACTTGTCAATGCAATGTACTTTTCAAAGTGCTGTTTGATTTTCGGCTCTATGGCTATGAAAAAGGCAAGAAGAACCCCAATGAATGAATGGCTATCCTCTGTAGTGATCATTCTGGTGCAATCCTTACTCAGTATATCAATCCTCACCCTTCAGTACAGGGATAGACACCAAAGTTCACTCTCCTCAAGTAGAAACAGAGGAACTGAATGTGACTTGTTAATCTTGAGGTATGATTCTTGCTTTGAGTGCAGTCTATCCCATGTTCATATCCCTGTGACGTGGAAATAAAACCTCAGAAATACCTTCTGAGATAACATCTTATGAGGCTGCAAAGAAAATCATCTTGCAAAGGGGATTCACAGTCTAAAGCAGGGGTGGGGAACTTAAGGCCCATGGGCCAGATGCATTCCCTGGCTTGCCTGGATCCCCCCTCCCCAGGCCTCAGGGATCCTCCCCCCCCCCCCCCCAGCATTAGGGAGCCTGTGCTGGCACTCCAGCCCCTGCTGCCCCCCGCCCGAATGATTTTTCTGTGGGTCAGCAGCTCCCAACCCAAAAAAGGTTCCCCACCCCCGGTCTAAAGCATGAAGCTTTCTGAAAACATAATATTTGTCAAAAGCTGTTTTACTTTATTCATGATAAAGTTATTTATACTTTGAGTTGCTCACTCCTTTGGGCTCATACTCCTCTGCTTAGACCCCATATTCTCCTCTGCCTCTGTGGGTGGATGGAGGGGGGAGCCTGTGACTGTACGTCTGAGATTTTACAGTATGCTACCCTCTTCCCAGTGTCTTATGGAAACACCTTTATGAAAGCTCTATGGGGCCAACCAGACTGACAGACTCTGCTCTATTCATCATACTGTACATTGATACAGCATTCAGTGTCATCGGATACTTGCTGGGTACTGAATTATTGTTTTTTATTACAAGCATTTGTAGTAAGATGAGGGCCTGAAATGAAAGTCCATGTAGCACAGGTGTGATTTGAGGCCTGAGGCCTAGCTAACAATGGTCAAAACTTGGCTAATATGAAGCAAAGCTGTGAGCAAGAGGCTCACAGAACTTAGCATGAACAGGACTGAGAGTATAAAACACTAACTGGTAATAGGTCCAGGTGTAGAACAGTAATTTATACTAGGTATCAACTGTAAAACAATAATTGGTACTGGTCAAAGTTAAAAGCACATTGCAAATGGATGGTACCACCAGCTCCTTAAAAAAGATCTTGGTACCCACACTCCCCACAGATGCCGACCCAGGTTCAGGATAGGGTCTAAAATGACAGCATGATGGATAGAGATGTTCTAATCGAACCACAAGGTGCAGAGTGATGGGTGGTATCTAAGTAACATCAGAGGGTGGTAACTTAACGTCAGGCAACTTGACACGTCAGGAGTGATGTGTAATTTGTTTGTACCTGTATATAAAGTGGTGTCTTGGAGGGGCACCTGGCATTGACCACTGTTGGCAGACAGGATGCTAGGCTAGATGGACCTTTGGTCTGACCCAGTATGGCCAGTCTTATGTTCTTATGTTATGTAAGGGCAGTCTGTCTGACCTAGGGGGCAGTAGTCAGACCCACTGATTGAGTCAGTCCATTGTTAGAGGGTACATACGCATAGTGGTTCAGTAGAGTCTACTGACAACTATTATTGTACTTTAACAATCAACCTGGCCGGGCACCTTCGATTCTTATTTGATTTGTGGTCTTTGGGGGCTCTCTCAGAGTTTCCTTGTTGACTAACTGTGCAAGTCAACATGGCACACATGATTGAGCACACACGCATGCAGCTGACTGGTTATCATCACTGATGGAGCAGGAGACCTGTCACGACACCACGCCAGTAAATCCTGACTACTACAGCTTTATGGTAGTACTTAGACCTCTAGCTGAGATCCGGGCCCCATGGTACTAAGTGCTGTATAAATGCAGAGTAAGAGAGACAGTTCCTTCCCGGAAGAGCTTACAGAATATATAAATAAGACAAAAGGTGGAAGGGAAAGCAGAGAAAGAGACCAGGAGTGACTTACTCAAGATCAGACAGCAAGTCAGTGGCAGAACTACAAATAGAAGCAAGGGCTCCTGAATTCCAATCCCACTTTAGGTGACCTTGGACAATAAATATGCCACGCTCAGTTAGACATGAGTGGCACTCTGTTTAACACAAGCATGTCAGAGAGTCTGGCTATAGCTAGCACTAGTCTCCTTTAACAGGCTGACCACTAAATCTGGAAGAAAAAATTATTTACACAGAAGGAAAACGAGGAGAAAGCAAAGTTTGGCACAGATCCAGTAAATTAGAATGAACATATATGAAACTAGTCAATTAGCCCGTCATAAGACGGGATTTTCAGGTCTCTCCTCCACGTCGGTCTTCTCTCCTGAGCCTCCGGTCTCTCGCTCCGTCTCTCTCTCTCTCTCCTCCGCCTTCTGCCTCTCTCTCCCTCTCTCAGCTCTCCTCCGCCTTCTGCCTCTCTCTCCGTCTCTCTCTTTCTCTTCTCCCCTTCCTGCCTCTCACTCTCCCTTTCTCTTCTCCTCCTCCTCCTGCCTCTCACTCTCTCTCCACTTTCCTCTGTCTCTGTCGGGGATGCACGCTCGTCCAGGCCCCGCCCCTTGGGCATGTACGTCACCGCCCCACCCCCTTTCGCCTCCTGCCGTGGCGCTCAGCTGACTTCTGCGCCGCTCAGCCATGTGGGAGCAAGCAGCACAAATGGCCTCTCTCTCTTCTCCTCCTACTGCCTCACCCTCTCTCCTCTCTCCCTCTCTCTCTCTCCTCCACTTCCTCTCCGCCTCCTTCATTCTCCTCTCTGTCTCCTCCGCATCCTCTGTGTCTGCTTCGCTTTCCTCCTTTTGAATCTGGCGCCATTTCCTGATGTCAGAGACGCACGCTCATCCATGCCCCTCCCCTTGGCTGTTCCCTCTGGGCGGCGCTGTTGCCTCCTGCCATGGTGGTCAGCTGACTTCTGCACCGCTCAGCCGGGCCGCCGCGCGGGAGCAAGCAGCACAAGCAGCCGTTTGAGCCCCGCGCTCCCCATGCAGCACCCCCATGCTGCATGGGGAGCGCAGAACCCAAACAGCCGCTTGCGCTGCTTGCTCCCGCGCGGCGGCCTGGCTGAGCGGCGCAGAAGTCAGCTGAGCACCACGGCGGGAGGCAACAGCGCCGCCCAGAGGGAACAGCCAGCATTTCAGCATTACAGAGTCACAGACATTGGGCTACTATATATATGATATTCCCATGGACATGTAATAAACCATAGAATTTGCTTTAATCTCTTTTGTGCTGATTAACTGCCATGAAGAAAGTGCTTTGTCTTTTAAATCATTCATTTTCAGAGATCCAGATCTCCCCCACCCTTCCTCCCAAATGATTCTTTTGATTAACAGCTTTTAAATGCTCTTTCCCTACTGAGCTTTCATTCTCTTTTCCTGCACTATTTGTGTGATGTTAGTAGATGTTTCAGGGAAAACCTGGAATCATGGTCACCAAATTTCCTCTGTCCGATAGGCTCTTTATACCTCTCTATCAGGAGAATGGGGGCCATAAAGCAGGTGCAGCCCACCCCAGGATCACAGCATAGGGAGTTTCTTCTTTTGATGTAGGGAGCATGGCAAGTACCTCCAAGAGTGTTACAAGGAGGAGGGAGAAAAATGGTTCTCCTTGACCTCTGATGAAAGGACAAGAAGCAATGGGCTTAAATTGCAGAAAGGGAGGTTTAGGTTGCACATTAGGAGAAACTTCTTAACTGTCAGGGTGGTTAAACACTGGAATAAATAGGCAGGTTGTGGAATCTCCATCATTGGAGATATTTAAGAGCAGGTTAGATAAACATCTATCAGGGATGATCCAGATGGTGCTTCATCCTATTGTGTGGGCAGGGAACTTGATGAACTCTTGAGTTCCTTTCCAGATCTAGCATTCTATGAAGATGGAGAGAAAGCATGTACTCAGAAAGAGGGGGCAGGCAAAGCTCATGGAGCTTTGGCTATTCTTTGCTTCCTAAAGCACACTAAGAGTTATGGAAAGCAAAATATAAATTAAAGCACCTCTACAACACATCTAATTTACACTAGGTGGTAGGCAGGACCCCAAAGAGCTCTGTAAAGGATGCTTAAAGTTTTCTTTGCCTCCACCCAGCACAGGGATGGAGGAGAAACTCACAACTGGGGCCTTGGGGCCTGATTTTTCTCTCACAACAGTTTCATAACTATGTAATTTAACTGCCTTCAGTGGGTTTACTCCTCATTTAAGAAGAGAATCAAGCCCAAGAACCCAAATTAGAAAACATTTCAAAGAAAATGATCAATTTGGCCCCAATCCTTCATTCCCTGTGCTCCCCAAACTGCCACTGGAGTTGATGGGAATTTGGGGTGTGCAAGGAATGAAGTGTTTGAGATCCCCACTGGTAATATTTGATTGGAAAATGTGGTTAACAGATTTTGTGATTCCAAACCCAGAAGGTTTATATTTGTAACAAATTCAATAGCTGCTTGTTAAAAAAAATTGAAATGTATTAAAATAACTTTCCGCAATTCACTGTGGGCCAAATGCTGACACTGTTTTCACTGGTGGCTTTGACCCAGATTAAACTCTGGGAAGAATGAGTTAAAGATGAGTAAGGCCTCAGGTATGGCTCACTTATTAAAGGAAAAACTGAATGGGTTTGCTTACCAAGTTACACATTTATTCAAGAATGACAATTTAAAATATGGTCAGCTTTTAAATAAACTTGGTATATGTTTGTTCTAGGCTAAATAAGGCTGGTGTGTTAAATAAAATCAGCTGGTTATTAAACCATATTTCTAGAGGATTAAGTCCAGATGAAAGTAACCGGTAATTAAAAGGAAAAATAGCCAAACATTTGCAAAGCCGATACAGAGTTGATTGAAAAAGTTTCACCGGAACAGTTTTCCATTGGAAAATTCCATTTTGACAAAATCATTTTCATTTGGTTTCAGCTTTTTTTTAATCTCATGAAAGACATTTTTTCCACTAAATTTGGAAATTTTTTGTGGACCAGAAAATTGATTGTCCTACCAGCTCCATGTGTAATTCTTTATATAGTTCATCCTGCAATCCTTACTGACAACAAGATGTTACCCACACAGCCATATGCAGAGGAAGCCTGGAACAGACCCCCCCATTGTGGCAGGAAACCATCACTTGCACTACACCATCCCTGAATGTAGATATGAGGAGGGAATGGCCTCAGGTAGGAGAGTGTAAAGACTACATGCATCATGTAGGGTTGCCAGCTTTCTCATTACAACAAATCAAACACCATTTTCATACCTCTTGCCCTACCATTTCTCTGAGACTGCCACTCACTCCATGCCCCCGCCCTCTGTTGCTTGCACTCCTCTCCCTCTCTCATTTTCACCAGGCTGGGGTAGGAATATTAGGTGCAGGAGGGGATGAGGGCTCTGGGATGGGGCCAGGGATGAGGGAACTGTGGTGAAGGAGAGGGCTCTGGGCTTGGGGGTGGAACTGAGTGTTGGAGGGAGCTCTGGGCTTGGACAGGGGGTTGGGGTGTGGGAAGGGATATGGGCTCCCAGGTGGGGCCAGAAATCAGGAGTTCAGGGTACAGGAGACAGCTCTGGGATGGAGGAGGCGGTTGGGGCATGGAAAGGGGTGAGGGGGTCTAGCTGAGGGAGCAAGCTGTCGGATCAGAAATGAAGGGTTTGAGATGAAGGAGGGGGGTGAGGGGTTGGGAGTAGGGGAGGTGGCTTAAGGCTGGGGAAGGGGATTGGGTTGCATGAGAGGGTGCAGGCTGCTAGAGGGGGTCTGGATGCAGGAGGGGTTTCAGAGCTGGGGCAGTGGTTTGGGGTGCAGGAAGGGGTATGGGATGCAGGCTCTGGGAGAGGGCTCAGGGCTTGGACAGGGGGTTGGAGCATGAGAGGATGTTCAGGGTGCGGGCTCTGGCTAGCACTGACCTCAGCTGACTCCTTGGAAATGGCTGGCATGTCCCTTCGGCTCCTAGGTGGAGGTGCAGCCAGGTGGCTCCCTGTGCTGCCCCCAGCTGTGGGTGCTGCCCCTGAAGCTTCCATTGGCCACTGTTTCTGGTTAATGGGAACTGCTGATCTGGTGCTTGGGGTAGGGGCAGTGCATGGAGTGTCCCTTGCTTCCCTACACCTAGGAGGCAGAGGGAACATGCTGGCTGCTTCCCAGGAACAGTGCAGAGTTGGGTGGGGGTGACTGTCAGCTCCCCCACTAGAGTTTTAACAGCCTGGTCAGTGGTCCTGACTGGGGCCACCAGGGTCTTTTTCCAACCAAATATCCCAGTTGAAAACCGGACACCTGGCAACCCTAAATCAGTGTTTCTCAATGTGGTCTCTGGACCCACTCCGAGAAAACTGCTTCTGGGCTACTCCAGTTTGTTTACTTACCAGCTCCGCAGTGATGGGGAAATCTTATCACTACATCTTGTAAATGAACCACACTGTAAAGGCAAAACCCACAGGTGTACCTACCGGAGCCTGTGGAGAGATACAGCACCATCATAAAGATAACTCTGCACTTCCTGTGGACCTACATCATCTACACAGAACTGAGGGGGGCTGGAATACACTCAGTGAGAGTGTCCTTTTACCGGATGTCAATGGAGGGTTGGCGCAAGTAGCAGACTCAGGACCAAATTCTGAAATCTCCACTGTGTGTTTTCATTTTCAGAGCTAATGCTTCTTTGCTTTCTGCTATGAAAGATGAATGTCAGTATCTTTGAATTCTTTGCAGATCTTACAGCAGCAAACCAGTCTGTGCCCTTTATTAATAAAGGCTAAAAAAAAAAAGGGGGGGTAAGGAAATAGTGTTCTATTTCAAGCATTATTCAAATAGTGAGTAAATTATTTTAACAGCATGAAAAACTAAGTAGTGTGAAGGAAGTGGGTTTTTTTTAAAAATATCGAATTGTGATATTGTACATATCTTTTAAATACAAGTCTATTTAGGAACCTTGATGTAAAATGACAGAAGGATTTGATTGGCATGTCAATTAAAGTTGCTGAGGTATCTGTGGAAGTCAATGTGGTCAGGTGAAGGTATTATGATTAAACATTCTTTCCCAAATGTTCTCCTGAATTCTGGAATCTTCACTATGAAGCACTGAGGTTATCTGATGAGTTAGGTGGAATATCTTAGGGAACGTCTATACAGCAGCGTTATTTCAGAATAACTGATGTTATTTTGAAATAACACAGTGTGTGTGTACGCAGCAAGCCGTTATTACTCTGACTCCTGTAACCCTCATTTCACGAGGAGTAAGGGAAGGTGAAGGAAGAGTGTTCTTTCTTCAACTTCCTGCTGTAGGGACAGCGCCAAAAGCTGAAGTAAGCTATTTCGACTTCAGCTACACAATTGAAGTAGCCGAAGTTGCATTTCTTAATTTGACTTTTGCCCTGCTGTGTAGACGTGCCCATAGAGAACCGCTACTGCTGACAGGTTCCAGATTGTTCCAGAAAACATGCGTGGTCGGTGAAGCTGCTGCTTAAGGAGGTAAGCTCCCCAGCCTGTGGCCCTGCCCATATTCCACCCAAGCCCCTCTCCCTCTTCTCTTTGCTCACCATTCCAGCCAAATCCCTGAAGCTAAATGTAGCAAATGACATTTGGGGGGAAAAAAAAGACTTTTCTAACATTTTTTTAAGAAAATGGAGTATATTTTCCACTTCAAGCCCAATTGTGAAGACTGGACATGTAGAAGATACCCAATTAAAAGCACTAAATTTGGGAATAAAAAATGTCACTCAGGTTTTTTGATATACCCTTAAGTTTGTCAAAGATTTATTTGCAAAAAACTTTGAGGTGAAGGCAAGTCCGTTGTCCTGCTGAATACATTAAATGTTATGGAATACACGATGTAGCCCCTTCTGTGTTTTATATTTTCCACGCTGATATTAAATATACTCTGAAGCCTTCATAAAGTAATCATTCCAGATTGCTACCTATTTAAACTTGTTGAAACAGACATTATTTTAAATTAATCATCCAGAGCGATTTAGTGTGTTCATGACAAAGTTCATTGCTTTTAGAAAAAAGGAATACTGATTTATTTTGTGTGATTTTCATAACATGATAGATTAATGAAATTTCACTATATGTTTGTTAAAATACGTTTCCAAAGATTTTAGTCATAACAAAGGATTTTAATATCTTAGTAAAGGTACTGATTTTGGTGGAGGGTTCTCTTAAAACTAGTTCATCAAATAGTCAGAAATAAAAGAAAAGTCATTTGTCCAGCTATCTCGAAGAAAACAAATGTCCCATTAAGGGCTCTTTTCAACAGGAAAGTAAAAGGAGAATAGGGATGGATAGAAAGGATAGGAAGATTTTGGAAGCAAGTTCTTGTACTATAGTAATTAAAATTTAAATGTGTATTTGAGATAAGGATAACCTTTTGAAGAATTTATTTAAAAAAAACTATATATCTGAAGGTCCAAGCATTTGCGGCTAAAGCCGAATACTCAGATTATGCATCTAAATATCTCTGCAAGGATTTTTAGAGATGTGATTTTATAATCTTCAGCAACAAACTAATGAAATATTTGAAGCAAATTTTAAATTAAGGTCCTGTAGACATAGTAATGCATAACTGTTTTTGTCAATACATTCAGGGTTGGTACATGCCTATTAAATGATTTCATTACCACTTAATGGCTCCTTTCACAGGTTCAATGTTATGCTAATAGACCTGACAAGCTGGAAGGCTTTTCAATTTTAAGTTAACAGATCCACTTCTGGGGAAGACTCACCAGTCTGCAAGTTGCAACAGCCTGTTGTGGAGCTTCAGGAATGATCAGAATAGAGGTAGGAAGAGGAGAGAGGTTGAGCACCAGGATCCAGGGAAGGCATTGCTTCCCCTTGCCTCTTATACCTCCACTCGCCCATGCCAGAAAGTATAGTGAATTTTTAAGAAATGGTTTATTGAACGACTTTATTGCTAATTGGGCTTTTTTTGTTGGAGTCTTTAAGGCCAGAGGTTTGATATGTCTGTTTATGCTTTAGACCTGATCCTGCATTCCTTACACATCCAGAAATTCTCCTGCACAGATCAGCTATTTGTGCATATACCGTAAAATCTCGAGTATAATGCGCACCTATGCATAATGCGCACCTACCTTTTAAACGTCAGAATCCCAGAAAAAACTGAACCCGACTTTGCCGTATTTTGTCTTGCCTTTTTGTATTGCTGGGTAATCACGCGTGAGCGCATGAGTATATAGTGCGCGGCGTTCCATGCTCTTTTTGGGATGCCATGAGTTGTCGGCGATCTTACACGACCGCTGAAAAACTGAAAGTTGTTACCTATGCTGAGGCTCATGGCAACAGAACTGCCAGCCATGAGTTTGATGACATGGCAGAGTCTAACATTCGGCTTTGGAGATGGCAGAAAGAGTGCCTGCAAGCGCTGCCTCGGATGAAGATGGCTGAGCGAGGTAAAAGCGCTGCATATCCTGAGTTGGAGGCCAAGTTGGTTGAATGAATTGCTGAGCGTAGACAGCAAGGCGTTGGTGTTAGCATTGCAGAGGTTAGAATGAAGGCTTTGACCATTGCCAAAACGTGCGCTAACACAGCTGGGTTTAAAGCTTCGTATGGCTGGGGCGATTGGTTCATGAATCGCCATGGCCTATCGGTCCGACGCCGAACAACAATCACACAGAAGCTACCCATGGACTCAGACACCAAGATACTGCAGTTCCAAAAGTTTATCATAAAGCTATGGAAGCAGCACTGCTACGACCTTTCATTAATTGGTAATGCAGATCAGACACCATTAAATTTCGATAATCCCTACGACAGAAAGCTTGAAGTGAAAGGTGCCAAGACCATCTCCATTGCTACCACAGGCCATGAAAAGTCTAGGTTTACCATAATGCTTGCTTGCATGGCCGACGGAACGAAGCTGCCTCCTTATATTGTGTTCAAGTGCAAGACAATGCCAAGGAATGTAATATTCCCGAACACCATTCACGTGCGTGTTCACCCTAAAGGCTGGATTGATGAAGCTTTAATGTTTGATTGGCTACAGACGGTTTGGGCGAAGCAGCCAGGTGGACTTATGAGAAAGCAGTGTCTAATAGTTTTGGATGCATTTTGGTGTCATTGTATGCCATCCGTCAAGAAAAGGCTTCAGCAGGACAAAACAGACTTGGCAATTATTCCTGGTGGAATGACCAAAATGTTGCAGCCGCTTGACATGACAGTTAACAAGCCAATGAAAGATGCACTACGCAGGAAATGAAACACCTGGTTCTTGGAAGGTGAACATACATTTACTGCAGGTAGACGTATGCGAACACCAACGCTGCAAGATGTTACCCAGTGGATAGCGGATGTCTGGCTTGAACTTGATCCCGCTATGATAAGGAAGGGGTTTCTGAAATGCAGCATCTCTAATGCTATGGATGGCAGTGAGGATGATGCCTTGTGGATGGATCCGAGCGACGATGAATCGGCCGAGGGCAAATTACCGGTATGCGAAGATGAGAATGATTTGTATTACCTGGATGAAGATGTCGAGGGCTATGCCCTGGAAGATATTGCTCGACTGTTCGAGGAAGATTCTAACAAAAGTGAATTCGAGGGCTTTGAAGATGAGTAGAAGATCAATTAACATACCAGTATTTGCTTGTTTGCACTGTAGTGTTGATTTCATTTGTTTAACTTACCTTTTTGAAACTGTGTATATAGTTGTTTGTCGATGCTAATAAAAATAAACTTAACCTCTGGCGTCCAGCGATTAAATAACTGCTGCGGAACCACCAAATGAAAACTTAAAAAAAAACCTCCTATGGATAATGCGCACCCTGACTTTAATGCTAAAAAAAATGGGAAAAAAGTGCGCATTATACTCGAGATTTTACAGTACTTTGTGTATCTGTATGTGTGATTAGGTTCTCCCACATTTCTATATACACACACAGAAACAGTTTGCCCCCTAATGTGTGGAACAATTTGCCCCCTGATGTGCGGCATTTATTTCCTCCATTCATTTAACTTATTTGCTTAGAAAAAGGTGATCAAGAAAATTCTCCAGCATGACAGAGCATGTTATTCTAGGGCAGATTAGGGATTGAAGCGGAGGCAACGTTATAGGATCATACATTATATAACTAACATTCAGCGAAATAAAAATCTCATTAAAAAACCATTATAAACATTCCATGCATTTTTAAACTCTGCTCTAATTAAATTTTTAAAACCAAAGCAGTTTGTTGCATACTGAAGTCACTGTATTTTACGGTAAACTCATATATGTAAAAACTTAATTTCTCAAGTCTTACAGTCCTCCCATAACTTGCATCCATTCCGCTACTCTAGATTAGACACAAAGGGGTTGTGTTTACTAGATGTGCTTACCTGGTTGTCATTTAATGCAAATAGTGAACATATTTTGAGAGGCTAGTGAAGACCATCCCCAAATGTCTGCCTTGGACTACAAGCATTTATGCATTACCATATAAAGAGCACCTGCATAAATGTTCATCTGTTGTAAACCACTGTCATGCCACCAAACAAGTCCATGGTCCTTTGGGTCTAAACTCCACAGTTCAGAAAACACAAGCACACGCTTAACTTTAACCATGTGCTTAAGTCACTCCCTGTTTAAAAAAGAACCTGGGTGTGTGCCTAATCATTGAATTCAGTAGGACTTAAGCATGTGCTTAAGTGCTATGCTGAATTAAGTTAGGGCCCAAACCAAGACTAGGAGCCTGATCCTGCAGGCCTTCCACAGACAAAACTCCCACTAAAGCCATCTCTGCAGTACTGCAGCTAAAATAAATGTCTTTAGTATTCATCTTTGACAGAACTAGTAACAATGCAAGTGGTTAAATAAGTCATTTTGGGTTTTTTGTCTCCTTTCTTGCACAGTGGAATGAGCTTAGCCAATTTCCGCACTTTTGATAGAGTGCTCACTGAACAATCCTATTAGAGGAACATAAATTGAATGGGCAGCCAGTCATAAAAATAATTGTCCAGCCTTTATCCTCTCCAGCTTATTTGTGAGAATTTGAAGGCGAAAGTCCCATTAATGCTAAGCATGAGCTGATTCGCCAAAAATTGAATTAATTTGATTTATGAAGTCATGTTCAAAGGCAAAATGTTGCTTAATTCAAGATGTATTTTGACCCCCGATTATAGGGCAGGTGTGTTAAAAGACAATTAAAACACTGGGCCCTACTTTGGAGGTCCTATATGACTGCATGACTACAACAGAGACTGCACCACCTCTATAGCACCAGCAATAATTCATCAGCATATTGTTTGCGATATAGCAGTTTGGACTAGTGGTCTGGTCACAGGAGTAAGTCAGGAATTTCTGAGTTCTAATTGCATAGTTGACTCTTTCTGAGGCTTTGGGTAAGTTAGCTCTATAACCTCTTTGTACCTTGGCTTTTCCATGTATATAATAGAGATCATGTATCTACCGTCCAACAACTGCTCAAGCTAATAGTCAGATATTCACATTCAGTGTGGCTTAAACCACAGAAATTTGTATCAGCAATTTTACTGGAGTAGAGAGGAAGCCATAATTAAAGATAGCTAAATATATACACATACCGATATAAATACCACAGAAAGCGTTACTAGGCTGCCACTAACACTTAATGTTGGAAAATGCTGCATGATTACCTGGATTTAAAGCATAGTAGAAACTTATTCTTTCTTTGGGTTCCATTAAAAGAAATATCAATGTAAAAGGCTAATGAGAGAAAATGAAGTGAGCTTAGCTCCAAGAACAGAGGTTTAGTCAGTTAATGGTTTTATATCTTCTAAAACTGTGGTGTCCAACCAGTAAGACAGTGGTCCTGATACTCTGTTGCCCTGTATGGTATGCAGCCATTTATCCCAATAGAAAGTGAGTGTCTGACTTGGACACTGTACACTCACCTGCACTGTTGTAAACAGCATTGCCAACTCTCATAATGTTATCGCAGTAGTGATTTGGGGGTGGATGTGTTACCTGTCTCATGGAAACATGAGGAAAAGTGCCAACCCATACATTTTCCCTTATAAAATGGCCACTATCTCCCACTACTGTCAATGGGGCTGAAGCCAGCCAGATGGCTACCATTTCCTTCTATCTGCTTGGAGAAGTGAGGGTGGCCTTGGCTGTCACCTCATTTTTTTTTTCCAAGGAGATTGAATTCATGTGCACAGGCTAAATGGCTACTGCTCCCCTGTTTGGGGGGGCTTACGGTAATCAAACAGTAAGTGTGAAAAAACAGATTCCTTTTTTGGAGTGGGGGAGGGCAGGTTTAGTGCCAATAATATCAGAAAATCTGGTCACTCTAAGGGAGCTAGACAGGACACAGAGAATTGTGAGGAGCAGCGGGAATAGATTTAGATGGGACAAGGGGACGAGGTGAAGGGAGATGTGTGGTGCAGTAGGAAGATGACAGGATGGTTGGCAGCTGGGGGCTGTAACAGTGTTGTCATCTCCTGTGAACTAACTTTGAGCGAGAGGATTTTAGTGCCTGCAGGAGGAGCCATTGTGATGCTATGAAAAGCTCCTGGGATTCTCAGGGGTGAGCATACAAGCAGAGCTGTGTAGGAGAGCTGAGGATTCAGACCTACCCTGCCACTGTGTTCTGCCTCCAGGTATGGTCCTGGGGCAGTGAGCGGGGGAAGCGTTGATGGTGGGTCCCAAATAAAGAAGTCTCAGGAAAGCAAGAGGCAGTAAGATGTTGCTACTGGGTAGAGACAGTAACAGGGATACTGCCATCCATTTGCTCTCTCAGAAGTGAGGAGAGAGTAAATGGAATCGCCATTTGGACAACCCAGGAGAGACCAGCATTTTTGTGTTCATTAAAAAGTTGACTTTTGAACCCAAAATTATCCCACATACATTTGCCAAGGAACAGACGGGAATTAGAGACTCAAATGATAGGCTGAAACACATGATTTGATTAAAAAAAAAAAAAAAGAATTTAGGCCAATCTCATGGTTGTGTGTGGGGGGGGGGGAGGGGTTGGAATCTAACTCTCTTAAGATTGGTAATACAGCATAAATGACCACACAAGGTGTAGAGCAATAGAGAATGTGGCCTGCAGTGTCTCTCTCACAGAGTTTATAAGCTACAACACACCGAGAAAGGTATCACTTTTATTATACAGTTTGGGGGTTACAGATTTCTTCTGTAATAAATTGCAAGCATCTCTGGGCCAGGACTGTCTTCTCATGCTGTTTGTACAGCACCTAGCACAACAGGTACCTGGTCTATTATTGTGTTCCCTACATGCTACCACAATACAATAATTAAACTGTAATACTAATATACTGTTCACTAACTTTTCCTAAGGTTCCTGTAAACATCTCACGGTATCCGTCATTATGTAAATGATATAGACTTATTTTAAGAGAGAAACAGAGTCCTAAGCAGAAATGCAGAAAAGAACAAAGATTAATAATATAGGCCCATAATTCTAATACAGAAATATGTAAGGCCCAATTTAACTTGAAGTATTGTGGATTCTACAATATTAGGCTTCCAAAGTTTGACCAAGAGAGCCCTGCTGTGTGTATGGCTGAGAGTGGGCAATGCTGTCAGTCTTAGAAGGCTGCACATTGTCCCATGTTACTGCTGTCAGCCCTGGATGGCTAACAGCAAAAAATCATGGAGAAGTAATAATGGGCTATTATTGCCACAAAATAATCAGATTCATTATTGTGACGGACCCCCCGCCACACACACACACACTTTATGAAATGGACTTTGGTCATGAATATACATAACTCAAAGGTGCTTTGAGTGAATTATTCTGTGTAACCCAACAGTCTTCATGTCATGAGCAACTGGTTCTGTTTATCGTACTTTAATATAGCATAATTTGTGTATGTAAAATTAGACATATGGAGTGGGGAATACTTTGTGGGTTTAAACGTCAGAATGAGAAACATGGAGGGTGTTACTGTTAAGCTCTTTTGTCCTTAAGTCTGAGCAGTGATTGGTATGGAGTGGCCTCAATTCCTTAACAAAAAGAACAGGAAAGCAGAGGCCTTTGTCTTTTGGCTGGGCTGCACCTCAAGGAAAGGAGCCGAGGGAGTGGCGGGGGGGGAGAAGAGAGAGCCCTGGTTTGGAGTGGCAGCTGGAAAAGAGGTTTTAGGGTGAGTTTGAGCTGAGGTTTCAGTGTAGAATTAGCAAAGCATTTCTTTCTTTTGATTTGTAATCTGCTTTGCTCTGCCTGTTCTCACTGATCACTTAAGTGACCAGGGGAGAGGGATAGCTTAGTGTGTATTGGCCTGCTAAATCCAGGGTTGTGAGTTCAATCCTTGAGGGGGCCATTTAGGGATCTGAGGCAAATCTGTCAGGGATGGTGCTTAGTCCTGCTGTGAAGGCAGGGCACTAGACTCGATGACCTCTCAAGGTCCCTTCCAGTTCTGAGATGGTATATCTTCATATACTATAATCCTGCTGCTTCTACTTAATAAAAATCACTTTTATTTTCTATCAAACCCAGTGTAAATAATTGTTACCGGGGGGGGGGCAATCAGTATGTACATTCCCCCTTTCATTGTTAAAGGTAGCTTACCCTTACCTAATTCTTTGGGGTCTGATCCCATTTGGGGAGTGGTATCTCAGGAAGCTAGGCCCTAAACTGCACTCTCCTTGGACCTGAAGGGGTTTGGCGTTTGTACTGCTTCTTGGTGGGGGCAGGGACCTCAGCTTGGGACTTGGCTGAGGGAGACTAGTGGAGCTGGCCCAGCAGGACCGAGCGGTGAGGCGCCCCAGAGAGCAGGAAGGCGAGTGGCAGTGGCTATGTTAGCATGCCAGTAGGCACTCCTGAGGGGTCATCTGTGACTACACCCCGTCACAATTATTTTCTGCAGCTTTCCATGGCTTGTCTGTCAAAAAATTGTGGGTGAGTTGCAATCACCCCACAATTCAAATAGGGCCTTAGAAAGCAATTATAGATAGAAAATTAATTCTTACAATTAACAGAAAAAACAGTAACTATTATACTACTACTTAAATTTAGCTGCTAAGTGAACACAGAAAAAAAAAAAAGTCAGCATTTCCTATTTGTTTGTTCCACATACAACCCAGAGACAGGAAAGCATCCCCATTTAGGTAAACACATAATTAGTCTGATGCCCATGCTCAAGTCTTACTGAAATCCATGGGAGTTAAGCACACATATTTAAGTGCTTTGCTGAACAGGGATGGTCTCAAGCACAGGTTTAAATGCTTTGCTGAATTGAGGCCTAGCTCTAGGCTATTTTAAACCTACTTGTATTTGTTTGGAGCTTTGTTTACACTTAAAAGTTTGGCTGTGCTTTAAACTGAAAGCGTGGCCATGACATGAGCACTGGGAGAGAGTTTTTCCAGGTCTCTATCTAAACCACCTCCACGAGGGGAGTAGCTAACAGTACTAGGAGCATGGCTCCCAGCGCTGTAGCCTGGTTTACACTCCTGAGCCAGAAAGTTACAGTACTGTGAAGTGCCAGAGTAGACTTACAGTGCTGTGTAGATATACCCTAACTCAAAATAAGATATGCAATTTTAACTATGTGTATGGTAAACTCAGGCAGTCCATGGTATTTTGCTAAGAGCCCCTCTTCAATCCTAAAATTTGAGACAGGCCTGTAACTTAACAGCATGGACAGTTAGCATGAGTAGAGGGACCTTGGGAACGCATAGTCGCCCTGGCAGCCACATTCCAAAGGGCCTCACCAAATAAGGTCGTCTGGCACCAAAGCAACCTTGTTAATGTTAGTGAGTGCGATATGTTATTGTTTTCCTTTAATCTAGATAATGGGCCCAGGACCAAAGGATCATGCCAGCTCGAGGCAGCATCATCCTCCTGTAGACGCATCATAACTTATATAGACAAAAGTTACCATTGAATGGCCTGTTTTGTTTATGTTGGCTTACTTATCTGTATTATTGATAAGCTGTTTAGTTGGCGATGGGCGGAGATGCTGTGTAACCTTTGTAGTTTATTGGCTTACGTGCTCATTTTGTCTTGCTGCTAGAACCTATTGAATTGCTTCCCCTCTGTATAATCTATTGTAATGTTTTGCTTAACAAGTATGCTCCAGCTTCACCCCTGGTTTCACTGCATCCTGACTTGTTTTCACTGCATCCAGAACTTATTCCCAACACTATGCAAATTGTGTCTCTTATTTCAATGCTATTTTGAAATAGCGCCAAATGACAAAATAAGCTATCTACACAGCACCAAATTTTGAAATAAAGCACTATTCCGAAATGTCCCTTACACCTCGTAGAATGAGGTTTACGGTGGTGTTAGAAAGGAGCCTGAAATAACAGGCTTGCTGTGAAGATGGGGGATAGCTATTTCGGGATACTTCAGTATCCTGAAATAGCATTGCAGTGTAGACATGCCCTTAGCCTGAGTAAGTTATTCAGAATCATTTACAGAGTAATTTATAATGAATAAGACTCACATAACACCAGTAAAGTTTTACTCTAAATTCTATGTATTTGTTTTCCAACTAGACTAATCCTGTCTCCTTATTCTCCAGTAGAAGGTTTTTTTCTTTAAATGGAACTCCATCAGGAAAACTGTGGACAAAATGGAGAAAGTCCAGATAAGAGCAACAAAAATTATTAAAGGTCTAGAAAACATGATCTGTGAGGGAAGGCTGAAAGAACTGGGTTTGTTCAGTTTGGAAAAGAGAAGACTGAGAGGGGACATGATGGCAGCTTTCAATTCCTGAAAGGGTGTTACAAGAAGGAGAGAGAAAAATTATTTTCCTTAACCTCTGATGATAGGACAAGAAGCAGTGGGCTTAACCGCATTAACTAGAGCAAGGGAGGTTTAGATTGGACATTAGGAAAAACTTTCCTAATGGTTAAGCCCTCGAAAAAATTGCCTAGGGAGATTGTGGACATATTTAAGAGCAGGTTAGACACATCTGTTAAGGATGATTTAGGAGATGGTGTTTCGTCCTGCGTTGTGGGCAGGGGATTAGACTTGATGACCTCTGAGGTCTCTTCCAGTTCTAGTAGCCTATCAGTCTATGTAACTGGAGTGGGCCCTTTCCCCGTTGATATGTTTTTGGCTGCTTGGCACTGGCAGAAACTGACTTACGACTAATGATATCTGCAGATCAGGTATTTCTTTGCTCCTGCTATCTCCCAGCATTGAAAGAACAAGTGGAGACCATCAGTAAAATTTAGTTATTACTGGAGGTCATCAGTAAAATTTGCACTTTTACAGGTAAATTTGAATTGATGGCCCCCCAGATGCTGCAAACCCCTTGTCTGAGTCTGTGGAAAAAGATGCAGGACCTTGAATGAAATTTAAAAAAAAAAAAATAGAGACAGCAAGAAAGAGAGACTTCAAACTAACTTAGGCTAAATCATGGAGTAGAGGTTCCATCCCTGAGCAGGGACTAAGGCCATTGCAGGGTCTGAGCATAGGCAGCTTCCAGACACTGTCAGCCCCTCAGTCCTGCCTCCCACAATTCATCTTCAGTGTCATTGGCAGTGAGGACTCAACAGGCCCCTGTCAGCCCAGGCCATGTTTCCTGCACCAAGTGCTTCTATAGGGGTACACTTAGCCAGCTGTGTAAAGGTCCATGTAAAGAACTCCACAGAGGAAGCCATTGACAATACAAAGGCGCTTGCATTGAGTATGCATAGTTCCTGGCTTTTGTAATCTGTTCTAGACTGTGACCTCCTGGCAACATGTCTATGAGCTATTTACATATATGCAGACAGGGCACATTCCTGCAACACCTCCAAAGGTGGTTCTACCTGTGATGGAAAGATTCTCTGTTCAGAGGATATTAACAGAGAGTGGTCTTACACTTATCTTAAAGGATCTTCTATGCTACTACAGCCAGTGTAACAATTAATCAGGTCACGAGACCCTAAATTCACACTGTTAAAGAAAGCACTTTAAAAAAAACAAGGCAGGGGAGGCCTTAAAAGGTTGGACAGACAGCTGTCAGGGATGAGATGGTACTTTGTCCTGCTGTGAGTGCAGGACACTGGACTTGATGATCTCAAGGTTCCTTCCAGTTCTAGTGTTCTATGATTCTATGTAACCGGAGTGGGCCCCTTTCCAGTTGAGGATACTTTTTGGCTGCTTGGCACTGGCAAAGGTAATTAGCTGTAAGTCAGTTCATCTGCAGATCAGGCATTTTTTTTGCTCCTACTGTCTTCCAGCATTGAAAGAATGTGAGGGCCAGAAGCCCTTGACAAAATTTGGAAAAAAGAGATCAAGTAAAGGATTGACAAGTTTGCAGCTTTACATAACAGTGTTCTTCTGTCAGGGCACCTTCATGCTGATGCATGTACCAGACAGTCCAGCTGACCCCATTTAAGAGTATAATGTCAGGACATAATTGCCCAAGCATCCTCCCACATGCCTTCATTTTCACTAGCCCAACCTGTCCTTTAAGTTCTACTAATTTCTTTGCTTTCCTCCAAGGAACTAGAACAAGTATTAAACTAGTCTGGCCATCACAACTCTTAGCTTGCACTGATCAAACAATGTATGTGCAGTAGTCATTATGGCTACATCTACACTGCAGCGCTATTTCGGGATACTGGAGCTATTCTGCATCTTTTGAGCGCGCCTGTTATTTTGAAATATCATGGGCTCACTATTCCGATGTCTGTTATCCCTTACTCCATGTGCAATAAGGTTGTTTCGGAATAGCAATTTAGAAATAAGTGCTGTGTAGACAGCGCCAAATTTCAAAATAAGCTATTTTGAAATTAACTCACAGTTACACAAATTTGCAGATCTCAAATTACGTAGCTTATTTTGAGCTACAGGTGCAATGTAGATGCATCCTATAAAGCAGCCTTTTTGGAGGGAAGGGGTTATGACAAGCCTTGATTTTCTTGGAACATATGCTTTTATTCATAACCATAATACTCTAGAGGCACAAAAGTGCTCAAGTCACTTAAAAGCTTAAGTTTCATTTTCAAAATTAACAAGCAGCAGTTTGCAAGGTTTAACATTGCTAAATCTTGTGCTTCAGGGCTTAAGCCACACTCTGGTAGAGACCAGGATATTTGAGAGAAATATCTTGTCCCACATCTACTTACTGTAGCACTCTTTTGCTTTCCTCTGACATTTTGAGCATGCCACTGTTGGAGACTGGATTGGGTGGAAGTTGAAGACGACCCTGGGGAATTCTTCAGTGGTCTCCTTCCCATGGATCCATATGATGAAAATGTCATCAATGTAGTGTAGAGTAGAGTAACACTGCTAGGGGTCGGGAGCTGAGGAAACATTGTTCAAGGTCAGCCATAAAGATGTTGGCATATTGTGGGACCATGCAGGTGCCCATAGTTGTGCTGCTGACTTGAAGATATAAATTGTCCCCAAACTGGAAATAGTTGTGGGTGAAGACAAAGTTGCAGAGCTCTGTAACCAGGTGTGCAGTGGCATCATCAGGGATAGTGTTCCTGATAGCCAGTAATCCATAATCATGTGGAATGTTGGTATAAAGAGTGTCTACATCCATGATGGCTAGCATGTGTTTTCAGGAAGATTACTGATGTTCTGTAGTTTCCTCAGGAAGTTGGTGGTGTCTCAAAGATAGAGATAATTAGCAAATAATCCTGCTTTAAGTGTGCCAATGTCTGTGATGGGTCATCTGGGATTTCCAGGTTTGTGGATCTTGGGTAGCAGATAGACTCGTGATTGGGAATTTGGTGTGGAGGGGGGTGGGGGGAAGGAAGGTATTTGTGTAGATTTGTCCTGAGCTGTAGCAGGAAGTTTCATGAGCAGATTGTTTAGGGCAGGGTCTCCAACCTTTTTAAGCGCAAGATCACTTTTTGAATTTAAGTGCAATCCAGGATCTACCTCACACCCAAATACCCTTGCCCCATCTCTTATGTGCCCCTTCTCCAAGGCCCTGCCCCTGCTCATTGTCCTCCCTCCCTCAGACCAGGCAGGGACAGGGCTTTGGGGCACAGGCTCTGAGTCTTGGGCTAAGGGATATGGAGTGAGAGAAGGGCTCTGTTGGGTCTATTCCAGGCTGGCAATTCATATGTTCCTATGAGTCTAAATCCCATATTCCTAAGTATAGAAGACACATAAGAACCTAGATCTTTCAAGGAGATAGATTCCTAGGTCACTTAGTTGGTTTGAAAAATGTTATCCTAGATAAACTTTCAAACTAAACTATTCTCACACTGTTTGCTTCTTCAGCTATTCATTCTGTGTATTGTATGGTCGATCAACTAAGTTGCATGGAGTGATTAGTTGAAACCTTTAAAAATAGTGAATAAGGCATTTGCAATCTGTTTTTAAACAGATTATTCACAAAGCAGTCAGGATTTTGCAGAAAGGGTCAATGAATACCCCTTGGTTGTCCAAAAAAAAAAAATAAATAAATAAAATAAACTCCACTCCATAAACAAACAAAACTCAGTGCTTGTATTCTAAAAAATATTCTCCAAATCATTCAGTTCTATTCTCAGCTCACTTTTGTTTCCATGTACAGAACGTAGAAAATATAATCTAAAAAGGATATACAGAAAAATTGAAGAAAAGCAGCAAGAGAGAACAAATTTTAGAGGCCATTTTTACATTCATTTTTATCTTGTTGCTTTCAGTCATACCCTGTTTCCAAGTGGATAATAAGATTGGTAAGTGCATCTGCAGTGTCTGAATGGCACCCCCTATGTAGCACCACCAATTTGACATACTAAAAGATAACTTTAGTTCAAGGAGCAGAGAAGGCTCCCCTCTGAGCTCTAAGCAACAGCATCTGTCTCATCCTCTTTACAGCCTTTGGGGTTTTTATCTCCTAGAACATCTTTTGCTTTCTGCATGTCAGCCGGTTTACGTAGCTGGGGAGGATTTCTTCACTCTCCCCCACAAAACTGGTCATACTGCTGCTGGCTTAGGGATGTAAGCAGCCTGAGAAGTAAGAATGGGAACCACTTAGGACTCATCAAAAGGAACATGACACCTCAACCTATCTGTGGCTAGGTGATGGAGGGCATGACCCCAGCACCCTCTGAAGTCAGTGGCAAGCCGTTCCATTAACTTGAATGGCAACAGGTTTGCGCCTTAAGTCAAGCCAGTATGTGCTGAAAGCAAGCTGGCCTTTCAAACCTGTGCCACTGACCACAACAGTTCCTCAGAAGTCAGTCAGTGGAAGTGTTGTCATTTACTTACTGGGAAGAAAATCATGCCTAATTCTAGAGACCACTCCCTGATATAGGATAAAGGCTTCCAGTTGATAGTTAGATGCCACTTATTTTATTATATATCAGCTTTTGCACACAGCATGTATCTGCCATGGTTAATATCTGCTTGAAAACTGGAACACAGTTAAATCCCTGAGGCTGTGTCTAGTCTGCAGGCTTCTTTCCAAAGGAGCTTTTCTGGAAAAGATCTTCTGGAAGAACTTTTCAAAAGAGCGTCTACACAGCAAAAGCACAACAAAAAAGGATGTGCTTTTTTGAAAGATAGTGTCCAATGAATGTGAACACTATCTCATATTTAAGAACTGACTGCTGTGGACGGAGTGGCCACCAGGACACCTGTGCTTTTTCCTGGAAGCCAATTCTTTTGAAAAAAAAAAAAAAAAGAAAAAAAAAAGAAACCCACACCTCTTCCCTGTCCACATGCCTTTTTCTGACAGAGCTTTCAGAAAAAGGCTTCTTCCTTGTAGAAAGAGGTTTACTGCTGTTGGGAAAGCCCCTGCATTCTTTCAACTTTGTCAAAAGAACACAATTGCAGTGTGGACGTAAGTGTAATTTTTCAAGAAAAACTCTTCAGTTTAGACACACCCTGAAATGTCTTTAACAGTCCCTGCTGCCCCTCACCCCAGTGTCCCAAACAAATCTTTGAAAATTCCAGATAATCCATCTGCAGTTTTACACTAATTCCAGTGCATGCTGGTAAAAGACTTGGGGAAGCTTAGTATGGGTACCCAGTTAGTACAAATGTGATTGATAAAACTCAGATATATAAAAATGCTGGAACTAGGACTGCCAATACCACTTAGCTTTAAGTGGTTTCCGTCATATACAGGGTTTACAGTTCAGTGTCTCACTTTACAAATTATTCCAGCACCCCCATAGCTATATAAATCACTATTGAGTCTCAGTGCTTTTATTTAAGGAGCTCCTAGAATCCTAGACATAACAGCTCCCTATATACACATATTTGCTCTCTAGAAGTATGGTTTAAGTGAGTTAGACAATTTAAATTTTTGAATTATGTTTACACGTGACACCAGTGTCATGGGATCTGCAGCTGAGGGACTAGTGGTTTCTAGGTGGTGGTTTTAACCAATAACCCTCAATAACCTTGAGAGCAACCTACTTGAGAGAGAAAATGCCATTCCCTGTGCCAATATGAGTGTTGCTAACTCTTGCAATTTTATTGCACATCCCAACAAGTTTCTTAAATGCCTAGGCATAAGATGAAGTGAAAATTTTATATTTTTAAAAGGTAAATTTTCAGGCCTCATGGTTGGAGAGAAACCTGAGAATGTGAACCAACTATATCCAAAAGGCTCAGAAAAGAGAATGCAACTCCTGATGTTGGCATTACATGTACTGTAATGGAGATCAGTGGAGGCACTAGAGATGGATCCCTCTTACTCTTGAAGAAGCGAGTGGTACAATATTTTCCATGAGGGCTTTGGAGCTTACTTCCTCATCTCACCTAAAATAGCTCTAGTTCATTGACCTTTAGGCCAAGCTGCAAAGCCTATTTACTCTGGCTTTGAAAGAGAGATGGGCTTAATGAGAGGTAGTCTTTGGAAGGAAGGGAATTTGGTCAGGAAAGAGTTGAGATTTCTAGCTGTTTATATCCAAGGCACATCAAATATATGGGTGGTGGGTGCCTTTTTAAAACATTGTTAGAACATAACAAGGTGGTCAAAGTCAGAGTCAGAGGTCTCCATATGCATTCAAAAGCTTTCCTAAGTAATAAAACCTCATTAATTCCTGAAACCAGATTTTTTCCCATACTTAGTCCTAAATAGAGCCTGATGTCTTTCCCTATATAGCAAAATTAATTTAAAAAGCTGTGTTATTTAATGTTGAAAAGCCTTGGCTGTATATTCACTGTAATTACTTTGGAGAACAGCTTTGTGCTGTGAATGAGATAGCTGGCACGTTAGAATAAAATTGTAATGTTCCATTAACACCCTATTGTGCTGGATAAGGATTTAGGCAGGAACATGCTGCAATATCTTTTCTCCAAGTTAAATGAGCAAATATATATTTCTGAAGATTGAGACAGTCTAAGAATCTCTAGCTTTCCTGTCACACGATTCTGAGTGGTTTCTGTGATTATGTAGGGTAGCTTTTATATAGGAACATCAGACAATTCACAGCAACAAAGGCTGCTTTTTTAAAAATGGTAGTAGTGGTTCCCTGGAATCCTTTTTACATGGGGCAATAAACTCATTTGCAAATGATACAAAAACTTGCAGATGGTACAAAACTGCTCAAGATAGTTAAATTCAAACAGACTGAAGAGCTTCCAAAGGATCTCGCACAACTAAGTGATTGGGCAACAAGATGGCAGATATTTTGTATTGATCAACATTAAAATTTAAGCACATTGGAAAACATAGGCCCAACTATACCTATAAAATGACGGGTACTAAATTTGCTGTTACTACTCAAGAGAGAAAGATCTTGGAATCATTGTGGATAGTTCTCCAAAAACATCCACTTAATGTGCAGCAGTAATAAAAAACCCACAGCATTAGGAATCCTTAAGAAAGTGAGAGAATATCTTATTGCCTCTATACAAATTCATGGTATACCCACATCTTGAATACTGCATGCAGATGTGGTTGCCTCATCTCAAAAAAGAAATCTTGGCATTGGGAAAAGTTCAGAAAAGGGCAACAAAAATGAGTAGGAGTATGGAATGGCTGTCATGAGGAGAGACTAAGACTGGGACTTTACGGCTTGGAAAAAAGAGACAACTAATGGGAGGATAGGATAGAGATCTATAAAATAAAGATGTGTGGGCAAAGTAGATATGGAAAAGTTATTAATTTGTTCCCATAACGCAAGAACTAGGGGTCACCAAATTAAATTAATAGATAGCAGATTTAACAAAACAAAAGGAAGTTTTTCTTCACACAATGTACAATCAGCTTGTGGAACTCCTTGCAGAGGATGTTGTGAAGACCAGGACTTCAACAGGGTTAAAAAAGATCTAGATAAAATTAATGGAAAATAGGTCCATCAATAGCTATGTCAGGATGGGTAGGAATGGTGTTCCTAGCCTCTGTTTATCAGAAGCTGGAAATGGGTTACAGGGCATGGATCATGTGATGATCCCCTTTCTGTTCACTCCCTCTGAGGCACCTGGCATTGGACACTGTCAGAAGACAGGATACTGGGCTAGATGGACCTTTGGTCTGACCCATTATGGCCATTCTTATGTTCTTAATGTTAAAATGTGACTCCAGTGGAACACTGGCTCATCTTCGAAGTGCAGGAACTTCAGTGAAAGCCAGCAGCAAGACTGGAAGTGGTGAGCATTTTTCACAATTATTCTGAAATATTTGAATGATCAGCACTATACACATACAAGTCAGATAAAAATTAGGGCCATGTTTGTCCCTGCACAAAGGCAGTTTTTTGCTACTGTGGTTGTATAAAGCAGCCCCTTCAGAGAACATTAGTGAATGAAATTGTTTCAAGAATATTCGTGGAAAGTGAACATAAAGAGGACTGAGCATTTTCAAAGGAAATGTGAACACTTCAAACTGCTATTAAAGGAAGTAGTTTTGCAATGTTCAAGAAACACTCTCCATCTATGGTAAAGATGATATGTTTACTTCCTGTAGCCAAAACATTTTCTTAAAGTAGTTGCTGTACATTGCCCATGCACACCCCTAAAAATAGATCTGTATAATTTGCAAGGGACTGTATATTGTAAACTGATGTTTGGAGAGGCTACAAATTGATGTAGGTTTGACCAAAAGAAACCATAGCATAAGGTACAAAAAAAGAGATACTAGAAAACAGATAACATCAGTGTTTGAACTCAAGGGCAGGATAGTTGGATTTCTCCTACCCTTTCACTCAGCCAAAGACACAGATCTGTCATTTTAATCATTGCTTCAGAAATAATTCCAGGGCACAAAAATGTTTTGGTTGAGATCATACTTCATGGCATATGCAGTATTTTCCTAGGGCAGAACAGTGTAAGGGATTTATCTCACACAGGTGTTAGAAGGGTGAATGATCGGTAAATACTTTGAAAATGAAAAGGTGTTGTAGTTTATTGACCACATGCATCAACTACTAAGTTCAAACACTGAGCAGCATATCATTCAGAGACATTGCTGCTGTGCACAGACTTATCAGGGTTTAGAGGCGCGCAGTCTTTGGCCTAAGGGCAGACTATTCAACTGCACAGTGTTGTTACCACATGAGAAGCCTACCTCTGTGTTATTGATTCCTATTATATATCCTCACTTTGTCAGCCTGTGGGCCCTTGATGCAGTTCTTCAGGATTTCTCCTTGCTGGTTTGTAACATACATGATAATCATGGAAGGAATAAAGGTCTGGCCCTAAAGTCATTTTTCAGGAAAGCCTTTTACTGAAGTAAATGGACCAGATCTTGAGGTTTTCACTCATCCTTTTCTCAGGCAAATATGCTGAATTGGCCCATCCATCTGCTGAAGGACTTTATGGTCAGAGCTTAGACTAGAATCATCCTCTTGGAAGGAGGATCAGGAGGAAGAAAATTCTACAAGGAAGCTTTTAAAGGTCCCGGTACATATCCCATCCCTCTCCAGGCACATTCCCCAGGTTTCTGTCTGTGACCCTTGTTTATTTTTTCTGTATATGCACCTCATGGTGAAAATGGGAGCAAGCCTGTGATAAGGCAGCTACTGTCTGGGTCCTCCTGGTGGCAGGCTGCAACACAAGTTCCCCTCCCTGGGCATAGTTGATTCCTGTACATATGACAGTCCATAGAACCCTCATGACAAAACAATTCTCCCAGTTCCCCAGTAAAATACAGCAAGGTGCAGTGATTTTCCATTCCCCTCACCAGTGACTCCACCAGTTGCACCCCATTGCCAGCTCCTCTCTGACCTTCATACAAGGCTTCACTCTACAACCATCCCCCTGTGAAGCACCAGTCTCGTGGCTCTCCTGCTCAAACACAATCCAACACCTCATTCCTTTTTAGCCTCCTGGCACTGGCTCCCCAGCTCAGGAGGCTGAACAAGCAGGTCCCCTCCACCACCTTCCCACACTGATCTCCCCAGCTCTCAGCCTGTTTCACCTCCCAGCACTCAAGGAGGTCAGAAGGCTACCTCACTCTGCTGCTCTTCTAGCCCTCAGCCTCCCAGTCTGGCTCCTACACAGAAAGTTCAGCAAACTAGCTCCTCTGTTTCTCTCCTAGATAAATCCCCTCTGTTTTCCAGAAGGGCCTGCAAAGCTTTCAATAGCATCCAGTCTCTCCTAGATACCTATCAGGCCTTGAGCCTCCAATTCATTCAATCTGCTTACTGTCTTTTTATATGGCCTGTCTGCCACTGCCTTCCTTAAGCCAGCTAGGCAATCTGCTAACCAGCTACACATGCAGTGGGCCTGCTCCCTATTAAAGGGACAACTCAGCCTGGGTAAGCCCCACTCAAAGGCTCTGTTTTGTACAGGCTTTGATCACCAATATCCCTGCCTCCCAAGCCTCACAGCTCCTTAGAGTCATACCACCAGGAGTCTTGGGAAAAGGATAATATGCCCTGAGTTGTATTCTCCTTTTAGGGCAAGATCTGCCAGGCTAACGGTCCTGTCTGGCCTTGCTCTCAGACTGCCTACTCCCATCCCAGCCCATTGATGCCCCCTGGAATGACAAGTGACAGATAACACACCCTTCACTCCAAACTCCAGGGAGTTTGTAACAACTATTGGGATGTTCTACTCTTCACAGACATATAGCCAAGTGCCTCCCTGATGTGGGGAAAGGGCTCTGAGGAGTTCAGAGGAGATGTGAGCACTGTTGTGAAGGTGGATGTGTCCCTGCTCTTCATAGACCTGGGGAGCCCTCACATGTATAGATCTTTTAGACACCTCAATAACAGGCACCACAGATAAACCTAAAATATCTATTTAGATTAGAGCAAATCTGGCCCATTGACTTCAATGAGTTTTGCTTGAGGAAAGACTGAGTGAAACTGAATAAGAGCATGGATAATGATTCAACTAGCTGCTGAGCCAGCTATATGGCTCTCTGACTAACAGGTAAAACTTTTTCAAGGATCAGGAAGCTAATTATAAAACCACTTACTGGATTTCCATACAGTTGCCATTATTCGTTGTTAATGCTCCTCCCGTAAGCAAAGATTTTACATTTAATGCATTGATCAGTTATTTATCCAAATAGGTTTCAATGCAATTATTTCATATCTGAACTAATTTCTCATGCAGTTTTTGATCGAGGCTCCATTTAAAAAGAAGCACATCCAATTACAAGATAACCAATACATCTGAGAAGGGAAAAATAATCTGTATTAAAAGCCAGAGTGAAGCCAAATGACACTCAAAACTGATGAAATCCAGGACCTTAATTATGACTAATTGCAGCCGTCAAGTGGGTGAGCTGTTCGGGGGGGGGGGGGGGAGAGATGAAGGCTGTAAAAGAGACCAGAGGGGGTATCAAAGTACAGAGATCCAGAGGGCTAAGATATGGTGGAAAGTCAGAATGGCTGGAACGCTTTGGAGAGGGCAGAGCAGAATAGTGGAAAGACTGACATTTAGTATCACAGCTGAAGATTCCTACAGAAAGGCAGACAGCAAAACCATCACTGAAGTAAATTAAACTCGGAACATGAAAATAACTAGAGGTCTGGGCGTGGCTTATTAATTGCTTTCCTATGATAATTCCTCAGCAGCCCCTAAGATACTGTGAATAAGACACATCCAGTGATGAATAAGTGTGTTGCCCCAAGCCATGCTACTCTATGCCAGGACATGAAATTTCTTTCCAGATAGCAGCACCTCTCAGAGATACAGCACTCCTAGGCTACGTCTACGCTGCACAGTTATTTTGGAATAAGCTATGCTGGAATAGCTATTCCGAAATAGCATATCTACACTGCAGGGAAGCCTCAACATTAGTGCAAGGCAGGCTTCCCTATTGTACACGTGTTCTCTCAATTTAGAGCCCCAGGAGGAATAACTTAGAATGGCCCTGATGAGGGGCCATTTTGAAATAACAGAAGTGGAGTATCTACACACCTTATTTTGAAATAGCTATTTCAGAATAGGATTTATTCTTCATAGAATGAGGTTTACAGAAGTCAGAATAAGCTGTCCATTCCGAAATTTCAAAACAGAATTGCTGTGTAGACGCTCGCATAGTTATTCCAAAATAACTTTGTGTAGACACACCCCTAAAGACTAACAGAGGAATAGTCAGAATCACCAGACTTTTGTTTTGAAGTGATAGCAATGGTTTATTTTGTGGAGCATTTTGCCATGAATATTGATTTGCTATTGAAAGCAACCTTTTCACTACTGCTCTGGCTAGATACTTGCATTCTTTTAAACTGGTGATTTTAGGCCATGGGTTGATGCATTAAATGATCCAAGCACTACATTTATATACCTGCATTTGTGCACACAAATACCTACTTCATAGGAGCCATGGGGCACTTTTTTTTTGGCAAGTAAAGTTGAGACAGCTACAATTAATCATTTGGAAATTCTTTTTAACAAAGCAGGCACAAAGGCAGCTCCTGCTGACCCATTGGTTTCTCAGACACATGCTATTGGGGATATCACGTAGGCCATTTAGTTCCAGAAACATAGGACTATCATTTAAGCCAAATGAAATCTGCCTTAGTTGGCAGCAGTGTTCAGAGATCTTAGACTCTTTGTTGGCCCAGCCACAGGGAGAGGGGAAATTACACTCCAGCACACCCACCCACTCGGTATGTTACTCACTAAACACTTCTCTAGTTGTACATGACAATGCAAGTTATTATACTCCACAAGCCTAGCTTCTTGGTTACAAGGGAGTATCACTGTGTGCTCATTCTGAGCTACAGTCACACAGCTTTCATTTGGAAAGGATAGTCAAGTTTCAGTTTCAGCCCCCTCTGATATTCATTGGCAAAAACTCTGGTGCTTTCCAACAGTTTTGTAAGTGCAATATAAAGGCTTTCATAGCTCCTCTCACCAACTGTTGAGATTTGATGAGATTTCCCCCCCCCCCTTTGCCCCGCAACTGACATATAAGTGGTCAAACTGTATACTGGTCCAGGGCTCTATTAACCACCAAGTCTACAAGGCTTGGGCGTTGAGCACAGTCTTACAGGATGATGGCTGATTTATTTTTGTAGTATCACCAGAAAAAAAAGTTTCATATGCCTGCTGGGCATTTGAAAGACTGAAACACTGCGTGGAGTCCAGGGTCAGTGGGGGACATGGGTTGGTCCAAGGCTCCATGTGGCACTTCCACTTTGAAATGTACAAGAGCCCCAGCACGGGCTCTTTGCATTTCAAAGGTGGAACACCACCGCTGCGCCCCTGTCCCCTCCCATAAAACTGGGGGGGGGGAGGAGAACCGGTTTTTAAGCTAGCTCCCCCCAGCACCTCCTTTTCTTCCCTCCCCCCCCAGCTGCATCTTTCTGATAGAGGCAGCAAGGGGGGAAGGAAACGACTAGTCGACTATCCAATAAGCTTTTCCTTATCGGATAGTTGATTAGTTGCTTACATCCCTACTCAATAGCATAGGATTAATCAAGCCAATAAGCTTGATACAGTAGAAACTTGTTCATGCCATGAGAAGGAGATGTAAGTGTATCCATTACAGATCCAGTTCTGGGCCCCGTAGCAACAGTGGAAGCAGGAGCAGACCATTGGTTAGAGGAAAATGGTGGTTTAAAACCCTCCCCAGTATAAAAGGAATGATATACTCACAACACACACTCCTGGAAGAGAGCAGTGCTGTTTATGAATTAAATAGCTTCACTGATCTGTAGCTTCAAAATATCTAAGTGAATCTTGCATTGTATGAGCTGTCAATCACTATATAAAAATAAAGAGTTTTGTAAGATAGAGCCAATAAATAATGGATGCACTGCCCAAAAGGAGTATTCCTCCTTTCCAATATCCTGGCCAAAAGCACAAAAACAGCCCTTAAGACCTTGGGCCATGACATCTTTGGTTGCTGGGAAGAATATTAAATGATAAAACCACATTTTTGATTCCAAACAAAAATGTAGGAAGGATATTTATTTTGCATATATAAACACTTTATCATTCTATTTTAAAATATCTTTTGAGGTGGTTCGAAAGAAAGTTGTTTCCATAGAAACCTAAGAAAAGCAAAAAGGAACGTGATTCTTGTTAGATTCCTCTGATACGCCACTTTGCTTAAACCAATAGTGTCTCTTCTGTGGCCATTTTTATCAGTCAAAAAAACCTGAATGATACAATCAGTTAAAATAGTTTTGCCTTTTAGGCTTTATAGAGACAAGGTTGATGAGGCACTATCTTTTATTGGGCCAATTCTAAGAGATATTAGCTAATCCACTTTATCTAATATCCTGAGACTGGCATGGCTACAACAACAAGTTATTTAAGATGCTGAGCAAATAAAAGCTTTTAAAGAGGTTTCCAAATAAGAATCAGCCTGCATTATCTCAACTGTTTTTGGTTGGTGAGTGAAATACAGCACACCTTCAGGATCAGCCCCTCTAAGGACATCCTGGGACAGCCCAGTGGCCCCTCTAGCCCACTAGCCTGTTTTCTGACAGTGCATGTGACAGCTGGTTCACAGGGAATGAACAGGGTAATTTATCTAGTGAGCCATCCTCTAGCATCCAGATTATGAATCTCAGTAGTGGGAAGTCTTCTCTTCCCATTTCTAACTCCATAAATACAAGACTGCATGTAAAAATCCACTAATCATGTAACAGATTATGATGCTGTATGCCATGGCCATTTAAACTTCCAATTTGTCACAGTCTAACAGTAATTCCAAATGATTTGCCTAAATCACAGCTCTCGTCAATAGTTGAGCAAGTAATAGAGCTGAGCTTGAGTTACTTACGTTTGTTTTATCCACTGGACCATCATTATACTAGCACTATTTCTTATAAGTCCTAAAAATAACAATTAGCCAGAGAGCATTAGATTATCTTTGCTAATGAATCTCAAGTGAGCGAAACATTTCCCTGAAGAAAAGATATAAAGAGTAAGTCTGACATCTGAATCTGTTCCCAACAACGGTGCCAGCTTAATGATGGTGCCAGCTTAAGCTGCACTTCGATTCTGACTGTTTAAAGGAAGACATATTGGCCTATCTTTACTTGCTCACCAGTATCAAAAATGTAAAAATAGAACAACTCACTCAGGGGGATTGCAAAGTCTACTTTCATTAAGGTGAAATATCCATCATGTACAGTACTACAGCAAGAATGGACTTTGAAGAGCTTTAGTTGTTAGTAAGAAGACCAAAAACCCCAATACATTTATACATAGCACGTGGCAGTTACTGTGTTTATTTGGAAGCTAAGGCACCTCGGGGAGAATTCATAGCCTGTAACAGAATTCATATTGGTAATATAGAAACATTAAGGTGTTGTCACATGGCAGACTCACCTCCAGCTGGTTGGGAATTAGCTTGTTGACTCACTGGATGCCTCCCTCTAGCTGGTGTCTCCCCATGTTACTCTTTCACCACAACATCCTCTTCGGGACACTGCCCTCCCGCAGTGCCCACTCCAGTCTCTCTGAGCCCCCTTCAGGAGGGGGTGGGGAAAAGAGAGAGAAGGAAGGGTTGGTGTTTATCCTGCTTGCACTCCAGGGTCCTCCCCTCCCCAAGGTACCCTGTTCTCCTCTCAGGGAACACCCAGTTCCCCTGTACACACCTTGCCTCAGTGACCCACTGTCAGTCTTCATCTAGCCCCTGCTTCAGGGGCAAACCACAGTCTGTAATGGTCACTCATCATTGACAAAGGGGTGTGAACCTGCTGCCTTTGCCTAACCTGGCTGCTTCAGGCCCTGCAGCCTGGGAGCTTGCTTGGGCAGAGCTTCCCCAGCCCACCTGCCTGCCACCCCACCCCACCCCACCCCGTCCCGTCCCGTCCCGTCCTGTCTTGTCTTGTCTTGTCTTGTCCCCTCCTCCTTGCCTAGCAGTCAGGTCACTACTGCTCTCTTTCCAGAGTAGCAGTCAGTTCTACCTCTCCCTCCAGGAGTCCTTCTTTATATCACCCCCAGCTGGGCTCTCATTCAGAAGAATTGCCTCAGCTGGGGCTTTGCTCTCAGCCCTCACTCAGGGCTGGGGTTTTGCCCTTAAAGGGCCAGTGTAGGGCAAACGCCCTGTCACAGAAGGGTAAATGAATGATGGAATTTACATGCTCAGAGCATATTTCTCCCCAGCTCTCTGAGGATGAGTTGAGCTATGAACTGGGGAGTGTTTGGAATATAATTTGAAATATTAGGCTCGCCAATCTGACCATAAAGTCTACTAGGTTTGTCCACTACCACGGGTCACAAAAGTTAAAAGCTTCTGAGTTCTACATCAGTCGGGGAGTTTTGGGTCCCACAACAACCACCCGCACACTGTGTCTGGCACAAACTCAGACCAACCTGCATTGCAATAGGTATTAAAAATACACACAGTAAAATGCTTAAGGCAATAACTACATAAATTAGTTCAATCAGCCCAGATGGTAACATGAATATAGCCTAAGTATACCATTGTGATTACCTAGTATAACCTAGATTACTATTCTCACACCCTCCTGGTGACCTTGGGAACTTGGAGGGTGCGCCTCACTCTGCTGTAGAGCAGGGGTCTCAGTGAGAGACAAGAGCTTATGATAGTATAGGAGACTGAAGACTTAGATAGTACTTGTAATGACAGCTTAGAAAGAAAGTAAAGAAAGAGTGAGAATGACGATTGTGAACAATGCCTCACACTATCGGTCGTACAAGTTTATAGGCCTAATCACGTCATCTTTAATCCAACCCTCAAAGCCAAAAAGAGATTTCTGCACCCTCAGATATTTGTGGGTGCTCATGTTTGATTGGAGAATTAAATTAAGCCACCTCTCTGAATATGCATGAGCTGTCACTTTGTGTCCCTGTGAAGAGGGGTGTTTTTGACTAACATTCAAAGAAATACCGCATGTTGCACGCCGTTCCCGCTTTCCTAAGAAAGCAGGATGTTTATCCCTGCAAGGCAGGGTATTTTTGGGCCCTACTGATATTGAACTCAGATAACCATGTCATAACGCTGCACCTGAGACATTGGCATCAGATACCATGCATGATAATTCTGTTTCCAGGACATAGGATGTCTGCATGCTGAATTTTATATCAACATGTTGGCTTTGTGGCATAACCTGTCCCAGCCTGAAGAACTAGATTGAGCACATTTGAATATCTACTATATTCTATATGTTTAATGTTTAAATTTATAATACCATATTTCAAAAATATTATATCTACTATAGCTTACTTATAAATCAAATTACCCTACTGCCAAAGCTGACTTTTTACAGGATAAGATCCTCGTAGGCCCTTGCGTTACTGCTAAAATAGAGTGAAAACAGTGAAAAGTTTATAAAGAATATATCAGTTAGCTGGCAAGGTTAGACTTATAGGCTACAGAACTACACCTTTGATCTATATCAGTCATCTTGACAAGCGTACATACAGCTGAAAAAAAATCTTTAGGTGCCAGTGTTAGCATTAAGGATGTGGAGCTCTAAATCTCAGGCTACATCTACGCTGCAGGTTTTTGTTGGCAGAGACAATGCAAATGAAGCACTCATTAGCATTTGTTGCAGAAGAGGTTTTTGTGCAAAAACAAGCAGTGTAGATGGGGCCGTTTTGCGCAAAAACCCACCCTTTTGCGCAAGATCCTGTGCACCTCCTTTTTTGAGGCATAAAGGATCTTGCACAAACGGGGTTTTTTTGCACAAAACGGCCCCATCTACACTGCTAATTTTTGCACTAAAACCTCTTCCGCAAAAAGCATCGGCAGAGATATGCAAATGACAGTGCGACAAATGCTAATGAGCACTTCATTTGCATTGTCTGTGCCGACAAAAGGCTGCAATGTAGACGTAGCCTCAGGGACTAACCTGCATCGGACTGCTCTGATACAGAGGCAGCAGCGCGGGGTAGCAGGGGGCTCCCCAGGAAGGGAGCCAGGAGCACACTGGCTGCTGGCTCTACCCGGGGACAATCACATAGTTGTGTAACTGCTAAGATTTCATGTGTTTCTAACATCCCTGCTAGATAGCTCTTTGCCTTCTGGCTATGCACGGAGGGAGACAGCAAAATTTTTTCTATGGCCTGCACCTGATTTGATGTGTCCTGTATATTTCCAAAGGAGATATAACAAAAGCAGTAAGCTTTTTCCTTTGGCTGGATACATATTTACATAACTCCCCCACCCCATCAACATGTGAAGCCATTTCATAATCAAAGAAGCTTTCCAGCCAAGGGTTCATGATCTCAATGCCAATCAAGAATATCCTCATGCGGTTTTAATATTTGCATGTTTCCATCAGCTTCTGGGAATCATTCTGAAGAATGTGGTCAACATCCATCCCAAAATTGGGTTGACTGGATTTAGCTATATAGCTCCCCTTAATATCTGACCACCATTTTGAAGACCTACCTTTTATGTATCACCAGAACTCTGTGTATAGGTGTATGCTACATTAAACGTTAAGGAGGAAAAAAATAAGGCGCCCACATGTTTTTAAATTATTAAGCCATTTTTTTCAGCTGTTATCAAGTCTCAGACTGACTCCATGAGGTCAAAGGACAACTGTGTGTGTGTGGGGGGGGGGGGAGCTTGGGGTGCTGCCACACACCCTGGCTTGAAGTGGTTTCCATCATTTAAGGGTTTACAATTTGGTTGAGTGGCTCTCAGCACCCCCCACTATACAAATTGTCCCAGTACCATTATGGGGCAGAAGCACAGAGTCTTCTAGAAGGACTCCCCTTTGTCATCTCACAATAACCATTGGATCCCATCCCCACTCTTCTCTAGTCCCTTGCTGCAGTAGCTTCTCTAGTCCCTTGCTGCAGCCCTAACTCCTTTTGGCAGAAATATCTATGGCAAGATTTCCTTAGAGCATAATCACCAGGTGGAATTCTGTGTCTCAGGAGATATTGGCAAACCACACATCTGTGGGATCTTTTTAAGCTGCCCTAATGGCCTTTCTGGAATTAGAGAACACTTTGGTGTGTCCAAAATGCTTTCCAAACATTTCCAGTTCATCCCCAAAACAGGCCTGGGAAGCAAATAAGGTTTTGATTCTCATTTTGCATATGGGAAAACAGACCAATTGAGGTTGTACATGATAAAGAACTAGGAGTACTAGATTTCATTCCCATGTTTCCTCTCTAGTCTTTCATTCTATTTACTCATCCCATTCCTCTCCCTCCCCACACCATAAACACCAGAGCTGGGAAAAAAAATTCTTCTTACCTCAAGTAACATTGCGTCCCACATTATTTATGGAAATATGCCTATGGATAGGAATATGTTATAACTCAAATATGTTTTATGCAAAATATACCATGTACCATATTTTAAAAGTTATAATATACTGAATGGGCATATTCAATTTGTGTATATGTACCATTCCTGTATTTGAAGTTAGAATTATGAAGCATAAACCTGTTTACTGATTTAGACATGCTAAGTGAGAGTCAGTAGGGGTATTTAAGGAACTTAATAGCCCAGTATTTAGGACAATGATCTGCGAATAGTCTTGCTTTTCCTGTAAGCCTGGACTATGATTGGTCCTACAAATGCATCTGACCATGTCACCTGGTGCTGGAATCCATCTTGGATTTTGTCCTTTTCCACAGGCATGTTGAGGAATCAAACAAAGGTTTCTCACCCTAGGGAAATTCTGTATATGGCAAGGGAAGTAAACAATAAGGGACTTCAGCTGGCTTTACAGACTGCCTTCCCACCCCAAGAGGGTACATGAAAACACCTGGAAACAAAAGGACTGTAACCACAGGGGTAGAGAACTGCTGTCAGAAAGGACATCTCTGACCTGATCACAAATAAGAACTACGGAGAGAAATTATGATTTGTAACAAGTTTTCTTAGTGTATTAGGCTTAGTTGGTGCATTTTCTTTTATTTTGCTTAGTAACTGTCTGCTACAACTAGCAATCACTTAAATCCTACTTTTTATATTTTATAAAATATAAAGTAAACCCAGTGTAAATAACTTATCTGGGGAGAGTAAACAGGCTTATCTCTTTCAGTGATAAAGGAGGCAAACAACTTATGAGCTTACTCTGTATAAACTTTATGAAGAGTAAGACAGATTTATCTGGGGTTTGGTCCCATTCAGGCTGTACATTTGGGTGCTGTGTCAAGTCTTTTTCACTGAGCCTTCCCACAGCTGAGTTGCTTGCAGTGGCTGCATTGCTCTGCTGCAGGCTGTGACCCCCAACTCTGTGCCATTGCTGGGGGAGAGCAGAGATTCTGGCCCCGCAGGACAGGCTCAGCAGCACCCCAGAAGGCAAGTAGGTGGTCTCAGTGGTATTTTCAGCACCTCATGATAGTTTCAAGGTGATATTTGATACCGAACCCGTCACATGTCCCTTCCCCACATATATATGTATGTACATATGTTCAAAAAAAGGGAAGGATTGTCCAGTGGTTAGAACAGTTGTCCAGGAATTGGGAAACCCAGGTTTCCTCTTTAGGACAAGAAGCAATGGGCTTAAATTGCAGCAAGGGAGGTTTAGGTTGGACATTAGGAAAAAGTTCCCAACTGTGAGGGCAGTTAACCACTGGAATAAATTGCCTAGAGATATTTAAGATCAGGTTAGATAGACATCTATCAGGGATAATCCATTCTAGATGGTGCTTGGTCCTGCCATGAGGGCAGGAGACTGGACTTGATGACCTCTTGATGTCCCTTCCAGTTCTAGTATTCTATGATTCAAGGAAGGGAGACACTTTTATATTCTGAAGCAGCTGTTATGATCAGGTGGACCTATCCCACATTATCAGGTTTGTTTGAAATCCCGCTCCTACCCTGTTTAGACTGTAACCTCTTCAGGGCAGACACTATCTCTCACTATCTCTATCTTACATAGTGTCTAGTACAACGGCACCTTGATCTCAGTTGGTGCCTAGTGTCCAGTACAATGGCACTTTGATCTCAGTTGGTGCCTCACAATACAAATAATGCAGCACATGTGCAGCTACGTCCTGAATGATGTAATCAGGGAAGAGGGCGGAAGAACTTCACTAAATAAATCAAAGATCTAAGATACCAAATGAGGATCTAAAATGAAATAAAAAGTTCTTCTGGCCAGAGAATGTTGGATTAGCTTCCAAAGAGACAGATTTGTCATTTAAAAATGAAATGATTCTTAAGCCAACATTAAAGCACCGAGGAAGCGTAAATTCTGCTTTATTTCTGTAGGACAGCTAGAATTGCATGTATTAGGGAGCTCCTGCATCTTTTAAAACAAAAAGATGAAGGAACCTGACATTTTGTTTTAAAATAAAGGTATCTGAGTATGTATATCTTAGAGAAAATATTTCCAGAACTTTGCTGTCTCACTATGGTTCTCAACCTCAAATCTCTTTGGGTGTGTCTAGACTACAGGGTTTTTTCGAAAAAAAATGGCCTTTTTTTGAAAAAACTTCCCCTGTGTCTAGACTGCTGCCACGTTCTTTCGAAAGTAAATCGAAAGAATGTGGCAGGTTTTTGACCGCGGAAAACCTCATTTTATGAGGAATAATGCCTTTTTTCGAAAGTGCTCTTTCGAAAAAAGGCACTATGTAATCCAAACTGTGCTTTTCAAAAGAGAGCCACCAGACTGCCTGGGTGCACTCTTTCGAAAAAGCGGTTTGCTTTTTCAAAAGTACTGATTGTAGCCTAGACGCTCTTTTTCGAAAGAGGCTTGTAGTCTAGACGTAGCCTTTCAGTGCCTCTAACTCTACAGACAGCATTGCAAAATATAATAGAGTCTTGTCTACATAGAAAGTTAAGCCAAATTAATGAAAGATGCAAATTTAAAGTGTAATAGTTAAAGCACATTAAACACTTGCACTTGTACTGTAAATTCACACCTTTACTTAATTGGCCTGAGTTTTTCTACTTTGATATGTCAGTTTCAGATTGTGGCAGTTTCAGATTGTGGCGATCCCAAGCAAGGGCCAGCTTAGGTTGAAATTCAATTTTCTCTCCTGGACCTTCTGCTTCCTCTAATATAGGCTAAGCCTCAGAAGCACAATCTAGCCAATAATATTTAGCCTCAGATTCTTCTGAGCTGTACATTCTTTTCTTCTCTCAAATGATTCATTTACAAGTTCCCATTGTACTTGGCATTCTGACACAGGCTTCCCATAAGGTATTGTGATATTTTCTTTCACCTTAAACAACCATCTGGAGAACAATGGCAGTATTGCCAATCTCAGTAACTAAAAAATCATGAGTCAGTCATTAAAACAAATAAAATTATTTTTAAAAATTCTCATGATTTTTAAGTCAACTAATGTATTTCAGGTTATTTTATCTTCTGGTTGCTGATCCTTTAGGTTGAACTGTGGTTGTGTTTTCAAGCTTTTTACCTGAAACCATATGAATTAGGGACTTACTTTTTAAAAACAAATTAAAGATGACATTTTCACATAATCATTTTATTCTGTGAGTGAGGGGTTTACTAAAGATACCAAATATGATAGAAATAAAAAGTTGGCAATGCTGTTACAAGTTATACTAGAGATGGATCAAAACTGGTATTGCCAATTCAGTTCCCTATGGATATGCTTTTGGTTTCATGTTGGATTCAAGCCCAGAAATGGCTGACTTCTTGCTTTTGGTTTACATGCAGTTGACATCTTGCAGATCAGTTTACAGGATATCCGTGTACTGAATTCACATCCAAATACTAATCTGTGACAGGGTGGACTAGGCCCCAAAGCCCCTGGATGTAGGCTTGTAGCCTAGCCACATTTCATCCCAGAAAAGTGATAGAGAAATTCTCTAAGCAGGCTAGAATGTCTGCAGGGGAAGCAGCCAATCAGGGGCCAGGAAGGCCCATATAAAAGGAGCTGCAAGACACAGCAACAGTCAGTTCTTCTTGAGAGCTCCTGGTGTGAAGCCTGGTTGGCTGAAAGAACTGAAGTACGATGACTAGTTCACTGTGGAGAATTTAGTGAAATTTGAACTATGCTGGGACTCTGAGATAAAGCCCTGAGGTAAGGGTGAAGATGTGGCCTCCAGGAAGAAGCCCTGGGGCATTACTCTCTTTCAGAGTGGGAACAGATGGAGGGACACTATAGGGGGCACCAAGATGGGTCCCTTTTAGACATGTACCCTGGAAGGGGAGTGTTTATTTTGACACCCAGGTGGTGTGCGTGACTTGTCGATTCAGCGAAGATCCTCCATATCACATGGCACATACACTTGGCCAGTTGGGGTGCTCATGAGAGGTGAGTGCCACCCCATTACATCATGTTTCTATTTGTCTGCTACTCTGAAAATTTAGTAACCTCTGTCTACCAACAATCATTGTCTTCTTTGTCCACTTGGACTTATGGACTGTAGAGTCTCGATGCTGGACAGCACAATAGGAGCCTGATCCTTAATTGGCGCTAGGGGCTCTCTCACAAAACAATTAAAATGATTCAACCTTGAACCCAAAGCTCACTTTAAATTTCATCCAGGTCCTAACAACATATCCTTAGCCCTTCTCCAATTTCTAAAAGCATTAAGCATAGGCAGAAAACTCAGTGTAACTGGGTGCTCCCTTCCTTTAATGCCACTATTATATTAAGGGTCCTTTAGCCATTATTTGCTAGTTGCCAATGAACGAGCTAGATGATTCCTTAAAGGGCTGTGTGATAAAGTCACAGCTGTTCCTTATCCCCACCTGCTGCTTAGAGCTGTGCAAGTTTCATAGGAACAAAGACAGAGAAACAGATTAATCTGAAGAGGGAACATTTCTCATTTGTAAGTTACCCCATAGATGTCAGAATGCTATAGAAATTTATGGATTACATGGTTTAGTTAATATACCAGTCAGGGCCGGCTCAAGCCATTCCTGCGCCCCGGGCAGCGGGCGCGCGATGCATGCGCAGCTCTGCCCCCAGGCGCATGGCACATGCACGGCCCCGCCCCCCAGCGCGCTGCGCCCCTTACAGCTGCCATCAGGCACTGCGCGCCTGGGGCTGGGGTCACCTCTTAGAGCTGCCATCAGGCGCCCCCCATAGGATGGCACCCCGGGCAGCTGCCCGGCTAGCCCCGCCCACCCTTAATCCAGCCCTGATACCAGTACATGTAGCAAGAAATCTGCATACAGGAGCAAGGTTTGTAGCATGGGCTGGGTGAGCCCGGTAGGGTTTGGATTGTGATGGGCTTGTGAATGGAATCCTGAAGTTTAGTTGACAGGGTCTGAAAGCAAACCATTAGGATCCTGAAGAGTCAAACCTCCAGAAGAACCCCTGCCCCCGACTACTTTCCCTTACCCAGGACCACTCATCAGGCTCCAGACACTCTGGGAAATTAACAAAGGGGCTTCCTGTAATACAGGGGGAGAAGGGTTTGTGTGAACCCATGTGTAAGAGCAGGCTGAAGTTTGTGACTGCATCAGACTTCAAGCCCAGTCCTCAGTGTGAAGAAGGTCTTACAGTCAAGGAGAATATTTTGCCTCACTCTGCTTACAAACAAGTTGTTTCCTAACTTGTATTGTAGGTGGAACTGAATTCATTCAGTAAATACAAGCTACATAAAAATAATTACTGGTCTGCATATTGAGACACATCACTTAGAACCCACCCTGGTCTATTTTTTCCCAGGCATAAACACGCTATAAAACAAGGAGCATCCATGGTACATAGCAGTTCTTTGGGGAAATGGAAGTTAATTGAGGAGTGCTCTGTCCAAGGCTGTGTCAGATTGGGGCCCCAATTCTTCTCCTTCACATCATGCCCATCTTTTTTCCTACAGTCTCTCTTCTGTGTGTTGAAGACTCTTCATACGAAAGAGACAATTGGCTGCGACCATTTCTGTTTCTTACAGATGCAATGAAAAACATGTTTCTCCTGGATGATTTTATGAGGTTTTTTCTAAGGAAGTTACAACTGTGGTCACAGATGTTGCTTAAAACGTTGAACTAAATCATTCAAGCTCCCTTATGTTTGCTGATGATCAAATATTTGCATTAGCCATAGCACCTCCTTTTGTGTTCCCACGGGACCCTATCAATAAATAGCATTAGGCTAAATCAATTCCTGGCTAGGAGCTGGTTTTACTGAAAGTGAGGTGTGTGAAAGGTGGGTATCTGGTGCCTTTAAGATTAAACAGATTGCTTAGGGCTGGCAGGCAGGGTTAAACAAAGCCTGGTATACAGCAGTGGCAACACCAATGCTTCCTGTTGGCAGTCTTCCACAGATCTAGAGCAATCAGGTGGTAAGAGAGTGGTCACACACTGAGTGGAACTAAGGAAAGGTCCTTTCACTGTTACGACAGGGATGCAACTGAAACTATAGTGGTTATTGCAGCAAGGTGACTACCTCAATGCTAGCAGTTTTCTTTCCTATAGCAAGTTACCAAAAGGTCAATTATAGATACCGGTTATAAGGAGGGATCTAAGGGTATGTCTACACTAACGACTGTTAGTTCAAATTAACTTTAATAGGGGCTACATGCACAAACCGCTAGTTCGAATTTAGTTCGAACTAGCGGAGCGCTTAATTCGAACTAGGTAAACCTCATTCTACGAGGAGTAACGCCTAGTTCGAATTAAGTAGTTCGAATTAAGGGCTGTGTAGCCACATAATTTGAACTAGTTGGAGGCTAGCCCTTCCCAGGTTGCCCTGGTGGCCACTCTGGGCCAAACCAGGGAAACTCTTCTGCCCCCCTCCCGGCCCTGGAGCCCTTAAAGGGCCACGGTCTGGCTACGGTGCTTGTGCCAGCTGCAAGCCTGCCAGCACCCAGCCAGAAGACCCTGCACCTGGCACAAGCTGAGCCAGCCACCCGCTGCCACCCAGCCCTCCACCGCTTCCCAGGACCAGGCTGGTGACTCACAGGAGCCTGCCCAGGGCCGCAAGAGGCAGGTGCCCGCTTGGTCTAGTGTGGAGATCGTGGACCTCATCGAGGTTTGGGGGGAGGCCTCCAACGTCCACGATCTCCGCACTAGCCACAGGAATGCGGCCGTCTACAGCCGCATGGCTGCCAGCCTGGCCACCAGAGGCCACATGCGGACGCAGGAGCAGGTTTGCATGAAAATCAAGTTGGTCCAGTGAGACCCCCGACCCTGAGCCCTGAGCTTAGAACAGAAGAACATAAGAATGGCTGTACTGGGTCAGACCAAAGGTCCATCTAGCCCAGTAGCCTGTCTGCCAACAGCAGCCAGCACCAGGTATCCTAGAGGGGGTGGACCGAAGACAATAACCAAGCGATTTGTCTCCTGCCATCCATCTCCAGCCGTCCACAAACAGAGGCCAGGGACACCATTCCTACCCCCTGGCTAATAGCACTCCATGGACTCAACCTCCATGAATTTATCTAACTTCTCTTTAAACTCTGTTATAGTTCTAGCCTTCACAGCCTCCTGTGGCAAGGAGTTCCACAGGCTGACTATGTGCTGTGTGAAGAAGAACTTTTGCTTATTAGTTTTAAACCTGCTGCCCATTAATTTCATTTGGTGTCCTCTAGTCCTTATATTATGGGAACTAATGAAGAACTTTTCTTTATTCACCCTCTCCACACCACTCATGATTTTATATACCTCTATCATATCCCTCCTCAGTCTCCTCTTTTCTGAGCTGAAAAGTCCCAGTCTCTTTAGCCTCTCTTCATATGGGACCTGTTCCAAACCCCTAATCATTTTAGTTGCCCTTTTCTGAACCCTTTCCAAGGCCAAAATATCTTTTTTGAGGTTAGGAGACCACATCTGTACATAATACTGAAGATATGGTGTACCATCGTTTTATACTTCCCCTCCTCCTTCTTCCCCTGGCTTCCGCCTTCCAGCTCCCTCCTCCCAGGTTACCCCCTCTCCTCTTCCACCCTTTCTCTTCCCCCCTCCCACCTCCTTTTCCCAGTCTCCCCAGAGGTTAATCCTCCCCTCCCCAGTTTTGTTAAATAAAGAGAGTTTCTATTTTTGAACACACGTGTCCTTTATTTTTTACGTCAGGAAGGGGGGCTGGAGAGGGGTAAGTGGAAGGAGGTGAGGGAGGAATGGGGCACGAGCCCCCGATGGGGAGGACTGGGGTGGCTCTGCAGGCTCCTCGGGGTGGAAGCTCTCCTGCAGGGCCTCCTGGATCCTGACAGCCCCCCGATTGACCCCCCCAGATGGCAGCCTGCGGCAAGTACAGCCGGGCTGATGGCCGAGTGCTGTGATGTGCTGAGTGTGGGCACTCAGGGCACTCCAAGACAGGATTCCTTTGCTGTCCCTCATCGAGGTAGACAAGCAAGCAGGGAACCCTGAGAACTGTCTGTCTGGGGTGGAGGTCAGGTCCCTGTAAGCACAGCCCCCGGCTAGCCTGAGGCAGCAGCTCCACACTCTAAGTCCTAACCTGATGCCCTGCCGGCACTGGTTCCGGCCAGCCTTAACTTTGGTTCAGGGTCCACTCAATGTGGACATGCTATTTCGAATTAGCAAAACGCTAATTCGAATTAGTTTTTAGGTCTACATGCACTAATTCGAATTAGCTTATTTCGAATTAACTAATTCGAATTAAGTTAGTTCGAATTAGTGCTGTAGTGTAAACATACCCTAATAGTGTAACCATTTAAGTGGTTAACCAATAATCAGGAGCTTACTGGTTGCCATAACGGTTACACACCACTTCCTAGCCCTGCTCCTAGGTAGCCGGCTGCAACCCCGTGCTGTTGGCTCCATACTAGAGGTAGCAGCATGGGGCAGCAGCTGGCTCCCTGGGAGCAGGGCTGGAAGCTGGGAGATGGCTCCCAATGCACACTGGCTGCCACCTCACTCCCAGGGTGCTGGCTGCACTGCAGGCTCTGCAGTATAAGTTCTACATTGCAATGCCTGCAGCATATAATTGCATAACCACTAAGATTTTCAGTGGTTACATGGTTACTTAATTAACCACTTTTTAACGGCCCTAATTATAAGGAGGGATGAGACAGGCTCGCAGAGTTGCCAACACGTGACCCTAATGTGGTGCTTGAGCCTGATATAACAGAGAGGAGGTGGCGAGAAATACAGTCTAGGAGATCCATAGTAAGGCACCCGGACCTGATGCAATGATGGCAGAACAGCTGAAAGTCTTGGACAAGAGAGGGATCAAATGGACGAGCAGATGAGTTAACGTCATGTGGTGAAAACAATATAAGGCTACGTCTACACTGGCATGATTTTGCGCAAGAACTCTTTTGCGGAAGAGTTCTTGTGCAAAAACTCTTCCAGAAGAGAGCGTCTACACTGGCATGTGCCTTTGTGCAAGAGATGTGCTTTTGTGCAAGAGCATCCATGCCAGTGTAGATGCTCTCTTGCGCAAGAAAGCTCTGATGGCCATTTTAACCATAGGGCTTTCTTGCGCAAGAAATTCACGTTGCCTGGCTACACTGGCCTCTTGCGCAAGAACAGTTGCACAAGAGGGCTTATTCCTGAGCGGGAGCATCATAGTTCTTGTGCAAGAAGCACTGATTTCATACATCAGAATGTCAGTGTTCTTGTGCAAGAACTCGCGGCCAGTGTAGACAGGCAGCAAGTTTTGGCGCAAAAGCGACTGCTTTTGCACAAGATCACACCAATGTAGACACAGCTTATGATTCCTCAAGACAGATGCAAGTCTATTCTGGTCACAGGTCATAAGAAGGAAAGCATCCATGAACATGGAACCTATTGACAGATGAATCTATTGTCATGTAAGATGAAGATACCAGAGTGTACCCTAGATGCTAGAGTTAGGAGAAAGAGGAGATGTTCTGTCAGATATAACCCCCTCTTTCCTCCTTGGGTTACTCTGGGCTTCTCTAGCCATAGAAAAGGTCTACAGGAAAGTGGACAGATGGATACTTGCACCAGTGCTGGTGGAATATGGAGTTTCTGAGGATTTAATACTATGGTAAATGCATTATGCAGATACTCTAAAATAGCAATTTGAACATGTTTAGGAGCAAGTCCTTTGAAGTAAAAGTTGGACTGCATAAGCAACATCAACCCCAAGTTTGCTGATGTTTATCATATTGATGGACTATGTCAACAGGAAGATCCCAATGGGAAAATGTTAGAAGGGGCTATATGCAGACAGCCAAGTGATAAGGATATCCTCAAGAGACAACCTCCACAAAATAAAAAATAAGCTAGTGGTGTTCACATATCTTAGTGGCTGGGCAAACTTGAGCACGAGAACAAACTTGGACATGAGATCCAGCACTCCTCAGATTGGACTATCAGAGGGGGAACATTGTCTTAGAGTTGTATATACGAAAATTGTACATAATCGAGATTAAAAGTCAAACTATTGAACCAGGGCTGTCCGGAGGATTTATGGGCCCCTACACAGTACTGTTAAACTGGTGCCCCTATGCCCAATAGCAACCCAGGACACAGGAAATGATGATTTTTTAGAGATGTGATTTTTATAATCTTCAGCTACACACTAATGAAATATTTTAAAGCAATTTTTAAACTAAGGTCCTATAGACTAACACAGTAAATTCAGAAACTGACAGTATATAGCTGCGGATAGCAAATGCCTCTTAAATGGCTTCATTACCACTTGAATGGCTCTTTCACAGGTTCAATGTATTACTAATAGGCTTGGCAGGCTTTGTCACTTGTAAGTTAACTAGATCCTCTCCGGCGGAAGCAGAGCCACAGAACAGGGATAGGAAGAGCTGGGTGGGCGGACATTAAGATCCAGTGGTGCCCCAAATTTTCAGGTGCCCTACACAGCTGCATATTCTGCATATGGGTAAGGATGGACCCGTATAGAACAATGGTGCACAGTGCAATGCTGCAGAGTGCAGAAGCATGCATGGTAACGAGACAGCATGTTCAAGACCTATAGGCTTTTGAGAGGAGTTGATTCTTATGCTGTGAGAGGAATTATGCAGAGAGACACTTTCCATTCGATAACTGTTAGGATGGAAGTCAAAGGCTGTGATGTGGCTGACAAAAATCCAGGAAGTATAATTTTGCAATTTCAGACACATGCAGAAAATGAATGATGGGGATCTGATGATGATAGGATAGCAGGAAAGAGACACTGAGGAAAGTCAAGGAAGTGATGGATGGATTACATCAAAGATGGTAAGAGGGTGGACCTTACTGTCTCAGACAGACAAAATAGCTGATGCTTACACAATGGCCTGGCCTAGCTGATGAGATAACAGGAGGTAGAGAAAGAAGATTAATGATTCATTATTTTTCCCTGATGATCGAATATTTACATTTGGCCTACAGCCATACCACCTTCTCTTCTGTTCCTATATGTAAGCTGGGTCAAACTAAGCCAGTGTTCACACTAAAGGCCACCAAAAGTGGCGCTGGGGGTTAGGAGGTGGACACTCACTCCTGTCTCTCAGTCAGTCTTAAATCAAGAGACCAGCATGGCGCTAGGAAACTCTGTGCAGCTGGAAGTACTGCCATTCCGAGGAGACTTAAAACAATCCTACTTTGAAACATGCCATTTGATCGCACAAGAGGAATACATTTAACCTTAGGCCTTGCTAAATTATCAGCTGGGTAAATATTTGCTACCTCCCACCTAATTTCTCACTACAGTTTGAAATGGATAGGGTTCTTTCTACCTCACTAGTTGCTGTGCACTCTTAAACAGCTGTTGCTTCTCAGGGATGGAAAAGTGTCCGATACCACTTGGCATGATACAAGAAAAATTTAAAAAACAGGCATGTAGGTTCAATTACTGTGCCTGCTTATGCCCCAAACTAAATTTCCTTTGACTAGGTGGCCAGTGCACCTGATAATCTACACAAGGGAACTCACCACACCCAGCTCCCCAGGAAGCAGAACTGTGTGGTGACTCCCAGCAATAGGTGGTGGACAACAAGCCACTGGCCCTACACCTTGTTACTCCAATTCCTGCTTTGTGGGGAGCTTCATATTAGGTTGCTCATTTATTCCCCTCTTACTATGAGCTGCATGCTGCCTACTACTGGCTGGGGTTGAGATTTCATCCCATAGAGCAAATGCATACAGGGCAAAGCTCTTTGACTCAAGCCTTGGTTTGTGCCCTCGGATCTAGCCCATGGTTGGTATAGCACTCGCCAGGAGTCATATTTAAATGCAATTAAAATGAATCTCGTGTGTCATCTAAAGTCAAACATTCTGGAATAGGTGTTTACGTGTGCAGGAGTGGAGAATGAGTTATTTGCCTGAGCAAACTGAAAAGCTATATCCATGAGAAGCTTGTTTTGATACTTTATTTTGCTAATGAGATGGAACATAAAATGACTTCCTAGTTATTATGCTGAAGGGTGTCATGCATATTCACAAACTTTCTCTGAGGAACTGAAACAATTTAGACAAGAGGAGTCACTGAAGACATGAATAGATTTCACAATCCAGCTAATGATTAGAGATAGTCAACTGTTAAATATAATGATGGAGACAAAAAAAAAAGGGATATGTGTGTTTTATGTAATCACCAGAAATTACCATTTGCAGCATAATGGCAGCTTTGGCTTTTATTTTAACTGTGCATTTCATTTGTCTTAAAAACTAGACTGTGTTCTTACTTAGGGAAACCTAGTAGGGGTTCTCCTTGAGTGCCAATATGACACAGAAATCCTGCACTGATGCCTTGAAGCAGCTTTAAGTAGCGATTTTCCAGGGGCCAAGGATTTGACTGTATTCATGGATTCTCAGTGAAGCATAAACCATCTGAATTCTAAAAAGTAATATCCTTCTGAAGGTAATGATAACAGACAAGTCCAAAAAGGTTACAAAATCACTATGAGTGCATCTACACAGCAGGGCTTAACTCGAAATAAGCTACGCAAATTGAGCTACGTCAATTGTGTAGCTTATTTCAAAATTGGGAGCGTCTACTCAGCACTTCCTCCGACTTCCCTTACTCCTCATTCAATGAGGGTTCCAGGAGTCGGACTAAGAAGTCCTCCAGCTTGACAGTATTTCGACATTATTTCGAAATAACTGCCTGCTGTGTAGACGCGGACTGTTATTTTGAAATAATGCTAATTATTTTGAAATAATGTTGCTGTGTAGACAGACCCTGTTTTAACATAGGTAAATCTTTCTTCTTCCTTTCCCTGCTACTTCACAAAGGGACACAGAAGTTCTGATAAGTAGTTGAAATGATGCTGTTCTATGCTCCTGATCTTGTAATTAAATAAGGTGAGTAGAGATCTCTTCATCTATGAGAAGCTACTCTTGAATCACTGGGGCTCTGTATGGCTCCAGGGAAACAACGAGGTGAAGTCAGCTGCAGGATCAAGGCACGAATTAGAGGACATGCCAGGAGGGGCAAGAGCCGTCATGGGGCACATCTGGGAAATTGGAAACTAGCCTTTAGGTGGGGATTATTGAAAAGTCATTCCACCACTTAATTTATTTCTGTGTTTTGAATATGAGGAGGCATAAGAGGGATGGAAAGTGAGCTGAAGAGATGCTTTGGGCAGGCGTTAGAGGGGAAGTGGTAGAGGGCACTTGGCTCTCAGGAAGAGAGGCAAAAAAAGCCCCGACTAGAACTTTCTCATCAAATTAGACAAGATTTGCTCAGTGCCTTGTATTTCCCTGCTTCTGGAAAGGGATAACAGTCCTGCTTTCAACAGCAATGATTTGCAAATATGCTGACCACAATGGTTTAAACATAGAAGCAATAACTTCTCTATTGGCCTGAAGCTAACAGCAAGGTAGAGAAATTCATTTAGGCTTCAACTTGCAGCTGCAAAGAAAGCTTAAAAAGCGCTGACGTTTTCAAATGAAGTTACCAAGTGACTTCCCACCTCATGACTAACATTCCACCTGCTCTGTAGCTGCCTGGGAGACCTCCTGGGAATTACCACATCAGGCGAACCTGTGTAGCACAAGAGAAAGTCAGTATGATAAATACCTCTGTAGCTCATTGGGAAAGTAAAAGCTGCCATGTTCTTGAGAAACCTGCACTAACTCACCCCTCACTCACAGCATCCTGCAGGTTTCTTCTGTTGCTGGTGCAGGGCATGATCTTCTTATGGCATTAAATAAGAACCCTGCAGTTGTTGTGGTACAAGGAGTCAATCTGACCTGTTGGCAGCTGGTTGGTGTCAGATTGTCCCTAGCCTACAATCCTGGCCCCTCACTCCCTGAGCCTATTTCAGCTGTCACAATCTGTGTCAAACGATTTGATTTAATAGGACCACTTAGGCTAGTCTCTATCCATCGCTTCCAGTAAAGCAGGAAACAGTTCTGCTCTACAATGTAAATGCCAGTATTGTCTCCTTACTATAATTCAGTTTTAACTAATATCGGCTTAGTTCATTTTATCTGATTTGGGGTATCTAACAATTAGCCTTAAAGCTATATCTTAAAATGGTCATGTCCAAGATTGGCAGGTTCCACCTGCCTGTGTGTTCAAGATACAAGCATATATCATGTGCTCATGATTCAAGCAAAACTCATCCATTTCAATCCAAAAGGATCTGTCTTATGTTTCAATTCATATGGATTTCAGCCTTCCCCATCTCCTGAGGTACACCTTCAAGCAGAAACGCCGTGGGGAGCACAGGGCCAGTGGGGACCATGCTCCCCACAGCACTTTTGCCTTTGAAGTGTAGCAACAGACAGTCCTTCCTAAAAGATATATAGAAAAACAGGAGGCGAAAATTACTTTGGAGGTAACAGACTCACCACACAAAAGTTTGGCAGAGAGCTGGTATTGTTGTTAACCGAGTTCAGAAGACAGATCATCATCAAACAGAAGTCCCAATAGCTCCACAGTGTATATGGAAGAGAGGTCCCACTAGTCACCATGTGAAAATGATAAGAAATGAGCCCAAAAATAACCAAGTAAATTTAGACACTCTTTCCACAGTCTTTTAAATTGAGGTGATTTAAGGACTGGCCTCTCCTTGATACAAGTTCATAACTCATACTGGCTCATAATAAAAGTATTAGTTCTTAAAAGCTTGCTTGCAGGTACTGTAGAAAACTGGCGCTATTATTCAAGAACAGTTGGTGTACATGTAATCCCTGTGTGTTGGCAGCAGCAGTATTGTGTGGATTATCTGCTTTGAAACCTCTGTCCATAAAGTACCTCTGATTTGCAGATCTGGATCATAATTTTACAATCCAGCCAAGCGAGGCAGGGGTGTTGTATCGTGCAAGCAAGGTACTAACAAACTTCAACAGGACTTTATTTACCAAAAGTGAAACCTCTTTACAAAGCTGCTGCACCCCTCTGTAGTTCTCACTCAGCCCTGGCTAATCTTCTCCCCTTCCTTCCTGTTTCCTGTACGTCCAGACTCCCAACAGCCAGTGCTCCCAGTTTTAATAGTTACAAGCAGCATCTAAAACCCCACATTCCCTCCTCTCTTAAGAAGCTTTCTCAATTATAAAATAAACATTATTGTTCTAGCCACAGCAACAAATATGGAACAAGACTGTTGGCAGAAATATTACACTGAAAACACTGTCAATACTACATAACATAGTCTTTAGTCCAGACAGGTGGTCGTCTGGGTCTGACAGACCATCTCTCAAACCCCGGTTCCAGTGCAATGTCTTGTGTTGGTGCTACGATGAAGTCCTACAACGTGGACTGGGTGTTGGCATCATCTCCTCTTGGTGCATAGGCAGGTGCAAGATAAGAAGCATTCCATACCCGCCCATCAGAAAGTCGATAGGTGTAAGGTCCCTTCTTCTCTATGATTTTAAGAGGAGATGTGAATTTTTGGTCCCCTTTGCGTAAAATTCCAGGTTTTCTTACTCTAACGAAGGAACCACACTCAAACTTTGGTTCCGTAGCACCCGCCATTTGTCTGTGAAAGCCTTATACTTTTCTTGGTTCTGTTCAACTGTTTTTCTCACATCATCCTCTTTTGCTGCATCAGGTCTTGCCTTTAACAATCCAGCAATGTTCAGTTTAGTATTCATCTGTTTCCCATGCAGTAACTCTGCGGGTGATCTTTGAGTTGTGGCATGTCGTGTAGCCCTGTATGCTTGCAAGAAATCAGTAGTGAGGTTATTCACGATCACCCTTCCAGTTTAGCCATTTGTAAACTCTCTTTCAAGCTTCTGTTAAACCTTTCGATTTCCCCATTGGCTTGAGGGTAATACAGGGATGATCTTCTATGTAAAATGTTCCTCTCTGCTAGAAAAGTTTCAAATTCCAGGGGAGTAAATTGACTACCATTATCCGAAACCAGTTCTTTGGGGTTACCTTCCCTGCTAAAAACTGTAGAGAGGAACTTAATTACTGTAGCAGAAGAGATTTGTGATGTAAATCCTACCTCAGGCCATTTACTGAAATAGTCTATTAAAGTGATGGCATAATGACAGTCAATTGGAGCAGTATCAAAGGGTCCTACGATGTCAATATCAACTTTTTCCCATGCAGAATCAGGAAGAGGAACAGGCTGTAATGGTGGGGTATATGTCACTGCTGTGTTATCATGCGTTTGTCAAGTGACACAGGATTTTATGATTGCTTCAGTTTGGGAGTCCATCCCTGGCCACCAGTACAGATCCCATAGTCGTTGTTTGGTTCTGACAATTCCTTGATGAGTATCATGTGCTAGGTGTATGAGTTTTGACTCTAATTCTTCTGGTACAAGTAGCTGGTGTGTACCTCGTAGCACACAGCCATCAAGCAAAGAAAGTTCATCCCGAACTCTAAAATAAGGCAGCAAAACTGGGTCAAGGTTTTTAGGGTTACTGGGCCATCTCTTTGTCAGAAATTCCCGTCGCTTTTGTTGAATTGGACATGCTGAACAAGCGGCTTGGAATTGCTCTCTTGTAATTGCAGTAAGAGTGCTTGTAATAAGTGCAACTACTTCGTCCTCATCCTCCAGTGAACCATCTGGTGAAGACAAAGGCAGGTGAGAAAGGCAATCAGCTATCACATTTTGGTTTCCAGGCTTATATTCCAGTTATAATTGAAAGAGAGTACTCTTGCAGACCATCTAGCAATATGATTTCCTGCTCTTCCCAGTCCTTTTGTGGTTAGCAATGTTGTCAAAGGGCTGTGGTCTGTGCGCAGCTTGAATGTGCGGCCCCACAGGTAAGTTCTCCATTTTTCAGTAGCCCAGACACAAGCAAGTGCTTCTTTTTCAACTGTAGAATATTTTCTCTCAGAATCACTCAGTGTCCTTGAAGCAAATGCAACAGTCCTCTCTGTGTTAGCCTCATGAAGTTGTGTGAGGACAGCCCCAAGTCCATAATCAGAAGCATCAGTAGTCACAACTGTGGGCAATGCAGGACTGAATAGTGCAAGTACTGAACTATGTACGATCAGGTCTTTCACAGTTTCCAAACTAGCTTCTGCATCCTTTGTCCACACCAAGGTTGAGCTTCTCCGTAGTAATTCTCGTAACAGTTCAATGATAGAAGCATAATTGGGAATGAATTTTGCATACCAGGAGGTAAGACCCAAGAAGGAACATAAGGTTTGCAAATCTGCTGGAGGAGGAGCATTTGAAATTGCTAGGATATGATCTGGATCAGGTTTTAGTCCAGCCGGTGAAATTGTATGCCCCAGAAAGGAGAGTTCTGTTTGTATAAATTTGCATTTAGACAAATTGAGCTTGAGGCCTGCTGTGCTGATGCAGTTTAGCACAGACTGCAGGTTATTGTCATGCTCCTCAGAAGTCTTTCCAAACACGATAATATCATCCAGATAGCACTGAACTCCATGTTGATTCTTCAGAATCAATGACATCATTTTTTGGAAGGCACTTGGGGCAGAAGCAAGACCGTATGGAACACTTTTAAAATGAAATAGTCCCTCGTGTAATAAATGCTGTGAGATCTCTGCTGTGTTCATGCAACATAATCTGGTGGTGTGCGCTCTGCAAATCAAGAGTAGAAAACATCTTTGCTCCACGGAGTTCTGCAAATACTACTTCTATGTGAGGCAGAGGGTGGCTGTCAATCACAATAGCTTTATTTGGCTCCCTTAAAGTCCACACAAAAGCAAATGCCTCCATCCTTCTTCTGTGTCATTACTATAGGTGAAACCCATTCCGATGAGTCAATCTCTTCAATAATGTCCTTTTGTACAAGTTTTTTAAGTTCCTCTGAAACAGCTTCCCTGACTGAAAATGGTAAGCGCCGTAACTTCTGTCGTACAGGCATCACATTATGTAGCATTTTAACTTTGTGCACAAACCCATAAGCACAGCCAAGTTTCTCCTCAACCTGGTCTTGGGTCCCAGCTGAAACTGGTGTGTGTACTGCAAGAGTGCTTTGCTGAGGAAGATCAATTCGTCCACTAACTACCCTGAGGTTTAAAGCAGCCAGTAAATCTCTGCCAAAGATAGGAGTGCCTTTGTGGATAATGTAGAATTCTGCAGTTACACAGCAATCACCAAAAGTCACTGTTGCTCGCAGGCAGCCATGAACTGGAATTTCGTTTTTCAAATAGCATACCACGTGAAGTTTGGGTTCAGTAAAAGGTACATCTTTAAGTAATGCAGATAGATGGAATCAGGTAGCATAGATACTGCAGAGCCAGTGTCCAACATTAGGGGTGTGTCTAAACTACACCCCTCTGCCGACAGAGGGATGTAGATTAGGCACATCGCTATTGCAAATGAAGCGGGGATTTAAATATCCCACGCTTCATTTGAATAGAAATGGCCGCCACTTTTTGCTGCCGCAGCACTTTTCCGGCAAAAAGCGGCAGTCTAGATGGGGATTGGTCGACAAGGAAAGCCTTTTCTGACCAATTCTGTAAACCTCGTTGCACAAGGCATAAGGGATCAGTCGGAAAAGGATTTCCTTGTCGACCAAACCCCGTCTAGACTGCCGCTTTTTGCTGACAAAGTGCCATGTTGGCAAGAAATGGCAGCCATTTATATTCAGATGAAGCACGGGATATTTAAATCCCCGCTTCATTTGCAATAGCGATGTGCCTAATCTACATCCCTCTGTCAGCAGAGGGGTGTAGTTTAGACACACCCTAACTGAATAGGATGTGATTTGCCTGAAGATGTGGCAGAAACATTTACAGTGAACCTTATCTGTTCTGGAATATGTGCAGTAGTGATTTTGTCCACACTCAGCACAGTAACATCTGGTATTGTAACTGCATGCACCTGTTGATTGGACTGGCTACTGCGGCATACCTTAGCAAAATGCCCAATCTTTTTGCAGTGATTGCACTGAGCTACTTTTGCAGGACATCTTGTGTCTCTTGCAAGGTGTTGTGGGGATCCACAGCGAAAGCATCCTTTTGCTGTGCTTTGAATTTGCTGATTCTGTGGTTTTTTATTAGTTTTCTTTGTAATTGTTTGTCTGCAGTGATAGTGGACTCTTCTGCAAAGGAGTCAGAGCCTGGACTGGAGCTCCTGTATCCATGCTCATTATTTTGGCTTCTGCTATAGCTGACTCAATCTGGGTAGCAATGGTTATTGCTTTTTCCAGTGTAAATTGTGGTTCTAGAACCAAGCATTCTCTTACACGAAGCATGGTTTTTTTCTCAATGATCTGGTCTCTAATCATCTCATCTGCCATATTCCAAAGTCACAAGTTACAATCAGACTCCACAGAGAAGCAATATACTGCATTATAGTCTCCCCTGGTTTCTGCTCACACTGACGAAATCTGTAGCGATTAGCTACTACATTCACTTTTGGCACAAAAAAGTTCTTTAATGCATTGAGCGCAGTCTCATATTTATCATCTGCAAGGGGAAAAGTGTAAAATATACGCTGCCCTTCTGCTCCAAGGCAGTGGATTAGCAGAGCACGCTTTCTTACTTCAGAAATCTCTGTAGCACTGATTGCAAGCAGATAAGTCTCAAACATATGGATCCAGGCAGTAAAAGCAATTGGAGGCTCACCTGGACTTTGCAGAAAGGGTGCAGGTGGGTTCAGAGGCAGAAGATCCATCCTCGTTGCCAAAATGTTGTATCATGCAAGCAAGGTACTAACAAACTTCAACGGGACTTTATTTACCGAAAGTGAAACCTCTTTACAAAGCTGCTGCTGCGCCCCTCTGTAGCTCTCACTCAGCCCTGGCTAGTCTCCTCCCCCCTCCTTCCTGTTTCCTGTACTTCCAGACTCCCAACAGCCAGTGCTCCCAGTTCTAATAATTACAAGCAGCATCTAAAACACCACAAGGGTCCAAATGATAACTCTGACATCATTCAGTTCCCGCTGTCTCATAACTCCCACCACAAGACCACTCATTCACACTTCACCCATGGGAAGGAGAGTAACAGTCTGGTGGCAGCTTCTCTTGCAGTTACGCAGTGATCTGGGTAGACCCTGCTGGAGAATATGTAGGGTATCTATTTTGCAATTCTCCCCTGCATGGGTGAGCAGCAAGGCTAATGAGTCTAGCTCTTGCTTGATTATTCCTTGTTCACTTGAGCCATTCTTTCCTGCCCCGCTCATAACCTTACTTTTTTCTGGGCAACCACAGTGAATAAATCCATGTTGATGAGAATCAAGTTCAAGTACATGACACAGGAGCATAATTCACAGGAGGATCTGCCCTTTGCCTGGCACAAGCCATTTAAGGACACATCCTTTAATCTTAGAGTTGTAAGGGGCCAGGTGAAATCCGAAAGACAAAAATAAATCACACGGTGTTTTAAAAAAGTTTTTAGGGAGATTAAGGGATAATTTTTAAGTCAGATTTAGGAATAAAAAAAAAATTAGGGGCAACCAGGCTAAAGAAAACAGAACAGGATAAGCACAGTCAAATTTCAATTTAAAGGAACAAGAGGGTATACCAGCTTATTTTAAGATTTAAGAGTTCGTGAAGAGTGCATCAGATCAGGAACAGGGCCGAGGGCCGTGGCTTGCAATGCAAACTAGCAATTACTGCTGGTTTGTGTACAACAGCATCAACAAGCATGTAAGGCTATCTGAGTAATGGGGAAGCACACCTTGGGGGGCTAGGGGAGTGTATAAATGTGGAACTGAAAAAACAAAGCACAAAAACCTGTATGATCGGATGGCTCAGCGGATGGTGATAAACTATAGATCCTTCCACTTTTCAGCTCAAATCTAGCTCTGCATGGTAGTGACTGACAGCTCCATCCAACCTGCTGGGAAAGATGCCAACCTCATAAAAACTGGTATTAATTGGCAACCTGTTGAAAATTATACTGCAGTGCCTTTTGTCAGGGTCCCATATTACGCAAAGTGCGTACAAAGTATGGGGGGAGGTAAAGATTAGCCCCATTTTGTAGAAGGTGAAATTGAGATGCAAAGCAGTTAAGTGACTTGCCCAAATTCACATAAGAAAACAGCAATACAATTCTGATCTTGCAATTTCAAATTCAGTCAATCACAAAACTATCTTGCCTCCTATGTGCTGCCCCCCGCATTTTGAAATGAGCTCAGTCAGAGCCTTGTAATAGAGCTTTGTCGAATATGTAATCACTATATTTACCCACATTTGTTCAGAGAAAGTTACTATTAGATACCGAATTGAATAAACTGTTCTGTTATTTACATTTGCAATATTATCTTCAGATTACTGGCAAAAATTATAATTGTGTCACTTAACAGCAATAGTGCTAGTAATAAGGAAATAAACAGTCTAAGTGTGTATACAGCTACCTCTGAAACAGAGATTTAATTGGTTCTGGAAGTTCAATTCAGTATTTCTCAGAAATACTGATGTCAAAATAAACCTAATTTTATTCATTTTTAATTGCCACTTGTCTTCAATAAAAAGGAGGAAAAGCTAATGAGATTGCTTTGTTTTGTTTTGAGCTACTATTATTTCAATAATAGGAGCAGAATTGTAAGATAAACCCAGCACTGAACTGAGTTACAGCAATATAAGACTTATATAATGTATACTATTTTAATACCGTATTTCTTGTATTTTACAACTATCTAAACCATAATAAGATTTTAATAAGTTCACTTATGGGTATAGCTCTCAAATTCCATCAACAGCAAATCTCCATATTCAGTTTCAATAGCACATGCCTTCAAAGGTTAGAGACAGATTTGAACTACAACTTCAGACCAAACCTCGGGGGCTACGTCTACATTGCACTCTCTTGCACAAGAACATATGCAAATGAGGCGCGGTGATGAATATTGCTGCACCTCATTTGCATACTTAATGAGCCGCCATTTTTCACAAGGGGCTTTTGTGCAAGAAGCAGCAGTCTGCACTGCTCCTTCTTGCGCAAAAAACCCCTCTTGTGTAAGACTCGTTCTGCCATTCTGCAGTGTAGACTGCTCCTTCTTGTGCAAAAGACCCTTGCGCAAAATGGCGGCTCATTAAGTATGCAAATGAGGTGCAGCAATATTCATTGCCATGCCTCATTTGCATATGTTCTTGCACAAGAGAGCGCAATGTAGACATAGACTTAATGTTTTAGTTTGGGAATGTAGATTCAAGCCTACAGATGTAAACCAAATCAAATTAGGAAGGTCATGTATTCCATACTCCCTTCAGATGTTGCCCAAGATTATCATAAAAAACAGCTGATCTTCTATGATTGACTCAAGTTAGAAATAAGTGAACAAACAAATAAATAGACTCCATCCACAATAGTTGTAAAGTCTGCAGCACCAGAAGACCAGAACTCTCATGCAGGTAGGTTCTTAAACTTGAACACCACACTACCCTCACTGTAATCCAGACCAAGATACTGCCTTTTCAACTCTTTAACAAATGGCAACTTACATAGCACTAAGTATATATACTCCTTTACAAATACAGAAGTATACCCATTCCCAAATCCAGATTTCTTACAAACCTTTCAGATATGAAAAGGCCAGGCAGAGGGGATGGATTTAGGACCCTAACTATATTCTCTCTTTCTCTCTCTTTTTTACACACACACACACACACACACACACACACGTGCGCGCGCGCTCGGGCACACACACACACACACACACACACAGGTGTTATATTAGTTACCTCACCATACCTGAAACTCTGTTTTCATAAGCTTCTTGAAAAGGGAGTTTCTGAAAATCATATTGTGAATAATATTTTAAAGCAATCTGTCAGCATGACATAGCAGAAACTCTTCAAATTGCCTTGCATGGTGCATAGTACAAATCTGTTGAACATAGATCAGCATCCTCTCCACATGCAAGTAAATTGAAGCTTCTAGTTTAAAAAAATACATGAAATAAGTAAGATATAAAATAAGTAAGATATAAAACAGAAGTCTGGACCAATGTTATAAATCAGAGATTTTTTGCAAGATTACTAATAAAAATGGTATATTCTTCACTGCAAAGACTTTTTTAAAAGACTGTGAATGAAACTTATCTACCAGCTTTAAAATTAAGATGATGGTTTAATTTTACTTAAAGTGAGCAAGGGAGGCAGAATGCAGAGCTTTCATAGTATCCGTGTAAATTTAAAATTAATGATCATCATCAGTTTCCAGAGTTAAAAATGTAGGGGCAATACTCAGCTGATTTTAATTTCCCTAGCTGTGCTGACTTCAAGGGAAGTCAACTGCAGTTAATTAAGACAGTGGAGCTATGACAATTTACATCAGCAGAGAATCAGTGGTATGATTTTAAAAAGGCAATACATAGGCTACAAAGCTGGTTAAGGGCTCAGGAGACAGATTCTACTCCCAGCTCTGCCACTGACCAGCTGTAGGACTTTTAGGAAAGTCACTTCTCCTCTCTGTGCTTCTTTGTCCCTCCCACTATTTGTCCATTTAGGCATTAAGAGGTTTGGGGCTTCTCTCCACACTGTGCATTTGAGAACAATAGGGCTCCAATCTCAGTTGAGGCTTCTAGAAACTATGCTAATATTAATAAAAATAATGGGGGGAATAAAACAAGGGTATCAAATGTAATAAAAAAAAAAAGCATGCACACCAAGGAAAATGTCTACCAAAACCAGAAGAACGGCGACATTGGAATGTGTGATTGATCATGACAGGTTTCCTGACTCTGAGTGTCCAGTGAGTGAGGTTTCAAAGCAGAGCTAGTCCTAACTTTTGTGGAGATACAGAATAAAGCGAAACAAAATGTGTTTTGGATGGGATATGCACTCTTCAGTTAAGGCTATAAATCTGCCTCCTCTAGAAATCACTTCTAGGCGGTGCTCCTGCTAATACCATGTATTTGTGAGACTCTACTTTGCCTCACCAGTCATGAAGCTAAAAGTTTAAGTGAAGTTTTCTAAGTTGGGAAGGGCAGGTAAAGAATTAAACCTCTGCTATGACCCAGTGGCATGAGACCAGAAATGGGCACTTGGGAATGGAGGTCTAGATGGTGGGTCTGGTGTGTTACAGCACAGAGCATATCTCTGTGAAGTCATATGGTTCAAGAAGGCCTAAAGCCACTAGTGGCAAAAGAAGGTGGGTCTACTTCCCCAGCCATGCAAATGGCTGACTGTGCGGTCTTCTGACTCGAAGAAGGAAAGAAAAATTACTTGTTGACAGACACAAGCAATCAGTTCATACCTTGGAGTGTGACATTTGATTACCCAAGAGCAAAAACCATGCTGGAATTAATCTTGCTAAGACCAACTAATGAAAGATTATTTACAAGGTTGTTTTACTTTGTATTTAGCGGAACTGATAAAAATCCAGCAAGGTGTCAGATGAAGGCAGCTTGTTTTGGGGAAACAAATTAGGGGAGAAAGAAAGACTAAAATTGCCTGCTAAATTTAAACATCTTTGAGTCAGAAGCCAATACAGTGAAATATAGCGGGAAAAGGAGGCCCTCCAGCTAAAGTGGAAGTCAGAAAAGAGGAGATTCTACAAAATATAGGTAAGGATTTCCTTTGGCAACTTGGCCACATAATTCATTTTATAATAGAAAGTAAATTTCACCATCTATAGTCCTAAGTCCTCTCCCATATTCAAACTCCCTCCTGGAGCCCGCACTCCAACCCTGCCTCCCCAGCTCTGAACCCCGTTCTGCCCTCTGAACCCCTCAGCCCCAGCCTGGAGCCTCCTTCTTCATCACAAGCCACTGGCCCCAACCCGGAGCCCACACCCACAGCCCAGAGTCCATACCCCCTTCCACACCCCAAACCACTGCCTCAGCCAGGAGTTCCCGCCCACACTCCAAAACCCTTGGTTCCAGCTTGGAGCCTCCTCCTGCACCCCAAGCCCCTCGTCCCTGGCCCCACCCCAGACCTTGATCCCCTGTCCCAGCCATGCCCCAAATGCCAACTCTGTAGCTCCCATTGTCCAGGAACTGTGGCTAATGGAAAGCGGTGGTGGGCGGCACTGATGGCCTGCCCCAGCCCAGTGAAAATGAATGCGTCAGCGAGCAGGGGTGGGGGGGGGGAGATGGAGTGAGCAGGGTCAGAGCCCTGGGGAAGGGGTGGAGTAGGGATGAGGAGAAGGGTGTTTGGTTTTGTGTCATTAGAAAGTTGGCAACCCCCTACCCAAAAATAAAGTATTCTATGAACTGATTTAATGTAGAAGTTGTGATGCAATAAGACCACCAGTAGTTTTAGCCTGGAAAAACAAACAAACCATTGTTACCACCCTTATAGGATCATCATATTGCCAGTTAAAGAAAGAGGTTCTTCATCCAACAGTGTGGCTCTAACTGCAACAGCTCTGATCCAACGGCAAAGTAATCCCAGCCAGGGCCTGTCCCTACATTTTAAAGTCACTGCAGTAAGAAAGTCCTTGGTGGTGACATAATGCACCTTTTACCTATTGCAAGCAGATCAGTCCCCGCATAGGATGGGATCCTGCTAGCCACTGCCATCTCAGCCTCTCCCCTTTTTAGTGATGCTTTGAGATGTCTGAAGAGTTCTAATCATTCCTGAGCACTCTCAGGGACATGACCGTCTCTACAATGCACCTTCATCTTTTGGGATTCAGGGCTGTCACAACCATGCTGATGAACAGTGGCACTATATGTTCTAGCACTAATAGTTTGTTTTATCACTGTAGGATGGAAAAATCTTTGCTGGATTCGTCACATCTTTCAAATTTATCCAACAATTGAGAAATTAGATGCGCTAGTTCAGAGAGAAAAGATTTTCCTGTCCACCTCCACCTCAGATGACAAGTTGCCTAATTAGTAACTGATTTTCATCAGACTCTGAAGGAAATTCTTTGTCTAAGGAGAGTACAGTCACTAATAAAGTATATAGTTGAAAGATGCCATCACCTATTTTCAGGCAACTATAATGAAACTTTCAGTTGCACAATTTATATATTTATCCCTCCTCTTCTCTACTTTACTGCTTAAGTTTCAATCCTAGGTGCACTGTGAGACTGAACTTTCCATAGAGCAATTTGTCTTTTCCAGCCCACTGAATGAGCTATCACAGTTTATCTATGACAGATTACCGATGGCCACAGAAGACATATTACCCAAAACACTCAGTTTAGCAGGTTACAGCATCCTGTTTGGCTGTTCTCTCACTTGTAATGAGTGGCCAAGGTTTACTGACCCATTTTTCAGGTGATTTCAGTGTCCTGGCCACAATTAGTCACCAAGGTACATATCTTTACCAGCATACATTTAACTTCTTGTTCACAATGAACTCCTTTCTTACATTTAATTGAAACCTTCCCAATGACTAGTCTTTATCTGTGCTTTTTTTTATATCAGCAATCAGGGCCAGCCCACAACATTTTGGCACCTAAGGCGGAGAGCTCAAATGCCGCCCCTATGCCCCCTCGCTTGGGCCAAAACTTTGAAAGGTCTCAATTCTCTGGGTCCTAGTGGCGCCCCCCAGTCTGGCACCTGAGGCAGTCACCTCAGTTCGCCTCATGGTAAGGCCAGCCCTGTCAGCAATGGACAGGTTTCACCTCATCTTCCCATCTTTGTTTTTGGGACATTCAGCGTTGCTCTCGGTATTCCAAGAGTGGCATCAGAGCCAACATTTTGTCTCCTTTTTAGCACAGCCTGTTAATAATACTAAGCATGTGAGACACCCACCCAAACTAAATATCTCAGGCCAGGTCTACACTGCAGACCTATATTAGTATAACGACGTTGCTCCTCAGTATTCAAAAACAATACCCAAGAGACATAGTTATTAAACAATTAGTTGGCCAGTTAAATGTTAAACAATAAGTTTAACCAGTTAATTGATAAACTGGGCACAGGCAGGGAGGGGGGCATTCCAGCCCGCTGGGCTGGAGAACCCCTCACCCCCCGCCTGCTATGGACAGACTAAAGTAGCCCCTGCACCGTGAGCAGGAGCTGCTCTGGCCCAGCTGCTCCTGCTCCACAGGGCTGCTGGCTCCCAGCCCGGTGCAGGTAGAGGGCTGCTTGCGGGTAGAGGTTAATCAATACCCGGTAAGCATTGTCCATTAAGGGTGATGCTTACTGGGTAACTGGTTAACTGGTTACGCATTCACATCCCTAGTAGTTATACTAGTCTCATCCCCTTGTGTAGACTAGTGATGTGCAACTCCTCTTCCTGGGCTTTGATTTGGGCCGGCCAGCATTTTGTTTTCCCGGCTCGGCGCCTGACGTACACGCAGCGGGGGCAGGGGGAATGGCAGGGGAGCGGACAGGTGCTTTAAATTAAAGGGGCCACAATAAAATGTTCTCAGCTGGGGGGGTTTTTTTCTTCCTCAACAAAAATTTTCCCGGCTCCGGGGGTTGCAAATGAAAAAAGGTTGAGCACCACTGGTGTAGACAGCACTGTGTTGACAGGAGAAGCTCTCCCATCCGCATAGGAGCATCGTCACTTAAGCATTACAGTGGCACAGCTGCATCGGAGCAGCTGTGCTGATGCAGCATTGTAAGTTTGGCCCTGCCTGCCCCAACACTGAACTTCTCTTCATTCCTCTTGTCTCCTCCGCTTGATATTGTAGGTCAGGGTGTGGGAGAGGAATCAGATGCATTATGAAAGCAAAGCCACCGCATGGTGAAACCGACGACCCTGAAAGCCATCTTCTTTAATGGCTTCATATAAAGATTAACGGAAGAGATGCCAGGAAAAGACTTTGTGGCAATTCAGGTTGGAGAACACAATAGTGTCAAATACTATGCTCTGGGTCCAACCAGAGAAACAAATGTTGTCTTCACAAGTCCAATGACGCTTACCTCTGGCAGGCTCCACAGGTATGTCAACAATACCTCATGGTCAAGCTTATCAAAGACAAGGTGAGCACTGGCCCACAAGACCAGGATAAAGCGCAGTCCAAAACCCACCACAGTCCATCTCTGCACCATCACCAGTCTAAAGATAAACTGGCAGGAATCGAGGCACTCTGAGGATTCCAGAGCCAGGGCTGCATCCACCAGCCATCTCACTCTACCACCACATGGAAAATTAGAGTGAGGGCAATAATTGGTAAGATTGCCAGTTGGTCACTTGAGCACAGCGTGATGGGATGAGGTCACAGATGCACCCTTGGGGGTGATGTCTGGGGTGCTGACATGGCCGCTGCTACGTGCCTTCCTGCTCTCTGGGGCTCCTCACCACCAGGTCCTGTTGGGCCAGCTCCACTGGTCTCCCCCAGCCAAGGCCCCGAGCCAAGGCCCCACCGAGAAGCAGTAAAGACACCGAACCTCTTCTGGTCCAAGGTGAATGCAGTTTTGGGCCCAGCTTCCTGGGAAACCACTCGCCAAATGGGATCAAACCTCAGAGGAATTATTTAGCAATGAAAGGGTACACACTGGTTACCCCTCCAGGTAGCAATTATTTACACTGGGCTTGATAGAAAATAAAAGTGATGTTATTAAGTACAAGCAGTAGGATTGAAATTATAATAAGTGAGAACAGGCAGACCAAAGTAGATTACAAATCAAAAGAAACAAAAATGCTTGGCTAATTTTACACTGAAACCTCAGTAAAAACTTTTCAAAATTGCCCTAAAATCTCTTTTCTAGCTGCCCCTCCAAATCAGGGCTGTCTCTCTACCTTGGGGTCTTCGGCTCCTTCCTTCAGGTGCAGCCCAGTCAAAAGACCTCAGCCCCTGCTTTCCTGTTCTTTTTTTAAAGAATTGAGGCCACTCCCTCCCAACCACTGCTAAGCCTTAAGGACAAAAAGCTATTTGCATATGATTGCCCAGACACTGAGGCCCTACTTGATGTCTTTCCATTTACACATTTAAAAACCATAAATTATTCCCTACTCCATATGTCTATTTTTACACACCAAAGTGATACATACCCCAAAATAAGATAAACAGAACCAGCGGATTATGACATAAAATAATTTGCATAAAGAACCTTTGAGCTAGGTATATTGATGTCTATTTCATAAAGCATGGAGGAAGAGGGTCTGTCACACACAGGTCTGCCAATTCTTTTTTAAGAACTGATCCTTTGCCCTCTCAGAAGAATTCATTGACAATCTTCACCAACAATGGGATAAATGTCCCCCAGCATGTTTGTCATCAAGAAAGTGGCACAGATCAAAGTTCCCCTATTACCTTTGATCCTCCAGTGAGCAATATTGGCAGGAACTCAAGTAAAATGTGCGTCTTTTCTTGACGAGGTTGTACAACCCCAGAGAAAATAAACCCAGTCGAAATCTGGCAACCTTATCGACAGAATTAGATGGAAAGCTCCTCTGAGTGAGATTTACCATTCTGTGGCTGGAAGAGAGATTGGCAAATTCTGCTTGATTTTGTGCCTCTGAATACCTGTAGATGTTCTAACAAGAATGTACTTACATGCATACTTAAAATAGCTGTAATTATTCCTTGATTTTAATTAGTAATCACAAGAAAAAAATACAATTGCACCCTAGGCATCTTTGAGATTAAATGCAATATTGAGTCCCTCATTTAGTCGACAATATAATGGCATATTGCAAATAGTCACAGTTGTTCTTCACTCAGTTATACTGAAAACAACCTAATTTGGCAAGACAAATAAGGTATCTTGATTTCAGGACTCTGTTTCCTAGCAGAGCAAAATCCATAAGAATAAGTAAAGGCTCTTGCTATTCAGGGTCCAGATAAATGAGCTAATTTCTCTACTGCAGCCTCTGCCTTTTAATCTAGGATTATATATGGCAACATCCATCAGCTGAATGGGAGATATATGGGAGCCAGAAAAAGATGGCACTGATTTATTAGTACTTAGTAATTAAACATTTAAACTATTACTTAAATACCAGTGTGATGATATTAGTTACCACATCATTGTGAAAAAAATTAAATAGGAAGAGTTTGACACAGATGATTTTTATATCTATTTTAAACATGGGACTGCACAGCTCAAGCAATTAGTCATGGGATATGGCATAGAACTCTGGTCAGTAAGATCTGGCCCAGGTTGGCAATGGCCTAAAGCCATTGCTGTCTGAAGACCTATGTGAAATAAGCAAGAGGTTTCCATTCAATTCTCAGTATGTTGGTGTCCTCCTGACAAATCTTATCTTCACAATTGGCTCTAACTAGCAGTCTCCATGGAGAGACAAGTACTAAATGGGGACAGCAGCTACCACTCAATTCTTACTGAGAGCAGACGAAAGTGCCTCATGCAGAAGGTTTTCATGCTGAAAAATATGTTTTGGTCAAATAAGTCTTTTCATGGGAAAATGTCTATTCTCATGAAAAATTTCCATCTTTCCCATAGAAATGTGTTAAATTGAACCTTTTTGTGTTGTGAATCAACAGTTGGAAATGAAAAATTTTATTTCCACTTGAAGTGTTTTCCTTTCAGCACCCTGGTTTAAATAAAATGAAGATTCTCCCCCCCCCCCCATTTCTCATGGGGAAAGTTTTGGTTTTCCAACCAACTCTCCTCATATGGTACTTTTTATCCAGAGATTTCATTCCTACCTTAGGAAGGAGGTCAGTGTCATCTTCTCTGGGGGAGGCACTTGAGTTGGGTGGGGATGATTTGCAATGCCATTTCCCCTTGCTCACCTTCGAAATAGGACTTTGGCCTTCTGGGATGCCAACCTGGCACTTCTCAACAGCAATAATTTCTTTAAAAAAATATAGGGTCAGATTTTGTGCTGCCCCTCTAAGGACATGTTTGCCCCGTAGCTGGGAGCATGCTTTCCAGTGTAACTAGACATGCTAGCTCTGCTCACGCTGGCATGCTAAAAATAGTAGCACAAACTCATCCAGATCCTATGGGTACAAACTCTGGCAGCCCTCCTGGGCAACCATGCATGCTACCTCTGGCTACTCTGCTCTACACACTGCTCTTTGAACAGAAGTAGTGTGTGTGTGAGTGACTACTCATGCTGGGAAGCATGGGCAGTGTAGTTGTACTCTTAGAAGTGAACCAAAGAACTCACAGCTCAGAGATGTAGCAGGCTGCAGTGCACTTAAGCCACCTTTGTGTGCCTACCTGCCCCTGGGCTTTTTCACGGCCCCCGCCATAGTTAGACAGCCCCAGAGAGCCATAAGAGCCCTTAGCATAGTTTGAGAGCCCTGTCCACATTGTGGCAGTCTCCTTAGGCTCTGCCATGAGTGTCAGCACTGCCAAAAATCTCTGCAGCAGTCTGTTGCCTTCCCACTGTGGCAAGTCCCCAGCCCTCCCCCCAGTATAGCGCCTACAGAAATGTTCCCCGAACACAAGGCTGTGAGGGCCCCCTTTTTAGCCTGTCACCAAGGGGATAGAATAAGAGTGAGGGGATCTCACATGTGGAGTTTAAAAAGCAAATGTAACCCAGAGGCACTGAGACCACTGACAAGGGAGAGCAAAGTCTGCTCTACAGTCTGAGCTCAGAGACAGCTGGCGTTTAGCTCATGCAGTAGAGCAGGGGTGGACAAAATCAGGTCTGGGGGCCAGATCTGGCCCATCAAGCATTTGTCTCCGGCTCACCTGCTGATTATCAGGCTGTGCATACTTACAGCCAGCAGTGGGTGTTCAGCTGCCCCTTCCCCCCCATCTTGCTGCACACTGCTCCCAGGATTCTCCGGCTAGCTGTGCAAAACGGGGTGGAGGGAAGAGGGGAGAGCAGAAGTCAGGGTGTTCCCAGCCCTTGTACCCCATCTCTGCAGAGCAGGGGTCGGGGAGAGGGAGACACACAAGGGAGCTGCTCCAATCTGAAGCATGGATGGCAAGTGACTCAGAGGAGTGTTTGTCTTAAGAAGTAGTGCTCTGTTTCTAAGATTTCACGGCTTGTGCTTTCTCTCTGACTCACACACACTTCCCCCCATATCCTATCTCTGCAGCAGGGCCGGATTAAGGGGGGGGCTAGCCGGGCAGCTGCCTAGGGCACCAACCTATGGGGGGGTGCCTGATGGCAGCTATAAGGGGCGCCGTGCGCCCGGCCGCGCGGCGCCCCTTACAGCTGCAATCAGGCGCTGCGTGCCCCAGGCTGCGCGGCGCCCCTTAGAGCTGCCATCAGGCACCGCACGCCCAATTGCAACTGTAAGGTGTGCAGCATGCCAGGGGGTGGGGCCGTGCATGCACCGTGCGCTCGGGGGCGGAGCTGCACATGCGTCGTGCGCCCGCTGCCCGGGGCGCAGGAATGGCTCAAGCTGGCCCTGCTCTGCAGAACAGGGAAGGAGGGAGATAGACAGGACAGCTTTTGCTGTCTTAAAGAGACAGCACTGACTTCTCTCAGAAACTTACCCAGCAGCAGCCAGCACACACTCTCTGTGTCACTACCATGCACACCCAGTCTGTACCACTCTCTTTGTGCCATGCATACTCAATCTGTGTCACAAAGACTGTCTCTCTCATACAGTGTCTCTCTCTTTCACACTCCTTCCGCCTGAGTCCCTCTGGAGGGCCCGGAACTGGCCCATGACCATGTACTAAAATTCATGAAGTGTGCCCATCCCCTACAAAAATTATCCTCCCACCTGTGGTAAAGGCATATGCGTTTAGCCCCTAAGGTTGCAGGTTTAATCCCTGTGGCTCTACACAAACTGATTGATTAATGTATAAATGTTCTCTTCCCAGACGAGTTGTACAAGAACTGATATAAATGAATTCAAACTAATAACAAAGACTGTGACTCCAGTAAGATTAAGCTTTTTGTTACCACTTGGGATGAGCAGTGGAGCATTTAAACCAAAAGTTTTCACCCTGAAAGTGGAAAAATAATGCAGATGTCAAAGACATGCTTTATATAGCACTTCACAGAGCAGAACTTTTCCAGCCAAATCCTGCTTGTTTTACAGCAGACAGCCTCCCACTGCACTTAGCATGACACTCAATTTCCTTTATTAATTGGTCATATTACTGTAGTGCCTAGAAGCGCCAACTAGTAATGGGGCCCCACTGTGCTGGGCACTGAATACGCACAGTGAGAGACATGGGCGCTGTCTTCTCATTTTGCTGAGGAGTGCTTGACCCTCCCTTCTGCTCCAAGCCCTGCCCCCATTCCACCCCTTCCCCCAAATGCCTGCCTCTTCCCTACTCCTCTCCCTCCCTCCTGGAGCTTGAACGCTACAAATCAGCTGTTTGTGGCAGCCCAGAAGTGCTGGGGCGGGGAGGGGAGAGGAATTAGTAAGTGTGGGGTCACTGGTGCATGAGAGATAAGGAGGGCAAAGGGGGAGCCTGATACCAGTGGATGCTCCACACCCACTTATTTTTCCCCTGGGTGCACCAGCCCCGGAGCACCAGTCAGTGCCTATGGTGACAGACATTCACCACACTAATCTAAACAGACAAGAAAGGGGGAGAGAAGAGCAGTACTATAGTTCTCACTTTATGGATGGGTAGCAGAGGTAAAACGAGTTTAAGTAACTTGCTCCAAGTCACAGAGTAAGTATGTGGAAGAGGCAGGTAGTAAACCCCGATCTCCTAAGTTCTGGTTCTTATTTTATGATCAAACACACACTGTAGCTTGTCTCATTGCATTAAATGGCCCTTTTGGCCACAGCTCAGGCAAGGCAACTCAGTGCTTCATCAGAGTCATTTCTCTTGCCTGGCTTGTGGTACAGCTGACAACAGAAAGAAACAGGTTGCCAAGAGCTGGTGTGTATATATTAAAGTGCAATTGTCTAAAGCAGCAAGGAATACAAGCTATTGAGATAGCATATTAGCATCTAACTGCCAAGGCTGTTGTGCATTTAAACACAAGTGATAGATACAGATCTTTCTTCTTCCTCCTTTCTGTATGAATTCCCCCTCACATGAGGGTTGTACCTGGAAGCAGAGAAACATCATCATTTTACAGACTGTACAGGTAGGGTCCCTAACCAAAGTTATAGTGAGAGTTAGTATGACAGGCAGGACTAAACCTCAGGAATGCCACTGTGCTGAAATCATCAGGTTCTTCCTTTCCTCTGTTGTCCATACTCTGACCACAAAAGCCTGTTTATCATTCCCATAACTGAATCAGGGGCTCTCCTTACATAAATAGTTAAATGGCATATGGTAGATAGGAACCTGGCAAGTCCCTATAATTAGGGTAATATACAAGGTCTAGGATACTACTGGTTGGCTGACATTCTTCTTGAATTTCAAATTTTGAAATTTGAAAACAAAACCAAGATAGATTTTCCCAACTTTTTATTGGGATTCACAGTCAAGGAAGACGATGGGTTGCTCCCATTGGCCTCCCACTGTGTGGACACCTCCAGGCTTGGCTTAAGGTAAGCCGATTCCAGCTATATATTCTACGTAGCTGGAGTTGCGTACCTTAAGCTGACCTTCTAGGTCTAGTGTAGACCTGGGACCTACTCTCTTTGGTATCCAAGAGATTCTTCTCCTCCGAAGCATGATGTCTTTCTCCTGGGCACCCAATTTCCTTCTTTGCTGATTGGTTCTTGAGTCTAAAAAGTCCCCGCTTCCACAAAAGCTTGCCCTTTTGTACCTCTCTCCTGCCCCATGTTTCTTTTGTCTCTGCATGTCCCTCTAAGTTTTTTATGCTAGCACTGACATCGGATTTCTTTGTTTCTCCTTCTGGGGAAAACCTACTGATCCAAACCTGCTCCCTATAGACCACCTGGAATAAAGGGATTCTTACAGTTCAATTACTTTCCTTAGCATGCCCATTGTCCTGCCAGAGCAGAGTCATTAAAATGTTAACTTTTTTGTTTGTTCTTTAACTTCTTTTAAACAGAGTGTGTGATCCACAAGAAGGTCAATATCAGCCCATGGGTGATATTCTAGACGTAGAGGAGTGGAGTTACTCATGAGGTTAATAAAAATCAGAACTCACGAGCTGTAGATGGGCAGCTCTGCTAAATCAGAGGTTTCCAAACTGCATTGCTCTGCGACCACCTTCTGACAACAAAAATTACGACACAACCGCAGGAGGAAGGACCAAATCCTGAGCCCACCTGATTCTTGCTGCTCTAGACAAGGGGGGCCAATGTCAAAGCCAGAGTCCCACCAGTCAGGCTGAAGCTCAGGGACTTCAACCCCACGCAGTGGGGCTTGGGTTTCAGCCTTGGTCCCCAGCAAGCATTAAAATGGGGTCAGCAGGGGAGCCGACAGCCTTGCCGGGACCCTGGACAAGGTCGAGGTGGGACCCGGCTTTGTGCTACTGGACGGGCAGGGCCTCAGGCAGAAGGGGCAGGGCGAGGGACAGCCAATCTTCAGTGCTGCCCGGACCGTGGTGCATTGCCCCCTCCAGCCAGCCCCCAAAGCTGCCAGGAGCATGCCACATCTATCAACAATTTAAAGAGCCCAGGGCTCCAGGCCTTTTTGAATCACTAGGGCCTGGGGCAATTGTCATGTTCACCCCACCCCTTACCACCATCAGTGAGCCTGGGGGGTCATAATTCACTTGGGGTTCCAAACTACAGTTTGAGAACCACTCCACTAAGACAACACAATAAGCTTCTGCTTAATTATCAGGACATGGGTCAGTCCCCACCATACAACTTAACTGTGCCTAAGCTGGTCAGCTGTAGCTCGGATCAGGCCTTGATGTCTATGAAGAACTAACTAAGCAGAGTTAGTTGTGTTCCCAATAAGAACTGAGCATTTATTTTTAGAATTACAATTGGTAACCCGACTCAAGAATAGCCAAACATATGAGTGAACAATGAGGCAGAGTTGCCATTTCAAAGGAAGGTGCCATCCTTTCATAGCATATTTGATGTATACATCAAATGATGAACATTTGGGTTCACTTTTTATTTGTGAAACTGTCACTCACTGTGAGTTCTGTCTCTCTGCAGTCCTCTAACCTGCTTGTTTGGTTCCCTGCTCACTGCTTCTCTTAGCTTCCCTCCCAATTAATTCTCTAAGGATCATCCAGCCACAAACTGCTTTTTCCCACTTGCTTCTTTGAAGTTATTCTGCTTTGTGTCTCCCTACCATTATTCTCCCAGTTTCACCATTTTCTCCTTTAATCTAATCTACTTTTCTCATTTAATCTAATTTGCTCATTACTCAAGCAAATGCAGAGGCTCTCTGGGCCCAAAATCCTTTAAGGATCTTGCTTGTATTATCACAATGAATATGTTCCTATTAGTAATGTATGATGTAGAGAAACAAAAAGGGCTTTATTCATAATTGCATCCAAACATCAGCTCAGCGAATAGTGGCTGTCAAAAAAGCTAACAGAATGTTAGAAGCCATTAGGGAAGTGGTAGATAATGAGACAAAAAATATCATAATGCCTCTATATAAATCTATGGTACACCCATAACGTGAATACTGTGTGCATATCTGGTCGCCCCTTCTCAGAACTGAAAAAGGTTCAGAGAAGGGCAACAAAAATGATTAGGGGTATGAAACAGTTTCTGTAGCAGGAAACATTAAAAAGACTGGGACTTTTCATATGGGAAAAGAGATGACTAAGTGAGGGATATGATAGATAAAATCTTGACTGATGTGGAGAAAGGAAATAAAGAAATGTTATTTACTCCCTCGCATAACACAGCAAGTAAGGGCCACTCAATGAAATTAATGGGCAGCAGGTATAAACAAACAAAAATGTCTCACACAAAAATCAACCTGCAGAACTCATTGCCAGGGGATGTCATGAAGGCCAAAAGTATAATATGGTTCAGAAACGAACTAGATAAGTTATTGGAAGGTAAGTCCACAGAGGTGAAAGTAGTTGCCAGGACTTACAATGCACTGGGGGTCTTTGGCACGGTGGGAATGTGGCTCTGGAAGGGATGCAGATGGGACCAGACTCTCCCAGCTAGCCCTTGCCCTACATGGCTGCTGCTGCCATGGCTGCCTAGAACCCTAGGTCTGTGGCAGTGGTTTGTAGGGCCCAGGGCTGCTAGACACCACTACCGCAGCAGTGGTGGCTGGGAGTCTGAGCCTATTTAAATTGCCAGGCCCTCAGGACAGTGACCCCCTTTGCTCCCTGCCCTACTGACAGGGCTGCCAATGGGGGAGAGCAACAGGGGCAGCTTTAATGCTGGCTGTGTCTGTGCTGGTACTGGTGTCCAGTTCTTACCGGTACACTCTACAGTCCCATTTTCACCTCTGGATCCATCAGTAGCGATTAGCCAGGACAGGCAATAATACAATACCATAGTCTGAGGCTATGGCTACACTTCAGCCTTTGTCAGCAGAGACAATGCAAATAAAGCGCTCATTAGCATTTCTCGTGCTGTCATTTGCATGGTCTCTTCTGATTCGTTTTGTGGAAGAGGTTTTTGCGCAAAAAAATTGCAGTATAGGCGGGGCAAAAAAACCCTTTTGCGCAAGATCCTGTATACCTGCTTTTTTGAGGAATAAGGGTTCTGTGCAAAAGGGGGTTTTTTTGCGCAAAATAGCCCCGTCTACACTGCAGGAGTTTTTTTCCCTGCAAAAAACCTCTTCCGCAAAATGGATCAGAAGAGACGATGCAAATGAGAGTGTGAGAAATGCTAATGAGCGCTTCATTTGTGTTGTCTCTGCCGACAAAGGTTCCAGTGTAGATGTAGCCTGAGTGTCCCAGAAGATGGGTGGTATGTCACGTGATGATTGCCTGTTTAGTTCATTCCCTCTGACACACCTGGTGTTGGCCAGTGTCAGAAGACAGGATATTAGCCTAGATGGACCATTGGTCTAACCCAGTACGACTCTTTTTATGTTCTTAAAAATGCGGTTTTATTCATAATTGCATCCACCTCACCCTCTACAGCAGCGTTTCTTAAACTGTGTTACTGCGGCACACCAGTGTGCCGCGTGGCAGTTAGTGGTGTGCCGCGGAAAGAACCAAAAAAATTCTGCTCCCCCGCCCCCTGCAGAGCCCGTAGACAGCTCCCGCTGCGGCTGCCCCCCTCCCACCCAGCCCGCAGGACGGCCCCTGTCCCACGGGGCCTCTGGTGCTGGGAGGGGGAGGGGTGGCCGGAGCTGAGGAGCTGCTCCCGGACCTCTGCGTTTTAAAACCGCTGCCTGTGGGGAACCCGGCTCAGGCTCTGCTGCCCCCCCACCTGGGGCACGCTCAGACTCTACTGCCCCCCCTGCTGCTCTCTCTCCCTTGTGCCCCTCCCCAGCCTGCTGGGGAAGTGGCAGAGTTTAATCTGGTGGGGATGGCCGGTGTTTCTACTCTCCCCCCCCCACCCCCACCCTGCCAGCAGGAAGCCTGGCCTGGTGCTGCAGCTGTGCTGGGTTCCCCGCTGCATGGGCAGGGGGCGGGAACTGAGCTCTCTCCCCACCCCCCAGGAACAAGAGCATGCTCCCTGGAGGCTTTCCCTGCTGCAGCAAGGTGGCAAGCCAGGTAAGCGTCCCCCCTCATGCCCACACCCCTCACCCAAACCCCCCTCACTCCCCTCCCCCTGCCAAGACCCCGCATTCCCAGCTTGCTCTGACACCCTGCCCCAAGTTCCCTCCTCTACCTTCCTTCCTGGCCAGACACCCTGCCCCGAGACCCTCCACTACCCTCCCTCCTGGTCTGATGGTCATCTAATTTACATGGACACATTTAATGGGCCTTTCAATCTTCACCTAATCAAATGCTTCAAAGCATGAGGAAGAGGAAACAACAGGGACAGGTGAGGAAGGGGCATCATATGATTAGGAAGCAGAGACCAGGGTGATTTGACATCACATGCAGAAGGTGGAAATTATGTTGCTAAACTACAATATGTGGTTGTAGCCACATAAGTAGCAACATTTCCAAAAGCCAGGTGCATGGGGTATATCAGCTTCTAATGAAACTTCTCCTGGTTGGCCAGTTCTTATGCAGCTGCTGGGCAAATCCCTATAGTTTCCTCCTTCTCTTATTGTGGAAATTCTTTCAGTGTTATCTTCAGCACCATCTCCCACTGTGTTTAAACAAATGTGATTTCCTTTGATATCATCTGTAGCTATTTTTTCCCCAGTTTCGGTGCTCTCTGGAAAGCACAATTGTGGTAGTATATACAAAGACATTTCAGCTTTATCCCCCAGGTTGCATTTCCTCCTTATTTTGATGTTCACTGATCAGAGACCTCATCTTGAAAAGAAGAAACAGAATGAGGTTGTAGATTAGGCAGCTTAATTTAATACAGAACACCAACAGGCGGTGGGGAGCCTTAAAGACACAGTACGTATTATAGTGTATTAAACCACTCCTGAAATTGTCAACTGTCCCTTTAAATTTGAGAGAAGGCTTCCTGGTCTTGCTTGTGATATGGGCCTAGATCTGAGCAGCCTGCAGACAGCTCTTGTAAGTTAGTGTGCGTTGTGCCTTTCGTTTCAGAGAGACACCTTCTGTGTCTTGCTCCTTGTTTTGGATTCTTGTGGCCTTTCAGCAAGAGTATTTGTTTTGCCCTCTATCTTTTCTGTGTGTACACTGTCAACACGACACTTGGACCAGGGCATATATCCATCATAATGTCATCAATACCTGGACCTCCTTTATCCTGCCTAACATGCTGGATTACATTCCTTACCCATTTTCCTCATGTTTCACACCCACACAGCATCTGAGATTTTGGTTAAGTTGCAAATATCACTTTCATGAGCCTTTCCCTGTTGTTGAGTCTGAAAATGTTTTCTCAGGTGCTAAAAGGAGATAGAGTCCCTGCTTTCCCGTTAACAGGAAAGTGGTTGCTGATGCCAAGAGAGACAAGGTGGGTGAGGCAAGGGATGTAAAATCCCATTTAATCAGTTAACCAGTTAGACATTATGTTTAACTGGTTAACTGCTTAAATGGGAGACGGCAGGGGCCCACTCCAGCGCAAATGGGTTGCGGCGGCCCCCCTGCCCTCAGCATGGTGCAGAGGTCCTGGCCCTCCCGCTGCAGGCAGGGCCAGCTCCGGCCAGGCTCGGTCCACTACAGGCACTCATGCTCTGATCAGGCGGGAGTGCCCCCCCGCCTGTGGTGTGATGCAGCAGGGGCGCTCTGGCTGGGCTGGAGCTCCCCTGCCCTCAGTGCAGCAGGCTGCTCCGTCCCAGCTGAGCTGCCAGTTAACTGTAACTGGTAAGCATCACCTGGTAAGGGTGATACTTATGGGTTAACCAGTTAACCATTCATATCCCTAGGTGAGGCAAGGGTGCCATTTAGGGTGGGCAGAGGGGGCTAAAGCACCTCATACTGGGACACTGGTTGCTCTTCTTCCCCTCACTATTGGGGAGCAAGAGGAAAGCACACAGCTTGTGTCACTTAGTCTTCTGTCCCCTCCCCTCACCAGCCAGGCGTGAGAGGAATGCACACAAGCTATGTACTTTCCCCTCGCTCCCTGATGGTGAGGGGAAGATGAAGAAGAACAAGCAGCATCTCAGTAGGAGGGGCTTTAGCACACACACATAAACCACCATCCCAAAATGGCACCTCTTTTATTGGACCAACTTCTGTTAGTGGAAGATACCTGCTTTCATTCTACACTCAAGCCCCTCTTCAGGTCTTGCTGATGATGCCATAGCACCTGGGGTTCTCGTGTGGGAGAATCATCACAAAACATTGGGAGGTCACATACAAAAGGATAGGGACTAATTTAGCTGTAACCACTCAAGAGAGAGATCCTGGAGTCACTGTGGATAGTTCTCTGAAAACATCCACTCAATGTGCAGCAGCAGTCAAAAAAGCAAATGGAATCATTTAAAAAGAGATAGAGAATAAGACAGAAAAGATCTTATTGCCTCTGTAGAAATCCATGGTACACCCACATCTTGAATACTGCGTACAGATGTAATCACCTCATCTCAAAAAATATATATTGGCATTGGAAAAGGTTCAGAAAAGGGCACAAAAATGATTAGGAGTTTGGAATAGGTACCGTATGAAAAGAGATTAAAAACTCAGACTTTTCAGCTTAGAAAAGAGGAGATTAAAGGGGGAGATGATGGAGGTCTATAAAATTGTGACAGGTATGGAGAAAATTAATAAAGAAAAGTTATTTACTTGTTCCCATAGCATAGGAACTAGGGTTCATCAAATGGAATTAATAGGTAGTGGGTTTAAAAACAAACAAAAGGAAGTTCTTCTCCACACAGCGCACAGTCAACCTGTGGAACTCCTTGCCAGAGGATGTTGGGAAGACCAGGAATTTAACAGGGTTCAAAAAGAACTAGATAAATTCATGGAGGTTAGGTCCATCAATACTTATTAGCCAAAATGGGTAGGAATGGTGTCCCTAGCCTCTGTTGGTCAGGGGCTGGAAATGGATGACAGGAGAGGGATCACTTGATGATTGCCTGTTTCTGTTCACTTCTTCTGGGGCATCTGGCATTGGCCACTGTCAGAGGATGGGATGCTAGACTGGATGAACTGTTGGTCTAGCCCAGTCTGGCCATTCTTATGTTCTTAGGTCAGCAGTCCTGGCAGGATTTCTCCATCTTTAAGTCAGCTGGTGTTCTGCCTAAATAAGAATTCAAGAGCTGGGCCTCTGTTTAGTAGTACAGCATATTTCCCATAAAAACGTGTCATTATCACCTTAGAGAGAGCCAGAAGAAAATATGTCCCTGTACCCATGTGTGAAATTTAGACTTAAGTGTCAAAACCGTACTAAAAATGAGCGAGGGAGTATTTCAATTTAAGATGTATCTTACCGTTAGTGATTATACTAAATTGTACCGCTGCATTTAGGGTATTTCTAATATATTTTCAAGAATAATCAAAGGAGACTAGAACAGAGGATGAGGTGCTCTTTTAGCGCTTCTAAGATTCCAAATATTCATAATTATCATTCTTAATTATATCCAGTTGTGCTTGGACACACAGACAGGAGCTTTAACTAGGCATTTTCCTAGCAGCAATGTACCCTGAAGTGGTAAGGGGATGAGCAGTTGGCATCATCTCACACATACGCACAATAGGGATGTAAACAAATAGTCGACTATATGATTAACTGATAAGCCTAGGCTTATCAGTTAATCTTGTCGACTGCTTGCATTTTCCCCCTTTTGCTGCTTCTGTGTCAGCAAGGGAAGGGGGAAAAAGGAGCCAGTGCTGGGGGCACCGGCTTAAAAGCCAGTTCCCCCCGGCACCAGCTCCGTGGTGCTGTCTGCCAACCCCCACACTGCTGTCTCTATCAGAGACAGCAGTGCAGGGGAAGAGGGCAGGGAAGGCTACCGCAGAGCAGCCTCTGTACATGGCAAGGTTGGGCCAACCAGGGACAGAGGCTGGTCCCCAGCAGCCACCCCTGTCCACAGGGTGGGGTCCCAGCTCCCCGTGGACAGAGGCTGCTCCTGTCCGTGGGGAGCTCAGATCTCCTGCAGACAGGGGCTACTGCCATCCCACACTGCTGCCTCTGTATCAGAGGCAGCAGCATGGGGCAGTAGGCAGCCAGTCTGTGCAGGGAGCTGGTTTTTAAACTGGCTCCACTCACGGACTGGCTCCTGCCTGGATACAGAGGCAGCAGTGTAAGGTGGCAGGGGGCTCCCCAGGAGTGGAATTGGATTGCACTGGCTACCAGGCCTGTTCCCTGGGGACTATAGAATAGTCGAGTAACCAATAGAATTCATGCGGTTACTCAACTATTCAATTACCCAATATCTAACATCCCTAACACACAGGCGGCAGCTCTACAGAAAAGCATACCAAAAATGTACTGCCAAGAAAGCTTTTCTGAGCAGCTGAAAATAGACAAAAAGGCCCCAGATTCTTCCAAAGTCCTCAGATAGCAATGTCTGTTTTTTCAAGATATGTCAAAATTTCAGAGATAAGAGATCTCTGATGATCTTCCATGATTTGCTCATCTCAGCAATGGCAGGAGATCTTTTGGGAGGGTCCCCTTGACCTAGCTCACAGATAGCCCAACACTCTGGAAATGTGAATTAAGCAGCTTATTGTCCTAGGACATAATGGGCACCAGCTTTACAAAGAACAATGCCTTGTCCACAAATGCTTGATCCATCGCTGAGACAGCTATCGGATAAGCCTCAGCACCTACCAGAAAAGCAGCAAAGGGCATGGAGCCATAATGTTAGAATCAGGGCCGGCTCTAGGTTTTTTGCTGCCCCGCCCCCCCCCCCCTTTTTGTTGGCTTTTACACATTTGCATTTCGCAATTTTTTTTGTTTTTTTTGGTGACAGAGACAAGATTTCCAGCTCACACAAAGCTCTTTTTCAAGAGTGGGAAATGTACCTTAAATCTCTACTTTATTGTTCTTATAGAAATAGGCTACTTTTTAATTGTGGTTTGAATGCATGAAAAACTATTAACACAAATAGTTTATATTTCCTTAACTAAGTACCAAAAATAGAAGGGAGAACTTGTGCCACATCTAAAACTCAAGTAGTTTATGGCTATACTTAATCAATCTTCAAACCAATTACAATCAGCTAACAATACCACTCTGTTTAAACATACTTGTCAACCAATTATGATAACTATAGCACATAAGACATCTAAACTACATCAATCAATAGTTGTATTGTTAAACTAGATTTGTTTTGGAATGCAGTGACTCCTTATGTGGCTCTAACACATCTATGTTATCAGATAAACTTAGATCAGTGGGTGTGCATGTGCACATTATTTTTGTGTGTCCGTCTTTTTAGTAGCCATTATATATTCAAGTTTATGAGGTGTTAGAGGAGGTGGAGAGTTGTATGTGCCCAATACAACTATATATGGAATGAAGCTTGCCTTAGAGACGTCAAACACAAAAGTTTACCCAGATCAACAAAGTTTAATTCTTTAATGAAATATCATTGAAACAGCATGTGTGGGTCTTTGAAGAGTGTAGAACAGTTAATATTCTGTGTGTGTGTGTGTGTGTGTGTGTGTGCGCGCACACGCGCTGGATCCTTGCTTGGTTCTACTTCTACTGCAAACATGAACAAGAGAAATATACTAGGAACAAACTTCAAAGGGTCTGTGGGGCTGAGGCTGTCGGGGCCTGGGGGGAGAGGCCAGGGGCTGGGCCAGCGGGCTGAGTGTTTGTAGGTTTGCCAGGTGTCCGGTATGTTCTGATTTTTTTACCGGACAGGGAGCGAAAATACCAGACACATGGCAACCCTAGGCGGAAAGGGGGCACCTTACCTTGGATTTCCATACCATGTAGGCGGAGGGGTAGCTGATGGCTTGGAGAGGAGAGGCTCTCAGAGGAGGTAGCAGCCGCCGGGGAGGAGCAGGACTCAGGACTAGGAGACAGGGGCGGCCAGCAGGCTCCGGGGCCAGGCACACATGGGGCCAGTGCTGGCTGCACAGCCGCGGTGTCTCCTGCGGCCCTTTAAATTGGCGGGGCAGGGCAGGGTGGGGCTAGGCGTTGCCTGGGAGGGGAGGAGCCGGGGCAGCCAGCAGGCTCCGGGGCGCATTGGGCTGCGGCCCTTTAAATCAGCAGGGCAGGGCAGGGCTAGGCGTTGCCGGGGGTAGGGAGGAGCAGGACGGAGAGCAGACGGGGGCAGCCAGCAGGTTCCAGGGCACATTGGGCTGCGGCCCTTTAAATCAGTGGGGTGGGGCGGGACGGGACTAGGCATTGACGGGGGAGGGGAGGAGCAGGAGAGGAGACAGGGGCAGCCAGCAGGCTCTGGGGCTCATTGGTGTTGCCAGCTGGCTGCGCGCAGCCCCGGAATTTCCCAGCGTTTCCCAGCCGCGGCCCTTTAAATTGGCGGGGCGGGGCTAGGCGTTGCCAGGGGTGGCACCGGCTGCTTACCTGAAATGCCGCCCCTGGCAAAGTGCCATCCCAAGCACCTGCCTGATTTGCTGGTGCCTAAAGCTGGCCCTGGTTAGAATCAGAAATCTCCCTCACGTCTAGTTTTTCAGCAAAGTGCTTACATATCAGAACACAGGGACTCCTTTGCTCAGCTACCGTCAGGTGCTGAAGGAAGGCCAGGGAAGAAATATGGGCTATTGGTGGGGGATGGGTAAGTGAATGTAATATTTTACCTGAGCAAACTTTTGATTCTGATATCCATTTTTTTTTAATAGAGCACCTTCCCATCTCCTCACCACTGAAGAGTGTAATAAGTGACATGTTCTATTCTAAGAAACCTTTGGTAAATTTCACCTCTATGTCACTGGTTCAAATCAAGAAAAAAAGTCAATAGTGACTGAAAACCTTTCAATCTGATGTGAGGAGGAAAGCTCTTTTGGTGAATGCACAGTCCCACAAGCTCTGAGCTCTATTCCTGATCTCTTTCACAGGCTTTCAGTGCAATTTTGGTGAAGTCATTTAATCTTTGCCTCTGTTTCTTCATGTGTTGGGGATAAGGTCTGCCTACCTCATGGCTGCACTATGATGCTTAATTGTTAAGAACTGAAAAGGCCTTTCAGACATTTACATGGACAGTACTATAGGAATAAGATATTTTTGTTATTAGTAGGCTTTTGTTCTGCATGCAAAATAAGTGGAGACTGAGTCAGGTGTCCCATGTCTAACTTCCCACCCCCCCCTTCCTCCAAACCGCCACTACCAATAGTAACTAGCACCCTCAATGGAAGTTTCAAGCAGAAGAGCAGAAATTCGACTGATGGATTTGGAGAGTGACCTGCTCTCTTAGCATTGGCATCGGCCCCTCCAAGTCAGGCGAGTGGCATTGTATGAGGAAGGTGACACCAATTCTGTCCATGTACCATACTCACTTTATGGATAGGTCTTCAGGATCCATCTTTTAGGGAGGTCTTTGTATGTCCACCTGTCCCCTATAGCCAGTATTAAGTTCACTTGAGGAAGGAAAGGCATGAATGAGCTGTCAGTGGTGCACTAAAGGGACCCGGTATGCACTATTCATATCCTCTTACTTTTTCCAAGGGAACCTTCTACACTCCACTAGCCAGGGGGAGAGGCACATGCAACAGAAAGACCCCTCATGGAGTCAAAGCTGAATCTAGAATACTCTTATGATTGCAGGAAACAGCACGACAGCTGAGACAGGAAAAAAAAACTTCATTCAAATATTCTAAGATGTCAAGACCCCTACACCAAGGACAGTCAATCATTAGCCGTGTCTCTCAGGCCTTGAAAACAGCTGGTGCATTCGTTTGGCTGGATCTTACCAACTACATACTATGATTACACTGACTGCAGCACTGGCATCTTTTTAGTCATTGTAGATCCCAGTGCAGGAGAAGATGTGGAATTCCAAGAGGACCATCTGCATGTTGCGCCATACACGGACTCATTAACAAAGGAAGCTGTTTGGCTCTCTCTCTTCAGTCTGTTATCTGTTGAGTTAAACAATCTGGTGCTGCTTTCTGATCTTATACTCTAACAAAAATATTAGTCTCTTTTATGTACCAGCTTGTAAAACCACCAAGCATTCATAAAGAAGCAAGGAAACTGGACTAGAAAGATCACTGGTCTCTTCTCCTATGCCAATTTCAAGGTTAATCAATTAGGCTACGTTTACACTGTGCATTGTTGTGCAAGAAGATATGCAAATGAGGCATGGCAATGAATATCGCTACACCTCATTTGCATACCTAATGAGCCGCCATTTTGCAGAAGGGACTTCTGTGCAAGAAGGAGCTGTCTACACTGCTCCTTCTTGTGCAAAAAACCCCTCTTGTGCAGGAGCCGTTCTTCCTGAAAATAAGCGGCAGAATGGCACCTATGCAAGAGGGGTTTTTAGCGCAAGAAGGAGCAGTTTAGACAGCTCCTTCTTGCGCAAAAGCCCCTTCCGCCAAATGGCGGCTCATTGGGTATGCAAATGAGGTGCGGTGGCATTCATCGCCACCCCTCATTTGCATATCTTCTTGCACAACAATGCACAGTGTAGACGTAGCCTTACTGTCTTGGTGTTTTCCAAAACAGGTGTGAGAACATAGTGCTTGTGAGATGCTAAATTCATAGCCTACGAGACGGATGTCCTCTCTTTAGCCGCAGGCCAAGCAAACTGTGCAGTAGCAGTGCAAGCTAAACCCCTGTGGCCTAAAAGCCTGACCCAAGGGGAAATACCTCCCCCCTGGAATTACAGGATTGTTCAGTCTCCCTCTGCATTCAATGCTGCTCCACTTTTACCTATCAGCTAGAATATGAGCACATGTCTTTCACATTATAAGTATTCAGTGCCATAGGTGCAGCGGGCGGGGGTGCTGCATTAGAGGATCCCACTGCAGCATTGGGGCTTAAAAGTGTGACAAGAATATCTTCGTATCTTCTTCCAGATGCCTATATTTTCATGTTAGCAAATCATTCCCTCTCATTATCTCAGGACCCCTTTGACACATGTTGGAAGAGAGTACAGTGGGGGAAACTTGCAAAGGGGAAAGGCCAGTACCGGTACATAAGTGTAGCAAGTCCCTAAAATAGGCTCTACCATCCACTCCGCATAACAGCTGCACAAAAAACTTGCGACCAGTGACTGAGGGGGGCTGCGAACCATGGTTCTAAACAGCATTTTTTTGCCTTCAGCGGGGATTTTAATCAGCCAACTTAATGAGAATTTGATAGTTTTAAAGGGAAAGTAAGATAAAAATTGTGGTCAGAAGCAGACGAGTGACTGGGTTAATAAGGAAATGTAAGTGTCATTTGTAAGGTGCCAGATTCTTAATGATTGTAAAGAAAGTCATTAGATATGCGATACATATGCAGGCAAGGACTCCATTTCAAAGCACAAATTGTCAGCATAGTACATTATAGCTAAACTCTATTTTAAGGTAATTATCAGATCTGATACAAAGTGATGGCCAAGAATTCATGTACTTCATTGGGTTTTCACCATAGACTAATTCGTCCCCAAGTCTTCAAAATAGTTAAATGAGGCTTTTGATTGTTCAAACTCAGCCACAACACACACACAAACACTATTGCATATTTACATGCTGCATACTCTTGCTCTGAACCAAATGTTTATACAGAATACATTGTGTGTGAATGTCCCCAAGATCTCATTAAGGAAAAGAATTGTAACCACCTACAATGATACCGCTCAAGCAATGCCATCAGCTAAAGTGTTTCAAGGGGGAGATAATATTGACTGTGAACTTTCTTCTCCTGTGTGAAATGTAGAGTGGAGTATTCTGTAGCAAAATGAGAAATGCCTTTGCTTTCAGCATGTAAGTCAGCATTTTAATTAAATTGAATTAGCTGACATTTTCTAGTTCCACATATAGGTCCTTTGAAATTTGTGAGGGCTACAACCTCAGTCCAAGTGCCTTCTCTGTGAAATAGGAGCTCAGGGAAGCAGGGAGATCTTTCTTGCAGAAACTGCCATTATGCTCCAAGGAAATTTGGAGCTTGCATACTAATAAGAGTAATCATTCACAGCAATGCCTGGGGCCTAAAAGAGCTACATAAGCAACTGCAGATGCTACAAAAACACACCCATCTGTATGTAGAAGTAAAATAAACCAGAAATAGAAAATCAGAGATAGAATGGAAAGTTATCTTTAGAAAGCAGAGTATGCTTTGTTAGTCCTGAAATGATTAACTGTTTCTCCTTTCAATTCCACCCTATAAAGATCAATGGAGTGTATGTGTATGTGTGTACGTGGGCCATATATACACTTGTCTCTGGTTCTTAGGTGTCACTCATACTTCATGCCACTGTCGCACCTTCTATGCAAGCTCTGTTCCAACATTAAACCTCAGATTCAGCAAAACACTTATGCACATATTTACATTGATGCCTATGTGCTTCAATGTTTTGCTGAATTGGGTTAAGCCTAACAACCCTCTGTTGCAGATACAATTGTCCCCATTTTAGAGATGAAGGAGCGAGACAAGTCTTCCATAAAACTTTCAATTGCCCACTAACTTTGGGTGCTTCCATGGGGATCTGCAACTCTGAAAAACAGGCTCCTGCTCTCTCAAGTTGGCCATTTAAAAACAAAAGCATCCAAACTAAGTGGACAAATGAAAGCATAGGCCTCAATTGACAAGGTCACACTGCAAGCCAGCAGTAGAGCTGGTAAAAGAATCCAGGTGTTCTGATGCTTGTTCATGCTTGTGGTATGTCTGAGGTCACCCTAAATCACCCCGATCCCCTCTTGCTTTAAAATTTATGAGACTTCTTGACCATACAGCATTTACTTGCATGTAAAGGAGGAAAGACATAGGCTGAGATTTTCAAAAGATGTCTGAAAGCCGTGTCTAAATTCTCTAATGAACTGTAAATTGCAACCAAAGATTTTTGTTACATGAACTTCTAACCAGTGTGTCAAAGGAATTAACTCACTAAAGCAGCGCCTTATGCCTGGGCATGGCATAGCAGCTGTCCCCATCTCATGCCCTCTGACAATAGCAGCTGTGGTCCACCTCTTTCCATGACTTGGCCCTCAAGCCAGGTGACAATTTAAGTCCACCCTTTTCAGGGTAATCAATCCTCTGCCGACTCTTCACCACTCTCCTGGGCTCTTTTGGGGTCCTCATCACTCTGTCAACAAAGCACTGTCTCCAGTACCTTTCTTCAGTGACTCCTAGCACCTTTCAAGTTATTGGCCCTCAGAGCTTCTTCCCTGGAGTATCTTCTCTCAAGCTTGGCTTGAAAGTCTCCTTATTCCGGCTGCCCTCTCCCTTCAGGGAGGGTCCTTTCTGCAGGCCCCTCAATTGTCCCTTTCTCCTTCATCCAAAGCCTTGCTTGTCAACCCTCTTTCAGGACATAACTCCCTTTTCAAAGCTCTTACCCAAGCCCATCCTTCTTTCAGGCGTTGTTGTTCCTTTCCCCAGCTTTTCTTTTAAGCTTTCTTCTAGCCTTTCACTCCTTTCAGGGCCCACTCTTGAGGAAAGTTCCCTTCCTCTATAGCTGTGGTCTTCAGACTTTCTAAGCACAAGATAACTTTTTGAAGTTAAGTCAATCCAGGATAGACCTCAAACCCAAACACCCTCGTCCCACCTCCTTCCCTTCATTCACCTTTTGTCCTACTCCACCACCCCCACTTCCATTTTTCTCACCCCTCCTTCATTTCCTTCTTTCCTCTGGTTTCATTCTCTGTCTCCACCTCTCTGTCGCTCAATGCATCGCCTCTGTCTGCCGCCTGCTCTCTGCTCCCAAGCACAGGAGACAGAGGAAGATGCAACCTTGGCTCAGACCAAATGACATTTTGAAAGGGTTTGTGGGGATGACAACCAGAGGGAGCCATAAATTCCCTTCTCTGAGAGATTTCATTCTGTGGAGATGGGGTGCAGGGGTGAGGGGAAGGGGATGCCCCAACATCAATGCTCCCTTCTTCTGACTCTCCCACTCTGCACAGCAAGCAGAATCCCAAGGGGGCAGCTCCAAGGAAGAGGGCAGGAGCAGCAAGGCAGTGGGGAAAGGTGCAGCTGAAATGCTGGCACTTGACAGCCTCCTGGCCAAACCAGTCAGGATCACCTGTCAGAGGCTCCAAGATCTACTAATAGATCCTGATCTGCTGGTTGGTGACCACGGCTCTGTAGCTTAGTTTTCCTCACCCTTCTATATTTCTTCTCAGGAGAAAATCCCAAAATCTACTTAGGCCACATCCTTCTCTCTACTCTGGAGCCTTTCCCTTATATAACTACAGAGGCCTCCCAGGCTGGCTCTTATTCCAAATTGGTCCTGGCCTCTCCCCCAGCTGTAATTGGATGCATTTATTGGGCTCACCAGCTCCTCTGAAACCTTTAAGTGCTGGGGTAGGAGGATTATACCCCCTCATACAGAAGCATGACTTTCGTCTGAAATTCATGGATTTTCGTATGAAAAGAACTCAAGTTATCACCCAGCTGCATTGAACACCATAAAATACTATTCTTAATGATGCTAAATGTCACAGGTTAGCAGTCCAATTGAGAAGCTCCGGTGTACACCTGACAATGTCAACTGGAAGGATGGCAAAATTCCATAAAACAAGGGGTGTCATGAGATCCATGCACATCTCATGTGTAATGCCTTCAACTTCTTTAGAGTGATATCAGGGAAGAATTTGTCCCAGTCATAGAATCATGGGCTTGTAAGAGACCTAAATGGTCATCAAGTTCACTCCTCTGCTAAAAGCAGGACCAATCCCAACTAAGTCATCCCAGCCTGGGCTTTGTCAAGCTAGGACTTAAAACCTCTAGGGATGGAGATTCTATCACCTCCCTAGGAAACCAATTCCAGTGCTTCATCACCCTCCTAGTGAAATAGTTTTTCCTAATATCCAACCTAGACCTCTCCCACTGCAACTTGAGACTAATGCTCCTTGTTCTGTCATCTGTCACCACTGAGAACAGCCTCTCTCCATCCTCTTTGGAACCCCCCTTCAGGTAGTTAAAGGCTGCTCTCAAATCCCCCCTTCCTGTTCTCTTCTGTAGAGTAAATAAGCCCAAATCCCTCAGCCTCTCCTCATAAGTCCTGTGCTCCAGCCCCCTAATAATGTTTGTTGCCCTCCACTGGACTTTCTCCAATGCATCCTGTAGCCTGGGAATGAGCTCTAATAAAATTTGGGTGGATAAGGCTTGCCAATCTGACCAGAAATTCTAAGTTCCTCCCCTCTGTCCCAGGTTACAATGGGGTGCAACCATAAGATTCCCCTTGTGAGGGTCCACCAGCGATTGACAACAAGTACACTTTAACTCAGGAAATGAAAGAGAAAAAAAATTTATTGCCAAAGGGAAAACAATTATGACAACCATAATGAATATGGCAGTCAGGACACAGATTAACTGGATACTTTCCCCAGATGGCATTAACAAAATCAAACTAAAACTTATCTAGGTATACAGAAATTAATCAGTTATCAATATCTCATACCCACAGGACCCCCAAGGCAGGATGTGGAGGGCCACCCTCCCTTCACCTGAAAGGCCTTGGAGCAGGTGGCGTGTGAGATATCTAAAGCAAGATTAAACAAAATTAAAGCAGCAAGAAGGAAATACAAAGATAGATTAAAGATAAGTATATGGTTTCTGACCTTAAGCACTCCGGAGTGGGCCCTGTCAGCAACAGCTAAAGCAACAGCCCCGATCTCCCAAATTCCTAGGCCTAAATACCCTTTTTGGTGCCAAAATGTTCCGGATGCTTAACCCGTTGGCCTATAGTTGGGGTTGGTACCCTAAGATTTCTGTGGGTGCTATCTCTAATTGGAGAAAATACTAGGGAACTCATAAATATGTATGGGTACGTCTACACTTGCTCCCTAGTTCGAGCTAGGGATGCAAATGTAGCCGACCGAAATTGCTAATGAAGCGGGGATTTAAATATCCCGCGCTTCATTAGCATGATCTCGCCGGCGCGTTACTCCGCTCAACAGCTGATTCGAACCGGGAAGTGCGCTCCGGGACGCGTTAGTTCGAATCAAACCCCTTGGTTCAAACTAACGTTACGCCTCATTTTTTGAGGAGTAACATTAGTTCGAACCAAGGAGTTTGATTCGAACTAACTCCTTGGTTCGAACTAATGTTACTCCTCAAAAAATGAGGAGTAACGTTAGTTTGAACCAAGGGGTTTGATTCGAACTAACGCGTCCCGGAGCGCACTTCCCGGTTCGAATCAGCTGTTGAGCGGAGTAACGCGCCGGCGAGATCATGCTAATGAAGCGCGGGATATTTAAATCCCCGCTTCATTAGCAATTTCGGTCGGCTACATTTGCATCCCTAGCTCGAACTAGGGAGCAAGTGTAGACGTACCCTATCAGACATGACACACTTTCTTGGGCTCCATCCCAGAACTGCTTAAGAAAAAAGGCGGGAAACTGCGTTTTTGACTCGGAAATCTGTTGGCTCTTTATATAGGAAGTAAGGAATAGCAGTTACCAACAAGTTAGCAGATTTTACTGCTGATTCCAAGAAAAATTAACAAAATAACTTTTCACATCAACCACAGATTCTTGCTTCATACAGCTTTTGGAAAAAAAACCAAAGCAACATAAATCTTAACCATATCTGCTAACATTTTTCTGCTAGAAGAAATCATACAGAAAATTAACTCTGCAGGTATCTTGCATTGCCAGCCTATTAAATTCTATATAAAAACAGAATAAAATAGGACATGTGCAATTTAGCAGGCTACAATCCACATCCTTCTTGTAGTGGGGGCCCCAGAATTGGATATGATACTCCAGATATGGCCTCACCAGTACTGAATAAAGATTTGTTTAAAATGGAAATTCACATTTAAAACAGGTTACTCCATTTCTTTTGCTTCAGTTGTAATTCAGAAGCCATAGGATAGCTCTTCATCCCACGTAATGTGGTTTTCTGAATACAAAGTGCAGGATCAGACCCAAACTTCGTAATGACAAAAACTTGCTGTCCACTTAAATATACTTTTCTCTCTAAAAATCTTTACCCTTCTTTTGGCATGATTAATGACTACTAATCAAACTTGGGGTCATTAAAGTTTATATATTTTGAAATTTATCTTTATTACAGAGTCCTTCTTTGGGCCCCATTTCAGCTGGGTACTTAAACACACGCCTAACTTCAAGCACATGAGTAATCCCATTGTAGTCATTATTCAATGAGATTACTCATGTACTTAAAGTTTGGCATGTGCTCAAGTACAATTTCTCATTCCCTTTCTTGAAGTCATTATTTTTCAGACATGCTTTTTCACGTGGCCTCTTGAGCCCTTTTATTAGGGAGAGTCACATTCAGATCCTTTTGAATTTAACTTGCTGTCTCCATAATTACCTTTCCATTCATTTTTATAGAATCATTAGCAAAGTAATTAGTTCAAGTAGCTACTTCAGTCTGCATTGGATATATTTTTAATATAGCAATGCCTCAAACAGTGACATCCCTTACTTAGAATCTGCTTCTCTGGAAATTATTCCCTATCCTCTATTTTTCTTTACTAATTCCATGTGCTAACCGTATGTTAGAGCCCTCTAGCTGGTGATTAAGATATTCTTGAATGAAAAAATCTGGGGGGCTCACTCTTGCCTGGAATTTTCCAATAGTTTAGCAGTAAGAATCACAGGCCAGGGAGCAGAATCTAACACAGAGAGGTAGCATGGCTTGGTGGATAAGCCTGCTAGCACAGGACCCAGAAGAGCTGGGTTCTGTGTCTAACTTTGCCACTAGCCTGATAGATGACCTTAAAGTAGGCTGCCACTGTTGTGTGTCCAGATTTTCCTATGATCCTCCTCTTTCTGGGGGTAGCTGCCTTCAGAAATTTTTAAAAGGTGCTACATATACCCTGTCAGTTCTCCAGTTTTATGGGTTCTGCTGAGGATCATACTGTATGTCCTGAAGTTTTTGTAACCCAGCAGTGGAAACCCTAGCTTGAATAAGTCACTAAGGGCCTGTCTCCACTATGTTCCACTGGCCATTGATTTATTGTGCCTGTTTAGACATGATAAATCAATCTGAGCACTCTTCTGTCAACTCTAGTACTCCACCAGGATGAGAAGAGTAGCTAGAGTCAACGAAAGAGCAACCCCAGCTGACCTTACTGCATAGATGACGTTGTGGAAAGTACGCTGATCATGTAGATTAAATTGGCAGTGGGGGGTTAGCGCAGACAAGGCCTTACTCTCTGTGCCCTCCATTTCCTCCTCTGTAAAATGGGACTAATCATACTTATCTTCTTTGTACGGCACTTATAGATCTATTGCTGATAGGAGCTAGGAAACAATATTAAGTCACCTTTGCACCCTCCTGAAATGTCCTGTGGCCCTTAGCATAATTTGTCTCATGTTATGGTATCCTCCGCGGGCAGCACTGCTCAATATCATTGCAATGATGTGTGCAGCAGCCATGCCTCTGATGTATCTCTAGGCACAGTGTAAGCCAGGGCTTGTGAGGGGGTCCACATGGCCAATCTGGGTCTTTTATAGCTACATTATCTCATGCTAGCTCCTCTAGATGGTGTCAAGGGACCAGACTGGGCGTGAGGATGTCACCTCAGATGATGGCTTAGGCACAACTTTCCCCTTCTCAGCCCATATGGAGGAATTTCTGTACAGGAGCTAGGCCTGATCTCTTTCATTCTTGGGTCTGACTACGTGTACATGCGTAGAGTCCCACAACTCTGCAGATATCTACGGACCATGTTTGCAGATTGGATGTGGATACAAATTTTGTATTGTGCAGGGCTCTAGGCATATTCTTGTATAATATAATATACCCCTTAGTAAATTGTGTCTATTGTTTAAAATCAGTCTGTAGACATTACTATTTTGTTGACCTGCTTTTGCCTGTGCCTGTTCTTTGGGGAAGGAGAGGTGTTTTTGTTAAGAGATTTGAAAACTCAGTTAAGGACTTTTTGACTGAGCCACCATTTTTTGGTCTTGATTCTCGCTCATCTTGATAACTGGAGCTCTCTTCTCTCTGATTCACCCAAGTCCCAGTGCTCCAGATTCTAGTAAAAATAACGAGGAGTCCTGTGGAACCTTAATGACTAACAGATTTATTTGGGCATAAGCATGGTAAAAACCACTTCATCAGATGCATCTGACACAGTGGTTTTGACCCACGAAAGCTCATCCCAAATAAATCTGTTAATTTCTAAGGTGCCATGGGAATTCTCATTGTTTTTGCAGATACATACTGATGCGGCATCCCTCTGAGACCAGATTCCAGTGTGAAGCAAATGCCACAAGCCCATTTCTCACACACATAAGTGCAACCATGTTACCTCTGTTAAACAATCCCCCATTCACATCAGACTCTAGTTCAAGCTGCCTTCCTTTTAAAAACCCCAAAGCCTACTGGATTCTTGTCTCCCGCTACTCCCCTCCTGACTCCCTCTCCATTATCTAGTATTGATGTCTTCTTTTAATTCATCACAAAATTTGGCCATTGTTGCCAAGGCGGGGGGGGGGGGGCCGCTATTGCTTTTGGCATTTGAAACAGCTTTTGTGTATCTGACTCATCATCCCTTCTCAACTCTCAAACATTTGAGTTGAAATCCTGGTTCCAGTCAAGTCAATGGGAGTTTTGGCATGGGCTTCCATGGGGCCAGGATTTCACCCTGTGTTTATTCTTGTTCATGTATATCTATTTCTCCAATGCTATTGTTTAACTCTCTCATGATCTTATTTCACTCTCTAAAGCATTTGGGGATATAGTGGCATGGAACAAAGTTTAGTGCACTTAAAGCTGTGTTCATCTAGTCTCCTCTTCCACTCAACATATACGTTTCTCCTGGTTTTAGAAATCTTATGGTGCTAATTTACTGTATTAAACAGTGATTTTTTTTAGAGACGCTATTATGATTTTCTGGACAGCTTTTTAGAATTAGAACAGTTGAGAACATATTCAGTCGCCTGTGTCATTGTAACCTCGCCAAGCACCAAAGCTGTGACAACTTTCTGGGGAAAGTTTTATCTGCTTATTGATGATGAGCTTTGAAGTTCCATCAAAGGCCAATGACAGTGCCATTTCCCCGAGACCTGCGGTATATCCTTTGAAGAGGTTTACTTATGTCATCTTTTCAGATAAAAATAAGCAATCGTATTCATATTAATAAGTCATTACCATTCACACCCTGTGCACCCACTCTAACAGGAATTTAAACATGTGCATCCAAGAAAGAAGTGTCATTTCCTTTCAGGGCTGGATCTTCCAGTGTATCAGAATAAGGGGGCTGATTTCAAGAGCCTTCATAGCCGTAAGTGTAACAACCCAGACAGCCATTTGGACGTCTGTCTCTTTGACTATGCATGTGTGTATGTAGGGGGGAGGTAAATCATCATCTGTCTGGGGAAGGCTAGAGAAAGGGTTTCCCACTCTTTCCTTGCTGTCAGTTGTTTACTTGAAGTGCGGGCAGCAATGGTGCAGCAGGGAGTGTTTGTTGAGCATGCAGTGGCTACAGCCACACCCTCTAACAGGGTGCATCAGGAGAGTGTTTTTCTCCTCTTTCCAGCTGCTGCTTGTCCCCTGTGAAGAGCCTGGTGCTGTCAGTGCCCTTGCTGGATTCCCCAATCCCTTGCTGGCTGGGAGTGCAAAGGCTCTTAGACTGGCTATCCCAAAGAGATGCCACTGCAGACTAGAAAGCTCCTTGCATCTTCTCTCTGCTTTTGCACAGCTGCATGGAGCAACCCGTAGCCTGACCCTTAATAGCCTTGTCTTTCATTCCTTTTATTTAACCTATTGCTATTAAAATACTAGGATGTGAACTAGTGTTAGCTACTTTCCCATCCACGTGAAATTTAGGAAAACTATTAGTCTCCCCTCAGTGACTGAGCCAGTTAGTGATTAACACCCATTTAGTGATCCACAGTACCTCTGCCTCATGGCCAAACAGGGCCAGTTTCAAAACAGCTCAGGGCCCATAATGGGGACCCAATTTCAAAAGAGTTCTGCACCCTGCAATTCCCATTGCAACACTTAGGACCAGAAGAACTTGGCACAGCGTAAACGGGACATTGTAGCTGGCTTTGTGTCTAACCCTGCAGATAACGATTTGGTTACCCCTGTGTTTGGTGCATCGGTGTAGTCCTCCCAGGAACTCAAGATGGGATTTAGGTACAGCTCAGTGTATAAAACTCTCCCAGGTGGACATATGGAAACTGATCCAAATGCAGGTACTAAAGTCGTTTGAAAATCTGGCTCAGGTTGTGCTTGACTGCGACAGGCTTGAATCAGTGTAGATAGTTGAGCCTGTGCAGCCTGGAGGTAAAAATGCAACTGCTCTGAGCTGGTGCAGCTGATATCCTCCCAAGTAGGTAATGAGCATTTTGCTTCTGTTTGGTCTTTATGAAGGAACAATGAGCTCATGTATTTCTGTATTTCAGATCATCACTTTTGTTTGTTAGCTGTAATTTACTGGCAAGTCACTTAGCTTAACCCCTGTAAAACGCTTTCTGCAACCTTTTAACCCCCCATTTTTTTATTAGTTCACCACCACCCTCCAACCAAAGTAAACACAAGCAGTTCTTGCCAGTTGCAATAGCTCCTAGAAGTTCATGGTTATTACATTTATGTAATATGTTCCAGATACACAAAAGGAAAATGTATGGTAGAAGTGAACTTGGGGAAAAAAAGAAGTTGAAATTAGTCTGTTTGGAAGTCCTAGAGCAATGGCAGCAACTAAAACCAGTCTATTTTGCTCCCATATAAAAATCTGTATTTTTAAAATTCACGCAGAAACAAATATTTCACACCCTCAGTGCCTATGGTCACTGGAGATATATTTTCAAGAGTGCGCAACATGCTGGGTGAGTGCTGGACCCTTTGACTGCAATAGACACAAACAGGAGCTGCTGGCTGTACAGTCCTATGGAGAAACTGGGTCTCAATTGCACATGCTGAACACTTGTAAATCTGGCTCTGAGTTCGTTTGAAATCTGGCCTGTCAAACTAAAATTCAGCCTCTGACAGACCTCCAGAGAGTTCCCTACAAAGGACACAGTCTCCTAGATGCTCCAATAGCCAGAGACTTTCAGCTTCAGCTAATCTTGGTCATAATGATGGTGCAGTGGGAGAGAAATGGTCTCTAAGGAATGGTCTATGCCAAATTAAGCAAAATCAAATACTCAACCTGATTTAAGAGAATGTAGACTACACCAATCTAACGAACTGTACCGATTTCATCCTTGCCATGGCTCTCTGAGGGGATTCATAGAAATCATCTTCCAGTCACTCACTACACATCTATTTGTAGATGGCCTGTGGGATGAAGGAACAGCATCTCCATCATGATGTTCACATGCTTACATCCTCACTTGTGGCAGGCAACATCAAATTGCAATGTTGTGGAGTGCACAATGACACTGAGTCACTGAACAAGACAGGAGCTGTGGTTCTGCCGGAACGGGAAGACATATGGAAAATGTCAAACTTCAAGTGTCCCATTTAACATGATGCAAGAGGCTCGATGGAGGTATTAGCATGAAGAAGGACTTCATTTCCAGCTTCTAGAACAGCTCAGAGTTATAGAGCATGGAGCAAATAGCCTATTTAAATTGTTATATGTTCTTTGTGCCCTGTTTCAGTGGTTTTGCTTGGTGACACAGTAGGGTTTGAAAGCAGCACGCGGCTTGGAGGAGTCCACCCATTGTGTGGAAATTACAGCTCTATTCATGTTTTGTTTACACATTATTATTTGACTATGCAGTTAAGAGAAATAATTAGGACTTAGCTAGTTACAAATAAGGCAGATTTGTACTTTCTGGCAATTTTTTTTTTTATCATGACTGATTACCCTTGGCAGAAAAGCTACAGAGCCTCTGAAATAAAACCTACACAATGATCTTTCCATCTGTCAAACCATCATAATTAAAGGCATTGGCTATTCACAGAGCTTGCACTTCAGATTTTTGTTCTCCGTTTTGGATGGCATCTATCATTAATTTGACAGACGGGAATATTTGCCTTCTTTTCACCATTTTGTTCTCACTTCTTGCTAGTACAAAGAGGCCCACAGGAGACCAAGAAACATTTGGGAAGCATTCTGGTCTCAGAGCAGTGGAAACTTGGAGTAATGCCACTAATCTTCAGTTGAGACACGCAGGGTGTAAACGGAGAGCAGGATTCAGCCCATTATTCTGAATGGATTACGTGCAGCCAGGCTGAATGGCTTCTGTGAAATATGCTATTAAGCTGTACATGCCTGTAGAGGACTCTGAAGAAAGAAGCATTTTTTCATGTGAAATGGCTGAAGTTCTGAAAACTTAAACTTCCAGAGAATTTTCAGAACAAACTGAAGCATTCAAGGGAATTGCCTTTGCAGCAGAAATTTAATGGAAATAAAGTTTTCTGGAGGAAGATCCTCAGCTGATGCAAGTTGTCAAAGGCCCACTTTGACCTCAGGTGGGGATATGGTGTGTTATTGTATTTCCCTCAGCTCCTTCTGGCCTGATCATACGCCCATTGACATCAGTGGCAAAGCTCCCTTTTGAGTTACCTGTAGGATGCACCATTGACTTCAAAGGTGCTTTTTAATTCACCCAAAACAAAACAAAACCAACAACAAAAAAAGAAATCCCATTACATGCTCATAACTGTCTTTTGTCCATGCTTCCCAGATGCTCCGTCCTTTTGCATCATCCTTAGTCATGAGGACCTATGGTAGGTGAAGCTGTAAGGCAGAAGGCTAAATACTGGCAGTGGAATCTGATCTACATCATAAAGAGTTTGATATCCTGGCTTTTGATGGACATAAAAAGATTCTTCTCCTCTACCATAGCAGCTGCTGGGTCATTTTTGTATTTGAAGTTCTGAATATTGGCTATGTACGTGTCTTTCAAATGTTTGCTTCGGGGAGACATCAAGAGGAGGCTTGGCCAGCCTGTTGTGAAAGTGAATAGAAGGACTTGAGTGACACTAGGCACTGGATGGTCCCAGTCCACATCTGATGAGCTTCTTTGTGAATGTTCAGACCAGCATGGGCGGGACGGCTGCTACTTGTAAATGACTAAGTCACGCATGGATAGGTGAATGGTTCATGTGACAAACTCCATTTTGCAGCTCTACTTTTCCACAGAGAACAATGGGATTCCTTCCACATGGATGAGGATATAAAAACGGCCCTGGAGCTTCCTCCATGTTGTCTTCAATCCAGCTTCCTGCCTCTGGGGGAACTGGGATATGAACTGAAGCTTGGGGGGGGGAGGTCAGGGGGAAAAAAGGACTGATGAGCTGTCCTAACAGTGGGTGTATTCCAGAGACTTGATTTAAGACAGTGGATTATTCCTCTTTTGCTACAAGCCTGCACCAAAAACTTTGCAATTGGTGTATGTAATTTAATTCTTTTAACAATTTTAACTCTCACCCTTTCTTTCATTTTTTTTTAATAAATAAACCCTTAGATTTTAGATTCTCAAGTGTTGGCTAACAGCATGCTTTTTGGTTAAGATCTGAGTTATAAATTGACCTGGGAATGTGGCTGGTCCTTTGGGATCCCTTTTTGTTTTGGTGAGATTGTTTTTCATAACCTCCCATCTGTGTAAGATATGGTACTGGTGGTGGCACAGAAGAACTGAAGTGTCTAAAGAAATTGCTTGCATGACTTTATGCTAGCCAGTGTGGTGAACAGAAGTGCTCTGTGGCAGGTTTGGTGTGCCTTACAATGAAGGACCCCCAGTCCTGGGCTGTAAGTAGCCCTGTCCTTAGGCAATTTCCTCTGAATTGATCCTCTCAGCAGTGCCCCCAGACACCTCCTTTATTACAGCATGGGAACAGAATTATTGAAGGCAAGAGAACTTCTCAAAGCTTAAAATTAAGCATAAATTTAACTGCTGGATTGAGGCCTGATTGCTCAGAAACTGGCAGAATTCAGCCCTTAGGGCATAAGAGGTTTAGTAACTCAAGTCTTACTACACCTACTGAGTTGTGTTCAGAACATTATAGAAATCAAAAAGAAAACTTTGGCTTGGTATACAGTAAAGTTTTGGCTGTGTAGCTATGCCTGCAAAAGTTCTGAGATAGACACAGTTACATTGGCAAAACTTGTTTTGCCAGCATAAACCATCTACACATTAGGAGGATGTCCTGGTATTGCTATAGTGGCATACCGCTTTAAGCATAGACACAGCCTTCTAGAGTTAAGGCCGAGGTCTAATGCTCAGTGATATTGTAGAAGTAAACACACGGCTAAAAATAACATACAAAAATGGTGTAAATTAAATCAAAAAATATACTGCCCTTAGGAGAGATGAGAGAGATTATTCCTTGGCCATAAGCAGAAAAGCATGAACTTTGCTGTGCACTAATAACTCTCTCCCCATTATTGAATTTAAATGTCAAATTATTCCAGAAAGATGCCAAACGTGTCTGGTTCTAAAAACCAGAATTTGAAAGTAAAATTCTGCAGATAATGAATCACTCATTATCTGGGCTTTTCAGCATTTTTCTTCTTCATAAGCCACACAGAGAGTTGATGTTATATTTATAAGTATTTAAATTAATGGCTTTCTGTCCCAATCAAACATGTTTGTTTTATGACCATGGAGACAAGAATGCTAGAGTCCTGATTCCATTTGTCAATGAAATATCTATGAAATACATATTTCTTGAGGAGAAAGAGCGCAGTGGCATGATCTTGTTTTGTTTACTGTCTCTTGGTATAAGTAGGTTAGTACAGGAGGTTCCTTGGGGTAGGCATTGTCTGCTGTGTTTTGAGTCAGATAAAGCATTATCTTTCCCCATTCTAACAGCTGGATTAGTGCATACTGTTGTGTCAGTTTTGCCTACCTATTTCCAAATGTCACCACCCCAACTACAGGTTACCAAAGCCAGCAGTACATGTCCCACAGTAAGGAAGGTAGACAAGTGTAATCATTGCAAATGTCAAGGATCTCAAAAGATGGTGCTTCTGATCCCTCTCTAACCCTTTACCCTATGAATTGACTTACTGATCTACCACCTACAGTACCTGTCCCATCAGGAAAGCCATCTTTTCATTGGAACTCAGAGGTCAGTTCCATCTGGTTGATTTAAAAGGACTTTCTTGTTTAATGCACAAGTAAAAAGGAAATGAATATTTGGGAATGGAATAAGTGGTTTCTTTTCCCATTCATAACTTAGCAGATCTACACAAAGAACACACATTTCAAACAGTCTGAGAGTTGCTAAAGCATCACGCTTTTGCACAGCCATGTAGGGGACAATGAAGGTGTGTGTGAGAGACAGATAATGAAAATAGAGCACAGACCTAAGCTACGCAAGCCAGGCGAATGAAATGCAACCTCGACCAATCTATGAACAGGAACCGCCAATTATGGTTTTGAAGAGAAGGGGAAGAGCACGTCCACTAATGGAGAATTCTCATTCACAGCGCGACCCCTTTATACAGCTTAGGCAGCGTACAGGGTCCCTTGGGGTCTGTCTGTTCTGCGGTCCGGAGTGATGCATCATGTGAGCTCACTTGACTACCAATAGGAGGGATGCCACAGCAGCACAGCCTTCAGTGGATGGACTCTGGGTACACACTCAGCAGCTAGCTTGAGCTACCACAGCTTTGTGCTGTTAGTAATCATGCTAGCTGGATTAACGCTAGGTCAGGTATACCTACATGTGCTGTAATCACATATACCCCCACAATACAGCATAGATATACCCGTAAAGTGGAGTTAAATTCGTTTCAGACCCTCCGTTTCAATAGTTTGAAACAGACTAGATGCTTGATTCCCATACTCCTCTGTGCCCCACTATTACAGTCTCGTTGTATGCCTCCCCTAACCATACTCTCACCTCGCCTGCACCAGGTTTCTGAAAACATGAATGAGAATTGAACATTTTTTTGCCATAATTTGGCTTAGTGCCCAGGAAGAGAGAAGCTGCTGCAAACCTAGGGGTCTGTGTGAGAATAAAGAGGCACAAAGTCAATAGCAAAGAGATATAAATAGTTTGCAGCTCTCCGTTCCTGGCAAAGCAGCAGGGGTGAATGCCGAGAGCCAGTCTTCAGCTACATCCCGGGTAGGGGAAGGCTGAACATCTGCATCAAGGTGCTTTACAGCTCATTTGCAAGTGCTCTTTGAAACAAATGAAACAAGCTGAACACTTCGTATTACCTTTCCCTGCAGTAGGAGATGGGCCCCCACTAGAACTCCAGAGCCAAACTCATCCTGCTCCTTTGGCCTGGGGAAAGTTTGGGTATGAATCAGAACCTTCCCAACCCTGACTAATCTCTACTGCTGTGCTTGCTTCTCATTTTAGAATAGATCATACAGAGAATGCCAGATGATCTATTTCCCCTGTTCTTGTGCTCCTGAGCAAGCATCAGATGTAGTATGGTCTGGAAAACAGACCTTGCTCCTTCCTAGTACCTCCATAGGCATAAGCTAATTGAAGGCAGGAGAGGAGTTGGAAGGAGATGGTGAGCAGGTCCATCCCTATCTCCACAGTCACCAGCTGCACAATGTAAAACAAGCTATACTTACTTTCAAAGTCAAGGTAGCTGTTATCCATGAGTCCTGTCCCCATCCTCTCCCTGCATGAATAGTGGCTGACTCAGCTAGAATTCCTCCAGAGGACACCAGCTGTGTCACTAGCTTCCTCACCCTCTCCAAGACACCTGAGGACACACTGCCTCTTTGATTACACGGTCTTTGTGGCAGGGAACTCATCCTCAAACCTCTTTGTAAATGACTTAGCATACACTGAAAAAATACTAAACGCAGCCTAGGTCTTCTCAGGCCATTTCTGTTTATTCTGATTTGGAATGCAAAGCACTCACACTGTGTGAAGATTCATTAACCCTGGTTTCTGATACCGAAGTCCAGATGTGTTGGGCTTGCTCGTGTTTCCACTTGCAAGAGTTCATCACTTCCACAATGAGACAAAAAAAAGGAAAGAAAAATCTTGTTCTTAATCTATCAGAGGCCAAAAGATATGCTGAAAGGGAGAGAGTGCCTTTGGGTCCAAGCTTGCTGTTGAAAGTGCAGAGTGGGTCACCAGGGAAAAGAGAGAAGGGCTAAATATTTCAAATAACCTTAATAATCAATGAGTTTAATAATTATACTCCAAATACTAGAGATGTGGGTTAAGGGAAGGATTTAAAACTTGCAGGTTCTGTCTTATTTAAAAATAAGGTTCTCTTATTCCATTCCTCTTTCTAAGCTATTTTTCCTAGAGCACATATCTGCTGGAAACTCTTCTGAAATAAGAATTTCAAGATTTACAGATGTGAGATCCATACTCAAATAGTAGGGTGACCATATTTCCCTGTGCTGAATATGGGACACCTGGTAAAATCACTCATATCCAAGCAAGTTCAACAGCAATCAATTGTACACATATTGAAATTAACATCAAGTTGATAGAGTCCGTTAAAAAGAAATGTAGCATAACTGGATTCTGTTTATTTACCTTCTTGTCGTTAAGGTACACACAAGCAGGGATGACACATACATATGCACACATCCATACACCTCTCTGCCACGGAGAAGTTAGAGACTGACCCAACCCTTCCTGCCTGGCACTTTCTGTCCTCTACACCTGGCTGGGCCCCCAGAACAGACCAGCCTCTCCTAGTACAGTGTCTTCTTGGGACAACATATGGGGGGCATGAAGGGTCACATGTCCCTCTCGTTAGATTTCTGCCAGGGTTCACACCAGAATGTGGCCAGTCACAGCCTTTGGGCACTATGCGGGAGGGAAGAGAAGGGAAGGAAGTTGCTTCCAGCTGCAGGCGAAGAGGAGTGGGGAAAGGGATGATCTGTCAGAGCCCATCTCTTCTTTCCCACCACTGCTCCCAACCTGTCCCTTCCTGTTCATGGAGTGTCAAAAACAACTAAATATCCCCAGGCTTCTGCTGGCCACCAATATAACCCAGCTGCCTCCTGTCCCCTGGCTACAGCATGTGCAGGAGGGGGCTAAGCCCTCAAAATGTCTTGTGCCCCAGGACCCAGGGAATCTAACTGCACAGGCTTCAGCAAACTCAGCTGGAGAGGTGGTTCAGCAGAGGAGTGTCTAGGGAATGGAGCAGAACCATGTTCCCTGGCAGCAGGATCCAAGACTAGAGTGAGGGAAAGGGTGAAGAGGGTGCCAAGTCCCTGCCCGGGGCTGCTGTTGAGCCTGCAGATTTGGGGTGTGAGCAGGCTGGAAATCTCTCCCTTGCCCTCATGCTACTCCAGAGCTTAGCAGAGGGGCAGAAGGCTTCCCTGTGCCAGTGCAATGCAGGGCTTCGGCACATGTAGAGCTCAGCTCTTTCTGGCTAGCACCTTGGGCTAGAGGGTTTGGGGCTTTCCCAAGCAGAGGCAGTGGGGGAAGGAAGGAGCCTGCCAGCCAGCCATCAATAAATAATACTGTATCAACACCACTGTCATGGAGAGCAACTTGCAATAGGCTCTCAGAATTGAATTCAGAAGGTTTACTACCTTTTTTAGAAGGCTGGACAGCTCAGAATCCTTTCTTCACAGTATCCACTGTACTTATGTCTCCAGACATGAAAGGGGACACAGCAGAATGGTCCCATTCATTTCTGATCAGATAGACTCAAGTGATGGAATAATTATATCTGGGACACAACAATATTTCACAGCTAGGACAACGTGCTTTACAAACAGGTTTCAGCATGTCTGATAAATTACTGCTCTGCAACTGTTAGCTGCACAGTACAAGCATAGGAAGGATGACAGTTTTGCAGATAATTTTATAGGACATGAAGTACTGATAGATTTCCTTAGAAAACTCACTGTTATAATATCCCCTATTATACTTTGGAGTCTTCAGTATGCACAGTTTAGATGCCTGCAGAGCAAAGACTACTTAGGATACAGCTTTCATCTCAGAAAATGGAAAAGCCACTGCTGATGCTTATGTTTCTAAAGCAAAAATCTAAGGACAAGACTTCAATCTAAAAATGATAAATAATTCATAACTTCTCCTGACACATCTGAAAAGGGACCTGAATATTCATTTGCCATCCAGTTAGTAAAGTCCCTGTAAATTCACGAGGATGATGTGACTGTGGAAACTTTCTGCATTTGCATAACACTTCCAGAGTCTTATGGGAAAAGCCTCTGTCATAGAGGGATTTGCTGATACAAGACATACTTCCAGAACAGAAGATGCTATGGAAGAAAGAAAATGGAGTCTTTGACTTAGTCTCTTTACTTGAAAGAGTTTCCCCTAGAACAAGTGGGAATTCAGGTTGGGAACTAAGCCCAGATATCACAGGAAGCGGTCTTCATGATGCTTCCGTGTTCAGTAAACACTCTGGGCATGATTCTCTGTTGCCCAGCATCTTCTATAGTAATTTATGCCCACACAAGTGAAAAGCACAACCATTCCGATTTGGTAGCATTATTCTACCCATTGAGCCCCAGCAGAAGTGACCATACAAAAGTTCAAGGTAATGGAGATTCAGGCCTTCTCAGTAGGTGAGGAGCCAAAGGGACCAATACGCCACTTGCACCTTGTCTAGTCACTTACTTTCCTGCAAAATGAGTGGAAAACATTGCAGAATCAGTCTATTGGCATTTTACACCAATTCTCTGTGGAGAATTAGGATCAAAATCTTCATCTGTCTCTCTCCTCAGAAGAAACAATAGGCTCATCTGAATCTAACCTGTGTGAAGGTTTGTTTCTGACTTGCTGAAATTCCCAATCAAGTCATACATAATTCCATAGGAATTTTTGGAGTTTCTGAATCATGAAAATTAATTTCTTAGTAGACTTGCCATATGGAGGGTATTCTGGCTAGATACCGCATCATCATCATCATCAACCATGGGCTCAGCGCCCGTTGGTGTCTGATGCCTCCCTCACTATTTCCTTCCGTCTTTCCCTGTCCAGTGCAGAGTGGCTGTTTCAAAAGCCACAGTCTAATGCTGGGAATAAATCTTCTGCCCCACTTTTTGGCACCCGTCAAAAGACTGGAGCCATGGCAGAGAGGGCAGGATTTGGGGAGCAAAGGTAAGGTCTCTGTACTTCAGTATAGCCACCCTTATATCCAATTAAAGCTCATATGCACCTTCCTCTCTGACTCATACATATTAGTCACACCTGGTACAGTTTGGAGAGGAAACCATACCCAACTCCAGGGCTGGCACATGTTCTCTTAGCTCTTATTTTGAAGACAAAAACATAATCTCATTCATAGAGGAAGAGTCCATTTTGGAAAGGCTAAAGGAAGTATCAGAATCCAAAAGGAGCCCTGCCAGTTCCATAGGTTCCTTCGGTGGATAAGCGAGGACTGAGGATCTGGTGCCTAGAGACTACGGTGACAGACACATCTAGAAAAAGGATGGTCTCCTGGTTACGGCACTGGACTGGGTCTGAGAAGATGTAGCTCTGACACAGACTCCCCTGTGGGATAGTGGACAAGTCCCTTCATTTGTGTGCCTCGATTCCCCCCTCTAAAAATGGAGAAAATACTTCAGTTAGCCTACCCTTTCTCTTCTCTACTTAGATAAGCTGTTCACGGAATAGACTGCCATATAGATTGAAACCCTGAAATCTGGGGCTAACTGGTCTGGCAACATCCGTGGTCCAGCAGGAACACCGATGTTGCTGGACCAGAGAGCCCCGGTGCCTGGGAGTGGAGGGCTAGCTGGGAGTCTGGTGGCAGGGGGACCGGCCAGGGTCAGGAACTGCAGCTGGGGCCAGAAGCACAAGCTGGGTCAGCAGCAGAGAGTCTGGCGATTGGGAGTCCCAACTGGGCCAGGAGCACAACCCAGCCACCAGATGGGAGTCTGGCGTGGGCCAAGAGTGTAGCTGGGCTGGCAGCAGGGGGGCTGGGAGCTCAACTGGGGCTGGGAGCACAGCTGGGCTGGTGGCAGGGGGATCGGCGGCTGGGAGCACCAGCCAGGCTGGGAGGCACAGCCGGGCTGGCCAGATCCAGGACCGTAACCAGGCTGGCAGCAAGGGGGCCAGTGGCCAGGTGCCAATAATAAAGAGAACATTGTAACCTTTTCTTTTGGACATCAATTCATATTTTACTTTATTTAAAACAAAGATTGGTAAACTAAAATGACAAAGTTAAAGTGCATAATCTGTTTAATTATATTGATTAATAATAGTTCCTCTCTTACCAGCAGGGGCAGCCCGTGAACCTAGGCAAACTAGGCAGTTGCCTAGGGCACCGCCAGCCCGGGCGCCCGATGATGACATCACGGCTATTGACGGTCGTGCAGGCAGGGGCGCCGACTGCACCTTCCGCCCAGGGCACCAGCTGCCACAGCCGGCCTCAGGCCGCTCCTGCTTACCAGTTATATACAACCCCTTATGTTATAGCTCCAGTGGTCTGATATGAATAATTTAGTATTTAAGGTATTGTGAGATAAGCGAAGGCATTTTGTCATCATGGATAGTTGGCTGGTGAGCCACAGAAAGGTCTGCATTGAGCAGGGTGGGCCAGGGGCCAAAAAGTTTGAGAACCTCCGTCCTAGAGGTATAATGAAGCTTATCTCATTCATGTTAGTAAAGAGCTTAGAAACTCTGGGTGAAAGGTGGTAGGAGCATTAAACTAAATTGTTATGATAAACAGTTGATTGCAGGCACTCCTGTTCAAATTACATTTTGGCAGTAATAATTGATGCTAATGAACAGTTGCTGTAAAGAGTGATTTTAAAGAGATTGCCTTGTCAGCTACATTGTGGGAAACAAAGCAGCAGAAGAGCAAGTTAACATGACTCCATAGGGGTGGAATAGGTATCCATGAATTTTAACAGAATCTGCATGGCCAAATCCCCCAAGATGACTTTAAAACCCAGTTTCTCAAATGATATGTCTTTTCTTCTAATGGACAGATTTTCACAGCCCCATTCCAATTTACACATCTAAACAAAGTGCCCAGATCTTCAGAAGTGTTCTCAATACTCTGCCACTTGCCAGAAAGTTCAAAACCCAATCGACCACACGGGGGACAAAAAATGAATGCCAAGCTGCTTTTTGGAGAGTATGGATTATAGGGTAGGTAGTGATTTCCAACCTCAGAATATTAGCTTGTTAAATCTGTATCTACTTCATCTGAGTCAGATTGTGATACCTTTACTCACATTGCTTAGTCGCCATGTTATAACTTATTAAATGAATGAAATTAAGGCCAAAAAGAACTATTAGCATCTAGTCTGACCTCCTGCATTACAAAAGGCCATATGTGCGCAGCCATTAGTTTGTTACATATATTGACTGCTGAGAGAAACAAAGCAGAATATTTCAATTACCTCCCTCACCCAGGGTGCAGTCAAACTACATTCTCTTGTGAAGAACATTTAGGCGATGTACTACATCTACCTAACCTATCTCAAGGGCAGACAAGTGAGCCAACAGACTCACCAGGCCCCTGGACAAGGGAAGTGGGGCCCTGGCTCCATGCTCCTGGAAGGGGTGGGAATTTGGGTGGAATGGTTGGGGCCAGGACAGCTAGGCCTCAGCACTGCCCGAATTGTACTTTCCTTCCCCAGTACCATCCAGATTGAGCCTTCTGTGGGCTCCAGCTGCTGCCACTGCTGTAGTAGCAGTGGCCAGGAGCCATGGGCTCCTTTGAACCGCCAGGCTGTAGGGGGGCAACTGCCTCCTTTTCCCACCCCCCAGTCAGTGAGCCTGAGGGCAGACTATAGGACTATTTGTGGACATATCTACTCGACCATTCATGTCAGCAAAATTTATGAAGAGGCTCCTGGCATTGGCCACTATTAGAAGACAATACTGGCCTAGATGGACTTTTGTTCTGACCAAGTATGGTTATTCTTATGTTCTTAGATTTATGTCACTCAGGAGTGTGAAAAAACAGCCCCTTGATCAACATAAGTTTTGCAGGTGTAAGTGTTCGTGTGCACAACGCTACATCAGCAGGAGAGCTTCTCCCGCCAACATACCTAGTGCTGCTCATTGAGGTGGTTTCATTATGTTGACGGGAGAGCACAGAACAGCTACAAGAGCAATCTTACAGTGGTGCAGCTGCATCAGTACAATTGTACTGCTCTAAGTTCACTAGTGTAGAGGTGGGCTAAGATGCTACTCAATAGACTTGATCATTTACACAAAAGCCCCTTATACTATTGTGACTGTAAATGGACCTTAGTGTAAACAAGAATCAGGCCCATTTGAAGTAAGCGTATCACTATCTTCCCATAGATAAAGCTAGATATGAATATAATACCAGGGAAAGCTAAAGCTCTCTGCTGAATATTTTTTTTAAATCCTAAAAGTGATTATCTCTGAAGCTTGCAAAAATGTGTTAAGCAAGCAATTTAGAATACAAATGTTGTTTTATAGGAATTCAAATATGCTTTAAATCATTTTATGGTATTTTGTCTTCAGCTAGTTCTTTACAGATTGGCTCCAGCTATTAGCAATAATAACCCAGGTTTCCTGACGATTGCCTGAGCACTGCAGAACAAAACATTGTGTCTTAGAACTTATCAAGTGCATTTCAATAAAATAGATGCTATTTCAAATTACTGACTTTAACATCTATCTTCCAAGATACAGAGGAAACCAATTCATCCTTTACTTGGTTCTATATAGAAAAGTAACTGTAAAATAAGCAAGACTGAGGAAAAAGTAATTGATTGCTGCCAATAAGGATAATTGCTAAATAAGGTTTTTTGTCATGCCTTTGTCATTATTCGTCTTCTTATTTCCTGTCGTGTCCACTGCAGGCTAGGTGCTTCTCAAACATTCAGGAAGGATGGGTCCCTGTTCCAAGGACATAACTGAAGGAGACAGACTGCAGGTGAAGTGTTACATAAATTTCATTATTGTTTGTGTCATATTGCTTCACTATAAGCAGAGTAACAGGAGTGAGTCTTTAGGAGGATTTTTTTTGGAAGATTTCAAAGTTCTTTGTACACACACACACACACACACACACACACACACACACATACATATATTAGGGCTGTCAATCAGTTAACTCATGATTAGAATTGGCAATTAAAATTAATCACTATTAAATGTGGTTTTAAGTGCACTGTTAAACAATAGAATACTAATTGAAAATTAGTATTTTCAATATTAATATTTTGGTTGTTTTTCAGTATAGTTGAAAATGTAGATTTCAAGTACAACACAAAAAAATATACAGTGCTCACTTCGTATTATTTTCATTGCAAATATTTGCACTGTAAAAATGAAGAAATGTATTTTCTATTCATCTCATACAAGTACTGTAATGCAAATTTCTTTATTGAGAAAGTGCAACTTACAAATGTAGATTTGGGGGGTTTTTTGATTACAAAATTGCACTCAAAACCAAAACAGTGTAAAACTTTAGAGCCTACAAGTCTACCCAGTCTTACTTCTTGTTCAATCACTCACTGACTCAAACAAGTTTGCTTATATTTATGTGAGAGAATTCTGCAGGCTTTTTGTTTTCAATGTCATCTGAAAGTGAGAACCAGCATTCACATGGCACTTTTGTAGCAGGCATTGCAAGGTATTTACATGTCAGATATGCTAACCATTCATATGTCCTTTCATGTGTCTATCACTGTTTCAGAGGACATGCTTCCTTGTTGATGGTGCTTGTTAAAAAAATAATGCATTAATTAAATTTGTGACTGAACTGCTTGGAGGAGAATAGTTTGTCTCTTGCTCTGTGGTTTGACCCACATTTTGTCACATATTTTGTGCTGTAGAAGAATCAGATGATGACCCAGATGATGTACTTCGATTCATACTTTTGTAGTGTCATTTGAGTGCCTGTTCTGAAGACATATGTCATCTGAAAATAAGAACAGACATTTTGAAGTGTCTTCCAAAATCTGAGAGGAATGAGGTATGAAGCATGCTTTCCGAAGTCTTGAAAGAGCAACAGTCCAATGTGGAAGCTCTATGACCTGAACCATCAAATAAGATAATCAGGCTTCTGCTAGTGGTATCCAACTCAGACAATGAAAGTGAATATGTGTCAGTCAACATTGCTTTGTATTGCTATCAAGCAGATATCCTTGAGAATGGTGCTTGAAGCATGAAGGGGCATATGAATCTTTAATGCTGACACAAATATCTTCTAACTCCAGCTTCAACAATGCCATGAGAATGCCTGTTTTCACTTTCAGGTGATACTGTAAACAAGCGGTTCATATTATCTCCTGCAAATGTAAACACGTGTGTTTGTCTGATCAATTGACTGATCAAGAAGTAGGACTGAATGGACGTGCAGGAACTAGTTTCACATTGTTTTATTTTTGAAAGCAGTTATTTTTCATATATAATTCTATATTTCAAATTCAACTTTTGTGATAAAGAGACTGCAGTGGTGAATTGAAAAATATTATTTCTTGTTTTTACGGCACAAATATTTGTAATAGAATTAAATATAAAGTGAGCAATGTATACTGTGTTCTGTGTTGTAATTGAAATTAATATATTTGAAAAAATAGAAAACATCCAAAATATGTCAATAAATGGTATTCTATTATTGTTCAACAGTGGGATTAATCATGTGGTTATTGCAATTAATTTTTTTAATCACTTGACACATAGGCGCTGACTCCATGGGTGCTATAGGGCTGGAAGACCCAGGAGAAAAATTAGAGGGTGCTCAATACCCACCAGCAACCAAGCTCCTCTCCTCCTCTACCTCCCTCCCCCACATGCCTCTCTCACTGGTGGCCCTGTTTACCACCTCCTCCCTCTACCTCTCAGTACTTCTGGAGTAAGCTCATTCATGGCATTCTGGAAGCTCCAGGAGGAAGAGGAGCAGGATGGGGTGGGCAAAGCAGGGGAAAGTGGGAAGGGGGGATTGAGCACCCACTGGCTAGAGAGCAAGTCAGTGCCTATGGCTTGACAACTCGTGTGTGCGTGCGTGTATGTGCACATGCACGTGTGTGTGAAGGACTTAAAATAAAATTTAAAATTGTCACCCTTTCCAACGAAAGGGAAATATTTATATTCATTGTCCTTAGCTATCACCCAGGAGAGCCTAGGACAGCTTAGAATGCAAAAGTCTTGCTCTCCCAATCCCGGCCCTATGGAATGCTGAGTGGGCAAATCTTAGAGCAGCCATGGGTTCAAAGGGCCACAAGGGGTCAGAAATGGAGCTGGAAGAAATCCTCAGAACACCCCACATCCTGCCCCCTATGCAATCAGCAAGGTGTGGTAGAAGCTCTTCATCAGAGCACCCTTTAACTCAGACAAATCTCTTGTCCAGCTATGCTGGACTTATGGATGCTTTAACATACTACAGGTTCAAGACAACATCACAAAGCAGGATCTGGGCCATCCTCTCCATTTTTTACATAGACAAATATCGACAGGTTCAGCAACAAATCCAATCAGTAAAATAAAACGCTGGAGTCCTGACTCTCAATGCCCAGTTCTAACCATTTAACAACACTCCCATTTGGTCAGGAATACTCTGCCAAATCACCTACCCTCCTGTTTATATGTCCCTAAAATTGAAGAAAGATCTGGTGTTGTTCAATCATTTCCTGTCTACAAATGTTTCTATTTAATTTTAAAAGGAGACAGACTAGAGGCATTTACCTTGGGTGCTTCTAATCCCAGGAGCAGCAAATGTAGCTGCACACAAAACAACTCCCACACAAGCTTTGAAATTGATGTGATTCAAAACATTCTAGCTCTGACAACACATGCTTCTTGCAATCCGTGTTACTTTGGTTGCATCCAATCTCTGAAAAAAAAAAAAAAAAAAAAAAAGCAGAAGAAAAAAATACGTGAAAAAAAGAAGAAAAAAATCGATTCTTGTCTGATGCATTCACATGTGTAAAATTTAGAGAAGGAGCTGGACAAATAAAAAAAATGTTCTTTCACATGAACAGAAGAAGCACAGCATGTGTGTCTGGGAATATTAAATGGACGTGGTAAGAGAAACCATGCTGATGAAAGCTATGAATCAAGATTCTCTGACAAGAACACTGCCCCCTCAGGCAAGATATGATGTACCCAGTTAGCTGCCATGAAAATGACTAAACTAACATTAGAAAATAACTTACCAGGGTGTATAGTGTTTATCTGTAGGTCCCTTGTGAGTATTTTAGAAGGCATATTGCATCTATTAAAAATAAAATTATGTGGCATGTCCACATACCATGCATGCTATTTGTGTAATGAACATACTTTACCTGTCCTTTTGTGTCCTATATTCCTTTCATCCCAACTTTAACCATCTGCAGACAAAATACATTTGTGTGTGTGTACATTTATGTATAAATATATATTTGGCTCCATATCAGCAAGCTACTTATGCAGCTTCAAATGCAAGGTACTGATGGTTTCCCCAAAGGCTATGTCTACACTAAAAACATTTTTATGGAAAAACAGCTGTTTTTCCGGAAAAAAACTTGAAGCGTCCACACCTCGAGCGCGTTTTTGCACCCAAAAAAAAAAATTGAAAAAACAAAGGATATTTTCTGGCGTAGGTATTCCTCATTCTACGAGGAAGAACGCCTTTTTGCGAAAGAGCTCTTTTGTAAAAAGATGTGTGTGGGCGGGGAAGAAGGGTTGTTTGCGCAAAAAGAGGAAAAAGCACAGGTGTCCTGGGGGCCACTCTGTGCATAGCTATCAGAGCTTACTTTCAAGAGCGCGTCCATGCAGTTTGGACGCTCTCTTTCGCAAAAGCGCATCACTTTTTCAATGCGCTTTTACAGTGTGGACGCGCTCTTGCGCAAGAAGTTTTTGTGGAAGATCTCTTCCGATAAAAGCTTCTTGTGCAAGAAGCCTGCAGTCTACACATAGCGAAAATGGCAGAGCATTGATGGAAGGGACTCATGTCTGTGGAGTGATGCATGTGCTTAAATAGATTGCTGAATCTGGGTCTTTGTTCTTCCATTTTGGGAAGACATCTGTACCTTGCATTTGAAGTTGCTTATTTTCCTCAGACATTGCTTCTTACTCTGCACCAGAAAAATCAATATGTGCTTTTTAAATAGTCAAATCATGGGGAGCAAAGGAGTGTAAGTCTTGCTCATTCATCACTGTTTACATAGATTTTTCTTATGGGAAAGAGCCACCAACAAAGCTTATCATTTATGGGTATTTAAAGGTAGACATGAATAGAGGCATTGAAGGGAAACAGCACACATGCGATCTATCATACTTCTATGCTTCCCACTCCCACACTATCTGAACACCTCACAATCTTTTAATGAATTTATCCTGGACACACTGTGAGCGATGGTCCTCGATTTTACAGACAGGGAGCTATAGTGGATAGAAACTGTGGGAGAAACAGAACTTAATCCCAAGACTCTCAGGTCCTAGGTTTGTGCTCTCACCATTAGATCACCCCTTCCTCTTATTTAGGCTGCTCCTACCAATACACTGCTCACAACTGTCACCACTGCTATTTCTCCTTCTCTTTTGCTTATATTAATTGCTGTCATCAATAAAATGAAAAGGAGAAAAAAAAAAAGAAAAGAGGAGCCTATTCACCTGAAATAAAATATTGTAGACAACTGGATATTGTTCATTGGTTCAGTCACATTAATTTTTATTTCCAAATTTGAAATGTGAGCTCCATTTAACCACAAGAAATAAAGTAATCTTGGGGAAACGGTTTGCTGGATACTTAAGTAAAACTAGCCCCTTATACGCCCAGATTGCTACTAATTTCTGTCTGCTTCACAGGGCCAGGTTCCCATAATTGGGTTCACTAAATTGTATGTTATAGTACACTGTAGCAGGTGGTCCTCTTCCTCTCCGGGGTTCACCCAGAGCCGATGGGGTGGGGGACAAAGGAGGCAATTGTCCCAGGGCCCAGTGATTCAAAGGGGCCTGGGCTGGCTTGCTGATGGCCCGCTGGGCAGTGGCTCCAGGCTCCTTTGAATTGCCACCAGAGCGCTGCTCTCCATGACTGAGTGTTGGTGGGAAGAGGGTTTATGTAGCAGTGGGCTGGCCCCGCCCCTTCCAGGGGAGGGAGCTTCCCTTTCCCTAGGGCCTGCGGTGGCTGTTGGCCCTGCTATGCATGGAGCTCCAGCTGCCGCCGCTTACACAGTGGCAACAGCTGGAGCCCTGGGCCTTTAAATTGCTGCTGGAGTGCTGTGCAGTGCTAATGTAACCACTACCGGGTGGATTTGAACCTGGGACGCTAGTAGAGGAGCCGCTACAGCTTGAGCTATGAAGCCAGCTGGCTCTCAGCTTAGGCTGTAGAGCTCCCTTGTTCTTATCTCTCGCTGTAAGTGGTCTAAGTGCCACTACATGGGACAGTGAACCACACTAGGTGTGTGGGTTACACTAAGGCCCAAGGGGTGGGGTGCCACACTTCATCCCCACCCTTTCTGGGAGTTCAAAGCTGGGAGTTCCTCCCCTCTCTTGTCCTGTGGTGGCCACTTACCTTCAGCAGAGGTCTCTACCACAGCTCCACTGGTAGGAGACTGGTAAGGAGATGGGGTAAATCAATTACATCTGCCCCGTGCTATGCTGGCCCGCCATAGTTTTCATCCAGCTGTGCAGCACTCCCCACCCTCCATAAAACTACTGCCCAGGCCTAACATAGCACTTTTCAGGATGCTTTACATATGTACGCAATTATACAGATGAGGAAACTGAAGCACAGAGATCTGGCTGTCCCAAGTTGACACAGCAGCAAGACAGTGACAGAGCTGAGAAAAAGAACTAACTCACCTGACTTCCAGCCTAATGGACCCTGGATATCATTACTTCCACCTGCTGAAGCTGACAGAACCGCAAGTGCACTTTGTCCCAGGACAGAAGGAAACGTATGGTACAAAGCCGTAATTCTGACCTCCCACTTGTGAGCTGCCCTCAACACAACTGTCAAGTCCCATTGACAAGTCCCAACCATACACATCACTCAATGGACTGTATATTGCATTACTTAGAGTGCAGAAGCCCACACTCCCTCTGAACCCATTGAATGTAGATTTTAAGTTACTCTCCTCAGAAGAGACAGAATGACCCATAACTTGCACTGGTTGCTAAGCTACGGTAAGCAAGCGTGTTGTACCAGAGTAAGCAGTTATTGTACACATGCGGGTCACTAGCTAGATGGTAGCATAAACCTGTCCTTAATAAGGCTCATGTGTACATGCTATCTTTTCATGTCCTAGTGTACATCTTCTGACTGCTGTAGTTTGTGACGAGACATTCAATAACACTCATCCCATCGGAGGGACATCCTCCTTTGTTTCTTTAAGCTGGAGGAATACACAAATCTTCCAGCAGCATGTGGCCAGTTTAAATTGTTCTGGTGAAACAAATCAGCCCTAAATCTAGTTATGCTGGCCACTGTCTCCCAGGCCTGGTCTACAGTAGGAGCTTGGGTCAAACCTAGCTGCATTAGGTCAGTCTTCTAAACAACGAGTCCACATCACCAAGCCCGTTCTGTTGACTTTAAGGGCAGTTCAGGTCAATTTTGGTAGTCCTGCTTTTCATAAGTAATGGTAAATTTGACCTTGTGTGGTCAATTTTAGGGTTGTGCGGACACAGCACTGTGGAAGTCAACATTCCTGGCCTCGAGGAGATGTCCCACACTGCCCCAGTGTGACTGCTCTGGCCAGGATTTCAACTCTACTGCTCTCCAGGTGAAAAGGAAGAGCCCCGGGGAAATCTGAATTTCATTTCCTGTTTGGCCAGTGTGGCAAGTAGACCTTACTTCAGCAGCATGCCTCACCATGAATGCCCCAGGTCGCAAACGAGCACCAGCCTGGAGCATGCAGGAGATACTAGACCTGATTGCTGTGTGGGGAGAGAAATCTGCTCAGGCAGAACTGTGAAGCAGCAAAAGACACACTGATGTCTATGCCAAGTTCACACTGGGTATGGAGGAAAAAAGGTACATCAGAGATGCTCAGCCATGCTGCATGAAAATAAAGGAGCTCAGGCAGGCATACTAGAAGACATAGGAGGCAAATGGACTGTCTGAGTCATCACAGCAAACATGCCACTTCTAGAGCAGCTACATGGGATTCTAGGGGAGGACCTGACCAGCATCCCAACCCAGTCCCTGGATTCCTCTCAAAAGACTTTTCGGGCAGCCTTGGGCAAAGCAGGGAGGACCTGATGGAGGAGGAAGAGTAGGAGAAGGGGCGGCAGGCGAGTGTAACATCTGATCTCACCTACAGCCAAGACCTTTTTATTACTATGGACACAATCCCCTCCTCCCAAGACATATCGCAGCCGGACCAGGATGCTGGGGAAGAGCACGGTTTAAATTATGCTACAAGTGGGTTAAGGCAATTGGGTGTGATCTGTGGCAGCCACTCTGCCTGCACAGTAGAGGCTCCATGGAACAGTTTGTTATTGTGTCTGGAGACGGAGCGGGAATCTTCCCCACATATCTCCACAAAGCTCTCATAGAGGAACGCCTTCCTCCCTCTCACAAGGTGTCTGGGGAGGCCGGCCTTATTCCATCCTCCACACTAGGAAACCTTCCCATGCCAGCTAGCAGTAAGTGATCTGGCATCACTGCAGCACAAAGCTTTGCAGCATAAGGTCAAGGCTTCTGGCTACATTCAGTCAACATCTGATCCCTATCACTGTGTTTGATTCGGAGAAGACTGATCTCTTGCATGGTACCCTGGTTGAAGCAGGGGAAGCTATGTATGTAATGGATATCATGTCAGTACACTTCCTTTTGCTCATCCCCAACAAAGCATGGTTTGAGCCCCTGTCCTGCTGCCACATGTGAAACCGCCACAGGCTCCTATGCGAAGAGAAAGTTGTATTCTCCCAGCAAACGGGGGATGGGGGTGCTAAACACATGGTCATCATGGGAGCCCCTGTCCTGCCACGTGCCTAGCTATGGGAGCTGCTATTTGCAGGCAATGCCTGCCACCAAACAAGTCCAGCTGCTTCCTTAAGATCTCTGTGCTGTACCTGTTGCACAGTGGGCACTTAAAAGCATAACTTTGGCCTTGTACATCGCACATGCCTATTGTCTTGGACAGACATTCTTTTATGCTCAGAGATTAGGTTCCTCATTCCATAGTGAAGCTCCTGTAAAGCCTGCCCTTTGCTTTTTTTCATTATAGCAGGTGGGGCCTGTTGCCCACTCTCTCCCCCCTGTCTCCTCCAGATGCTCAGCTAGGAAAGATCCAAAGATGAAAACATAATTGGGATGACATGTTCAATTAGCAAAAGCAATCTGCCTGCATGGACAGGGCACAATTAATTGCATGGAGGAGAATGCTGCTGCAGTAGATGTGAGCCAAGCATGAGGAGAGGATGCAGGGAATGCAGAGACACGAGGACATCTTGAGCATCCTGGGGGAGCTGATGATGTGCCTGGTAGACTCACGGGAGAGTCAGATGCACAGAAACCCTCTGTGGCCCATACTGACCCACATTCCCTCATCAATATGTTCCATAGCCTCCTCTCCCAGGGACACTAGAATGCATTTGGGGCAGGGGGTGGGGACAGAAATCAAAGGCAGACTTATACTTAACCCCCAGGGAGAAGTCTCCCAGAACAAAAGGCTCTCATTCTCACACCTGTGTGATTGTAATATGCTGCTTCCCGCCCCTCTCCACCAAAGCTCCTACCCTGAACTCCTACTTCCTTGTGTTCCCTAAATATATAAAAAAAAAATGCATCATTTCTACACAAGAGTATCTTTATTGATTGTGTTGCAGGGACGGGAGGCTTACAGGGATTGCAGGCAAGCACATTTAATGCGGGGGACACCTCGTTAAGAGCAACATGCATGACTGTCATGTCACTGTCTGGCCATTCACAAAGCTGTTTTTCAAAGCCTCTCTGATTTGCAGTGCCCCTCGATGTGCTCTCCTTATTGCCCTGGTATCTGTCTGCTCAGAATTAGTGGCTATGTGCTCTACCTTGACACACACCCCCGCATAAAATTTTCCCCTTTACTTTCACAAGCACACAGCAGGGTGCCCCAACCATGGGGATGTTACTTTTGCTGTGGTCTAGCCTCATCAATAAACTGTGAAACTTCCTCTTTAAACATCCACAAGCACCCTTCTGCACTTGCTCAACCTGTAGCTGAACTGGTCCTTACTCTGTATACTGTAAAGTTTGTGTGCTTGTTTAATATACACAATTACCAGTATCATCATTCGAAGGGCTAGCTTTTCCAATGCCTTGCACCCTTTGTACTCATTTACACTTGTGTAGAGTGTCTATAAAGTATCTTCATGCTGCTTTTCTCAGGGATAAATAAGTATTTAAAGGTGCCAGGCCGTGGAAAAACCACCCCTCCAGTGTAAAGCTTCACAAGCTGTTTGCACACAGGGCTGGCCCACAACATTTTGGCACTGAGGCAGGGAGCTCAAATGACACCCCCATGTTCCCTTGCTTGGGCCAAAACTTTGAAAGGTCTGAATTCTGCCTTCTTCCTGTTCTATTCCTCTCATGGTACTGCTCTGCTACCTACATATGCACCAGCAGCAGACAATTTTCTACACTCTGGGTCCTAGTAGCACCCCCCCCCCCACACACACACACACAGTCTGGCACCTGAGGCGGCTGCCTCAGTTAGCCTCATGGTAGGGACAGCCCTGTTTGCACAACACATGGAAGCATTGTGAACACAGATTCCAGCTGATTGGGAAAGCACCAAATGACTACATCAGCGGTATAGCACAGAATCAAGCTGTGTGGGTCTGGAAGATTACACCAATTTTATTCAAGACATAGTTTCTTGGAGGGGAAGAGTAGGTGTTAGAAGCCTCATAGCAGAAGTCTGCTTTATGCAGGGACATGAAGGAAGAGGGTCTACAAAGCATGACAGGGTGAGTAGGAGGGTTCCAGACATGAGGCCAATACAAAAGAAGAAACAGAGATGAGAGCAGAAAAATGGGGTTGGCTGTCCAGCTGGAACAAAGCAAAGAGTGAGATGAGCAACACAGAAAACAGCAAATAGATAACTAGGAGCTACATTGCAAAGGGAACTGCAGACAGGGACAAGAATTAAGTGCTTACTGCAGATGGTAAAGAAGAGTGATGAGGTCTTTAAAAAAATATTTTAGATAGTCAACATACAAACCCTGACTTTTATGGCATTGGGTAACAGGAAAAAAAGCGAGAGAGCTATAGCTGTATACATAGAGATAAATGAAAAAGGTAAGCTATGGTGCAGAGCTGAAGAGGCGTTAGCTCAGCAGTAGCCAGTCTACAGTACATCCCTCTGCTAAAAATAATAAACAGCTAGCCAGCACCAACAGAGAGCTTAACTGATTGCCTAGTTCCCTGGGCTACTCGAAATGCATTCTCTCTTCATATTCGTATTTCTTGGAAACTGTGTGTGGTTTTTATGAAGGGAGAGAGCAATGTTCCTGTATTTCTACAATTTAATAGGAAGACAAAAAGCAAGCACAGATTTTTTCGTTCCATAACCTGGTGCAGCTAGTTTGAACTTGTATTAGACACTTGAGAAGCTAATAAGTTTCTAAATTACACTCTTGAGATTTGATCTTGTTCCTAGAGAAGGCACTAGCAAATCTTTCAGTGACTTTAGTGAGTGCAGAATTGGACCCTTAGGAAGATAACAAGGCTGGAATGTCTATTATTGAGCTTTGTTATGAGAGATTGTCATGCTTATTAATTTCTTCAGAATTTGAGTTTATAACTCAAATAGTTGGAATATTTGGTTATGAAAAATTTTGCTGATACTTCAGACTTTTATGCCTCCATTTACTTTTAGTTTTTTTTCCCTGTAAATGAGCATAGAAAAGGGTAGTTTGAAGATAATTATCTTTTCATTTTCAGTTTTTTGTAAGATTGTCTTTAAAAATAACATTTGGCAAATGCACAGTAATTTGCACATATTAAGGAGATCTTAATATATAATGTAGATAGTCTCCTACTTCTGTAAGGCTTTTGCATATAAAATAATATGAAAAGTGTGTTGAACATATTGGTGACTTAGTTTAGTAATCCTCATTTCACTTGCCTTACCTGGACAATTCTTGCTAACCTCAGCAATATGATAATACTAATCAGAAATTGGTGTGAAGTAAGTAGAATAATAAAATTTAGCATTATACATACTGCAAACCTTCTGAGGGTCATCATGGCCAACATCCAGGAAGTTATTTCCGAATGCACCTAGTTTTAAGCATTAATTGTTCCACTGAAATGAATTCTATGTTAAGCCTCACAACACCCTATTATGTAGTGATAATAATACTTGACATCCCTATCTCCATTTGACTGGTAAGGAAACTAGGGATCAGGCATATTAAGTGACTTGCCCAGGGTTATATAGAAACTCAGGTGAATTTCAGATTGCTATAAGTGCCAGGTCTCCATTTCTGTCTCCAAGATTAGGAGACAGCAGGTGCTAAGCTCTTTTGAAAATCTGCCTGCTCCTTCCCCCACCCAAGTTTTTCACTTCATAGTCCAGCCCCCTTTGTGGTTAAATCCTGGTATCATTTAGTCTTGGTGTATTCACTTGCATGAGAATTCAGTGACACTGTGTGAAGAGTTGGGGTATATCATGAATTCAGAAGAGAAATTCAAATCCTTGTTAATTATCTACCATGAAGTGGAAAGCACCCCAGAAAAATTATATTCAACATTGTGCATATAACCAAAGTGAGGGAATTTAGGAGAAGACTGCTATTCCTGTCATGTCATTGTTGATGGCAGATTCAGTTAAAATGAGGTGAGGCGATTGGTTAAGAGTCAGTCACATGTTTCAAATAGCATGGGCTTTAAAATTTAGTATTTTATCATGAGCAATACAGACAAGGCCTTTCAGCTGCAGTGGCTATATCTAGTTGCTACTGAAAATTCTCATTTATAAGTTACAGATAATAAAATTACCTGCACCTACTTTCCCAATTGGCTCTAAATTTGATCCAGATCCTCATATACTGCATCACTTTGTCCTGAAGCTACTTTGCTTGGACTCTGTTACCAGCACCACTGCATGCCAGATTGGACTGATATTAAAAGTAAGTCAGGTGAAGTCTTTTGCTCCTAGACTAGGGTTTCCATGCTGATACCAAACCTCTAGACAGAGATAGCATGAAGCATAGAACACTATGGTGATCTAGTATCCCGCTGTCATGCACCAGTTTGTGCTATAAAAATATAATTGGTGCTTTCATGGGTCTGTCCTGTCAGTGAGTTTTACTGACATCACAGTCACTCCAGTCCCCTGCCCCAGGTCACAATCACCTTCTCTAGGTCACAACCCAAACCCCTGCACCCCCGTCCCAGGTCACAAACCACGTGCAGACCCTGCCCCTCCCCCCCAGTCCGAAACCTCTCCTGCACCCATACCCCCTACTGGGCCCTGCACCCCAATCCTCTGCCCCATGCCACAAGCCCCTCCTTCTCCCCAACTCCAATACCCCACACCACCTACTGCACCTCAATTCCTTACCCTGAGCTCCCTTCCGCACCTAGCCTCCATCCCATGATTAATATCATGGAAGAGTGCGGCCCTTGGTCACAAACCAAATTCTTGTAGCAGTCCCTCATCAAAAGGGAATGTATAATCCAGGGGTGAGCAATCTCTCAACCAGAAATTATGAGCTTGATACAGGAACTACTGGATGCAATTCCATGGCTTGTTATGCAGGAGGCCAGACTTGATCATAATGATGCCTTCTGGCCTTTACTTCTTATGTCTATAAGTCCTCATGTTTCAGGGATAAGATCATCTATAATTGAGGGAGTTAGGAACAAGTTTACTTATGGACATGTTATTTCATAGTGATCAGCTGTAGGATTTCTTGCACCTTTCTTTGAAGCATCCAGTTACAGCATCCAGTTACAGGACTAGGTAGAGGTCTGGTCTAATACAGGATGGCAATTCTTATATATAACTCTGCATCCCTTTGGTCCAGAATTGAAAACAATAGTGGATATAGGCACTTAAGTATCTTACTTGTGATTTTTAGTTTTCCAAGTGGTTATTAGCTGTTCTTTGCTGTGCTCTCATGTGTCTGTTACACAATACTGCATTTGGCTCATCTCCACCTCTTTTCTGGCTTTCATGGTTGAACTCTTCTTTTATCCCTCTTTGATCATGTTGCCATATGGCTCCTATTGTTCTTGCAACTTGAAGTTATAGTGACAATTATTTTTCGAAGCACATTTTCCAATCAGACACTGAATGGTACTATTGGTACTCCCCCCACCACATACACACCTTACATTTAGCACATGGTAAAGGCAAACATCTGTCCATTATTGGCATCCACCATTCTAAAAGTCTCCTCTCATGATTGTACATGGAAGTTTTGCTCTCATCTACCTTTCCTTTGAGTTATTTACTAAGCTCTCTTCAACTTACATGCACAAAACCCTTTCAGAAAGCACCACCACACCTTACACTGTTTGGGGAATGAACAGGATCTCTTAAGCCCCAAATTCCTAACACCTAGCATCCCTAAAGCACTGTATCACAAAGTTAGCCCTGAAGGAAAAGTGGGAAAATAATGAAGCCCCATTAGTTGAATGCACACAAATCCAAACAGACAAAAGCAATAGGTTTTGATTTTGAATGGAGCTGTAGCACCAAGTTAGATTGGACTTGGATGCTTGTATACCAATTAGAGGCTGGCATCTGAGCATTACAAGAGCAGAATTTCCCTGAAGCTCCCATGTCTGGATCTTTGATTTGGCCCATAACAGGGTCACTTACCCAGTCCAGAGATCAGCAGTCCCTTGATCGAGGGTACATATGGCAAGGCACCCTCACCTTCTTCAGCGATTCACCCTCTGGGGCTATGTCTACACTTGCGGCTTCTTGCGCAAATATGGCCATTCTTGTGCAAGAATCCGCAGAGCGTCCACACTGCCCGCCTGCTCTTGCGCAAGAAGATTTACAATACGGCATGGTAAGAGAGGGCTTCTTGTGCAAGAGCTACACTCTTTAACAGGTGTAAGCCCTCTTGTGCAAGAGCTCCTGCGCAAGAGGGCAGTGTGGATGCTGGGCAGGGATTTGTTGTGCAAGAAAGCCCTATGGCTAAAACGGCCATCAGAGCTTTCTTGCACAAGAGTGTCTACACTGCCATGGGTGATCTTGTGCAAAAGCACAGCTTGCACATGGCAGTATGGACATTTTCTTGCGCAAGACCCCTTGAGCAAGATGTTCTTGCTCAAGAAGCTGCCAGTGTAGACATAGCCTGGTAGTGAAGGCTTGGAGGGAATCACTTATACTCTAGAGGGTAGTAATTCTGTGTAACCCACACACCTTCTGGATGTATGGTACTGTCTCATCTAGTGGCACTGAGACCACTTAGAGAGAATGAGTCTGCTCTGCAGCCTTAGCTGATAACCAGCTGACTTTTAGCTCATGTGTTAGAGGCTTATGCATTAAGCTCCAGAGGTCTTAGGTCAGCTTTTGTCCAGAGGACTGGATTCTGCAAGTGTGACATCTGTGCTCTGATTTACTTTGCACTGGTCCTCAGAATAGGCTATAGTTCTCTTAAACTGTACAGACTCATAACTACCTCTTCCTGCCCCCTGTCCATGGTTTTGCCTTATTACACAGGCTTCTAGTTGCCATGCCTTCCACAAACTGCAGTGAATGGGGTTGTTTCTCCTACAGGGAGGAAAGAAGCCTCACAGCCAGGAGAAGCCTTGTCTCACTTTTGCAGCTTATTTCTCAGCCCTCTTTTTCCTCTCACCAGAAGAGATGTTTATAAAGGTAGCCAGCAGCTCTTAATTGGACTCAGGTGTCCATAGTTAACCTGAGGTAAATTTTTCTCATTTCATTGGGGAAGGAGCCTTTACCATACTAGTGCTGATACATCTGCCTTTCCCTACTCTTTGCTCAGGTTTGACTTTGTCACATCAGCCACTATGAGACTTTATCAGGCTGGGCGGGTTGGCTGGGCAAGCCAAGCAAGAATTGTCCTCTCCCTGTGTAAAACAAGAAACACCCAGTCCCATCAGCTCACCCTCAGACTTTGTAGTCCTTCCCCCTTTGGGGTAGACCTCTCCATATTACTATTAGAGGCGCCAGCTCTGTAGCTCTAAATTATGAGCTGTCTCCTCTAAGCCTCAGTCAACTTGTTCTCTCAATGTCAACAAAACCTGTACTGGAGGGCCACTTCTGCAAGGAGCCAAGGGCTTGCTAAGTGTCCTCAACTTCACTGAGAATTGAAAGCTCCCAACTCCTAGAATGGAGCACTTACAAGCAGTGACAGAGAAAATGATAAAAAGCCTCTTGCTCTGGAATGCTGGTTGTGATGAACAGCATCTGCTTTCCTCAAGGAATGGGGTATCGCAGAGCCATGTGCTCCACAATCTATGCTTGGGTCTCCAGGAGCTAAATAAATAATCTATTTTCTTACTCCCTGCTCACTCAGTTTCACTCTACCATGTTGCTCCTCAGAGGGGGGTTCTCTGGGCTCCAACAACTGCAGCCTAGTTGGAGAGACACTTTCACTGATGCCACACATTTCCAGATTCTTGCAAGCAATTGTTTAGAGAAAGGCTCTACTTTGAAAAGTACTTTGCAAGGAACAAAGCAACTCCTCATTAGCAGAATCAAGTCTGGGCATGATGAGGCATAAGCAAATGTCTAAGGGAGAAAAATTTATGGGCCCTATAGTTACCTGTTTTTTGTGAAAGGCCTGGCAACCAGATGCCAGCATAAGGCAAAACCTTGGAGAGGGGACAGGAAGAGTTATTTATTTTTGTGTTATGAGGCTGGGGTTTGTACAGCTTTATATGAGTGTCATTACTTTAAAAGATACATATGAACATTTACAGAAAAGCCCAGCAAGTCTCTCTTCTGACTTACAGCCTTTCAATAACAGCACATGGTATGTCTCTGCACCAAAGAGCAATGAAGAGTCTTGGGAAATGCAGGTAGCTTATGATATTTGATAACGTACATTTGCCTATAAACATGCCAAAGCCTTGTCACAAAAAGGCAATTACTTTCAGTGCCACTCATACTGTTTCATTCCCTTTTCCCCCCTTTGTCTCCACCATTTCAAGTGTATATCCTTCCAGAGCTGACATCCCTCTGTGCAGAGTGAGTATATCACCACACTTTGAAGATAACATGATGCGCCCCTTGGATTTTGGTGGAATACAAAACCTGCACTGCTAGTGTTTCTCAGGACTATCTGATGAATAAAAGCATGCATGTGGAGATCACTAGGAATCAGTAAGGTATATTAGATGTTAGCAACAGAGCAGATATTCATACAAGAACAGACAATACATTATTTTTCTAAAAAGAAGAGCAATAAACAGCAAAGATTAGAGTGACACATTAACAGGTCTTACTCACATTAGCAATATACTTGGTGTCAGTAGAATCAGCTCTGTCAGCTAACCTAAAAACTCAAAATAAGATGGGTTTGTATTTCATTCGAGGTACAAAATTGTCCAGTTTCATGAAAAGCCTTTGTGATTTCTTTGAGTAAGGGAGAGAAGAGGCAGGCAATATGGTTGTTTTCAAGATAAAAATTCAAAATTTCGTTTGGAGGAAAATCAAATGAGTTAGTTTAAAAAAGGAAATAAAATTCATGGAAATTTCAATGAAGTTGAGAAATTGGTTTCAACAGAGTTACAAGTAATAAACGTTTCATTCAGATTTCTTACCATTCCATAATTTTGTCTTCAACATGTAAAATTCTGATGAAGACTCTGAAAAGAAGTGACAGCTTAACATTTCTTGACCAGCTTTATGTCTATTACAAAACGTTTTCCCAATTTTACTTTTGGGAAAAAACTTTCAGCAGTTTTTGCCCCTCCCTTCTATAGAAATGTCTGGACTATCTTCGGTCAGAGATAGAAGGTTTTCCAGAAGGGTTACATTTACGCCTGAGAAGCAGCCCAAAGCCTAACGAACCACTTTCATCCCCTAAAACTCATTCATTCTGCCTGAAGGCTATACAGGAAGCTGTGTGCCTAATTTTACCCCAATTTCCAGATAGCTTGGATTTGTAGTGTTTACATTTTGCTTCCTCCCCACCCCCCACAGCCCCGGGTCTTGCCTATGTGTTAGCACTGTACTTCTCAATGTTACTTGTTTTGTAACAATCTCAACAATTCCTTTACTTTAGGAGTGCACACTGTAAAGCCAAATCATGAATTATTAATTAAAGCTTTTGCTAAGTAGCTCTACCTTCTCATTTTAGATTTCTCACTGGTTCACTTGCTCCCCTTTTTGTATTATAGCTTATCTATTATTGTTATTTATTATTTATCTAGTGCCATAGGTTTTCTTGGTTCACGATAGACGAGCAGCTTTGCCAGGTCCCTGCAAGTTATGATCAAAAGGGCATGTGTTTTTCTGGTGTTTATGAAACCTTCATGAATGTTACAGAACAGCACCTCCTATTGTTGATAAAGCATCCAGTTCCACTACTGACTAATGAGGTAATGGATTATATTAAAAGTCTTATTTGCCAATGCAAGAGTACTAAATCCACTTCCTAGCCCAATTTCCCTGTGCATTTTAGCACTTTCCATTACTGGCACACAACTGGGGGTATTTTTTTGCTACACAGTTTTAAAATATCTGTAAATTTTGACACATGTGCCCTTATTATAGCTGCTCACTGAAAAATGAATAGATAAAGTGCATGAAGAGCACATCAGTCACAAGGCTGAGATGCTGAACATCAGTGTCTTGCTAACCTTTCCTGTTCTTTTAAGGTGAAATTCATTTAAGGTAGGAGCTGCAATAGACCTGTGCACCACTCAAAAAAAAACCCCGAAAAACCCACACCACACAAACTTTAAGTGCACGGAACTTTGCATAAGCAAGACTTTCACCCATAGATTTCAGGCCCGTATGCAGGAATTTCTGAGAGTGGGTGCTTTTTTGGTAAATGTAGACTGCAATTTTTTTTTTTTTTTAAATACAAAGGAGCTCAAAATAGTCATGCAGTGAATGTGCATGAGGTTAATGAAAACAGTGATTGCTAAAATGATTTTTATAACATAGTAATAAAGGTTTTATAGAAGTTACCTTCTGGAATCAGGGCGGATAGCACAGCCCCTGTGGCCCCTGCTTCCTCACTGGCCTCTGCCTGCTGCTGCTCTACCTGCTCGGCGAGGCCAGCATGGGGTGAATGCAGGTGGGGCTTCCAGCCAGTGGGGCTGGGCCTGGATTCTGTCCAATGGGAGCAATAGGGAAAGCCTCCAGACAGCACCCACACACACTGCTGTTCTCCCAGCTGAGGGAGGGGAAGCGCTTCTTTCCCATGAGCCTAACCACACAGCAAGGCTTGGGGCTTTCTTCCCCCTCCAGCAGGAAGCTGATGCTGGCACTCCAACCTTGCCAGGTTGGCTGGAGGGTGAGGCTAGAATGCCAGCACAGGTTCCCTGCTGCAGGGGGAAGGAGGGGAGCTGAGATCAAACCACAGACTCACTTGCACTAACACAGCCCCCTCATGCTTACTTGGGTGATCATGGTGGGGGTGGTGCGGGAGGGAGTGTTGGAACCCTTCACACACACTCCTGAGTATGGGCCTGGATTTGTATTTTTTCTTAACAAATGTCATACCTATGGTAGGTGACAATGACAGCTCTGCTAATGGAAAAGCCTGGTAGCAGCCATGCAAGTGTCTTCCATGCTGCTAGACTTGTGTGTCATCCCTTAAGAGACAGATCTTATGGAGTGCCACCTCTTGGCCACTTGCAGTCTCCTGGAGGGATCCACCCGGGGTAGGCAATAGTTTTTGCTGAGGGGCCACTCCAAGATTTTTGTAAGTGGTCAAGTGCCACACTTTTCTATGGAGTGGATACAGGACTCACAACAGGTCGTCTGGATCACATTTGATACAAGAATTCTAGATAATAGGCTGACTACCACCCAGGAGAACTCATTTTGGCAGGAGAGAGGTCACCTGTCAAAGTCACCTGGAGTGGTGTCTGATCTCCAGAGGTGGCTGATCTGGGAGTTTTGACACAGGATACTGGAAAGCTATATTTGGAGATGTTTGGCCATTTTCATGAGTTGAAGCTGAAGGAAGACACTGCAGAAACCTGATGGGCTGGGGAAGACCCTGCCTAAACACAGACAACCTGCAAATTCCAGTCCAGATTGAAAGCTTCAAGATTTGCAGGTTGTATGGATCTTGGGTATGGGGTTAGATCCTTTATAAATATAAGCATGATTAGCATCCCGATCAGTACCATCTCTTCATGTAGCCCTGTTTCTGCAAAGCACATGCTTAATTTTCATCATGCAAGTAGCTCCCTAGATTTCAGTGGGGACAGTCACCTGCTTCGCAGTAAATACATGCGTAAGTGCTCTGCTGAATTGGGACCAGTGGATTGTTGTAGGTTGATAAAGAACTATTTGAGGATCGGGATTTTGTGTGGTACAGGAGATATGATCAGTAAAGGAGGATTAAAATGTATCATCATGTTCCTGTATATTTCACAGCATCCATTTCTTACCATGCCAGGACAAGTGGGTTGATTACCAGCTCCTTTCTGCTGATGTGGTGGAAGTCTTGAAATGTCACTTTTGGAGTTCAGAAAAAAAACACAATTATTTTGTTGTAGTTTTGTAAGATAGTAAATCCTTACAGGCCTCACTGAATTAGGCAAGTAAACAATTACTGAAGATAACTAGCTTCATTTGGGTTTTTTAGGTTTCATGATCAGACTGTGTAAATTTAATTCCCTGAGAAAGTCAAGAAAGCTCCTACTGTACTAAGGTCATTGACTAAAAGCAAACAAATGTACTATGAAAATCCCTGTTGAACTCCTTAAGCATCAATTTTCCTCCCCCTTAAATTTAGCAAATTCTATTACTTTATTTTTCTATGTGCAGATAGAATGTAAATATGGCATGCATTGCTTGAAAGTAGCACCATTTTAGCTATCAGATTTATCTGCAGATTTATGTCCTTGTGGTCTTCCACTATAACTGCTTACCTGAGAAAATTAACAATTCCAAGTCTATGGGGATTTATTGAATGCTGTGTTTATCTGATTCACGCATTTTTCTATGCTGCTTCCCACACATTGAGGCTATGTCTACAAAGCAGCATTTTGGAATAACTGATTTTATTCTGAAACAAAGTCCACGTCTACACTACAAGCAGTTATTTCAACATAATTTAGAAAAACAGTAGTCCATTATCTTTTTCTGAATGGTAGAAAAGTAGCACTGATTAAAATATAAGTCTACGTCATCCCCAGAGCGGGGGGGTGTGTGTGTGTGTGTGTGTGTGTGTGTGTGTGCGCGCGCGCGCACGCGTGACGAAGGTTACATGCTGGAGGGGTGCCCCAGCTCACACTGGGGGCTGCAGGTAGGGTTGCCAGATATCTGGTATTCTACCAGACAGTCTGGTTTTTGGGCCCTCTGTTTGGTAAAAAAATTCAGAATATACCAGACATGTGCAATGTCCAGTTTTTTCCTGGTTTTCCAGCTGGGCACCACAGAAACCTGGTGGGGGGAGTGGCTGGGAGGCAGGGTGTGATCAGCACTGGGAGCCTCTGGTTGCATGTGATGCCTTGGGGAGGGGGGAGAAGTCCTGTCCATGCTCCTGAGCGCTGGTCGAGCTACAGCTGGACTCGCTTGTGCTTCACCAGGGCCGTGTGAGAGACAGGCAGTGCCCTGCTAGCCTATTTGCTTCCCCCCCCCCGCCCAGGCCAGCCCTGATTCCTGCCAGTTCTCCTCCTGATCTCCCCCAGCCAGCCCCGCTGCTCCCGCTCCCTCCCCCAGCTCTGCTTCCCGCTGGCTGCCCCTCCCCCAATCTCCCCCAGCCAGCCCCGCTGCCCCTGAACCAGATCTACTTCCCAGCACCCCCCTCCCCCCGCCTTCCTCCCAGCCAGCCCCGTTCTCCTGCTGACTGGTCCCTTCCCGATCAAGTGTGTCTGGTATTTTTTTGAGACTGATAACCCTAGCCATGGGGGGCAGGGCAGGTACCCAAGCTGTTGTGCATGTGGGGGTAGGGGCACTGCGTGCTGCCACTGGGGGCACCCCTGATCAGGTCCAAAAGTACCTTAAAATGTTCTCCTAGATGAAAGGTTATCCAATGCAAAGTTTGGTTGTGGTAGCTCTTATAGTGTCCAAGTTATTAGCGCATAAACATACAAACATTCTCCTTTATATATTAGATTTACCTCCCCACATTGGGCCTCTGTGTAATATCTTAATATTCGAGATTGGCTTAAACCCTGAAACATGATTTTTAATCTCTTTTCAAAGCTTTTGTTAGCATAAATTATTATAACCTTGATATTCTTGTTATCCATATAAATGTCTCATCCTATTCATTTGTGACTTCAGTTACTTATTGCCCAAGGATGTTACAATGTCTAATTACATTTTGTTGAAAGTTTTTTAGTTTTCCATCTTTCAGTTTCGTTGACTGTGCCCTTGTTCTTGTGTTGCGAAACAAGGGAGGCAGGAGCAACAAACTCCCAGTCTACAGCCTGTAAACTATGCCATTTTACAGACTTATCATGCCCCTTGTTCATCTCCTCTCTAAAGTAAGAAATCCAGTCTTTTCATATTGGAGTTTTCCAGGCCTTTAATCATTTTCCCCACACTTTTCTGACTCCCATCTAATTCTACAGTACCCTTTTTCAGTATGATGGGCTGATCAATACCACGCAGTATTGTAGGGTGAGGCAACACCATTGTTTTATAGAAGAGCATTAGAATATTTCCTTATTATTCTCCATGCCATACCTTATACAGCCCAACATCTTGTTTGTTGGACTGAACCTGCACATGGAGGCAATGTCAACAGAAAGAGAATTTTAGCAGCATGCTGAAGTATGATAAATGGTGCTGACCTGGCCTGACAATGATAAGCCTGAAATATTTACAAAAAGGAAAGAACAATTTAGCCACAAGAGCTCACAAGGGAAAAAACCCACTGTAGCCAGAGGGAGACGGGAATCAGAGTGATGGTGTTTTGGATGGACTTAATGGAGGAAATAGGGAGACAAAAAGAGTCAGAGAGATGCTGCACAAGCCATGAAAAGAAAGGTCCATGCCTTGGACCAGCATCTTCACAAGGAGGGGAAGAGACCAGTTTTAGAAGTATCTCAATGGAAGATATAGCAAGATCCTGGATATGAACAAGGCAAAGGAAGGGATGAATCAAGGACTGTTAACATAGCAGAGAGAGATCAGTTATTCAGACTCATAGAAGAGCGTGGATAAGAGGATGGAGGGATACTCAGGTAACAGTGACGGGAGCCATCTGGAGAGATAGGTTGCAGTAAGTAACTTGAGCTTTGAGGACAAAAATCTTCCCTCATTTACACCCATGCAAACCTCACTGACCAAACTATAAGGAATCAGTATTACCCAAAGGCTCAACAAAGTATTTCATTAAACTATAACCACTTCTTTTCTACCTTACTATGCTGTGCAAGCCACTGAACTGGAGTGAGTCAGAGAATGTCTGACTAGTGCTCACAGCTAACCCCCTAAAGCAGTGTTGTGCTCTGAGCCCTGTTTATGTGAAGGACATCTTTGATCACCTCTTTCACACAAGTGCAGTTTGTGAGCTTTTCTGGGAAGTGACCATCTTTCTGTTCTGGAATATTTTATACATTTCCAACTCTTTTTGTCATTTGAAAGGTCAGTAGAGACCTATTCTATGGAAATCTATTCTATATTCGAAATACTCTGGCCCTGAGCCAAAAAAGTACTTAAGCACATACTTAAAATTAAGCACCAGTGTGAGTAGTCCAAATGAACTCATGGCTTAAGTGCTTTCCTCGGTTGGAGTCCGAGTGCTCAGGACCATGCAAAATCAAGTCCAATTAAGGCTACTCAGCATTAAAATGGAACCGACAAGACCAGCTTTGGCTTGGTGTTTGCTTTTGCATTTGTGTCTTTCCCGCCTGCAATATGCAATCTCCTTTTTCATTAACTGCAAGAGAAAGTGCTACATGTACTTGTGTCCACGAACAAAACAAATCTAGTGCTTATATGCCCCCACATCACAATAGCATTTGAGTGTTCCACAATCTTTAGTGTATTTACCCTCTACAGCCCTCTGGTGTAGTCAGTGCTATTATCACCATTTTAAAGATGGGGGACTGAAGTTCAAACAGACTAGATGATTTGACAGAGTAACCCAGGGGAGGGAAAAAAAAAAAAAAAAAAAACCTATAGCAAAGCAGAGACTTCAACACAGCCCTCCCATGTCTTAGGCTAGTTCCATAAAAAGTGAGCAACTCTGTTAGCTACCCTCCACCTCTAAGGGATGTTTTGAGTTAAGTACTCATAGGAAAAATGAATGGCCTTGTATTTGACACCAAGTATGCCAGAAATTCAAAGCTCTGCCTCTCACTGTATGACCTCAAGCACATCATTTGGAAGGAATAGTCATACAAAATGGGAAGTGATTGCCTTGGATGGAGTACTGCGGAAAGGGACCTGGGGATCATAGTGGGCCACAAGCTAAATATGAATCTAGTGAGACACTACTGCCAAAAAAAGCAAACACTCTGGGATGTATTAACAGGGATGTTATAAGCAAGACATGAGAAGTCATTCTTCTCCTCTACTCTGCACTCAGTAGGCCTCAGTTGGAGTATTGTGCCCAGTTCTGGGCACCACAGTTCAGGAAAGATGTGGACAAACTGGAGAAGGTCCAGAGAAGTGCAACAAAAGTGATTAAAGGTCTAGAAAACATGACCTATGGAGGAAGGCTGGAAGAACTGGATTTGTTTATTCAGGTAAAGAGAAGACTGAGAGGGGACATAACAGCTCAAGAGTATCTAGAGGGCTGTTACAAGGAGAAATAATTATTCTCTTTAACCTCTGTTGATCAGACAAGAAGCAATGGGCTTAAATGTCAGCAAGGGAGGTTTAGGCTGGACATTAGGAAAAACTTCCTGTCAGGGTGGTTAACCAACTTAAGTTGCCTAGGAGACTGGAATCTTTATCATTGGAGATTAAGAAAAGGTTAGACAAACACCTGCCAGAGATGGTCTAGATAAGGGGTAGGCATTTAGTGGCCTGCAAGTAGCTGTACTTGCAGACGCTCAGATGAACAAAGCATCTGGCAGCTCACCAAGAGTTGACCCTGGCCAACTGCACCTGGCCCATGGGCTGCTGACTGCTCACTGTTGGTCTAGATGAGGGGTGGAGAACCCAAGGTCCAGTGGCTGAATGCAGTCCCTAAGGCTTAGCCCTCCACCCAGCACTGGGGAGCCTGCACTGATACTCCAGCCTCCCCCTCTGGGGGCTGGGGCACTCAAAATCTAACAGGCTGGGCCCCACTAGGCTCTGGTGTGCAAGGGAAATGTGGGGAGTGTCTTTCCCCTTCTCAGTTGGGGGCCATGTCAGTGAGGAGTTTTGTGGGTTTTTGCTTCTCACTTGTGGCCCCCAGTTGATTTGTGGGTCAGTGACCCCCCCCCAAAAAAAAAAAAAGTTTCTCCACCCCTGGTCTAGATGATTCTTGGTCCTGCCATGAAGGTCCCTTGCACTCCAGTTCTATGATTTAAGTTCTCTTGGTGGCTTAGAGTATTTCCTCTAAGTGGACATGGTGATTACCTACCTCACAGCAGTGATGCTAAACTAAATTCATTAATACGTGTAAAATATTTTGAGATGCTGAGACAATGTCTCAGAAATGCAAAATATTTGTATTATATTACTTAGCAGAAGAGCTAGGATCTTGACAGATCTGACGCTCCTGTCTTGGTAGGGTTATAGATTTGTGTAGGATTATGAGGATGTTTAAAGGCTGAAACATTTTTCACTTATATTACAATAGAAATACATGAAAAAAAAAAACCCACATTGACTGTATAAGCCCATAAAAAAAAGCATTAAATAAATTAGAGTCTCTTCCTTATGTTTGTACCCAAAACTGTATAACTATTGGTTGTTGTTACTACACCAGTAGGTTACATTTATATGCATTTTATCCCAAGTGCTAAGAAAATATAGCCTATACCAGGGGGCTGTGCCCCCTGCTTGCTAACCGCCCCTCCCGCCCACCTCTGGCTGCTACATGCACCAAGCCCTTCCCCCCCACTCTGGCCATAACATGCGCTAACCCTCCCTCCCACCCCACCCCCCCCCGGCCATTTTTGCTTTGCGAGCCTGACAACATGAGGACACCTGAGGCGTTGAGGCAGGGAGTGAGGGGCAGCTGAAGAGTCATGGCCAGACCAATATGGTGGGTGACAGAACATTCCTGCTGGGTGACAGAATGGCGTCATCACCACATCAACAGGCTCTCTCAGCGGAGGGGAGCCAGAGACCAGCATGGAACCCAGGGTGCCTCCCTGCCACGCCCCTCCCCAAGAAGGGGGTGGGAGAATGACCAGGCTAGGCCGGGACCCTCATCATGCCCTCACTCCTGGGGAGAAAAATTGTCCCAACCCTTCCTCCAACAGGGAGGGTTCCCGTCCTGCCCCAAGCCATGGACACCTGTTCCCCTTCTCACACTGCCAACATTGATGACATCATTCTGTCATCAGGTGACAGAGACAGACATTTAACCTACACTGAAATGGAGTCCCACCGATGTAACACCTGCTTAATAATGCCAACTCCATGAGGGTACATCTACACTAGCCCCCTAGTTCGAACTAGGGAGGCTAATGAGGGTGACCAAAATTGCTAATGAAGCACGGGATTTAAATATCCCACGCTTGATTAGCATATTCCCAGCCAGTCGGCATTTTGGAAACTGACTAGCCCAAAGTAACTGCCCGCGTCTACATGCGGCAGAGAAGCGGGATTCCGAGATAAACCCCCTTAGTTCGAATTAACTGTTACTTCTCGTGGAATGAGGTTTAACAGTTAATTCGAACTAAGGGGGTTTATCTCGGAATCCCGCTTCTCTGCCGCATATAGACGCAGGCAGTTACTTTGGGCTAGTCAGTTTCCAAAATGCCAACCGGCTGAGAATATGCTAATCCCGCCCTTCATTAGCAATTTTGGTCGCCCTCATTAGCCTCCCTAGTTCAAGCTAGGGGGCTAGCGTACATGTACCCTGAGAGGCATAGCACTTAGGTCAATATGATTAGGTTAATGCAGTGTCAGTGTAGACTCTATATTACTTAGATCAGGGTTTGCCAACTTTTTTTTGGCAGCGGAGCCCCTATAGGGTCCTGAAAATTTCGTGTCCTTAAAACAATTTTTAATTCAATAAGTACCCAAATAAATTAATATTTAATTCAAAAAATTACCTATTGTAAAAATTTAAGAAAACTAACAAAACAGGGTCATACAACTATAATTAACATTTTCTTGAGGAGCCCCTGAACCTATCACATGTAGCCCCAGGACTCCACAGAGCACACTTTGGGAAACACTGACTTACATCAACATTTGCCACCTTTCAGAAGTTATCCCAATGCCCCACACTGGCAGTTCAATTGATGCAAGCCCTCTTCAGTGGCAGTACATTGACATTTTCTTAGGTGGACTTAATTTTGTAGTGTAGACTTGCCCTAAGTTGGAGTTTGTCCTGGAGACTAGAGCTAACATCCCTGTAATACATGATGAGAAGGATGCAGGTACAAAACGTATCTTGATCCTTGCCAGTTTCTTACTTAGTTTTTGTAGGGTGACGACACAATCTGTTACCATGAAAAGAACTACAAAGTCTCAGCTGAACACATTAAAGGTTCTATAAGCATACCAGAGCAAAGATTTCTGCACTATAGAGTGTGGAAATGTTTAACAATGAGAAATGAAGTTTTGTCTGAATGGGCTTTCAAGTGCAAATTTGCATGAGTTGCAAAGACCAATGACTGAGCAGGAACATGCTTGCTATTAGTCTTGGAGTCTCTTCATAAATAAGATAGAAGCATCCCAGCACAAGCTGTTGGGAAAATGGGCTTGCAGTAGCAAACAGGAATGTTGAACCTTCTCTACCCCCAGGGAATAGGTACACATAAGGAAGGAAGGTTTCCCTTAGCAACCAGAGATGGCTTATCTCCTCTGTCATAATGCATGTGTTTTGTCTGAAATCAAGCCCCACTTCTGACAAGAGGATCAGGATGGTTAGAGCCTCTTGGTCAAAAATAGTTCACTCTCTCTGCAGATGGTCTCCAGCATGATAGTAATCAGCTTACTTGAGCAAGGTTCATGTAGCAGGTAAAAGGAAAGGAGTTAATTAATAAAAAAAAAAAAAAAAAAAAAAAACAAACAAACCACACACACACACACACACACACACACACACACCTTAAACCCCTATACTGACAGGACACTCAAAAAGTCTCATTGCTAGCATAAATGAAAGTTGAACTAGATAGCAGAGGTCCCCCACGTGCCCACAAGGATTCAGACATCAGCTCCGCATTTTTCATTCATCAATTTGACCCCTCCACAACTAGTTACCCACCTATACCACTCTAACCAAATGTCTCACTGTCACAGGGTCATATACTCCCCTCTCCCCCACAGGGAGTAGTCAGGTCCTTAGGTGTTCTTAAAGTTACACCCCAACCCTGCACATCTAGCAATTTCTCTTCAGTCCTAAATCCCCAGCCCTGCTGTTGTGACTGTAAGGCCTAACTGCAGCAGTTAGTACTCAACACCCCATTTGCCAGGGCCACACAACCTAGTGACCAGAGTCACTAACAGACACCCCTCTCACTGGGGCAGCGCAGCCTGGTAGCAGAGTCTCTATACAGCAGGTGCAGGCCCCCCTGATAAGGGGGAATGAGGCAAAGGGGATCAGGGGAACCTAGGCCCTCTCTACTCCAGTAGGTCCTAGCCCAGGGTCCTGATAGCAGAGGCACAGGCCACCCAGCAGGGCATCCCACCACAATCCACTTTACTTCTCAGGACTCAATCTCTTGCCCTGGGCTACTTCCTACCATACTCCACTGAATTCCCTACAGGGTCCTTCCTCCAGCTCTTCTGTGGCACTGGTGTCCTGCTGGCTGGTTTCCAGGCCCAGTCCCTCTGGTGGCTCACCAGCAGGAATTCCACCAGCATCTCCTTCTTCCCAGTCCTCTTCTGGTGCACAGGCAGATGACCAGCTCCCAGTGGTTTACCTGTAGAGGTTCCAGTAGTGTCTCCTCAGACACCAGCCCTGACTGAGTCTTTCTCCAGGCTTTTATATACCTAGGCCATAGTCTGAACATGACCAACAGGGCCGTGGGGGCATGGCTTTTTCAGTCAGGTGAGCCTGTTTAAGCTTAGCTTTCCCTATGCAGAGCTGGTACACCCTGTCACATCCACACTCATTGTGCATTGCACTCTTCTCCTCTCCCTTGTTACCTTTGTCCTCATGTTCACCTTCCCCCACTTCCCTGTGCCAGTCCACCTGTCACAAATGTCTTCATTGCCAATCCTTTCCATGTATTATTTCTTCCCAGAGGAATTGAAATGTTATCTCTTAATCATGGTGTCTCAAGCTATCCCAGTCTACTTTTACACTGTTTATTAAAGACTTTTCCAATTCCAACTCCTTGGACCATATGTTGTTTGTCTTTACCTTAAAATTTCCAAAATCACACTGGGTGAAATTCACCTCCATAAAAGACCTGCTTCCCACTTAAGCCCTCCAAATAAGGCTTAACTGGGTTTTAGTGATTAATAGCTCTCTGCAAAGGTGTTAACATTCATTCATGATGATTTAAACCAACTAAAGATCTGCTTTGAGTATTCACAATTGTTGTTGTGTGTTGTTGTAGCCATAAAATGTTAACTGGAAGATGACTTGTTTGTGCTTAGAACCTTTGCCCTTATAGCCTTTCAACTACATATGCTTCCTTTTATACATTTTTTCCCTTTCTAATAAAGACTGCTTTGCAAGCTTCTGAATCAAAAATCCACTGGTAACCAAAGCCAGATGATTTGTCAAACAATAATGATCACTAGCAATTAACAAGATCCCCGTAACACATTTTACAGCTGTGGAAACAAACTGAGAGATTGAGTCACTTGATCAAAGCCATGCAGGATCTGTGTTAGGGACAAGATTGGAACCCAGGAGTTCCTGGCTATACGCATGTCTCTGTGAGACTGTTTTTTGCTTTCTGAAAATGACAGCAAGGGCCAACATTCTATTTTAACAAGCGAATGGAAAATGAAGAGTGAAAACTGAAACAGAAGAGTTGTGAGTAATGAGCACATTTAAAGAGTTTTCTTTTCAAGGTTTGCTCTGATGCCTTATTTGCCTTCAACAACACAGACACCACAGAATCACTTTCAACCTGGTTACTTGAAATAATGAACAGATTTTTTTAGAGATTTCAATAGCACCGATTTAGACCAGATTATAAAGGTGTTCAGGCCCCTAACTCTCATTGAAGTCAGAGGGTGCTAAGTGCCAAATACCTCTGAAAATCTGGCACTCAGAAGCACAAATCCATAGCTTTTCATGGGCCTTGGACTCTTAGGGTGCATCTACACAGCAGGACTTAACTCAAAATAAGCTATGCACATTGAGCTATATCAATCGTGTAGCTTATTTCAAAATAGCTTATTTCAAAATTGGGAGTGTGTATACAGCACTTATTTCAAAATAGTGCACTCTTCCTCTGACTTCCCTTACTCCTTGTACAATGACAGTTACAGGAATCAGAATAAGAAGTCCTCCAGCTTGACAGTATTTTGACATTATTTCAAAATAACTGCCTGCTGTGTAAATGCAGACTAAGTTATTTCAGAATAACACTAGTTATTTCAAAATAATGTTGCTGTGTAGATGTACCCTTAGGTGCCTTTGGAAAACTCCCCCTGTGACTCTCCCTTGCTTTTTATTGATGATGCTGGCAGAAATCATAAAGTTAGCCCAAAGCCAAAACTTAAATGTTTTCTTCAGTTCTGTTTAAGTATGAAGGTCTTTCATTTTCATATGTAAATGAAGTTAAGTCCTAAAAGGAACCTTGTAATACCTGAAACACTAAAATAAGACAGGGGTGAGCTTTCAAATCATCAGTCTATCAAAAGACAGATTTCACAGCCCTACCATACACTTTAATCATTTGTTTCAGAGCTGTCAGAAAACCGAGACATTTCCAACACATAGAAAGGATAATAAGTTATACTTATGCCTATCTCAGTGTGTTCAAAAAAATAAGATGACTATTGATAATCCAATCCACTGGGTGAAAAATCCTTAGGAACCAGGGAAATCTTCACAGCCATTGCTGTATGCAAAAGCCTGAACAGTTGCCATCACTGTTGCAATTAATATATTCTCAAGACTTCAGAACAGCTATTTTGTGTATGTCTGATGACTAGCCAAGCTACAGAGCATTTTTCCGTCTATTTAGGATAAATGAGAGGCTCTGGAATAAATAGGGTCACTTAAGGGTCACCATTGTAGCCATCAAACCATGAGCTGAATGGCAGAAGAGCCAGAAAAAGAGATTCAACTATGCGTTAACTTTGGAGTAATCTATTCTGGCATTTTCACCCTGTGCTATGATTCACTGAGGTAAAATTCACCCCGTACAGAGGGCTAACAGAAGCCTAATGCGGCAGAAAGTCCCACTGTCATCCACTTTTAGGACTTATGTTGTGGATAATCCTTTTGCACATGAGCCAATTTCATCCCTATAGACAATTCCTTATCTAGATCTGTTACAGGTAAGTTGTGGAAACAAAATTCATCCCCTGCAAATCTTGGTGCAGGACGGAGCTGCCACACAAACCTCCACCTTCCACACAAGCTGCTGCTCCAGCCTGGAACTGCAGGAACTGTTGCACTACTTGTGTTGGGGGGAGGATGCTAGGGCTCCTGGAACCATATAAATGGTGAAGTTGTTCTTCATTGGTCAGCTTCCATCTAAGTCATCCACATCAGTTTGTGAGGATGGCATGGAGATTCTTTCATGGTGAATATGGCAAATCCATGTACCACTGTGTGGTTGTTGCACTGATGGCTCCCTATCCGGCTTCACTGTGAGGTGAAATGAAGCAAAGGTCCTGGTGCTGGCTGTCCCCACTACAGCACTGGGGTGTATTTTGCACTATATAAAGGTTACCCAATATTGGGAGTTAGCCTGGATAAAAAGTGATTCACTCAGAAATTGACCCACCCAGACCTATGCCCCGACAGCACCTCTAAGGATCAGGCAACTGAGAAAAGAGGTTAGGATTTTGCCTACTGATGTGATGGGAATTGCCAATGCTCAGGATTTTTTTGGATCAGGTCCTAGAACATCTTTCATTATGTTCCTCTCTTTCAAGGATGCATAATTTCCCAATATCAATAACCACTGTCTCTGTTCCCAACTCGGTATGACAGGGACTTTGCTATATCTACAGCCGAGATGTTTTGGGTTGCTTCACAGCAAAATAGAAAGAATCCATCATTAAGAATTTCTCCCCTGTAGAATAGAATTGAGTATGCATAATGTAGGGTGACCATATGTCCTGTTTTGGCCGGCACAATCCCTTTTTTAAACCCTATCCCAGCCATCTTGACTTTTTTGGCAAAAGTGATTATTTGTCCTGTTTGCTCTTTTGCCAAGTTGCTCACTTCTGTCAAATTCCCATTTTTGCCAAGAAGTAGGGTGCAGAGGAATGGGAGGGCAAGTGGCGAGGCCAGTCCGACAAGGGAGGAGGAGGTAGCAGGGCTTGGGTGAATAGCAACACCAGCCTTAGCCTAGAAAGGGTGGCACACAGTGCTTGAACGAGCAGCAATGCCAGATCCACCCTAGCATGGAGGATAAGCAAGGCTTGGGTGAGCAGCAAAGCCAGCCCTGTGCCCGTAGGGGTGGGTAGATGAGTAGCTCAGGCCAGCCCCGTTCAGGGTGGGGGAAGGGCTTGGGCTAGCCCATGCTATGTCCCATTTTCCCTTTGGGAAACGTAGTCTCCCTAACATGGTGAAAATTCAGCAATTGATGTACAATCCCCCAGCTCCACAATGAAGGCTCCAAGAGCCAGTTGGGACCATTGTAGACACCAGAATTGGACACACTATACCAGTAGCAACCACATCTGTGCCAATTACAGATATAATGTAATCTCCCTGATCCCACTTGATAATTCTGTTTATTCATCCAAGGATCACATTAGCTCATTTGGCCACAGCTTCATAATAGGAACTCATGTTCTGCTGATTATGCACAATGAATCCCCATGTCCTTTCCAGAGTCATTGCTTTGTAGAATAGAGTCCTCTATCCTATAAGTATGAAATGATTTCTTTGTTCCAAGATATGACTTTGAAATGCATTTTAAATCATACATTAAAACACAGACTGTTTGCATGCACCCATCTTATAAAAAAATCCAGATTACTGTATCAATTACCTAACCTCTTCATTACTTGCCAATCTCCTAGTTTTGTTTTTATCTGTATACTTCACTGGTGATGATTTTTTTGTTTTCTTCCAAGTCATTGATAAAAACTTGTGTAGGGCCAAGCATCAATCTCTGTAGAACTCCATTAGAAACAGACCTGTTCAATGATGATTCCCCATTCACAACTACATTTTGAGATCTATCAGTTAGCCAGTTTTAATCTATTTAATGAGTGCCAGGATGAATTAGTATAGCTGTAGTTTCTTAATCAAAATGTTGTATGATATATGAAATAAGTCTACCTTCCAGAAATCTATTACATCAACACTATTAACTTTATCAAACACACTTGACATACCATCCATTAAAAAATCATGTTATTTTGACAAGATGTATTTTCCATAAAACCATGTTGATTGCCATTAATTCAATTACCCTCTTGCATTCTTTATTGAGTCCTGTATCAGCCATTCCCATTATTTTGCCAAAGATTGATGTCTGACTAACCAGCCTATAATTATTCACTCATTCCATTTACCTTTTTAAAATACTGGCACAACATTAACTTTCTTCCAGTCCTCTAGAACACCCTCAATATTCCAAGCTTTTTTGAAAAATCAATATTACTTGTTCAGAGACCTCCTTGGACAGCTCTTCTGAAACTATTGAATGAAAAAGTTATCTGGATCTGCTGATTTTAAAATGTCTAACATTAGTGGCTGCTTTCTAACATCCTCTTGCACTACTATTGGAATGGAACTCAACTTTCTGTGCCTCAGTTTCCCCATCTGTAAAATGTAAATAATGATACTTACCCTCCTTTGTAAAGTATTTTGAGATCTACAGAAGAATAGTGTTATATAAGAGGTAGGTATTCTTTTGTTCTGAATTTTAGGAATACTTCAGAAATTATTGAATAGTCACACTGCAAGAAAAATACTTCTACGCCGTCAGATATAGTTTACCTCCTTCATCCTAAACTGAGTGTCACACAAACTATTTTCCATAACCTTATTTGTGTTACCTAAAATTCATACAACATTAAACCCCTTCCTTCTGTAAGCTCCTGCTGTATCTTTGCATTGTGGTTATGAATTGATGCTCAGTTGAAACCAATGGATTCTTGGAACAAATGTAACAGAAGCATAACAAATGGTGAAGCTGTTAAAGTTTGTAAGAGCGATATGTATTATCTGTGTTATCAGACACTATCAGTAGATGAGATCTGATTAAACTACAAAAATGCAAAGCATCTCTGTAATTCTACAAAAATAATAATCAGAGCAAAAAACCTTGAGTAATTATGCGAGGCTGCTTTTTCCGCACTGTTTGGGAATCCAGTACATCTCAGCTGCTGGTGCTACATAGCATATTTTTAGCAATATTTTGTAATTACAACTTATGTAAACACAATGATAACATTTCCCACAATCATTAAAAGCAGATTTTCATTAGTGCTTTCGCTAAATAAGTCTTGCTATTTAAATAATTTCCCTAATGGTGAACTAAATTAAGTAGGAGGATATCAGAGGAAATTATGGAGCAAAAATGGAGATGGCTAAGACACAAAAGAAGAACAGAATTGAATAACATAAAAAGACAGGCATCAGACTGGAATCCCATGGACAAAAGGCAATAGGGTAGACTAAAGATTACTTGTAAATGCATCACAGGAGCAGAACTGAAAGCTATCAAAATGACATGGGAAGAAACTAAGACTGCAAGACACTATCAATATGGAAGGCAGAGGTGGAGGTCCTATGTTTCACATGGAGTTAAAAAGGATAAATCAAGTCTTGTCACAAATACCTTATGAAAAACATTTTGCAAAGAAGTGTAAAAAGTGTTGTGTACAAAGGGTGATCCTTGTTTAGCATCTGATCCTGCAACTCTTACTCATGGGTACAGGTTGAACCTCTCTGGTCCAGGCCTCCTGTTCTGGACTCTCTGGCCTGGCAATATCCATAGCCTGGCAAGACCACAGATGTCGCTAGACCAAAGAACTCCTGCTAGACCAGAGACCCTAACAGCTGTGAGTCCCACAGCAGGGGGACCAACGGCCCAGGGATAGGGAGCCTAGCAGCGGATGAGGGGCCAGTGGTTTGGGGGCAGAGAGCCTGGCAGTGGCTGGGGCAACAGCGGAGCCCAGCAGCCAGGAGCAGGGCAGCTAGAGTGAGAAGTCCGGCTGTGGGCAGGGAGTCTGAGAGCTGGGAGCAGAGAGCCCGGTGGGTAGGACAGATGGCTAGAGCCAGCAGTGGAGCCAGGTTGATGGCTGGGGCCAGCAGCAGAGCCCAGCCAGTGACTGAGAGGGGAGCCCGGACGGGAAACGGAGAGCCCAGACTCTGTCAGCAGAGGGACCAGAATTGACCTTCCCTGGTCTAGCAAACTCCCAAGGGTGCCAGATCAGTGAGGTCCAACCTGTAGTCCTCAATCATGAGACCAGTTGCACTGGAGTCACTAGAGAGTTGCACCATTGATTTCAATGGCAGCGGGGCTGGGTCAATATCAGGAAAAGTTCCTGACAGTGAGATGCTTTTGGCTGTCACCTTTGGGATCATAACTTTCTTGGGATTACAGATTTATGGGAAGAGGTCTCAAAACTTTTTTCTGTTGTTACGAGGAATCATGGTATGCATTAGGCTGTGAAAACAGCTCCCAGAGGAAGAAAGCCCCATCTGCTAAGAAATGAAATACAAGAATCATAGAAACCTAGGGTTGGAAGAGATCTCAGGAGGTCATCGAGTCCAACCCCGTGCTAAAAGCAGGACCAACCCCCAACTAAATTGTCCCAACCAGGGTTTTGTCAAGCCGGGACTTAAAAACCACTAGGGATGGAGAATCCACCACCTCCTTAGGTAACCCATCCCAGTACTTCATCACTCTCCTAGCGAAACAGTTTTTCCTACTATCCAAACTAGACCTCTCCCCCTGCAACTTGAGACCATTGCTCCTTGTTCTGTCATCTGTCACCACTGAGAACAGCCTCTCCGCATCCTCTTTGGAAACCCCCTTCAAGTAGTTGAAGGCTGCTATCAAAGCCGATAAACAAAGGCTATCAAACACTAGATAAACAACAGATTACCAAAGACTAGATAAACAATTGTAAATATGATGTTATCATAGAGGACAGTCATGTGTTGCTAGGAGGATGGTCTCAGTAGACATCTTACAAGGGTTTCCTTGTCTCCAATTACTATGCTTTAAAGTGGGCTGGAACACTGAACAGACAATACGGAAGTGATTTTTCCTTCCTCTCAACTGATGGTTTTTAAAGGCTAGAACAGAGAGCACAGGCCAGGTCCTGCAGTCCTAATTTAACTCTGTCACTGCATTCAATGGAGCGTTGCCTGAGTAGGCACCAAGTCATTGACTCAGGGCCCCAGAATCAGCAGGTGAGTTACAACTTCTCACCAGTGATGAAAGAACTTCACGTATCATCATGAACTCTACCCCACAATTCCTATGCAGAGAATTCTCACTGAAGTCAATGGAAGCTTTGCATCAATTAGGGCCAATGTATCAGAGGCAGCAGCATGGGGAGGCTGCAGCGTGGGATGGCAGCAGCAACTGTCTGCAGGGGTCCAAGCTCCCCGCAGACAGAGGCTGATTCCAGGCAGCAGCCCCTGTCCGCAGGAGTCCAAGCCTGGGCTGTGAGAGCCTCTCCCCGCCCCCCACCCACCAAGGGATGGAGTAGGCGGGCAGCACTGTGTAGCTGGTGCTGGGGGAACCGGCTTTTAAGCTGGCTCCCCCCCAGCACTGGCTCCTGCTTGCTCCCCCTTACTGCCTCTGATGGAGGCAGTCGGGGGAGGAGCAGGTGGGTCCACAGAGCCGTCACACTCAGAGAGCCAAAAGCCAGCTCCCTGCATGTATCGTTTCCAGCCTGCCCCCTCACCCTCCACACTGCTGCCTCTCTATCAGAGGCAACAACGCTGGTGGTGGGGAGACGGATTCGGTGCTCGTGCAGAGCCTGCTTAAAGCCAGTTCCTCATGGGCATCAACTCCTATCCTCCCTTGCTGCCTCTGTTAGGGTATGTCTACACTACAGCGCTAATTCGAACTACCTTATTTCGAATTAGTTAATTCGAAATAAGCTAATTCGAAATAACGCATCTAGACCCAAAAACTAATTCGAATTAGTGTTTTGCTAATTCGAAATAGTGCGTCCACACTGATTGGACACTGGGTTGCATTTAAGGGCAGCTGAAACCGGTTCCGGCAGGGCATCAGGTCAGTAGTTGCTTTGTGTGGCTGCTGTCTGAGGCTCGTGCTTAAAGGGACCCCCCTGGACAGCCAGTTCTCAGCTTTTTCGCTTGCTTGCCTACTTCGCCGGGGGACAGCAAAGCGTTTTCCTCTCTGCTTGCCTGTGTCAGTGGTTCCCATTGGGGATGCCGCCGCATGGGACACCATGGAGCCAGAGCTCACCCTGGGCATTCTGCTTGAGTTTTTGGACTTGCTGCTGCAAGCCTGCCAGCAATGTCTGGAGGCTGCCTGGCACCATCTGGTGCACGTCAGCCCTCTGCCCCTCCCCCTGGCCTCCCTAGGGGCCATGGAGGAGCCACAGCAGCGCTCGGACACCAGCGTGCCCCGCCGCATCTGGCGTTTGGACACCAGCAGCGACTGGTGGGACCGCATCGCCCTGGAGCGCTGGGGAGACCAACAGTGAACCCAGAACATCAGGATGAAGAAGGACACCTTCCTGGAGCTCTGCAAGTGGCTCACCCCTGCTCTGCGGCGATGGGACACTCGCATGAGGCCCGCCATCCCCCTCCGAAAGTGTGTGGCCATCGCCCTGCGGAAGCTCTCCACGCCGGACAGCTACCGATCCGTCGGGAACCAGTTTGGCATGGGGAAATCCACCATCGGAGCAGTGCTCATGCAGGTACAGCACTCACTGACCACTGGGCCAGTGGGGGGGAGGGGGGGAGCTGCACGGAGGGGATGCGCCGCCCCAGGGAAAATGGGGGGCGAGGAGGCGAAAGTGCCCCGCACGGGAGGGTTTGGTCTGTCCCGGCCGTACTACACGCCGCCCGCAGCAGCCAGGATCGCAGCGGGGGTTGCTTCTGGGAGTGGGGCGCGGGGCAGTGCCAGGGAACAAACACTCCCAGCCACCCGGGCACCCCAGTGATTCGTGGTTTGGTGTGTCTCTCTGCAGGTGGTCAAGGCCATCGACAGGGTGCTGCTCCGCAGAGTGGTCTGCCTCACCGATCCGGACGCCGTCATCCAAGGGTTCGGTGCTCTCAGCTTCCCCAGCTGCGGGGGGGCCATCGATGGGACGCACATCCCCATCCGTGCCCCGGCACACCGGGCCTCCCAGTACATCAACCACAAGGGGTACTTCTCCATCCTCCTGCAGGCCGTGTCTGACCACCAGGGCCAGTTCATGGACATTAATGTGGGCTGGTCCGGCAAGGCACATGACGCCAGGGTGTTTTGCAACTCCTCCGTGTGCCAGAGGCTGCACGCCGGGACCTTCTTCCCCGACCGCCACATCAGGGTCGGGGACGTGGACATGCCCGTCTGCCTGGTGTGGGATGCAGCCTACCCCCTACAGCCCTGGCTCATAAAGCCCTACACGGGACACCTCAACCCCTCCCGGCAGGCCTTCAATGCCAGGCTCACCAGGGCCCACATCGTGGTCAAGGGGGCCTTCGGCCGACTGAAAGCATGCTTTAGGTGCCTCCTCACCCGCCTCGACCTCGCCGAGCACAATATCCCTCCCGTGATGGCAGCATGTTGTGTGCTGCACAATTTATGTGAGCGGAAGCGGGAGGCTTTCCTGCCAGCCTGGATGGCTGAGGCTGACCGCATGGCTGGCCAGTACGTGCAGCCCCACACCGCCGCCATCCGGGAGGCCCAGCGGGGGGCCGTCCAGATCCAGGAAGCCCTGCGGGAGAGCTTCCTGGTGGAGGAGGACTGAACTCTCCCTGCATGCCCCACTGGGGCCTTCTTCCACCGTCCCCTCCTTCCCCTTTCCCCTCCCTAACCCCCCTTCCTAATGTCAAATAAAGACACCTGTTTTGGCAACAAAAATCTCTTTTTATTTTACATAACTGGGGTGGGGGGAGGGAGGAATGAGGGTGGAAGAGGGGAGGGGGAAACCTGGGAGGAGGGAGCTGGAAGGGGGAGGAAGGGGAGGAAGGGAAGGGAAAGCTCAGGGCTCGCGGTCCTGCTGGCTCTCCCGTCTCGCAGCACTGCGGGTATGGGGGCGTTGGGGGGAGTGGGTGTGGAGGGTGGGGCAGGAGGGATGGGGGGTGCAGAGGAAGCGGGAGGGGGAGCAGGGGTGGGAGGAGGAGCGAGAGCTGGGGCGGCTGCAGGGGCTGGAGCAGGAGGAAGCAGGAACCTGTCCACCAGGGGCTGGAGGTGGCCTCTGAGGGCACGGCCCTGCTCCTCCAGTGCCTCCAAGCTCCGCTGCCGCAGCCGCAGGTCCTCCCAGACCCAGTGGTCCTGGGTGCGGAGCTGCTGCTCCAGTACCTGCAGGTGCCGCCGCTGGTATTCCTCCTGGTTGCGGGTGCGCCCTGCAGGCCTAGGTGCTGCGGCTGTGGTGAAACAAGAGCAGTGGTCAGTTCTCCCTGGGGACACAGTGGGTGAAACCCAGCCCCCCTCTGCAAGGCGAGGTCGGTGTGTGGGGAACGGGCCAGGGCCCCTGCATGACACCCAGCTGCTGCTCCATGGTGGGCAAGGCCCAGACGCATGGTCCCTGGGCTCCCTCTCCACCCCCCCATACACATAAGGGGAGCATGATGGCACTCACATGTGGAGCCCTCCCTGGCCTCACACAACACAGCAGATGGGCTCTGTGGGATGCTTCGGGGGTCCTGGGTCCTGGGCAGGCTCCCTGCAGGCTCCTGGCTCTCAACGTCCTCCTCCTCCGCCGTGTCAGGGACGGGGCCCTCTGCCCCGGGGTCAATCACCACACGGGGGGCATGGACTGTGTGAGCCCCCAGGATGTGGTCCAGGGCCTCATAATGAGGGCAGGCCTCCGGGTCGGCCCCTGGCTGGGAGGCCCTGGAGTAGGCCTGCCGCAGGTCCTTTATTTTGCAGCGGACATGCTCCTGGGTCCGCATGTGGCCTCTGGTGGCCAGGCTGGCAGCCATACGGCTGTAGATGGCCACGTTCCTGTGCCTAGTGTGGAGATGGTGGACATTGGAGGCCTCCCCCCAAACCTCGATGAGGTCCACGATCTCCGCACTAGACCAAGTGGCGGGCACCTGCCTCTTGCAACCCCGGGCAGGCTCCTGTGAACCGCCAGCCTGGTCCTGGGAAGAGGCGGAGGGCTGGGTGGCAGCGGGTGGCTCATGGCGTGCCAGGTGCAGGGTCTGCTGGCTGGGTGCTGGCAGGCTTGCAACTGGTACAAGCACTGTAGCCAGACCGTGCCCCTTTAAGGGCTCCGGGGCTGGGAGGGGGGCAGAAGAGTTTCCCTGGTTTGGCCCAGAGTGGCCACCAGGGCAACCTGGGAAGGGCTAGCCTCCAGCTAGTTCAAATTAAGTGGCTACACAGCCCTTAATTCGAACTACTTAATTCGAACTAGGCATTACTCCTCATAGAATGAGGTTTACCTAGTTCGAATTAAGCGCATGTATAGCCACTATTAAAGTTAATTCGAACTAATCGCTGTTAGTTGGAATTAACTTTGTAGTGTAGACATACCCCTACAGAGGCATCAAGGTGTGTGGGGAGAGTGTGTCTAGTCCAGTGGTCTCCAATCTTTTTACACCCAAGATCACTTTTTAAATGACAGAACAAGCCAAGATCTACCACCCCGCCCCTTCCTTGAAGCCCCGCCCTCTCCATCACTTGCTATCCCCAACCCTTATACTGCTGCTTTTTTTCCCCAATTCTTCTGTAGAAAGAGGTTTTTCCAACATTTGGCCTGTCTAGACTGGACCAAATGTCAGAAAAACCCCTTCTTTTGGAAGCCCCCTTATTCCTCGTGGAAGGAGGAATATAGGGGTGACTGAAAGATCATGTTTGCTCTTCCACTAAAAGAAATGGAAGAACAAACACATCCCTGGATGCAGAAGAGTTTTTCTGGGATATCTCCAGAATCCTGAAAAACTCCTGCAGTCTAGCCGTACCCTTGCTGGGTTGAGACAGGATGTATAGGCTCTGGCGTGGGAATGAGGGATTTGGGTGTGGGAAGGGGTGAGAGGTGCAAGCTCTGGGAAGAAATCTGGATGCAGGAAGAGGTGGATAAGGGAACACTGGCTCGGGGAGGGGGCTCCAGGCCGGGCAGTGTTGGGGTCAGATGTAGGGTTAGGGTACTAAGCAAGCCACAGACTTCTGGATGTGAGGGTTCAGGAATTTGGGTTGGGGTATGTGAGGGGCTCAGGGCAGAGGGTTCCAGTGTATGATAGGCTGAGATGTAAGGTCTGGGGGAAAGGGGAGTGCAGGAGTGTTATGATGCTGTGGCCAGATGGGGGCTTGGCCCCAACTGGGGGTTTGTTGGCCAGGCTTCATTTTCAAATAAAATACTATGTCAAACAAAAAGTTTCTGCATTGTCTTTATTTCTGAGCAGGGCAGGGAACCTGTTTTGAGTCAGGGGTCACTGACCCACAGAAAAGTCAGTTGGGGGCCACACAAGTGAGATGCAAAAAAACCCTCCTCCAACCCCCCCCCCCCGCACCCAAACTTCACTAATGTGGCCCCAACTGTGTTGATGGGAGCAGGGGACATAGTACTGGGGAAGGGTGCTAGTGGGTGCTTCGGCAGGGGACAGGGTGCCAGTGGGGACAGAGTTCTGAGGCTGGGGAGTGGGGAGAGGGAACAGGGTGCCGGGAGGGCAGGGGACAGGGTGCCAGTGGGGACAGGTTTCTGCGGCTGGGGACAGGGGAGAGGGTGCCAGTGGGGACAGGTTTCAGAGGCTGGGGAGTGGGAACAGGGGAGTGGAGAGAGGGGAGAGGAAACAGGGGGCTGGGGAGTGGGGAGAGGGGGGTAGTGGGGGCAGAGAGTCCCCTGCACCTGCATCCTCCCAGGATTCTCTCATCCCCCCCAGAGGGAAGCTGGTGTGTGCCTCCCGGGGTGCAGCCAAACCCCCATGAGCGCCTGCCCCAGGGCCAAATCCCCCTCCTGCGGCGCAGCCAAACCCCCGCGGGCGCCTGCCCCAGGGCCAAACCCCCCTCCCGTGGTGCAGCCAAACCCCTGCGGGTGCCTGCCCTGGGGCCAAACCCCCCTCCTGCGGTGCAGCCAAACCCCCGCGGGCGCCTGCCCTGGGGCCAAACCCCCCTCCCGCGGTGCAGCCAAACCCCTGCGGGCGCCTGCCCTGGGGCCAAACCCTGGGGCCGACCCCCGCTCCCGCAGCGCAGGGAAACCCCTGCACTCAACTCATCCCTCCTGCAGCGCAGGGAAGCTGCTGTACTCCTCCTCCGGGGCCAACGCCCTCTCCTGCAGCGCGCCCAGCACCCCACAGAGCTGTGGGAGGGGAGCAGCCAGCACACTTCCGGAACCCCCGGAAGTGATGCGAAGCTGCAGGCAGAACTTTCATCCACCCCATGGGAAGCCGGCACTACGCTGGAGATAGGTAGTGGGGCTTCTCGGGGGTGAGGGGAAAATTGGGGGGGGGGGGGGACCCGAATGCCTCGCGATCAACTGGTCGAGGCCTCAGTGACCACGGGTCTAGTCCATAAGATTAACCGATAAGATGCGGCTTATTGGTGAATCGTGCAGTGGACTACATGTTGACATCCCTAATGTTCATATAATGTATATAATTAGAACTTGATCCATAATATAACATTTAAAACATATATCAATGCATATCATCAGTCCTTGGGGAATTCTGCAATGTTATTATGTTCTTTAATATTACAGTTGCAGAAAAAAACATAAAAAAACCCAAATAGTCCTGCAGCACCTTAGAGACTAACAAAAAATGTAGATGTAGATGCTTTTGTGGGCACAACCCACTCGTGGGCTGCGCCCATGAAGGCTCATGATACCATCTACATTTTTTGTTAGTCTCTAAGGGTATGTCTACACAGCAAAGTTATTTCGAAATAACAGCCCTTATTCTGAAATAACTTTCCTGATGTCTACACAGCCAAGCTTCTATTTCAAAATAAATTGGAAATAGCTGAGCGCTTATTTCGAATTTGGTAAACCTAATTCTACGAGGAATAATGTCAAATTCGAAATAGCTATTTCAAAATAAGTGCTGTATAGACACTTATTTCGAAATAGGGGGCCTCCAGCCTTCCCAGTGTGCCCTTGTGGCCACTCCAGCCTCAACCAAGAACACTCCTCTCCCTCCCCCCGCCCCTGAGCCCTTAAAGGGGTAGACTCTGGCCAAAGTGCCTGTGCCAGCTCCAAGCCTGCCAGCCCAGAGCCAGCAGTCACTGCCCCTGACCCAGTGGCCCCAAAACATGAGCCAGCAAGCCACTGGCATCCAGCCCTCCACTGCTCCCCAGGAGAAGTCTGCCAGCTCCCAGGAGCCTGCCAGGGCCCAGAGAAGGCAGGCACTTTCCTGGTCCAGGGCGGAGATCATGGACCTTATTCAGGTTTGGGGGGGATGCCCCCATCATCCATGATCTCCGCACGAGATGGAGGAATGCAGCCGTCTATGGCAGGATAGCTGCCACCCTGCCCACCAAAGGAGGAGGTTCGCATGAAAATCAAGTTGGTCCGGTGAGACCCCCAACCCTGAGCCCTGAGCTTCCCCTCCCCCTTCTTCCTCTTGCTTCCCCCTTCCAGCTCCCTCCTCCCAGGTTTCCCCCTCCCCTCTCCTACTCTCTCTCCTCCCCCCTTTCCCCAGTCTCACCAGAGTTTCATTCCCCCCCCCCAGTTTTGTTAAATAAAGACAGTTTGTGTTTATAAAAAAAGTGTATTTTATTTTACATCGGGGGGGGGGGGGTGTTGAAGTTTGTGAGGGAGGAATGAGGCACAAGCCCCCAGTGGGGCAGACTAGGGAGACTGTTAGTTCTGCTCAGGGTGGAAGCTCTCCCACAGGGCCTCCTGGATACTGACAGCCCCCCAATGGACCTCTCAGATGGCAGCCTGCAGAAAGTGCAGCCAGGTTCGCAGCAACGCGTCCAAGAGAAGCACCAGAGTGCCCAGGCTCCATGTTGCAGAGTGGTGCCCAGGCTCCATGTTGCAGAGTGGTGTGGTGTCCCTAGTGAGGGCAACCAGAGCACGCAGAGACAAAATGCTTTGCCGTCCCTCAGCGAGGTAGGCAAGCAAGCAGGGAAAGCTGAGAACCGGCTGTCCAAGGGGGGGTCCCTTTAAGCACAGGCCTCAGATAGCCTCAGGCAGCAGCCACACAAAGTAAATCTTGACCTGATGTCCTGCCGGACCTGGTTCCGGTTGGCCTTAAATGCGATTCAGCGTCCACTCAGTGTGGACCCGCTATTTCGAAATAGCAAAACGCTATTTTGAAATGCATTTTGTGTGCAGATGCGTTATTTCGAAATAAGATATTTCGAATTAACTATTTTGAAATAGCTTATTTCGAAATAACGCTGTAGTGTAGACATACCCTAAGGGTACATCTACACTGCGCGGCTATTTCGGAATACCAGAGGTATCCCAAAATAGCTACCCCACATATTAATGAGCCACCTGTTATTTTAAAATATTTTTTTAAATAACAGGCATAGTATTTCGGCATCCAGGTAACCCTCTTTCCATGAGGGTTAAGGGATGTCTCGAAATAGTGTGTTATTTTGAAATTTGGCCCTACGTAGACGCACCAAATTTCAAATTTCAAAATAGAATCGAAATAAGATACGCAATTTGCATGGCACAAATTGCGTATCTTATTCGAGTTTAGGTTGTTGTGTAGACACACCCTATGGTGCTGCAGGACCATTGTTTTTAAAGTTTTTTCAGTTACAGACTAACATGGCTACCCCTCTGATACAATTGCTGATTTCCAGCAAAGTAATATTATAACTACCAATACCTATAATTTGTATAAATCAAATTGTGTAATCAATGTTAAATTTGAAGGGACTTTATCAGGCTATTTTTTAAAAAATTCCCTATGTTATTAATAACCCATACAACTATTAAAAATTTAACATTTGATTTGTGCTTTTTAATGTTTGCAGTAGGCTAGACTTTAAAAACAGACTACTTAAATTTCACATTTGTTTTCAAGTTTTCACAAAGTGGGCCAATAGTGAAATCTTTGGTTTGCAAATGAGAAATTGTTTACATTTGAACAAAACTTGCCACTTTCACTGAATTGAAAAAAAAAATCATACAAGTATTTATTTATGTTCGGCTGTGTCTACATTGGCAAGATTTTGCGCAAAAGCGCCTGCTTTTGCGCAAAATCTTGCCGCCTGTCCACACTGGCCGCAAGTATTTGCGCAAGAACACTGATGTTGTAATGTACAAAATCAGTGCTTCTTGCGCAAATACTCTGATGCTCCCGCTCAGGGATAAGCCCTCTTGCGCAAGTATTCTTGAGCAAGAGGCCAGTGTAGACAGCAACATTAATTTCTTGCGCAAGAAAGTCTGTTGGCTAAAATGGCCATCGGCGCTTTCTTGCGCAAGACAGTGTCTACACTGGCACGGATGCTTTTGCGCAAAAGCAAATCTTTTGCGCAAAGGCACATGCCAGTGTAGACGCTCCCTTGCGCAAATACTTTTAATGGAAAAACTTTTCCGTTAAAAGTATTTGCGCAAAATCATGCCAGTCTAGACGCAGCCTTAGTGTTTTTAAAGCTCTTTTGCAACAAACCTTATATGTTGGCCCGAAGTGAAGCTTCAGAATTTCTATTTAACAAATTAAATTCTTATAGCATGGTTATATCTGTTCATAGACTGATGTTTTATATCAAGTATAAGTGGCAGATCTTTCATTTATGATTTAACAGATCAGTGAATCAGTCTCTATAGCCAACCTAACCATGGTCCATAAATCACTGGCCAGATGTATGTTATCTTGGGATATCAACAATTTAATACAATGTCCGATATAAGAAGTGTCAAGAGATTCACAGTGATCAGATAAAAACCTCAGAGGCATGATGCAGAGAATAATCTGCAGTAGATGCAGGGGTTGGACCTGCATTATAAAAGGTTTGTCCAGCACTTGCTTTTGAGATTCTTAGTGCACAGCATTGTATAATCAATGGCTGATTTCTGTTTCAATATATATCACCATCAATTTACATACAGAAAATTGATAGTTGTTCTGGGAAATACTGTTACTGCTTTGAGTACTAACTGCATTGAGATTTAACTAAAGTCGCCCAACTCAGAGAATGGCACTTAAGCACGTTTAAAATTAAGCATTTATAACTGTTCTTCATAATCAGGCTTTTGTCTCTGTATTTGTCATGGCTATGACTTCTACAAGAAAACACATGACTTGTCAATTTTTTTTGTAGAAGCCATGGGCTTTTGTCACCCCAGACAGCTCTTGAATGAGCAAATCTCCATTAATTAGTACTAATTTGGTTTTCTATTGTAGTGAAGGTTCAGATTTCAATGGTTTTAAACTACTGATTAAATGTTAAGGCTGGGATATTTAAAGAGGCCTAAAGGACTTAGGTATCCAACTCTCAATCGAAGCCAACAGATTCTTTGTAGAAATTAAGGACCACATTTTAAAGGTATTCAGACATCTACAGATGCAGACAGGTGTCTAGATGCTTATGAGAATCATATAAGGCACCTATCTGCATCTTTAGGGATCTAATACCTTTAAAAATCTGGCTCTGAGTTCCTAACTTCCTAAGTTGTTTTTGACAATCTTATCGTGAGCATTTTATTGTAAAATAAAGGAATTTTAATTGACATTTTATATAATTTCACATGACAATTTAGTATTAATTAAAATATGGTGAACCATATGGTGACTTTTCCCTTTTCTAACAAGCATTATGACTTTTGCATTATATTTACCATGCCTTTTTTTTTTTTTTTTTTGGCACTACAACCAGCCCTAGAGAGAATATCAGAGTATACAGACATCACTGGTTCAAAACAGTGGTGCCACACATGAAGACCAATGGGGAACAACAGCACTTTTCTACAAATAGAACTATTTACAATAAAAACTTCGTAAGACAAATCATTCCCTTACAATCACATGTAGAGCAGGATCCCAGAATAGCCTGTATTCCAGCACTCACCATTTCCTTTGCTCCAAATAGCCCTGCCTTTAGTTTTATAATTCAAAACTGCATTGTAATGCTATCCCCTCCTCCACTCATCACGCATTTTTTGCAATCACGGTTATATGTATCATGCATTGGTTTTGGATAATGAACAGATGGAGAAAGAAACAGGCTTGTTGCTGCAGCTACTTCTATTACAATGGGTACTTGCAAAGAGCTGAGCATTGAGTTTAAACCGATAGAACACAACATGTGCATGTGCGTTTTATATTCTGACCTTATCCTAAAAGATAATTAGAGAATAGCTCCCCAACAAGAAACTACTACTATCCATCTATCTTTGGCTACATCTTGATCTGCCTCTGTCTCTCCACTGCACACCAATGACTGCTGCTTAATCAGCCTCCTTGCAGGCTGGTGGCAAGTGTTTAAGCTCCCTACCTGGGAAAAAAAACACAAAAACTGGAACAAGCTGGATCCTGCAGATTTCTCAGATCTTGCCAACTTCTGGCACCAATTCTCAAGCTGTATCCTCAAAATAAGGCACAAACTACCCATGCCTGACACACCAAAAAATTCTATCCTGGCATACATCTATGCAAGAGTGCCACAAAAACCTAGATCCAGCACGTGGATGCTGACAGATTAATTCAATTTTTGGACCTCACCCCAAATGCCTTGCTATGACAAGAAAACAAATATAGTCTCTCTAATTACACCCTAGAATCCTACCTATAAAAATATGAGGGCTATAAAAACCCAAATCTGACAAATGGATTCAACTGGCACAATTCAGGGTTTGGAGCCAAAAATTGTGATTTAAATAGAAAATAAGCGTAGCTGCTCCTATTCCACAGGAAAAATCTGGATCCTGATGTATTCTGGCCTAAATGCATTGGAAACATGCACATCTGTTAGCCAGATCCAGTCAGTTTTAACCACAATCTTCAACATTCTTTCAAATTGGCAAAAAAGTCAACTTCTTATGCACCAAAAATCCAGACCCTGTGGTAAATTTGTACAGCAACACTGCAAAAACATGCTTCTGGCATCTGGATCCCTAATCCATTCAGCTAGTTTATATTTTACTCCCCAGAATTCTACCAGTTAAATAGAAGAGGGTAGCTGCTCCACTTCCACTGCAAAAATATACATAAGAACATAAGAATGGCCATACTGGGTCAGACCAACGGTCCATCTAGCCCAGTAGCCTGTCTGCCAACAGTGGCCAGCACTAGGTGCCCCAGAGAGGGTGGACTGAAGACAATGATCAAGCGATTTGTCTCCTGCCATCCTTCTCCAGCCTCTGACAAACAGAGGCCAGGGACACCATTTCTATCCCCTGGCTAATAGCCTTTTATGGACCTAACCTCCATGAAATTATCTAGCTTCTCTTTAAACTGTGTTATAGTCCTAGCCTTCACAGCCTCCTCTGGCAAGGAGTTCCGCAGGTTGACTACATGCTGTGTGAAGAAGAACTTTCGCTTATTAGTTTTAAACCTGCTACCCATTAACTTCATTTGGTGTCCTCTAGTTCTTCTATTATGGGAACTAATAAATAACTTTTCTTTATTTGCCCTCTCCACACCACTCATGATTTTATAGACCTCTATCACATCCCCCCTCAGTCTCCTCTTTTCTAAACTGAAAAGTCCCAGTCATTTTAACCTCTCTTCATATGGGACCTGTTCCAAACCCCTCATCATTTTTCTTGCCTTTTTCTGAACCCTTTCCAAGGCCAAAATATCTTTTTTGAGGTGAGGAGACCACATCTGTACACAGTATTCAAGATGTGGGCGTACCATAGTTTTATACAGGGGCAGTAAGATATTCTGTGTCTTATTTTCTATCCCTTTCTTAATAATTCCTAGCATCCTATTTGCCTTTCTGACTGCCGCTGCACACTGTGTGGAAGTTTTCAGGGAACTATCCACGATAACTCCAAGATCTCTTTCCTGATTTGTCGTAGCCAAATTAGCCCCCATCATACTGTACGTATAGTTGGGGTTATTTTTCCCAATGTGCATTACTTTACACTTATCCACATTAAATTTCATTTGCCATTTTGTTGCCCAATCACTCAGTTTGGCGAGATCTTTTTGGAGTCCCTCACAGTCTGCATCTGCCTTGACTATCCTAAACAGTTTGGTATCATCCGCAAACTTTACCACCTCACTGCTGACCCTTGGGGGACACCACTAGTTACACCTCTCCTTTCTGAAAATTTAGCATTTATTCCCACCCTTTGTTTCCTGTCTTTTAACCAGTTCTCAATCCATGAAAGGACCTTCCCTCTTATCCCATGGCAATGTAATTTACACAAGAGCCTTTGGTGAGGGACCTTGTCAAAGGCTTTCTGAAAATCTAAGTATACTGTATCTACTGGATCCCCCTTATCTGCATGTTTGTTAACCCCTTCAAAGAACTCTAATAGATTAGTAAGACATGATTTCCCTTTACAGAAACCATGCTGACTTTTGCCCAACAATACAACCCAACAATATTTCTCTGCTCATTATCATGGCAAAGACATAGATCTAGCTCTTGACCTAGGTCCTGAAAGGTTTAGTCAATTTGTTCATTGATATTCCCCAATATTTCCTTCCAGATTTAAAGCAAGTATAGCTAACTTTTTCCATCAGAGATATTTATACCAAATGCACCATGTTTCAAGAGAAGATATAATAATGTAAATTTTTTATGTTGCGCTTTATATATACAGCCAAATTCCATACTGTCACACTGAAAACTGGCAGTCAAGCTGAGTTAGCAGGTGCTGATGATCACTTTAGAAGTGGTTTAAACTCACCAACCCTTGACTGAGATTTTTCAAAGCAACCTAGGAGATTTAAACAAACACCTTTGTTAATTTTAAAACACCTTTTAATGGAAAATGTCTAAATCCCTTAAACTCCTTTGAAAATCTTAATGTACTGGATACACATATCTGATGTAACAGGATTCTACCTTTGCTGTCTATCTAGAAGGTAAAACTATAGAGGTCTAGATGGACTAGACCCAGGGAGGGCAAGATGCAGCCCGCAAGCCAGATCTGGCTCACCAAGCTGGCAGATCCTGCTGCCATGCCAGGACCCATGCTGCTTTAAGCAGTTGGCTTCTCCCTGTGGCTCTGCTCCCAGCCCTGGGGGGGCAGGGAGAGGCTCGCTCAGTTTATGGCTAATAGGAGCGGAGAAACTGTGCTGGGGCAAGGGCAGCACAAAATGCCTTCCCCTCCCTCTGGCACCAGGAGCAGAGAGCCAGAGGGTGCAGCCAAACATTTTGAACAGTCTGGAATTGCAACAGAAAGCAAGCCTGCCTCAGGGTCCTGCCGGGCTGCAAGCTGGGAGCCACCTAGGTAAGTGCCTCCCAGCCAGAGCCTACCTCTCGCACCCCAGCTCCTCCCACACCCCAACTCCCTGCCTCGGGTCACCTATCCCTCCTGCCCCATGTCATAACTCCCCTCCAGACCCTTCACCCCTTCCTACACCCCTCTCCCAGGCCAGAATCCTCTCCTGCACCCACACCCACTACCAGATCCTGCACCCCAATCTTCTGCTCCAGACCACAGCCCCCTCTTTCCCCCAAACTCCCTCCCAGACCCCACACTCTCTATTGCACCCCAGCCCCTACCCTGAGCTTCCTTCTGAACCCAATCTCCGTCCCAGACTCCAGCGCGGCCCTTGACCATTTACAAAATCTTGAAGTGCCTCCCCATCAAAATTATTGTCCATGCTGGGCTAGACATTGCTGGATTGAGGTCCATATTTGGATTTTTCAAGTGTTCATGTGCTCAAAGGCCAGATTTGTACAGTGAACTGGGAGCTACTTGGTTATTGTGAAAAGTTCCCTGAAAACATCCGTTCAATATGCTGCAGCAGCCAAACAAGCTAGGAGTAAAAAGGGATCAATAGTAAGACAGAAACTATCATAATGCCTCTGTGTAAATCCATAGTATGCCCAAATATTGAATACTGTGTGTGATTCTGATCACCCCCATCTCAAAAAGGATATTAGGTATATTAGAACTGGAAAAGAGACATAGAAGGGCAGCAAAAATTATTAAAGGTATGGAACAGCTTCCATATGAGGAGAGATTAAAAAAGATTGGGACTGTTCAGCTTGGAAAAGAAATGATGGTATGGAGAAAGTGAATAGAGAACTGCTATTAACTCCTTCACATAAGAAGCTGGTATCACCAAATAAGTTTAATAGGCAGCAGGTTTAAAACAAACAAAAAGTACTTCTTCACACAGCACACATCAACCTGTGGCACTTGTTGCCAGGGGATATTGTGAATGCCAAATCTGTAACAGAATAAAAAAACAGAATTAGATAATTTCATGTAGGATAGGTGGTCCATCAATGGCTATTAGACAAGTTGATCAGGGATGCAAGCCCGTGTTCTGTGTGTCCTAAGCTCCCGCTGCTAAAAGCTGGGAGCAGACAACAGGGGATGGGTCACTCGATAATTAACCTGTTCTGTTCCTTCCCACTGAAAAATCTGTCATTGGCCATTGTCAGAAGACAGGATACTCATACAGAGAGATCATTGGTCTGACCTAACATGGCTGTTCTTATATTCTGTATTTTTAGCATGGAATTTAAAGATCTGTGGCCTAACTATTGCTAGCTCCAGGATCCTGATACATGTTTTTATGGTTTTGCTGAGCCAGTTTACCAGAGGGCCTGGATTTTTTTTTAGCTGCTACTATGTTTTCTTTTTGTTTTATCAGACAGTCACATTTGAAAGACTGAGGTTAAAAATTAGCAGGATCCAGGGATTTGACATAGATTTAGGGTCCAGCTTTTTCCTGTGGAATAATATTGATTATACTTGTTTTCCATTTATAGTGAACAGTTTGGGGCCTGGGACCAAAAACTGGCAGGCTGCAGCAGCATCAATATGTTGAATGGGGCTTTTGCATCACTCCTGAGTTGGGATCCTGAATTCCTTTATTTTTGATACAGCAAGAGTAAGGCTTGTTCCCTATTCAATATTTGGAGGGCAGGGCCAAAACTTGGGTGGCTCTGGCAGGATCCATGTGCCAGACCCAGGTTGTTGTGGCACTCATGCAACGGGAGCAGCTTGGTCCACTCATTCCCCCATTAGGCTTTAGAACACGGGTGGGGACCCTAAGGCCCAGGGGCCAGATGCGGCCCCTGACTTGCCTGGATCTGGCCCCCGAAGCTCAGCTCCCCTGCCCCAGCATTGGGGAGCCTGTGCTGACACTCCAGCCCCCTTGCCATCCCCATGCGTGGCTGAAGCACACAAAATCTACTAGCTTTCTTCCCCCCAAGCTCTGGTGTCTTTCTCCTCCTCAGTGAGGGTTTGGGTTTTTGTTGTTGTTGGGGGTTTTTTCTTCTCACTTGTGTGCAGCCCCCAACTGAGTTTTCTGTGGGTCACTAGCCCCTGACCCAAAAAAGTCCCCTCCCCCCTCCTGCTTTAGAACATGGGCTTCCGGGACTACACTGTGCTTGGATCCAGCAGGAGCCTGGTGCCAGTTCCAGGTTTTGGCGATGCTCGTGCTCCAGGCTACTCGGGGCCCGGATATTTTCTGGTGCAGACGCCGATAGACTTACTCGCTATTTTGACGCCGTAGTTTGAAGGCTGGGAGGGCCACAGACCGTCCGGAATGGCGGGATGCCCCTCGGTCCAGCTTTTCCCTCTCTCCCTGGCTTTGCAGACAGAACGCTGGCGCTGCACCGGCCGCGCGCGCTGCTCTTGAGAACGTTCCCCGGATGCCGCGCGCTCCCTCCTCTGCAGGGGGAGGGGAGCGGGAGGCTGTGGCTCCCTCCAGGAGGAGGATGTACGGGCGGGGACGCCTTGCCCAGGGAGAGAAATGAAGGAGCCAAGCAGAAAGCCAGAAAGAGTTCGGCTGAAAAGGAGAGGAGAGTGGCAGAGAGCAAGAGTTTGCAACGCCCTCCGCTCCTGTGCTCTCTGAGCGCCTGGTTTGCGTTGGAAGCTCCCTGCTCTCCGTGTGCCTCGGTCTTGCCTGCCTTCGCTCTCAGCACCCCAAGAAGGAACAGCTCCTTTGCAGTTTGCAGCACTGCATTACAAAGGAAGCGGCCCGGCTCGCACGGGGCAGCGGAAAGCAAAAAAGCAGCAGCTTCCAGCACAAACTGATCCCTTTGCAAAAAACAGATCATTCAGTCTTAGCTTCCCCTCCTGTTTCTTTCTTCCTTTCTTTTTTGCAAGTACACTGTAGAAAAATAACAAAACCCCTCCACAACCTGTCGGCCTCAGAGGGATCCCGAACCAGGCAAAGCAGAATGTACCAAGGACACATGCAGGTAAGAGGCTGTTAGAAAGCGACCTTATGAGAAGCATGCTTAACTGGCTCTGCAGAACGCGGATTGCGCTAAGTTTCTGTGGGATGTGTGAGGGAAAGGGGGTTCTGCCGTCTCACTATGCAACAGGTGATTTGGTGCAATATGAATGTAGCATTCGGAGTTCAGAGAAAAACTCGACCGGCAGCGGAAGAATGGGGGAAATCTGTGAACTTTGCCGCCAGGTGAAGTTTGATGTTTGTGTGTTCATTTATTTCGTTCAGACCTTGATGTTCATGTAGGGTCGTTCAAATAGAGTCAAGTGATCACTTCAGGACAGGCGTTCAGTGGTGTATTTCCAACTCGCACGCATCTCCTGCCACCCTCTTGATGCATCCGTCCCTCCATGTATGTCATGTGAAGGGCAAACATAAGGGGCGAGGCAGAGTAACAGCTTTACAAACTCTGCATAGATTTCATTCTGCACTAAAGCCGAGCCTGGCTTCCCTCTTATGGCATAGACGTGCTGTGTTCTGAGGTGGTGGGTTTCTGTTCCCGTACTATGGGACTGGGATTCATCTCACACGGATAACGCTGTGGGGGGGAATTTCAAACACATGTCTAAGAGATTTCAATATTTTAGGTAGAAATCCTGGGTCGGGAGGCTATCGATCTACATCTCTGAAGATGCCTCTCCCCACTGCTAACTCAGTAGTGCTTTGGACGTGATTACTTTAACCTTGACTCTCACTCTCCTTCACGTGGCTCTTCCTTAAAAGCCAGCTGTATGTTGGAGAATAGGAGGAAATAGTAAAGCAGCATAGAAGTGGACTCTGATCTTTGCATCGGGACCCAATCCGGCTTCTTGTTCATTAAGTTAAACGATCAAATACATTTATCACCTACACTGACACCAATCTAGCATGCAGCATGTGTGAGGGTCAGGATGTTTAGTTGTGCTGCAATTTAGCAACTGCAGTACTTGGAAGTACTGTTTTGTATGGGTCTGAATGCAATATTTCAAAAAATGCAGAACAGTTCCTTCAGACTTAAGTCAATGTCACACTTAAGGACTTTGTATAACATAGAAGTTAAATAACTACCCTGATTCAGCATTCTCTGCTTTCTGAAATTGAATGTAGACCAGTTGCTGCCTTCCACTTAATTGTATTCCCTAATCTCTGCAAATGATAACTGTTGTGTCATACTATTACTTCTGATTAAAGAATAAATAGGTTTTTAACAAGAAAAGTAATTGCTAGAAATAAGTATACTGCTGCTTATTTAGGTATTTATACAACTATTTTGTGTGTATTGTTTTACAGCAACACAAAATAGTTGTATAAATAATATGACTGTCTTGGATAGTGAGCAATATACATTTGTCATGAAAAATAAATTCTAAACTTTGAATATTATATATTATAAATATTAAAAGGGAAATGTGATACTCCTTGGCAGTTTCAGTATATTACACGAGTCATAAAAAAGGACATTTTAACAAATACCATTTTAAAATAAATTTAGAATTAGAGTTCTAATAGAAAAATCAGATTAAAATATACAAAAATCTTTTAATACACAGCTTTTAAAGGCATTTTTCTGATAGTTAAACTAATCTCACTAATCAAAAATTAACCAAGCTTATTGAATTAAAATAATATTCAGTATGTTTGTCAAATGTAACAAATAAGCAACTTGTCCAGTTAAGCTATTTAATGCAATTTTATTATGCTGCCCCAACAGGAATCATTAAGATCCTTTAAGGCACCAATAAAAACACTAAAAAAAGGGGTTACCATATTTGAACTTTCAAATGTGGTAACCCTATAAAGCGTCTTCATGTTTGGTAGCTGCTTAATTATTGAGTTTTAAGTCAATAAAACAAAGAAAAATACAAAACTAATTGATCAATAATAGGTTGATTTGCTATTAAGTTTACTTAAACCACTTTGGAAGGCAATCTACCAAAGTTTTATGTAACTACAGTATCAACCCAGGTGCTAACAAAAGTGCAGAAGTATAACAGGGATTCCAAGCCCTTTTGAGTCTACTTTGTCCTACAAAATGAACTACTCAGTGAAATACGGTAACATTTCTGCTAACTTTGGGGAAAGCTACAGTAGTTGGAAATGCTTACATCTCTCTGTCACTGGTTTATCATCTTCAAATTAAGTGGTATATAAATTTGTTTATAAATAGGCACCTAAATAAAACTAGTCAAGTTTTAGGAGTTCCGGAGTTCCTGAGCATTAATATCTCCCATTGGTTTAAAGTGAAGCATGCACCTAAGCATTTTGTTGAATCTGGGGCCTAAATGCAGCTAAGCAGCTAATTGTAGGCATCTATATTTGAAAATATTGGCCATTTTATGTAACACCTGATCCTGCATTTCTTACTCACTGGTAGAAGAATGCTGAATTATGTCCATACTTATATATAAGCTCCAGCATGCTGATACTCGTTTTTCTTTTTCCCTAGGTCTTGACTCTTGCCTTTCCTACATAAAACAAGAATTTACACAACAATTTTCCATGTCCAGTTACTTTAATATGAACATTTACAAATGCAATGTTATAGAGATTGAGCATTTACCCATTTTGCATGTTCACTATGCACAGAGTCCCAACCTGTTGTCTTCCTTTGACTGCAAGACTAACTTAAATTGGCTTAATTTTAAACATGTGCTCTAGTGCTTTCCTGAATCAGGGCCTATGTAAGCTAGTCTTGCAGTGTTTATTGCATTCAAGGGAGAAAAATAATTAAATCACAACAATTGATTAATAAAACATTGCATTTGTAAACATTCATATTAAAATAATTGGACTTAGGAATTTTTGTGTAAATTCTAATTTAACTTTAAGCACGTGCTCAAGCCCCACTGAAGTCAAGCACATACTTAAGTGATTTGCTAAATCAGAGCCATAACATATTACTTTTTAAAATTTATAGTACATACAGTATTTGAAATGTTACAGGGCATTCCCAAAAATGACTCCATTTTTTAAAAGTTTTTTTTTGTAGATCATGGATTAGATTCTTCTCTCATTCTTTTTCGAACTAGTTCCTCAAATAACAAGCTGTGTTCTCTCTTCTTGCTCTCATGCACACTGTTGTTTGTGGGCAAAATAAGCAAGATCCAGGACCACACCAGCCTTCGTGTATGCAAGTTCCCACTATTGCTATTTTTCTTAATTTCATGCCACTGCAACAAAGCAAAGTTGGGAAATCCTAAACAAAATATAAAGGGAAATGTAGTTTTGAAAGAAAGGCATATTATAGCTCTAATCAGCTTTACACTGTTATATCACATTTTCAGGGCAAAATTCTATTACTTGTGCACACCAGATCAAAGGGTGAGAGGAAAGGAGAATTGAATCTTCCAAGGTAGTCAGGAAGACACACAGGGGATGAAGCACAGAGAAATGCATTATTTTGCTCCTTCAAAGCAATTTACTATAATTTAAATAAGCAAATACATCTATTGAAGCAACTTTTAAGACCCATATTATTTATCAGATCAAACCACTCCTTTTTAACAGCATGCTGTCTATAATGTGAAAGATATTGGGATATTTTCTAAGACAGATATTAACGTCTGAGACCTGATCCTTTGGTGGGGACTTCTGCAGGAGGAAGAGAACTTCAGGATAGACTCATGGATCATTAACTTAGGTCCCAATCCTGCAATTTATACAAGTGTATAAATTTACTCACATGAGAAGAGTTAAACCCATGCATAGGTGGTTACAGAATCAAGGTCTTTATCATCTAAAATCTGCATCATTTTAACAACAGAGTCCACAAATCTGTTGCATAGCTTTTACATTTTATCACATGCTGAGTCTGCCACTGAGCTGGCTACAGATCTCTCTCTAAGCTTCATGGGAGTTCCAGGAATGGAGTGAGGGTGTATTATTACTGTGGGGTAACGTTTTAACAGGAAGCTGCATTGACTTAACTCAGCTTCCATCAAAATTATTAGAAGTCTCACATCAGTGGAAGTGGAGTTAGACCACTGTGAATGCTTTTGAAAATCCCACCCTTATACCTTTACTCACTCATCTTTCCATCAAGTAGATTTTTGAACAAAAGGAGCTATTTTGAAGAATGTTGGCATGGTATTTCATGCATGTAGCTAAATTGCACTGCTGTGTTTGGAGGTGCCACATGTCAGATAAAGCAGAGATTCTGACCCCTTGTGGTTATTAACATCCCTTTGGCAGTTTTGCAGGAACAGGGTATTAGCTCTGATGTTCTGACCAAGTTCCAAATCAGATGACATTCAGTCTCCCTAATTTTTCTCTGAACTGATAATTGCATAGATTATGCACTTCCTGTCTCTGTTACATATGTTGTTGTACACTGCTGAAAATTTGCTGTTTTACCCCAGGTGTGACTGAATCTTAGTTATGGATTAAATGCATCATTTGCATTTCAATGGAAGGAGCCACTTCTGCAAATACATATACATAGGATTCCAGTGGGTCTAGTGATCTTAACAGATTTATGTATGTGTAAAAGTGCTTTCAGGATCAGGCCCTAAGTGGAGAAGTGTTTTGGGGGCCTTTTGATTGGAAATGCTAAATATTTGTAAGATAGACTAAAGAACATGAAGGAACTGGTAAGAGGTATTGTATTAATTCACCTCACTATTTGCTGCCTGTATTAAAACAAGTTAGGACAAAATATTTCTGCATGTGTGCCCTGATTTTCCAACCTTTAAGATGGGATTTTTCAAAACCTTTCAGCATTGGCCTGACTTCTCCTACTGAAATCAGTGGTAAAATTCTCATTGACTTCAGGGAGACAAGAGTTAGATGAATGCAGCATGATTTGAAAATCCTCAGAATGGTTGCCAAGTTAGTCTGTAACAGGAAAAACTTAAAAAACAACGAATAGTCTAGTAGCACTTTAATGACTAACAAAACATGTAGATGGTATCATGAGCTTTCGTGGGCCCAAACCACTTCTTCAGATGACCGGAGTGTTGGAAGCCCACATACAAGAATAAATAAGGGGGGGGGGAGGGAATTGAAGGGGAGGAAGAAAAAAAGAAAGCGAGTAGATAAATTTCAGAGGGATAGCAGAGTGAATCTGTAACAGGAAAAACTTAAAAAACAATTGGTCTAGTAGCATCCTAAAGACTAAATAGTTACAAGAGGCTGATAAGAACTCTTTGCACATGGAAAGGAAGATGACCAACACCAGATTATTTGTTGTTTTTTAAGTTTTTCCTGTTACAGACTACCCCTCTGAAACCAGATTCTACACAGACATCAAGAACCATTAGCACCTTCATTGGTTGGTTGGTTGGTTGATAATGTGCGAGCCATCCGATATTCAAACCATTAGCATAAGAATTAAACTTGTGAATGAAGTTAAGCTCCAATCCTTCTCTGTGTATTTGGCTTGTGGAATTGGTCTGAAATCCTGTCTTTTTTAAAAATACTTCAGCCTCACTGGTTGCATGGTTAGTGATTTGAAAAATATAAGAAAACAAAACCATTGCTGAGTTATGATTGCAAAGGGATATACCAGTGCAGGACATTTTATATACACATTGGCTTACAAACAAGCTGCTCAAAACAAATACAGTTAAATTCAGCGCTACACTGAATTTTTGCTCTGCAAACTAAAGACCAAGAAAAATGTACAGCTTTAGTTATGAAGCCCAGAAAATCTGAGTCTGTACTTGGAGTGTTGAATAACGATTAATGAAAGTGATGGGATGGTGACTCCCAACCATACCGAAATTCCATTATGACAAACTGATAATTACCATTATTACAGCTCATCTTTGAAAAGTGCTCTGAATGGTTGGGTGGTATTTATAATGGTGTGTTTCCCTTTGTTTCAGTGTTTTCACATTATTCATAAACAGCTTTTCAAATTTGAAGTAGATTATCAGCTGGTTATAACTGCACACATTAAAAATGAGTTCATTTCCATTGAAAAATGCTCATTACCTTCCCATTCCATTCAAGGGAAGTAGGTGGTAGGATGCCATTGGATAAAAAGAGTACTTAACATGTGGGTATCTGCAATACAGACTGTGCAAAGTGCTCCTCAAAACAGCTAAGTAACTTTATGGAAACCTTGCAAAGAATTCTGCAAGGCTCAGAGAATCCCATGATTTTACTAGTGTTCCAGCATATTTTCACTGATGGTAGTTGAAGTACTGTGAATTAAAAGGAGTTTGATGCAAGCAATGAGTCTTTTAGGGATTACTGACATTCAGAAACAAAGACAAACAAACAAATCCCCTTATCACTACATTTTTAAAAAATGATTCAACTGCAATAACTAGTTGTCATGAAAGAGGCATTGTTTATTTTTTTAAATCATCACTCTTTTGCTTAAATCTTTTCAACTACCATTATAATAACAAGTGAGGCAGTGTAGTCGGGTATCTAGGTAGACAGGAAACCTGGGTTATACTTCAAGTTCTGCTGCTGACCTTGGGCAAGTCAGTTTCCCTCTTTATGCATGTGTTTCACCTCTCCCACATGGACTTGTCTACATTGTTTCATTAGGGGATGTAAGTTGTGTTACTCATGGTGTAAAAAAGCCACCACCCCGAGTGACATTACATTGATTTAAAGTAGTGTCACATTATGTAGGCGGGAGACACTGTCCAGTTGACATAACATGCCCTCACCGGATGTTACAGCAATGCAGCTGCACTGATGCACTATGGTAGTATAGACTAGGCCATCATCTGCTTTGATTACAAAGTTTGTAAACTCTTTGGCTACGTCTATACTGCAGGGTTATTGCACAAGAAGCCTTTTGCGGAAGAGTTCTTGTGCAAAAACTTTTTGCGCAAAAGCGCATCCAGACCTCAAAGCGCATCACAAAAATGATGTGCTTTTGTGCAAGAGAGCATCCACACTGTATGGATGCTCTTGTGCAAGAAAGCTTTGATGGCCATTCACAGAATGGCCATCAGAGCACCTGTGCTTTTTCTGATAGGGGTTTCTTGCGCAAGAAACCCCTGTGGAGCATCCACACCTGCCTTTTTGCGCAAGAGCTGTAGCACAAAAAGAAGTTATTCCTCATAGGGAGAGGAATAACTCTACTGGCAAAAGCCCTTTATCCTGTCAATTTTCTTGCACAAAAACATGCTTGAGGTGTGGACACTCTGCTGGTTTTTGCGCAAAAATCTTGTAGTGTAGATGTAGCCTTTAAGTCAGATATTGTCGCTCACTGTATGTTTGGACAGCATCTAGCCTAATGGGGCTCCATTCCAGGTTGAGGTCTCTTTGTACAATATTAACACAAGCAATGATACTAGTAACAAAGAAGTAAGTGGAATTTTTCTTTCCTTCTCAGCTTGTTTTCTATTGGCATTTAACAGCACTTTGTGTACTGTCAGCTTTGTCTGTTGCTTATTTTGCACCCTTGATAGCACCTGTGCCCAATCAGTTTCATTATAGTCAGTTTCACTACAGTCAGATTTCTCTCTAATCCAGTGCTGGGCAAAATACAGTCCGGGGCCGAATCTGGTCCACAAAGTCACCGGATCCAGCCTGCAGACCACCCTGGCAGGACTCTCAGGAACACAGCTGCCTCAGGTTTAAAGCGCAGTCTGGCAACTCTCTGCTGTGGATGAAGGGGAAGGCTTTGTGCAATCTCCCCAGCCCCACCCCAAACCTCAGCTCCTATTGGCCAGAAACAGCTGGCCAATAGGAATTGACCCCAGCCAATCTCTTGGCTCCTATTGGCTGAAAACAACCAGCCAATAGGAGCTGAGAGATTGGCCTGGGGAATGGGGGCAATGCAATCCTCTTTCCCTCCCGGAGCTGAAAGCCACACAGAGGGAATAGCCTGCAGCTCTAAGTGATCTGCAACCCCTGCCCCAGGTCACAACTCCCTCCCAGGTCCTGTACCCCCTCCTGCAACCCTCCCCAGGCCAGAATCCTCTTCTGCACCCAAACACCCTCTCAGACTCTGCACCCTAATCCCCTGACCCAGGTCACAACCCCCTTCTTCACCCAAACTCCCTCTCAGACTTTACATCATCTCCTGCACCCCAGTTCCTTACCCTGTGCACCTTTTGTACCCAGCCTCCATCCTAGACCTTACACCACCTCTACAGAAAAGTATGGCCCTTGACCACTTTCCAAAATCTTGGAGTGGTCCCCACCAAAAATTATTGCCTACCCCCTGCCCTAAACCCTTCATATCCCCTTGAGCCAGGACCTGGCACTGGTGCCGCTACATAGTTTCTCTCCTGTTGTCCTATTTTTTCCCTCCTCCTCATCTAATTTATTCCCTGACTTTTCCCTACTTTTTAGCCTTCTTTCCCCTTCCCTCTCCCCCTCACCTCCAGGTTAATTTTTTTCTGCCTCTTAGCAGGGCTGCCATCTTAATGCTCTCATGGTTTTGTGTTGCTCAGGGAGGTTGTGAGTCACCTTGGTGTGCAGCTCCGGCAAGAGCTCGCTGAGCTGCAGCAAAAACCAGCAGGGAGCTATTTAAAGAGCTGGCAGGGACCCGAGTTGCTAGCCAGAGACTTACCTAGGTGACTCCCAGCCAGCAGCCCAGAAGTTTCTCAGGCAAGCTCCCTGCCTGCACTACCCACACACAGACTGCAGGGGCCATGTGGGTCTGAACAGCTGCAAGTCTGAGGGGAGGATTGCTTCGCACTACCTGTTCTTCAAACAGGCAGCTCCCATTGGCTGGAAACCAGGCTATGGGATTGTGCTGGGGGCAGGAGCAGCACATGAAACTTCCCTCCCCACACAGGCTCTCAGCTGTTCCAAGACAAACTGTGCCTGGCAGCTGCATTGTGCAGCAGGGGGAGGGAAGCAGGGCAGGCAGAGAGCCTGTTTGAGGCTCTCCGTTGCATCCGCAGGCCAGATTTGGCCTGCAGGCAGTATTTTGCCCAGCCCTGTCCTATGGGCTAGTTTTTCCCCAGTCTGGGGAGCACTCCACTCCAGTCACTGCAATTCACCGTGTTAAAACGAGAAGATGTTTACATTATCCTCTTTGTAAACAGATCTACAGTCTTCTGAAAACTTGCCATATCTGACTTTATCAGTTCCTAAAAGGCATGAGACATGATGTGAATTAGGACCATAAATACAGACATATGAAGAATTCTAATTTCTTTGTATCATATTATTCATTTACTATATAAAATACATGATTTCTAAACCATAACGATATCATAATACAGCCAGATTATGCTAGTGAAAATTCTGTGTGATTAATTCAGACAAATGGCAACCATTCCCGTTCCCTCTATGGTCTGCACAGACATTTAAAGACATGCCAGGGATGAACTAGAATGGTGCTCGGTCCTGTCATGAATGCTGGGGACTAGATTTAATGACCTTTCGAGGTCCCTTCCAAAGCTAGTGTTCTGTGATTCGGCTGGTAGGCAAATGAAAATAAATAATTGCTCAGGACGTTCATTTTCAGCAGCTCTGTTAAATTAGGCACGTTGCTCTTGCAATGGAGTGAAATACCTATCATCATGTTGTTCATTGTTGTGAGCTAAGTAACAGATGTTGAGTAAAGTACAATTATCCAAGGCTAAAAAAACACTAACTGTCCAGATTCTGACTGATACTTGGAAAGGGACATTGTGGACTCCCAGATTGGTGCACATAAAATCAGCATTAATATGTGCCTATATCTTAGCCAAAACCAATATCCTCACATAACTGATTCCTGCAAAGAGCAGACGGAATCTGTTCAAGGGGCATGCATAGCCATTGCCAGTTTAAGGTTATATGTCCCCTGATCAGTAGTAATGTAATCCAAGTCTCCTATCCTGTGGAAAAGCTTCCCTGCAACATTCTGGGGATGCTTTGCTTGCATAGATCCTGATTCAAAACCCATTGAAATCACTGGGAGCATGTCCATTTACTTCACTGGGCTTTTTATAATCCATTTCGTTTTTCTTCAAACTAATAATTCTAGTTTCCTTGAGTGAACTCCAGAAAGCCATAGAAGAAAACATTAGCGCTTGCCTTGTTAATTATGTGATCATCTAATCAAACCAGTGCAGAGCATGGCGATAAGGTCTGAACAACAATGGGCCCAAATCTGCCCTCATTTACACAAATAGAACTGATACCAGTGGGAGTTGCACCGATGCAAGAAAGGACAGCATTGGTGTCTTGGTCCTTTTTGCCTTTACCTGTGTTTTCTTCTTGTCACCAGTCTGGTTCAAAGATGCAAATTATCCTGTGTGGTAATAACAAAGCTTTTGGGAATTGCTTTTTCTAATCCAACAGAATTTCCAACTGGTACTTGTATCAAGGAAAGAGGTTAGTGCACACACATTCATTCTACGTGGATTGAGAGACAATTTTTCCCTGCTAAAATCTACCCTCAGATGCGAAGATCAATGTGTCAAGAAGATATAAATAGCATACTCTCTTTGCAGATTAGAGTTCAAATAAACTGAATTTACACAGCTCCATTTTACTAACATAAGCACAGTAAAAAGCATGGGATAAAGACAGACTGTAGCATCAGGGGGGCATTAAATAAAATTGATAGAAGCATCAAATTTTGCACTGTGGGCATATTTATCGGTGCCTTTTAAACTCCAGGGTGACACCAGCTAAAAACCAAGAAACCCTGAAAGTTCTATGTAGGATTTTAAACAGAAGAACTGAAGAGTACTGGGTTTGTGGCGTGCCCATGATACTGGGATCTCAATCCTTATTAGGGTCTTTGGGCATTACTGCAATAGAAACAATGGATTAAAATAACAGTAATGTTGCTCTACGTGTGTATTAGAGTGAGATATTTTCTGCTGCAATTCACCGAAGTTTGGCAGTGAAGTTAACTTTTCCAGTTATAGATTTCCACTGCAGAAGAGATATTAACCCAGTTACCTGAGACCTGATTCTGCTTGTATTTAAGTGAATTGAAAAACCTCTCACTACCTTCAGTGGAAGAAGCAGCAGACCTTGACTCCTCCATGGTAGGAGGTGAAACAACAATTGTGTGAGCTTACCTTATATAAAAGAGTAAAGGCCCCAGATAATTTAATCATGTATTTAACGGCTCATGTTTATGTTACTAGCTAATGTGTGATATATAAGTACACAATCAATATAAAGGTAGACCTAGTTTCGTTTGGTTCATCAGACCTTAGAATAACCCTTTCTCAGTAAGCAGTGCAAAATGTTTTTGGTTTCCTTAATATCCTGTTACAATGATTCAGCCAAATATAACCAGGAGAAGCAAAGAAAATTTCCAAAGTCCCAAGAGTTCACTGTCAGATATTAAAATTGACAGTTTTGTCATTGCAAATAAGTTATATAATTTAGGGTATAATGCAGAATCTCTTATTTGATCATAAAACATTATTAATTATTACATAATGAATGAGAGGAGAGGGGTATTGACAGATGTGGGGGAATTATCCTTGGTATACAAGAGTACTGAGATTTAAATCTTTATCTTTGTGTAGCTCTTTGTCTGTATACAGCCTTGTGTGTATATACTCAACTAGATCTATAACTGTTCACCTTCAACGGGTGTGGCACTTTGCGCTACGGATGTTAAAATGCACGTAATTAAGTAACCGTTAATTATGTTTACATGTGGGGTGAGGAGGCAGCAGCTCTCAGCTCCCTGCGTGTATCAGGAGCCTGCGTGTAACTGTGAATGTTAACTGATGTGCCCAGGCTCATTGGTTAACCGTGTACACTGTTACACTTTTACCTCTCTACTTTGCACCTATTTTATGGATCTGAACCCTTGAGTTAGCAGTGGTTTTGTTTGCAGTAACAAGCAGTGGTTCTCTGGTTTGCTAGGTTTGTAAGGAAAGCTGTGGGCCTGGTTTGTGGCCCTGAAAAACATCCTTATACTGTTCAATAAGGCCAAAATCTTGGCTCAGGCCTCAAGAGCCGGTGAAGCAGAGGTGAAGCCACTTCATAGCTATTGTCCTAGCTCCAGGGCTAGAGGAGCCTCCATAAAGCGTGTACACCCTCTGCGATGAGGACAATAATTGATGGATCCATGGGGCAGCTGATCCACTGGTTCCACTTCTAAGCCTCCTTGTGCCTCCCTCCCCCCCCCCCCCCAGCAAGGGTAAAACCCCCCAACCCCATTGGCACTCTGGAGAATCCTCCAATTCTCTCCTCTCTCCCACTTAACTGAACTGAGCTACTTTTAGTGGGACCTTTCTCAGCAGGAAAGGGAGCAGAAGGGTCCATTGAGGGCTAATCTCAATGGTTCTTTTAAGTCAATAAGAACTTTTCCCCATTACAAATTCTGCATCCACCAAGTGGGGCATTTGGGAAATTCAGGGATTTAAATCACCGCTTGACAAATGCTAACAACTTTTTTTTTTCTGTTCAAGAATTTGAGATTCCAATATGTTATTGCACTGATGCTTTTCACACATCACAATTGCTTAGAAAATGTTGCAGGGACAGATTTTCAAAAGTATGTGGGCATCTGAAGTGCCTATGCCCCATGGAGTTCCAAGGGGAAAATCCCACTAAACATGTATCTGCATCTTTAGGTACCTAACTATCTTTAAAGATACTGGCCTTTGGTATCCAAATATTGCAAAGGCCCATATTCCACTAAAGTTAGGAAAAAAGACCTAGAGTGTTTCATTCTGTTTTCAGTAAATGATCAGACAACATTGCTGTGAGAGTATCATAAAGGAAAGTAAATTCCAAAACAGCTTAGGAAATTCTTAGTGCACCCTTAAGCTTGTGTGTATGTATGTGCATGTACACACACACACACACACACATTTATTTTAATTGCAGCAAAGATGTGAGTGTACTAAGGGCCTGATCCAAACCCTATTGATATCAATCAGAGTCTTTCCATTGGTTTCAAGCAGGGCCGGCTCTAGGCACCAGCAAATCAAGCATGTGCTTGGGGCGGCACATTTCCAGGGGTGTCATTTCCAGGTAAGCAGCCGCCCCCGACAATGCCCAGCCCTGCCCCGCCCCGCCCATTTTAAAGGGCTACTACCCGCTGCACGGCGCTGGCACCATGTGCGCCCGGAGCCAGCTGGCCGCCCTCTGCCTCCTGCTGCTGCCTGGCTCCGCCGCCTACTTCGGGTCAGCCCTGTCCGCGGGGGGCTGGGACGGGTTCACAGGGGGATGGTCCTGGTGCAGAAAGCGCAGTCTCCCCTCTGGCCAGGGCCATGGCAGCTGCTATAGCATTACGCATTCTTTTAACATTACCAGTATCAGTGGCTTCTGGTAAGCTCAGTTTCTCAAAACTGAAATTACTAAAAAATTATTTGAGGTCCACCATGTCTCAAAATCGTTTGTCAGGACTCGCATTAATTTCAGTTGAAAGTACCACTGCAGAAAATTTAGATTTTACTGAATTATTAGAAGGCTATGCAAGTAAAAAACCAAAAAAATTCCGTTCATATAAATTCTTTTAATTTATGAGAAACTGGATGCACCGGAAGACACTAACGTTTTTCATTACAGTGTATAGTTGAATCCAAATTGTCTGTAATTGTGATTTTGTAAAAATTAAATGAGTACACTAGTAGGAAATTGTTATATTTCACTAACTACAAATTTTATGTTTTCATTTTTTTTTAATTTTAAACAGTCAAAAATGAACAAAACAAAAAAAAATTGCAAAGTGCAAACATGTGTAGAAGCCAACAAAAAAGGGAGGGGTGGCCAAAAAAATTTTTGCTTGGGGCAGCAAAAAACCTAGAGCCCGCCCTGATTTCAAGAACATCTATTTTGGGCCCAAAATGGAGGTGGGAGGGGAAGGCCCAGTGAACCCTTTCCCATCCTGGCACCCCTGCACAGGAACTAGACATACTCTTAATCCTTTTGCTCCTGGTGCACAAAAGCCCCAGGAATCTAGTGTCAACAGCAGCAATAGAAAACCTGTCGAGTGGAAGGAAAAAATGGGCTGGGGAATGGGAAGTGCGCAGTGGATGTTACTAAAGACTTGAGCAGAGGCTGCTGTTGTTCACGCTCTTCCAGAGCTCCTGGCGACGTTTTGCCCTAGGAGCTGCTGTGGGTGCACAGTCCCTTCTCATCTCTTCAGCCCCCCTAATAAGGCTAGTGGCTTAAAGCCATTATCTATCCCATAATATTCCTACCATAGATCTCCTGTACGTGCATAACCGGAGCTAGAATGAGAAAGAAACCAAGCAGTAATAGAAGCATACTGGGGTCAGTGGTGATAGGGATTTATACTGGTCTGATGAGAGCAGATTTTAGCCATCATGTGCAAAGTACATTATTTTATCAAAGGGTCATACTAATAAAAGCAGAGAATGATGATGATGATCTAAAGCATGTTATCTTGAACAAGAGAACTCAAACTGCTCTGTTTTGCAACACTTGCCCAGGAAAGTCTCACACTAAACTCAGCTGGAATCTTTGCAGGATCAGAGGAGCATTTCTCAAAGTCATTTCCATTTACTTTCCAGCAGTGCCAGTCAGGAGCTCCAGGTGTGATTCAGATTCATAAAAACTACCTACAGATCAGTCTCTCAGTTTTCTGGACCATATCAGGTCTTGTTGATCACATTTTGCAAACCCTGGAGTATCAGAGTGACTGTGTTCATCATTATTCCTTTAGATAACAGCTAGTGCATTGCATCCTTGCATATTTTAGCTGCCAGTGGTTACTATATCATGGTTCTCTGAAGCACTGTTCTGTTCTTCATTTCTCAAGTTCAGAAGTCAGACTAGCAAAGGGGTTCCGAATATGTGAGATCATTATTTAACAGCTGTTCAAGTCTTTGGAAAAAGCATAGAGCTAAAGAATCTCCACTTTGTTGTATAATAAACTTCATTTAGCAAGTACCTAGAATGGGTCTTGAAGAGCTAACCGTTCCTTTTTGATCAGTATGAGCAGAGTGAGTGATAATGTAACAGTAATTGTTTTTTAATTATGTAGGTTGTGGTTGTGGATCAGGCATTAATAGACTAGACAAATTCATCTTCTGCAATTTGGTGACAAAAGAATGATTTTGAGTCACTTGTGCACTCTATAGTTATCAAAGAACAACAGAATTTTCCTGCTTGAAGATTTGCTATCCAACTTTTCCCCTCTTTTCTTCATAGTTTGAGCTTGGCAAATACTACAAAACAAGTTTCAGATCAACTCCCAAATAGCTGTTTGGTTTATCTATGGTTGGTATCATGAAAAGAATACTGCAAGCAGGGTTTTGTTCACACACATTTGGGGATGGTTGTACTTCATGCACATGCAGAGACTGTCGTGTGAACAGGTATTAACATGAAATTGGGAGTATTTACTCTATTCTATTCCTAACAGAAGTGTTCACCTCTTTTATAAAACTTCAGTAATCCAATTAAGTGGCAGAAACAATATCATTTTATTTAGGCAGCCAATCACTCACCACAGATTATGAATACAAGAAGAAATAGTTAAGGACATAGTCAAACAAATACAGGTAGTTTGTGAACAACCCATTGGCTGAAATGCAATGAAAATTATGAAAAACCAAGAATTCGTAAACAGGGGGAAATGGTTTGCTCTGAATGACTGCACAGATTCATACAGAATGCACTGGAATGCTTATCTTACACTAATGCTCATTTAAGCAATCACTTTTTTTTCAGATTTGCTAACTCAAAACTATTTAACCTCCTGTGCAATACTTTGTACCTGTTACTACTTACACACATTCTTTAGTTTCCTGAGTTACTTGCAAGATCATCAGTTAAAATCCTAGTTGTCATAACAGCAGGAGAGGAAATAGCTGCTTCAACTGTGTTAAAATGACTTTTGGATAGTAGACCAGGGAGTGCAAAAGCAATACAGTCACACTCATTTATAACTGCAAAATTAGCATCAGTTGTTTCATTGTAACATTTATATACTAGGTTATGCTTTATACTCTGCCTTGAGACCAGACAGATGATATCTGGAATACTATTCTCATTTTAACTGACAGTCTTTTAAAAACCTATCTATTAGAGAACTCCTGCCATTTCATGGAAGTCTTTGAAAACCTTGCTACCTAGAGGCAATTCTGGTTATATAGCATATATATTTTCTGTATTTCTCTCTCCTGAATTTATGTTCCCAAAACTGTGTGAATGACAACAGGATAATTGCTTCTTGAGAGTTCATCTGCTCTTGCCACTTGTTTCTCCTCCTTCAGCCACTAAATCCTATTGATAAAAAACAAAAATATATTACAGCAAATGGGCTAAATCTTGCTTTCATTTACACCAGTACAGTCCCACTGGCGAGTAAGCTAAATTTTGACATGGTCTAAGCACATGCCATTCAGTTCATTTGCAGAATTTCACTTGCTTCCATTAAGTCACAACTGGACTTTGTGAGAGTGATGTGGGGTAACTGAAAACAAAATTTGGCCATTTTTTAAAAATATAGCGTCAAAACAGGTTATTTATCACAGCTTTCTGCCTGTGTCAGCTACTTAATGCTAACCAGATAGCGGCAATCTGTGACCATGTGCTGCAAGATTCTTTTGGAAAATATTCGATTGTACTCACCTGGCCCCCTGAAATTAGTGGCAAAATTCCCATTGATGTCAGTGGAGCCAGGATTTCACCCTAGAATTCTTCATAGCATGGGTATAAAACATTCCAGTTTTCCTTTCTCCAGAGATTTTTTTAAGAGACAGGCCATTCAGGACATCTTCATTTTGTGTACTGTGACATTCCCCTCTGACACACTAAGATTAATTTGTTTTTAATTAACCTATTTTCAAAAATCTTCTAACTAGATTTTTATATGGATCCATCTTCATAGTACTGTATCAGCGTGCCTGTAACTTATGGCATCAGGCTTTGTTTGAAACCCATTTGGTGAAGAGGAAAATTGCCTGCATGAGCATATAAGTGAAAGCATCCAGGGCTACAGGGGACTTCTAATTCTCTCTCTCTCTAGACTACTAGATGAATACATTTAAAAAATATTTCTGCAGCTCTAATGTATGAGGGTTAAGATTACTGATGCTGAGCAGTGACAGATGGCTTCTGTTGTATAGGAATAAATATATCAATACATAAACAAGTATATAAATAAATAAATGAGTATATCATTGGGTTAAAATCAGCCATAAGGATTTGTGCTTGTTCAGCCCACATCTGTATTTGGTCCATTATCTGCTTTCTATGAAGACGCATAAGAACAAAATACTGATAATAGACAATGATTTGGGCTCTTTTAAAAATGATCTGTGCAGTCAGCAATCTCTATGGGTATGTCTTCACTACGGGGGTTTTCCGGTATCCCGGAAAAACTCCACTGCGTCCAGGGAACACTTTTGCTTTCCCGCTTTTTTTGCAGAAGTGCAAACACGCTCTTTCAGAAGCCCTGTCTTCCTCATTCTATGAGGAAGAAGGGATCTTCTGAAAGAGAGGGATTTTCCGAAATTTGGTCCAGTGTAGACAAGCCAAATTTTGGAAAAGCCTCCTCCAAAAAAAAAAAAAAAATCACAAAAAGCTGTAGTGTAGACCTAGCCTTTATGAGAGGTGCATCCTAAGTGATGTCTAAAATACTTTGCCCTTATAACTTAGCTGGGAGATACACATAGTCTCTGTTATTCAATTGATATGAAACTAGTGCTTATTGATCTGATTTGCCCAACACAAGGTATGGCATTCTCGCTGAATGACAGAGAAGAAAAGAGAGTGTGAAGACTGAAATGTGAGGCCAGATCTGTTGTGTGGCATTGGAGGCGTTCTCCCTAGCTCTCCTTCTCCATGTCTAAGTAAATATTCTGCATGGGAAAGGTGGTGCATAAAACAGTGATGGAAACTGATACTTGTTTATTCAGAGAGAGTGAAACTCACTTTAGTTGTGCAGGTGCAAGGCTTCCAAACCCTTTAACCCCTGTAAAGAAATGCCCATGGGTGGTGCCTACTAAGTAGCTACACATGCCCCAAGCATGCTGTGGGATTGGTCTCCATTCCAGTCCTGTGGAGCTGAGCATAGAAGGCCATGTTTGAGGCAGGTGAAAGGTCCTTTCCTTTCCAGGAGTGGGCCAAAGGAAAAGGGCCATGGATCTGCCTTTATATAGATTTAGTGTCCCCCGTAAAAAATGCAACTGATACAAAGGCATTGCAATGCAAAGTATTTAATGAAAATAACAGCGTGCACTGGAATGATTACTGCATCGTGTAAGAAAGTAACACTGGAAAGGAACATTGAAGTAAACGGAATAAGTTTAGTGCCGGATATTTACACTTTGTAAAGGTAAAAATATCTGGCCATCAATCAAGTAAATCTAATGATAAACATGCATTTTTTTTTGCATTCATAAGATGCAAAGGACCAGGCGTGGAGATGGAAAGGCCATTAGAGGCAGGAGGAGGAAGTTAGTGACAGATGAGCCGATGTTACTCAATGAACACTTCGCATCAGTAATTTTAAAAGAAGCTGAAGGTCACATTTCCTGATTCATTATTTTTCTGGAGAAGGGGATGTGTGTGACATGTTAAATGTCTTTATTATTGTTCATGGAAGAGAAGTCATTGACACCTGGCAACAAGCCCAGTTGGTATGTGGGTTTGTATATTACTTTAAATAAATATCCCTTCCTTTGAACTTGAGAATCTGTATCTCAGACAGATAGGAAGGATGGTCCAGTGGTTAAGGCACTAACCCAGACATACCTGGGTTCAAATCCCTTCTCTGTCACAGGATTCCTGTGTGATATTGAGCAAGTTACTTAAGGTCTCAGTTCCCCAATGACTAAACTAGAGATAGCAGTATTTCCCTACATCACAAGGATGTTGCGAGGATAAATACATTAAAAAGACTGTAAGGCTGTGTCTAGACTGGCAAGTTTTTCCGGAAAATCAGCCGCTTTTGCGGAAAAACTTGCCAGCTGTCTACACTGGCCGCTTGAATTTCCGCAAGAACACTGACGATCTAATGTATGATCGTCAGTGTTCTTGCGCAAATACTATGACGCTCCCATTCGGACAAAAGTCCTTTTTGTGCAAAGCTTTTGTGCAAAAGGGCCAGTGTAGACAGCTGAGATTTGTTTTGCGCAAAAAAGCCCCAGTCACGAAAATGGCGATCGGGGCTTTTTTGCGCAAAAGAGCGTCTAGATTGGCACGGACGCTTTTCCACAAAACGTGCTTTTGCGGAAAAGCGTCCGTGCCAATCTAGACACTCTTTTCCGCAAATGCTTTTAACGGAAAAGTTTTCTGTTAAAAGCATTTGCGGAAAATCATGCCAGTCTAGACGTAGCCCATATGTTATGGAAGCGGGGATCATACTGATTACCAACTGATATCTAAATAAAAGATGTTGACACAATGTCCTTTCTGGTTGAAATGGCAAGAAACTGTTTTTTCTTTGTGATCCTGTATAATATCTGTTTTGTGGGCATTGATCCTTTGGCGAAGTGTCTGAGACGTTTGTCCAATGTACATAGCAGACGGACACTTTCGGCACATGATAGCATAAATTATATTTCTGGATGCGCAGGAATATGTGTTCTTGATCTTATAACTCACTTGGTTAGGTCCAATAATGGTATCAGCAGAGTGAATATGTGGACAAAGCTGGCAACGGGGTTTGTTGCAAGGGAAGGTACCAGGGTTTTTATTAGTGTGGTATGTCCTGTGGTTGTTGGTAAGAATCATCTAGAGGTTAGGTGGTTGTCTATAGGAGACTATGGGTCTGTCTCCCAGAGCCTCTTGGAGTTTAGTATCCTGTTCCAGTATAGGCTGTAGTTTATTGATAATGTGTTGGACAGGTTTAAGTTGGGGTTGTAGGTGATGACAAGTGGTGTTCTATTGTTGGTTTTCTTGGGTCAGAACACCACTTGTCATCACCTACAACCCCCAACTTAAACCTGTCCAACACATTATCAATAAACTACAGCCTATACTGGAACAGGATACTAAACTCCAAGATTACCTGCATCCTGCTTCAAAGGCCTTTTAAGACTACACTTGAAAGAGAATCCTCTGAACTATCATTCATGCTTAAATTCGACACTTTACACCTAGGTTTGAATAAAGACTCTAATTATCTCACCCATTACAAAGATAGCTTCCCCAATTATCACCTCTAATATCATTAGCTCACAGACATTTACGTCCCCCCCCCCCATCCCCCTTCTGTTCTGAAATTTGATTTGTCCTTTTCATGTGTGTTCATTTTTTTAATTGTATCCTTTGGTATATATGGTTGTGACAATTTTCTTCCACTATTTGATCTGAGGAAGTGGGTCTGGCCCACGAAAGCTCATCACCTAATAAACCATCTTGTTAGTCTTTAAAGTGCTACATAGTCCTGTTTCTTGTTTCAGCTACACCAGACTAACACGGCTACATTTCTATCACAAGGCTAGAATAGAATAACATAGAAAAAAGCAGCAAAGAGACCAAGTGGGACAAATTCAGAGAAAAACCATCTGCAGTATGTTTAGCAGCAGTGAAATAGATTGTGGGGCACAGAGTATGAGTCCAGTTCAGTTCTCAGTTATGACTAGCAGTGGTTAACCAATCCCAGTGCAGTAAGTGGAGTTGTACCTATGTTACTGATTCACTGTCTGTTTTGAGGATTCAAGAATAAAGCTACAAAAAATTCATAAAAAATACACCAGCACTGTGCTGGCTGAGCAGGGAGCTCAGTTACTCTGAAGCAGCGTTTCCCAAACTATGGGCCACGGCCTGGTACCGGCCGCTGGAAAAAAATACCAGGCATCAGTGTGGCTGCCGGGAGGGGAGCAGAGCGGGGAGGGCTGGGAGGAGGGGGGGAGAGAACTGGCCGCCGGGAAGCAGGGTTGGGGGCAGGAGGGCTATCCTGCAGAGATCAGAGCAGGCGGGCGGGCGAGCGGCAAAGCAGGGTTAGGGGTAGCAGGGCTGTCCGGCGGAGATCCGGGCAGGCGGGCGGGCAGGTGGTGAAAGCAGGGTTAGGGGTAGCAGGGCTGTCCGGCGGAGATCCGGGTAGGTGGGTGGCTGGCCGGCCAAAGCAGGGTTAGGGGCAGCGGGGCTGTCTGGTGGAGATCGGGGAGGCGGGCAGCGGAACCAGGGCTGAACAGGAGAGATAGGGAGGAGGAGGACTGGAGAACCACCCTCCTGAAGCAGGGCTGGATGGGGGCAGCGGGCTGGCCAGGGGACCGGGTGGGGGGAGATTGGGAGGAGGAGGTCAGGAGAACCAGCTGCCGGAAGCAGGGCTGGATGGGGGCAGCGGGGCTGGTGGGGGGGGTCGTTGGGGGAGCGGGGCTGACCGGGGGAGATTGGTGGGGGGCGGGAGAAAACCGGCCGCCAGAAGCAGGGCTGGACTGGGGAGATTGGGAGGAGAAGGGGGGGAGCGGGACTGACCCAGGCACATGAGTGAGTCCGGCCCCGGGGACTCCATTTTGCGCCCTCCCCCCCACATACCCTCCCTCCAGTAGTTGTGAACCGCCTGGCTGGTAGACACACTCACACAGCCTGAGCACATCTACCAGCCAGGCAGTTCGCAGCTAAGGACTGATACACCTAATAATAATAAAACTTACCTAATTAGAAAATACCGGACATTTTATATGTCCGGTATTTTCTCAATTTGTTTCCCGGACAGAAGCCTCAAATACCGGACTGTCCGGTACAAAACGAGACACCTGGCAACCCTACCCCTCCTTGCACCCTCCCTCCTAGCCAGATACCCTACCCCCCAATCTGCTCCTGCTCCCGCCTCCTGGAGTGTCCATGTGGCGCCGGGTCCCCCAAGCCCTGGCCTAGGCTGGGCAGAGGATGCAGCCAGGTGAAACACTGAACATTTATTCATTTTTAATTCTTTTTTTATATGCATTTATATTTTTGGGCTGCAAAAAACAGTACTGAAAAAAAACGGGTTCCAACTAAAGTAAAAAGTTTGGGAAACCCTGATCTAGCCAGCTTTCTATCCATCTTACAGTCCATTTATCCAATCCATATTCCCTTAACTTGCTGGCAAGAATATTGTGGGTAACTGTATCAAAAGCTTTGCTAACACTAGCACTGAGGGCTTTGGGAGGACCAGAAACAACTTAGTTGAATATTCATCATTTGCTTAATGAATATGCAAATATGCAAATGACTGTTACCAGTCCTCCAAAAGCTCATGAATGGATTTACTGGTCCCCGTGTCAAAAAGTTTGGGAACCCTTGCTCTGAAGCATCAGAGCTTCATCCCGTCTAGAGGCAAGACATTGGGTGGAGTGGACTAGTGCTTGGAGATGGTACATAGAATCCTCTCTAGATTTCTGGCTAGTGCAGGTTACAGGCTTACGGTCCAACTGATTGCCAGAGCAGAAACCTTTGAGTTAAGTTTTGCCTTCCTCTGTAGCATGGGGTGCAGTTCGCCTGTTGGAATCATCTGGGTACGCATCTCACATTAGTTCCCTACCATTGCTGGGGCCTCAGGCATTGATGGCACCTTGGTCTCTCCTGGTCTCTGCCTATGGCACACAATTTAGTTTCCTGAGAACTGAAATGTTTGGATCTAACTAAAGTTTTGAGGCTCAATGTAGTGTGTATAGGTGAACTTTACCAGCTTGGGATATAGAGGAGGTCACATTAGAAGATGATCCGATGGTCTCTTCTGTCCTTTAACTTTATGAAAAAGAAAAAGGGACCACAAATGGAATCATAGAATACTAGAACTGAAAGAGGCCTCGAGAGGTCATCAGATCCAGTCCCTGCCCTCACAGCAGGACCAAGCACCATCTAGATCATCCCTGATAGATGTCTATCCAACCTGCTCTTAAATATCTCCAGCGATGGAGATTCCACAAGCTCCCTTGGCAATTTATTCCAGTATTTAATCACCCCGATAGGAAGTTTTTCCTAATGTCCAACCTAAACCTCCCTTGCTGCAATTTAAGCCCATTGCTTCTTGTCCTATCATCAGAGGCCAAGGAGAACAATTTTTCTCCTCCCTCCTTGTAACAACCCTTTAGATACTTGAAAACTGCTGTCATGTCCCTCTCAGACTTCTCTTTTCTAAACTAAACAAGCCCATTTCTTTCAGTCTTCCCTTATAAATCATGTCCTCTAGACCTTTAATCATTTCTGTTGCTCCTCTTTAGGCCTTCTCCAATTTCTCCACATCTTTCTTGAAATGTGGTGCCCAGAACTGGACACAATACACCAACTAAGGATATTAAGTATCGGGTAATTGTCTAATCAAATAGTCAATGCATTTTTGCATTGACTATTCGATTAGTTGACAGGGCACCATCACCTGTGAAGTGTAGCAACAGCCCTAGGGCTGTTGCTACACTTCAAAGGCGAAAGTGTCAAAGCCCAAGGTCAGCTGGGGACTCTCCTGCTGACCCCAGGCTCTGTGAGACACTGCTGCTTTGAAACGCCGCCACAGCTGATCCCAGGCTCCACGCGGCATTTCAAAGCAGCAGCACCACAGAGCCTGGGGTCAGCTGGGGACCCCCCAGCTGATCCCAGGCTCCAAGTGGTGCTACAGTTTTGAAATGCTGGAAGGAGCCTGACGCCGGGCTCCCCGCGGTATTCAAAGTGGCAGCGCTACATGGAGCAGCTGACCCCAGGCTCGGTGCGGTGCTGCTGCTTTGAAGTTCCCCCCCCTTCTCTCCTCCCCTTGCTGCCTCTATCTGATAGAGGCAGCAAGTGGGGGGGAAGTGACTAGTCGACTATCCAATAAGTATTTGCTAGTCCTTCACGTCCCTAACGTGACTAGTCCTTCACATCCCTAACTCCAACTGAGGCCTAATCAGTGCAGAGTAAAGTGGAAAATTACTTCTTGTGTGTTGCTCACAGCACCCCTGTTAATGCATCTCAGAATCATGTTTGCTTTTTTGGAACAGTGTCACAGTGTTGACTCATATTTAGCTTGTGGTCCACTATGACCCACAGATCTCTTTCTGCAGTACTCCTTCCTAGACAGTCGCTTCCCATTCTGTATGTGTGAAACTGATTGTTCCTTCCTAAGTGGAGTACTTTGCATTTGTCCTTATTAAACTTCTTCCTATTTACCTCAGACCATTTCTCCTGTTTGTCCAGATCATTTTAAATTATGACCCTATCCTCCAAAGCACTTGCAACCGCTCCCAGCTTGGTATTATCTGCAAACTTAATAAGTGTACTCTCTATGCCAATATCTAAATAACATGACATGCTCAGTTTGATTACCTTGTTACATTCAACCATTATTCTGTCACAGAGAGACACTGCACCAAATGAATTGGTACTGCAGAAATGAGCAAGCATATCTTCTTGTGTTTTGAAGGTCTGCATTTTAGGAAAGATTATCCATATGTGGCAGGTCATTTTTAATCTGTGGTTCATGTTTAATATGGAATGTTAAGAATGAAATTTTACATATTTTTTAAAAGCTACACTGGAGTTATCTAATTAGACTGAGCTGATTTCAGGTTAACCCCTCCAGCCAAGACTAGCATACAAAAGTATAATAGGAAAGAGTAAAAGGCAGACAAGCCTTTGGTATCTGAGTAATAGGAAGCAAACTATAGTGTGGATACACTTTTAAAGGGACTTGTCAAATTGTAAAGCTTTGGAAGAAAAAAACAAACACTCTATCCAAACCAGTGAATTCAATCCTGCATGGTTCTGGGACACAGGAAATGGATGTGACATTAGAGGCAGTCGGGGACTCGCTGTGTGGGGGAGGTGGTGTCTGGTAGGATGGTGAGACAGGCACATCAGAGAAACCTGAAAGTATGACTAAGCTGAGAATCATGTCAGGAGAAGGGGAACACAAGAGATCTGATACCAAAGACATCTCTAATAGACTCTGCTGAGGGGAGAAAGAGGCACCTTTGATGTTCAAGATATTTTTTATTTGCCATGAACTAAATCCATGATGAATCTTCTGGATGAGCTTTTATGACCATCATGGGCCTATATGATACTTTGCACTGAACTGGGGACCAAAACAGCCATAATGCTGATGTAACTCGCTATTCTCACATGGCACACAGGCCTCCATAGCAGGAGCAGGGCTAAAGAAAAGATGTGGCAGGTAGTCTCTGTACTCCAGTGATTCCCTGGTTGCTGACATGACATTGTGCTGCTCTAACTTACACTAGGACTGGGTGAGGACCCAGCCAGTCACATTGGGGGGCATAAAGAGGACAAAACCACTTTCTCCATCACCTCCTGAACAGTGCCAGGAACAGTCTTGATACAGTCCATGCCAGGACCCATGGTTATTTGTTTTAAATGGATCTTGTCTCTTGATTTTTTATTAGACCCCTTAAGTCTTAGAGAGGTACATGTAAATTCTTTACCTATTCCCCTGGAGATATGCAACCTCTGTCCTCTCCGAAGAGGTAACGAAGGGAAGCATAGATGCCGACTTCCCCTCCAATGTTCGATCCACCACCTCTACCTGGGCCCTTTCCCCCATTCCACTCTTTCGACAATGCCCTGCCCGGGCCTACCTCATTCCACCTCTTCCCCCAGACCTACCTCTTCCTCCCAGTGCATCCCATCTCCACTCCCCTCCCTCCCTCCCAGAGCTTCCTGAACACCGCAGATTAGCTGTTTGTGGGGCTCTGTAAGAGCTGGGAGGGCAGGGGAGAATTTGGTCAGTAGGGCAGGTGAGTGGAGGACGGGGGCAAAAAGGGAGAGCTTGGCTACCAGGGGGTGCTCCAAATTTTTCCCTGTGGGTGCTCCAGCCCCGGAGCACCCCTGAAGTCCGGGAAGGTATCTGGATTGTACCCAACTCCTCAAGAATCTTATTCAAAAGATGGAAGGAGTCCTTTCCCCTCAAGTTGTACTCTGTGCAGGGCTGTAGTCCGACAGACACCTAGGAACACTTACGGACCACTGTCAAGCCCTGAGTTTAAGGAGCAAAAGATACCACCCACACACAGTGTATCTTAGGGGTGGGAGAATAATGTGAGATTGTACAGAATCATGTGAACTCTTGAGATGAACTGAACAGACTAATAAAAGGTACTGTTACCACATGCCCTCTCTGCACACCCCCTTATATCACGGCGCAGTGCAGAAGCCTCCACCACCTGCCAGCTTGAGGCAACTTGTCCTCCAGCTAGGTCCTATAAAAATCCTACCCCTTCCAATGTACTCAGAGTCCAAAATGAACACAAACAAGCAGACTCTTCCACTATTCCTGGGCAGCATCCTCAGCAAACTCATCGCTTCTCCCAAGCTCTGCAGTGTAGCAGGAAACAAACACTTCAGCCCCTCCAGGGCCTTTGCAGTACTCCCATGCGAGGCCTACCCTCCCTCAGGAGGAACCAGTAGACAGCTGTCCTCCTCAGTTCCTGGCTCTCAGCCAGCCTTCCCTCCTGCAATCACAGCCAAGGATCCACTTTCCCTCTCAGCCAGGCATCAACTCAGCTGGGACTGTTACATGGTGGGACTGACAGACCCCTAGCAGCCCATTAATCCTTTTCTGACACAGGTGGGGTTTGCACACCCTGTTGCAGGTGCCTAATTCTGCCCTCAGCTATGCCCCCAACGAATTCAGTGAGGTTGCACAGATGTAATTAGGAGACAATCTGTCCCAACATGTTGGAGACAGTAGCTAAATAAAAAATGGAATGGACTGTACTTGAGAAGCTTTCAGGTAATAAAAGCAGAATTCCTGTTCACTGAATGTTGAAATATACAACATGCTACTAGCATTAAGGCGCCATTAAACCCAATCATTTTAAGAGAAAGCTGTATAGTTTTGGAAAAAGGAACAAAGGGACCTGCTGCTAGCTAGGTATTTGTTAATTTTTTATGTGAAAATAATTGTGCTTATGAAAGCGATTGAATTAGCAGCACTGACAGGAACTCAGACATGGTAAAAGCTTCCTGACACGGACACAGGACTGCCCATGCAGCGCAGCCCTGACTGTTAGCAGCGCCATTATTGAAGCTCTGGGCCTCTCTCTCAAGCAGAGACTGCCTGGTATGCTGAGCGAATCCAAACTAAGACGGGCTTCTGTGGAGTGGACAAACATCCATTATAAGAAGCTGAGATGAGACCACTTTATTCATTTGCATTGGTGACCTCATTAAGGATTTGATCCCGGGCTCCAGAGGAAAAAGAGCCAATACAGCCTAATTAACTACCATGCTTCCAAAATATTGCAAGGTAAGTTTTGCAACCAGAGGATGCTAGAAGCCGTTACTATTTCGTGACTGAGAAACTAAGAGTGAAAGGAAAGCAGAAACAGCCTGATTCTTAACTGTCAAATCCCTGCAGTCTGTGGAAGTGTGTCAGAGCAGTGGAATCCACATATTTCCACTGCTTTGGGAGAAGAGGAGCATTCCCAGGTACTGAGAGTCTAAACAGGGTGATCAGGCTTTTATTGTTCCTAAGAAAACAGCAGCTCTCTCCGGAGCAACCAGACTCTGGGAGCAGAACTGGGGAGTACAAAATAGCATGACTACTGATTTGAGTATGCAGATCTACTGTCAAACCTCACCGTGGAAGGCGTCAGGGGGGATCATCTCATGGCTTCAGCCCAAGACCTGGGAATAATCTGAACCTCTTTGGAAAGCCCCTACTCAGGCTTTTTGCCTGAGTCAAAATTTGGCCCTATGAAGTGTTTCATACAGACAGTACTATCACAAAAAGGTATACTGGAGGGAAATGGGGGGGAAAGAACCTGAAGGAGGATATTCTGTATAACAGTTTCACAGCCATGAATGTATTAGTGTATTCTGAACATACCAAAGAGCAACCACAGGGCAATATTTCAGAATAATCTTGTAAACACCATACATTTAGGGCCAGACTGTAATACTCTGCTTAATATGAAATATTTCCATACTATAAAAATAGCCCTAAAAATAGCAGTGAAATGAATTTAATGGGACTGCACAGGATCTAAGGGTATGTCTACACTAGGTCGTTAGTTCGAGCTAGGTAGGCAAATGAGGGCAACCGGAGTTGCAAATGAAGCCTGGGATTTAAATATCCCAGGCTTTATTTGCATGTTCCCGGGCGCCGCCATTTTTTAATCCCCCTTAGTCCGAACTAACTGCCCGCGGCTAGACGCGGCAGTTAAATGTTAATTCGAACTAACTCCTTAGTTCGAATTAACTGTTAAAGCTCATTCCACGAGGAGTAACAGTTAATTCGAACTAAGGAATTAGTTCGAATTAACATTTAACTGCCGCTTCTAGCCGCGGCAGTTAGTTCGGACTAAGGGGGATTTAAAAATGGCAGCGCCCGGGAACATGCAAATGAAGCCCGGGATATTTAAATCCTGGGCTTCATTTGCAACTCCGGTTGCCCTCATTTGCCTACCTAGCTTGAACTAACGAGCTAGTGTAGACATACCCTAAGGTACTATTCAACATAAGGGTATCAGAAACTAGACCTCAGTCACAGTTTCCTATTTACTCCCTGTTGGCATCTCTCAGCAGGAGACTCACATTTCATTTAAAACTTTTGCTTGTTACAGATATTACTTAAGTATTTTAATCTGAGGGAAATGCAGTTTTGTTTTCACACCATTCACCCTGACTATGGGCATTTCTCTCTGGCTGAGTGGCTTGGCACGTATTATAGTGAAAGAATTATTGGTCTCTGATTATTAGAAGGGTAGAGCTTTGCACAATGCATCTTTCTTTAGCGATTATCTCCTTGTAAATTTCATCTAGCCAGTATTTGTTATTCATTTAACAATTTCAATTACTTAAAGTTATTTCCATGTTTTGCTTTTTATTTAAAGTTATTGCTTTGCCCTGAGCAAGGCATTTTGTGTGATGAACATCTGTACAATTGTTCCAAAATGAAAGATTTTTAAAAGTATAAAAGGACACAAAAATTACATCCTAATCAAATTTAACAATACTTTAAGGAACACGAGGGAACAATACAGTTGCCTTGGAACAGAAGATCTGAGGATCCATGGAAAATGAAGTGAACCATCCAAAAATTGTAACTAGTTCAACTCTTCAAATGTGTATGATTGACTACAGACAAAACAGATAGGAATCCAATCCTGCTGCCATTCAAGCAATGGCAAAATTTCTGTTGGGATTGGGACCTGCAAAATACGAATCCAGCAAGTTTATTTAAATTTGAAGCATGTGATTTGTGATAAAAACGCTGATTACCTTTGATGTTTGAGTAACATGTTAATTGTTTATAACAATAACGTCTCAGAGTCACAGATTCATTGATTTTAAGGGACCATGTAGTCTGATCTCCAGTTTAACGTGGCCACAGAATTTCACCCACTCATTCTGGCATCTAGGCCATCCCTTGGCTGAGCCAGAGCATATTTCTTAAAAAGGCATCTAGCCTTCATTTAAATAATTCAAAGGCTGGAGAATCTACCACATCCCTTGCTAAGTTGTTCCAGTGGTTGATTCTTAGCATGGTAAAAATATTTCTAGACTGAATTTATTTTGTTTTAGCTTCCTGCCATTTAAAAATGATAATAAAGCCTAATTTATTATATTGCAAATTAAGGGTTACTCACCTATGTAGGGCTACACATATGCCAAAACATTTTCAGGATTAGCTCTGTAATAATAAGATGCTTCATTCCCATAAACCTCTGGCTCATAACACAATACAGGATAATCATTTATTAGGAATTTACAAGAGATTACTAGAAACTGCTTTTAAAATTTTTTTTAGAAATGTCTCAATTTTGTCTACTAATATTTAATTATCCAATCTATTTGATGCATCTTTTCTGTGTATACCTTATCGTACAGTAATGCATTAAAAAGAGCAATTTCCTTTAATCATTGATAAAGTGTTGTTATGAAAGTATTTTAAAATTATTATTATATACAGGCCCTAAATGCCTCCCTAATTCAGAGCCGCAGTGCAACATAAGGCAGTTCAGGGCAGGGACACACCCTCTCCTGCCCACCAAACTCTCTTCTCATTTTACTTATAATAGAAGAGATGAGGGGATTGAGTTGGTGATAACGACACGTCCAGCAGCTGTATGCCAGCAGAGTTCTCCTGTCATTCACATGCAAAGCAGCTTTCATGGACTGTAGAATTCCCTCATAATGTTCTTATGTGAAATCCTCGCCCACAGAAGTCAACGGTAAAATGTCCATTGACTTCAATGAGGCCAGGATATTTTCCCTAGCCTTTTGCATCTTAACCATCACTTCTATCCCAGAAGATTCATTCATGTTATCCAGAGCAACTGTATCTTCATTTTCATTTCTGTTAGCATGCAAGGAAGTAAATATAATTTTTTCAAAGTTTCCAGTTGGATTCATTGCACCAGTTTGTGTCCCAAACTACATAGGGGCAACACCTATTCACTTAAATATTAGTATTACATTTTTAGTTTTGCTGTAGCCACATTGGTCTCAGGAGATGAGAGACAAGGTAGGTTAAATGATGTCTTTTATTGAACCAAATTTTGTTGGTGAAAGAGACAAACTATCAAATTATATAGAAAGTGACCTGAACAAGAGTTCTGTGTAGCTCAAAAGCCTGTGTCTCAGACCAACAGTATTAAACTGTATTATATTAATATCTCTCTCCCCTCTACATACTGACTTCAGTATGGGAGTCATTCCTTGAAGGTTCATCATGTAGCTTGAAGGTACATGACAGAACACTGTAAAGTTATAGAGTGCATAGATAGAGACAATAGCATAGAGTGACCTTGTATGTGAAGTAGGTTATAGTGGGTAAAAAAAAAAATCCAGACCCTGGAACAGTTAGATAATCTGAAGTTCTAGAAATTAATAGGTCTTCGGCATTTTGTTTTATATTAAGTCTGTGATATGTGCCTTCTCTTACACAGATTGTAGGATAACATGAAGTCAGGCAAAGGTACATGTGCCAGTTATGTATGCATTGTTTTAATAATGGATTCAAATTGGAGTGATGTTTTCACTGTCCCCTGATGATAAAACAAAGGCAACAAAGCTCTCTGTAGGGACTTAGGTAGCTGAATCAACTTGTTTATGAAGAAAAGCCTATTTGTTTTATTTAAAGCAGTCTCAGTAGATTTGAGGAAGTGCTATGAATCTCTACCTGTCTGCTGTCGGATTCACTTTCTGTTAGAATAGATGCTTACCTTGAATTCATACCATGTTTTTCCGTTATTTTCTCTTTCCTTGTGAAGAGAAGCACTCTCATCCTGTTTATCCTAGTCCCATGGTAGAGGTTGATACATACAGTACACCAACAATATTATGTTTCTGCACCTTTCCTGTGCTCTGCTTGAAGTTGTACTTACACATAAAAATAAACCTTTATCAAAACATGCCTTTCTATGGTATGTTCAGAAAACACATCCAGCTATCTTCAACAGGGAACATGAATGCTGGGGTCAATCATCATCTAAGTCAGGGGTTCTCAAACTTCATTGCACTGTGACCCCCCTTCTGACAACAAAAATTACTACATGGCCACAGGAGGGGGGATCAAAGCCTGCATCTGCTAGAGTCTCACTGGTTGGGGGAGAGGTAAAGCCTGAATCTCACCACTCCAGCTGGGAAATAGGTCAAAGCCCAATGCTCAAGGGCTTCAGCCCCAGCCAGAGAGCCTCTACCCTGAGCCCCACCCCCAAGTCTAAGCCAGCCCCGATGACCCTATTTTGGAATCCCGATTCACAGTTTGAGAACCACTATTCTAAGGGATTGGCATAGAAAATTTGGTCAATTGTGATGGGTGTTAGGATGTCACAATTAGCAGGTTTAAAAGCCATTGAGGTTCTTGCAGTACGCAGGCCAAAAAGTGCACCGTTTCTTCTACACGTATAGAATCACCATTCACACAATACAGTAGTTCTTGTAATAGCGTTAAAACAGGCTGGCTGGTCCATGAGACCTGCCTCGCTTTTATAGAGAGGGCACTCTGTACATTCATAGCTAAGTGTGATCTCCAGGACAGAAGGAAGGATTCTCCTATGGTGCCTGCATCTGGAGTCATGTGAATTAGGAACTACGTCTTCCAGACAATAGAATGCGGCTTTGGGTTGGGCCTCTTTTCTAAATAAAGTCCTTTTTATTTATTAAGTCGAACTTAAAATGGAGACAGAACTGGCAGATTAGCAGACAGAGACCTAATTTCTTAGTGGAAAGGCTTCACTATCAGAATATGCTAATTAGATAATCTAGAAATGCCACCACTTTGTGACTGGAAAGAGTGGACATGTCCCTGGTTGTTATCACGAACTGTTCATGCCCCACTCAGGAGAACTCCACAGTGTTTGTTTCTGATATATTTGTCTACTAACAGTGGGATGGTGCTAAGGTATTGAAACTCTTATTTCTCTTAAACTCTGTAAGGGTACGTCTACACTAGCCCCCTAGTTCGAACTAAGGAGGCTAATGAGGGCGACGGAAATTGCAAATGAAGCGTGGGATTTAAATATCCCGTGCTTCATTAGCATGTTCCCGGGTGGTTGCCATTTTGGAAACTGACTAGCCCGGAATAACTGCCCGTGTCTACACGCGGCAGAGAAGCGCAATTCCGAGATAAACCCCTTAGTTCGATTCCAAGATAAACCCCTTAGTTCCAGTCCATGGAATGAGGTTTAACTGTTAATTCGAACTAAGGGGTTTATCTCGGAATCACACTTCTCTGCCACGTGTAGACGCGGGCAGTTATTCCAGGCTAGTCAGTTTCCAAAATGGCAACCGCACAGGAACATGCTAATGAAGCGCGGGATATTTAAATCCCGTGCTTCATTTGCAATTTCGTTTGCCCTCATTAGCCTCCCTAGTTCGAACTAGGGGGCTAGTGTAGACGTACCCTAAGATTTTTCTTAAATAGAATAAACCAGGACATGCAGCTCCCCCCACCTGGAACCTATGTAGATTCCTCGTATCTCATTCATCTTCTGTGGCCCAGCCTGATCTACTCCTGTGCCAAGGTCAGTGGAACTTAGGATTCACTTCCCCCTTTGCCTAAGCAATATTATGGCGTAGATCAGGAACTGGTTTAAGGACTGATACCTTGTGACTGTAATGGAGTTTTCTCCCACTGGAAAGATTGTACATCCAGCTTCTCAGCAAGACACAACACTTGCTTTTTGTCTTGGAAGGGCCCAAGATACTGGACTTCACATTCATAACCATTTTAAGCCATTTTTAGAGGTATTCCTCATTTATTTGTTTAAATTTTCACTCCCTCTGAGCTCACAGTTGGATTCAGCTTATAGTTTACAGATCATAAAATAAAAGAAATCATCTTCAATAATTATTTTTAAAACTGACTAAAACATTCTTAAAACTGGATTTCTTTCATGTACATGTCATATACAGAACACAAGATAGTGAAATTTAAAGGTTTCATTAGCACTTGCTTAGAATGACAGGCGTAACTTACTTGTGACTTCTCCATTCATGCATAATGTAGCTGTTCCAAACTTAGAAGGAGACAGTAGAAAGGTTTTATCAGCATATCATGTATGTATAGACACTGCCAGATCATACTAATTGGACTATAGGTCATTGTTTTTTAGCACAGTTCAGTACACACAACACATAAGAATCTTTGAAAATAAGTTATAAATACTTCAGTTAATCAAACTGTAACTTAATCAGAATGCAATTTCATGGACTTATTAACATCCATGTAATTAACCTTAGCTTTCCCAGCTGCTGCTTAGTTAATTAAACTCACAAAAACAGGATTCAAATTACCCTTTAAAAAGAGCAAGTGTCTTAATTTTTCTAAACTGCAGTTGTTAGCTGACCCATTTGCATCATAAATACAACATTTCTGGTGTACTTGTGATCACATTTTGTTGAAAGGGAAGCTGCTCCTAGTGTAACATTCTACACTTGAACCTCCTTAATCTGGATCTCTGTGATCCGGGAACACTTGTGGTTTGGACCCCTACATGGCTGGAGCACCAGTGCCTTGCGGCCAGATCCAGATCTCAAGCCTTGCGGGCCAGATCCAGGCAAACCGCAGACCAGATCTGACTCATGGGCTCTGCCTGGCCCATGGAGGAGGATGCATGCTGTTGTTGCCCCTTTCCACCCGGCCGAGGGAACCACTGTGCAATGAAGTACATGTCTGGAGGCTTTTCCCCCCCACTCCCATTGGCAGTGAATCACAGTGCCTGGGAGCGGCGGAGGGTACAGAGCCCCATGTGCCCCCAGAAGCTGGGTCTGAGAGAAGCACCCCACACCCATCCCCCTCACACTCAGACCCTGCATTCCACTCTCCCTCATGCACCCTCCCTCTCTCCCTGACCCCACATCCACACCCCAGTGCACTCCTGTACCCTCCATCCCTTCCAGGCCCTGTACCCCCAACAATAACAGGTTAAATACAGTGCATTAAGGATTTATCTTATGACATGGGAGCGCCCCCAGCGCACAGTGTGGCGGGCCCTCCCTGACTGGAGCAGCATCACCCGGTAAGCATGATGCTTATTGGTCAACCGGTTACATCCCTAGTTTTGTTTGGACGTGGGACTTTGGTTTGGGCTCATCTCAACTTGAAAGCAGAATAACAGTCATTACTTTAATAAGCACTCATAGTGTAAGCAAGAAAGAGGAAGAGAGACTATCAGATCATTTTGTTGCCACAAAAGAGCTCTGAAGTGCTTTCTGCAGGAAGCTCTGATACAGACCTGAATTAATCTCAGTGGTTAGCCCTTATCAATAGAGCCAGAGATGATAGTATGGTACAAAGACATAGAAACCTTCCAGTTGCTGAAAGAAATTAGAATAGTTTGAACATCCTGGCAGATATTAGTTCTAATGATGTAAAATCCTGATTAATTAGTTAACTGGTTAAATATTTTAGCCAATTAAATGGTAGGTTAACTGGATGCTTAAGTGTTAACTAATTAATCACGATTCTGGCCCCGCCACTGCCACCAGTAAGATCCCAGCCATAGCTCTGGCGGTGGGGCTGCCGCCACCAGCAGGCTCCTGGCCCTGCTGTGGCAGCTTTCTGCTCACGGTTAAGCCATTGCCCTTTCACATCCCTACTTAGTACCTTATAGCTTTTGACTTTAAATGCTAGATCCTTTATATTTTTTGCTTGTAATCTTTTAAAAAAACCTTCATTTGGTGCTGAAAGCAAGCTAACCATTATCTTGATTTGTAAACATTTGACAAAGAATTTTCTATATTAGTACCGTGTTGTGGATGCCTATCAGCACTAGCTACTAGTTGTCAATCTACAACTCTCCAGGGTCACTAAAAATTAGCAGGCAAGACTGATGCTACTGCAGTGCAGGCTGCCATAGGATATGTCATTCTGTAGGTTCTTAAAATAAAGCTGTAAGAATTGTGATCAGTAAAGCAAAATTCAGGTAGCTAGAACCACTTCCTACTGTACCTAAGTTAAGAAATGTATTTCAAAATAAAGATTTAATGCAAACTTAGCATTTCCAACTTTCTTCCTGCAAGTAAAGATAGGAACTTTGTTAAAAAACAGCATAATTTGTGAAGCCAGGGTCAACTTTTTTCTAACATCGTATCCATTAGGGCTCATTTGATTATGCCTTTTATTTTTGAACACTATCAATACTGCTCACAAATGATAGAATGTACAAGACAAACCAGTGTGCATGCAAATCAAACACAAATAGAGTACACAAGAGTGTAAATACTATCATTTGGGTACAGAAGTGATCATCAATAATTGATCTGTATGTTTAATATTGCAAGCAGAGAAATGCAATACAGATCGAAGTCTCTTTGTACATTTGGGCTAATAAATGCGGGACCTCACTGCAAGTGACTGCAAACCAGTTTCCATTCTATTTTCATACTAGATTAACAACCCCCGAAAATTTTAAGGGACACGGCCCAAACCAGTAAAACTACAAACTGACCATGATAATGGCACTATATCAAACTCTTATCCCAATGAGTCATTGCTATCTCTTCCTTCAAGCGGTACATTTTTCAGGCTAAAATAGAAAAGTGAAGCTCTAATAAACAGATTTGTGTCCACACTCTATTTCTAGCATAGTGTCTGGAACACACAAATGATTTTTCTGTGTGTCTTGACTTTAATGTTTTCCTATTAAGCCCTTTACCTTGGTCATAAACCAGAGCATCGTGACTAAATTGTGTGCTGCAAAAAACAGGGAATTAGCCACAAATATTTCAAATTGATCTTCTCTGGTTTGTCAGCCTAGCAAATCTTCATTTTTAATTCGCATTTCAAGATTTTCACTAATGTTGTGTTGGAATAAGTAGTTCATTTCAGCAGTTTCTGCAACAGGAAGTAAGAAAAGTTGTTATTGGAAATGTCTGTTCAATGTCTTATAAAAAACTGACCTTCTAGAGAGAGACTAGGTTTTCTGTAATGCTCATGAAAGATTCACAACACTGGGAACTAAAGTCTGCTATATAGCTACCTGATAGCACTGTCAGTGATAGTTTAAACTGTCCCGCTAAGCTCTGTCCACTTAGATCTGAGGAGCTATATGCCTCAGTTTCCTTACCTGACTAATGATACTATGCAGCTAACACAGATCTACTTCACAGGGTTCTGTTGTGAGGTTGAATTCAGTAATGTTTGTTAAATGCTTTGAGATCATTGGATGAAATAAGTGATGCACCAGAAAAGTACAGTCATTATTTGAAAGCAAGATGTGCTAAACTGTAAGGCAGAAATGCCCCACAAACTGTATGGGAGAGATGGTGTTATCCACTGGTTGTAGATATAGAGCTGGTATTTGTCTTGGGGTATATCTATACTGCAACACTAGTTTGAAATAACTAGCACTATTCTGAAATAACTTAGTCCGCGTCTACATAGCAGGCAGTTATTTTGAAATAGTGTCAAAATACTGTCAAGATGGAGGATTTCTTACTTTGACTCCTGTAACCTTCATTGTGCGAGCAATAAGGGAAGTCAGAGGAAGAGTGCTCTATTTGAAATAAGTGCTGTGTAGACGCTCCCTATTTTGAAATAAGATACACAATTGACATAGCTCAATTTGCATTCAGATGCTAAATTGCTAATTAAAGTTGTAGCAAAACTTAACACAGCTCACACAGAGCTCTCTGTTTTCCTTCCCCTTTCCCTTCTTCTGCCACTGTTGACAACACCAGTTTTCTCAAGCCCTTTGTCTGTGGGTTATTTCTGTCTCTTCTGATTCCCTTTTGCATCACATTCAAGCTCCGTCCAAATTCTGTCACAGCTTTCTCCAGAACATCTCTACATTTCAGCCCTTTCTGTCCAGACTTTTAAAACTACTGGCCAGATTCTCAACATGTCCTATCTTGACAATTGCAACTTCCAGCTCTCTTGTCTCCCAGGTACCCACATCATCCTACTGCCACTCTCCATACTAATTTCAGCTTCTGGGATCACATTTCTTGTTCATTGGGCTGACTACATCAGACCTCTCTTTGAATCCCACCACCATTCCCAGTGCAAGCCTTGAGGTGCTTCATGACTCTGCCCCTTCCTGCTTATTGTAGCTGCATGAATTTAGGATGAGTATAATGCCACCCAGGAATTCTCCTGGTCACCCCATGCTCATAAAGATAACACCATTAAAACACTTCATTAGAACACCAGGTGCTCTGTAAATACCACCTATGTTACAAGCAGTGTTCTCTCTAAGCTGCAGGGCAGCACAGCTTCACTGGTGATTAATCAGCCCCGCCCTATCAAAGGGCTCCCTGCATGGAGCTGACTGACTGGGAGGGGTTGATTAATCACCTGTGAAGCTGTGCTGCCCTCCAGCTTAGAGGGAACACTGGTTACAAGGAACAATGTTTTAGGAATTTTTAAACTTTTTTTTTAAATAGTGGGACCAATTTGTAAGCTCTTGGGGCAGGGAAAGGAGGTTTTTTTTAATTCTGTGTTTGTACAGTTCTTAGGACACATAGATCTTGGTCCATAACTAGAGTTCATAACCACTATAATACAACACAAATAACTCCACAATGTCTGGTGTCTTAGATATCATGAGTACAAGAATACAGAGTCCACAAAAACTTCAACATTAACAGAACTTTCTTTTCTCTTGACTTCCACATCCAATATCTTGGGCACTTCCAGGGCTAGATGCAAGTGCTGGGAATCTCCCCCCTTACTATTGGAAGAAAGGTTGAATTTTTATGTAAAGTATAAGATTAATTATTACCCATCCTGGGCTTTGGGAGATGGAATCTAGGTGATGTAAGAAAATTGTATGCCTCCAAATATGCGATTTTGTCTTCAAGTTACATGTTCCTGAGATCCAGGACAGGCAATGCTGAGTTCTACATTAGTCAAAATGACTCTCTATAAATGACTCTCTATATACAGAGCTCTGTATTGACACAAGCAGAATGTATGTTTTGATAAGATCCATTATTTCAACACTTCCAAAGGGAAGTGTGGAAAAACAGCTTATGATACATAATGTGTTGGAATAAGCAGTTCATTTCAGCACTTTCTGCATCATGACCTAGTTATTTCATCTCATTGAACTTCACTCCATTCAGTTAGCTAGTTAATGGACAGTGACCAAAGCAAGGAAGGGATAAGAGATACTGGCCTGAGAAACTAGAAAGGGAATCTCTCCTCCATTTCATTGGGTTGTCCCAGGCAGGCAGTCACCTATCATCACAGGCCCAAATCCTGCTCACCTTTATCGTGCAAAGCTCCCACTGAGTCAAGGTGAGCAAGGTTTAGTGGCCATTGAGAAATGAGCTTGGGAGGGGGGTCTGTAATTGCTCCACTCACTGCCACTGTGCCCCCATAAGTCAGGGGTGTTGTAGGTGCTCCTTGCCTCAGTTTACAAGTATGGCAACCAGTTTGGAGCCGTACAGCCCATGCCACACCCTTATCACACAGACTTTAAACAGTTAAATAATAATCAGGTGAGAATCCATCTTTTAAAAAAACATAAAATGCAAATGCAGAACTTTAAGCCTAGGACCTCGCCTGGTCTGGTCTGGTTCAGAGGTTTTGGATTAGCACTGAGGAGCAGCTCCACTGTCCCAGTCTCACCCAGCAATACTGTGAACAGGAGCAGGCAAGCCTTCTTAATTGGCCTGATAGCTCCCAATTTGTCCATGTCACATCCTCACTCTTCTAGATCTCCAGAGGATTGGATCTCATGGCAACCCAGCTCAAGGGGGCTCTTCTAAAGCAGAGTGTATCAGGGCACCAGTGCCGGCAGATTGCCACATGGTCCCAGTCCAGTTCCTGGTGGATAACTGACTGTATTACAAAACCCCACTACAAATGGTGCTTTTATTAACAGTCCCAGCAGAGGGAGGCCAAAGGTACAGGTGCCAAATTGCATTAGTTATTGGTAGTCTCACTTTTAGTTGAAGTCCCTCCAAATTCAGGTTGAGGGTCAAATCACAGGACAATGCAAGATAAGTTCTCATTACTTCTGTTTCACCTGTTTTGTGGATAAACAAAAGACATCAGTTTCCAGTGCTTTCAAAGGATAATCTTGTACCAGCACCCTAATAACATTACTTCCCTTTAAAAAAAGAAAAACGGGTCAGGTCAAGTCAGGAAGCTAATATATAGCTGAGGAAATGGAGAGGCTCATCCAGGAGAAACTCAGAGCTCTAAAAATAGATGGGCCATAAAGACACAACCTTAGGTAGGTGGTCAATCAAAGGGGAACACTAGGAATCACAGCTTGTGCACCCATTTTTTATCTTGGGTACTTAGGATGGCCTTCATAAGAACGGCCATACTGAGTCAGACCAACGGTCCATCTAGATCAGTATCTTGTCTACCTACAGTGGCCAATACCAGATGCCCCAGAGGGAGGGAACACAACAGATAATCCTCATGTGATCTCTCCCCTGTCACCCATCACTCACAGTATCTGGGCATGCCACAGTGATTAATGTATTTATCCCCACAACACACCTGTGAGGTAGAGCAGTGCTGTTATCCCCATCTGGGGTGGGGAACTGAGATGCAGAGAGATAAGTGAATTGCCCTAAGTCACACTGCATGCTGTGGCAGAGTGAAAATAGAACCAAAGTCTCTAGAGTCCTGGTTTACAGGGCTTTTGTTCCTCTCGCCCATTCTCTTCCCTCTTCAAAAGGCAAATGTCCACAAAGAACACATGATTTGCAATTCTGGCCTGACCACTTTGCTGCTCGGATGGGCTAGGCAAGTGGGTAAAGACTCTCCTTGGGGCAGTGAACTGTCTGTCCCCATGGGGCCAGCTGTATAAACACATTCTTGCATCCTGAGTTTACATATACATCACACATTTATAGCTTTTAAAGTCAGCAGGGACCATTACGATTATCTGTTCTCCTGCATAACGGAAGGCATAGAATTTTACCATGATCCCTGCATAAAGCCTAATCACATGTGGCTGAGTTGCAGCAGATCTTTTAGAAAGTTATCCAAGCCTGTCTGACAGATTTCCAGTGATGGAGAATCCACCACATCCCTTCGTAAGTTATTCCAACAGTAAATTACTGCCATGGTAAACAATTTGCAGCAGTTCTATGTGAATACACACTAGATTTGCTCAGTACCATTATACTACTAGGCTAATTATTGTTTATCCTAATTGTGTGCCACAGCTCTAAATGTAATAATCACTTAGGAGAAAGCATTTCATAGCCAAGAGAGAAAGACACTTTGCATTAAAGTCTCCAAGTTACAAGTATATTAATAGAAATTACAGATTGCACACTATGCAAAGATAGGCAGCATTCTCTGAAAATGAGTAGTCAGCAAGGGCAGGGTCAGCATGCTAGAATCTGTGGGTAATATTGTACGTGCCATCTTTGCTACCCTCAGCAATTTCCTTCTTCAGGGAAATAGATGCTGCTGCTTGAAAAATCTCACTGGCAATCTAACGCTTGTTGCTTATTTGCAGGCAACATCATATAATGTTACTGACTTAATCCTTCATAGGCCAGGGTACAGTGAGAGTTTATTCTTCCCACTAGTTAGAGAGTTAATTGGGTTCTATACCATAGAAAACAGAGATTCTAATAGTAGTGGTCTGAAGTTTCAGAGGGGTAGCCGTGTTAGTCTGTAACTGGAAACACTTAAAAAACAACGAATAATCTTGCAGCACCTTAGAGAATAACAAAAAATGTAAATGGTATCGTGAGCTTTTGTGGGCACAACCCACTTCTGAAGAAAAGCTCATGAAAGATCATTATAACATCTACTTTTTGTTAGTATTGAAGGTGCTGCAAGTCTATTTGTTGTTTTTTAAGTTTTTCCAGTAGTGGTCTGAGATGTAGTCATTTTTATCCTGATATAGCCGTAATACAACAAGTTGTATACATAGGAAACTGGTGTTCAGAGGAAACAAGCATTCTGAAATTCTGCATAAACGACACTGGTTGATGAGAATGGTGCTTTTGACTCAGTCTATTAAGATTAAATTGATCCTTTTTTCCTTTAAATCCTCTTTTGAGAGATTACATGGGGAAAATGTCTTGTGATGCCCCTAGCATAAAAGTGAATTTTCCCCTTATTGAATAATGATAACAGGGCTAGTTTTTGATCATCCTAAACCTGTCTCATCCTCTCTTCTTCCTCCCAAAAATTCAGCTGCAGGTGGTATCACTTTTACATTGTATGGCCCATTCTGGCCCAAATGTTTACCATCTACTCTAGGGAGTAGTCCCACAAACATCCATATTCTAAGGCTGTGTCTACATTGGTGTGATTGCGCCAAAACTTGCTGCCTGTCTACATTGGCCGCGAGTTCTTGCGCAAGAACACTGACGTTCTAATGTATGAAATCAGTGCTTCTTGCACAAGAACTATGATGCTCCCGCTCAGGAATAAGCCCTCTTGTGCAACTGTTCTTGCGCAAGAGGCCAGTGTAGACAGGCAACATGAATTTCTTGCGCAAGAAAGCCCTATGGTTAAAATGGCCATCAGAGCTTTCTTGCACAAGAGAGCGTCTACACTGTCATGAATGCTCCTGCGCAAAAGCACATCTCTTGCGCAAAGGCACATGCCAGTATAGACGCTCTCTTCTGGAAGAGTTTTTGCACAAGAACTCTTCCGCAAAAGAGTTCTTGCACAAAATCATGCCAGTGTAGACGTAGCCTACTTGAATGACAAAGGGCTGAAGTATCAGGCTTGTTTTCTCAAGATGCAATCAGTGTGAGACAGAATTAACAAAACTCCCGTCATCTGAAGAGTGGGCTGTGCCCATGAAAGCTCATGATACCATCTACATGTTTTGTTAGTCTATAAGTGCTACCAGACCATTTGTTGTTTTTTCAGTTTATCCTGTACTGGCTAACTTGGCTCCCACCTAAAGAATTAACAACCTCATTCTACTCCAGTGCAGGACAAGACACCAGATTTGACACTGCATGTCAGAGAATCCATCATGCTGAGATATTTGTCACTTGAAGTAGTATTTACTGCAGTAGCAGAGGGCTGATGATTTGTTGACTAGGCAAATCAGTCATGATAGTGCAGGGGAACCCATACCAGAGATCATACAAGTAGACTTCTGTTACTCCTCATTCTCAGCTTCTCTAATCCTCCATTTTTGTTAGTCCCTTAAGTGGTCATTTAAGAAAGGTTTCATTGTATATTGCATAGGTTCTATCACAAGGGTCAGAGATTCTGTAACTTTCCAGAACTTGTGTGAAAACTTCTAGGCCAGGACTGGAGCAGCTGTCAGCCACAGGACTATTGGAGAAGCGGTCCCAATTCCCTGGCTTGCCAGAATAGTGGCTGGAGTTGGGTCATCCCCCTGGGTTTGTAATAGCAGCGGTCAGCCCTGGGTCAGCTTCCACAAGAGCACCAGCAGGGTTGGAGCGACTGCAAACCCACAGCAGCACTCTGTTCCCCCTACCATCCCAGGTATTTTTAGAAAAAAGCAGGAACAAGTCATGGGCTTCTGGGAATTTCTGTTTATTGCTCGTGACCCGTCCTTGACTTTTACTAAAAATATCCATGACAGAATCTTTCACTTCTTGCAGCATCTGAATTAATACCTGCCAAAAGGCTCAGTTCAGGTCAGGTCTGTCTGGATGGCATATTTTAGTGAAGACAGTGAAGATAGTGCCAGGCAATAAGAAGGCATAGGAGTATTCCTTTGCCTTGTTTACCTCTTGTCCCCTAAATGGACATTGTTCTGGTAGAGCAGCATATATACCCAGGCGGAGACTCCAACTCTAGTTTCTTATAGTTTTCTCTCTAGCACAACTTATTGAAATTTCTGAGGGGAGGGCTGATATTAATCCAATTGTCTTTCAAATAGGCCTGTTCTGCACAGCACTCAGAATCTCAGATGTCATACTGCTAATGAACCTTCAAGCCACTATATCCCTTATTCTCCCATTTCCATTATGGGCTTCATTTTTTTAAGCCTCCCTTTTATATAACAGTACAATGAAGTCATTTGCCTTGCTTGGAAACATTTGATCAAAGTATTTCAGGTTCCACATGCAGTGACTAGCATCAGCTTTAACTGTTTATGATGCCATGGAATTGGCTCACAGATCAGTGTTGTTTGATCAGTTGTGTGTGTTTGTTTATCAGAACTCACTTTTTGCAGAAAAAGAAAAATTCACTTTGATCAGAACTCACTTTGCATAATGATTACATGACTTCATCAGCATTTGCAGGCCCCAGTAGCTGGTGTTTAGTTCATAACCCACCATCTTAAATGATGCATTTTTTTAAAAGAGTGTATAAAGGTGCAAACACTATTGAATTCTAAACTTTCCACAATGTGTCTACAATATAGCGTATGCTTTAACAACCATTTCTCATTAAAGAGAAATAGCCTTGTTCTGTCTGCATAATGGGACAGCATCTAGTAGGTTGTTTCCTTATAAATATGTACAGCTAGCCATCTATGAACAATTTGTTTATGCAAAGGACTCCCCATGCCTAGTCCAGCTGAATGGGAACCATGCACCCCATGCAAACGATGGCAGGATCAAAATCTTTGAAGAAGCTTCTTGCTTCCTAACATGGTGTAATTAACAGACACTATGCAGGTTAACTGCAACAGACATACTTCAGAATCTGGACATGCTGCCCAAAATGGGCCATATTCATAGCTTACTTACATCAGTTTTACACCTCTTAATCACCACTGACTTGAGTTGTTCCCAGCTTACTCCAGACTGAGTTTAGAAATAGGCCTTGGTTGATCAACCCAAATCAGTACCCTATTTACAGTCATTTAGAAGGAAGAGAACCTGAGGGCCAGTTTCCCAGCTGATATAAATTAATGTTCCTCTAACTTATACCAGTTGAAATCTGATCCTCGGAGTCTCCCTCAAACCTTCCAGCTAGTTGACTTTCTGGGAAAAGAACGAGAATTTTAATTTCAAAGTCTATTCAAACATTTCCTTTTCATTATAATATATTTTCTGGACTGGGATTCTCTCTCTCCTCTGATTTGAGCATTGTGTGTCTGTGTTAATAAGATATGGCAAAATGTACACCATTACTCTTTTGCTCTCACCCTTCCTTCCCCCCACCCAGTGTGCTCATCCTGCTTTGACAAAGTCTGAATTCTTTAGGGAGATAAAAAAAGCTGTTGGAAGATCACAGCCCTAGCTATCTCCGGTGTAAAGTGATTGGTTCTGACACTGGTAAAGGCATGTCATTTTTCCCTGTAGGATGCCAGGTTTCCACACAGGCAGTTGAGATTAAAGACCTGAAATTAGTTAGTTCATGTGGAGAGATGATAACCTGTCATCTCAGAGAAGTTTGATTATCTCAGAATGTGTGCAAAAGATATAATACACAAGCAATTTCCTGTGGGGAATTGTTTTGTGCGGGATTCTTCTCCCGGACCTTGAACATTATTCCGGGCTGTGCCAGCTCAGCACCTCTTTCAGCCAAGAAGAAAAGTCTCTTTTTAAACTTTTACCAAAGGACTATCTTCAGTGACCAACATACATGAAAATCAGGATGCCATTTCCTCAAATACTGAATTGAATCCTGCACTTCCTGCTCAAGCAAAATTGCCATTGATTATCAACTGAATAAATGCTGAGTAAGGATTGAATGACTTGAATCACCATGAACAAGCAGCTTTTGCTTCCCTTGTTCACTTCATTATGTCATCACATAATCCTTATTCTACTGGACTATTTGTATAGAATCAATTAAGGAGGTTCACAGCTCTTCCAGTAGTTGCAACTTGCTGCATGTGTCACAGTACTAATTAGCTAGATGTCCCTTCTTCCAGACGTATTTTGGAGCTCCATCCATAAACTGCTGAGTAATTCTGGAGGTGCTGAGCACCCTCCACACCCACTGAAGATAATGAAAGTTGAAAGTGCCTAGGCACAATTCAGCAAACCCTTAAGCAGATGCTTAGGTTTCCCATACTTAGCACAACACTTAGGCTTGCGCTGAACTTTAAGCATTATGTTTAAGTGCTGACCTCAGCTGTTAATTGCTTCAGGAGGTCTCAGACCCTTGAGGGACTGGACCTTTAGAAACAATAGGCCCCAATGAAGTCAACAGAAAACTTCTATCAATTTCAGTGGGGCCAGGGGTTTCACCTAATATTTGTCATTTCATATTACAAGCTGCACATTTAATTTATATTTAATTAAATTATTCATTTTATGTCAACAAACAAAATGATTAGCTGCACACTGACACTTGGGAAAATATCTCCCATTAATATGAGGAGTTTTGTGGGGTGTAAAACAGAGTAAAGGCTGTATAGTTTAGTCTTAAATTAATTATTTTAGCCTCTTGAGATTGTTTCCATAGATAGGTATCATTTAGCTATATAGTTACTGCAGTTAATACATTTACCTTCCACAGATGCAGCCCTTTCGGTGTGTAAAGTGTGCTGAGGACTAGCGCTCTTTTTTATCCTCTATTTTTACCCACAACCCATCCGTGCAAGGACTGACACTTCAACCAAGGAAAATTGATTTGTCACTAAATTCAGGGGTTTTCAATGTAGCTCCTGAAATCCACCAAGCATACCCCTCTGGGGACAACTGGCAAACCAGGAAGCTAGAGATCAAATACTGAAATCAAAGCAGCTCTGTGTCAAAGGAGAACACCCCTAATATGTATGTTTTATAAACGACGCTCTCCTCTGGAAGGGACTATGTAAAAATGGCAGCTTCTAATTTGTGATAGCTGCTGACTTTTGCAAACGACTTTTTACTGCTGTTGACTTCAGTTAGCCATGCAGAGCCAACACAGTTGTGGGAGAGGGGAGGGAGTAGGGATGTAAAATCCCATGTAATTGGTTAACCAGTTAAACGTGAAGTTTACTTCACGTTTAACTGGTTAATCACTGACTTGCTGGAGCAGCCCCTGCCAGCGCTCCATACCCCCCCAGGCCTGCTGTAAGCAGAGGTAGCTCCAGATGCCTGGAGCAGACCCTGCCTGCGATGTGCCGGGCCCACTGTGGACAGGGGCAGTTCCAGACTCCCAGAGCAGCCCCTGCCTGCAATGCTCCCAGCTCACCATGGACAGGGGCAGCTCCAGATGTCTGAAGCAGCCCCTGTCCCCAGTGGGTCCCACAGCGCTGGATCAGCCCACTGCCCACAGCAGCCGGGGAACTGATCCAGCCCCCACTGGTTAACCAGAACTGGTAAGCATCACTTATTAAGGGTGATGCTTATTGGTTAACCTTTCACTTCCCTAGGAGAGAGTGCACCCACAGGACGATATACCTTTTTGCACATCTTCTGGAGAATTGCTTACTAAGAGGTTGGTTTTGTGCACGTTGAGTGTGCCATTTCCAATTGAAGTCAATCTGGGGATGCTCAGCACCTCTGAAAATCAGGCCCTATGCTCCAGTGCAATGTAATGGGAGTAGGACAGGTGCGAATGCAGGCAAAACGTAGAGATGATTGGATTGAACAGGTGGAACTTCATGCACAGTCTAAGAATCTTCACTACCTTGAGGGTAGGGCTTCTGTTTTTCAGAGTTTATTAATTTAATATTTTAGCAATTTTTGAGTTTTTCCAGGTTTTTCAGAGTTTTTCTGGGTTTTCTCTTTGTATACACAGTAGTATATGCTGTAATGGGCACTCTCTTTGTAATGTTCCCTAGTGCACTTTAGCATAGTATGTTTCAAACAACTCTTCAGAACCTTTAATGCACACTGTTAGGGTCTCCATGCACACTCCTGTGGTCTGCATTACTCCTCCATGCAGACAGATATATGCAATCGTCTCTGGTGTTTTTCCAATGTTATTGGATAAACACAATATTTTGTATTGAGGCTGTTTTGTCCATAATTATTGTTTAAAAATGAAAATCAGAAGCCCTGGTTAGGGGGAAGCACATGTCGGAAGGAATCCATCTTGACTCATAGTCCTGGTTGAATGTGCAAGTCTAGTGATTAGAAAAGCATCATTATACTTGTAAACTCTGCACATCTGATATGAATGTTTTCGAAAGACAAGAAATTTGAAGCCCCATATTTTACAGATTATAGCCTTCCATGAAAGACAACTGTATTCATTTTACATTATATAATGTCTTGCATATTAAGTCTAATGCAAAGGCTGTAACCAGGGAATGCAATTAACACATGTTTATCTAAAATCAACATGATTTCAGTAATCAGATACTATTTATGAAACTCTAAATCACTGGGTAAACAGAAGATTTCAGTATCACATTGACAAGAATGAAAATCCAGAATATTTAACTCTTGTTTACATTTTACTTTCTTTGTGCTGAACTAATAAGCACTGTGGTAGCACCCCTGCGAGGTGCTGAGTACTGTCTATGAAATATTGATTGCTCCTTATTCACATGGGGACCTGAAGAGGCTCAGCAACTCTCAGGAGGCATTCAGCACCTCACAAGGTCAGTACTGGAAAGACTAGCTTGTTTCAGTAAGACCAACGCTGCAAATACCCAACTGTTCCTCTGTTAATTTAATCTCATATACTGGGCAAATGAAATGCAAAGTCCTTTCCCTTCCACCCATCTTAGAAGCAGTCCCTCTATAAACAAAGACTTAGATCTTCAAATCCTCCTATTAATTACAGTATATTGATCATCGGTCAGGTTTTTCTCCAGATTAACTATCTACCATATGTATTAGGCCCTGGAGTTTGCTATGGCACCATGACAGTCCTTTTACCCCCAGGTACTTCTCATGACTTTTTAAGTCAGTATAAAGACACAAAGCATTTCAAAGACAGAGATCACTTCTGACATTTCTTTAGAAGATTCTACTTAAGTTAAGAAACTGATTAGGTGGAAAAACCAGTGTCTAAACTCATGATTTCTTCTCCATGTGAACAATTAGAATCAATCAAAATACATTGCATTGCTCCAAGGGGATTTTAGATGTTGCAAGTTTATAACCAAGACTCTGGAGAGCTCTTTCTTTCTGGGGGCTAATCTGTACAATTTAAGCATTCCCATTAAGTTTGCTTCAGTAAATTCAGGAGTGTGCATTATTGATTGGAGAAACACTCCAAAAGTATAGGAGAAAAACTGCACTAAAAATACTTGCATGAAATATTCTGCAATGTCCACGCTCTTCTCCAGCCCTCTCCGAAGAACATGTGCCTTTACTTTCTTTCCCTGCCAAAAAGAATAGTTTCATTCATGTGTAAGTGTCTCCTAGGATCTTCTTGAGTCAGATCAGAGCAGGTGAAACAGATGCTTCAGGGCCAGCAGCTACTGACTGATCATGCAGTGACCCTTACAGTTATATGCTAAAGCAGCAGTTTTCAAACTTTTTGAGCTGAGCCCCTCCTTGAGTTACAATTTAGGACTGTTTCTGTCTGGAGTGAGATAGAGGTGAGTCAAGGGGTAGAAGTGTCTCTTCCTCCCCAAGTTCTGCTGTGCCAGACTGAAGTCCAAGCTACCTGGTGTCATTGCTCACTTCCCCACAAGAGTGTTCCTCTGTACTCCCATAAGGAGGCACACCCCAGTTAGAAAACCTCTGCTCTAAAGACAATGGAGTCACTGAGTAATAAATATTTTTCTATCTTACATTCAGGGTGTGTCTAGACTACAGGGTTTTGGCAACAAAAGTGGGCTTTTGTCGACAAAACTATACCTGCGTCTACACTCGGCAGTTTTGTCAACGGCTGTAAACCTCATTCTACGAGGAATAACGCCTTTTGTCGACAGAGTTCTGTCGACAGAAGGCGGTATTGCATCTACACTGTCCTTTGCGTTTACACTCTCATGTCGACAAAGCGGCTTGCTTTGTCGACAGAACTGGATGTAGTCTAGACACTCTTTGTCGACAGAAGCTTTGTCGACAGTATCTGTCGACAAAGCTGTCGCAAGGGCCACAGGTCTGATGATGCATACCCAAGGGGGGAAGGACAGAACCAGGTGGACCGTTTTAGCAAATAAAAGATATTTATTTATGACAGTGATGAATTTATAGTATTTATTCTAAGATTTTTAATAGACCGTGTCAATAATGAATTTACACTATTTATTATATTTATTCTACGGTTTCTAGTTAAACGTGTCAGAAATATAAGGATGGGAACAGCAAGGGGAATCGTCTCTATTCTAAAGATATCCAGCTACACTAATTAAATAACAGTGATAACTACAAACTATGTACTACCAAAACAACTACAATACTAAGCTTATACAACAAAGAAAATCAAATCATACGTACCAACTTACACAGCACACGGAACATTTCAAAGATATCGGTTCGGTTGCGAAGGCCTTGGCTACACCCGAGAGTGGGGGGAGGTGGCTGGTCGGTTGATCACGCCAGCAGCGCTTTGAAGTATACGGGAAGGCACACACACGATGGTACGTATGTTGCGAAGACCTCCTCGAGCAAACTGTGCAATGGGTATTTATCCCCAAGTCTGCACATCGCTTTCCTGCTCTTGCATATTACCATATACGGCCCAATGGTCACCAAGTGGGGGTCTGTGTCCCAGGGGTTGGGCCAAAACTGTGCAGGTTTCATGCGACCAGGTAAGCCCCACAGTTCTCACGCCAAGGTGACGGGTGGGAGAGTCCAAGGCTATTTTCCCCTTTTCACACCTTCCCTTTTACTAAAGGCAATGGTATGCAGGAAGGATGTGGCCAGTTTTTCCCAAGGAGTACTGCAGCCCACTATAGCAAGAGCGGCCTGGCCAAACTTTTTACTGGGGGGGCAGGTTTTTTTTCTAACAAAAGCCTCTGTCGACAAAAGCCTGTAGTCTAGACGTACCCCCACTGACTAAGGAGTTTAGATCAATCTGCCTATGCATTTCTAATGCACCTTTCTGTGCAGTGTTCAAGACATCATATATCAAATTAAGAAGAGCATATTTTATGGTCACAAAGACACTATACTCTCCATCCCTCCCTTGTTTTATGCTCCTTTTCCAACCTGTGTCATTCTTATTGGTTGTGTCCCAGGAGAAACATTGCCCGGGCATTCTACAGCCAGCTTTCTAAAGGTTTGTCTTGCATCATCCCCTAAAAGTGGTGAGACTTGGACTCAGCCTTACCTCCAGTGAGAGCATAGTCTGGAGCACTAGGCCTTTCACCAAGAATGCCCTGTCCCTGTTTCCCAGGAATGTCACCCTGGAGACCATCAGACACAGCATCTCCATGTAATACAACTGTTGCTGCAGGAGCATGGAAGAGAGGCAGTAGAATATGTATGGTAGAACAGTGTGTCTCAACCAGTGGTACGAGTACCCTTAGGGGTACTCGAGAGAAGTCTGGGGGGTATGTCAACACAACTGAAATTTGGAGAAAACTGAATTTTTGTTTTAAGTTTTACAGCGCTTTATTATTTTCATACTTTTTACACCCAAAAATTTCATCACCCGCCTGGCTACGATTAAGTTGTTTAAACAAATGTGTTGCAATGGTAGAAAAAAAATGTGTCTGAAAACTGTAGGTACTGGGGATACTTACATTTTTTTTAAAAGGGGTACTTTATAAAAAAAAAAGGTTGAGAAACACTGAGGTAGAACACAAAATATATTTCTTTCCATCCTTCCTTTAGGTGGAACATAAGCTCCTAATTATCAGGTGGCTACTTTCTTTATCAAAGTAAAGGCTTTACATTAATTACACAAACATGGTTGGGCTGGAAATCCATTTTGACTTTCCCGTATTGCATGATTGTTTTGTGTATATGAATTGCCTAAAAGGCTGATATTAAAAGATTGTATTTTTAAATCAAAGTGTTACTAGATTTTCTGGTCTCTGTTTTAATTGCAGTTGGACATCCCTGGTCCGGCACCTTCAGAACCTGACTGGTCCTGAATGAGGGAATTTGCCAGACTAGGAGAGGTCAATTCTGGCTCCTCTGCAGCCAGCCTCCAGGCACTCCTGGGTGGCGACCAGCCTCCCGACCAAGCTCCCCTCCTGGCCACTGACCTTGGCTCCCAGTTTCCCCTCCCAGTTGCTGACCCCACTGTTGGTCCCAGCTACCAGACTCCGCTCCCGACCGTGGCCAGGCTCTAGCCATTGACTCCCTGCTCCAGAAGGACCACGGATGTGGCTGAAGCAGAGAGTCGCAGACCAGAGAGGTTCAAATGTATTTATATGCTGTCAGTATAACATGCATGATCTAAAAACAGTGGTGACCAACATGAGCATATGCCTAGTTTAAAACCACACAATGGGGTAGGGGAGGACCACACAGGTTTCCCCCACCAGCATTCTTTGGGCCGGGCCCAGGAGGGCTGGGTAGAAGGATGGGCCATGCAGGCTGGCCTGCAGCAGCCATGCTGGGTAGCCCAGCAGTGTCGGTGTGGTGGGGGGCACTGGTGGAACCTGTGAGGGGTGGCTGGGTTGGCCAGCCTTGGTCATGCTTCCGGGGTGGCATGGTGGTGGGGCCAGGGTTCCCAGGGTTACGGTTTGAGGCAGGAAGGTCTCTTACCAGTGGCAGGCAAGATGGCAGAGCCTCATCACCCACTGGCCACTCCATTGGTGGCGTGATGGCCCCCAGTGGTGACTCTGCAAGATAGATCTCCCTTGTGCTCACTGCCCCCAGTGGTGACTGTGAGGACTGCATCCCTCCTCTCTCTCTCCCCCTCCCTTTCCATGTTATGGAAATCTATCAGATTTCAGGCACAACCCATTGTCCGGGCACAACCAAGCCCTAACCTTGGTTTAAGTTATGATAAGAGGAAGCTGCATACCAAATTTGGTAGTCCTAGCTCTAACTGTTTAGTAGGAGTTATTGAACAAACAGACTCACATACAAACACATGGATGCACAAATATGTAAGACAGACAGACAAACAGAAAATCCTTTATTAGGAATAGTCCGTGTGACTGAATGTCTGAATGAAGACATAGTGAAAAAGGAAGGGTAGGGAATGAAATGCAGCCACCGTAACTTCTCCAATAACTATTTTAAGATCTAAGGGTAAGAATGAACCTACGTTGAAAATGGAGAAGGGGAGGAAAGGATCAAACAAGAACAGAGAGGAGAAAAAGAAAGCAAGGGAGAGAGAATTAGTTAAGGCTGGAAAGGAAATGATAAGGAGAGAAGAAAGGCAGAAAGACTGAACACTCGGATGAAGAATGATTTTGACAAATTAATGAGAGGAAAGGAAATGCTAGAGAGGAAACCCATTAATAAGGGAGACTTCCCTACATGATGTGCTATTGAGCTGCTTGGAATGAGTTTCACAAGAAAAGAGATCTGGATATGTAGCTACCACCGGAGACCTTGTTGATACCATTTATGAAACAGCAGAAAAGTGACTACTTGGGAAATGACTCATGTACAAATGAACATTGCCAGCAGAAACAGGGAGTTATCTAGTGAATTTCTACACAATTAAATGTGGAAGTCCTGGAGAAACAAGAGGACAATTGCAGCAAAAAGAACCCGAGTGTGGTGCTGACCATATGCCATTCCTGTCTAACACTCAACCCTTTTCCTCAGTGCAAAAGACCATTTCACTCTCAACCCCCCTAGTTCTCTGCAGGAGTTGGAAGATGAGAGCAGTAACAAAGAGAGGCTGGGGGCTTTGGGGACTAGCTGAGAAAGTGCATCCAGTGTGTAGGGAGTTGCGGGGGTGAGAGGGGAACACACAGGTATGGTGTATGAGAAATGGATAAAAATGAGGGCATTAGGAGCTGGCATCACTGGAACTAGCTTATAAATTTTGTATATGATGCCTTAATATTGCACAGATAGATGCATTAGTAGCACAGGCAGATTATTTATCTGTCAGGTGCTAGCAAGTGTCTTTTATGTTGTGCTGGCAACAGGAATCCTTTGTATGTCTGATGGGGATGATGCTTTTTTCTGCTTCTTTCCCTCTCTGTTGCCTATAACTTTCTCGGAATCATAGAAATGTAGGGATGGGAAGGACCTCAAGTAGTCCATCCCCCCACACTGAGGCAGGATTGAGTATGTCATCCCTTCCTTCCCTATAAGGAAGCAAGGCCTAGGAAAGTCAAAACATCTGGGTTCTGTTCCTATCTCGGGGAAGTCAAAGACAAATCAAACTCCACATTGTGGCACGAATCACTGCCCACAGCAGAGAGATAAGCACAAGATTCCAAGCACAATCACTCAGAGTGATCCCTGCTACATCCTTTGACCAAACAGTGAACAGGCTTCTCCCATTCACAATAATCCTGTCTATTACCATCAACTCCCCATTGGATACCTGAACTCTCCATAGCAGTTTTAATCTCAGATACCAGGCAGATTGGAATTATGACTAGTCGCTGCAGGGTGAACAATAGTGGAGGATAGCTGCTTAGCTTTCTCTCCCTGTTTAGTACCTACAAAGAGTTAGTCCCCACATGGCTCTTCTCCTCTGTTGGCTTCAGATTTTTCCATCTGTAAAATGGCATCAAAATAGTTCTTTCCTGTATAGTTTAAGCTGATTGTGGTTTTGCAATCTGTGAATGGAAAACACTAAAGAAATTCAAAGCGAAGTGCTACTGTGAATTAGATTTTACCAGGAAGACAGAAGTCACAGTTCTTTATCCTATTCACTGCCTTTCTTCCTACAGCACTCTGCTTTACTAAAGTAGCTGGCAGAATGCTCCTCTACTGAGCTGATTCATTTGTGTTTTGACATATGTTTTTCAAATCACAATTATAAACGCAGTTTGCCTTTTACACATAGTGTTGGAAGTGGGATTAGTCACTTGAGCAACCATAATATTTTAATTGTGTTGATACTGAAGCTAAGGCAATCTGCAACCATGAAAAAAAGCAGTAAAATATTTGCAAGAATCACTACTTGGATACTTGTCTTTTCCTAAAAAGATGACACAATGTAAAGGAAGTCACCACAATGAGCAAAAGAGTATGACAGAGGAAAGAGAGAGTAGGTACCTCCTATTCTTGCACATTATCATGGTGATTTGTCTTCATGTATCACCATTTAACATGTAAAAAATGAAATAAAATCATCTGTAAAATTGCAATTCAGATATTATCTGCCTTTCCTTCCTTTCTGTTTCAGTAACCATCTGTCCTCTCATTTAAACTTTGGCCCAGTAAAACATACTATTATATCACACGCCTTGTCTTTCTAATACTAGTCCACTAGCAGTGGGGGAAAAAAAGATTTAATCATTTTGTAACTTCCCTGACAATTTCAGATGAAGATATTAGCTCTGCAGTATATATCAACCAGGCTGTCAATAAGATTATGTGTGTGATGGAAGAATTTAATCTTATTAAATAATCACACACTGCGACTCAATCAGTCCTTTGCAATTAGCAGTCAGTAAAACTCAAATCCAATGCAACACACACAAGACCGTCACTACAGCAGTCATACAATTTCTCATAGCCTGCTTTTCCCCATGTACACAAGCATCCCGCTTAACAATTAAATAAGTAACATAACCTAGGCCTTAATGGATTTAATTCCGAACAACTATATGTCTGAGGGGGAAAAGATCATTCTTTCCATACTTGTTTTCTTATTGTTATTATAGCATTTCCATTCTTCTGATTTTTATATTGAGTTTCACTGTATTTGCTACTTTTCTTAAAGCCCCAGCTTCTGGAATCATGTGATGATGTCAGAATCTCAATTTTAATTTAAAAAAAGATAAAGTTTCTCGCCTTCATGGTTGCAGAGAAAAGCTTGAAAATATAAAAGCTCAAAACACAGTTTTGTAGATTTTTTTCCACTTTTTCATTGAGGGAAAAAAATCAAAACTATGTAGTTCATGTGGGGCCAAATCATCCTGAATTGAAATATTTTAGTTTATTGTACTGAATAGAACCACTTTACTTTGGATCAATTTAATGCTACAGTTTGAAACTCTCTAATCTGGCACCCTTGGGACCTGACCAGTGCCAAACCAGAGAATTTGCCAAACCACAGGAGGTCAATATTGTCTAGCAGCATTACCAACACTTCCACTGCTTACTGGGCTCTTAGAAGAATTTTTAGGGTCAATTAGAGCTAAATAGCGGCACAGAACACTGAGCGCCAGGACTGATGGTTGTAAACAAACTTTACAGGACCGTGGGAAACCTGACCGTAGCCAGATGTCCATTTAGCATGGGTAACTAAAATTATGCTGGACCACAGATGTTGCTGCCGGACCAGAAAGTGCTGGACTAGAGAGGTTCAACCTATAATCTGTGTACTCCTGGGCTGCCACAGTGCCACATGGGAGTTGTAGTGCAGATGCCTTATGTTTCTATTCTCCCCTATAGGTCAGGATTTGGGGGCAGACATCAGCCATGATGCACTTCTGTCTGAGCCACATTAGCTCAGCATTATAGGAAATATAATGGGAGCCCTGCCCAAAGAAAAGAACAGGTGCATGAACTACAACTCCCCTGAGCCACTGCTGCAGAACAGGCAGATACTCCCGACCATGGCCAGTTCAGCTGACTTGAAACAAAAACATTTTCACTTGGTTCAAACCAAACCAAAATGTTTCAAATCGGGAATGTCAGAATGTTTCATTTCCATTGAAAACATTTCCTAATAGCAGATTTTTAGAATGTGTTGTTCCTCAAAAATGTGTCCGTGTTCCAACCTTCCGTCCCAATTGGAAATTAAAACAAATGTTGAAATACTGGAATTTCTCACAGAATACGGATTTTAATTTTTGATTGGCTCTAATTATTTGTTTTCATCAAAACAGCATTACATTTTTGCTGTTTCAGTGACAATGGGCAGACAGCAGCTTGCTCTATGAAATTTCTCAACAATGATCTGAAAAGTGGTAATACCTAACACTTACATTGCACTTTTCATCTGAAGATATCAAGGCACTTAATAAATCAAAAATACCATTGGTACATTAATGCCAGAGCTAAGAATAGCATTCATCTCTTGTCTCCTAGTATTATGCTCTATTTATCGGACATTGCTGGATATAAGAGTAGATCTATACAGCAGCTGAGAACACGCTTTGTAGTATGGGTAGACAGACACATGCTAGCTCTACTTGAACTAACATACTAAAAATAGCAGCGTAGCCACAGTGGCATGCTCGGGCAAGCCACCTGGGGTGCGTGGGTTGCATACTCAGGTGACTAGCCTGAGCAGCTACTTATGCCACCACAGTCACACTGCCATTTTCAGCACACTAGCTCAAAGAGAGCTACCACAAGGCTTCAGTATCCATGCTGGGAAGCACGCTCCCAGTTGCTGTGTAGATGTACACCAACATGACACTTTTGACTCAGAGGACCAAATTTTCGAAGGATCTCAAATACAGATAGTCCCCAACTTACAAACGAGTTACGTACCAAACACTTGGTCGTAACTCGATCTGTTCATAAGTCAGACCCCATTCATTTAAATGTGACCATGCTGTTCATAAGTGCGGATCGCGTTTGCAACTCGGGGACCGGCTTAATGGGAGCTTGGTCGTAAGGATGAACGGTCATTAGTCGATGCGTTCGTAACTCGGGGACCACCTGTAGTGCATGCTCAAGAGTCTGTGTGCACAAACCCACTCATATAGAAGCAAATGGGTATTTGCATGGACAAAGTAGGCCAGGAGCACCATCGTAGAACATTGTGATGTATTTCAAATGGGATTTTTAAAGCTTAGCACAATATAAGATGATTTGGTTAGGCCCAGTTGCATTGTAAAATTGTGGATATTTGTCAGAGAAAAGAAATCTTAGATTTCATAACCTCTAAAAAAAAGAAAGACACAAGGCTTGACATTTGGAGACTGCAGGGGCAAGTGATTTCTGCTCTCTCAAACTATAATAATTTTGTAGGCTTTAATCTAGATTATTTTTGTGTGTTTCATAACTTTTTCTTGACCAATGTATAATCGAAGATACATCTTGCTATCCAGCAGGATAAGAAATGCCAATAAACATAGGCAAATTTACCCTGAAATGAAAAACCACATTAGATTTTGGATAATACATTTTACAGTCACACACATTTAACAGACAAAACCAAATGGTATCCCAAAGAAACAAACACACCTTCCCTTGGTTACACAACTCAGGGCAGAATTTAGCCCTTGTATATTTCTTTTAAAATGGTGTTTCCAGCATTAAGGGACAAATCTGTGGATATGGGGAAGGTGGTGGATGTGATATAACTTGACTTCAGCAAGGCTTTTGATATGGTCTTCCCACAGTATTCTTGCCAGCAGGCTAAGGAAGAATGATTTGGATAAATGGACTGTAAGGTGGATAGGAAGCAGGCTAGATTGTCAGGCTCAATGGGTAGCGATCAACAGCTCCATGTCTGGCCGGTGGTCAGTGTCAAGCAGAGTACCCCAAAGGTCAGTACTGGGGCCAGTATTGTTCAACATCTTTATTAATGACTTCCGTGACGGGATGGATTGCACCCTCAGCAAGTTCAGAGATCACACTAAGATAGGGAAAGAGGTAGATACTAAGCTAGGGGGAGAGGGTAGGGATAGGGTCCAGAGTGACCTAGACAAATTGGAGGATTGGGCCAAAAGAAATCTGATGAGGTTCAACAAGGATAAGAGCAGAGTTCTGCACTTGGGACAGAAGAATCCCAAGCACTGTTACAGTCTGGGGACCAACTGGCTAAGCAGCAGTTTGGCAGAAAAGGACCTCAGGATTACAGTGGATGAGAAGCTGGATAGGAGTCAATAATGTGTCCTTGTAGCCAAGAAGGCTAATGGCATATTAGGGTGCATTAGGAGGAGCACTGCCAGCAGATTTATAGAAGAGATTATTCCCCCTTATTCGGCACTGGTGAGGCCACATCTGGAGTATTGCATGCAGTTCTGAGTCCCCCATTACAGAAAGGATGTGGATGCATTGGAGAAAGTCTGGTGGAGGGCACCAAAATAATTAGGGGGCTGGAGTACTTGACTTACAAGGAGAGGTTGAGTGATTTGGGCTTTTGAGGTTGAGTGATTTAGTCTACAGAAGAGAAGAATGGGGGGTGATTTGATAGTAGCCTTCAACTACCTGAAGGGGAGTTCCAAACAGGATGGAGAGAGGCTGTTCTCAGTAGTGACAGATGACTGAACAAGGACCAATAGTCTCAAGTTGTAGTGGGGAAGGTCTAGGTTCGATAATAGGAAAATCTATTTTACTAGGAGGGTGGTGAAGAACTGGAATGGGTTACCTAGAGAGGTGGTGGAATATCCATCCCTAGAGGTTTTTAAGTCCTGGCTTGACAAAGCCCTGGCTGGGATGATTTAGTTGGAGTTGATCCTGCTTTGGGCTAGGGGTTGGACTCAATGACCTCCTGAGGTCTCTTCCAACCCTATGGTTCTATGAATGCTCCTTTCAGATTCACCCAGGGAATGGCCACTTCAGTATTCTGCTTATAAAGGCCTCAATCCTGTATCCGGATCCATAAATATAGACTCCTGCACTACTGGAATCCCATTGGTTTCATGATGTCGGGATCCCAATGTAGGACTGGGCCAAAGTCAGAAATCTGGCTCCATTATTTTGTTGAGAACTTCAGACTATCTGGAGAGCAGAATATTGGCACTCTGAGAACAGAAGTTTGTCCTTAGTCAGAGGCTGGCTTTAATGATATTTGAAAATACTCATTTTGCCTTACTGTGGGACAACTTATGCTCTCAGTTACACTGCTTCAAGTCTGGTGCAACTTCATTCCCTTTTAACAGAATTAGTCCAGGTTTGTAACAGCGTGAGGGCATAATTTTGCAATCCGAGCAAGTTAATAGTGTAACCACTTTTCCATGGAACAGCTATTTAGCTGAAAACTGAAGATTGATTAGAATCATGGGTTTAATATTTTGAACAGCAAGTTTATATTTAGGTGTGCAAAGATTCTTAACAATATGACAGGTTACAGATGGTTTAGGACAATCAGCCCTGCAATTGTGGAAAGTAAAATCATAAATAATATTCTGTTATGCCTTCTTCAACAAAATAATTTACAGGCTCAGCAAGTTCTTGCAGTGCCTCTGAAAAAAAGGCCTGCAAAGGAGGCTGACTATGTTGCAACCAGCTGTGAATTCAGCATCTGCTTGTGATACTCTCAACATGCAGCTCAAGGAGCAATTATTTTCTTTATATCCTCTGCAGCTGTAATTATACAGCAGGCCAACTAAACATTCAGAGATCAGATGCCTAAAAGGAAAAAAAAAAATCTAGAAAAAAGTGAAATATTTTTTGGGGGAAAAAATACCGTTCCCATCCTCATCACTTGGGAAGCCAGTGGCTTAAGCATAATTATAATGTAACAATTAAAACCCTGCAAATCTGTAGATATCACCTTTATATCTGCAAGTTTCCACATCTGTGGAAGCGGATGCTAAAAGTAGCGGCTCCCCTCATTTTTGCTGATACAGATGCGAATGTGGATAAAAAAATGTTTCATCTGTGCAGGGCTCTAGTAATGATGACACTGTGCCTTTGTTTTGCTTTCCATCTGAGACACTCAACACATTTTGCAAACATTAACTAAGCCTTACAAGAGCAGGTGAGAGAGAGGCAAATGTTATTGTCTTCACTCTACAGATGGGGAAATAGAGGCCCAAAGAGATCAAAAGATATTTTTCTTAAAGGGTCTCTGCACAGCTTTCATTTATTCACCCATATACATGCACCTGCACTTTGGAGGGGCAACTAAAGCACATCTGCTTTAAATCTTGAAATGCTTGAAAGCAAATTTTCAAAAGAACTTGGCACGAAGTGTTGAGAGTCACACCTGCAAAATACATTAAGATCAGTGCATTTTGTGAATCTAATTTCTGACGTGTGCACAGCCAAGATCTGATCCCCACTGTGGAATCACATCAGAAAAAAAATCAGTTCTGGACAGGGGATGGGTCACTTGTTTTTTTACTTGTTGTGTTCATTCACCTGAGATTGGCCACTGTCGGGAGACAGGATACTGGGCTACATGGACCTTTGATCTAACCCAGTATGGCCATTTTTATGTTCTTAAAGAGCTTTGGGTAAAAAGGGCATATAGAAGTATAAGTCCCATTTTTAAAAGTAACTTTGCCAACTAAAAGTGAAGGAGATTTATGCTCCTGAATGCTTAAATCACTTTTAATTATGAGACTTAAGTTCCTAACTCATTTAGGTGCTTCTGAAAATTTGTTTACCCTTACATCCTAAATGGACAAGATAGGAAGTATTATCATCCTCATTTCACAGACAGGAGTCTATCATTTCACAGATAGAGATTAGGTGACTTGCCAAAGGTCACATAAAAAAATCTGTGAAAGGAATTGAACCCAGAATTGAACCTAGAATTGCCAGGAATTGAACCCAGATCTACCTACAGTGCCTTAATTACAAAACCAACTTTGTGAAAACAACATTCGGTAAATCAGCTGGGAATAAGGTAAATCTCCATACTGGCAAGGCACGGGATCATCTCACTCCAGTCCACAAAGAGGACACAGTGGGATCTTTATTATTGAAATAGTGTCTGCACTTTTCCCTAGAATTGCCCCTCGCCGCTATTTCCATTTTCCCTGTCTTTGTCAATTCTCTCCCACTCCACTCTTATATCTTATGCTTCTCTGTCTGCTTCAGAGATACAATGCAAATTGCTACAGTAGGCTGCAACAGCAACAAAAATCAGAAGACAAAACTTAACAAGAAAGAAGATATTGGCTTGCTTTTTCTTCTTACTTGGTTGCGTAATACTGACAGGTGGAATCAAACGGGAACCTCTGGAGTTCAGTGCATGAGCCTCTACTGTATGAACTAAAACAGTGTTTCTCAACCTTTTTTTTTATAAAGTACCCCCTCTTTTTAAAAAAAATTATAAGTATTCCCAGTACCTACAGTATTCAGACACACTATTTTTTTTCCTATGATTGCAACACATTTGTTTAAAAAACTTAATCGTAGGCAGGAGGGCGATGAAATTTTTGGGTGTAAAAAGTACAAAAATTATAAAGCACTGTAAAATTTAAAACAAAAATTCAGTTTTCTCCAAATTTTAGTTGTGTTGATATACTCCCCAGATTTTTCTCGAGTACCCCTAAGGGTACTCGTACCACTGGTTGAGAAACACTCAGCTAAAAGCTAGCTGGCTCTCAGCTAAGTCCGTTGAGCAGACTCATTATTCTTTCTGTAAGGCTACGTCTAGACTGCATTGCTTTTTCAGGATACAGGGGTATCCCAGAAAAGTAATGCCGCATCCAAGGAACGCGTTCGCTTTTTCAAAAAAAATTTCGAAAAAGCAGATGTGCTTTTTCGCCATCCCTGTAAACTTCGTTCTACGAAGAATAAGAGATGTGTTGAAAGAGCACTTTCAACATTTGGTGCTGTGTTCATACCACAAATTGCATTTCTTTTTCCAATTTACCATTGCAGTGTAGACCTAGCCTCAGTGGTCTCAGCGCCACTAAATGGGACAGTACACCACACCCAGCCTGTGTGTGGGTTACAGGAGCTCAGACTAAGATGTCTAGCCAAGACAGAACACTCTGAGGAGTTAAATTCTGGAATCATATTCTGCATGGGTGGGGAACCTAAGGCCCAGGTGCCGGATGTGACCCCCGGCTTGCCTGGACCCAGCCCCTGAGGCTTGGAGCTCCCCCCCCAGCATTGGAGAACCCATGCTGGTGCTTCAGCTCCCCCACCGTCCCTCTGTGGGGCTGGAGCACACAAAATCTACTAGCCTGGGCCCCCAAGACTCTAATGTGAGAGAGAAATGTGGGGAAGGTCTTTCTCCTTCTCAGTTGGGCACCACATCAGTGAGGGTGGCTTTTTTCTTCTCACTTGTGTGTGACCCCTGATTAATTTTTCTGTGGGTCAGCAGCCCCCAACCCAAAAAAGGTTCCCCACCCCTGTTGTACTGAGACAAAAGCAAAAGGTGGTCAACAGAAAGGCAGCCAAAATGGGCTGTTGAATTAGATTGAAAGCCCTGCATAGTGGCAAGCTATTAATCACTCCTTACCCAGTATAAGGAGGAAATGTTATAATTATCACACCTTCCTGCTACTGAATAAAATTCATTATATCCTTCATCACCAGCTTTCTGTGGGCTGCTTCTTCAGAGACCCACAAAGGAGTGGGAGCAAAATATGAGTGTAAAGAAATAGCCTAGTTCATCTTCTGCTACTTTCAATAAGTTACACTAGTTGCAAATAAAGATTTTATGGGTAAAGATTTTTTTTTCATAATGATCAGAATTACAGAAAGGAGTGACCGGACAAAGTCTGTGCAAAAGAACTTCACTGCAAGAGGGTGGAATAGGACCAATGTGATGAATGGGATTTACCCTAGAGGAGAATTCCCAGGAAATCATTTAATAATGCAAAGTTTAGAGCCAGAATCTAACCCTTAATGTCGATTATTAGAGAATGATCCCATAACAAAACAAACCACCAAGACAAAAATAGAAATATTGGTTTAATTTTTTCCCCTTCTTATTTTTCTCGGGAGTGTTGCTCCTTCAACCACTTCTCCAACCCCCTCACACACCTTGAGCTTAGACAAGAAAAAGGTCCAATGGTAAAGCTACTGCCCTAAGACCCAGGTTCAAGTCTTTGCTCTACCAGATGCTTCCTGAGTGACCCTGAACAAATCACTTAGCCCAGGGGTTCTCAAACTTTCTGATACCATGACCCGCTGAATGAATTTGTGTGCCCCCCCCCCCCCACTGCTCTGGGTCGCTTCCTCCCTCCTTCTCACCAGAGTTCTTGCCCTCCTGGGGTTCCTTAAAGGCACTTGCAGTCCTCAGCACCCTTCCCCCCCCCTGCAGGCTCCTTCCCCCCGTCTCTTTCTCCTCTTTTCCTCTCCTTGTCCCTTTGGTTTTCTTTCTTTCCTCTGCCTCCTCCTCTGACCCCCACGTGCCCTTATTTACCTCTGAGCATCCTCAACCCAATCCCGCAGTCCGCTGCCTGTGGGACCCCGCCCTCTCCCAACTAGGGAAATGTTCGGTCGCCCGGCAACCGCGCGTCCGTTCCTGCGCCGGCGCTGGCCTCATTCTCCTGCCGCCTTGCCTCCTCCTGCAGCTGCGCCGTGCTACTGGAGTCCCGTGGCCCCGGCCACGCTGCGTGGCTTGCCGGCGGCTGCCTTCCACCACCCTGCCGCTCTTCGCGGACCGGGGGAGAGGGGTCGCAAGTGAAAAACTGAATCCAGCTGTGACCCCCCTCTAAGTTGCTTTCGACCCCCCCGGGGTCATGCCCCACAGTTTGAGAAACGCTGCTCTAAAATGTATAAAGTAGATAAATAGGTCATGGGTTGAATTTAAGCTTTTAGGATGGTGCAAGAGATTAAAGTAATGATTTTGTAAGAATTAAAGCAATTTGCAGCCATTTGGTAGCAAATGTTTACATCTTACAGTCTATTGATTTTTAGTTATTAGAGGCTCGTTGGGTTACATAAAATTAAGGCTGAGTGAATAGTGGGAAAAAGTTTAGTGAACTGGAAAATTAATCTTGATTTACCATACATGTAACCCTTAAGTAGTCACTTTTCATTCACATACACGTGTACCTTTCAGTACACTCATGGTTGGGCAGACACAAGCAGCGTGCTCAAACTCAACTGTTTACAAATCATTTTTCCCCATTTATCTCCCTCGCCACCCCCAAAAAATCATAAGAATTCATATATGTTACTTTGAGGTTCTTTTTAATTGCCATCTGGTTTTGCAGGTTTTACTTTTTGTGTTTGCCAGCTTTTCTCATGTGCCATGAGTCTAGGAGGTGGGGCTTTAATAGAAACATCAAATATCCCAAGACCTGATAAAATTACAAGAGTTGCCAATGCTGCTCAAGACATGGAAAAGTTTTTGGGAAATCTATCAGCAATTAGAAAAGGGCTTTTCAAATGGAAAGGATTGAGAAACCTTAACTATAGTACTCTCCTGTATATTAAAGATGTTAAGAAGTGGATAATTGACTAATCGTGTAGTCGATACAATTTGTATTGACTACACGATTAGTCGATAAGGGGTCCTGCTGCAGCCCTGCAGTTTAGATGTAGTAGGAGCTGGGCGCACAGGCAGCCCGGCTCCTATTACATTTAACCTGCAGAGCCATAGTGCGGGTTAAGTCCAAGACTCAGCATGAGCAGTCCTGGCTCGCGCCAAGTCCTAGATGGCTGCACTTCTGCATGTTAATGTAGTAAGAACTGCCCAGCTCTTGTAGTAAGGCCAGTGGCTCTTACTACATTTAAAATACAAAGGTGCAGTGTTTCGGGACCCGGCACGAGCCAGGACTGCTTGGTCCAGGCTTGCGCCCACTGCGGCTCTACATTTTAAATGTAGTAAGAGCTGGGCAGCTATTACTACGTTTACAATGCAGTGGCACAGCCGTCCGGGACCTGGTGCAAGCCAGAACTGAGCAGTCCCGGCTCCCACCAGGTCCCAGACCGCTGCACCTCTGCCTACCTTGCCCCTCTCCTCCCTAGAGTGCAGAGACAGTGCTGGGGGAAACCAGCTTTTAAGCCAGCTCCCCCAAGCACCGGCTCCTGCTTCTCTGCCCCCAACTTCTGCCTCGCTGCCTCTGATACAGAGGAAGCAAGGGGCATAGTGAAAGCGAATAGTCGAGTAGTGACTATAAGTTAGGTGCATATAAGTTAGCTGCAAAGACCTCTGGGCTATTTCTAGATCGAAGGTGGTATGTGTATGTGAGACACTGTTGTATTTAATTTTACCAGCACAAATTTGAATTTTAGATTGTGTTAAGAAAGAAGTTTAAAAAATGAAACAGGTCAATTAAAAATCCTGGTCATGTTTAGCAAGATTTCTGTGGCTTCAGGACACTTTTTTGCAATGAATAATGAAATGTTTTCTTACTGATCTTTATAATTGTTCTCATCACCATAGTATGTGAGTGCTTTTTAAATATCAGTGAATTTATCTTTACAATACACATGTGAAATAGGGAGGATTTTCACAGACTAGGCATTAAGGTCAACATTTTCAAGTTTCTGCTAATCTCGGTCCCTTGATGATAAGTTGCCCAACTCTGTGCACCTCTGTGAATGCTCAGAGTACTCGGCCTTGGAAGTAAAACTTTGCAACACATCAATTCCTACTGACTTTTGCGGTGTCCATTTGATGAATGCATAAACCAGTCTGGATAGTGCCAACAAAAACATTTTGAAGCAGATCCTCAGCTGATATAAAACACAGCTCTGTTGATAGACCAAAGACAGTTTCCATCAGTCGAAGATCTGCCCCTTGGGGTATTATTCCCAAATTGACTGAAAATTTTACCAGATAGGTAGTATACTTGATGGATCTCATTTTGAGCACATTTAAGTTTGTGGTTTTTTGCTGCATGGGGAACTGGCTAACATCCAAGATGCAGAGCAATAGAATGATTGTGATTTGACGTCTTATAATGGCATCAGTGGCAAGGAATGGCATTAATATGGCTCTGAATTTCCAGAGGCCAGAAGCCACAAACTGCCTTATCTCTCACTTTACAGGAGGAAGATGAAAGCTCTTGTACATGGTTGCTGTGCATCACCCAATTTACTAGACACTATTGATTGTCTTACTCTTGACCACTGTAGCCTCTTCACATTAATAGAAAGTTTTAAGAGTAGGAAGTAGCTCAATTGGTTTTTTTTCCCCTCATTTGATCATTTATATAGTTTAACTAGTCAGTAGGTTTTTTTTCCCCAGAATCTTCCATTTGCTTAAGAGCTCCACAAGTGCAACAGTGGATTTTATTTCCAGTGTTCATTTTGCCGTAGCATGTGATTACCAGTTAATATTCTGTTCACTTGTTACATCTTTTCTCCTTGTCTTTAGGACAACAATGGGCAACCAACAATAGAGAGTGGCCCTCCTTCATCTCAGCAGGCCGCATGACCAGTGGCGGGCAACCTGCAGCCCACGGCCCGCAGGGGTTCCACCTGTGGCCTACACATCCGCCTTCTTCCCCCACGTGCCTCTCACCTATTGGGGCTGAAGTTCCGCATTTCCTATTCCTCACCCTCCCTCACAGCTCTGTCCCCGCTCCTTCCCCTCCCTTCCACAGTGTGGGGGAGGGGCACAGGGCGGCCACAGGTGGAATCCCAGGGGGCCGCATGCAGCCCATGGGCCACAGGTTGCCCATCACTGCTTTAGGAGGAAGGTTTAATTTAAAAATGTACACTATATACAGTGGCACATTTCACTATCAACAGCATCTGACACCCATTCGAATTCCACGTCTTTAATACCGAGACAGTCTGCGGAGCAACAACAACTCGGGCCATGCTCTAGTCACTACTGTTCCCATTTAAACACTGCAGAAGAGACCTTGTTAACAAGAGCTGTGCCTAACTGGTGGGAAGTGGAGAACCAGAAGGCTAATTAAGCAGAGGATATAAAAAGACACCGGAAGGAAGTAGGAAGGAGAGAAGCAGAGAGAGAGAGAGAGAGAGAAATTATTCTTCCCTGCTTGCCTCATGAGCTGAGGGCCCCCCAGGTTGGTAGGAATAAGGCTGTATAATAGTAATACCCAATGTTTTTTACTTCATGCCCCCACTTTACCCCTATCCACACCTCCCCCACCCTGAGCCAGGCTGGGAGCAAGGCTGCAGCTCCAGGAGGTAGAGATGTGGACAGTGGTAAGGGGGCTGAGTCTGGGGCTACAGTTGGAAGTGGAGCCTCAGGCATGTAGCTGGGGGCTAGGGCGTGGTTTGGAAATGGAACTGGGTAGTGCACCCTCTCTGCTGCCTGTTGGGACAGGCCGGAACCCATAGCACATCCCCCAATGTTCCTCTGGCCCTCCCCCCAGGAGGGCATGCCTCACACTTTGGAGACCTCTGCTTTACAGTGTCCTAGACTGACTCAGCATTGCCTGGGTCCTTCAGGGTGGGGGGTACAGGAATCAAAGCAGGGTGTTGGGGATGTTGGGGGCTCAGGGCTGTAGGCCAGGGCCATAAAGGAGGCAGGAGTCAGGGTGGGGGGTTGAGGAAGGCCTCAGGACAGGGGATGAGGCGCAGGGATAAGGGCAGAGGGTTGGGAGGAGGGTAAGCTCAGGGTAGGGGGAGTGATGCTCTGGGCAGCGGATAGGGGGTGGCTGTTGGATTCTCCCTGGGGACACCCACCAGCTTGTCTCCAGAGCAGAGGGGCTGCACACCCCGCCCTCCAGCTTCTCCCAGGGCTGGCCCAGGGCAGGTGGGAGCACATACCCCATCTACCAGCTTGTCCCCGGGGTAGGGAGTCTGGCCCAGTGTCGGGGAAGGAGGGGCAGTGCAGACTGTCCTTGGTAGCACTTCTCTTCAGTGTGCAGAGAAAGGGGGCCTCTCAGGATGGCCAGGGGATGGTGTTGCTGCTGGCCAGCAGGGTTTTCCTTTCTCCCTCATCCGGTGGAGCTTTCCCCCTAACCCTGCTTTGGCACTGTGGCCAAGGCCCGAGGAAGGGGACGGGGGTTGGAGCAGGGGGATCATTTACCTGGTCAGATGGCTGGCAAGATGATGAGCCCCACCCCTGCTGGCCACTCTCTTAGTGGTGCAAAGCTGCCCCCCAGTGGTCACTCTGCAGTATCACATACCTCCGATCAGCCCTCCCCTTTTCATGTTATGAAAAACAATCCTATTCCAGCCAGATCCCACTTTTCTGGCACAACAAAACCCTGACCTTGCTTTAAGTTGGGAGAAGAGGAAGCTGCAGGCCAAATTTGGTAGTCCTAGCTCTTACTATTTAGGAGGAGTTCTTGAACAAATGGGCACCCAGACAGACAGATGCACACTTTTAAAATATATAGATAAGGCAATGGGCTGCAGGAGTTTGGGGTGGAGGGCAGATACACAGGTAGTGGGGTGTGTGGATTTATGTTCCCTGAATACGATGCCAGAGACTGCTGCTCAGCCATCAGAACAGGCAGGTACTTGAAACTCATTGGGAGCCAGCCTGGAGTGCAGCCTAATGGAACACCTGCCGTCAGTTAAGTCCTGCGGACCCACTCTAAAGGCCTTCCCCTCAGGCAAGGTGGGGGAAGGAGAAGAGGGACGGATTGGAGAAGAGGAGTGGAGGCAAAAACTACAGGCCACAAGCAGGAGGGTTTTTCTCCAAGATGCCAGGGAAGAGGTACCAAGGGAGTGGCTGGGGAATTGGCCCCCAGGGAGGGGCCGTTATTCAGTGGGGATAAGGGTTAGAGCTCCCAAAAGCGGTCGCCACATAGTGCCCTGGGCTGGAACCCAGAGCAAGTGAGTGGGACCAGGTTCCCCCCCAACCCTCCCCCCTGGCCGGTGGGCTGCCAACAAGAGAAAAGGACCCTTGGACTGTGGAGGAGTTTGTCCTCCAAACTAGTGACTGGCCGATGATGAAAATGACTTATGAAGTGGGGAAAAGCAAGAGGCAGTGGTAGGGTCACCGCAAACCTCTGAGGCACACACAGACCCGCCAGGAAGCGCAGGACCCAGGGAGCACAGCCCGTGCTCTACGCCACAATAGATAGATAGAAGTGGTGGTAACTAACATGATAAATAACTGTGCTGGGGATATGTCTACCCTGCCATGTCCAGGGAATACGTCTGCTCTTCCGAAATTTTTTTCGGAAGAGCAGACGCATTTTTTCCAGCATCCCTCTAAACCTCGCTTTATGAGGAAGAAGGGTTTTTTCCCCACATTTGGCCCAGTGTAGAGGGGCCAAATGTCAGAAAACCACTTCCGAAAAAAGAAGTGGAAAAAGCTACGCAAATTGCGAACTGCAATTTGCATAGCTTTTTCTGGAAGAGCAGTGCAGTGTAGACATAGCCTGGGTGTTTTACCAGCATAAAAGATCTGTTTGGGAACTTGTGCAGAGGCAGGAGAGAGTGGGCCCCACCACAAATGTATTCATCCTTATAACAGTGTTTAAAGTAGGAAAACGAAAATAGGCACAAAAGGGCTAAGTCAGTGTTTCTTAAACTGTGGGTCGTGACCCCCAGAGGGGTCGCGAGCAACTTAGAGGGGGGGTCGCAGCTGGATTCGGTTTTTCACTTGCGACCCTTCTCCCCCGGGTCACGAAGAGTGGCAGGGCAGCCGAAGGCAGCCGCCGGCAAGCCACGCAGCGTGGCCAGGGCCACAGGACTCCAGTTGCACGGCACAGCTGCAGGAGGAGGCAAAGTGGCGGGAGAATGAGGCCGGCACCGGCGCAGGAGCAGACGCACGAGGGGCCGGCCGGGGCACGGTTGCCGGGCGACCAAACGCTTCCCCAGCTGGGAGAGGGCGGGGTCCCTCAGGCAGCGGGCTGGGGTATTAGGTCGGGGATGCTCAGAGGTAAATAAGGGCACGTGGGGGTCAGAGGAGGAGGTAGAGGAAAGAAAAGAAAGAAAGAAAACCAAAGGGACAAGGAGCGGAAAAGAGGCACAGAGGAGAAAGAGTCGGGGGGAAGGAGCCTGCGGGGGGGGAAGGGCATTGAGGACCACAAACACCTTGAAGGAATCCCAGGAGGACAAGGACTCTGGTGAGAAGGGGGGAGGAAGCAACTCAGAGCAGTGGGGGGGGGCCCCCCACACAAATTCATTTAGCATTTTAGGGGGTCGTGGTATCAGAAAGTTTGAGAACCCCTGGTCTAAGATAAATATATACACATACTGTATACAACTCTCTCTCTAAAACCTCTTATTTTATTTGTATGTAATCTACTATATATTTGAGAGTTTATCAGTCTGTGTCTCAACCAAATTTGGTATGCAGCTTCCTCTTTATCATAACTTAAACCAAAGTAAGGGTTTGGCTGTGCCAGGAAAATGGGATGTGTCCAGAATGGGATTGCTTCTCAAAAAAGTCACAGAAAACAGAATCACCGGGAAGGTGAAAGGGGCTGGCTGGGGGCGTAACCCCTCCTGTCTGGGACTGCCCCAGCCCCGAGCCTCCCACCCCTCAGGTGCCCTTTAGGGAGAGCTGGGGGCTGCAGCTGTCCCCATTCATACAGGGGTGATAAAACCGTACTGAAAAGAGACAGAATCACCAGGCAGGTGAAAGGGGCTGGCTGGTGGCATGTCCTCTCATCCCGCAACTGTGACTGTCCCAGCCCCAAGCCCCCCACCCTCCAGGCGCCCTGTACAGGAACATTGCTGGCTATTCCCCTTTGTCAGGGAGGCAGGGGAAAGTGCACAGTTTGCTGCATTCCTCACTCTGGCTGGGGAGCACAGTGGGCAGACAAGCATGGAACTGCCCCAGCTGGGGGACATGCACCCCTCCCCCCATGTGCCCACTGGAACTGCAGCAGCCATGGAGAGGCACTTCTCACATGGCCCCAAGCTGCTGTGGTGAGAGAGGGCTGGAGTAAATCTTCTTTCTCCCGGGGCAGCCTGCATCCTGGTACAGTGGTGGGCAAAATTTAACAGTTACCTCAATAAAATAAGATGTTTCAGAAAAACAATTGTAAAGTGGTAGATGGATGGGTAGCATACAAAATTCAGAGAATTCATTTCTTGTTATAGAGCAAGATATGAAGGGCAGGTTCACTGCCCTCCTCTACAGTCTTCTCTTATGAGTGCCATCACCCTATCCTCTGTACTCAAAAGCATCCTCTGTGTGCCCCCCAACCTTTGTCTTCTTTCCCAGACACATTAGAATAATATTCCTATCCAACTTTTCTCTGTGGGTTGCCACTACCACCGAGAGAACCAGGTTATAAGGATATTGTTATGCAAGAGGTACCCATGTTAGGACTGCTAACTGCCAAACCCCTTCCCCCCCCGCCCTTCCCCCCCGACTGCTACTTATCTGGTTTATGATGTATGCCAATGACCAGTATATGAAGTTACAAATAGTGTAATGTTTAATGAATGTAACAGAGGGACTTACTGATAGAGTCCCTGTGTCCTTGGCCAGACCTCTGTTCTAGAGGCTCCCCTGTACACACAATTATTTTTTGAGAGAAAATCACCTTTAAATCTCACTGCACCATATCAGGTTAAAATAGCCTGATTTTTCTTGCAGTGATGCCTCAACGAAGGCCTGATTCAAGTGTCTCAGAAAAGAAAAAATGTAAGTGGCCTATATGCTAATAGCCTTGCTCGTTGGAACTCTATAACGGCTTATATCCGCTCCCTGTGAGAATTAAAGTCCCGGTAACTTAATCACATTCTCCCCACTCTTTATTACAGTTACACGCATCCAATCAGGGAACAGAACCACCATCACTAAGGTGACCAACCAGACAGCAGTTATGGTGAATGTCAAACAATACATTGTGAACACAGTACATAAGCAGCCCAGAGTCTGAAATTTGTTTGCGTGAAACATGTGTCTAATAATTCTGAATAACAAACACATTAGCAAAAATGAAGGTCAGCTCACAAGTAATTCCTGGACAGAAAAAAAGGATGAATAGTTCTCCTACCTGTGGTAAGCATAATTTTGGATGTTTTATAATATTAATTAGCCACCTCTCATACACATTAGGGATAAAGACCTCCTTTCTGACTTTTTACACATTTTATGCTCATCTGGCTTTCCAGACTTTTTTGTTCAGCTTGATGGGTATGTAGGCATTACAGTAGTCAGCAAAAAGATCATCCAAAATTTGCAGCCAAACACTGGCAGCTGGTTAGGTTTTAGACTGCTCAATCACTCATTTCAAGAAAGAAAGCAAAGCCAACGAACAGCGCATGTGCTAACCCTGACTATGCACTTTGCATGGTATTCAGCAGAGCAAAGGCAGGTGCATAAGAAAGCCCATAGAGATATTAAAGGATAAACTATCAATGGTGGGCCATGCTCTGAAGAGTTTACAACCTAAAATAGACACCACTTGGTAGGGAATGACAATGAATAAAAAGGAAATAGGAAGACAACAGTAGTGAAAGAGAGAGATCATGAGATATAATTATTCTTTCATATTAATCTTAGTTGCTCCTTTTTTTAATAGATGTTGGGAATGATGACTGGTGTGGAGGCCAGCACTGGGAGGAAAGCCATGAATCTGGAGGTGACTTTGCTCTGGTGGTTGTAATGGAAATTACTATATTGAGGTATTATCCTGTGAGGTGCTAAATATCTTCTGGGAGGACACCAATGGAGACCAAGTGTTCCTGTCATCTCCTAGGAGATGCTAGAATGCCACTGGGAGCACTTGCTTGGAGAAGCTCAGTAACTCTGCTGGAGCAGGCTGTTATAAATACAGCATTAATAGTTAGAGCAGGCTTAAAAAAGTTTCTGAGGTAGGGATTTGGATGTGAACTTTTCAACTATTTTTAATATTCCAAGAGCAAGATAAAATTAAGGGGGCGGTGGAGTAACCATCCTGATTCCTTCTTTGTCCCCTGGCACACATTGTCTTGTAAGGACACGTACCACTTCAGACCTCTACCACTCTGTCATTTCCATACCCAGATTGCATTCCTTAGCCTTCAGAGCTATGCTCTCCACATTTCTTCTTATACCGCATACTGAGCTTTCTTATTAGGGCAAATATTCATGTATAAATTCCACGGAGAATCTAAAGGTCAAATACAACTACTCACATTTTCATGAGTTACTAGGTTGCCAACAGAAAAGTCCCTTGTATTGGTTTGGCAGGTTCCCCCAGATGGTGGTTTAGGCTTTTTTATCCTTTACGACAGTGGTTCTCTAACTTTTTGCCTCGTGGACCACCCCGCTCAACACAGACCTTTCTGTGGACCATCAGCCAACCACCCATGATAACAAAATGGATACACGTGGGGGTATGGGATCTGGCCAGGAGGTAGGGTGCAGGAACAGGCTGACGGGGGTTTTGACGTGCGGGAGGGTATGGGAGTGGGCTGAGTGTGGGGAGTCTTGGTGTGAGGGAGGGTGCAGAAGCGGGCTGGTGGTGGGGGCGGGGCATCAGGCCAGAAGGTTGAGTGCAGGAGTGGGCTGGGAGTGGAGTGAGGGGTCTTGGAGGAAGGGAAGATGCAGGAGTGGGGTGGGGGATCTGGGAGGAAAGGAGGATAGGGGGTGCTTACCTAGGTCTATGCCTCCCACCACTCCCAGACACTCCTCCTACACTTCCCATTGGCCATGTCTCCGGCCAATGGGGGTAGCGAGGAAAGCCTCCAGGCAACTGGTTTTATGTGTTGTCATTAGCCCAGCTGGCGGGGACGGGTAGCGGCAGGGCACAGAGCTGCTTCCTTCCCCCTCAAGCTGGATCTGGTCTGCAAAGTTCCCCCTTTGCAGCAGGATACTGGTGCTGGTATTCCAACCTTGCAGGAAGGGGAGCTAGGCCGGAATACCAGTGCAGGCTCCCTGCTGCAAGGGCGGGGGGAGGGAAGTCCCAAGTCCACAGCCCACCTGCAAGATGGTCACAGACCACACTTTATGGTGATGAATCCCCTTTTGGCTGAACTATTATTAACCAGAGTAATTTTTTTTTACTTAACAGTTAAATGGTATTTCATGCTTATAATTTATGTATAATTGGCATGTGTATTAAAACCCAGGACACAGAGCATTTCCTTCCATTAAAGAGTCATGCCATTGTACCAACATCCTCTTTTGCCATCAATCTCTGAATGTGTCAAAGATCTTTGTCTTGTAACCTGGACTGATCTTAGATCATTAGCCTTGATTCTAGAGGACATCCTCTGAAATATTAATCAAAGTGACAGACAAAGCTTCAGATAGTGTATAGAGCAAGGCTTCAGACAGCACAGCAGCTGAGCAATTAAAGAAACATTCTCAGAGGCTGGTGCACCAACAAACCCTGCTCTCTATGGGACAAAGGCTGCTGACCACAGTAGGACATTTGTATGGCCAGAAAGGGCCAGTGAAGGGGTCTGGCCAGAAGGACGGGCAAGTGTAATAAAAGCTCCTCCTGCACTTTGCAATGTATGGCTGTGCTCAGCATGTGCATATCCCTGTCAGAGGGAGCAGGTTCTTACACCATTCCCCTTTCAGACAGCCTCTCAAGGTGAGTGCGTTTGCCTATCCCATGCATTTATGTTCCTACACAGTTGTTTTGCCTCTGAGTCCAGACCTAATATGCAACATCTCACTGCTTCAGGGTAGTCAGGCTACATGGGCTTTATATGCCATGTTGCCAGTGCCATTTTCCCAATTTGTTTAAATGTTTTGGCCCATTGCTGTAAGCCAGGGGTGGGCAAATACCAGCCCGTGGGCTGGATCTGGTTCTCCAGGGTTAGCCCCGGCGGGTTGCTGCTGTATTTACCTGTGCCTCTGCAGGTACAGGTGATTGCAGCTCCTGTTGGCCGTTCCCAGCCAATAGGAGCTGCAGAAAGTGGCATGGACCACAACACCACTTCCTGCAGCTCCCATTGGCCAGAAACAGCGATTTGCCAATGGGAGCTGCAATCGCCCATACCTGAGGGGGTGCAGGTAAATACAGAATCAGCAGCCCGCCAGGTGCTGACCCTGGTGACCCGCCACCATCTTATTGCTCACCCCTGCTATTTTTTCCACCCCTGCCATCTTATTGCTCACCTGGCTATTTTTTCCACCAAATAAATATTGTTTTAAAAGAAGGCAACTTGCCAGAATGAAACTGCCAGGCAAAGACTTAGGGAAACTACATAAATGCTGTTCTACCCTTGGTAAAAAACAAAACTATTCATAAGATTTTTCTTAGGGCTCTGTCAGGACCTGGGTGACAGTGCAAGTATTCAGAAAGCAATCCTAGCTCAGCCAGAATAAAAGGAAGAAAGAGCAAGGATTTCATCCAATGCCATTATTAAATCTGAAATGTAATAAGGGCACATCATATAGAACTGCAGAAGGTAGAGAGGTATGCCTTATAGAGTCTACTATATTATAACATCCATCACAATAAACAAGAAACAGGGCTGTGATACTTAGAACGAGGCTTGTGAGTCACAAGTGTCTCTCTAATACGTCTCCTGGGGCTCTTTGCAGCACATAATGTTAAAATGCTGTGCAATATAATTAACCAATCTAAGTTATTAACCAATCTGGATGCTTTTATCAGCAATTGCAGCTGATAAGTAATAATGCTTAGTCAGTTATTCTACAGTGAGAATAATAAATATTTTCCATCATATTGTTCAAATATGAATATAAATGAAACAATGAATTCACACTACTTGGCTCTTTTGGGTAATGTTGTTAGCTAATTTGATTCCTGAATAACTGAGTTCTGAGTATCACTGAGACAGCACTTAGTAATTATGGACATAAACAAGATTTTTGACTTGGGTCACTGGACCTTGACAAACAGTTTGATTCTCCTGAACTTAGCTGACTGACTAACATAGACCCCAAGTCAGGAAAGCTCTTGAGCACATGCTTAACTATTCACATGTGCTGAAGTCCCCTTGATGTCAGTGTGACTTAGGCATTTGCTTAAAATTAATCACATCCTTTTGTGCTTTTCTGAATAGGGCCACTTCTGTGTCATCACAAAAGGTGTCACCCTGTGTGCTGGCCTATCCCAGTCACAGAAGGGAATGCTTGCTGACTAAGCTACAAGTACACTGCTGATAGATTTTCTCTTTTGGCTTTCTTCTTGAAAATGCAAATAGGCATTCAGTAGCATCCTGGCACAGCAAGCGTGATCAAGTAGCTGTCTCATCCAGCGGTTTTGCAAATGGAAGCAGGGAGCCAAATGCAAAAGTCACTAATTAAAACTCTGACTGAAGTCGGTTCTTCTAAACTTTGAACATTTCCACTGAAATAAATTCTCCCACATAAAAAGGAAATGATAATTGCTTTGCATTATGGAGCCTACTGACAAGAGGATCAATGAGCTGCTTCTAATGCTGCTTGGAAATAAGAAACTTTTGCAGTACCTTGTAATAATTATCATTTTTTAAAATAATTGTTTTTAGTGACACTAGTACAGAAAAGCTTAGAGACAGAGAAGGACAAATTGATAGCCAAAAAAAAGTTAATCATAATTTGAACAACATGTGAACTTGTAGGAATTTACCTCTATGTATTAATCTATAGACAACTGGCAAAATCCTGACATAAGTCCCACAACACCCATCAAATGCAATGCAGAGATCAGGAAACAGAGCCTGCACTCATGGATTGATGTAAATCAAAGGAGCTTAAACCCAGCACAAGGGGAATCAGAATCAGGGCTCAGCACTTTAGCTAATGGCAAACAACTTCAGTCCCCATGTCTGCAAATCACTCGCTTTACATCAAAAGTTTAGACAGTGACATGCAACGTTTTTAAAATGCACTGACTGCAGTCATTTCAAAGGTAACACTGTGAGAAATTAAATCCTCAGAGCAAAGGTGGGGAACCTCAGGCCCCAGGGAGAGATGCAGCCCCTGGCTTGCCTGGATCCGGACCCTGGGGCTCAGGGCTCCCCTCAACATCGAGAAGCCCATGCTTGTGCTCCAGAATCCCTGCCGCACTACAGGACTGGAGCACACAAAATCTACTAGCCTGGACCCCCCTAGGCTCTGGGTGCAAGGGGAATGCGGGGAGTGTCTTTCCTTCTCAGTCAAGGGTTTGGTTTTGTGGATCTGGGTTTTTTTGCTTCTCACTTGTATGCAGCCCCCGATCCAAGAAAGGTTCTCCACCCCTACTTTAGAGAATGGTCTGGACCATCTTCCTTCCACAAAATAAGTGTACTTGATACATTGTGCCACAGCGCTTCCTGCAGCTCCTCTCAGATGGAAACAGTGAACGCAGCCAAAGGGAGCTGCAAGGCTCTGTGACTACGGACTCTTGAATAAGCAAAGTGTTGTGGGCCCACCAGCAACTTACCTGGGCAAGCCAACTTTGAAAAGCAGTGTTCTAGAAGACTAAGGCTATTTTAGCTTTCAGCATCTCAAGAATCTGCCTAAGCCTTGCTATCAAGTTTTTTAGGCCTTAATCCTCCCACTGACTTCTATGGCATGGCATGGCAGGTTCAGGGTTTTACACATTAAAACTCATTTCAAGTACATTGTAGGAAAAGTGCCATTTAATTCTCCTTGCAAAGAAACTTCTTTTGATCAAACAGCAGATAAGAGGGACTCACCAAGTCGACAGAGTACAGTTTGCTTGAAATTACACAGACAGAATTAGGAAGAACAAGGCACCTGGACTTCCAAAGCAAGAAGAAACACATTCCCAGTTGAGTTCCCTTAACACCTAAGTCGTCTAAAAAGGGTCAGCTGAATTTATAATAAGCATGAGGCTGCACAGCCACACAACGTGATGTACCAAGAGACCTAATTAGTTTCAAAAGGAGCCAAAGTAGAAGATAAAGCCAGGCATAGGTTGTGTGGGAGGGGAAAAAAGCTCTTGACATTTTAAAATATATCTGTCTAGCTACAAATATCTGTCAATACACAGGCCTCTGCAAAGAACTTTACAAATATAGTGTCAGCACTAACAGGCAGGATGTCAGAGAAGGAGGCATAGAAACCAGCAGGCCTGAAAGAGCCAGTGCCAGGTCATAGCAATGGTCTATATATAGTCAAGTAGTTGCACCTCCTTGCAGAAAGGGGGAGGGGGGAAATTCCTCCTAGCTAAGAGGGAGGGGGGGAGGAATTTTCCTTTTTGTTTGCACAAGAATCAGCCATATGGAGACAGATAAAATATACCCTTCTTGAAGGGTAATGGCTCAGTGGTATAAGCATCAATTTTCATACTGAGGGCCTGATTCTCCACACCCTTACACTTTGCACGGTTATTTATGTCTGTGCAACCTGCATGTAAAAACATTACCAAACTAGAACTCTCCAGTTACACCAACAGTACTGTTTTACCCCCGAGAGCAGGTCAGGCAGCTTTAGCGCACCTTTCTGGCAGTGTGACCCTCAGGTCATTTCTCCACTGACCCAGTCTCTTAAAGCAACCTCAGGACTTTTGCCAATAACCCCCAAGGGACCATTCCGGTAACCAGAGATCATCTGGGTACAAGCCTCTCCACTGTTCCCCCAGTTATACCCCATACTCTGACAGCTAGGGTGGCAATATAGGAAGATTCCACTTTGAAAGGGGAACCCAGAGATAAATATATTGAATTCCATATTTGACTCTGTGCAGCCCTTTGGCCCTAAAAAGCAAGGTCCTGTTTGCTCTGTAAAATTTTGCTCACCATTTAGTGATTTACTTATGTCGGGGGTAGGGAACCTATGGCTCGGGGGCAGGATACAGCCCCCAGCTGGCCTGGATCTGACCCCCCAAGGCTTGGGATCCTCCTTCCAGTGTTATAGAGATAGTGCTCCTGCCCTGCTGCTCCCCTCCCACCCAGATCCCGCACCGCCACTTCACTTCTGCACCCTCTCTCCTTCTGAGACCCCACACCCCAAGCCTGCTTCCCAGCAGCCCCCTCTTACACACTGAGCTCCTCATTTTGGGCCCCACCCAGAGTGTGTGTGTGGGGCGGACGAAATATAGAAGCCTGGGCCGCCATAGGCTCTGGTGTGCAAGAGGAATGTGTGTGTGGGAGGTTGATTTTCATACTTTTGTGTGGCCCCCAATGATTTTTCTGTGGGTCACTGCCCCCCCCAACCCAATTAATGTTCCCTACCCCTAACTTATGTGATGGGATGAAAAAATTCTACCACATAAATCCCACACACTATGAGAGTTAGGAGTGTTGAAGTCTTCCAAAAGATTCACAACCTTTTGTATATTTAGAAAGTAAGACAGATAAGATTATTAAAGGAAACTGAGTATGCTTTGCTGAAGTGTGACACTACAACAGAAAGAGACTTTTAAAGTTTCCAGATTCATACTTTCTTCAGTTTCTGTGTCTCACTTTTAAATGGGCTTTTACATTAAAAAAAAACTGCTCTGAAGAAAAAAATGTCTCACTTTGAGCCTTTTCACTAACCTGAGCAGCAATAAAAGCTTCAGTATCTAAGCTGGATCACTCATTTTTAAAACTTTAATTCTCAGGATTATGACTGTTAAGCTTTACAAACAGAACATGAAGAAGCTCTAGCTAATGTATTCCTCAAAATAATTCTGCAGCTGGAACCCTGAGAACATTCTGTACAGGCAGCAACTAGATACATTAATTCTTAACCAGATGCAATTCAGACTCTTATTTGAGAGATGGGCTGCTTTCAGGATGGGATCCTGTTTGTGCAAACAGTTTCTGGGCTTTGAGTCCACAGAGTTTTAACTCATAGATACAATCAGAGCTTCACAGCTCCACATGAAATCCAAAATTACAAAAATCATTTGGTTTCATTTTAAATCCAATGTATGCACAGAACTGGGCACATGGTAATTCCAAACGTCCACAAATCTTAGCAAACCTTTCACTTACACTGGGCTGAGGGATTGATGATGAAACCTGAAATCTTACAAATTTGGAGTGGTATTGAATTCTATAATAAAAGGTTTGTGTGATTCCAAATATAAAATATTGGATTCCTTTTGAGCATTCTGTTTTGTGAGAGAAGTCTGCAGAGACTGGTCTTGATACTCCACTGCCTTATTAAGTCATTTATACCTTTATTAATTATTATGTATTTATTTTATAGTAGTGCCTGAAGTCCCCAGTCATGAGAAGGACTCCATTGTGCAAGACTCACGCCCTGCACCAAACAGTAAGAGGGATAGGAGAGGATAAGATAAACTGTAACACAAGCTAGCTATATGCACAATGTAGTAGTTAGTATTACTATATTATTATAATATTATTTAAATAGACTAAATATTATGATTACAAAGTCAAGCACTCAAAAGCTAGGAAATAGAATTAAGGTTGCTTGTACATACAGGCTGCGTCTAGACTGGCATGAATTTGCGCAAATGCTTTTAACGGAAAAGTTTTCCATTAAAAGTATTTGCGCAAGAGAGCATCTAGATTGGCACAGACGCTTTTGCGCAAAAGCATTTTTTGCGCAAAAGCGTCCGTGGCCAATCTAGACGCGCTTTTGCGCAAGAAAGCCCCGATCGCCATTTTAGCCATCGGGGCTTTTTTGCGCAAAACAAAACTGAGCTGTCTACACTGGCCCTTTTGCGCAAAAGCTTTTGCGCAAAAGGACTTTTGCCCGAACGGGAGCGTCAAAGTATTTGCGCAAGAAGCACTGATTTCTTACATGAGAACGTCAGTGCTCTTGTGCAAATTCAAGCAGCCAGTGTAGACAGCTGGCAAGTTTTTGCGCAAAAGCGGCTGCTTTTGCGGAAAAACTGGCCAGTCTAGACAGAGCCACATAGTACAAATCCCTTGTGCTAATGTATTATAATACAGTCTTTAATTACATTGCATACTATTTTTTCTACAGGACCCCTGCCTCACTCAGTACACAGGATGGCTAATGCTTAATTCATAAACAGCTAGTCAGTATTTTGTCTTATCCTTGTTGTTCATTGTGTGGCTGTATGCCTTATTTACTGCACTCTAGCCAAACACGGCTCTGAATATAGAATTATTGGTTTCCCCCTGGAGTTTTCTATAGTGCTCATCATCATCGAATTTGAGTTGTTTCACAAACATTAAGTAATCTGTGCAACTCCCATGTGACATAGAGGGTATTATCCCCATTTTAAGATGGGAAGTTGAGACACATAGGGTATGTCTATACTTACACCCTCTTTCAAGAAAGGGATGCAAATGCAGCTGAGCGAAATTGCAAATGAAGCACGGATTTGAATTTCCCACGCTTCATTTGCATATTCATGTTACGGTGCTATTTCGAAAAAAGAAACGCTGTCTAGACGTGGTTATTTCGAAAGAAAACCCTTCTTCTGAATTAACCCTTATTCCTCCTACAATGAAATTTACCAGTTATTTCAGAAGAAGGGTTTTCTTTCGAAATAACCACGTCTAGACAGCATTTCTTTTTTCGAAATAGCACCATAACATGAATATGCAAATGAAGCGCGGGAAATTCAAATCCACGCTTCATTTGCAATTTTGCTCAGCTGCATTTGCATCCCTCTCTCGAAAGAGGGTGCAAGTATAGACATACCCATAGAGATTAAGGTTAAAATTATCCAATAATTTTGAGTTTCCCATTTGAGAGGCTTAGGGCCTGATTTTCCAGGGAATTTAGCATTATAGCACTTTAGATATTCAAAGCACAGTTCCCATGGACTTCAGCTGCAGCTGAGAGTGAGAAGCACTTTCACAAATCAATCCACATTTTTTCTGATATATGGTACCCAGCACTGGAGACAATACTCTAGCCCAGGCCTTATCAACATGGAATAGAATGGAAGAATTACTTCTTTCTTGCTTACAACACTCCTGTTAATATATGCCCAGTTGATGTTCGCTTTTTTTGCAACAGTGTTACACTGCTGACTCATATTTAGTTTGTGGTCCATTATAACTCCCAGATCCCTTTCCGCAGTACTCCCTAGGACCAGAGCTATTATATCTCTGACTATCAGTTAGAAAATCATGCTACTGTATATTCTCCCTCCCTTACACGTATTTTCTCCTCTGAATGCTCAGAAGGAAACAGCACTTCATCCATTTTATATTTCCCCTTGGCCTACTTTCCCTCATCTCTTTCATTTGTCTTTTCTGGTGTCCTCCTAGCTAGTGCACTCCCATGTGGCCTCCAGCATTGGCTCAAGAGTCGGAAAAACGAAAGAAGCTAAGAGAAGGCTCCATACAGAAATGATTCCTCATGACCATCTACCCACCACAACCCCCATGGAAAAAGTTGTCAAACTCCTAGAAATGGTTCTGTTCTCCTGCAGAGCTGACGCAATTGCGCAGTGAAGATTTCCTATAAAGTGCTTAGCTTCTCTGTAAAATACAAAGATTCTTTTACATCTCCACGGCCCTGCTCTTTTTACTGCACTTGCTGCCTTCGTTTGGTCCTCTGTACCTGACAAAATGAGCTACGAAAAAGAAGAGAAGCTTTGAATACTTCTTTCCTCAGAATTCATCCCCTGGTAACCAAAGGATCAAGATAAACTCATCTCTGATACAGAAAGCTTTCAGGCAGGGTATCAGGAAAGAAAAAAATACTATCAAAACCTATGAATTGCAGAGTTCATACATGAATTATTTGTTTTCACTGTCCACATATTTTTAATTCACAGATAGCTCTGTGTGTTCCATGAAGTCAGTATAAACAATATAAAGCAGCACAAATCTTTAAACTACAAATAAATAACTAGATAAGTCAAAGATGGACTGTCCTCCTGCTGTCTGTGCTACATCAGACTCATGCAGTTTAGATGCTGAAGTCTGTCTCTTCATTTCATCTTGGAAGACAGCCATTGCCTGTACTATAAATTAAGTTGCTATCTCAGAATAAAATACTGCAAGTTATGGTGCAGGTGGGCTGACGACTGATGTGTCATGGTTTTTGATGTGTCATATCCAGTGACTGAAATAAAAGCATGTCCCTTTGAAGTGGGTCATATAATTGAATACCTGTGTCTTGAGCTGAGGAGAGAGTTCTCTTTATACAGAGGTATGGCAGCATTAGAAACATTAGCCTTGTTTTCAAAACTCAGATGCTTCTTGGGGGTGATATTCTTCTGGTTCTGGTGAGTTTCATGGAGGTACTTAATAACTGCAGTGCCTGTGATAGTCATTGTACTCTGCCTGTGACATGCCTTATGTCTGTACACCTGGGCTAAATCATGACATCAATTTTTAGGACTCCCCGCTGAAATCAGTTAGGAATTTTGCTGAAAAATCTACTTCACAATATGTGCTGAGCTCCCCTTGAGTGCCCTGGGAACACAGGCACTCTGCACATCTCAGAAGCAGCTCAGGGCCTCACAGGAATGAGCCGCTGTAGGTTCCCCCCCAAATAATGATATTTAATCATTACAGGTATGTCTAGACTACATGGTTTTGGTTTTTTTTAAACTTCCCTTTTTAAAAAAAAATCTTCACCTACGTCCACACTTCAATCGTGTTCTTTCGAAATTACATCGAAAGAATGCAGGGGTTTTTCAACATTTTCAACATCAAATTATGAGGAAGAACGCCTTTTTCAAAAGAGCTCTTTCAAAAAAGGCATGTGTGGATGCAGAACGGGGACATTTTTCGAAAGAAGAGGCAATCAAAAAAAGCACAGGTGTCCTGGTGGCCATTCTGTGAATAGCAATCAGGGCTTTCTTTCGAGAGAGCATCCATGCAGGCTGGACGCTCTCTTTTGAAAAAGCAGATTGCTTTTTCAATCTGATTTTGAGGTGTGGACACTCTCTTTCGAAAGAAGCTTGCACTCTAGACATACCCTACATGAACAAGCCAGGAGGAAGCGATGGGGATAGGGTGACCAGATTGTCCAATATATTGAGGGTTTTGTCTTATATAGGCAACTACAGCCCCCTCCCAAAAAAAATTTTCTGATTTTTTAATACTTGGTATCTGGTTTTGTGAAGTGGGGAAAATTAACATCATAGTGTTAAAAGGACTGTTACTACCCATACATCTAGATATGTAAGTTGTAGCTAAAATTTTAGCCATCTAAGGGGTTTACTCTCATATTGTTCTATCAGTTAAAATTATAACCTCACATACTCCAGTCTGACCCAGTATGGCTGTTCTTATGTTCTTAACACAGACCTTTCTGTGAACCATCAGCAAACCATTCATGATGACAAAATGGGTGCAGGAAGGGGTGTGGGTGGGAGAGATGGTGCAGGAGCAGGGTGCGGGGGGATGGTCTGGCTGGGAGGTTGGGTGCAGGAGTGCGTTGGGGTATGGGGTCTGAGAGGGAGGGAGGGTACAGGAGTGGGGTGGGTGTGCAGGATCTCAGCAGGAGGAGAATGCATGAGGAGGATGGGGGTGCAGGGTCTTGGCATGAAGGGGGTGGGGCGTGCTTACCTGGCTTCATGCCTCCTGCCACTCCCAGGCACTGCCCCTTGCTGCTCCCATTGGCTGAGATTCTGGACAATGGGAGCAGTGGGAAAAGCCTCCAGGCGAGTGGTTTCCTTCATGCCATTCCTCCAGCTGGGGGTAGGGGAAGTGGCAGTACACAGAATCACTTCTTTCCCCTGCAAGCTGGATCTGATCAAGGAGGTTCACCTCCCCCCCCCCCGCTCAGTAGGAAGCTGGCACTCCAACCTAGTGCGGGGGGGGGGGGACATGGGACTGGAGCACCAGCGCAGGCTCCCCACTGCAGGCAGGGACAAGTCCCAAGCTCACAGACCACATGCTAGACAGTCACGGACCACTAGTTGTCCACAGACCACACTTTGAGAACCACTGAGATAGATGGGTTGTCAATGGCAGCAGGGTTCCTTATGGAGAAGCTGGGCAGGTTCTCTGTACAGACCCACTGTTGGAGTTTATGTCCCTATGGATTGGCAGGCCACTCAATAAGTCAACACCCTGCCTTCCACCATGAAGGGACCACAAGGCAGAAATTCTATGAAGTGACCCTGGCAGGGTTCATGAATTCACTTTTCTCTTTACAACAGGGATGGGGAAATTTTGGGTCAGGGGCCGCTGATCCACAGAAAAATCAGTCAGGGGCTGCATACAAGTGAGAAGCAAAGTGAGAAGGAGAAAGACACTGTCCATAGTCCCCTCATACACCCCTCGCCCAGACTAGTAGATTTCGTATGCTTCAGCCCTGCAGGTGGGTAGCAGGGGAAATTGAATCACCAGCGCTTTTTTGTTAGACGCTGGATGGTTATTAGGAAGTTGTGCCCTTTTCACTGATATTGGAGATGCTTTTTCATTCAGAACACCACAGGCAGCCTCACTGTGGATCTACACACCCTTCCCTGTCTGCAAGCTGTCGCATTCCACCTCCCTGACAGAATACTAACTTGAGGCACTCCATGAGTTATCATTGCCTTTCCTTGTACACATTTTTCCTTGAGAGGAGAGGATTTGGCTCATTGTATTTACAAACATGCGTGGAGGATTAACTAATTGGTGTATTTCTTGGAGCTTGTGATGTCAGCTGCTGCTCTGAAGTGTTATTCTAACCAGGTTTCTCTACTGTAACAAATGTGGGCATGAAATGCATGTCGGTTAGCCTCCTGTGGCAGTCGCCATCTGTGACAGGCTCCCTTCTGGTTCACTTTTCCTCATGATAGGATTGAAAAATCTTCCAAGCACTGTCGAGGGGGTCCAAGCTCATACCTCAATAGTCATACTTCTCTGTGTCAGAGCTGACACAATGTCATCTTTCACCTCCCACTTGGGAGCTTCGCTTTTAAGAAAAATCCAAACACCACAAACAGAGAAAGGTTCTCTGCAGTTCCACATTATGCCAACAGTAGCCCCAGAAGGCTGTGTGACTGGCATATCTTCAAGACCCAAGGGTACCCCCTTTAGGTGTGTGTGGAGTGGGGGAGTGCAGGGGTAAATTACTACTCCCCCTCGCTTGTGCTCACTCAGCAACTCTCCCTAGCCTAGCAAGCAGGCAGAAGCCAAGATTTCACCTGTTCCAAACCCACCTACGGGTGAACATCCCTGCTTATCCCTATACACCCAGAGTCACTGTTCAGATAGCCCACCTAAGGTGATGGGTGTAAGCAGTGTTCTTACTTCACTGCTCTTGGGGTGAGTAGTAAACAGTCTAACACATTTCCTCCACAGATAATTAGCTAGTAGATTCTCTCATAACAAGCAAACAACACAGGGGTGCCTGCAGGCTGCTTGGAAAGTGATTAGTCCATCTCTGGCTTGCCTTCCATTTGATAAGATTTATTCTGATGTACAAGACCAATCCACTCTAAACAAACCTGCTCTTGCAGAAGGGCTCACAAGCAGAGTATGTAATGCATGACTACTAAGATACAGTAATGGGATTTGTGTGTGTGTTTTATGAGCCCCTGAAGAGAAACAGTTCTGACAATAGCTGTCACATAGCTTAACCTCCAAAGCTCTAGGTGACTATGCCTTGAACTATAAAGAATATTTTAGCTTGGTCCTAACTACACAGGACAGGACAGGACAGTGCCAGATTTGACATCCTAGCTGAAGACAGAAAATTCCGCTAATTGGAGCTACAGTACATCCGAGGGATTTTCCATGTACCATAAGCCAATTCTGAAACACAAGCAATATCATTTACATCCCAAGAAAGTAAGCTCTAAAGAAGCTTCTCAGCATGTGTAATTGGTGATTTAACAAACTTGTGCACATGAGATGATCATATTCAAGAAGCCTTGAGACTACAGAAAAAAAACTATGCAGAAATCTTTACTAAGTTCACACTATTTTTTTATTTGGGCACTTACTTATTTTCACTGTTATTCTTATTTCTCATTACCAGATCAAAAATCTCATGCTGCAGATACCAATTCATTAATGATTCTTACTGAACAAACACCCAACTCTTATCCACCAAACTAGAAGGGTTTATTTAAGGCTGGTTTAATAGTGTGGATTTATCATTCTGATTTAAATCACAAAAGAGGAATCTCTTAGGATTTCAACTGCATGTCTAATTTTAAAGAGCATTTGTTTTACAGGATAAAATACGTCTAAGAGAGAGATCATTCACCAAACTAAGTTTTGAAATATTGTGATTTTGCTGGGTTATAAAGAGCATAAATTCTCTGTGATGAGGAACTGCATGCATTTTGGCCCTGCAAAGAAAATAACAATTAGAAAAATTATCCTGATTCCTGAGTCAGAGCTCCTAGGTACTCAAATAATACAATATCTCAGCAATTATCTATGAACAAGATTAAATTTCAGCAGCGTGGACCAAAATTCAGTGAGTAATTGCATATTTGAGCACATTTTTAAAGCCTCCACAGGACATTTTTACAGATAACCTGGTGACTTTTTAAGAATACAAAAAAAAAAAATCAGTATACTTGGGAAAGAGTCAAATAGATTTGCAAAAAAAAAAAAAAGGTTTTCTTTGTGCTTGTTGCATTACTTCACCTTATTTAAATTGTTTTTAACAAAAAACATGCTGGTGTTTAGTGTTGTGCTGGCTAAAAGAAATTTGGATCATGATTTCAGTTTCTGGAACTATGGGCTAGGTTGTAATCTCACTTGAGGAAAATATGGAAACCAGTGGACTGATCATTTGGCCCTTTGGCTATGTCTACACTCATGGCTTCTTGCACGAGAAATATGCGAATGAGGCTAAGCGTGGAATATCGCCGAACCTCATTTGCATACCTGAGCCGACATTTTTGCAGAAGAGGCTCTTGCGCCAGAAGGAGCTGTCTACACTGCCCCTTCTTGTGCAAGAGAAACCCTCTTGCGCAATGCCCTTATTCCTGAAAATAATCAGCATAGCGGCATTGCGCAAGAAGGGACAGTGTAGACAGCTCCTTCTAGTGTAAGAGCCTTTTCTGCAAAAATGGTGGCTCATTAGGTATGCAAATGAGGCCCAGCAATATTCCATGCTTAGCCTCATTTGCATATTTCTCAGGCAAGAAGCCGCGAGCGTAGACATAGCCTTAGTGTTTAAATACTGCCTTCTTTTATTAACTATAAAAACAGGGAGTTGGGAGGGGAATATTACCTGGGATACAGGTAAACCTTTCTCTAGATCTGGAGGTAATCATCTGGAAGTGAATGTTTGTTTTTGCATTTTTGTAATCAAATTTTCAGAGTCATATTAGAATAGGAAAATAAGTCCTGCATCCTGCTAGGTAGCTATGAGATAGTAATTTTTAAAAAATGTTTTATGATGTTTTTAAACAGTAGTATCATTACAGTGACTCAGTTTTAAGCACTTACTTCCTGAAAAGTTCCAAAAATGTGTAATAAACCAAGGGTCAGATGCTGGCCATTGCAGAGAAAATAGCAACCAACTACCAGATTAGCTTACACATATGCTGTAAAAACAGCATGAGTATACACCCGAGTTTCAGATAATATCATTCCAAATTCAAGAAGTTGAGCATAGAGGCCATTTCTGGGTCAGGAGCCAAACTTGAATTAACATTTAGACAATACTTCCTTGGCCCTTATTTCCAAATACCACCCCACCCCATGATAGGTGTTCCCTCTAGAATGGCAGTCTGCTGTTTTTCAGGGAAGGCTAATATTGGAGTAGACATCTGCCATAGTATGGTATTGAAAGTGAGTGTTGTGTTCCAGAATTTCCATAACTACAACTTTACAAACAAGTAAACACTGTAGAAGAGAGATATGGGAAGATTTTAGGTCAAGGGCACTGAAGGAAAACCCTACACTTTCAAAAAGGTGTGGTAGGCTCTTTAGGCCAGGTCTATACTAGACCAGGAAGGCTGGCTTAAGGTATGCAACTCCAGCTACGCAAAAAGCGTTGCTGGAGTCAGTTTACCGTAAGTCGAGATGTGGTGGCATCCACACAGCAGGAGGCTGATGGGAGCAAACACTTCCATTGGCATCCTTTTCTCCTTGCAGAAGGAGGGGTACTGGATGCTGGCGAGGGCTGCTCTCAGCATTTGATTTATAGGTCTATACTAGGCCCACTGAATCAAACGCTGGAAGATCAACCTCTGGAGCATCGATCTTCTCATAAGTATAGATGTGTCCCGAGGCTACATCTACACTACAAGTTTTCTCGGCAAAAAATATGCTAATGAGGGACTCATTTGCATGAGTCGCAATCTCATTTGCATATTTTCTGCCAATCCGTTTTTGCACTAGGGTTTTTGCACAAAAACAAGCAGTGTGGATGTTTTCTTTTTGTGCAAAAACCCCTTTTTCTACAAGATCAGTAGGATCATAAGTTATATGATTAAATTAGAAGGCATGCCCAGCTTTGTGTAATATTTTGGCTTTATGACTTTATTGTTCAACTTACAGTCTTATGGGGCACAACTCACTGAGCAGTAACCTACATGAAACTCCAGCTCTGGTTTAAATGGAGCGTGGAGTGAGAATGTTCACCTCTGTGTTGTACACATGTTTAACAGGATATGTGTGTGGCAGCAGGAATGTTAGCAGGTTGGGAAAATACTGTTAGAGATGGAACAATTGAACTAGATGCAGGAGCCAGTTTGATCTTAGTCCATTGTACTTTAACACCCATTTCCAGAAACAGGCAGGGAGAGCAGTCAAAGATGAGCAGGAAAGGTACTGAAAACAGTACTTCATCACTGTTTTTTAATTTCTTAACGTGCCAAGTCCCCTCCCCCCCTTTTTTTCTCAGTTGTATTGGTTTCTTTGCTCCTCTTTTTCCCAAATGGTTGATGACTGAGGCCATGTCTAATCTCACCTGAGATCATCGCTCCAGAGATCAGTCTTTCGGGGGCTCAATTTAACAGGTCTAGTAAGGACCCACTAAATCAAATGTTGATGGTGCCCCCATTGACAGTGGTACTCCAAGAGGTCGTAAGAGGTAAGGGAAGTTGACAGGAAAGTTTCTCCCGTCAACCTCCCACAGTGGAGCTGCTGCAGAAATTCAGTTTAAGGTATGTTAACTCCAACTACATTGTTCTCATAGCTGGAGGTGCATATCTTAAGTCAAATTTCTCCTCCAGTGTAGACCTAGTCTCAGATGGCCAAAACTGGGTACACTTTGCCGGCTCTGCTTAATTTGAACAGAAAAGAACCTGATTCTCTTCTTCCTTACCCAAGTGTTCAACCATGAAGTGAATGGAAATACATAGGTGTCAAGCTGGAGTCTGAGAAGCAAAGAGTTTAGACTTGTAAAAGTAGATAATAAGGTAAATATGTTTACTAAATATTGTAGGCAGCTAGGGCTCATGACTTTAACAGTTTAGGAGTGTACATCCTTTTATTCTTTTTTTAAACCATATTATCATTTACTTTAAAGAGATATCCCAGATTCTAGACATCTCTGACACAGATTTAAAAACAGGTCAAAGAACAATAAACCCAGCAGGGTCCTCTTGTTTCATAATTAGGAAATAATCACAAAACAGAACCAATCTGCAAGCTTCCTTTCCCATAAATACTAGTTCTTTTCCTCCTTACAGGGCCAAGAGCATGAGATTGAAGTCAATGCCCCTCAATTATTGGAAGGTAGCCCCTTTATGCATAGACAGCCACTGGAATATTTCTGTATTTCCATGCCAAGCTGCACATTTTTGCCAATAGCTCAGAGCACCACTCACATACGATCCATTTTTTGTAGCAGCTGGCTTTATCTTTTCCAGGGTAACCTATATGCTACTTAAGCTGTTCACTGACTTCCCCTCCACATCGCTGTAGACCAGACACTGTTTTGTAGTATTGTCAGATTTTCTGCTCTGGACCAGTCTATGTGTCTAATCGCTTGTTATAGCAGTCATCCCAGGCAATAGCTACTCCACAGAAGTTAGAGGCTGATTTTATAACAAGTTGCTTTATTTATCAGAACACCCAAGGAGTACATGATCCCCACAGTGCAGAAAGCAGAGTAAAAAAGTTATAGTTATAAAATAAAGATGGATTCAAACCAAAACCCAGATAATAACATTCCCCTCCCAATCCACTTCTCCCTGAACTTGGAAGTTTGACCACCATAATGGTACTCAACTTTGCAACTCAGGCCATTTTCTAATGTAAAATAAGTGGGGAAATGTATTCATGGCAGTTGAAAATAGCTATTCTGCCATACCAGTGAATTTCTAATTTACAGACATGTCATACAAGGCAGACTTGAAAAGTATAGGTTCCCTTGTAATCATCAAGTCAATCAGAATGATGTGGGTGCTCTATAAACCCCTTGACTAGACTATTTTGTATTCTGGCTCTTTGATATACCTGTCTAATCTAAACAAAGAAATTGGAAAAGGCTATCTTTCTCAGCTCACTTTCATTCATAGCAAAGACATGCCTGAAAATAAAACATATTCATGCTATCTCTGTTTTCACTGTCATAGTTACTCTCTACAGCATCCATACAGTGCTTCATCTAGCTATGGCATTACATCTCGAGCAGCATTAGCACTAATGCAAGGTTCCAAATCTCCACAGGTTACGCATAATCCAAATTGATTTTAGCAGTATTAAATGGTTTACACATCATTCTGGATTAATGGCCTGCATGTGTAAAAGCACTACTATTTAATTCTGACTTCCGTCTCAAAAAGAACAAATTGCATTTAATTTCTTTTAATAAAGGAAACAAAAATGTTGCACGGGTTTAAATAATTTCAAGATACATGTAAGATGAAATCCTGAGTGTTTACTCAGGCAAAATTGCCACTGATTGCTATGGAGAGCCAAATTTTGATCCTCACTGAATCTGGAAAATGTACCTAATTTACTTCTAATGTAGAAAACATGCCCTTCCCCCCAGCTGTTCCTTTGTCTAACTCCCAGGGAACATGAATAGTAAGCAATCATCTCTGGGGGCTTGCATTGTTCTAGACACACAGAGAAGAATGGTCAGAGAGGAAGAGGTCACATTGTTTCCACATAAACATTCTTGTGCGTGCTGGTCCTCCAATCTGCATACTCAGCACATCAAAGCTGGTGGGGTTTCTCGTACCAGATCTGAGTAGAAAAGTTTCCACATGCAGCATTAGAAGTCCACTGACTGGTCTTGCAGCAGATACACCCATCAGAGCTGACAGACCAAGAGGACTGTGGGGAAAGCAGAACTTCCCAGAATGCAGTGCTAATAGGGGAATCTGTTCTGCTGCTCAAACTTCCCTCTTCTGAGATTCCAGTTCCCATTCTTAAAGAAGCCACAGGGAACAGGAACAGAGTGATCATAAATATTCTGGCCCAGAACTATACAAGAAAGAGTGTAGGTGTCTTATTGTGTTGGATTCTATTGGTATTTCACTGGGGACATTTAAAAGAATATCACAGTCCCATTCAGCTGTGCAAATCCCAGAGAATTTTTTTTGTTTTTGTTGTTGGGTTTTTTTGGTTACAGCGAGCAGAATAATATACTGCTTAAACCTACATAAATATAGCTTTCCTGGAGGTTGACTTTGGAATCTAATTGGCAGCCCATACATGGAAATAATTCATTAAAATTAGTGGGACATATTCACCCTTCAGAAACATGCGTGCAACAAAATACTGAAGTCAATGTATGTTGTATGCATATATCCAAGGGCAGAATTGGGTCCAAGATATTTCATCCAGAAGTTTTATATAACTGCAAGATTGAGCCCTGCTCTTGGTGCAGTTCGCAATCAAAAGGGCCAAATTTTGTCCTAATTTACCCCCCCATGCAACTCTACTGAATCAAATGTACATGCTCTAAATGCAAAATACCGGAACTAATTCCTTTCAGAGACCTCGTTCTCAGTAATATTGTACAAATCAAAATAGTAAAACGTATTCTTAAGATATAGTGACTTTTCTATCATGTTTTCTGTATATGGTTCATTTAGTCTCTATAAATATTGTATGAACTAATAGCATTGATTTTACTATAGCAGTTTCCATACACAACAGTATCTTACACTCTAGAAGAGCAGCTGGTATAGATAAATGAATTGTTATGCACTCAGAAATAGCTAATGCACAATTTTAATCATTTAACCAAGAGAAGAAATGTTAGCCAGGAATATTAAACTGATTGAAAAGTGATGTGCATTCTTAACTTCTACCTGGCAAGCACCAGAGTCAAGGTGATGCCTTATAAGAAGGATATTAGTTCTAACAAATGCATGGTCCAGGTACTACACTACAATAGTATTGATATGAGTTCAAAATCATGGTTGGAACTAGAACCTACAAGAACCTCTGACTTTCTAGCTTAGACACATAGAACCCTTCTAGTCAGTGACTTTGTCAAACCAGCAGAATATTGTTATAATGAATTCTTTGATCTGATAAGCATCTATTAAATTTTAAGTGGTGATCTGCTAACCCTCACTGGACAGACAGTGTTCTTTTGAAGCAAGCTACACAGAGATATAGAGAGAGCAGCTCTACTGCTATGCCTTGCAGCTGTTTACAATCCATCAGCCAAAGACAGGGCTAGCAAAAGATACTTTGCTCTTTCATTTTCAAAAAAAATGAAAGCAGAAAAGACGATTGATGGAGACAAAATTGACTAGTTTCCCCATACTTCCTAACAGTTTTATAAAATGGTAATTTAAAGCGTGGTTCTATTCCAAATCCTAACTACATAAAAATGGCATCATTGTACTCAATACATTTCTTCCCTGTGTGTATTCAGACTCAAATCTGCTGATTTGAGAAACAAAATTTTTTTTTCATCTTTTTCCTTTTAGCTCTGCAGTAGCCAGCATACTTCAGAGGGTCTGAGCTAGATTCGATTCTAAGACGTGCATCAACAACAAAATTGTTTCCTAAATTTCAGTCAGTCAAATATATTTGCACAGTGAAAAACAATGGGATTGCATAGAAATCAGTGAAGTCATACATAATTTGACCTACAGAACTTTTATTACTGGTGATGTGAAAAGATCCTATCTTGACTCTCAGAGTTCAGGATGAATCTGCTTTGATAGCTAGGGTTGCCAGGTGTCCGGTTTTGAACCGGACAGTCCAGTATTTGAGCTTTCTGTTTGGGAAACAAATAGAAAAAATATAAATGAGAAATATAAATGTCCAGTGTTTTCTAAATAAGATGTAATGTAAATTGTGATGTAATGTCAAGTGTGTCTGATATTTTTGTTGAAACCATCTGGCATCCCTATTGATAGCAGTTAGGAAGCATTTAAAGGCAGCCCATTTGAGACAGCAGTCACTGAGACAATAATATGGAACTTCACATTGCCACTTTAACAAAGTCACTTCTCAGAGTAGAATTGCACTTTTTCTGTGGTATTGGGTAGTTACATATACAGTACATCTACCCAAAACACATTCTTCAGTGGAAAAGCTTCTGCTGACTATTTCATTACTATCCTCATGACCAATTTTCTTTGCCATAGTTCCGTACACAAGGTGCAAAAAATATTTCCTTGCAGTCTGGATAACATGGATTTAATTCAGGCAAATATTAGAAAGAGAGGAAAATGGTTATGGCATTAGCCCAGGAATTGGATGATCTGTGTTTAGTTCATGGCACTGTCAAAGACTTCTTCCTCTGCGGCCTCAGGCAAGGCCCCAATAATGGGGCAATATAAGTACTACAGAGAAACAGAACAGACAAAGGCTGGGAGTTTCACAGGGGAGGCCCAGCTGCCATTGAAATTGGATGTAGGTATCTAAATTCCTTAATCTTTTCTGAAAATCCTAGCTCATATCTCCAGAGGAAAGAGAATGCACAGGATGATACTTGCTTTGGAGCAGCCATCTTGAATTGGCTCACTGCTCTACCTGCCAGCAGGAATTCTCCTTATTTTTAAAAAGATGCAGGATCAGAAAATAATACAATAGATAGATGATGGAAAAGGGCAAGGGAGCAAAGTGGAACAGAAAGGGCTGAGAAGGGCTGCAGAGGAGAAAGTACATTTAGATCAGTGGTAGGCACCTGCAGCCCATGACAGACTCTGCTGGTTTCTGCCCACATAGTTTTTTTTCTACCAATATTACTAAACTGACGCGCATGTAAAGCAAGGGCGCATGAAGTGAGGTGTGTGCTGACTGCACACATCATCAGCCGTAAGAGCTGTGCACTTCCTCTGTGTCCAATCAAAGTGCTGCTATGGTTTAATTGGCACCCCCCCCCAGAATGCTAGCTATGCATGCACAGTTAGAACAACATTATGCTGGCAGATGAGATGAGACCAGGCTCTGTGCAAAACCAGCTTGGTTATGACAATCTTGTGGCCTACTAAGTTGAAGGAGGACCTCTCATGCATCCCACTCACTAGCCTAGGTTACCCACCGCTGGTTGAAACTCGAGAAAAGAACTCAAGATTTTTCTAATGTTTTCTAATAGCCACTGGAATGCTGTGGGCATCACCATCCAATCGTACACTAATTTTAAGGAGGGGAAATATTAGCACTGCATAATTTAAGCAATCGAGCAATGCATGTCTCATCTCTCATTTTTAAATTGTGCAAAATACAATGATTTGTGGTACATAAATCCATTTTGAATAGGCTATTTAATTGGTACTGTAAGTCTAATACATCTGCTGCCTGGGGATCTGGACAGCAGCCAAGCAGCCAGAATGCAACATGTACAGTAGCTTGGTCTTTTCTCTTTCTTAGCACAAAAGACCTTAGTCGCTATAACTTAAAGCTACAATTATATTAAGCTTTCCATCAATGCAATATATTTTCCATAAAATTTGCCTTTCAAAAAAACAATAAAACACTTGGGGGTTTTGTTGCTATTTAAAAATGGTTCTCTTTCCAAAAAACGGTCTAGTAATCTGCAGTCCTGAACAATGTTTAAGTAGACATTTGAGTCGGAAAAATGGAATAAGCACCACAGTCAGTCACCTTTCAAAGCAAATAGCATGAGTAAAATGCCTAACGAAAGACCTATTTTAAGCTCTGGAGCAAGTCTGGCTGGACTTTGCATAGCAAAGATGTCACTAGACGTTTCCTGGGCCTGACTTTTCCTATCAAAAATTTGCAAGAGCCCAGGAGAAGTTGACCTTTACCGAAGTAATCGCGTTATAATGGCAGATGAGACGAGGGTCTGTGCAAAACCTTCCTTAAAAATCCAAACTAGGTAAAAATGGGTTTTTGTTTTGTTTTGTTTTGTTTAGTTTGTTTCACACCTGAAACTTGGGTAAGGTTTGCAGATGCTCACCAACCTTTGGGCAAATTTTCCAGGAGACCGCATCAGAGCTGTGACTTCAGGCAGAGACCACACAATGCCACTCCTGAGTTTATTCACATGCAAAACTTAGCAGATGTGGCACTACATAGATTTAAAGTAGGAGAGCATTTGCCCAGAGTCCTGGAAACAAAAAAGCACTTTATTTCATACTGCGCTAATTAAAATACATAAAGGCAAAATACCATCTAAGGGGTGGGTAGAAGTGCATGCCACAGTTGAACCCAAACCAGAACACCAGATCCAAAGCCACCAAAATGTTTGGAACTTCACACTGGTATCTGTAGAAGAACTTCTACAATATTCAAAAGCTTTGGATCCAGGACATCCAGTCTGTACTTATAAATTGTTGCAGATGCTTCATGATTGGCATTGTTCTCAGCTGAGAACCTACTTTTCCAATAGACATCACATATCAGGGCAGCTGATGGGGGCTGGTAGGGGGGGAAGAAGGGGCCCGTTGTCCCAGGGCTGAGTGGTTTTAAAGAGCCCAGGGCTCCCGGCCACTGCCGCTACCTCAGCAGCAGCTGGAACCCTGGACCCTTTAAATCACTGCTGGAACCCTCAGCAGCATGTGCCGTGTGGCCCCAGTGATGCTGAAGGGCTGTCTGGGGGAGGCTAGACCCCAGCCCTACCCTTCAACTCAAGGCCCCACCCCTTCCACAGGGGCCTAAACCCCCCCCCCCCCCAGGGCCTGGTGAAGTCCCTCCACAGCCCTGTCACATATTATATGAGTAATCTCTCTGCCTTACTAAACTGTGCTCTTGAAGCCAGGTTCTGTTCACATGTATCCCCATCAGTTTCAGTGAGGCAGTACAGATACAGAGTTTGGTTCCTGACACACATTCACTGTGCTTTTTAAAACAAGGTTCAGCAGGCCTGATTGTGAGTAGTTACACATCTCACATACATTTTTGGAACGCTAGGCTGTATTTGCTCTCCCTCCGATTCATTTTTACATCTATAAGTAGTTTTTTTAAGAATGCGTTTTGTAGATTATGCATCAGATTCTCCATTGCTCCCAGTTTTTTATGTCAGTTGTACACGTACCCTGATCCCAATGTCCTTTAGCACATCATGCCTGGGTTTCACTTCTTTTCTTTTTCTGTGTAATATTCTTCCATAGATAGTGTGTCCCTTTTCTATCTTAACTTGCTTATGCAGTACCGAATTCCGAGCATTCATGACTCCCACTGACATATCATCTGATCTTACTTAAGTCAATTGGGGTTCTTGTGGATATATGAGGCAAGAATTTGACTCTTTGAAGCTGAGAGTGCGCTGTTAATTTTACATTACCTTGGCTGGACATTGGGGGACTACAGTGAGGGAGGAGGCAACGTTTCAGTAATCCACCTCTCGAGGCCTAATGGTTAGAATAGACCCTGCCCTCCCCATCTCAGGCTACGTCTACACTGCAGGAATTTCTCAGCAGAGGCAATGCAAATGAAGCGCTTATTAGCATTTCTCACACTCATTTGCATAGTCTCTTCCAATCCGTTTTGCGGAAGAGGTTTTTGCAGAAAAAAATGCAGTGTAGACAGGGCAAAAACCTCTTTTGCGCAAGATCCTGTATACCTGCTTTTTTGAGGAATAAAGGTTCTTGCACAAAAGGGTTTTTTTGCACAAAATGGCCCCATCTACACTGCGTTTTTTTGCACAAAAACCTCTTCTGCAAAACGCATCAAAAGAGACTATGCAAATGAGAGTGCAAGAAATGCTAATGAGCGCTTCATTTGCATTGCTTCTGCCGACAAATTCCTGCAGTGTAGACATAGCCCCAGTGTGTACAACCTCCACAGAGAACCACAATGGCAATATCCATCTGGTAGTGGAACTCTGACAATCCTGCTCACCCCTATATATCACCAGCATGCTGCGATACAGAGTCCTAGCTGAGCTGGGTTCTGTGTCATGCAGAGTACTTGCTCAACAATGCTTACAATACCAGGGAGCTCATTAGAGTTGGGAAAGGATATGACCCGTATTGCAGAATTCAGATGAGGTGGAGTTGAAACTATATTTTAGAATAAGCCCAAAATATATGATTTTCCAGTCCAAGAGATTCACTGTATTTAATAGTGTGAAAGAATAGGTTATGCACATAGAAGATCACAGACAATGAACCTGGTAAATGTTTTATTTAAAAAGACATAGAAGTATTGAACTGTTGTCACCTGGGTTCCTATCGCTGATAATAGTCATTCCTTTCCCATTCAATATACCAATTTAGAATCATGTCCATCTAGTAAAATATTAGTCATATTGTTGTCTTTATCTTAGCAACTAAAAGGACACAATTAATTATTTAGCAACTTTAAACAAGTCCAGCCTGAATTTCTTTTAAATGTTAATGCAATCTACTCAAATGCATTTCTGAAGGTTAGAAAAATGGAAGCATGTTTAATGCTGAATCAGTTTCTTATATAGCTATTTGGTGAACTTTCATAATGCAACTGGAAAATATTTTCTATATTCATTATTCTGCCTATTTAGAACTTTGAGACAGACCTGCACTCAGAAAATATTTTCTATGTGGAATATGGAGGTAAGGTAATTATGTCAATTCTTTTGGTGATAAACTTAACTACCTGCTGTAAAGGCTTTATGAAATAAGTGGTTTGTCAACTGACTGCAGAATCATGAGGCAAAAGAATGGGTAGGAACACGATCTATAATTTAGCAGGCTCCCCCTCTTGCTAATTAAAAGAAGCTTTGGAAAACAACTGCAAATATTTTGAAGGAAATCTAACTGCCCTTTCTGCATTAAAACATACCTTTGTATTATTGTGTAACACTTTCAGTATGAAACAGCATCATTTTGCTTTATACCATTATCCCACCTAGGAAAGACATTGGATGAGCACAACTATATCTGTTTGAATCTTTCTTCTGGGTTACGTAGCTCTCAAGGCTGTACGTCTGAAAATCTGGAGCTGTGATAGAAATGAGCAAATGTCCTAACATGCATAATTGATGCATATGCATGACTTTATTAGCATCTCCCAGCAATTAAATTCAATTTCCCTCCCTCTGCCAATAAGCCTATCAATGCCACCCTCAGATTTTCCCTTTTCTCACCCTCTCTCACACTCCTCTTTCCTCCCTTGAATTTCACCTTCTCCTCCTCATTATCTCTGAATCACCCTCAAACTTTGCTCCCTGTCCTGTTAGTTGCCCTTCATTCCCATTCAAGTTTCCAGCCAGTTCATGCACGAGTACCCATCCTCTGAGCTTCTTTCTACCTCTTCCCTAAGGGCTATGCTGCTGAGAGGAGGGTACCAGAATCTTTCTTGCTTTCCTTGCCTCTGGCGGAAGGTTTCTTGTCTCCTTTTCACTTCAGGCTGCAGCGTGACGGTCCCATCACTGGTTGCTGCCTTTACCACTGGCTCTTTTTTTTTCTGAATAACCACAGCTTTTGAACAACTCTGATTTGGAAAGGGGGGTGCAACCAGGCTACTGCAGGAGTGGAGAACTTCTGAACAGATTTCAGGTGCCACCTCCTGGGTTCCTAAAAAGCTGCCCCAAACCAGGAAATTCAGGCAGTCACTCAAGCATCCAGAAACAGATGCCTACAATTGAGAGATTATCAGAGGACTTAACGGGTCTAAGCTTATATTTAAAGCTGAAAAGTTTCATGGAGACATAACGGTTTCCATGAAGATTTTGTCCAGAAGTTTTCTGAGATCCAGGACTGTAAAGTAGAGGCAAGGAGATCACCGAGAAAGAGTGAAGTGTGCTCTGCAACCCTCACTAAGAGCACATGTTGTAGAGCTCTATACTGGTAAAGCTCTACTTGGTTTAGCCCCAAAGGTCCCGGGTTCATCTGACCAGCTTTACACATCCATAATCAGAAGAGACCATTGTGATTATTTAATTGGAACTTCTGTATAACCCAGACCACAGAACTTCCCCCAAATAATTCCTGGGGCATCTTTGTTTCTTTAAAAAAAAAAAAAATCCAGTCTTGATTTTAAAATTGTCAGTAATGGAAAAATCCACCACAAACTCGGGGAAGTTGGTCCAATGGTTAATTACTTTCCTAGTATGCAAAAACATTCAAAAGGTTTTGTTGTCGTTCCAATTTGCACAAAACAAAATTTCAAAGGTTGTCACAAAAGGTACTGTCATCCTCTGGCCAACTCTACTTAAAACTCACTGTTACCAAAATAAGCAACTCTCAGTCTCATCAGAAAAGTCAAGAACTGAGTGCAGATTGAAGTGCTCTAAATATTCGTACATCCTTCTCCAGCCAGCCCAGAGCAGCCCCCGCTGCCATGGAGAAGGGGGCACTCCAGCTCAGCCCCCACACTTGCCCCTGTTTAATCGGTTACCAGTTAAAATACCCTTTAATTGGTTAACTAATTTAAAGGGACTTTACATGCTAGTGTGGTCCAGACACTTCTCTCAAATAGACTGGAAGAGCCTCCCTGACTTCAAATGCAATTGCAGCACAGGCCAAAACACTGCTGGATACATGTGTGTATGTATCAGAACAAAGCTGACTTTGAAAATAAGTGTCAATTTGATCATGTTAGCAACCCTCTCATGCTCATTTTTATGAACATTCACACACTCCAGCTTGAACAGCATGACTATTAATGAAAAAGTGTATTTTAAGCTCAAATGCTTCAATATTTGCCATAAGTGAATTTCAAAGCACATACTAGATTAACATTCTTACTCTGTTACATTCAGTGTCCAATTAGGGAATAATTTTGTCTGGAAATGGGTGACAGGGGAGGGATCACGTGAGGTTTACCTGTTGTGTTCCCTCCCTCTGGGGCATCTGGTATTGGTCACTGTTGGCAAACAAGATATTGGCCTATGTAGAAGTTATGTTCTTAATAGCCAGAATATCACATGACTTACTCTAACTTCAGTGAAGCCTGAACTTTGAAGTTATATAACAGATATTTGCAATGAACTGATTATAAAATCTTCAGACAAAAATATTTGCAAATTTCAAACAAATATGTTTATGAATTGTATTGTCTTTTCACAAACAGAAAGGACTTTAAGAGAGGCCCACATATTTCTAAGAATCTTATAGCTGTCCTAGACACTCATGCCTCACCAATTGATCTATAGTAGAAAATGATCATGTGCTCGAATATTAAATGCTGAAAAGTAGTATCATACAACGTGAGCGAAGTTGCTAAATTAAATGTTTTCACTCACTAAAAAAATGTTCATGCTATCCTGAACCTAAAATTAATATTCTCTTACAGTAGCTTAATTAAAACCTCATTAACAAGTATCACATTCTTTGTAAGTAGTGTGACTTGTTCTGAATTTAATTTGGTGCTATTCAGAAATGCCAGCTGCTAAACCAGTGTATTTCCCTACAGAGTGGATCTGCAAAATCTGCACACTCCTATGGAAATGTCTATTATCATCCATTCTCTCAGCCTTGAGGGAGAACTTGCAAAAATCATTAGCAACTTTTTAGCTGACCCTATTACAATATTTCAAATGCTCTAAATATTGTATTGTTTATCTTATTTTGGATGTGTCTCTTAAAAAAGGAGTGGTTTAGTCTTAATTGTACTAAACAACAAAACACTGGTATACTCCTCAGTTATACTGCTTCAGTACACTGTATGAAAGCAAATCATAGCTTTTCCTTGCACCAGTTCACTCAAGACAGCATCCTTGCTTTATATGCAATTTTGCATGTTGTGCATCATAATTGTTTAAATTACTGACAAAAGAGGTATTTGTGAATCTTATCCACTGAGTGATCAAAATGCTGCATATGAGAAAATAATTTACCCTGGGTTGCTAAGTTAACTGATGAACTGTTCATTAGAGGAGCTTACAAATGTAAAATTAGCTGTAAAAAAAAAAAAAAAAAAAAAAACACAACACACAACCTATACTACTCCGCACCAAGCTGTTGTAACAGACCATACAAACAGCAGTCCAATATTGCTAAGAAACAACTTAACAATGCAGAGCAACTTAACAATGGAGGCAGTCAAATAAATAAGTACACATTTAAAAGCAATTCTTCCATAATTTTGTATATAGTAATCTCTGTGCTTAAAATATTATAAATAGAATCTAACAGGTTATCATTTTAATTATAGCTAAGAATGTGCAATGTATTAACCATTTCAACAACTAAAATTGTTTTCCCCTCCTTTCTACAGGAAAGGGGAAAATAATTGATTGTGTACTGCAGGACATAATCAAACTCGCTGTCACGGTCCTGCAAGATGCCAGAGATGCCAACGACAAAAATTTACAGACAGAAAAAATTCAAGTATATACAAAAATAGCCAGAATACAGTGGTCAAAACTTTTAAACTTGAACACCTAACATTAGGCACTGAAATTCATATTTAAGCACCTACCTGTGAGACATATTTTCAGAGGTATTGAGCGCCTTCATCTCCCTCCACTGAAATCACTAGGAACTACTACTGCTGTATTCTGCTCTGCCTCTCATACTACCAAATATGGTGCTAAGTTCTGATTCCAGAATCTTTCTCGTGTGTCATGAATGTACCTGTCAGAAATAAATCAACGTGGTTCACACGTACTCTCCTGGGGGTGCAATTCATTTGAATAAATGGTGCTTTGATTTCCAAACATAGCAAATGTGAGATAAAAGTCACTGGTGGACAAGCAATACAGCATCCTAAGATGTCATTTTTACTGAGTTACTGTTCTGATTATAGCCACACTTTTAAAGTGATGAGATATGATAGTATATGATATCTGCCATTCACAGGGCTATTTTTTTTTAAAGTTGATAGCAGGCACTAATGTGAGTATCATGACTCTTTTCAGGCAGTAGGTGAAACCTTGAAGAAAAAGTGGCTCTGTCTTCAAAAAAGTGACCTGACCTTTGCTTTGGTGGGTTTCTACTGTGCGAGAAATAAAAAGCACTGCATGTTTCTGATGCATCCTTTTTTAACTGATAAGCTACTTCTCTATAGCATTCCACACAAAAGAATTAGGTTCCCAAAAGTCAAATAGCATGTTACTAATGCTAGTTAAATAGTAGCACCACATAACATTAAAGAAAATATTTTCATGAATTTGTAACATATCAAATGAATCATGAATAAATAAATGTTGGACAAAGAACCTTTGATATGCTTAGCACTGAGAACTCACTTCTCACCAAATAACAGAAAATATCCTAATCTGAAGTAAACGTTACAATGCCTTTGCAATTCTTTGGATATCAAAGGAATTGCAAATTGAGCATGCCTATGTTTTATGACACTCATGGTATGAGAACTTCTTGCAGCATGCAAAGAACTGTCTCTAGGTTGACTGCAATGTGTTGCACAGATAAGTGAATCTGACCTCATTTTGTCCATAAACACGGTTTTAAAATTGCAATAGTATTCACGTGTTTTTGAGCTGTGAACAATAATATGGTATTTGTGATATAAAAAATTACATACTTTGGCATCAATAAACAATATCCTTCTCAGGACACAGTATACAGTGCTATTTTAAATCATTCTTATTATATTGCATTATAGTTAAAAATATGCATTCAATAGATTCTTAGTTAATCAAATCCATGTAAGATTAGAGCACAATTCTGCAGTCATGCACTCAGATTTTTCAGTCCTCATACACCCTAAACTCCCATGTACTTCAATGGAGTTTTGTGAGTATAAGAAAAGTCTAATCATGCTCAGAAACACACAGCCGAATTCAGCTCCATTACTCTGCTCTCCCTGCATCTTCAGACATTCACTGACACTTATAGAAGTTCTATACCTACAGGGAGAGCACAGTAGCAAAGACTCAAGATCTACAATGTAGATACAAGAGGAGAATTTTGCCCTTATATAGAGAATATTTAAAGGAGATTTTAACTTTCAGTTTTATGTATGCTCTAAATCTGCATAACAATCTGATTTCCTTCCCTTTATAATCTGATTTGAAGAGAAAGCATATATATTTCAGCTATAAAGTTGAAGGTAACTACAATGAACTAGTGGTGAAGAAATCAAGGCCTGATCCTCCAGTTATTACTCGTATGAGGGCCAAGTTCTGTGAGATTCTCAACTTCCTTCACTCCTATTGATGTATTTCTGAAAAGCCTGACAAGAGCAAGGCTGTTTGTAATACCACTGACTTCAACAGAATAGTTCATATGAGTAAAAGCTGAAGAATGGGGCCCCAACTCAGCTACAAATCAAGTTGTTGGGATTTTGTTGTTTGCTTGTTTCATTTCGGTGTTTTGTTTTTAATAGTATTTGTGTATTTTATTTTCAACAACAACATACCTTTACTTCCAGGGTAACACCATCATTTAATTACTGGATTGTTCTGGGGTGTATTTTTTGTAATCAGTAACAAAGATTCCTCCTGACACAAGCCATTGTTGATTTCACTGTTGTAGGGTAAAGGCTCTAGGGCGGCAGATAAGGCTGTTGCCATGGTGATGAAGGAGATACCGAGGGAGGAGTCTGCAGAGGAAAAGCCCCTCCTTACTATGACATCACAGGTGGGCAGAATGTTAGGATTCCAGGAGGCAGCTGACATATGTTAATGTAACGAAAAATGCAATTTAACTAACAGATAAGCATTAACATTCTTGAGTCAAAACTTTTAACAGGCAATTATAGTTTTCCCAAAAGAAAAAGCTATTATAAAATGCCACGCACATGCTCAAAAAGAGAAGGGGGGAGACATTCATTCATTGTTTAGGTTTTCAATTGGTGTATTTTAGTTTTAGTGACTCTGCTTGAGCACAACCCTTCAGAAAATATTTTATGCAAAATATGTGTCATTATATCATAATACAGATAATAATAGCTTGTGGTAAATAAATTAGCAGCTTGAGCTTTTACACAAAAATGCAAATTTTCTGAACAAATTATTTGTAGTAAGCACAATATACATATGTCAGTTACCAGCCAAGTACTTAAAATTGATTTTCAAGGGTCAATTATTATTCATGCTGTCAATATTTACCTATCATAATATATATACACATTCTTACATACAATATGTATATATAAAATCATATGTAACAATCAGCTGATAGTGGTATCATTTATAAATATATAAAATCCCTTCTTTCAGTTTTCAGACACATTTAATTCATATATTTCAAATTAAATTATTTTACATACTTAATTGTTTTCATCTTTGTAAAGCCAGTAAATGCAAGATTACAGATCCATTACCTGAAATTTGTTGTACTGTAGATTATAAGTAATGAAAATGACACAAATGTATAACACAGTTGAATTGGATAATTTTAAAAAAAAATCTTATAAGGCTAACCATCAACTTTGGCTTAAATTTAGTAATATTTTTCCCATCAACATACACAGTAATAGAATTTAATATAGTTACTTGGTTTGATATTTAACATACAAGTACACAAGGTTATTTATATTCAACAACAGGTTTGATGGCATACATCACAGGGCTTTTCTTACATAAAAATAATCTTCAACAAAATCCAAAAACCTTTTTTCTAATGTAGCGTAACAGATATTTATGTGTTACAAATAATATGTGACTTGTAAAATGCCAGCACAAACATACCGTAGAGACTGTATAAAATGTGTTACACTAAGTCAATTAATTAATTAATAATTGATTTTTTTATTATTCACATTCATATACATTGAAAAACATTTATTTCCATTTCCTCCCAATGTCTGTCAAATGTTATATTATACTTGTGATGTACTGTATTAGTTAAAATTTGATTCCATAAGGAAATAGGATGCTTTGTTGAAAGCATCATAATCCAATTTTACACTAACCAGTTTATGAATCATAAATATTGAACCCAGGGGTGAAATCCTGGACCCTTTGAAATGAATGGCAAAACTCTCATTAAGTTCAAAGGGGCTAGGATTTCATCCCAGATTCATAACATGTTTGATGCACAATTTGTATTGGTTATTTGTCAAATTCATTCAGAAATAGTTTGTGACAGTTTTTCTAAGTGGAATGCTTGTGTTTATTAGTCAGTGTAATTTTTTCCACTACATACGAGTACCTATTCCCTGCTATGCACTGACGGGGTGTACAAGCCAAAAGGAAACAGTATCAGGTGAAAAAGTGAGTATTTTCCACAGCCAACTCTGCATCATGTATGTGTTATGTGCAGTATATGATCCTATCACGTTTATCATTTGTATACTAACTTTCTGGATGCATTGCTATTTTAAGATTCTTGTGTCTTTAAAGTCCCTATACAAACCTTTTGTTCAGATCATTCATTCAGAATACACTTGAACCTCTCTAATTCGGCAACCTTGGGAAATAGGCTATGATGAATTATGGAATTTTACAAACCATGGGTGTTCACCATAATGAAGGGTAAACAAAGTCCATTACTAAAGCTTTCGTATGTACAAAACCATTATACAATATTGTACATGTATGACATGCCATAAGATAAATTATTAATGCACTGTATTTAAACTGTTATTGGAGGTGCAAGTGTAGGGTCTGGGAGAGCCACGTGTGGGGGGGTAAGGGGAGTCAAACGACTGGTGTTCCTGAATCAGACACCTGGATTAAGGAGGTTCAATATACATTTAGCCTTTACTAATGGTATGTTTGTACTGATGCTTCACATGATGAGAGAGATGGATATAGTTGCAGCTCATGGGCTATAATATGTAAATCAAATGGAAATTACTAATTATTCATTACCACAGGCTACACTTTCTAAATCAGGTCAAATTTAGGTCAAAAGAATAACGTCTTGTCTTTCAAAGGTCATCTGTTAGTCATACAAAATCAGCATTGAAGAATATTGTGTATTTTTGTAACTGTAATGGTTATCTCAAGATGGCATTAAGGTCCTGGTCTTGAAGCCCCTCTATCTGTACAACTCCCACTGAATTCAGTAAGAATTTTGGATGAGAAATGCAATTCCTACTTAAATAGACCATTTGTTTTCATAATGGATAAAAAGTGACACACACAAATGCTCAGTGAAACTAGGACTTACCATGCTCAAAGAAAACTCAGATGAGATCAGTGAAGTCTACAGCTGAGATATGAGACACAACTGTCAATTTCTCACAGGAACGGTATAACGTGGCAGGTGCTTGAAGTAAAGCTTCAAGGAAGCTCCTCTTCTCCCTGGAAAATACCATAAACATTCACTAGACCATAAGATGGACACATTCACATTCAATTATTTTATGCTCCTGTCCAACCTCTCCTGGGATGAAGTGACACCTAGGGTACATCTACACTGCAACCTTATTTCAGAAAAAGCTATTCTGGAAGATATCTTCCGGAATAGCTTATTTGACATAGAGCACCCACACTACAGGGAAGCCTCAAAATCAGTCCGAGGCAGCTCTCCTAATGTGGACGTGCTATCTCGATTTAGAGCCCCAGGAGGCACTGGGGAGGAATAACTTAGAATGATCCTGGTGAGGATCTATTTTGACATAGCAGCAGTGGATCATCTACACACACCCTCTTCTGAAAGAGCTTTTTCAGAAGAGGTGTTATTCCTGGTGGAATGAGGTTTACCAATGTCGGAAAAAGCCCTCTGTTATTTCAATTTTCTTTTGAAATAATGCAGTTGCTGTGTGGATGCTAGTATTGTTTTTCCGGAATAGCAGCTGTTATTCCAGAATAACGGTGCAGTGAACATGCACCCCTATTTGTAGAAAGAAATAATCATTATACATTTGAAATATTTTCCAAATTCACGAATACAGCAAATATTTCTTGACCATAAGTTATATAATCAAATATAAGCACAGATCTGGCCAGCTGTAAATCTGGTCCATCATCTGAACATTAAATAAACAGTACGATACACTAGGTGATTTAACAGGTCTATTCAGTCTCTATTTTCTGTGAGTTTCATCTCAGTTTTTTCAGTGGAGGTCCCCTCATCAGCAAAGGAAGGCATTCAGAAGTTGCCAAATTTTTAATATATCAAGTATCAGTGCAGAGAGTTTCAGTGTTAATGTGACTGGATACAATATGTCTCCATTTTATATTACTTTCTTGTGGTAAGAAGGTTCAAACAGAGAAGAGACAAATATTTTTAAAGTGCATTTGTTATTGATGGAAACAAGAAAAAGGGGAGAAATAGAAATGTAATATATTTACAGAAAATCATATATCACTGACTGCAGCTGAGTGAATAATGGAGAAAATTATTTATGAATATTCATGTTAATTCAAAAGTAAATTTCTATTTGACTCTGCAAGTTTGGTGTGTTCACCTTTTCGAAACATTTGAGCACTTGTGAATTATTTACTAGCAAGATAACCATGAAAAGTTCATTTTACACTCAAATATTCATCAAAGACACATTATGAATTGTACAATTGACTGTCAGACTCACATAGGGTTGCCAGGTGTCCGGTATTGACCCGGACAGTCCAGTATTTTCACCTCCTGTCCGGTAAAAAAATTCAGAAAATACTGAACACCTAAAACATCCAGTATTTTCTGATTTTTTCCCCCTGCTAGGAGGCAAAAATACCGGATATCTGGCAACCCTATGACACACTCAGCAACGGGGCCCAGCTCCCGGCCCTCCCCCAGACCCCCCGCCAGGCCCCCCGGACCCCCCATTTACCCGGTTCCTCAGAGGCTTGTCTTGTGACAGGAAAGAAAAACAAAATGGCCACCAGCAAAAAAAGCCTCTTCTTAAAGGGGCCATGCTGATTATTTACTTATTTATTTATTTATTGCTTAACTGCTGTCGGGGTCCTTTTTTTTTTTTTTTTTTGGCTCAATAACTTTGGTCTCCCCCTTTTTTCCCCCCCTCAATAGAATTTTTTTCCTGGTGGGTTTTTTTGCGGGGGGGGGGGGGGGTTGTTGTTCGGTATGTTTGGTTAAACCATCTGGCAACCCTAGACTCACAATTCATTCTACCTCATTAAGAGATTTAGGCCCTGATTCAGCAAAAGACTTCAGCATGTGCTTAATATTAAGAATGTGATGAGGTGTTTTGCTGAATAGGGAACAAGTTAAGTACATGCCTAAGGGCTTTGAGGCGTACTGTAAGTACTTGACTCAATCAGCAGCTTAATTCACCCATTCAGGGAACAGAGTCGATACCACATGATTAATCAATACAATGCAATTTCTAAATAGTCACAATCATGTACATGAACAATCTACAAATCTAGAATTATTTGTTGAGGAAATTCACTGACTAGCAAATAAATGTAATGTGGATATCCGTGGCTCATTTTTATGGTTATAGATATGGATGCAGATACAAAATTTTGTATCTGTGCAGGACTCTAACTGTAGGTTCAGACGTTTACTGGTAGTCTTTCAGGTGTGTGTACATGGCTTACCAGGAAAAATCTAGCCCATAATCATAGTTTCCGATATCAAATCTGAGCAATCCCAGCTGTTCTGGATGACCTCTGATTAATTTCTTACCTTTTAGATTTGCAGAATGATTTGTAGCACCCCTTGTACAAAGGAAAGCATATCATTATGGAAATATTTAATTAATACACATTATTAATACAGGTACTATGCAGAATGACAAAACTTAAAATCAGTAATACTACTTCATATAGTATAAGCCACATAGCATTAGCTATATAATTTTAAAATGTGAAAACAGAATATGCAAGTATGCTAGCCTTAAATATTAACTGATCCAGACTTTGTATCTCTAAACTAAATGCTATTAAGCTTATTTTAGTATTATCATTTTAGACAAGTATGTATGATTTTAGCCAGAAAATTGTCAGGAGAATCATAAAAAAATGTTGCCTTGACAACAGTTTAAAACCCATAAATTGGCTGCCTGCCTAAAGTTACAGACTTTTCCATCACAAATTAAACAGATTTTTCTGTCACATAACTTAATTTTACATTACCAAGGGAAATAATGAGCATTTAAAATCATTTATAATATATCTTTGTATGGGACTTCATTTCATAAAAAAGGAAGAGATAAAAATAGAATGTTATGAAACAATATAATTACATTTTAAAATGTCCTGACTATTATTTCATGGTCATAAAAAGGTCTGAGAAAGCTATATGCAGCAAATAATATATTAGTCCCTTTTCTGCTCAAGAATTATCTGTGAATAGGAATCCATTTTTACAGATTTATTTGTTGATTTATTTTAAATAAATACTTTATGCAAACATAATTCAGTCTCTAGGTTATTGCAAACTATTTATTATGGCTATTGCTTTGAATAGTTCTTATTTCTAAATTGCTATTTGCACTGTGCTACTGGTCACCTGAATTGCATGGTGCAAGCAGAAAGACCTACAGAAAACTTTCAAATTAGCAAAATGACCATTTCTATTGCCAATACCTGTGCAAAGACATATCCCTTATGGTGAGGGTCTGTACAACTTAATAGAAAATGACAACCCTTCTTTAGCTTCTATGATAACCCTACAAAAATATGAAAAATCATATTCCTACTATAGAGTTCTATAGGATGGTTAAAAAGGATAGTTTCTATTCATTCTGTGATCAACATTCCTATAAATGCTATACTTTACACTCATTTTACTCAGGTATAGATGACAACACAAGGCGTAAGATAGTGGAGAATCTAGCTCTATGGGTTTGTACAGTAATTTCTATAGATGCTATTACATTACTATAGAAACCAAATTAAGACCTATCTTCTTTTTAGGACATACTGGTCCAGTATCCCTGCCCCTCGGTTTTCATAGTGGGGGTGCTCAGAGACATTGAACCAAACTGTAAACACCGTATATAATGGATATCACTTCAAGGGAGGGAGGCAGCACGCTCAGCACCTCTCGTTTCAGCCCCTATGCTGTGGGGGCTACTCCAGCCCTATGGGTGGGGGAAGGAACCAGCTATTCTGCCCACGGCGAAATTACTGTGATAGATACATGATTAAAAATTCCGTATGTGGACTAGCATGGGCACAGGGATAAAAGTACCTGGGTTTAAGGAATGCACTTGCAACATTGTGTTGCAACACTTGCAACATTGTGACGGATCCAGAAGAAAACAATCTGCAGCCTTTTAGAGCCTTAAAAAACAGCTGGAAATCTACATAGCTTCATTCCATTACATAAAAATGTCAGATTTATGCTCAGTCTCCTACACAGACCAGTCTCCTTCCTTCCCCAAAACAAACTCCACCGTTGCAAATAAACCTGAATCAAAAAACAAAAAACAAAAATAAAACTGTATCCTAACATTCCTGAACTTCGGTGGGGTTAAGAATCTCTGCAATGAGGATCTGATGCAAGGTACATTGGAGTCAATGGAAAGGCTCACCATGGTTTCAGTAGGCTTTGAATTGGGCCCTGAAACCTCTAAGAATACATGGCCTCGACAGTACACAATGACATACAGATGGAGGAACTGGACTCTTTTGTTATTTCTATGACACCTCATTTCACACGGAAGCATTTATTTATTTATTTAAAATATTGTTAGTGCCCATGGAAGCATAGCATCCATGGGCCAGATTTACATGGCTAGTCCTTTATGCCAGAGTACAATGAAAATTGGGGGTAAAATGGCACCACATTGGAACAGTCGTGTTTAAAACCCACTTTTCACTGATGTAACTGATAATACAAGGTTCAGGGAAATGGTGAGTTGAGTGCCTCTGCTTCTTTTCTGACCCTGTATTGCAAAAAGTAGAGCAGATGAGATGATCCATTCCACAGAAAATTCTGAGATAATGGCAATTGTTGAACCGGGTTTAATTTAAGACTATACTGTCTGTGCTTTTTGCTGTAAAGGCTCCCCAGCAATGTATGCCAGATTCTTATTTACACCAAAGACCCTCCACACCATTCTGGCTGTGCATAGTGTTCTTAAAGCGGTATAATTTGCATCCATTTTAAGGTGCTTTTACATAACTATGGCAGTGTAAAGTGACCTTATTGAAAAGGCCAATATACCCTAATTTGCTGAGAATAGAAATTAAGGAAATGTTACCTTTTTAGAAAAAGAACTGGTAGGAAAAACAGTCAATCCTTTGATGAGCTGAAAGGTCATTTTAGTGTTTAGAGAAAGTATTTGTTTCAAAGACATTCTATCAACTGCTTTGGTATGTTCTATTTTTGTATGTACCCAGTGAATAAATGCTCTTCAGCTTCTAAAGATGTAACTGAATCAAAGCATCTAAATACTATGAGTGGACAGTCTCTCTTTGATCTGTATATGTACACAGTCAAAATACTGCAAGGGTATGGTTTAAATTCAAGAGACTTTCGTTATTTGGGATCCTGACTTTCAAGGGTTTTAAGTACAGCTGAAGATCGGCCATTATTGTCTGATCGTTACAAAAGGTACATTCCGTAGTAGGAATTTTTGGTATGGTTTAGTCCTTTCTTGTCCATCTTCACATTCTTCATACTGGTTCAGTGGTTGCACATCATATGGATCTAAAGTGTAGAAGGATTCACTCCAAGAAATAATCTTCAATTCCAGTGTATCATTCCTCTGAATGGATACTTGATTCTATCTCATATCCATCTGAGACAGTCCACAGAGCTGTATAAGCCTCTAACACAAAAGTTCTCAAATTCATCCATACACCACTGGTGAGACACTGAGGGTGTGTCTACACAGCAAAGTTATTTCGGAATAATGGCTGTTATTCTGAAATGACTATGCGAGCGTCTACACAGTCATTCCATTATTTTGAAATAATTTTGAAATAACGGATGGCTTATTCCGGTTTCTGTAAACCTCATTCTACAAAGAATAACGCCTATTCCGAAATAGCTATTTCGAAATAAGGCAAGTGTAGATGCTCCACTGCTGCTATTTCAAAATAGCCCCTCACTAGGGCCATTCTAAGTTATTCCTCCTGGGGCTCTAAATCGAGATAGCACATCTACATTAGGGAAGCCTGCCTCGGACTAATTTTGAGACTCCCCTGCAGTGTAGACATGCTATTTCGAAATAAGCTATTTTGAAATAAGCTATTTCAGAATAACTATTCTGGAATAGCTTATTCTGAAATAACTGTGCAATGTAGATGTAGCCTGAGTGTTTGCAGGTATTTCTAGAAAGCTAGCTGACTCTGTGGTGCTGGATCTCAACATTTCCAGCTGCTGACTCACATCAAATGAGTCTAAATAAATTAAATACTTCCCTAATATTTTATAAGCAATTGCTGTACTTGCCTCTGGGATGCTCTAGGATTACTAAAAGAAAGAGGTAAATCTGTGCAGTTGTGAATGAGAGGGGAATTAATCTCTATTTAGATGTGGTTCAGGTGATGAAAATGTGTGAGAACCCTTGCTGTAATTCACAAAGCGACTCATCTTCTTTAAGGAGAACGGTCTCCAAACAGAATGTTTGCAGTGTTCACAAACATAGGTTCTAAACACCATTGCTGGCACAAGGAATCATCTCGGGCAGTGTAGGAAATTAAAGGAACTATGAAAGGAAGCTGGCTTCATCTTTGCTCAGTTTACATAAATGAGTACGGGAAAGTTTGAAGAAAAGAACATGGTCCAAATTTAAAGAAAGCACGAGCTTTGTGAACAGCATAGTTAAGAGTTCCCAAGTAAATGTAGCAGATATTTCAGTAAGCATTCTCTGGAGTATATAAACTCATTAGAGAAGAAAAACACTTCCTCCAGCATTTTGATTTTTTTCTCTGGAAAGTGCAAAGCTCTACAATTAAGTCACAGCACTGAATAAAAAGAGAAGAAATGGAAGAAGGTATAATTCATATTGATATAAAACAGTTTGAAAGGAAGCAGAATGCATCTATTCATCTGGAAAAAGAAAAAAAAACTCCAATGCAGAAACCATCTAAAGCCAGAGTCCAACATAACTAGAGAGGGGTCACATCTCAACGTTTAACTGCCACTCCACATTACTTTGAATGTAAAAGTAGTTTCAGGGTCTTAAAAAGCAGAAATGAAACACTTTGGGCAGCCATCATTTTCTGGGATCTTTCAGCTGTGCTGTAATTCTAGTTGTTTGAGGAAGACAGTAAATAAGATATTAGAAGCCACTGCTACGGATTGTGCAGGCTAAATGTCATTTCTACCTGTAAACATATAATGGCTGATAAGAAGCTGATCTTTACACTGGTAATTTATCTGTGAATATGAGATTTTTTCATGGTTCATCTACCTACAAGCCTATCTAGAAGGCACTCTCATATATGAGAATTTCCTCAGCAAACAGAGCCCTATTATGCCCATGTTTTGTTTGGTTGCTTCCTGGATGTTTTTAAACTCTTTTTATTACAGTATCAGTAAACTGTACCTTGTAAGCAAAGCAAAGTCAATTGTTTTGATTTACTAGGTCCTGCCACCTTTACATTCTCATCAGGAACAGTAAAATATAAGTCTGATGCCACTTGACTCACAAGAGTATCCTAAATCAAAAGCAAGAACCACAGGCTACAGAAAAAACATAACTGGCAATATTTTAAGTGGCAGCATAGCTGACAGTTTTCTATAGCTCAGTACGAGTGTGTCTACACTGCAACGCTATTTTGGGATACCGGAGTATCCAGAAATTGCTATCCTGTGTCTTAACAGCAAGCCCATTATTTCAGGCTCATTATTCCGACATCCCTATAAGCCTCATTCTATGAGGAGTAAGGGACATTTTGGAATAGTGCTTTATTTCTAAATTTGGCCCTGTGTAGACAATGACAAAATAAGCTATTTCAAAATAGCATCAAAATAAGATATGCAATTTGCATAGCTCAAATTGCATATCTTATTTTGAGCTACCGTGCAGTGTAGACATACCCATACGTGACATTTCCAATCAGCGATGATCCTTCATTCAGGGTACGGCTAGACTGCGGGGGTTTTTTGGGATACTTCTGGTATCCTGAAAAAAACTCTGCCGTGTCCAGAGAACGCATTTGCTCTTCTGCTTTTTTTTGCGGCAGAGCAAACACGCTCTTTCGGAAGCCCTGTATTCCTCGTTCCACGAGGAAGAAGGGGGCTTTCGAAAGAGGGGGTTCTTCCCAAATTTGGCCCATTCTAGATGGCCAAATTTCAGAAAAGCCTCTTCCGACAAAAGTATCAGAAAAAGTTACACAAAATGCAGAGCGCATTTTGCATATCTTTTTCCAATAGATCCTCGCAGTCTAGCCGTACCCTCAGTCCCCTCAACAAATCCCCCTAAATGGGGACAGCAAGTATTCCCTGGGCTTGGGGAGGAGCCAAGAGTAACTGGGAGAGTCTTCGGAGAGCTAGTGGAATGCATCTAAGGCGGTGTCTTTATAGGATAAGCCTCTAGATGAGGCTTTGTTGGGAGTGGGAGAACAGGAGCAGTCCACATGGGACTGCTGGGGTGAATCTGGGCTGGGTACCACTGCAGGATGAGAGAGATGTACTGAGTGGTGGGGGGGGGGGGGGAGAGAGGCAGCCGGGGCTTGGTAGTGGTGGTGGCCTGTGGATTGTCTGGGTGAGTTGATGGCAGCTAGTATGTGCGGGTGTTATGGCAATCTCTCTTGCCCTGCCCCTGTTCCACATTAGTGTCCCCCATTCATCCAGCCATATTCAGGTCCTATCTTACCCAGTTCAGTCCCTGCCCATTCCTACTAGACCCTCGGCCGCACCCTTTCACCCTCCATCAGCCTCACACCTATCCTGGCAGCAAGACACTCCTCTCCCTCCTCAACCAGCACTCACACTGCTGAGAGTTCCCTGCGGGCTGCAAGCGAGAAGCAGGAGTCGGGACCAGAAAGCAACCAGGTGGGAGGCCAAGAGGCCATCTGGCTGCTCTGTAATCACAGCTCAAAGCAGCCCCTGTTGGCAGGGAGGAGTAATTGCAGGGAAATATGGGACAAGGAGGGGGCTAAAGTCGAATTAAGCTACGCAACTTCAGCTACATCAATTGCATAGCTGAAGTTGAAATAGCTTAATTCGGCTTTTGGCGCTGTCTACACAGCAGAAAGTTGAAGGAAGAACACGCTTCCTTCGACTTCCCTTATGCCTCTTAAAATTAGGGTTACCATGAGTCAGAGGAAGAAGTCCTCCAGCTCGACATTATTTCAAAATAAAGGCTTTCTATGTAGACACGCTCTTTGTTATTTCGGAATTAGTTATTCCGGACTTACGTTGCTGTGTAGACATACCTGAAGAGTGTGTTGCTTCCAAGATTGAGAGGCACTTCGCTGCTGCTTCCCTTTAACATGAGGAAGCCTCGTCTTGCCTGCCATATGTCAGCTCCCAAGCTCCACCTGCCATAGGCAACACAAGTCCTCTCCTAAGAGTCTCAGATCCCTTTGCTACTCTACAAATTGACACACCCCACCTTTCCAAGCATCTCTCTGGATGCCCAAAACTGGTTCACTGGACACTTGCAGTATTCACAGCTTCACTGCTTCCAGAATCACTGCCTCCAAAGAAACAATTTCCACAGCTTATCGGTTCCACCTCACATCACTGCTCCACTCAACACACAGCATTTATATGTAATTTCACTGTAAACATACTTCTTTATTTAACAAAATGGAGATTCAAATAGTAGCAAGTAGAAGTATTAGAAACCAATGGTAACATGCATTCTAAAGTCTAGATTTAATTAAGCAAATATTCCAACAGACATGAGACACTTTTCTAATGACAGTTGCCTCCTAAGTGAAGGATACTGTGTGTTTTCTTGTAACACAAAATACACAAGATCTATGTCTATTCATAAACAGTGCACCTCCTCCTGTTTGTTTCATCCTATAGGCTTCCTTTATTGTAGAATTCACAGTTTCTTATTTAGCCTTGGCCAAGTATACAATACGCAAATGGCCAGACAAGGAGATAGATAAAAGGAACCCTTCAAAAGTACCACCTTCTGACCTGTCTTAACTCCAAGACTTTAAGCATCTATATCAGTATACAGACACAAACTCTTAGGCTATGTCTACACTGCACATGTATTTTGAAATAACTCATGTTACCGTAAAACCTGCGCTCTCCAGCACTTAACTATCCAGAAAACTTTAGAAACTGGCAAATTTCCTATTAGGCCAATACAAATCACCAATCTCCTAACTGTTAGCCTTTCTGAAGCCATCTGGTATCTTCTAAAACAGTGGTGGTTGTGGATGTTTCCCCCAGGGGTTGCGGCGCTTTGGTCCAGCCGGCCAGGAGCTTGGCGCAGCCACACAGCACGGCGCTTTGGTCCGGCCGGCCAGAGGCTTGGCGTGGCCACGCAGCGCTTTGATTCGGCTGGCCAGAGGCTGGGCATGGCCGCATGGCACTTTGATCTGGCCGGCGACCCTCAGATAACCGGAATTTTTAGATAACCAGAATGCCCTAATCCCTGAGCATTCTGGATAACACAGGTTTTACTGTGTTTTGAAATAACAGAGTGTGCGTCCACACAGCAAGCCCGTTATTTCAAAATAATTCCGAAATAACGGGCTTCTTACTCCAACTTCTGTAACCCTCATTTCACGAGGAATAAGGGAAGTTGAAGGAAGAGTGTTCTTCCTTCGACTTCCTGCTGGGTAGACAGTGCCAAAAGTTGAGTTTAGGTACTTCGACTTCAGCTACACAATTAACGTAGCTGAATTTGCATATCTTAACTCAACTTTAGCCTGCAGCATAGATGTACCCTCAAATATTATCAGCACATACATTTTGCAATGATTACAATGACTACTGGCTCTCAATAGAGACTTCACATGCCACTCTTTGGTGAACTAATATGCACATATCTGACCCAAGGAATCCTTGTGTAATCCTCTGCACCCCATGCCTTCTACCATTGGCATCAACGTGCTCCTGGGTCTGAGAGAGTAAAGTTGAAGTTAAGGGTGAAGAAGATTATCAGAAGGAAAAGTATAGGAAGTCAGGGAGTGAGAGGGTCTAAAGTCAAGAAGCACTATCACGTAGTAACAGTTACAAGTAATAGAAAATTGGAAAGCAGGGAATTCAATAAAAGTGCTTGGTAGCTATATAAAATATTAGCGTGTACTTGCAGATGGGAATGATGGCACAAAACACAGCAGTTCTCCAAGCCCCACAAGCCAGAGTCTTGCTGGACAGTATGGCAGCTAGTATAGAAAGATTGGCAAGGGTATCTGAATGTGGTGAATGATAGCATGACATAAAATGGAGACCTGCGGATTCCATGTGTGCACTATGAAACTGTATATGCTTTTTACTGAATGGGAGCATATACAGTTGCTCGCCCATAATGGATCAGAAAAAGGCAAAAGCTCCACATCAGGGACCTAGACTTTCTTTAGAAAGGACTAATTTCTCATCTCAGATCAGAGCTAAAGATAAGTAAATTATAGTATATTACTCATAGACTCATAGACTTTAAGGTCAGAAGGGACCATTATGATCATCTAGTCTGACCCCCTGCACAATGCAGGCCGCATAATCTCACCCACCCACTCCTAGAATAATCCTCACCCCTATATCTCAGATATTGAAGCCCTCAAATAGTTTGAAGACCCCAAGATGCTGAGAATCCTCCAGCTGTGATCTGTACCCCATGCTACAGAGGAAGGCGAAAAACCTCCAGGGCCTCTGCCAATCTACCCTGGAGGAAAATTCCTTCCCGACCCCAAATATGGCGATCAGCTAAACCCTGAGCATGTGGGCAAGACTCCCCAGCCAGACACCCAGAAAGTTCTTTATAGTAACCCCTATCATCCCTCCATTGACCTATTTACCACTGATAATGACTAGTCAATTAGTTACCAAGACCATGTTATCTTGTCAAACCATCCCCTTCATAAACCCATCTAGTTTAATTTTGAAGCCAGGTAGATCTTTTGCCCCCACTACTTCCCTTGGAAGGCCATTCCAGAACCTCACTCCTCTAATGGTTAGAAACCTTCGTCTAATCTCAAGTCTAAACTTCCTACTAGCCAGCTTATATCCATTTGTTCTTGTGTCCACATTAGTATTAAACTTAAATAATTCCTCTCCCTCCCTAGTATTTATCCCTCTAATATATTTAAAGAGTGCAATCATATCCCCCCTCAGCCTTCTTTTGGTTAAGGTAAACAAGCCAAGCTCCCTGAGTCTCCTTTCATAAGACAGGTTCTCCATTCCTTGAATCATCCTAGTGGCCCTTCTTTGTACCTGTTCTAATTTGAATTCATCCTTCTTAAACATGGGAGACCAGAACTGCACACAGTATTCCAAATGAGGTCTCACCAATGCCTTGTATAATGGCACTAACACCTCCTTATCCCTACTGGAAATACCTCGCCTAATACATCCCAAGACCATATTAGCCTTTTTCACAGCCATGTCACAGTGGCGGCTCATAGTCATCCTATAATCAACCAGGACTCCGAGGTCCTTCTCCTCCTCCGTTACTTCCAACTGATGTGTCCCCAGCTCATAACTAAAATTCTTGTTATTAATGCCTAAATGCATAACCTTACACTTCTCACTGTTAAATTTCATCCTATTGCTATCACTCCAATTTACAAGGTCATCCAAATCTTTCTGTATGATATCCCGATCCTTTTCTGAATTAGCAATACCTCCCAACTTTGTGTCATCTGCAAATTTTATCAGGACACTTCCACTTTTGGTGCCAAGGTCAGCAATAAAAAGATTAAATAAAATTGGCCCCAAAACTGATCCCTGAGGAACTCCGCTAGTAACCTTCCTCCAACCTGACAGTTCCCCTTTCAATATGACCCGCTGTAGTCTCCCCTTTAACCAGTTGCTTATCCACCTCTCAACTTTCATATTAATCCCTATTTTTTCCAATTTAACCAATAATTCCCCATGTGGTACTGTATCAAATGCCTTACTAAAATCGAGGTAGATTAAATCCACTGCATTTCCTTTATCTAAAAAATCTGTTACTTTCTCAAAAAAAGAGATCAGATTGGTTTGGCACGATCTACCTTTTGTAAAACCATGTTGCAACTTATCCCAATTGCCATTAACCTCAATGTCTCTAACTACTTTCTCCTTCAAAATTTTTTCCAAGATCTTGCATGCTACAGATGTCAAACTAACAGGCCTATAGTTACCCGGGTCACTTTTTTTTCCTCTCTTAAAAATAGGAACTATATTAGCAATTCTCCAATCAAATGGTACAACCCCTAAGTTTAGAGATTTATTAAAAATTTTTGCTAATGGACCTGCAATTTCATGTGCCAGTTCCTTTAATATTCTTGGATGAAGATTATCTGGGCCCCCCGATTTACTCCCATTAAGCTGTTCAAGTTTGGCTTTTACCTCAGATATGGTAATATCTACCTCTATATCCTTAGTCCCATTTGTTATATTACCATTATCCCTAAGCTCTTCACTAGCCTCATTAAAGACTGAAGCAAAGTATTTGTTTAGATATTGGGCCATTCCTAAATTATCCTTAACCTCCACTCCATCCTTAGTAATTAGCGGTCCTACTTCTTCTTTTTTTGTTTTTTTCCTATTTATATGGCTATAAAACCTTTTACTATTGGTTTTAATTCCCTTTGCAAAGTCCAACTCTACCTGCCTTTTAGCCTCTCTCACTTTGTCCCTACATGCTCTAACCTCAATAAGGTAACTTTCTTTACTTATCCCTCCCATCTTCCACTCCTTATATGCTTTCTGCTTTTTCTTAATCACCTTTCTAAGATGCCTGCTCATCCAGCTTGGTCTAACACACCTGCCTATAATTTTTTTCCCTTTTCTTGGGATACAGGCTTCTGACAGTTTCTGCAACTTTAACTTAAAATAATCCCAGGCCTCCTCCACCTCAAGATCCATAATTTCTTTAGACCAATCAACTTCCCTAACTAATTTCCTTAATTTATTAAAGTTAGCCCTTTTGAAATCAAAAACCCTAGTCTCAGATTTATTTTTGTTTATCCTTCCATTCAATTAGTTATTCCGGACTTACGTTGCTGTGTAGACATACCTGAAGAGTGTGTTGCTTCCAAGATTGAGAGGCACTTCGCTGCTGCTTCCCTTTAACATGAGGAAGCCTCGTCTTGCCTGCCATATGTCAGCTCCCAAGCTCCACCTGCCATAGGCAACACAAGTCCTCTCCTAAGAGTCTCAGATCCCTTTGCTACTCTACAAATTGACACACCCCACCTTTCCAAGCATCTCTCTGGATGCCCAAAACTGGTTCACTGGACACTTGCAGTATTCACAGCTTCACTGCTTCCAGAATCACTGCCTCCAAAGAAACAATTTCCACAGCTTATCGGTTCCACCTCACATCACTGCTCCACTCAACACACAGCATTTATATGTAATTTCACTGTAAACATACTTCTTTATTTAACAAAATGGAGATTCAAATAGTAGCAAGTAGAAGTATTAGAAACCAATGGTAACATGCATTCTAAAGTCTAGATTTAATTAAGCAAATATTCCAACAGACATGAGACACTTTTCTAATGACAGTTGCCTCCTAAGTGAAGGATACTGTGTGTTTTCTTGTAACACAAAATACACAAGATCTATGTCTATTCATAAACAGTGCACCTCCTCCTGTTTGTTTCATCCTATAGGCTTCCTTTATTGTAGAATTCACAGTTTCTTATTTAGCCTTGGCCAAGTATCCAAATTGGCATTCATTGTGAGACATACAATACGCAAATGGCCAGACAAGGAGATAGATAAAAGGAACCCTTCAAAAGTACCACCTTCTGACCTGTCTTAACTCCAAGACTTTAAGCATCTATATCAGTATACAGACACAAACTCTTAGGCTATGTCTACACTGCACATGTATTTTGAAATAACTCATGTTACCGTAAAACCTGCGCTCTCCAGCACTTAACTATCCAGAAAACTTTAGAAACTGGCAAATTTCCTATTAGGCCAATACAAATCACCAATCTCCTAACTGTTAGCCTTTCTGAAGCCATCTGGTATCTTCTAAAACAGTGGTGGTTGTGGATGTTTCCCCCAGGGGTTGCGGCGCTTTGGTCCAGCCGGCCAGGAGCTTGGCGCAGCCACACAGCACGGCGCTTTGGTCCGGCCGGCCAGAGGCTTGGCGTGGCCACGCAGCGCTTTGATTCGGCTGGCCAGAGGCTGGGCATGGCCGCATGGCACTTTGATCTGGCCGGCGACCCTCAGATAACCGGAATTTTTAGATAACCAGAATGCCCTAATCCCTGAGCATTCTGGATAACACAGGTTTTACTGTGTTTTGAAATAACAGAGTGTGCGTCCACACAGCAAGCCCGTTATTTCAAAATAATTCCGAAATAACGGGCTTCTTACTCCAACTTCTGTAACCCTCATTTCACGAGGAATAAGGGAAGTTGAAGGAAGAGTGTTCTTCCTTCGACTTCCTGCTGGGTAGACAGTGCCAAAAGTTGAGTTTAGGTACTTCGACTTCAGCTACACAATTAACGTAGCTGAATTTGCATATCTTAACTCAACTTTAGCCTGCAGCATAGATGTACCCTCAAATATTATCAGCACATACATTTTGCAATGATTACAATGACTACTGGCTCTCAATAGAGACTTCACATGCCACTCTTTGGTGAACTAATATGCACATATCTGACCCAAGGAATCCTTGTGTAATCCTCTGCACCCCATGCCTTCTACCATTGGCATCAACGTGCTCCTGGGTCAGAGAGAGTAAAGTTGAAGTTAAGGGTGAAGAAGATTATCAGAAGGAAAAGTATAGGAAGTCAGGGAGTGAGAGGGTCTAAAGTCAAGAAGCACTATCACGTAGTAACAGTTACAAGTAATAGAAAATTGGAAAGCAGGGAATTCAATAAAAGTGCTTGGTAGCTATATAAAATATTAGCGTGTACTTGCAGATGGGAATGATGGCACAAAACACAGCAGTTCTCCAAGCCCCACAAGCCAGAGTCTTGCTGGACAGTATGGCAGCTAGTATAGAAAGATTGGCAAGGGTATCTGAATGTGGTGAATGATAGCATGACATAAAATGGAGACCTGCGGATTCCATGTGTGCACTATGAAACTATATATGCTTTTTACTGAATGGGAGCATATACAGTTGCTCGCCCATAATGGATCAGAAAAAGGCAAAAGCTCCACATCAGGGACCTAGACTTTCTTTAGAAAGGACTAATTTCTCATCTCAGATCAGAGCTAAAGATAAGTAAATTATAGTATATTAGAGGGACTATATCTGCCTCCAGATAGACATTTGTACCACTCAGTCTCTCCCCAAAAATATGAATACCCACACCTTCAGTCATGATTATGAGAGTGAAATAATAAAAGAAAGCACATTTTGGGGGAAAATGATTTCTTGCAAGATGAAAAATAAGTTTTTCTAGTCTAGTGTCTGATATCATAAGTCAGATAAACGAGCATGAAATTCATTTCAATTTAGAAGTGATATTTTAAGCTATTGTCAAGCCTCCTCCAATGTGAAGTTAATAAGGAAGTATTTACCTAGACAGATTTGTAAATATCTTTCAATTAGGACTATGTTTCAAATAAATGAGATTTTGGAAAGCAAAATGTAGCTGTCAGGGACACTGAATTTGTGGCACCCACTAGCTGGGCTGGGATTCAGAAATCAATTAATGATTACACACTGCTCTATAAGTGTAGTTTTTGTGTTACTGGCAAATACATAACACTGGAATGGATTATACTATCCCCTTTTATCCTATAATACTGCAGTATAACAAGAGTGCATTATCTAGTTGTTAAAGCACAGGAATGGAATTCAGAAGTTCTGAGTTACACTTCCTGTGCTGCCACTTAATTTGTTGCAGGACCTTGATCAACTCACTTAATTTCTCATTTCCTCAATTTTCTCATCTACACTGTCAGGGCAATACTTCTCTACCTCTATTTCAATGGTGGTATGAGGCTTAGTTCATTAATATATTAAAGTATTTTGAAGCTTCAGATGGAAACTGATAGAGAACCATAACTTATCATTAATACTTTACTATGAATACAAATGTTTCAGAACACAGAGCCAAATTCATGCCTGATCAACTTCCACTGACTTCAGAGTTATCCCCAGGGCTGAATTTGGCACAACACAGGTGGCAGTAATGGAATGCATAATATATTATCAAAATGTGAGTGAGGGGCCTTAGCAAATGGCATGGTATACTTCTCAGGGTAGTCAGATGTCTACCCCATACCAGTTTATTGAGTCAAAGGAATAAGCATATGGGATTCCTTAAGTGTCATGAAATATCTTCCTCAACTGCAAAATCATTACTGCGTTGCTAATATGTTGTTTTACTAGAACATATGTAGTCTGTGTTTATTATGGTGAAAGAATTAGTAGACACATATCATGGTTATGTTCTCTAGACTGTTTTGAACCCAGACCTTTCCGTTGAAGGTTAATCAAAGGATCAGCCTTTATTATAAGAAGCTTCCCATAAGATTTTAGCCCTTAAGGAAATTAGTGTATGTATCTCAGAGGGAAAGGGCAAGAAGATGAAGGACCTATTTGTTTTTCCAACAAAATAAAAATGCCAGGTGGGAGGCAACGCTTCTTGGCAAACAGTTAGATCAGGCTTAGGCAAAATATGGCCTGCAGGCCAGATCTGCACCTCCAAGCCACTAGATCCAGCCTGAAGAAACAGTGAGGAGCCAAAGGCAGACTCCCTGCTTGCCTCACCCCACCCCCACACCAGTCAGAAAAGTGGCGTTTCTCTTTCAAAATTGTGAGCCCAGCGGGGTGGGGGAGCGGGGAAGCTTCAGGCTCTTTCCTGCACCGAACACAATTCCATTGGCCGGTTTCTGTCCAGAACAACAGGCAGCCACGAAGCACCAAGCCCCTTCCAGCTCGTAGTTATTCACACATGCACATGGCCCTGCAGCCTGTCCGGGGGCGGGGCAGGCAGGGAGGCTGCTTCAGAAACGTGCTGGGCTGCTGGCTGGGAGTTACCCAGGTAAGTCTCCTGGCCAGAGCCTGCCTCTGGCACCCCAGCTCCTCCCTTCCCCAACCCTCTGCCCCTCACCTCCACATACCCAAATCCCTACCCCCCTCCTGCACCCATATCCCGCACCCCAATCACCTGCCCCAGATCACTAACCCCTCATGTCCTAGGCCACAACCCAAACTTCTGCACCCCAATCCCCTGCCCTAGGTCACAACCAAAACCCCTGCACTCCTTCCTGTACCCTAACCCCCACCCTAAGTCACAATCCCCTCTTACCCTAAGTCACATACTAAATCCCAGCAACCCAATCCCCTGCTCTAGGTCACAACCCCTTCCTGTCTTAGGTCACAACCCAAACCCCTGCACCTCAGTCCACTGCCCCAGGTCACAACCGCATCCTTCACCCAGACTCTCTCTCAGACCCTACACTCCCTCCTGCACCCCAATCCCTTACCCCAAGCTCCCTTCTGTACGCAACCTCCATCCCAGACCTCTCACTTCCTCCATTAATATCTTGGAAGAGCGCGGCCCTCAGCCACTTTCCAAATTCTTGGAGTCTTCCTTTCCCTCCCGCCCCCCAGTCAAAAATTATTGCCCACCTCAAGTTAGATCAATTGCATTTGCTGGAAACATAAATTGCAGAGGACAATGGTAGGGGAGACAATCTTAAGTCTTCATTTCGGTGGCAGAATTTTAACCAGGGGCTTCTGAACTGCCCCTCCATCACTAATATCATCCTCATGAATGACAGTTGGTTTGTGGTCAGAACAACATAAAAAAGAAATGACTTGGAGAGTGGGAACCAGACAGCTGTGGGGGAAAACCCCCAAAATCTCCCACCTTTTATCATCTCCAAACCACACCTGAATCCATATGAGAGCTTCAGATCCATTCAGACTTGAATCCTTCCTCTTCTCCCCATTCTGATTCCCAATACTGACATAACTGCTTCCCCAAATTTCTACTGCCATCCTCCCTTCACAACTCCTCAGACATGACCTGCTCTTCTGTTAACCTATTCTCCTCCAATAGACTAGCAGATCCCACCCCCCCCTCAACTGACAATCCTGACTCTCTCTCCATTCCCATGACCCTCAATATCCCCATCCTTCCTTTACCTTCCATATATCCCTGTAAGGTCAAGTTCCAGAGACTGTAATCATATTTTAAACTAATCGTATTCTATGGGATAGTTAAAAAGTTACAGAAATATTAGCATTTGCTATTAAATCCTATCGATTTTTTTAAAGAAATCTAGAGTTTCATTCCTATCAAATTCTATAGGACTTTTCTAAGAACTCTAGCATGTCACAAACATACCTTGGAAGATCCCACTGACTCAGAAGCTTTGACAGCCTGCTGGATGAGCTTTTGTTCATCAGGACATATATCTTCAACATTGCACCTGGAAGAAGAGTTCTTGCTGATGCTTGATCCTACAATGGAATCCTTAAATCCAAGATGGAAGAAAGGATAAAGGCTTACTTGATGATCATGAGAGATGATTTCTGTAGGCTTTTAGATCCTTACAAAGAAGGAGAGCCTTAAAATACTAACGTTAGTTTGGACAAACATCACCTAAACATCCAACTGATTTACCCCTCCTACTAAAATGAGTAGAATCATATTATACCTGCTGAAACTTAAAATCACAAGCGGAACATATAATACAAAGATACATGTTAGGTACCAACATGTCTGACACACCAACAATATTTGGTGGAAATTTAGCTCTAGAATCTATGAGTGCAGACGGATCCACCACTAAAGACCCCTAAAGATCAGCATCTGCAATAAATGCAGTTTATAGATCAAGTGCAGGCATTCACCAAAATCACCAAATTACTATATGTGCGTCAAAAGAGCTGAATGTGCCATTACACTGTAATCCCTAAATTCCAAATTATATACTCAATGGAAAACACTGATGAAAAGCAGTGATTAATTCTCTTGTAAGGTGCACTTGTAGTTTGGCTATATAAGTACCAGGATTCGTGTGCATGGGAATCTATGCTATTGCCAAATTTTCAAACTAGCTTCTAAAATTCCTCATGCATCCACTGGCACACACAAATTGGGCACTCATCTCACCAACTCCTGTGCTTGTGTAAGTCTACCTGGAGTGCACAAATTTAGGATGCTGATCATATCAGTGGGTGCACATGCCAAACATACATGCTCACATAAGGGCCACTTGGAAAATTTGACTCTTCACAGAAATGGACATGCTCCCCCATATTTCACCAGCTCCAGCTTATCACTGTACGAAGTACTTTGTCTTGCAAGCTTCTGAGAATCAAGCCTTATAAGAACAGTGAAACTGAGCAGTTCTGCTGCCCTCAATAAATTGAGATTCTGTTGTCCTGGGTACGTGCTGACGCACATCAGAGAGTATTTTATACATTATTTAATAGACACTAACTCTTAAGATGGCTGTTGACAGAGGTCATACAGGGATGAGAAAATGCCTTTGAGCCAATTCAGAACTATTCAAACATCCTGGGCTTGAAAGTTCAACTCATGTTCAAAGTGTTGTGGGGTTCATGTGCCACTTAATAAAAAATTTGGAAAAGGGAAAATAGAAAAAAGGGAAGAGCAAAAGGGGAGGATGAAAATGGGGAAGAAAGAGACTGAGATAAAAAGAACAGAGGAGAAAACATTCTTAACGATAAAATAAAGTGAATCCATACCAACAAAAGGGCATCCGGTTGTGTCTGCAGATGCCATGATGCCGCAAAGAGTCAATTGCAGCTCCGGGGCAATAACTGAATTCTTTTATCCCTAATTTTTGCTGTAGCCCAGGTTGATCTTTGGCGAGCAGAAAATCTGAATTGAATCTCCCTTAAAAACCACCAAACTAATGCAGTAAAAATTACAGCACTGAATAGTTCAAAACCCAAAGTAGATTTAAACCCAACACAGCCAAAAACCAATTCAAAAGATTAATAAACTACACAGTTTGCCCTATGTCGTTCATATGTTCTTGCATTCCACAAAAGTGTCTCGTATAACAGAATATATTGAATACAAGAATGCATATTTTCTAATATAAATTGTGTTAAAGTTCTTCATGAGTGAGTTATTAGTGGGAAAAGGATGCCCCCCATACACCACAAACAATCAACATTTACTGGTCATTCCCATCCAGATGATATAAAAAGTGAAATTCATCCATTCATGCCACTAGGCATTCACTCATTTGGCCCATAGTCACTAGCATGTAAACAATTGCTATATAAGAACCATCTTGGTACTTTACTCCCACATAGCTTATTAAATTTGAGCATAATTTTAAGACATTCAGTAATTAAAATTTTATGTTCAAACCCAAAGAGCATGGACCTTAGAAAATGGTGGCAATCACTCGAGTTTCTCTTTTCTCCCATAAGTAGAAATTGTTCACATTCTGGTGTAAGGATGCATTTTTATTTCTTTAGATTCTGCATCTCAACAAAGTTCTTTGACCTTTGTGTTTTTCTGTTGCCAGCTAGTGAATGAGCAACAAGAAAGCAGACCCCTCCTGAGCCCCTCCATTGATGACTTTCTCTGTGAAACTAAACCAGAAGCCATTGCAAGGCCAGTAACATCAAATACAGCTGGTAATTAATTTTCGTTATCATCACTTTTTAAAGGAAGAGAAATATTTTTCATTTTTTCTTAATTATGCTATTTTTATGGTAACATATTTGTTTCTTATTCTTAAATCAAACAAGAAACATTGATATATTTACAAAACTGAGTTGGCAGTACGTTACAAATGGACTAATCTGGGAGTAGCAAAACTTTGTTGATTAGGCTTTGGTTTTACAAAATCAAAACTTAATTTGGGTTGTTCGGATTCAGGTCTCAAATTATACCAAAGGTTCAGCGTTAAGGGGCTGAGATAAGTGGTTCTGATTTTAGTCCATTGGGAAAGTGGTTTTGGTTTGATAACTCCTTGGCCTGACAGTTGTTTTGCAAAAATTTAACCATGTGTGGGTTACATCTAGTACCCCTGGGGGAACTCTGCACCACCGCACAATGCAGAATTTTTCAGAAATGAACATTGTACACATAGAATTTCCTTTCCCCCACAGAAGTGGGCTGCAGTAGAGGATAGATCCATTCATGGAGGATAGGTGCCTCAATGCTTATTAGCTGGGATGGGTAGAAATGGTGTCACTAGCTTCTGTTTGTCAGAAGCTTGGAATGGCGACAGGGACAGGATCACTTGATTTCCTGTTCTGTTCATTTCCTCTGGGGCATCAGGCATTGGCCATTGTTGAAAGACAGGATACTGGGCTATAGGAACCCTTTGGTCTGACCCAGTTATGGCCATTCTTATGTTCTTATGTAGTACTGCTGGCTACCACTAAGGGTCACTGGACTCAGCAGAGCCCAGCTTGCAAATAGACAGTGCTGGGAAGTGGGAGAGGGAGCTAGATGGTTCCTAGCACTGCCAGGCTGGCGGCTGCAGTTCCCAGTATGCCCTGAAGGAAGGAGAGGGCAGTGTGCAGAAAACACTGTGCAAGCCTGGGATTGAGCATCAGGCTGTTTCTTGTTTTGGATCCCTGGGCTCTGAGGGTTGGGGGAGGAGAGAGGAGAATGGGAGTCCAGGCAAGGGGGGGGGAGGTCTGACCACTGGGCTCTGGGAAGGAGGGAATTCAGGTGTATTGGCTGGAGAGGGCCCCCTAAAGATAGACTCTGGGAAAGAAGGGTTGTGGGCAGTGTTCCCTCTAAGCTGTATGGCAGCACAACTCCACAGGTGACTAATCAGCCCCACCCAGTCAGAGGCTCAGGGCTCACTGTAGGGAGCTGACTGACTGGGGGGGGGGGGGGAAGGGAGGAGCTGATTAATCACCTCTGAATCTGTGCTGCCCCCCAGCTTAGAGGGAACACTGGTTGTGGGTATTTGCCCCCTGGCTGGGCACTGGGGCGTGATGGGAGCAGAAAATCAGGAACTGAGTTGTCATAAGGGTTTCTTCAACTCTCTACTCAGGAATTTTTGTGGGAGTCTGTATTATTACAGACATATTTGCTGACAGGTATTTTGAAATAAATTACCAAAATAATTTAAACTGGCGTGATCATGTAGTGTTATTTTGACAAAATTTGCAGAATTTTAGAATACTGTGCACAGACTTCGTAATTTTGGTGCATAATTTTTATTTTTTCCATGCAAAATGCCCCCAGGAGTAATCTAGTTCTTGTTTTTTTCAAACTTCCTTAATTTGGAGTTGATGGTTTTTGATAAAGGCTTAAGTAATGGCCCAGCGCTTTGTCTAGATATTGTCTTACTTCTACAACGTTCATTTAGTCTATAATGAAGTCTTGAAGGCTTTTGTAATGAATATGGTCATTCCAGTTGTGAAGTAAGATTCTTCCCAAGCCCAGAGCACCTTTGTAGCCCCATTGGTGAGTATGTGTTACAGGTCCCTGTCTGTGCCTGATCTATCAAAGATATGAGTCTGTTACAGCCCTAGTTTGAGCTGTAGCAGTTCATGCCTAGCTGGAGGCCATCACATCCCTGCAGAAATCTGTCCACCAACTATGCTCTGCTGGAGTAAATTTCCGTTAATAACAAAAAATATTTATCTTTGTCTAAATTGTGGCAAAATTTCTGGTGAACAGTATTCTGCCTAATACCTGTGCTATGGCTGTTAAATTCATTTGGAAAGCTAATTATCATTGAAGTCTCTTCTAGTATAAGTCCCCCCTCCCCCAGCATTTGCACTAAATGCAAGAATGCTATTTTACTTCCCTACTTTATTGGCCACAGTGGAGCATTAGGTGTAAAGTTGCTTTATGAAAAGCATAAGCCAAATATTACTCCATTTCTGCTTCTCAAAAAATCACACTGGCCTTCCTGCCACTAATTCTTTATTACTTACAGACTTTATTGAGAACTTGGGAGGGGTGGCATGAGAAATACTAAAATGTTATCCTCTTCCCACTGGGAAAAGAACGGAAAACTTACAGCTGAGCTCCAGAGCTTTGCTATTGAAAGAATATAATACATTTCTTATTTGTCTTGTGTTTCAATAAGATAAGGCAAGTAATAAAAATGACAAGGTAATCCTGAAAGCACTCAAAATGGAGAAAAGTATACTGTCTGTCAGGATAGGCTTTTGAGATTTTGGTGTTGCTATTCAGTGGCATGGTCAGAGGTAATACGCCACTTGCATTGTATAAAGGCTAATCAAAATAGATGTATCTGAGGGACAATGTAGTCAACACCACTACCATATTTTATAAAACAGTGTGTCTTGTTACAAGCCATTGAAATAGCCAAGTGGAGAATGCTAATTTGTGCTTATACATTTTGCTTTGGCTACTACTTATGAATGAATTTTGCACATTGGGAAAGTTTCAGATGGATGGTACTTGCCAGTTGCAACCTGAAACATGTATAGAATTTGTGTACACAATACTACTTTGTATGCCCAGCCGGGTAACTGATATATTTGTGTTTGTAGTTACCTAATTTTCAAATGCAGTGAAAGCAATTATGCTTATAAATTAGGCACACATCTGTACATGTATTTATATGCTAGCTGGGCTGACAATTTGCCTGACTATGTTTTAACAGCTGTGAAGGGAAAAAATGGTATTACAATAATGCACCATAAAAGAAGGCCACTTCAGAGCTACACCTCCTATTTCATCATGTCAGATTCTTTCAACAAGTCACCAGCAATGGACATTTTGCCTCTTCCAGGATATTTCTTATTTTCATTATCTCCCCCTTTCCCTTGTTGGTACTTCCCTGCTCAGTTATGATATTGAACACATCATACCCCAAACACTTTTAGAATTCCAAAGTCAGAACTGAATTCCCTGAATCAAGACTTAGAAGATGAAAAAAAACAACCACCCAAGACTTCATCATGTGCTTTGGAAATGAATTGTAAAGGTTGCTGAAATAATGCTGAGTCTGAAACTAAGCCACCAAAAGCAAGGACATTCAGGATTAAGGCATGATAATTATTTAAAATGCTAGCATCTAGAGGACACAACCAGGTTGGGCTCTACTATGGTAGGTACAAACATAATAAATGACAAAGAATCCTTCTAAAGTCACTGGTTAAGACTACATACCCTGGGTATCATCAAAAAAGGCTATGCTACAATGTGTGCTGATGGGCTGTATGAACTCTTCCAAGCCCAATATATGGCAGGAGATCCTGCATAATAGGAAGGGATTTCAGCTGAAGTATTGCTGATTTCTTTGTAATACCTTTGAAAATATTGAAGATAACTATACATCATTTATGCTGAATTCCCAGCATACCTTCACTTCTTTCTTACACATGCTCAAGAAAATATTAGCCAAATCTAAGCCCATGCTTATATGAATATCATTACTAAATAAACCAAATGCAATTAACTGAAAGGCAGAAGCCTCACCCAAGGTTTCAGCACAATAATTTTGCAATGTATTTTATGCGTAACCCTTCTACCGGGTAGCACCAACAGCAGCCAGAGCCGGGTTCAATATCTAGGGTTTCCTCTCCATCCATCCAGCACAGAACTAGCTCGAGCCTCTACCCAGTAAGCTGGGAAATTCACACGACACCCCTGGTCACCTCTGAGAGGCAATGCTTCCCCACACGCAAGCACGAAGTCTGAGTATAGAAAAGAAATCTTTAATAAAAAAAGGAGGAAAGTAACGTGGCATTAATTCGGGAAAACGTCACAGAGTTCATAACCAAAACCATAAGTAACAGTTCCACTCCAAGTAGGTTGGGCAATGTCCTTTTCCTCTCAAGTCCAGCAATGTAAATGTCCCCGTCTGTGCACCACTCACCAGTTGCTGCCCTTGGTCAGAGCAGACCCAGAGTTCAGAGGTGCATCTGCAGAGTTCACCTCCCATTCTGAGAGGTGGAAGGTAAGGAGGCATCTTGCTCACACTGCTGGTCACTCGCCATCGACCAGCTCAATGTTCTCTGCTGCCGCTTTGCAGGCCATTTGTCAACTCTTGCTGCTGACACTCTGCTGGCCGCTCATTGCACCTCTCCATCGCCACTCTGCTGGCTGCTCATCATGCTGCCTCTGCTCATCGCATCTTCTCTGGCTTGTGGTGGGTTTGGCTCTGGGCCAAACCTAGTGATTTCAGTTCTTGGCTCAAAGCACAGTCCAGCCACAAGAGAGTCCAGCATCCACTGGAATAAATATAAAATAATAAAAGAGACTCCTTACGGAGTCTGTTCTAGTTCTATCATTAGAACAGGGGGGAGAAACAAGTTGAACCAGTCTTACAGCTCATGCCTGGAGGGCATGCAGTCTGCTGATTCAGAGTCTCTCTCACTTCACAGAGCTTTGCCAGGGGAACCCATGTCCATCCGAGGTGCTTTACACTGACAGTCTCTCTTCTTTGAGCTGAATTAAACACAGTCTGACTTTTCTGCATTCCCGCAATAATTTCAAGCATTGGTGATCATATCTCACAATTCCTGCATTTAGTGTTAACACAATTTGTGACCCCACAACAACCAAAATTGTTACAATGGGCAAAACACCATTCTAACAGTTGAATATCTAGCAGGCCTAAACAAAATGAGTGAACTGTATTTACATGCGCACATCCAGAATCTCATTCTTTAAACTGAGAATGTTTCCCTCCTTTGTGCCAGGTTAAGCACAGACTTTCTTCTTTTGTATTCCCCTAATAATTTCAGACATTGCAATTAGTATTAACACAATTTGTGACCCAACACCAGCCAAGCTGATTGCAATGAGCAAAACACCATTGGAACAGCCGAATACCTAACACGAATAAACAAAGCAGGGGAAACTGTATTTACATAAACACACCCAGGATTTCTTTCCCATTCCAGAGGGCTGTAATGGAAGCATTGATTCAAACCCTGCTTACGCATGAATAGGAAGAGCCATGTTGCCCTGTCTGATGTAGTAGAAAACCATGGTGGTGAATGCTATGGTAGTGACTATAAATTAATCAATATTTCACAACAAATGGGAGACTGATCTAATATGAGCTGCCTTCCACAAATGTGTCAAAACCAACAAAGAACGTCTAAAATGTACAGATAACTTACAGATGTAACAAAATAAACCTTGGTCAACAGCAGTAAAGAAAACCCTACAAACCTGACCTGCACCTACAATATTAGGAACTATAAGTGTCTTCAGTTATCAACCTATGCTTTCATGCATTTAAACATCTGGGAAACTATTTATTTCTTTCCTCCTTTAACCTTGGAATTTGTTATGTGCAGTTAGAGGATTAAAATTGATTACCTTGAATGCAGTCAGTTTAGCATATGGGCTTTTGGAAATCTGAAATGTATCTGCTTATCCTTGTACATCTAAGACGACAAAAGGGTGCTTAATATGTAATAAATAGTCCTTAATTATAATTTCAGATGACATTTTGAGACCTTTTTGAAAATATTGGACTGCTTTCACATAATCTCGTGGGCTATGTCTACACCGCAGGCTTCTTGCACAAGAAGCCTTTTGTGCAAGAGTTTTTGTGCAAAAACTTCTTGCGCAAAAGCACGTCTACACCTCAAAGCACATTACAAAAGTGATGTGCTTTTGCGCAAGAGAGCATCCACACTGCATGGATGCTCTTGTGCAAGAAAGCCCTGATCACCATTCACAGAACGGCCATCAGAGCACCTGTGCTTTTTCCCTTTGGAGCATCCACACTTGCCTTTTTGCACAATAGCTGTAGCGCAAAAGGGAGTTATGCCTCATAGAAGGAAGTTTACCTACACTGGCAAAAGCCCTCTGTTCTGCTGTTTTACTGATGATTTACTTGCGCAAAAGCGCATTTGAGGTGTGGACACTCCGCAGGTTTTTGCGCAAAAACCTTGCAGTGTAGATGTAGCCTCATTTTTTTAGTGATTTAGTAAGGCTGTCCCTTTCCATTAATCTACTGAAAACAGAGGATTTACTGTATTTCTTTTTGCACTGATGGCAGTTATTAGGTATGGAATTGTTAAATTGATAAATACAGGTTTTTTAAAAAGACAAATTGCAGGAAAATACAGAAAAATTAGCAGCTTCAAGATTTCAGTGAAATGAGATTAAAAATAATGCCAACTCAAACTGTTAGGATCACTAACCCTTTTATTGGAAGTGGGGATTATTATTTCCACTTCTAATTACTTCTAATCACCGAAGCAATATGAAGCTTTCAGTAGGAAAATGGAACGTTAAATTAAATGAAACAGAATAACTGTTTTTCTTTTAGCACAAATAGGTTAGAGTAATGAATATAGGTACTTCAGGTAGTTCAAGGGGCAGCATTATTTTTAAATGAATTTTTAAATTAAATTATAAGTGCTATGCCTGCCCCAAAATATCCCTGCCACTTTTCTTGCTTTACAGTCACATTTGCCTATTTTTGCAAATAAAACTCCCTCCTTCATTATGTGGAAGATCCATATAAACAACAATGAAATTTGACTAACTCCACAGGCAAAACTGTGCAACTGAGTATAGACTGCTGCCAAAAATGCAAACTAAAAAAAAGAGAAAAATATGCTTTCCTTAGTGTCTGTTAAATAATGTTATATGTTATTTGTGTGAATAAATAGGTAAAATATTTCAGACAAATAAGATTTTTATTTTTTTTCAGAAATGAACATTGTACACATAGAATTTCCTTTCCCCCACAGAAGTGGCTGACAGTGGCTCTTTAATAAAATCACTAGCAGTTTAGCTTAGTGTAAATTTCTTGGGTTGTCCAAAAACTAATTACTCAACACATTTTAGACTGATATTTTCAGAGGTGTCTAAAGGATTTGTATGCCAATCTATTCTTAAATTTAGTGGAAACTAAGTATCCAAATCTCCTAGATGGCTTTGAAATATCCTCCCTCCAATGCTAACTATGCAGGGCCAGCCAACCCCTCCTTGGCTTACCCATATGAACAGTCCCCAAAACTTTGCGAAGATGAGTTGCCTGAGTAGGACAAGCATGGATTGTCTCAGGGATTGTCTCAGAGTATTATTTTTCACTGGGAGGATTGTGAAAGGAATGTTTTCAAAGCAGTTGGCTGGAGTCAGTGGGAGTCATTTAGCGAACTCCTTACATGCAGCTTTGAAAATCTACCTGGGAACACAAAAGGATTTCAAACTGTAAAGTAAAGCTAAAGCTGATTCTGTTTACAATCTTCTCCTGAGTAAGAGCACAATATGGTAGTAATGTCATAAGCAGCTGGTGCTCAGATGGGTTTTAACTGCTTTCTGTACTTTATAACTGGTCAGACTGGTTGTAATCTTCTTTCAGAGCTGAGCTGTATAATACTGGGACAACCAGATCAAATCAGAAACTCTGGACTAAATTTTCAAAAATAACTAGTGATTTCTGCTGCCAACTTGGGACACTTTGAAAGGGCCTCGTTTTCAGAGTGTTCTCGGCCCTTTCTGAAAATCAGGCCCTTTTACAGGTGACTCAGGACTGGCACCCAGAAAACAGAGGCACCCAAAGAAAATTACTAATCCCTTTTCAGAATCTTAGTCATAGTTCTAACCCAATAACCTTGTAACATCTACTACAGTCAAATGCAAAAAATGTTTAATTTAACTCAAATTTGCATTAGTTAATTAAAACAAATTCAAATAAACTAAAACTGAGCACAAACAACAGAGTTCTAACATTTTGCATCTCTGATAGTATTATCAACTGGTCTGGATCTCTTGGATCTGAGTGAACCTGTCTTACAAACCCAAAGCAAGACCAAGAAGCCAGAGAACGCATCAAGAGGGGAAAACTTAAAGGCTTTAACCCACAGAAAGAAGACAGACAACTCAGACCTTATACATATGGATTCTGAGCAGAAGGTCCAGACTGTGAGAGCTCCAGAGAAGTCATCATTAGACTTAGGTAAGAGCTGGTTATTTCATCAGTGCCACTCAGCCAGGTGTAATTTTACTAATTCCTCCTTGCTGCTATCACAAAATAGCACACAGGGCCATCTTCTCCATTGCCATGTCCCTTCTGTGGACATTGTGATTTAGTAGCAGATTATATCCATTTTACTCTCAATGTGCCCTGGTGTGAAAATGCCTACACAGGGTGCAGGGCAATGGAGAAGCCTAGTGCTCATACATTAGAATGCCTTGGTAAGAGAGAAAAGTATTTTTATAATGGAGGGGTGCTGTTAAATGCAAAAAAAAAAAAAAATCCCCAATCTTTCTTTTTCCAAGATGCCACTCAGGGTATGTCCAGGGCTAGCAATGGAGGGGGAGCAAAGGGACCAGCTGTCCCAGGGCCTAGTGATTTAAAAGGGCCCTGAGCACTGCTACCATAGCAACAGCAGTGACCAGAGGCCCGGGCCCTGTAAATTGCTGCTAGAACCCCACACAGCATGGTCTGGGTGGCACAGAGGGCTAATGGGGTTCAAGATAAGGGGGGAATTTAACTGAGATGTAGACACTGAGGCTGAGGATGCAGCTTAAACTGAGACCCTCCCACCACACAAGGTCCTAGAACCCAGCCCAAATGCCTACACTGCAGTTAAACAGCCTGAGCTCCACAAGAACAAGTTAGCTGGCACAAGCCAGCTGCAGGTTTAACACTGCAGTGCAGACATCCCCTCAGTGTCCGTTGTGAGGATCTTGTGATATGAGCACTTATCAATTAGGCTACGTCTACACTATTCCGCGCCTTTTGAGCATGCCCATTATTTCAAAATATAACAGGCTCGCTATTACAATGTCCCTGTAAACCTCATTCCACAAGGAGTAAGGGACATTTTGGAATAGCAATTTATTTCAAAATAAGTGATAAGAAGACAGCGCCAAATTTCGAAATAAGCTATTTTGAAATTGACTCGAAATAAGCTACGCCTACGTTTCTCAAACTGTGGGTCCCAACCCCACCGGGGGGTTGCGAGCAACTTAGAGGGGGGTTGCGGTACCACAAAGTTTGAGAACCCCTGAGCTACGCAATTTGTGTAGCTCAAATTGCGTAGCTTATTTTGAGCTACAGGTGCAGTGTAGATGCATCCTTAGTGGCTAGGCCCTGTCCACAAACTCAGTCTGCAGTGTTGAGCAGACAGCCATTGGGATAATACATTTCCAAGAGGGGCTGGTTTGAACGTTTATGATCTCTGGCATGTCATCTCTCACTAACCATTTCACCTTAGCTTTTAATCACCAAGATGGCAGCTACTAGAGAGAGGCTTAAAAATGCCAAGTTTTAATTAAATATAAACCAATAATTTATGAATGATGAGCAGTGCTTCTTGTGAAGAGGACTCTCAGAACTTAAAATCACTGGGAGGCAACTTTCTCAAAACTCCTTCCAGATTGTCTCTGAGTGGGATCTTCAAAAGCACCTGAATGAGTTAGGTGCCTTCTCTTATTGATAGGTGCCTAATTAACGCAGACTAACTCACTTAGATTTTTTTTAAAAAATCTCACCCTCTTGTTTTCCAGTAATTAGTTGCTGAAGATTAAATGCGGTATTTTAGGTGTTGTCTCCCTGAATTATGTACAGAAAGACTAGTATACATTAAACAGAAAATGGGTTGAGATGAAGGACTGGAGCTATAAAATGTTAAATACAGGTAAAGAATAGGAAGATAGCAGTGTCTTTTAAAAATATCATCTAACATACTTGTGCTATGCTGGGTAATATAAGGCACAACTATTAATGGGTCAACGTATGTACAAATGAGGAACCATAAGTGTCCATCCTGGACCACTGAACGCTCTGAGAAAGGCTTTGAAAATGAATGAAGTTCCAAAAAAATCCTCATTAAAAAACAATGAAGTCATCACGAGGGAGTATTATTAGAAGTTAAAGCAAGACACAGCTCTCAAACCAGCCAGGCTCATTTTAGACCTTCCTTTCTAAAACAACAGATATCGCAAATGCATACTGTACTTGTAACATACTGCTTTACCTACGTACATCAGCTGCCAAAAAGCAGTGCAAAGTCAGAGCTCCATTCTTGGGTCAAGCACAGTGTTCATACAGATTATCAAAACCTCGTCACTGGATAACATTTGGCAGGATACTGATTTTGTGAAGTTAAATTCAGTTTATTTCCTTCTAAACTGTCCTAAACCTGAATCATTTCCAACTGCAAGAGAGAAATTGACAAGAGAAATGTGATCTGCCTGAAGATAACAGTGTTTCTTTCCATCAGGATGAATCTGTTAAAGACTCTGATGTTCAAGAGGTCCTCAATCTTCAATCTTACTTTTTTTATTTAGTGCCTCTGCAATATGTCTAGAGAAGTTCATGTTGTTATCGGGATGTCTGGAGACCTTAATAAACATGAAAATCAATTCAGACATGTGACTAAATGATTTAATTGCCTCCATAACCATTTGTACCCATAAACTGCAGATGCTAAAAGGGAGGCTTGATTTTCAAAATCTGGCCCCAACAAATCTATAGGTTAAAAATAACCAAAACAATGAAGAAGCTGCCACACTCTCAGCAATTTATATAATTTACATTGAAATAACTGAATTCACAGTCCCGCTCATTTCCTGCACAAGGATCTTAAAATTTTAGTGACTGAAAATTAGGATTTAGGTAACTCATTGCTGGTTCTCAAATATGTCAGTTTTCCCAGGAATTTCAACTGCCCTAAAGTTCATGAGGATTGGGCCCCATCTAGAAATATGCTTTCCAATCATCATAGAAGCACAGATGTAGAGATTTAGAGGAGCAATTTCCTCAGCACCTGTATATGGAGCTTCAGACAGAATGTTTTCTGAGTTAGGTTCCTTAAAAGATTCTCTTTTTTCCCCCCCAGTAAATATTCAGACACAGCTCGAGAAATGGGATGAAGTGAAGTTTCATGGAGAGAGGAACAGCAAGGGTCTTTCAGCTACAGAACGAAAATCTTCATCATCTAGAGCGCCATCAAAAGAGCTGTTATGGTAAAACACTTGATTTCCTGAGAAAATATTTCCAGCTCTGGTCTCTCGGTTCTCACTAACGCTATGTTGATGGCAAGTCATAATATTATTTCCTCAAAGAGGCAACATTGATAGTGTTCAGTCAAACATTTTGGACATAATGTAATAAGTATGTCAATTATAAGTTAATTTTTTCCACAGATTTTTAGATGAGTCCTAGTACACTGCAGGGGGAGTTGAGCAGTGCCTGATCCTGCCTTGAAGCAGAGAAAATGCCATGGTGTGGGGGGAATCTGGATACTCACCCCACAGTGACAGTTTCTGTGAGATGGGGCTGGGCCCAGCTCATTGCTCTGGGCATTTCCAGCTGACAGAAGGGCAGCTGGGCCAAACCTGAGTGGTGCTACAATTTGGCATGCCAGGAACAGGGAGTAGGGCTCAGCCCCATAGGACATGAACTGTCATAGCATGGCGAGTATGGGGCAGTCTTTCTCTCCAGCCTCCCTTACACCAGGGCTGCCCCACCAGATTAGGCAAGGATTAGGTTTCAGTGCCAGGATGGAGGGTGCATCTATGTAACGGTGGGTCACAAAAAAATTTAAAAATTAAAAAAAAATAAAGAAAAAATGGGTCACCTTCATAAAACATTTGGGAACCACTGACAAATGACAGCATCTCTCATAGCCTGGTAAAGTTCCGTCTGTCAAACAGTCACTAGGCTGCTGTGTCAGGGTCCCAGTAGGCTAGACCTTTGTGCTGCTATGCTGCCCTTGCTCTGGGCAGGCTGCAGCACTGCTTTTTTGCTTGGTCACTCTGGCATGCTGTATAGGCACAAGTGTTCCAGTCACCTGATGATGAAGCAAACAGAGAGGCTTTGTCAATGTTCCAAAAACAAATCACTCTTTAGATAGCATGACAAATTTGCAAAATGGACAACACACTTGTCTACATTTTTCTACCTGTTTCCTCATCACTATTGGCAATTTTTGAGCATAGACTGGAATCCTTAAGGAGTCCAGATCTCCCTCCTGCGCATGGCTTCTCTTCTGAATCATGGAGTTCATGATGGAGTGCAGCCAGCTTCCTTCATCCTCGGCTGGTCCTCCAGTTAAAAAGGACCCCTTCTTACAAAAGCATACCTCTATCTCTCCTACCCATGCTTTCTGTGTGTCTGAGTTCCTGTGAGTTCTCTCTGACTTTCTCAGGCTCTAAGAGCAAGTATTAACACCTGACAGTGGCTTTGTTCTCTTGCTTGTGGATTTTCTGCTCTCCAAACCCTTCCACTGCACACACACTTGGTCAGACTGGCTTCCTTAGGCCATGTTTACACTATGAGATAAGGTTGACTTTATAAAGGTTGACTTTTTAGCACCTGATTTTGTAAAGATGAAGGTGCATGTTCCCACTACGCTGTTCGAAGTAGCATGTCTCCAATAATATAGCTATCATCAACATTGAAAGCGATGAATTGTAGATAGCTATCCCACAGTTCTTGCATCCTTTTGCATGCTGGGTTATGCTCCCAGTGCACACTGGCACAAAAACTGTGCAGTAGGTGGTACTGGGTACATGCCATCAGCGTCCCATAATGCACTCATCTCCTCCCTCCTCAACTTCCCCCGTTTGCAAGCAATGGCAAACGGTCTCTTTCCACCCTTTTTTCTCCTGATTATCTATGCAGATGCCATAGCAACATAAGCATGGAACCCATCATGGTTCCTACTGAGCATCAAAGCATTATGGCAATCATATTAACCATGGTGACCCTTATGTTGGAGTATATCCAGAGTGTATCCAGGGTCTGTTAACAAGAGGAAGAATCTCAGGAGGCCATGAACATACTGTTCTGTGAAGCACTTGAGTTGAACTGACAAATGCCACCAGTATTCAATCCTCTGGATACAGTGGAACACCAGTCCTGATTCCATGAGACAAGCACAGACTGGTGAGGCCACATAATAATGCAGGAATGGGATGATCAGTAGGGGCTGCAAAACTTAAGGCCGCTTTCATGGAAGTTTGCAAATTGCTTTCCCCTGCTCTGAAGTGCAAGAATACCAGAATGAGACTCACTCTGACAGTGCAGAAGCATGTGGCAATAGCCTTGTGGAAGCTTGCAATGCCAGACAGCCACTGGTCAGCTGAGAATCAGTTCTAAGTGGGGAAATCTACAGTGGGGGTTGATGTGCTCCAAGTAGCCAAGGCAATCAATACCCTTCTGCTATGGTGCATAGTGACCCTGGGAAACATGGAGGATATAGTGGAGGGCTTTCTGCACTGGGGTTCCCTAGCTGCAGTGGTGCAATAGAACACAGATCCCTATCCTAGGGAATACAAACCACAACGGGTACTTCTCAATGGTGCTGCAGGTGCTGGTGGATCACAATAGCCATTTCACTGACATCAACATGGAATGGTCAGGAAAGGGGCATGATGCACACATATTTAGGAATGCCTGCCTCTTCAGCAAGCTGCAAACTGGAATTTTTTTTCCCCAGTCCAGAAAATTATCTTTGGAGATGTTGAAATGCCAATAGTGATCCTTGGCAACCAAGCTTACCCCTTACTCCCATGATTCATGAAGCCATATACAGGAAGTCTGGACCACAGTAAGAAGTGGTTCACCTACAGGCTGAGCAAGTGCAGCATGGTGGTAGAATGTGCTTTGGGGCATTTAAAGGAAAGGTTCCGCAGTCCACTGCCTAGGTTAGACCTCAGCAAACACAACATTCCCATTGTGGTGACAGTCTGCCGTGTGCTCCATAATATATGTGAGAGTAAGGGGGAAAGTTATCTGGCAAGGGGAAGGGGGGCTTATGGCACAGAGCCTACGCAGTGATTATGAGCAGCCAGACACTAGGGCAAACAGCGAGGGCACTGCAAATCAGAGAGGCTTTGAAAGACAGTTTTATGAATGGCCAGTTTTGAGAGGCATGCATGTTGCTCTCAACAAAGTGCTCCTGCATTCAGAGTGCTTGCCTGTAAACCTCCCCCACCCCAACACAAGCAAAAAAAAAAAAAGAGACTGTTGTTCAGAGATCATGCACTTTTATTTAGGGGACAGAAAAGGAGCTCATGGTGGAAGCTGCAGGGAGGGGGTGAAGGGTTATCACAATTGTGAAAAGGACAGCCCTCAATCCCTGGGGGGTTGAGTGTGAGGCAGTCCTTGACTTCTCCCCCTCCCTCCACATTCTGGTGAGAGGAAGTGATGGAACTCGGTGAGGAGGAAATTGGATTCTGCAAAGGCTGGAGGGGGTGATTGTGCATCAAGCTATCTTGGAAGGCTGCCATGCGATTCATCACATCCACGATGGACGTCAAGACTCTCTCCTGGTTCTTTACTTCCAGCTCCCTGTCCTCATGCTCCGCTCTCATCTCTAGCAGCAGCATATTCCTCCATTCGCTCAAGTGTTCCCTGTCCAAGTGGGCAGATTGTATTTGCTCCTTGAACATGTCATCCCTGCTCCATTTTCACTTGTGGATTTGTGCCAGACAGACAGCTGGCAGAGCCGGGGGAGTGTGCAGCAGGCTTGCTGCTGTTCCCACTGTAACAAGAAGTGAAGGGCAAACATTACAGGAGATACACTGTAGGGCACAAAACCTGATCTGTTAGAATAAAAGGAAGGTCTGTCTAAAGGCAGTAGGGATGTATGGTATACAAGGCCACAGTTGTGCTTTTAAATGGCCTCTATTCAGAAGGTACGCCACAGTTCTTAAGGCAGCAGCTAGACTCGGTTTGGTGGCAGGTCTGGCAGGGGGCAGGCCGGGGCTCAAACCTGTGGGAGGGAGGGGGGTCTGGGAGTGGCAAGGCAGGGACTCACATGGCACCCATGTGTTCGGCAACCCCCGTTTGCCAGGAGAGTGCAACTTTCTGTTCCCATGGGCCCATACGGGCAGGAGGGGGGAAGGGGTCAGAGTGGTGGCAGGGCAGGGCTGGGGCTCAAGCCACACCTCTTTGGGATGAGCAAATGATATTGTCCCCAAAGTTATGAAAAGGTCCTGCCTGTTGACAAGTTACCCCTCTTGCATGCTGAGCACTCTCCTCCTCCTTCTCTTCTTCACCCATTCTATCCTTCACACTGCTGCCCGAGTCTGCCTGAGGAACATCTTGGGTGGAATCCATGGACTGGCTAGGGAAGCTGATTGGGTTCCCTCCTAGGATCACAGGCTCATAGAAGTGGCATGTTTGCAGCGATGATCCAGACCATCCATTGGACTCCTTTGTCTTCTGTTATGACTATCTCAGCTCCTTTATTTTTATATGGCACTGCTCGGTGTCCCCAGCATATCCTTTCTCCTTCATGATCCTTGCAATCTCGGCATAGATATCTGCATTTCTTTTACTGGCTCATAGTTCTGCAAGAACAGTTCCTCTCCTCTCACAGAAATGAGGTCCAGGATCTCTGGCATGCTCCATGCTGGTGCTTGTTTGATACCATGGGCATTCATGGTCAAGTGTGCTTCTGAGATGTGCTACCTGCTCTGAGGTCTTGCTTGCCACGCTGGCCACACAGGAAAGGAAATTCAAATTTTCCCAGGGTTTTCCTGTTCACCTGGAGAGCAGTAGAGTTGAAAGCCCTGGACAGAGTGGTCACTACAGGGCACTGTGGGACATTCAGAGGCCAAGAACTTCAATTTTCACAGTACTGTCTGCACTACCGTAAAGCTGACCAAGCAATTAGCATTACTCCTCATAAAAGCAGGCGTACCAAAATCAACTTTAATGGCCCTTAAAGTCGATGGAACAGGCTTGGTGGCATGGACTCATTGTTTAGAAATTCAACTTCATGCAGCTAAGTTTGACCTAAACTCCCAGTGTAGACAAGGCCTTAGGCTGCAGCTCTCCCACTGTCCTAAGTTACTCCCACTTGAATGGGAGGCATCAAGGTTTAACCACCATCCAGTGTCCCTGGTCTCAGGGTACAGCTCTGACTGCAAATGTTAGAATCCATGTGCACTAAGGAATTTAACGATACAGCAATTTCATTTCAACCAAAATTCAGAAGCAATCCAAAGATTCCCCAGACTGTCACGTGGTTTGGGATACATACCAGACATGTGATCCAGAAATGGGCGCAGGCGAATGGAAGTGTTAATGTAATGCAACTAGGACTGCATTCAGTCAGTGTGGAAATGAGGGCAACTTACACACCAAGGAACAGAAGATGTATGTACATGTATATAAGGAAAAGCAACTAACAGGAGAATGCAAGGTAAAATAGACAAGCCAAATTCTGCTTTCCCCTCTGCTCTTTGCAATATGACTGAGTTTAGGTTTCAGGAGATATAAGTCAGAGTAGAATTGGGCCCTATATGGAGGTCTTCCTTTTAATTGCTTATTTCTGCTGCCTTCTTGGCATATAGGTTATGCTCATTTTGCACACCACTGTCAAATCACTACATTATCATTTACATGCACCTGTGCCAATTTTGCACCACCGTTTACATCACTGCGATCTTCTCTTGGGATGTGTCTGCACTGTACCGTTATTTCAAGATAACTAGCGTTATTTTAAAATAACAATGCGCACGTCTACACAGCCATTCTGTTATTTTGAAATAATTTCGAAATAACGGATGGCTTATTCCAAAATCTGTAAACCTCAATCTATGAGGAATGATGCCTATTCCAAAATAGCTATTTTGAAATAAGGCGTGAGTAGATGCTCCACTGCTGCTATTTTGAAATAGCCCCTCACCAGGGCCATTCTAAGTTATTCCTCCCCAGTGCCTCTTGGGACTCTAAATCGAGATAGAATCATAGAACCATAGAGCTGGAAGAGACCTCAGAAGGTCATCAAGTCCAGCCCCCTGCTCTAGGCAGGACCAATCCCAACTAAATCAACCCAGCCAGGGCTTGGTCAAGCCGAGACTTAAACACCTCTAGGGATGGAGACTCCACTACTTCCCTAGGTAACCCATTCCAGTGCTTCACTACCCTCTGAGTGAAATAGTTTTTCCTAATATCCAACCTGGACCTCTCCCACCACAACTTGAGACCATTGCTCCTTGTTCTGCCATCTGTCACTACTGAGAACAGCCTCTCTCCATCTTCTTTGGAACCTCCCTTCAGGAAGTTGAAGGCTGCTATCAAATCCCCCCTCACTGTTCGCTTCTGCAGACTAAACAGACCCAACTCCCTCAGCCTGTCCTCATAAGTCATATGCTCCAGCCCCCTAATCATTTTGGTTGCCCTCCGCTGGACCCTCTCCAATACGTCCATATCCTTTTTGTAGCGGGGGGCCCAGAACTGGACACAATACTCCAGATGTGGCCTCACCAGAGCCGAATAAAGGGGAATAATCACATCTCTGGATCTGCTGGCAATGCTCCTCTTAATGCAACCTAATATGCCATTAGCCTTCTTGGCTACAATGGCACACTGTTGACTCATATCCAGCTTCTCATCCACTGTAACCCCCAGCACGTCTACATTAGGGAAGTCTGCCTCAGACTAATTTTGAGGCTTCCCTGCAGTGTAGACGTGCTATTTCGAAATAAGTGTGCAGTGTAGACATACCCTCGGAGATTTTCACTTGAGTTTCACTTACCGACAGAAGGACTGAATTTGATCCAGCATGTTTCATTTCTGTGTTATCACTTGTAGAACTTAGAAAGGAAGGAAACAAGGCTACTAGGCAAGGAGAGAGAAGTGTGGTCGGAGTAAGGGACTGGCAGCCAGGTGCTCTGAAGTGCTGATCTTTGCTCACATTCTGACTCTCTTAGTGCCTTTGTGCAAATTACTCAACCTTTCTGTGCCTCAGTTTACCTAGGTATAAAATGGAGAGAACAGTACTATTGGCCTGATTCTCCACTTCATTATACTATGCTTATGACAAAGTAACTTCCTTGGCTTAACCTGCATAATGACAAATCAGATTCCAGATCTCTTCTATGAGTATGGGTAGTGTTGATTTTGCACGGGGCTGAAATGTGTGACAGAACTAAGGAAGAAGAATGAATGCACTATCAGTGTCCCCCAATAAAACTTACCTCACTAACAAAATTAACCCAATTAGTCATTATGTATTTATTAAACTGACAGATACAGTTTCTTGGTGTACAATGATGAATGTGTAAATGCATTATTTATAGGTCTACAGAGAACAAATCGCAGTCTGAACTGACTACTGTCAAGAGTGCCTTGGAGTCCGATTCAGCATCAGATTTAGAATTAGTACCTGCAACACAGGTGAGCAATTTTATTAGATCTAGTCACACAAATAAGGCAAGCAGGAACTGTTTCATTGTGTTACTCTTAACTACTGAGAGAACTGTAAACTGGGTGTTTTCAGCATCATCAGTTCACTCAATGAGAATTATGCAGCTAAATCTTCACATAATGCATTACATTACAAAAGCAGATTATAGGCATTTGAAATATATTCTCATCTCCATGTTTCTTACTGCAGTGAATGACCACTGTAGCCAGGGGCTAATGCTTTTTAACTTATAATCTCCTTGGAAGTATATTCCAGTAGAAGTGGAGAATGGATATATGATTATCATCCCAGCTATGACTCTCACTGTCTAAATAATCGTAATGATGCCAATAAATAAGAAAACAATTAGATAAATATTTACTATTGAAACACCAATAAAAATGCACCATTCCTTGTGGATTGGGGAATTCCATAGTACAAAATCATCATCATTTTATAACATTTTGATCAGGAATAGCAGAGTAAAATGCAATAATTATAAGTGATTGGAAGACAGTCAACAGATTCCAAGAATCAATCATTTATGTTAAAAGTATATACCAAAATAGAAACCTACCTGATCACTGATTACTTATCTTACATTTTCTGATCATGGTCTTATGAATCATAGCAGCAAATTTGGAATTCTCTCTTTTGGATTGAAATAGCCCCAGTTTTTGCTTCTATCCATGTTGCAAAGTCCTATCTATATGAACAGAAGACTTAGGGATGAATGGGGTTTTTCAAGAGTTAAGATGTAAAGGTGTTTTGTTAGATTTTCTCTTCAGAGTTGACTTTTATTCTTGTTTTGTGAGATTTGCGAGTGAATTTTCTTTTCCTTTTTTCCCTAACATTCATTGTACGTCAAGTAAAGCTCCTTAAACATTATTTAGAAAAACTGTTGGCATATCAAGAAAAGGGGCCTTTGAAAAAACATGAGTTATTTCAATGCAGTAACTTTCCATTACTATTCTGCAAAAAGACAGACATTGCTGAGTATTTTTTGGCACACTTAAAAAAAAATCAGTATCAATAGCACAGTAGAGTTGTTATGTGTTACTGTCACAACTACAATCAAACCACATATTGCCAACCCATTTCTTCAATTGTATCATTTTAGGTCTGTTACTTAAATCATTTTTGTTGCTAGTAATAGCTTGTGGATAAAATTCAGTCTTATTATTTGTGAGCACTTTAAACCCCTCATACTTAATATAGTACAAAAAGTGAATCACTTTTCCTTTACAAAAATAAAATAGAAAAATAAAAGAATTACACTGGGTTTTCTAACATAACAAGGAGTGTTCAAAATCAACCATAAGCTGAAGAACGTGAAGGGTACTTCTACAGAGCAGCAGTATTTCAGAATAACTGATGTTATTTAGAAATAACAAAGTGCGTATCTACACAGCAAGCCTGTTATTTTGAAATAATTTCAACATGGCAGACTTTTTACTCCAACTTTCGTAACCCTCATTTTACAAGGAGTAAGGGAAGTCGAAGGAAGAGTGTGTAGACAGCGCCAAAAGCTGAATTAAGCTATTTCAGCTTCAGCTATGCAATTGACGTACCTGAAACTGCGTATCTTAATTCGACTCTAAACATGCCCAAAGAGACCTATTTAAAATAAACCTATATCCAACAAAGACTCAAGTGAGAGAGAGGCAATTTTATATCTTGCAGCTGAATATGAACACTACATACAGCTGGGCACATCCTCATCTGGTGTAAATTGTCAGAGGTCAATGGAAGTCAGTGGAGCTATGCCAATTTACACCATGATCACTTGGGGTTATATATTATGCCCCGTTCCCCTATTCTTGGTGTGGCTGTTTGTTTGCCTTTCATCTTGTAAGGTCTTTGGAGATGGACTAAGCCTTCTGCTATATTTACAGGTTGCCTAGGATAGGTGCTAGTGAAAACAAAACAACAAGATTAATTACCACTAAGTCACATAATTGAGTTGTACCTACCCATCTTACAAGCTTTGCTTGGATCTACTCTGGCATTTCTAAAAAACAAAAACAAAACTTGGGAGCAGCACAAAGGGACTAATGTCCCTGAAAAATCAGACCACAGGATTTGAAAAGTAAGTGGTTGGAAAAACAGTCAAAAAGTAGAATGAAAGTGACGGGAGAATGTGGAGAGAGACAGCATGAGGGAAATCACTGACATAGGGAAGAAAAAAATTGAGTCATACATAAAGAAGAAAGCTCCTATCTATTCTACAGAACAGCAAGATTTTAAGTAACTGACATGATTCACACAAATGAGACCATTTACCTCCTTCATTCCATTTCCTCAAGAATCTCCTCCTCCAATGAATTGTTCAAAAACATTATTTACTTCCCATGCTAAATGAGTGCTGAAGAAATGCTTGTGTAGCTGTGCTGCAAGGATCCATTAATCTGTTTTACCTCTCTTAGTGCAAAGTATTTAAGGAGATGAAATCCTCGTTTTAGGATCCTCATAGCATCTCTTCATTATCAATCTGGGATCCCTGTATAATACCACCAGCCCTGTAAAGGCATTATGCCTATTCCAGATGGAGCTTGTTATTTTTAACTGGAAATGAATGTGCAAAAGAAGGATGGAGAGAAATAATGAAAGTGAAGGAGAAGAGGCAAGAGCAGGATGGGAAATTCCAATGTGCAGAAAAATGATGTTGGAACACTTCAGAACTCTATCCTAAATCATTCTCCTAAATCCATATAAATCTTCTCAAAAGTCATGCAGCCAAGCCAACTCCTAATCCAGCTAATGCAAGAATATGCTTTTACAGACCAACAAACATGAAAAGAAGCCAACTTAGGGTACATCTACACTGCACGACTATTTCGGGATATCTCCGGTACCGGACATAGCTACCCCCGTTTACACAAGCCGCCCATTATTTCAAAATATTTTTTGAAATAATGGGCGTGCTATTTTGCCATCCTGGTAAACCTTGTTGCACGAGGGTTAAGGGATGGCTCGAAAGAGTGCATTATTTTGAAATTTGGCACTGTGTAGACGCGCCAAATTTCAAAATAAATTTGAGATAAGATGCACAATTTGCATAGCACAAATTGCATATCTTATTTCAAGTTTGGGGTGCCATGTAGACACACCCCAAGATAGTCAATCCTGAGCTTTTCGGAATTCCGGAATCCTATATACACTTCACCCAGTACCCAATAATAATGAAAGAACAGCGAGAAGCTTGTTGACCGAACATGTGAACAGATTTTTACTTTAAAAATGAATTGGATGTTTAAAACCAAGTTCTGTCCTCATAGCCACCTATGCAGTAGCGTGGAAACACATGGAGTTGCTTTTGTATAGCTGAAGGTAGGTGGAACCTTTTGATTTCAGGGTGATTGTGTGGTTGTAGGTGAAGGCAGGATTTGGCCAGGACACACTGTAGTACAGAGAGAGAGAGACAGAGCGCGCTGCTGCTGTACATTGTAGCTCTAGTGTCCCTTGTCCCAGTCCCGTTTAGTTTCTGGGCCCCACAAATCCCCTTCCCCTAATAATTCATTGCCCCCCCAAGATTCCTTTTATTATGCTAACAGAAAGGTGCCATGAGCAGGTCCACTGATGGGAGGGGCAACAGAGGCAGAGGGGCCCAAGCCATTTAAATTGCTGCCAGAGCACTGAGCTGAGGGCTGCCTGGAGACGGGGGCCACAGCACAGGCGCACTCCTTGTAGTGCTGAGAGCTGGCTGCCTAGCCCCACCTCTTCCACCTGAAGCCCCGTCCCTTCTGGGAGCATGGAGTTACCGCTTTCCCCCACCTTGCCCAGGCACCCAGAAAGCGTGTTGGCCCCACTGGCCTTGAGGATGCTAAAAAAACTTCCTTTTCCCAAACTTTTCTGTCCAACAGCTGAGGAACGTCTGAGAATATAAAGAGGGAAACCCTGCTTCAGTGCTTATCAGGATATGCACAAGTGGGTCTAGCAGCCTGCCAGGTAGAACTATAAGCTCCACTGGAGAGAGAGTCCGCAATATTCTAAATTTAGATTCTGTACCTCCGCAGAGGAGGACCTGTGGTTAGGAGAGTTGGACAAGGCTTTCTTGCGATGCTTAATTAAATATTGTACTGTAATGCACACATGCAAAGGGGCTTTTGAACTCTTGCCTGCACAACTGCACTGTTCTATCAAGGTTGGAACGTAGACTCATAGAACTGGAAGGGACCTTGAATGTTCATCAAATCCAGTGCTCTGCAGTCGTGGCAGGATCAAGCACCATCTAAACCATCTCTGACAGGTGTTCGTGTAACCTGATCTTAAATATCTCCACGGATGGAAATTCTTCAACCGCCCAATGTATTCCAGTGGTTAACCATCCTGATAGTTAGGAAGTTTTTCCTAATGGTCATCCTAAGCCTCCCTTACTGCAGTTTAAGCCCATTGCTTCTTGCCCTATTGTCAGAGTTTAAGGAGAATATTTTTCTCCCTCCTCCTTGTAACACCCTTTTAGGTATTTAAAAACTATTACAATGTCCTCTCTCTCTCTCTTATCTTTTCCAGACTAAACAAACCGAGTTTTTCCAATCTTGCCTCATAGGTCATGTTTTCTAGACCTTTAATTATTTTTGTTGCTCTTCTTTGGACTTTCTCCAATTTGTCCATTTCTTTCCTGAAATGTGGCACCCAGAATTGGACACAATACTCCAACTGAGGCCTAATCAATGTGGAGTAAAGCAGAAGAATTATTTCTCATGGCTTGTTTACAACACTCCCGCTAATACATCTCAGAACAATGGGTTTTTTTCTTTTTTTAAAATCATATTTAGCTTGAGGTCCACTGTGACCCCCAGATCCATTTCATTAGTACTCCATCCTAGGCAGTCATTTCCCATTTTGTATGTGTGCAACTAAGTGTGCCTTTCTAAATGGAGTACTTTGCAGTTGTCCTTATTAAATTTTATCCTATTTACCTCAGACTATTTCTCCAGTTTGTCCAGATCATTTTGAATTATAATTCTACCATCCAAAGCATTTTGCAATATGGTGGAGGTATGATGTAAGGCTGCAGCTACTGTAGTTAATAGTAGTAATTTCCCCTTATATTGCATCTTCAATCCAAGGATCTCAAAATGCTTTGCAATCCTCATGTCAGCTGGGTATTAATATTAATATCTGAATTCCACAGACAAGGCACAAAGCCACCAATTGATCTATTTTTGTGGTTTAATCATCAGATGATCCTTCTTTACTTTACCAATGTTCACCTAGCTGCAAAATCTGAAATTATTCTCCTGTGTACCTTGGCACTAATTCTACTGGAATGACACTTTCCTCTTTCTTTATATAATAGATTGGCATATGTTAGTGATGGAGACCTGCTAGCTTAGTTTGGTTATTTCCCTGCACAGTATGTTGTCTTGTAGTTTGGTCAATCTAGTTTTAAGTGCTTCCACGCCCCTTTTTGTGAATGTATTTTTCAGTTTAGCAATTCTAATTAGCAGGAAGCTAGTGTGTACCCTGGATGTGCATAAATCAAGTAGATATTCATAGAATTTGTAATATGTGGCACTCTGTAAGAGCAGTTGCAAATTTAGTTCAGACGCTGTAGTTTTGTATCTGTTGCCTATTAATCTTCAAATAGAGTACCTCCAGAAGCAACAACAAAAAAAAAAACCCTCCATTTTTTTATGCTGCATGTGGCCAGGTCTCCCCGGCAGCGAGGTGACCTAGTGGTTAGGCCCTGGGATTAACTGGTGGGAAAGGGGTGCAAACCACTGCCGTGGGTGCCCCAGGCCTAGGAACTCTGGCCCACTGTATTAGTCCAGGCCTTAAGTTTGGGCCATGGCCCCAAGAGTCCAGATTTTCCCTCTTTGTGAGTTTCTAGCAGGTTTCCTCCTCCCCTTTGTCTCGGGGGGTGGGGTTGGGGGCTTACCATCGCCTCTGGCTGTCCAAGCAGACAGGGTTTGGTGTAGGTCCTGCAGGCTGCAAAACCACACTCCTGTCTCCTTGCTGGTCAGCAGCTAAGTGAGCCAGGCTCCTTTCTTTTATCCTCCTTCCAGGCTAGGCATTGGCTACAGCTAAAGCAGGGCAGGGCTAGTTGGGCAAAAAGGCTTTGTTTAGCCCCTGCACTGCCAGGCCCTCTTCTCACACCCTAACACTACACATGTTCAGTTAGACAAGTTTCCATAAAAGTAACATCAAAATAAGAAAGGGTTTAAATGACTTTGCCAACGTAAAAGAGATAAGCTCAAATTGCTGACCCAGTGCTCTGGGTTTATTATTCCTGGTAAGTGGAAATTGTTTTCACCTCCTGATTCATACAAAGCATATTTCCAGAAGTGTTGCAAAAAGCCTCCTTATAGTCACATGTAGAAAACTATCCCCAATGAAAGAAGATATTATGGAAATGAATTTTAGCCCTTCTATAGGCTTTTTTTCTGAAATAAGAGCACCAATACTTTATTATAGCCCGAAAGTGATTGTGGCAAAACCACCCAGAAGGGCAAAACAGTGTAATTTCTATGGCCCATTCTGGTTCCTGTCCCATGTGCTGGGTAGTAACAGGAAAGGACTCCATGCTTGAAAAATTAGATTGGTTCTTTGCTAAGAGAACTATATACAGATGCTGCCACTGGAAGTAACAGTCAAGCCATGTGCTCACAAACAGGTGTCCTGCTGTCTCCTCCAAATTTCCCTTCTGCAATCTGTGCCCATCCCTCCAAGCAGAACATTACACAGTCAATCCTGAGTTTCTCTGTGGACACTGACAAGAAGTGCACAGTGTCAATTTCTGTGTGTGTGTGTGTGACACAAGTGTTCTACAAAGAACAGGACTGAGTCCACCAAACAATCAGTTTCATTCATTGGGTCATGTTGCCACCAATAGATGAAAAGTTCTCTACCTCCTTACAGGTCCCCTAAGACTCCACCCCTCTCCCATCACAAAGATTCATGGTAAAATAACATTTTATTGTGGCTTACCACTTACCACTCTTTATACACCACAGATCTTGACGTTAATATTAAAGGTCACTCCATGCATATGCAACATGGTACAGCCATACACCCGAGATTTTAACTTGTCAGATTTGCTGTTGTTTCCCATGTGCAACTCCTGAGAGAATCACGTTAATGCAATTCACTGTCCATTTCTGACAGTTACGAAGCATGCTAGCTTCTTCCCCAGTGTGAAGAAGAGGCTCTCTAAATGAATGGCTTGTGTTGCTGTGCTTGAAATTATTTAAGTAGAGCTGTTCAATTTTCTTTATAATAAAAAACTCCTACATGTAGCAGAATTTCAGTTAACAGAACTATGTTAATATAAAATTACAATGGCAAGTTTTGGGAGCTTTATTTTTTTTTCATGTCTCTGAAGGTCAGAATACTCAATAGAATTTGGAGCAGTCATGGTTTCTGGACTTCTTCCTTTTCAGTATCCTACACCTGTCATACCCAATTTTAGCTTTTGATGCTTTATAATGCCAAGTTGTTTTTAGTACCAGCTACCTTAACAGATTCCCACTTGTGAATTTATCTGTCTGAAATGTCCTATAGAATTTAGCCTCCTTGCAATGTAGTTTTTCACATCAATGGTGAGAACTACTGAGAGAATATTCTTAATATAGTTCATTTCAAATGGTACATAGTTTGCTTATTCAATAACCCAATAAACTCAATTTTCAAAATTTGGCCTCTGCTGCCCCCCCGACATTGGATACTAGAGCTCTCTCTGTGCTGATTTGCTCATCTAAAGACTGACGAGTGAAACTCTGACAAATGCACCCAGTCTTGGAAGTGAGGTCTGATTTTGATGTTGCACCACTTCTACTGTTAGAATCATAGGGCTGGAAGGGACCTCAGGAGGTCAGTGAGTCCAGCCCCCTGCTCAAAGCAGGACCAATCCCAACTAAATCAACCCAGCCACAGCTTTGTCAAGCCAAGACTTAAAAACCTCTAGGGATGGAGATTCCACCACATCTCTAAGTAACCTTTTCCAGTACTTCACCACCCTCCTAGTGAAATAGTTTTTCCTAATATCCAACCTAGATCTCCCCCACTGTAACTTGAGACCATTGCTCCTTGTGCTGACATCCATCACTACTGAGAACAGCCTCTCTCCATCCTCTTTGGAACCTCTCTTCAGGAAGCTGAAGGCTGCTATCAAATCCCCCCTCACTCTTCTCTTCTGCAGACTAAATACGCCCACAGCCTTCAGCCTCTCCTCATAGGTCATGCGCTCCAGCCCCCCTCATCATTTTGGTTGCCCTCCGCTGGACCGTCTCCAGTGTGTCCACATCCTGTTGGAATTCCATTGGAATTATTACTGACTTACACTGATGTCAGGAAGATCAGAACTGAACAAAGACATTTATAAGTCACCATTTATATTATCAGTCTAGTGCATCACTATTTAGAACGTTTGTCAGGTGGTTTAGTATCTGCCAGTAAGAAAAATTAGTACACATTTGGTGTGCTAGTAACTCTAATGAGATCAAGAAAGTTGCATCAGGAATGGAAGTAGCCCATTACTTGGAACAGAGATCCACTGTACCACAAAATTAGTCTTATTTATGCCACTCACCAGCAGCGCACACTGCACATAAACGCAGAGCAAGTTCAGGAAAGCGTGCACAAAATGATTGAACTGGAGGAATAAGATTTTTCACTCCCAGAGGCAGTGGATAGTGGGCTGAGCAGCTATTGCACAGTCCTCCCACCATGTGGACCACATTTTGTGCAGTCCCACTGGCTACTTCTCCAGTTTGCCCATTCCCTTGTTGGAGAAAGCCACAGCAGAACTCTGCTCCTGGGTATGTCTGCCAGCTCTCCACTGCTGGTCCCTTCTCTCTACCCCATCACTAATGAAACGCAGGTTTGGAAATTTCTGGAAAAAAAAAAAAGATTTTCCAACCAGCTCAACATAGGAGTTTGGCGCTAAAAGTAGACCCCTCCCCCCAAGTCCGATGTCCTGGGTTATTTGCCTCAATACTGCAGCAGCTATTGAGAACTCAGCTCAACCATGGGTCACCATGGAGGACTACAACCCTCAGCAGGCATCTTGTCATTGACTTAATCCAGAAGCCGACAACATCCAGCGCAGAGCATGAAACAGCGGTTAAGGCAGAATCCCTACTGCCCACTTCTAAAAGCAATTGCGTCATCTTGTTCTGCACTAACAGCAAGTGTTGATTCAATATTCGGGAGCCCAACACAGATTTCATTGCAGTAAACTAATCTCATTGGCACAAAGACATATGAAGAGTATGCATGCAGCTGGACCAGGCTAGATGTCATGCAGTCACAAGCGCAGGAATAGATTTAAGAGAAGCAAACAAAAAAAAACTTCACAGACATGAGATTAGAATCTGACCCTTTGTAGGTATCCTTCCCCATAAAGAAAAAATATTTAGGTACTGAGAATGTGCATTAAGAATATTATATGGTGCTGCTTCTCCTGGAGATGAATTCTGTACATTTGCTTGTAGATATACTTCTGAATAGTAGATTACTCTTCACAACAATGTCCATTGCACCTCTTGCGGATACAACACATGTCAGTTTCAAACCTGAATGTCAAGGGTGTGAAGTTACAGCCGGGATGAATCTGATTCATTGTAATTAAATATCACCAGCTACAACCGTCAGAAATATAAAAATGTAAATTAATGCAGTTGGGCCCATGTGCAGTCAAATGGCTAATGCGTTTTAATTTCAAGACAAGTGTGAGGGTTAAGAATTAGCAGAATTACAGCAACTTTTGTTTGGCAAGGCTAGAGGTCACGATGTGGTTCCTTGCAGTGACTTCACATAGTTCTTTGCACTGTGCCTTTTGTACAAAAGCCTAAGTAGAATTCTTTTAATAAAAAGAATAGTTGTAGGGGGATATTCCTAATGTGCTTCCAGTGGGTTAGATTGCAGAGAAGAGCACTCGAGGGATGTCAAAAAGAACAATCAATCATCCCTTCAGCTCATTCTATGCAGTCATGGTGACAATGGCAAACCAAGCTCTGGAATGTGCAAGTGGAGACAAAGAGGGAGATATGTATTGTTAAGACACAAAGAATAACCTACTTAAAATTGGGGTGGCATATGCTGTAGGCAGAGCTAGAAGAAATGGTCTGCACAGGAAGAACAATGAAGGGTCAAGGAGATTTACAGCATGCTCAGGCAATAGCAATTGTGTCTGTTGAACATAAAGCATGAGAAAGGATGTTGAGATTAAAGATACCCCAAACCTAATTTTAGAATCAAAACAAATCCCTTCCCTGCTTTGGAGGAAGTTCACATCTGGATCCAAAAATTCATGACTGGTCACTGAACCCAGTTCACACTTGCATTCCTTCAGAGTCACAGATTGGTGACTTAGGTCTGCTCTCAGTAGAACTGAAAGAACACCCCAGAACTTAATCCCCTACGCCTTTGGGAAAGCACAAACCTAGGTTTAAGTCTGAGCCCTACGTTTCAGAATCATCTCTGATTATAACTGAGGTCTTCAAGGCACTCAAGGCTTAGAAAGTCAAGACAAAGGAGGTATTTTTACTACTAATGATCTAAACCTCAGGAGACAGCCTGACAGACTGATATAGCAAGTGCAGAGAAAACAGGCATGACTTTCTCCTGCAGAGGACAGTGAATGAAATGCACCTCTATTGTGAAACAATAGTAATTAAAGCAAACAAAGTAGCAGCCACATAGTCCCTCTATAGCAATGGTGGGCAACCTGTGGCCCAGTGGGGTTCTACATGTGGCCCACGAGACATTTTGCTTACCATTGCCCATGCACAGGGTTGCCAGATTCTGCTGGTTTTCATCCATGTAGTTTTTTTCCTACCGGTATTACAAAAGTGACACGCACTTAAAGCAAGGGCCTTTGAAGTTAGGTGCATGCTGATTGCATACAATATTAACAGGAAGAGCTGTGCGCTCCCTCTGCATCTAATCAAAGCGCTGCTACAGTTCAATCGGCACACCCCACAAATTCTAGGCAAGCAAGTACAGTTACCAAAACTGCCCTGTCCTGGGAGACAGTCTTGGTTATGACAGTCTTGTGACCCACTGAGATGAAGGAGGGCTACTTATGTGGCCCACTCACTAGCCTAGGTTACCGCTCACTGCTGTATAGCCTCATTCTTACACTTTCCTCTTTACAATGTCTCCTAGCGCTCTTTACACTCCCCACCCAAGCCCCACAAACTGTCTAAAAATCCTCTTCTGCCCATTCTGAATCACTTAGATAAGAGTGAGGAAATTGTGCAAATGTTTGTAAATCTGTCCTATGCATTTCCTACAAATCCCATGTCCTTTTAGCATCATAAGGAAATCCTCTCCGCATATTTACAACTCAGACCTCTCCAACTCTGATTTTTCATTGTAAAAGTCTTGTAGACAGAGGCAGGTGTATACTATTGTATTTTGGTTTTCCTTTTTGAAGTATACATACAGTGTCATTATACCCATGTTCATCCCAAGATATTAGAGAGACAAGATGGGGGAGGTAATATCATTTATTGGACCATATAAAAAGATAAGTTCATCACGCCTCATCTCTTTGAATTTGTTTATTTGAAAATAATGAAGAGACATTTAACTGAATTTTAAGTAGATTGTATTTTACAGAAATGGCTACAGCAAAGGCTTGATTATATGATAATGCCAGGGAATATGGCATAAATTCAGAAAATGAAGCTTTCAGAGAATCAATGGGGATTGTCAGTGTATGTGAGCCTGGTTTAGATTAACAGGGAATTTGGTGTGATAACACAAGAGGTTCACGTACTAGAGGCTCAGAACATGGGATCCAGTTCTCAAACAACCTTTTGTCTGTTTAAACAAAGTATTAATCATGTTGAATACAGTACATTCAAAAAGAAAATGGTATCTGTGCAGGAATGCCTTTCACAGCTCTCTATTAGGAATTCCAGCAGCCAAATTTCTGTGTAGCAGACTGAGGGTGGAGGGTGGCCAGGGTGTGAAGATAGTTTATTCAAGGCACACAGTTTTAATGTTGCACAGTCTTTTAAACTATTCTGAAGTTCTTTCCCTTTGAAGCTTCAAGAGGCTATTTTGGATCTACTGTCACAACCCAAACTCTGTTCTTCATCATGCCTAAATCCCAAATGAAAAGGAAACTTGAGGGAATGACAAGTTACTTTGTTCCACTGAAGCAGTGGTGGGGATTCACTTTGGGAAACACACAGCTTTGCATGAGATGAAGGTCACCTTCAGCACTAGTGAAGAAAGAAAGAAGGAACTTGAAAGTTTTTTACTAAACATATCATCCTTTTTTATTTCTTTCTTTAAGGCACGATCAACCAAAGAGCAGCGTTGGGGAGGTTCATTCCTCTCCAGAAATCACTCCTTGGAGGAGGAATTTGAAAGAGCAAAGGCAGCTGTTGAGGTATTTTATTTTCTGCTATATCTTGGCATAAGGCTGATGTTGCCTATGAGTGAAACCTGTTCCTGTAATGGGCCACTGCATTCCAAATTCAATCCATAGCACAATTAAAGGAGTAATCTTAGAATTAGATTACTCAAGGTAGAGGAGAAATACATTTCATGAAATTACTCATTTAAAGCACCACCTCTATCTGCCTGGGGAAAATAAATACCTAGCTATATATGGAGATAGGCCTGAATCAAAACTCACAATCCAGATTGTCTCTTCCCATAATGGGACAAGAAAATCTCCCAGGGATTTAAACACTTTTGAAATTGTAAGCATGAAATTAAATGCAAATTTTTCCTAAGGATGTGTTATTTGCAACTTGTTTACATATTCAGTCCGTTATAGGCAGGTCTGTGCTATGAATTCACATCCCAACCTAGACCACATCCAGGATTAGACTCTGGTGGAATTTGTTCAGAGCCATGATTAGGGGGCAAGAGCACATGACTTGCGAGGTGAGGCTAAAGGATTTGGATCTACTCAGTCTGCAGAAGAGAAGAGTGAGGGGGTATTTGATAGTGGCCTTCAACTACCTGAAGGGAGGTTCCAAAGAAGATGGAGAGAGGCTATTCTCAGTGGTGGCAGATGACAGAATGAGGAACAATGGTCTCAAGTTGGATATTAGGGGCGGTCTAGGTTGGATATTAGGAAAAACTATTTCACTAGGAAAGTGTTGAAGCACTGGAATGGGTTTTCTAGGGAGGGGGTGGAATCTCCATCCCGAGCGGTTTTTAAGTCCCAGCTTGACAAAGCCTTGGCTGGGATGATTTAGTTGAGATTGGTCCTGCTTTGAGCAGGAGGTTGGACTCGATGACCTTCTGAGTCTCTTCCAACCCTAGGTTTCTATGATCTCTATACAGAAGAATCACTTGCTGTTAGACACTGAATGGGTAATTATATGTACTTACAATAGTAACCCTGTTCTGAAGCAAGTTAATAAAAATCAATGATTTTTATTAGGCCTACTGCTCAGTGAGGAGGGAGAAACAGTAACAGGAAACTTGGAAATGGCAGAGATGCTTAATGACTTCTTTGTTTCGGTTTTCACCGAGAAGTCTGAAGGAATGCCTAACATAGTGAATGCTAGTGGGAAGAGGGTAGGTTTAGAAGATAAAATAAAAAAAGAACAAGTTAAAAACCTAGAAAAGTTAGATGCCTGCAAGTCACCAGGGCCTGATGAAATGCATCCTAGAATACTCAAGGAGCTTATAGAGGAGGTATCTAAGCCTCTAGCTATCATCTTTGGAAAATCCTGGGAGACGGGAGAGATTCCAGAAGACTGGAAAAGGGCACATATAGTGCCCATTTATAAAAAGGGAAATAAGAACAACCCAGGAAACTACAGACCAGTTAGTTTAACTTCTGTGCCAGGGAAGATAATGGAGCAAGTAATTAAGGAAATCATCTGTAAACACTTGGAAGATGGCAAGGTGACAGGGAACAGGCAGCATGGATTTGTAAAGAACAAATCATGTCAAACCAATTTGATAGCTTTCTTTGATAGGATAACAAGTCTTGTGGATAAGGGAGAAGCAGTGGATGTGGTAAACTGTCAGCCGATGGTCAGGGCAGTGCATGTGTGTGTGTTATACACCCGAGTCTTCAACTGCTAGGACACAAGGTCCCGTCGCAGTGGGCAGCATTAGGGGAGGCCGACGGGCGCCCCGAGAAGTTTTACGTCCGTGTCTTTGACCGCTAGGACCGGGGTCCCTTCGTGGCGGGCAGCCAACAGGCTGACAGACGCCCCAGAGTTTACAGGGAGAGCTTATTACACCTCAGACTTTGACTGCTAGGACAGATGATCCCTTCGCAGCGGGCAGCCTAGGGAAGGCTGAGAGGTGCCCCTAAGGATCTGTCCCCTGGAAGCGACATGATCCAAACGCCCAGCTCTGCTTGTATCTGTCCCTTATGACCGGCTGGAGTTCTTTTAAATTGTGCTTGGTTCTGTTACAGCAACTGAAGGAGTCAGGTTAAAGCTTAAACAGTTACAGGTTTATTAAAGAAGCTTATAGATCATATGGTTACAATGGCTATTGCTCTATTTCTTAACTACTAGCAAATATAGATTTTAAAAAAAATGGTTACAAAGAAAATAAAGATAGAAAATAGAAATAATGGTACCAAGTGACAGCTTAATCTTTAAAGAGCTCTAAGTCTATGTGTACACTTAAGACAAAGGACACATCCAGGTACAATTTTTACCCCCTTCTGTGCCTCTCGACTCCAGCATATCAGGCCAGGGCCAGTCCCTCAATTCCTAGGAAAGACGAATATGAGGTGGGCGTCCCCGTGGAACCTCGGGAGGCCAATCACCTAACCCGACCAGCAGATAGATGGTAGATTGACGCTCAGAGTAAGTGTGCTGCTGGACTCATCTTTATACCCATAGGGGCCCGTATCCTCTTTCTTATCTAAGATGCTAAATTGTGTTGGTCCGTCTTTGTGACGCCAGTTCTTACAAGGGAGTTTCAACTTAATTTACACTTGCAAGAGAGAGAACTAAATGGTGAGTACTGGACATTCTTTACTGGGTGGGAGATTCCTCCCCCCGGACGAGTGTGTGTTCGTATCAATATGGGTTTCAGTCAAGGCAGTTCTCGCAGCCTCAAGGTCAGCAATTGGCATATCTCTGTTTACAGCCATCCAGGGTCACAGCAGCCAGCATATCCGGGCCTCCTGTCAAGGCTTCAAAGACTATGCTGATTTTACTGCTCTGTGTGCCCCAGGCATCTCAGAGAGGGGCAAGCAAGATGTTGGGGCGGGGGGGGGGAGAGTTCCTGTCTGGCAACATATACCTAGACTTTAGTAAGGCATTTGATACGGTCTCGCATGATATTCTTATCAATAAACTAGGCAAATACAACTTAGATGGGGCTACTATAAGGTGGGTGCATAACTGGCTGGATAACCGTACTCAGAGAGTAGTTATCAATGGTTCACAATCCTGCGGAAAAGGTATAACAAGTGGGGTTCCGCAGGGGTCTGTTCTGGGACTGGCTCTGTTCAATATCTTCATCAACGATTTAGATATTGGCATAGAAAGTACGCTTATTAAGTTTTCAGATGATACCAAGCTGGGAGGGGTTGCGACTGCTCTGGAGGATAGGGTCATAATTCAAAATGATCTGGACAAATTGGAGAAATGGTCTGAGGTAAACAGGATGAAGTTTAATAAAGACAAATGCAAAGTGCTCCACTTAGGAAGGAACAATCAGTTTCACACATACAGAATGGGAAGCGACTGTCTAGGAAGGAGTACGGCAGAAAGGGATCTAGGGGTTATAGTGGACCACAAACTACATATGAGTCAGCAGTGTGATGCTGTTGCAAAAAAAGCAAACATGATTCTGGGATGCATTAACAGGTGTGTTGTGAGCAAGACACGAGAAGTCATTCTTCCGCTCTACTCTGTGCTAGTTAGGCCTCAGTTGGAGTATTGTGTCCAGTTCTGGGCACCGCATTTCAAGAAGGATGTGGAGAAATTGGAGAGGGTCCAGAGAAGAACAACAAGAATGATTAAAGGTCTAGAGAACATGACCTATGAAGGAAGGCTGAAAGAATTGGGTTTGTTTAGTTTAGAAAAGAGAAGATTGAGGCAGTGAAGGCTAGGACTATAATAGAGTTTAAAGAGAAGCTAGATAATTTCATGGAGGTTAGGTCCATAAAAGGCTATTAGCCAGGGGATAAAATGGTGTCCTTGGCCTCAGTTTGTCAGAGGCTGGAGAGGGGTGGCAGGAGACAAATCGCTTGATCATTGTCTTCGGTCCACCCTCTCTGGTGCACCTGGTGCTGGCCACTGTCAGCAGACAGGATACTGGGCTAGATGGACCTTTGGTCTGACCCAGTACGGCCATTCTTATGTTCTTATGTTTTATTGAGGGGGAACATGATAGCAGTTTTCAGGTATCTAAAAGGGTGTCATAAGGAGGAGGGAGAAAACTTGTTCATCTTGGCCTCTGAGGATAGAACAAGAAGCAATGGGCTTAAACTGCAGCAAGGGAGGTTTAGGCTGGACATTAGGAAAAAGTTCCTAACTGTCAGGGTGGTTAAACACTGGCAAAAATTGCCCAGGGAGGTTGTGGAATCTCCATCTCTGGAGATATTTAAGAGTAGGTTAGATAAATGTCTATCAGGGATGGTCAAGACAGTATTTGGTCCTGCCACGAGGGTAGGGGACTGGACTCGATGACCTCTCGAGGTCTCTTCCAGTCCTAATATCCTATGATTCCACTTCAAGATATGGAGGAGTCTCTGTTTTCACATCAATGGCTTCTGTCTAGAAAAGTGCAAGGTAAAGGATATGCAAATTTCCTCAATGCACCTCAGTCCTGCAACACCTTTGCCTTTCCAATGCTGACCTGTGGCACTCTAGCTAATGCAGTGCTGACAAAGAGAAGCTTTTACCAAATGACGTGTTTTGTAATAAGAACCAAAAAGGCTTTAGATGGCATCATTGACAATGGGGTCCCTCTACAGCCCTTCAAACTCCATCATTCCTCTGCAAACACATCTGAACTTTGGGTATGTTTGGATCCCAATCTAAACATTACTGTAAAAGTTCCAATTCTGTTCTCACATTGGAATTACACAGGCATAAGAATAGTTACTGCAATGGAGTTATTCTGGGTTTACATTGGTTTATCTGAGAACAGAATCAGGCCTCATGGCTGACCCCAGTCTCTAACTAGAAGTGGAGTGCCTCATGCACCAAATACATTTCATTGGTGCTGTTTGTTGTTTATAACAGGATATGGCAAGAACCAGCGTCCAACTTTGTTTCACAATGTTTTGATGCATATAGGAATAATTCTTGCCTCAGCTAACAAGGCTAGAGAAACAGAAGAAATTAACTAGAGTTCAGTCCCACAAATCGTACCCTGAATGCATTTCTCTGTTACCCTCTAAAAGCATTGACTCTTTATTCTTGGTCAGAGGTTATTTATCAAGAACTGTTGGTGATTTGCGAAAGGCTTTTTTTTGGGGGGGGGTAGGTGTTCTGCATCATGCTAGAGGTGCTTTCAAACCTCCCCTGCTCAAATTTCTCTCTATTTTAAGTCACTTCATAAGCACAAAATGGGGCACTTGTGCTGTAGTCAGTGAGTCAGCAGCGAGAAATCTGATTAGAGTTCTCAGTGACACCATCAGTGTTAAAGTCACTGTTGGAAAAATCAGTGTTCTGCCTAACGGTGGCATTGTTGTTGCAACTGGTAGAAACTAATTATGGTGAGGAGTTTCCAAACATTCAGCATAAAGTCCAAGAGAAATGGGCTAATAAATTGCAAGATGCCACTGAAGGAGTTTACAAGCCAAGGAGAGGAATACAGTATAAAATGAACCTGCACATTAACAAGGTCATTCTGAGGCAACAAAGATAGATTATTGAAATGCCTTAATGTATTCTGGAAAACAATTATTGAAAGCTAATCAAATTAAAAGACTAACTGTGTAGCTGGCAAAGTAATTTTTTCTGTTTAATATACCAACTTGGATCAAATGGTTAAAATGTAAAGGAAAAGATGTTTCAGGAGCTTACAAGGCATGTTTTTTATCTGAAGAGTTGAAAAAAGGAAAGGACAAAAGGAAAAAGGGTCTTGAATTGCCATTCTGGTCAGAGCAAAGCAGTAAGGAAGTGAGTGTGATTGAGAATCAAGCTCAGAAGAAATAGCTAAACACTGTCCAAAAATTCATTTTTATGTTCTTGATTTCTCTCACTTGAAAATTATTATAGAAAGCTTGAAATGGTGAGATTAGCACAGACCTAATCATGAAGGGCAAGCAAATTTCAGAATCTTTCTTACCTTTGTGAAAAGGATTTAACAACAATCCAGACAGTGAAGATGCCAAACCATCTCCTAACCATGGTTCACCTTGGGAATCATTTCAGGTTGTCAAAACTTGCGCTGCAAGTAGGCCTGTGTGCTAATTTCTTCTTCAAGAGGCTTACAGAGATTCACGCCCTCAGACAATCTTCAGATCATAAAGACTGGAGTGAATTACATCTATTAGAAATTTAAGGGATACGCTTGCAGTAACGTAAGTGCTTGCAGGCTTGGCTACTTTTCCTGTCTCTCTGGAAATTAGATTTGAATACTACCTTATCCATATGTGTATATGCACAGAAAAAGAGATCTGAGAGAACACCGTATATGTTTTCACAGCCTTTAAAAATAAAATCTGTTTAGCTGCCAGTGTTTTTCCTTCTAGAAAAGGAGGTTTTGGTACTCATGACTACAAGATGATTGTTGGGATCCACACTTTTGAAGGGTCACACACAGATTTTCAGGGATCCAGGGCAAAATTGGAAACCCAGGCTTCCACCTTTAAAAAAAAAGTTACCATGAAGACTAAAGCATTTAAGAAAGGGAGAGAGTTTGAGGGGGCCAAGGTTTGTAGGACTGCTGTCCTCTCTGAAGGAATGGCAGTCAGAGGGGCCTTCCATGTTGGGGGGGGAGGGCTTCAGAGGGGCCTTCCATGTTTGGGGGGGAGGGGGCTTTGCCTCGTGTTGAGCCAAAGAGCCACTCCTATTTCTGCCTCTCCCACAGCTCCAACCATGCTCCCACCTCCAGGTTCTCTGCCTGGTAGGTCACTTCAGGCCTAGTGCAATGATCTCAGTGGTGGCAATAATGATCTGGGCATAGCAGGAGCAGATGAGTTGTTCCTCACACAAACACTGGCAGTCTTCCAACCCCACGGCCAGGTCACATTGCCACTCACTCAAATTTGGTATGGCCTCCATCATTTTGGGAGCCCTCTCAAAACAGAGGGCCTGAGGCAAATTCCCACCCTTGAGTGGGTTTATTCATAATTTGTTACAGTGACAGTTTTATCCCAACTGACTAACAAAATGAATCCAGGAAAGTGCAAACACGAGTTGTGAGAGACTCTCTCAGAGTTGCAAAGCAACACTGAGGATAGAGCATAGCCCACTGCCCTAGTTTACAGTAGGGTAGACATTCATTCATGTCACACTGCTTCAAAAGCTTAAAGAGAACATTCAAATTGTGCACCGTGGTATTCTGTTTGCATCACAGCGGTACTGTAACATATTCCAGTGCAACATGGTAATAATGAGACATCAAAAATTAGTATGTACAGTGCTTTTTTGTGACGGTACTATCCGGTACGCAGTACCAGCACCTCCAGTCAGAGCTTACCTGGAAAGAACGGAGTGTACCGGCACCTCTGTACACAAATGTCTGACAGTCGCCTGGGCTGCATGTCTTCAAGGGGCAATGCTAGCCCCATCCCGGGTTTTTTGTTGTTTTTTTTTTTTAAACAAAAAAAGCACTGAGTATGTAGCAGCAAAACATAGGACAGTGGAGTACCAACAGGTGACTTCATAACAACATGTGACACTAGCAATTTAAAGGGTTCAGGGCTCTGGCCACTGATGCTCCTGTGGTAGCAGCAGCAGCAGCCAGGGCTCTAGGCCCTTTTGAGCTGCCAGGCCCCAGGGCAACTGCCTCCTTTGCCCCTCCCCCATTACAGCAAATCAATGGGAAGGATTGGAATTGAGTCCTGACATTAGGGGGTGATATCTTTAAAAGCACTTGGCATTACCCTAAGGGCTGCACTGCACAAAGCCAATGTGTTCTTACCTCAGGCAAGCTAACCCCCATTAACAAATGTGGGTTAAAACAGCTGTGAAGATGCAGCAACTTGACATGGGTTGGACTTCCTGCTTGAACTGGAGCTGCTAATCCCAGTTAAAAGCCAAGTTGCCGTGTATTCAGTGCTATTTGAACGTGAATTAGGAGGCCTGCTGAAAGGGACGCAATGGGGGCAGTTGCCCCAGGGCCTGGTGTTTCAAAGGGCCGGAGGATCCAGCTGCCACCACTGCCACAGTAACAGCGATGGCAGCCGGAACCCAGGGCCTGTTAAATTGCCACTGGAGTGCTGTACTGCATGCTCCAGGTGGCTCTGCAGGCTGGAGGCTCAGTGTGATCTGGGTAGCACAGAGACCAATGCTCCTGGCCCTGCTCCTTCCACCCGAGGTCCCACCCCTTCCAGGAGCACAGAGCTGAGCCCCCCCACAGTCCTCTACACTTTGCCCTGGGGCCCATGGAGGCTGTCAGCTCTGCTGTGAATTAGCTAATCTGAATTAAGAACATAACTATTTTAGCAGTGTAGACAAACCCTAACTGTTCTTGTTGATATCAATGGGAGCAGAATCAATTCAACTCTCAGTGCTTTTGAAACCACCATCCCTAGAACACCTATTAAATTTTGATCCACATCATTAGAGTTGAGTCTCTGCCACTGAATGGTGTTTCTCAGGGTTCAGCATGTCACCCGGTAGTGCCCTAAACTGTAACGCATAGCATAGCAACAGTGTGTTGGCTACATAACTGAACTAGCTAGGCTGCTTTCAGTACAGAACAGAGAATGTTTAGAACAATTAATTTAAGCAGATTAGAGGGGTTTTAGAAAAACTATGAAAAAAGTCTATACTTTGAAAGTATCCAATTTATTTGATTCCTGTTGAGCAGCAGATTTTTATATGTGTTCAGCAGTGAGTGATTTTGCAACATGCTGTGCTCAGCTACATGGATTTAACATTTCTAGGATTCTGCAGAACTATTCCAAACACAATTTTCCTCTTCAGCGTTAATGCAATGCCAGTGGAACTCTCTCCTGCTGTAGATTAGTGGTTCTCAGCCAGGGGTACGTTTACCTGCATGGGTATGCTGAGGTCTTCCAGGGGGTACATCCACTCATCTAAATATTTGCCTAATTTTACAACAGGCTACATGAAAAGCACTAACGAAGTCAGTACCAACTAAAATGTTATGCAATGACTTGTTTATACAGCTCTATGTGCTATACATGGAATTGTAAGTAAAATTTCTATTCCAACTGATTTATTTTATAATTATATGGTAAAAAAGGAATAAGCAGCAATGTTTAAGTAAACGCATATTGTGACACTTGTATTTTTATGTCCAATTATGTAAGTAAGTGTTTTTTTAAGTGAGATTAAACTTGAGGTATGCAAGACAAATCCAACTCCTGGAAAGGGTACAGTAGTCAGAAAGGTTGAACATTGGGTGGCCAGGCATCCAGTTTTTTACTGGAATGCCCAGCCAAAAAGGGATCCTGGCAGATTAATAGATCTATTACAGTGGCATGGCCAGCTTCCCATGCACACAGTACCTAATGTATACCTATATATGGGAATTTTTTACACAACCCCTGAGTTAAACTCAGAATTCTTACCAGGAGGTGTGTATCTTCTCTGTCCTAGAGTGGATGACACACAGGAATCCTAATTCCACAAAGAAATACAGCATGTACCATCAATGATCAATAATTGTACAGTTCTGAGAGGTCTGAAGCTGTCAAATACAGTTAGAGAAAAAAAATACTGGATATTGGCATCCAAAGGCTGCCGGGATGGCTGGCACATGATAAATGCCTTAATAGCCCTCTAGATAAATAGGCATGTTACTAGTGGTTATATAAACTGTCTTATAAATTGTAACAATCACTTCCTTATGAGCACAAGTCTTCCTATCCCTTTATATCTAGTGTCACACAGTTCTGTTCATTCCCTCTGGGCCACCTGGCATTGGCTGTTGTCAGAAGACAGGATACTGAGCTAGCTAGACCTTCGATCTGACCCACTATGGTTGTTCTTACATTCGTAAATACTTGCACTGCTGGCTCAACTTGGATTTACTCTGCACTTTCCTCTGTCACTAAACTCCGTTGAGATGCAAGTCATACTAGTACAGATGAGCTTTGGTCACACTCAACACTTTGCACATGGTAATTCTGTGCATATCAGAAGCACATCTAGGGATGAGCCTAAGGGTATGTCTACACTGCACGCTTATTTTGAAATAAGCTATTCTGGAATAGTTATTCTGAAATATCTTATTTCAAAATAGCACATCTACACTACAAGGAAGCCTCAAAAGTAGTCCGAGGAAGGTTTCCCTAATGTAGATGTGCTATCTCGATTTAAAGCTCCAGGAGGCACTAGGGAGGAATAACTTAGAATGGCCCTGGTGAGGGGCTATTTCGAAATAGCAGCAGTAGAGTATATACACGTGCCTTATTTTGAAATAGCTATTTCGAAATAGGCGTTGTTCTTTGTAGAATGAGGTGTACAGATTTTGGAATAAACCATCTCTCATTTCAAAATTTTGAAATAACAGAATGGCTGTGTAGACACTTGCATTGTTATTTCGAAATAACACTAGTTAACTTGAATTAATGATGCAGTGTAGATGTACCCTAACAGTCCTTACAAGACCATCAGTGCTTCTCTCCTCTAATAGTCCTATCAAAATCATTGATATTATTCACATTAACACCTCACTGCCAAAGCAAACTCAGGTACTGAGCACTTAGCAATTTCAGTGCAGTGAAGATTTGGCCATCCAGTGAATTTTTTCAGCAGGAGGAACTGGAGCATGTTCAGAAATGCACTAGAAATGCACTCTTCTTTGGGATTTCTTATCCCCATTTTCTTCTAGCACGTGAACGGTGAGAATATGGCACCTTTATAACTTGTAGACTACAAGTTATAGATATTTTTTCTCTCTTCTCTTTCATTTCTCAGCATTCATTTACAGAGACCTCAGTCATTGCTTCACTGTTTATTAAACCCACCGAATCTCAGGCTTTGTCTGTACTGCCAATTGAGCAACACAACTTTTGTCATTCACGGGTGACAAAACGCCTCTCCCTTCCCCCCCAAAAAAAGAAACATTTTGCCACAGCAAGTGGCTGTATGAACAGTGTGATTTTGGTAGGAGTTCTTTCCTGTCAGCCGCACAAATGCTACTTGTAGTGGAAGTATTTTGTCAGCAAAAAGTACTGGCAAACAGCATTTACACTGCTCAACTTTTAGCGACATGGCTGTTTTGATGAGGCCATGTTACTAAAGGCTGTGTAATGTAGAGAAAGCTTCAGTTTCATTTCAGACTCCTAGGCTATGTCTACACTGCCGGCTTTTTGCGAAAGAACAGCTGTTCTTGCACAAAAACTTGCAGAGGGTCTACACTGCACGCACGTTCTTGCGCAAGTAAATTTACAGTACAGTGCTGGAAAACAGGGCTTCTTCTGGAAGAGTTATTCCTCTCCCCATGAGGAATAAGCCCTCTTGCACAAGAGCTCTTCCACAAGAACGCAGTGTAGACAGGCAACATGAATTTCTTGCGCAAGAAAGCCCTATGGCTAAAATGGCCATTAGAGCTTTCTTGCGCAAGAGTGCATCCACACTGCCATGGATGCTTTTGCGCAAAAGCACACGGCAGTGTGGACGCGCTCTTGTGGAAGACTTTTTGCACAGAATCTCTTGTGCAAAACAGTTCTTGTGCAAGAAGCCTGCAGTGTAGACATAGCCCTAATGTTTTTGTTCTGTAGTTGCCTCTTTTCCTTTCTTTTGAAAGTCTCACTGTTCTCATTGCTATAATATTTAACTAGCTACTGCAGATCTCTCTTTGATACAACATAAGATGCAATGTTAGGAGTTATCTGCCTACAACACAAAGCTTCATTTACATTATTCCACTTGAGTAAACATCCTGACTCTAAAACTATGTCTGCACTGCACAACACAACACCCCCACAGCAGTATCTCTGAGCCCCTGCATCAACTAATTTGGGCTTGTGGTGCTCTCACTACAGAGCTAAAAATAGCAGTATAGACATTCCTGCTCAGACTGGAGCCTACACTCCAAGTAACACCCCCTCCTCTCCATTGCTGGGTTTCAGAGCCTGGCTCCAGCTCAAATGGGAACATCAACGTTATTTTTATCTCCTTACAGCAGGCTTGAGCTAGTTGTCCAAGGCTCTGAGACGCTCTGCCACAGGATTTTATTTGCAGTGTAGATGTACCTAAGATTTCTTCCTCCTTCTCTATGAAGCTGAGACTTGATGCTCAATGCATCAGAAGGCATAGGACAGGGGTTTTCAAACTCTGGGTCATGGCTTAGAAGGTCAATCCACTAGCTGGCTGCAAGATGCTCTGTTTACCTGCACCTCCACAGGTATGAGTGATCACAGCTCTCATTGGCCACAGATCACTGTTCTCAGCCAATGGGAACTGCAGGAAGTGGTGTCCCGGTCCACACCACTTCCTTCAGCTCCCATTGGCCAGGAATGGAGATCCACAGCCAATGGGAGCTGCTATCACCCGTACCCACAGAGGTGCAGGTAAACAAAGTATCTTGCAGCCAGCTAACAGAGTACCCTTACAAGCTGTGACCCAGAGTTTGAAAACTCCTGGCATAGGATAGTTATTCTCTTCTGAGCTGTTTTGTTTGCATTCTTTAGCATCATATGTGCTCAGCTGACTTTTTGGAAGGGACAGCTTCAGTGCATTCATTTTATGTAAATATTTGCCTCTATTGCCAAAGAGGGAGCTTAAACTACAATAAATCATGCACCACACAGAACATGCTACCTTATGTGATAAAGGGGTTTGTGTTAAAGTAACTCACCTATAAGAGATGAAATTTAATTAAATAAGGGTCCAAACCTAACTAACTAGGGGGATTATTGATGGAGAGACATACCACTCAGTGTGAGAGATTGGTAGAATCAGACCTGACATGGAAAGGAACTGAAAGTTTATTATGTATTTGAAATTACATCAACAGCCAGAGAAAATGGGGCAGGTGCTGTGGGTGTTTTATAAGTCTCAGTTAAATAAAATCTCCTTATCATAAGAGTTAAGGTCAATATTCTGTCTGAATGGAATCCAGCTACCACAAGGGAAAATATATTAAGACTTCTCACCAGATTTCACCTCTTTGCAAAGCACAAACCAATGCTATAAATCCTCTGCTATAACCATAAAGTTCACTCCATAGCCCAAGATGGGGAGCTGCAAATGTTGCTTTCATGCTCTGCCAATCCTGGCCAGGTGGCACACCAAGATGATCCCCTGGCATAATTTAGAGCAGCCTGAGGGCTGCTGCAAATTATACCCACTGCCAATGGCCATAAGAGGCCAGCACTACAACCACGGATGACTGGGACATAGCACAAACCAGTCCATCCATCCTATTCCAAGACATGTCTCCCATGACAACAACAGGAAGACTGGACTGCAGAGGAGCTCATATGCTGGCTCTACACCATTCTCCCCCCATGGTGAGTTATGTCTCTATATCCGGTTTCTGCTGGGAATAGGTACAAAATCTCTCCTTTGCTCCCAAGGAGCTGAGGCTAAAATGTTAGAAAGTCTTCAAATGAACAGCTGACACATCTAACCAATTCCTCACAGCCATATAATTATGGATCATTTAATCACCCTAATGGTTTGCTCTGCCCATTTAAGGTTAACTCCAAAGTCCCCCATGGTAATGAGTGCTAGTCAGGCACGGACCCTATTCCTGTGCTTGATGTGTAGTGGAGTAAAAAGTTACACCGAGTGGCTAAGCCACTAAACATTTAAATGAATAAATGTTTCAAGTGCTTAACATTTATAACACAGGAATATTTGAGTAGCTCCACTATCAACTCCAGAGCCTGGTAACTTCCCAGAACTTTGGAGCTAAATACACTCACTGCCCCTGCACCGATCTCCCAATTCCCATATTCCCCAGGGCAGTGAGGGTGAAGGGGCAAGCAATCACTATGCAGCTCCTTGAAGTTTTGGGGATGTCCTGAATCATGATTCTCTTCAAAATTATAAGTGCTGATTGTGAAGATAATTTCCAAAATTTAAATTAGTAAATTACTAAGAATTGTAAGCATTCTAAGTGCTGATTGATTATCACCAGAATTGTGGTTGATGTTTTAATGCTATAAACACCTGTTTATGACTCACCTATTTTTATTTTCATCAAGAAACAACATGGCAAGCAGAACCACAAATAAGAAACATGTTCTGATAATAATCTTGAGTTCATATAGCATCTTTTATAACACCTCCCCAAAGCTCCTGCCACTTCCAGTGCACTGAACTTGATTGTATGGTCTTTATTATGAATAAAGTGACCAGACCATCATATGCACTATTACAATTTCAGATTTAAAGGGATAATGTCAAGTAGTACAAAGCCAAAAATCTGACTTCCCTTAATATTCTTATCTGCTGCAATCTCTGGTTTAGTTTTACACTTGACACTGATTTAGCAGTGTCCTTTTGAGTCTGTGAGCTAGTTTCTGACAGTAGATGCATAGAAATCAATTTCAGATAAGAATGTTCAGTTACAGTTCTTAACATTTTATTTTTTTAGCTGATAATCTCACCCCACTTCGACAAACATTAAGATTCACAACACTGCTCTGAGGTGGGCAAGGATTATATAGGTCAGAATATCAGGATTTAGATTAGACAGACAAAGGGGGGGGTAGTATCTTTTATTGGACTATTGTCTATTGGTGAAGGAGACAAGCTTTCAAGTGCTACTCTTCTTCTTTAGAGATGAAAATCTGCAATTTGCCTAAAATCATACAGTAAAGTTAGGAGAACAGCTCTAGTCCTGGGTGGTAACTGCTAGATCATACTTCTAAATTGTTCTTGAAATTTATAACTGAGGAGGACGAGAGTGTCCTGCCTGTTCCAGACAGGGTTTTACACTAAGGCCATGTCTACATTAGGAAACTATTTCAAAAGTAGTAAATTTGACTTAATTCCCAGTTTAACAGATTCAAACTAGCATGTCCACACTATGGGGAAGCCTCAAAATTAGTCCAAGGCAGGCTGTGTTAATGTGGATGTGTTACCTCAGACTGAGAACCCCAGGAAGTACTGGGGAGTAGTTAGTTCGAAATAGCAGCACCCCAGGAAGTACTGGGGAGTAGTTAGTTCGAAATAGCAACACAACCATTATTTCAAAATAACTATTTCAGAATTAGTGTTACTCCTGATGAAAAGCAGGAGTACAGATTTTTAATTCCAGGGCTCACTATTTAGAAATAACGAGTTTAGTAGTTATTCCACTTATAAATTTGATCTTGGGGGGTGGGGGGTTATTTCAAACTAAAGACCTAGTGTAGACCAGGGCTTAATGAGCCCCAAGATAGTCAGACAATAGGAGTTACTCCTCACCTCTGTCATTGTTCCTTTCACTTTTTGTCACTAAAGGTTAAACTTACAACCTTGAAAATTTAACACCAGCTGAAGTCATTTGAAGATGACCCTCTATTTACATTTTTGGAGAATCAAAAGCAAGTTGGGGGTTGTAACATTTTTTACAAAGTTTCTTTTAAATTTCTCTCTCTTTCTTTTCCTAGTCAGACACAGAGTTTTGGGATAAGATGCAAGCTGAGTGGGAAGAAATGGCTCAACGAAACTGGATTTCAGACAACCAGGAAGCACGTGGTCAAATCACTGTCTCAACCAGTGAGAAGGTAACCTCAGTAACCCACTAACACAGCACATCCTTTCTGGGCCAGTTTTAGAACAGTCACTTACCTCAGTGTCTATGAGAGAAGAACAAGGACATTTTTGCCTTTAGTGGCAGGTAAGGTGAGGCCGTATGGGGGAATTTCTCAGAAGAGTTCAGCCCCCATTTAGACACCTAACGGCCACATTTTCACAAGAGCTCAGCAGTCTGAGAACATGTTGGGATCTGAACTCTTTGGAAAATCCAGCTATAGGTGTCACAATGTGAGCTGCTAGATGCTGAGCACTTTTGAAATCAGGCCCTAAATTGGGATGGGGGAACCTCTGGCGCACCAGCCGCACATAGTTCATCAGGGTTAACTAGTGGTAGGCCGCCAGATGGTTTGTTTATCTGAGCTTCTGCAGGCACAGAGCTCCCATTGGCTATGATTTGCCATTCCCACCCATTGGGAGCTGCAGGGCTCTGTGCCAGAGGACATTCGGGTAAACAAACCATCTGGTGGCCCACCAGTGCATGTGGCCTGCAAGGTGGAGGTTCCCCACTTCTGTCCTAAATCAAAGGTGTTAAGTAGTCCTGTGGCACCTTAGAGACTAACAAAAACATATATATAGTATCATGAGCTTTGGTGGGCACTCAAACTCATCTGAGGAAGTGGGCTGTGCCCACCAAAGTTCATGATACTATATATTTGTTAGCCTCTAAGGTGCCACAGGACCACTCATTTTTAATGTTACAGGCTAACATGGCTACCCCTCTGAGACTTTCAAAGGCGTTAGGCATTTGAAAATCTGACCCTACAAGTTCAACCACTTCCCATCCTAGAAATGGATTTCCCTCTCCCCACTCATTTTGTTTATGTATTTTTCTTTTATTTATATTCTCATGTGCTACATATATTAAAACACTCTTTATCTGGCATTGGCAGGAAGGTGGATTGGACAACCCTAAAATTTGGATCCTTAGGATTTATGACCCAGTTTCTGTAGTCCTTATTCAGGCTTCAATTTCTCTCCCATAAAAGCACATTACCTGAGAGCACATACACCCCAGACAAAGATGACCAGGCTTCATTGACTGACACAAACTGAGTTGAAGTCACAGAGCGAGGCAAACGCTGTTGCAAGCACTTGAATTTGTTCTAGGTTTGAAATGCTGAGCTGCACTTTGGGTGCTCATTGAAGATTTCAAACTGTGTCACAGGGAGTTGAAAGTAGTGGGGTGAAGCTAGTCAATCTGAGATACGCTCTTTGTGCCCAAGTTTCCTGGTTTCATTGAAGTAGTCCCTTCCTACACAGTAGACCACCTCTCTCTCAAGTCAATACATTCTTGGAAACTAGGATAAATATGAAGGCCCAGTAACATAGGTGCCTGGGGCTGTTATTGGAGCAGAACCAGAGTTTTATGCCTTTTTTTTTTTTTAAATTGAAACTTTACAAGGGAACTCATTCCACTTTCATACAGCACAGAAGTTTTACACCTAGCTGGGAAATGAGCTATTTAAATGTATGTACTTTACAGTCCTTACTACTGAGTTTCATCATCAAACTATTAACTGTCTGCTCCAGGGCTATTATTTTCATACTGACAACCCTTTCAGAGAGTGGCCTGGTGCTTTTGAGGAGGGACTGAAAAAACTGAAAGAAGGAGACCTGCCCCTCACTATCTTATATCTGGAAGCGGCTATTCTACAAGACCCTGGTGATGCTGAGGTATTCACTCTCTTTTAATCAAGGGAGGGGAGGTAGCTGGAAGTGTCTCACTTCACCTAGAAGAGCAAGCATGGGGAGGGTTCAAGGTCAAAACCTTTGGCAGTGGTGATTACATGAAACCAAGCGGAATGTAGTGATGTGTATGAAGTATCACATACTTTGAATGAAGTAGAGCTGATCAAACAATGAAAAATTGTGTAGTGTTTCAAAACTTCCAAGGTTAGATTTGAAGATAAAGAGTGGGAGAAATTTGATCCCCCCCGCAAAAAAAAAAAAAAAAAAAAAAAAACCAACACACACCACACAAAGCATTTATTAAAAGATTATTGGATGTGACCATCAAAGTTTAGCTACCAAAAATTCTGGCAACTGAAAAAAAAGCTTATAACCGTTTTCAAATTTTTGGATAGTTTTCTATACATACTTTTTCAAGTATTTCTTTAGTTTGGGGGGGGGGGTGGAGAAGAGGTTAGGGACAATGAGGGAAATTTCGACAGTTTTTCACAAAAAAATTCCAATAAAAATCCCGTGTCCAGAAAATTTCCACCAGCTCTAGAATATTCTCCAGGTTCCTAGCAAACATTATGGCATTTCTGTTTGTAAACAATAATCTCAGAAATACATAGGAATATGGGCAAGGAAACAGAAGATGTTGAGAAATGGCAGCAGAGTTAATTGTGGTAGATACAGAGAACTGTTTACATTTACCCTTATCTGCTTAAACAAAAAGGAAACATCTATATACATTGTGCTTTCTACATTCAAGAGGTTTTAGTATCAGCTGGGAGACAAGGAGTGATTTTGGAACAGACAATTGAACAATGGGTTCTATTTGTTCAGTTAAAAAAACCCCACTAAAACCAGGAAGTACACTAGTGTGAAAAGGTAGTGTTTAGCAAAAGCTAGGGCTGTTAGATATTTGTAAGGCTCCATGGCTGAAAGTGCTCCATCTGCTGTGTGTTTCGGGTATGTAATGTTAAAAGGCAATGAGTGATTGGAATTTTAGAGCTGAAATTGATGTGGAAGCAATGAAATGTGGGATTTGGGAGCAATGAAAGATAGGCTAGAAGTGAAGTGAGAGAAAGGAGGAACCAAAGACTGAGTCCTAAAGAGTGGTAAGAAAAGGATTACACAATGTACTTGACTGACAGGATGCAATTTGTCTGAAGAAGAACAGTGAAACAGTAATAAGTCACCATGGGTGCTATTAGAATACTAATGTTTACTGCACTACAGTATTTCGGGCATTTGTCATGCTTAGAAATCAGAAAGATAATGGCATGTCAACAGTTTAATAGACCTACTAAATGTTTGTTATCTGCATTAAGCTTGTGTTAAAAAGGACCATTTCAGCTTCTATACTTATCACAGGCTGTTCTACTCACCATGCCCAGCATCTCCTTCTGGTGATTAGCTTCTCCCCTGTTCAGTACCCCCTTTCTTCTCACAATATGGCTTGCTCCTAACTCAGCCCTGCAGCTAAGTCACTCTGTTTTACCCTTCTGGGCAAGTCTTTGCCTAGTCCTTCTGCACTAGCAGCATCAGGCAATCCTCACACCCCACCTGCCCTGGCTACCTCCCTCCCACAGTGTTTTAGGCAATCTTCCCATTCGCTGCTACCACCATTCTGCAGTGGTTGAAAGGACCACCCTCTACACTGGGTTCCAGTCCAGGGCCCTAGAACAAGCAGTGATGCTCTGCAGCTACATTAACCTTACTGCTCTCACCCCCTGGACTGCTTCTCCAAGCTTTTTCATTCTTCAGCCTTTCTAATGCAGCTCCCCTCTCTCAGGGCCGACTAAGCTACTTTTGCTTTAGCCTGCTTAGTGGAGGAGATTGAAGGTTTCCTCCCATGCTGCTGCTGGCTTTATAGAAGCTCCACCTGTTCCCTCACAAGTGAGCTTCTTTCTAATTAGTTCCCTCCACACAGCCCAAATCTCCTGCATATGCAGCTTAATTAGCTGATTGGGATCACCCTGTTTAATTCAGCTCTTCCACGCCTGGCATGGGGTGTACATCCTATCTTAAAAGCTAGGGCTGTTTTGGGAGGAGCTTATCCCTTTCATGGTGTAAGGGGGAAAATATTAGAGGGGTGGACTATCAGCTGTCAGAACTTGCTATAGCAGGGGTAGGGAACCTCAGGCTCAGGGGCCAGATTTGGCCCCTGAGCAGGGTTGCCAGATGGTTTAACAAAAAATACTGAACACCACCACCCCCAAAAAAAACCACAGGGAAAAAATTCTGTCAAGGGAAAAAAAAGAGGGAGACCAAAGTTGTTAAGCAAAAGTTGCACCACTCCCTCCAGTTTGGGGCCACACACTAACCCCCAAGGCACCCACCCCGGCCCCTGAACCAGGCCTCCAGTTTCCCCATCCCAATGCACTCACCCTTCCCCCAGAGCCAGGCCCCCTGCAGTGTCCCCCCATCCCAATGCACTCACCCTGCCTCAGAGCCAGGCTCCCGCAGCATTCCCCATCCCAGTGCACTCATCCCTCCCCCTGAGCCAGGCATCCCCAGAGCTGGGAGTGCCCCACCCCAATCAAATTCCCCCACCTCCATCCCACCCCACAGAGCCAGGCACCGGAGGAACGGGATGGCCGGGTAAGTTAATCTTACTTTTAAAGTTGCTGCTTCTGCTGCCCGGCCCAGCTGCCTCGGCTCACAGTGTGTAGAGGGAGGCATCACGTGGCCAGCTCCCAGGTCTCTGCTGGTCATGTGGGCCAGAGCAGCGTGCACTCCACTCCCACCCCAGCCCGGTGCCTCCCCAGTGTAGCGCCTGGCAAGTGCCCCCTCCTGCCCCTCTTTGCTATGACTCTGCAGCACTCCTCACTCCCCTGCCCCCACCAGACACGGCAGGGGAAAATTGTCCTTGCCTGGCTTCCGTCTGAGGGAAACAGGAAATACCAGACATTTCACATGTCCGGTATTTCCTGTTTTTTTTTACCGGACGGAGCCCGCAAATACTGGACTGTCCGGGTGAATACTGGACATCTGGCAACTACCTCCAAGGCTCAGGGCTGCCCCCAGCATTGCAGAGTCTGCTGCCCCACCGTGGGGCTGGAGCACCCAAAATCTACTAGCTTGGGCCCACCAAGGTTCTGGTGTTGGAGGGAAATTGGAGAGAGTGTCTTTCTTCCTCTTAGTTGGGGGCCACATCAGTGAGGGGTTTTTTTGTTTTTGTTTTTGCTTCTCACTTGTGTGGTGTGTGGCCCCTGACTGATTTTTTGTGGGTCAGGGCCCCCAACCCAAAAAAGGTTCCCCACCCCTGTGCTAAAGCTTCACTGAAACCAATGGAAAAGAAAGTGTGGGATACAACATAATGTTCTAAAGTCTGTGCTCAGATAGGCATGTACCACTGCACCTAAAATTAACAGTTCTGCATGGGTATCTGAGTCCCACTGTGTCCACTGCCATATGTACCTGACACTACAAAATGATGGTGTCAAATCCTGCTCATGGTGTAGGGGACAAATTAATTTTCTTCAGCATGTTCAGTTAAAATCTTGCGACATCAAAATCCATTTAGAATGTGCAACAGCTCACCTCTGAGAAAATCATATGGGATCTGACAGTGCAGAATCACCATCAGCTTCGGTGGCAACTTCACATGGGTAACCATGGCCTAAAGATACCTAAAATCAGTTTGGTTTGTACTGTTGGTGTATTGGCAATAGAAGTACCAGATCAGTGTTAGATGCATGTTGCTGTCTATATGTATCCATTTATTTAAGCAAGCAGAGGGCTATTGCTCTGTAATGCCAATTGTGCTTGGGAACATATCTAATGATTATTGTTTTTGCAGGCCTGGCAGTTTCTTGGTATATCGCAGGCAGAGAATGAAAATGAACAGGGAGCTATTGTCGCCCTCCAAAGGTAGATGCAGATTGTTGCCAAAAAATGGATTCTATCAATGTTAGTTAATGGATGCCTGTGTGTATTTCATCTCACACTTGTGTTCTGACCTTTTATATTTAATAGGGGGCAGGCAGAATGACCAGCATGTGGAAGAGATATGCTACCACTAGTCTTCATAGTAACTCTGCAGGCGTGATTTTGTATTTGTATGGCATTAACTGCAATATTAAATCTAATAATAATACATTAAATAAATGTAAAAACAGAAGAAAACCTACAGGACACACATGGGTGGAGGGTGAATGGCTGGCTTTGGGAGGCTAGCTCCTCCCAGCCCCGCCCCTTCCACCCAAAACAATATCCCTTCCATGCCCACCAGAGCCCACCCAGCCCTTTGGTAGACGCTGGTCCCTGTCCTGCACCTCCAACATCGCCTCCATTGTGGCCACTGACTGGCCCCTACCCAAGGTTATTATGCCTCCCATTCCCGAGGGCTGGGTTTCCAGGTAGCACAGCCACCACCAGGCAGCCACATGGCCCCAGCCTTTCCAGTTCCAGAGCACTGAGCAGCCAGGCAGCAGCATAGTCCCAGCCTTCCCAGGCCCAAAGCGCTGGGGGGGTAGGAAGTACAGGCCATGCTCCCAGACCCAACCCCCAGCTGCCCCTTTCAGAAGCCAGCCCCAGCGACTGGCCAAGGGCAGTCTGCTGCACACAGGTAGGCAGGGGGCCTGACCTAGGGTGAGGTGGGGGCGGGGCCACCCTTGTCTCTTTGGGTAGGCAATGCCTTCCCTGGCCTTCATTACCCACCACCCATGATGTGACAACACACATGCATTAAGCACAATACAAATAAAATATCTTTTCAATATTCTAGACACTTGGTATGTTTTCTAAAGGTTGCTGTCTTAATGAAAATGTTCCCTTAATTGGACAGAGCTCCTCTCAGCAACTGAATACTAATTGATGGAGAACATTGCGAGGTTGATGAGAATATGATTATGCTATACCTGTTAAGTAAATGCCTATTTCTAAATATTAGCGTTATTAGTGTGCCTTTATCTGTAGTGAGTGTTGCTGCACTATATTCCACTTGTAACCAAGTACACACTCCAAACTTAATTGCATTAGCTATGTTAACATTCAAGCCAATTTACCTAAGGATACTTCAGTTACTATAACTCATTTATATGTAATGCAATAGTTTCCTTACCTGCATAGAAATCCAAAGGGTTTCCTGACAAGTTTGTCACTGATAGTCCAAAACATACAGCAATGCTACTGACAGATACAGTAGGCCACATTCTCCTCTGCATTATGGTAGCTGAAGAAGGTCCCCAGAGGCCAGTGAGCTGACTCTAGCTTAACAAAGATGTGGCACCTGAGAGCAGCATCTGGCCCAGCTGTTCCATTGAAAAGGATGGGCTTTGGTTTCAAGCTTAAAAATATCTTTGTACGTAGCCAAATACCCTGATACAAGTGCCCAGTTCTAGGTTACTCAGAAGTCTTTTTTTTACTACGCAGGTGCTATTAAAAAAAGGCATCCTCCCGCATTTACTATGCCATGATGATAACAGAAAGCATAGGAAGTTATTAGTTTTTTATTTATTCAATGCCATAAGCAGAGCTGGCACATAACACAAAATCAAGGCAAATTCCCTGCTCCAAGATTCTGCAATCCTTACTCATGTGAGTGGTTCTTTACACACCCAAGCAGTCCCCTGCAAGCCCCGAGCACCACTTGTGTGAGTAAGGATTGCAGGAGCAGCCCCTGTGTTGGAAGAATTGATGAACCGCATTTTGCTAAAAGAAATTAACATGTTTTTCTTCTCTGTTTAGGTGCGTGCAGCTACAGCCAAACAACTTAAAAGCTCTGATGGCTTTGGCTGTGAGCTTCACCAATACCGGCCATCAACAAGAGGCCTGTGAAGCTTTAAGAAACTGGTTAAAGCAGAACCCAAAATACAAGTATATAATGAAGAGCAAAAGAGGGTCTCCGGCACTTACCCGGAGAATGTCTGAGTCATCAAAAGAAAGGTAAACCTGGACTAGCATCCTGAAGAAGTTAGGCCCAGATTCTCTAAGGTATTTTGGCTTCTAACTTCCATTGATTTCAATGGAGTTTCTCAAATGTATAGTGAGCTGCTCAACAGATATTTTTTTAAGTTACATAGAAATCTAAGAATTGTAATCCCTGATAAGACCCAAGGTCCATCTAGTCCATTATCCTGTCTCTGACAGTGGCCACTGCCAGCTTCTTCAGAGGAAAGTGTAAAAGTCCTCCAGTAAGCATACAGTAATTCCTCATTTATCACGTGCCCGCTTAACACGTTTTTCCGATAGCACGATTTTTTTTTTTAGGGAACATTTTTTGAATTACACGACCGTCCCCGAAATAACACAATTTCCCCAGCCGTCCCATTTCCGGTGGCTGTGTGGGGCTTCCCCTGCCTCCCTGCAAAGCGGGGGAGGGTTCGCCGCTTGCCGCACCATTCCCCGGCGACCCCCCCTCGCCGGACGCAGTGCTGGTCCCGGCAGACCCATCACAGGCGCATACTCCCAACCCAATCCCCCTCCCCTCTCCTTCCCTTCCCTTCCCCACATCCAAACACCTCCCCTCCCTGCTGTAACCCAGTCCCCTTTCTCCCCCAACCTTATGTCCCGGTCCCAACAGACACCACCTCTTGAAATGCAACCCCCACCTTTTCCATTATTTTCAATGGGAAAATTGACCCCGCATAACACGTTTTTACTTAACACGATCATTTTCTGAAACATATCTATAGTGTTAAATGAGGAATTACTGTACATGGGATAATCTTCCCCCTACTGGGTCTCATCCTGGTGGTCTCTAATACTTGGAGATTAGTTCAAGCCCTGATAATAAGATTTACTATCCCTTCAACAAAACTGATAATTATAACTCTGGGTGTTCTTGAAAGCCACATAACATTTCCAGTCCCTCTTGGGGAATCTTGCTAAATTCTTGGCCACAATGACTCCCCCATGTTTTCCTGTACAATCCCAAAATTTTAAATCTCTCTTCATAGGAGAGTTTTTTCCAGACCTTTTATCATTGCTCTTCTCTGAACCCCTCTAATCTTGCAATATCTTTTTCTGAGACAGGGTAACCAGTACTGCACAGAGTATTCCAGGTGAGGCCATGCTATTGATTTATAGAAAGGCGGTATGCTATTCTTCATATTACTGTCCAGAGACTCCAGAAAGAGCAGAGCCACTGACAGGGGGAGGCAAAGAGAGCAGTTGACCCAGAGCCCGGTGATTTCAAAGGGCCCAAGCCTCCAGACCACTACTGTAGCAGCAGCAGCTAGAGCCCCCGGCCTTTTAAATCACCACTGGAGCCTTGTGCAGTCCAGTCCAGGTGGTGCTCAGGCCTGGCTGTGGGGAGGCTAGCCCCTAGTCCTGTCCCTTCTGTGCATGACCTTGCCTCTTCCAGGGGCCCCAGAGGCAAACCCTCTCCAGAAACACACACATGCTGTCCTGGGCTTGGCCAAGTCTGTTGCCAGCCCTGAGAAAGAATAAGAAAAACAATTCCAGTTCAAGTAATTAAAGCATTGGATCAGGAAAATCTTTTTAAAAGATGGCAAGGCATCTGTGTGAATACACGCCAGCACATAGTCCACTCAGAATATTTAGAAGTTGTGCTGCAGCAGAAGGTAAACTTTCCATTTACTACCAGTTCCTGTTGTTACTTTGGTAGTTGGTATTAAACCAGGGATAGGGAACCTAAGGCCCAGGGGCCAAATGCGGCCCCTGGCTTGCCTATATCCGGGACTCAGAACTTTCCCCCTCCCCAGCATTGGGGAATCTGTGCTGGCAATCCAGTCCCTGCCACCACCCTGCAGGGCTGGAGCACACAAAATCTAGTAGGCTGTAGCCCCAGGCTCTGGTGTGTGACGGGAAGTGTTTTTTTCCTTCTCAGTCTGGGAGTCAGGTGTCAGGGTTTGTTTGTTTGTTTGTTTATTTTTTCGTTCTGTTTTGTTTTGTGTTTTGCTTCTCACTTGAGGGGCATGTGACTTTTATGTGGGTCTGTGGCCCCCCCGACCCAAAAAATGTTCCCCGCTCCTGGGGATTTCCACATACAGTAGTGGCAGAAGATATTTCTGAACTTTTTAATTACTACCAGCAACTGCTTCGTAGACCCAAAATAATAGAGGATTCCATTTAGTGCCATTTTGAAATGGGGTGTTCTGTTTATTATTTCTATCCACAATCCTTATGCTAGCAAGATCATTTTGGCTGAGCAACCATAAAATAGGGAACTTCTATTGAATGATGAAGAGTGATCTACTGGGCCTAATTCAAAGTCTGTGAATTAAGGAAGCTAAATTTTGGCATCTGTCTTTGAAATCTTGGCTGTGGATTTCAAAATCTTGATCCAAGACACTTAAGGATTGCCCGCCAACCCGGTTTCTTTGCTTTAATCTATTCCATTTTTTAGAGCACCCAGGAGAACTCATCCCACTTCCACAGCTCTTTACAGCCTATATTTTAGATATACCTGTGTTTTCAGCAGCACTTTGACTTAGTGCTTCTGGACCTTTGAACAGGGGAACAGACAGCCTGCGGGGGCTCCTGGGTTTCAAATAGTATAGGGGCCAGCTCCATGCTCATGGAAAGGGCGGGGCCTCAGGCAGAAAGGGGCAGCCAGCCCTCTGTGCCACCCACAGCATGGCAATGCTCCTCCATCCCAGCCCTGAGCCACCTGGAGCACACAGCGTGGCACTCCTGCAGCAATTTAAAAGGCCCAGGGCTCCAGCCACCACTGCTGCCACAGTAGCAGTGTCTGGGAGCCTGGACCCCTTTGAATCACCAGGCCCCAGGGAAGCTGCCCTCTCCCTGTCCCCCTCCCTCGCCCCATTTGCAGGCCTACATTTGAACTCGACTGGTCAGCTCTCAACCAGAGGCAGAATGAATCATTGCAACAATCAAGTGGAAGATGTCTATTTGCACGTTTTAGAGTAGTATAAAGACTTGAATTGCTGGCTGGGTAGTAGCATTTACAAAGAACTTTAAGATGCAGCTTGGTGTTATTTTTCACCTTTTTCTAGTTCATTACTCGAAGAAGTAAAGGAATTGTACCTGGAGGCAGCTCAGCAGAATGGTGAGATGATAGACCCTGACTTGCAAACAGGACTCGGAGTGCTCTTCCATCTGAATAGAGAATTTAACAGAGCAATAGATGCATTTAATGCTGCCTTAACTGTTCGGCCTGAGGTACCAATTATGTTTTTGCATTTAAAAAAAAGTTTCATTTTACAAGCCACTTTCTTCCTTTCCCACTTAGAGCTGACCAGTATTAATGAGATGTCTCTTCAGTCATTAAAACTGTAATACCTGAAATAGAAATGTTAATTGCAAGAGTGTCTTACTGAGAAACAGATTTATGCGTGTCCAATTTTTGGCTGCGCTGATTAATTTTATGAAGTTGTCTAGAATCATGAGTCAGAGCCTCACATTTCACACCATTTAACAGAGAGTACAAGTATTTTCTGTATTCTTCATTACTTGGGGGGGGTGGGGAAGTTCTCATATTCCTCTGTCTTGAACCAGTAGTAGAAACCTCTCATTCTGTTATCAGGATTATTCCTTATGGAACCGCCTTGGAGCAACTTTGGCAAATGGGGATCGAAGTGAGGAAGCTGTAGAAGCTTACACCAGAGCTTTAGAAATTCAGCCAGGCTTCATTAGGTCCCGTTACAATTTGGGAATAAGCTGCATCAACCTAGGAGCTTACAGGTGAGTTATGAAAAAGAATGTCAACATTTATAGCCAAAAGTAAGGTGGGCTTTTATTTTTCAGCTAAAAGTTGATAACATGCATGAGCTGTGATTTAAGATATTGTTACATAGTTTGAATATTTGTAAAGCGCTTTAGAAAATGAGATAATATATATAAGTATACTTTAATGAGTTACCCTTCCTACACAGCAGTTCATTGTACAATATAATAAAACAATTAAAGAGTATGTTACAAAAAGTCAAGGCCCCAATTCAGCAAGGTATTGAAACAGATGAGTAATCCCAGTACACACAGTGGAACTAATCATCACATGCTTAAAGTGGTTTGCTGATTCAGGGTCTATACCCAAATACCTTATTTTGTCAGAAAAAACATTATAAGGCAATAAAGATGGAGCAAGAAGATGGGAGTCAGGAGACCTTGTTTTCAGAGTTGATTGGGGGGAAAAAGTTTCCCCATGAATAATTTCAACAAAAATAAAATGTTCTTTTTCTGACTTTTGGGGGGGGGGAGATAAAAAATGAAAGTTTGGATGAAACAATGTTCTTCAAATTGTAGAAAGTAGAAAATATTAGTCAGAAACTTATGTTTCACTTGCAAATGTCCATGTTGATAAGTAACCGTTGTCACTGGAAAATCTTTAATGGAAATTTTTTTACCAAAATTTTGAAAGGCTGTGGTTTAATACACATTTTAGACACAGGCCAGGTTCTCTGTGAATCCAGGGTAAAATCCAGATCTGTGTAAAAAGAGTCCGAAGTGTAAACAATACAATTAAGATAACGAGGCAGGTGTATAATGGAATTCATAATCACAGTAAGGAACCTACACAAGTGCCTGGAGAACTTTTCATCTCTGCATTATAGCATTTTTTATGCATAACAATAAAGTACTACAGCAACACTTGTGGCCAGAATTGTTAAAGGCAGATCAAGCAAAAATACTACAAAGAGATTGTGGTCTCCCATGTTGTCAGATAATGTGTTTGATTTTACTGTAAAGCCTTAGAAGACAAAATAGACTTTATTTTTTAAATATAAGAGATTATGTTGTAATATGTATATGTTGCCTTTCTTTCCTCCCCCAACAGAGAGGCTGTCAGCAATTTTCTCACTGCTCTCAGTTTGCAAAGAAAGAGCAGGAATCAACAGCAGGTTCCGCAGCCAGAAATTTCAGGCAATATCTGGGCAGCTCTCAGAATCGCTCTGTCTATGATGGACCAGCCAGAACTATTTCAAGCTGCTAATTTGGGTGATCTGGATGTTCTACTAAGAGCTTTTAACTTAGAGCCATAAAAAAACCAGCCAAGTCACTAAGATGCATTAGGAAATGAAAAACTCTTTCTTTGCTGGTTTCAAAAAGACCAAGGACATGTTCCAAAAGATCCTGGGCCACAGAACACTAGGGGAAGTTCTACCAGACATCACCCAATTCCTGGAAATCTTCAAAAGCACAAAACTTTGTAAATAGTATTGAACTCAAATGAAGGATGAAAATGAACAGCAGCTAATCTGACAAAGATTTGAACTAGATGAAGCAGTCATACCTGAAGAACCTTCATCTCATGCAAGATATTCCTATATATATTCACACATAGAGAGAAAATATATTTAAGACAAAACATAATAATCATTGTTGCACATGAGAGCGGGAAACAGCACCTCCAAGGAACCTTATTGCTCATTGCACTAAATTGACACTGCATGCCCCTACAATGTGGAATCCCTATACCTTTTTTTTGGACACTTTCTTTAAGATCCTACTTCCACATAGCTTTGATAGGCAGTACATGTACAGTAGACATATTTTGTGGTGATATATTAGCTGACAATCAATAAGGACTTTGTTTGTAAAGCTACCTTGATTCAGTTTTACTTTTGGACTCAATACATAGGCCCTCGGCAATGGAATTCAGATAGGGTTGCCAGGTGTCCGGTATTCACCCGGACAGTCCGGTATTCATGTCCCCCGTCCGGTTAATTTTCCCCTGCCGCATCTGGCAAGGGCCGGGGAGTGAGGAGGTGAGGAGCGCGGGGCTATTTAAAGGCACAGCACCTTTTTTTTTTGCTTAACAACTTTGGTCTCCCTTTTTTTTCCCCTCGACAGAATTTTTTCACCGGTGGTTGGTTTTTTTTTTGCGGGGGGAGGGGGGCGTGTTCGGTATTTTTGGTTAAACCATCTGGCAACCCTAAATTCAAGAGGAATTCTGCAAATGGAGGGTTTACAATGCAGGGCCTTTGGTTTACTAGAGAGATGAGCTTTGTCAGCAGACACAGTAATTTGCACTAGAATTTTTGTGGTTTGTACCAATTATGGCCCCAAACCTGTGAAGAGCAGGACTCTGTCTAGGTGAAAGGTCCTGATAGGTTTAGGGCCTGTGCATGTGCATAAGCACTTTGATCTTTTTGTAAATGCAAGCTGTGCTTTTATTTATTTATAAAGTAGGAATGAAAGATTTAAGGATCGATATATATAGCCATGTTAGCATAAAGGACCAAATATAACTTCTTGACACTAGAGAGCGAGCTTTCCACATCCTAGTGTTTAAAAATGCAAATAGGGGATCAGTCATAGCCTCAAGTGAATAAAATATTTATTACATGTGTAGTGGTAGATTCTCTCACACACACAAAATACAGATTAATTGGAAGCAAGTGTCATCTTAAAAAAAAAAGTCTCTTCCTTCAGCTTTCCATAGGAAGTAAAGAAGAATCTATTTAGGAGCAGATGTCTACAGACCATACTTACAGGAAAACTTCCACTGAAGCAAAAAGATTTGCTAGATTAAGGACTGGTAGGCAGAGGCTATAGAGATTGATCCTGCTCTGAAATCAATGGCAAAACTCTGATTGACCTCAACGGTTGCTGAATTGAGCCCTTAGTTTTCATTCGTGTTTAAAGCTTCTGAGATACAGCCTGAATCATCAAGATGAGCACCTTCAACTGAGTTCAGAATGAGTTAGGGCTTGGTGCAATGCACATATATAGCACAAAGGGGATTTGTCCATTAAAGATGGATTTATAGTTGCACAGAGTTTATTTTTGTGATTTGGGGGTTGGTTTGGATGTTATGTTTAGTGCTGTCTCTGAATAGTGAAAAACATTTTTAACTTTAAAAATATATTGTGTTGATTTGTGTTCAGGAATGGAGAGAACAAGGTCACTGCTGTAACAGGCAAAAGTGGGGAAAATAGCACATTCCCTATAAATGACATTTTAACCACCCCCCAACTCCAAAGAGCTGTATTAAAAAAAAAACACCTAGATTGTAGGGAAAGGGGTCTTTGGGAGTTAAGTTCTTGCAGCTATCTGTTATTCTGGGCAAACACTTAAAGGAAAATGCCTTGTCCAGCTATTCTGGAAAGAAGACAGGAGACACTGGATGTGGTTTAATTATGCCACAGTTTTATTCTTAAATGTCTGGGAATGCCTGGCAGACAAAAGCGGACAGTGCCGGTGACTCCACAAGAACTCCCGTATATATCCTGGCAGCAGGGAGAGGTTCCCATGAGCCCTGCCCCTTACCCATCCTGGTGTCCAACCAACCTGCTACTCAGACTACACCATCCCTATGCCCTTCATATGAGGGTTGGAGGAGCTATGAAGGAGGGGTAGGTTAGTTCTTTGCGGTACCAGTAATAGGAGCCCTGACCTTCCCTCCCCCCCCATTTCAGCTCCTTTAAGAATTATGCCTTTTAAAATCCTGATCGATCCGTTTGATCCAATCACTGTATCCCTTCCTTAAGGAGTATGAGCATTGAACATCTGCCCCACGTTTACATAATGAGTTGCGACACCATTCTCCTTTCATGATTGCTCAACTAAGGCCCCTGAACCTGCAATGACAGGGGTCCCCAAACTGTGCCCCCCTAGAAGGGCATGGAGGAACATCTGGGGGCCACAGGGGGCGGAGGGTGCCGCTCAGCCATGCGGAGTTCCCAGTTCCACTTTGGCCCTGCCCCTGGCCTCCGCTCCGGCCACGGCCCTGCTCCTTGCTGGGAGAGCAGACACATCCCATTACTGGTAAGAGGGGGAGCAAGGGGAAAAGTTTGGGTACCACTTTGCTAAGGAAGCATGAAAATAAAAACAATTCACTGTGGCTAATCAGGCAGCGAGGGACAAATTTCTTCCCAGCTCCAATCCCCGAGGAAGCAGTAACTGGGGCAGGGATGGGCAAAAAGTGGCTCACGGGCCAGATGCGATTCACCAGGGTGAGCCCCTGGCGGGTCACCAGATGCTTTATTTACCTGAGCATCCACAGGTATTGCGGCTTGCAGCTCTCATGGACTGCAGTTCACTGTTCCCAGCCCATGGGAGCTGTGGGAAGTGGCGGCTACTTATTGTCCATGAGTAGCACAATGTCCACAGAGGATCCTGACAAAACCCAGTATTTTACCACTTCTGTGGATGGGGGAGGCTAGGTGCTACTCTGCTTAGTTGGGCTTTTATTGTACCTCCATAAACTTATACACTCCCCCACCTCTTTGGTCACTAGGGGGAAGAACAATAGGTCAGCGTCCCCACATTGACCTGATCTGCGGCAGCAGTCAAAAATAACTTGCTGGCTTTCTAGCCCTTAAAGGGGCACACACCTTTTCCAACAAGCCAGACAACAGCCTCCACCACTTCATGTGCGATGAGGTCATTATACAATTTGTAATGACAAAGAATAAGTCATTCACTGAAAAGCCTTAGTTAAGAAGGTATCATTAAAATAACAGCCCCACACAGAGGGGCATCCCAAAATGGAGAAATGCTGAGACAGTGGCAAGTATTTGTAAATAAATAAGGGTATAATAACTGACAACTGCAGTTGTCCTTTCAGCAGTGAATACCAAATGCTGGCTGGGAAATTTCATTTTAGCTGAAGCAAGCTCACTATATGCATATCAGCTGACAGCAGATTGCTCTTTTGCTTTGACAGTGATGTATGATGACAATTCCCAGCTATCAATGAGGCAGAGCAGCAGGTGCCCTACAACTGAAATCTAGAAAGTGTGTTTTTGGGTGGTAATAAAGGAAGGAGGCAGCTCTCGATGGAGGCAATAAAGGTGGCAATAAAGACATAAACATTCAGCTCTAGCTTTTTTTCCAATCACAGAAGTTATTTCAGAACATCTCTGTGCAGAAAGTAATTTTACTACACAACTAGCAAACCTAGCCATTCCAAATTTATTTTTATACCATCCAAATCAACAATTTAACTGCCTGCATTTTTGCAGACATAAAATGACAAGGATAATTTTCAAGACGGATAGTAGTTCACAAATACCTCTAGTTTTGGAATATCTACTGGAATGGCTACTTTGTTTTTATTGCAGGGTCCTGCTACACCCCGTGATCACTACCTCCAATAAAGGAGATGTAGGAAGCAGATGTCTAGTGATTCAACAGGAGAGACATAGCTCAAACCTGTATTCGCCTGGTCATATACCCACATATACAAGTGACACTGAAGAGACTTGCATGCACAAATTTAGAAAAAGCAAATCTACCTTCCATAGCCATGTAAGGCTCCAAATCTGAAGAAGCACTGCAGTTCTGTGGTACATGGGGGATATAGGCTACAGAGGGTATGTCTACACTACTGGACAAAGTCGAATTAAGATATGCAACTTCAGCTACATTAATTGCACAGCTGAAGTCGAAGTAGCTTAACTTGGCTTTTGGCACTGTCTATACTGCAGGAAGTCGAAGGAAGAACATTCTTCCTATGACTTCCCTTACTCCTCGTGAAAACAGGGTTACTGGCATCGACCAGAGTGCCCCTCTCACTTCGAATTAGCTGTCTTAATTAGACCGCTAATTTGAACCCTGGAAGATCAACAGCAGCAACTTTGATCTTCCTCTGTAGTATAGACATACCCAGAGTGACCACCATAGCTTACTGAGCTGCTCCTAAGAGGCTTAACCCCACGCATGCCCTCTGGTTGTGTATGGTCAGTGGCAGTTTTCCCTGCAAGCTGAGCACTTGGACAACTGCCCAGGAGAGATTTAAATGCCACCCAGCTGATTAGGAGGGCACCCATAGTCTCCCAAAACCGGCAGCATATGTTTCTATTGGTGGTGCACATCTGCATATGCCTTGATGCACATAAAATTTATTCTGCACATGGGTGGAAAAATTTAGAAGAAACATTGGTCAATGGAGGCCTAGCTACATAGATTCAAAACTCTGTATAGGTGTTAGTGTTTACTTCTGCTTCAACCTGCCCCTATCACAGCACATGAATTGTAGTAGTAGCCACAGAACAGCAAAATTGGCACTCCATGCCCATGCAGTAGGGGCTTGGGGGGAAAGGGACAAAAGACTATTCAGGCTGTTTATGTGGGTTTTGCATTTGGGCCTTAATAGCACAGTACATGGTGAGTGGGAAAATGGAGAGGGAGAAATTGGAACTAGCAGAGAATAAATGGAAGATCCACAGAAAACGTAAGAGAACAAATAAAGGATTAAGAAAGGGAATAAGAAAAAAGATACACAGAAAGGGAGGGAAGGTGGAAGGAGGAGGGAACAGGCAGACAGAAGGAGAAATTAGGATGATTATGGACAGAAAGCAGCAACAGCAGACGTGGTGCAAAAGAATGGGGTTAGAGGGAAGGCCCCATCTGCTAACCTGTCCCGCCCCAAGAGGCTTCCCACAAAACTCTGGTTTACATGGTATCGTGCTCTGCTCCTGAGTGCATAATTCAGATCTCACGGAGAATCTTACAGGGTACATCTACACTGCAGAACTATTTCGGGATACCGGAAGTATCCCAAAATAGCTATTCCACATCTATTGAAGCAGCCCATTATTTCGAAATAAATATCAAAACAACAGGTGGCTTATTCCGATGTCCCAGTAACCCTTGTTCCACAAGGATTAAGGGGAATTTCAGAATAGCAAGTTATTTTGAAATTTGGCGCTGTGTAGATAGCACCAAATTACAAAAAAAGCTATTTCAAAATACACTCGAAATAAGCTCTGCAATGTGTGCAGCGCAAATAGTGTAGTTTATTTCGAACTAAGGGTTACACCCACAGGGGCTTGTCCAACTGTAATAACCATGACAGGTATTTCTGTAGATGTCACTGTAAACTTCCTATTGCATGTCCAGTAACAGGCATGACCATTTGCCTTTGAAAGCATGGAAGGAACAAGTGGGGAGGTTGCAGCAGCTTACAACTCTAAATAGGAGAATGCACTTCTAATAGGCTATAAGGCAGGCTGCACTGGAGGGACGCTTAAAATGTAACCGATACAACACTGGGCTGAGACAGAAGACCTGGGCTGTATTCCCAAGTGCTCTGTGTGAGTTTAGGAAAATTATAGTCTACTTGGGTCCCTCATTTCCCCTTCCCCCACACGTGTGAAGGGGGGGGGAGAATAATTCTCATCCGCCTTTGTGATAGCTCTAGATAAAAAGCACTAGAAGTGGTGCAAAGTATCCTGTTCTTATGCTGCCTATTTGTTCTGTTGTGGGGCAGGTCAACAGTCGAGAGAATTCTGAGGCCAGGTCTACACTAAAGGGGAGGTCAAATTAAGATACGCAACTCCAGCTACATTAATTACCTAGCTGGAGTTGACATACCTTAATTTGAGTTTTCACACCATTCCCACAGCAGGAGGCCGACGGGAGCAAATGCTCTCATTGGATTCCCTTACTTGTCACAGGAGCAGGAATACTGGATGCTGACAGGGCACCCTCTGAGTTCGATTTAGTGGGTCTTTACTAGACCTGCTAAATTGAACTCCGGAAGATCAATCTGGAAGCCACCAATCTTCTCCATAGTGAAGACATGGCCTAAGAAAGTGAAAGATGTTGAGAGTGCAGTAAGCTCAGCTGCAAGAGAAAACAGCAAGATGGAGAAGATAACCTGAGACACCTGAGGGAGAAAGTCAAGAAACTGGCATCTGATCCAAAATGTCAGTGCTGCTTTAGTTTTTCCAAATTCCACCTTCCTGCTTTCCATTCTCATTATTCTCCTCTTTCTCCAGAAAAAAATTGTCATCTAACTATGTAATTAATGTATTCCAAGGTTCAGAATCTTTCCTATGTAGTGTATATTTCCTGGCATTTAAACCACATGCATAGCCACTCTCCCTGACTTGTATTTGTCCCTTTAGTTACAGTGTCTTTAAAGCTGGTTCTCAATCTTTCCAGACAATTCTACCCCTTTCAGGAGGCTGGTTTGTCTTGTGTTTCCCGAATGTTACCTCCACTTAAAAACTACTTCCTTACAAAATCGGACATAAAAATACAAATGTGCCACAGCATACTATTACTGAAGAATTGCTGACTCATATTCTGTCTGTGTATTTTAATTTGTATTGACTTTGTTAGTGTTTTTTAACTAGCATGTTATAAAACTAGGCAAATATCCAGATGAGCTGATGTATCCCTTAGAAGACCCTTGCGTATCCCAAAGCGTACGCATACCCCTCATTGAGAATCACTATTTTAGGTTACCTCACCAGAAATCTGTTTTGACAAGGCTCTAAAGACCCTCAAATCCTATGGTCTTCAATGGAAGTCAAGAGTGCTTAGCACTTCTTTAGGATCATGTCTGGGTACCAATCCAGAGCTGGATTGCAAAACCCACGTTCATGCTGATTAGCATGTTATGCCATGAGTAGCTACTCTGGAGTCAAAAGGAATATTTGTGGAGTACAATTACATAGTGAAAGTAAAGGATTCCTTTTGCCTTTAAATTGTAGCAACTCATAAGAAAATAAGAACATAAGAACATAAGAACAGCCGTACTGGGTCAGACCAAAGGTCCATCTAGCCCAGTAGCCCGTCTGCCGACAGTGGCCAGCAACAAGTGCCCTAGAGAGGGTGGACCAAAGGCAATGATCAAGCGATTTGTCTCGTGCCATCCCTCTCCAGCCTCTGACAAACAGAGGCCAGGGACACCATTTCTATCCCCTGGCTAATAGCCTTTTATGGACCTAACCTCCATGAAATTATCTAGCTTCTCTTTAAACTCTGTTATAGTCCTAGCCTTCACAGCGTCCTCTGGCAAGGAGTTCCACAGGTTGACTACACGCTGTGTGAAGAAGAACTTTTGCTTATTAGTTTTAAACCTGCTACCCATTAACTTCATTTGGTGTCCTCTAGTTCTTCTATTATGGGAACTAATAAATAACTTTTCTTTATTTGCCCTCTCCACATCACTCATGATTTTATAGACCTCTATCATATACCCCCTCAGTCTCCTCTTTTCTAAACTGAAAAGTCCCAGTCGTTTTAACCTCTCTCCATATGGGAGCCGTTCCAAACCCCTAATCATTTTAGTTGCCCTTTTCTGAACCCTTTCCAAGGCCAAAATATCTTTTTTGAGGTGAGGAGACCACATCTGTATATAGTATTCAAGATGTGGGCATACCATAGTTTTATATAGGGGCAGTGAGATATTCTGTGTCTTATTTTCTATCCCTTTCTTAATAATTCCTAGCATCCTATTTGCCTTTTTGACCACTGCTGCACACTGTGTGGAAGTTTTCAGGGAACTATCCACGATAACTCCAAGATCTCTTTCCTGATTTGTCATAGCCAAATTAGCCCCCATCATACTGTATGTATAGTTGGGGTTATTTTTCCCGATGTGCATTACTTTACACTTATCCACATTAAATTTCATTTGCCATTTTGTTGCCCAATCACTCAGTTTGGTGAGATCTTTCTGGAGTCCCTCACAGTCTGCTTCTGTCTTGACTATCCTAAACAGTTTGGTATCATCCGCAAACTTTGCCACCTCACTGCTTACCCCTTTCTCCAGATCATTTATGAATAAGTTGAACAGGATTGGTCCCAAGACTGACCCTTGGGGGACACCACTAGTTACCCCCCTCCATGCTGAAAATTTACCATTTATTCCTGCCCTTTGTTTCCTGTCTTTTAACCAGCTCTCAATCCATGAAAGGACCTTCCCTCTTATCCCATGGCAATGTAATTTACACAAGAGCCTTTGGTGAGGGACCTTGTCAAAGGCTTTCTGAAAATCTAAGTATACTATACTCCAAAACACTTTTTTTATCCTCTCCCCCAGTTGAGACTATTTATGTCCAGTTACAATTAAATTGAGATTTCAAACTAGTATCTCTCTCACCTTCACCTTCTCCTTCTCGCTCTCGCTCAATCAACGGTGTTTTCTTAATATGGGCTAAGATATAAGGTTTGTAAAAATGTGAATTTCTTTGCATTTAAAGAAACACGTAGTCTCAGGTACAAAAATATTGCATGGAACAGTATTCACATATGAACATACTAAAATATTAACCCAAAGCATGCAAAATACACAACTGAATGTAAATTTACAGACTGCATGGGTGGTTTTTAATTGCTTATTTCTGCAATGGGCTATGTTGAATGGGATTTTTTCAAAAGTACTGGTCCAGCTCTAAAATGGGAGATTTACATCAGAGGGAGCAGAATTAGACCAATGCTGACCATTTTTAAAAATCCCATCCTTGAAGTTTACTTTGCACTGTATATTTCACATTTGCTTTTAATTATATTAATTGCAGTAATCTTTGGTCTATGGTTTTTGCAGTCATGTTTTCAGGATCATTCTGAGCATGAATGCACAGCTTTCAGACTGAGGGATAACCAACCTCTCTCAAAAATGGACCATTTGGATTTTCAGATTTTCTTGACAGACGCCACCAAACCAGAACATACTATTCCCAGAACCATATTAAAGCAGACAGTAGTCATCATCATGGCTTACTGTTATTGTGGCCACTTAAATCCATGGAAATTAATTTTCAGGTACCCAATTTGAAAGATATAGGCCCTGAATTTCAGAGATGCAGAATCTCCCATTAACTTCAGCTAGAGTTGTGGGCACTCGGTATTACTGAAATCTCAAACCTAAGACGACTGGGCACTCAGAAATAATGTCCTCTTTGGAAAAAAATGGCCTATATGTCACACACATAGCGATTGACAGCACTGACTCATTAGACAGGTAATCTCACTACCATTCATAGTACACAGAGATCCATAGCACAACACTACTGGCACTGACAGCCAGACTGGTAGCCCCAATAGAGATGTCAATAAGTAAGGACCGAGTCCACTCTTCATTAGAGCCAATAAAAACTCAATTGGACCATAAAGTAGCCCTGGAGCAGTGGTGGGCAACCTGCAGCCTGAGGGCCACATGCAACCCATTAAGGTTCTTATCTGTGGCCCACAAGACATTTTGTTTACCGTTGCCCGCGTGCAGGGTTGCCAGATTCCTTGTAGTTTTTTTCCTACTGGTTTTACTAAAATGACACACACATAAAGCAAGGGCACGTGACGTGTGGTGTGCATGCTCATTGCACACAACATTGACTATGAGAGCTGTGCACTCCCTCTGCATTCAATCAAAGTGCTGCTACAGTTCATTGGGCATAGCCTGCAAATTCTGGGTACACAAGCACAGTGGGCAAAATAACCCTAACCCAGGAGATTGTCTTGGTTACAACAATCTTGTCGTCCACTGAGATGAAGGGAGCCACTCATGTGGCTCACCCCGTAGCCTAGGTTGCCCATCGCTGCCTTGGAGCAATCTCATTTCAGGTCCAGTTTAAAAAATGATCATAAGATACAAATGAGTCACACAGAAACATAGGTTCTTGTGATACCCAGTACAATAGTCACTACTGTTCCAATAAATATAGGCTGGAAATAAAATACCTTATTATTGCCATCTTCTACTCTCATTGGAAAGGGAAAAAATACAGGGGGCAGGGAGTTACACACTCAGGAGAAAACATTTTGAAGACTTGCAAGTTAGTTACATTCTCAGTTAGCTGTACAACTATGGACAATATGAAAAAAAGAACATAAAACATTAACAAGGAGGAAGGTTTCAGGGTCTGAACACAGAATAGCAATAACTGCTGGGGAAGAGGGGAATGGAAGAAGAATCTGAAGGAATCTGAAGGTAGGCCGATCCTGCAAAAAAAACTCATGTGTAAGCAGTCCCATTGAGCAAGCTTCCCAGGTGAGAACCTTTGTTGGCTTTGATCTCCCCTGTTCCCCACCTCTTTTGCAGAATTTGTCATTTACATTAGCAGAAAAATGTGCTTAAATTGGCAGCCTTTTTAATATCGGTACTCTATTGTAAATTTAGAAAAATGTTTATATACATATATATTTTATATATCTGAGTATAACATATCTAGACTCAACTAAAAATATATCATTTTGAAAGACGTTCTGTGCTGTTTCTTCCATATTCTGCAAACTGTTTTAAAAAGTCCTTACATCTTGCACCAGTTTTTGGCTTTATTTTTAAGCCAATATACAGCAGACAGGAAAGAAGAGATTATAGGGTCTGTTCATAGCTACACCTGGACAACTACAGTGACTTCACAAATGCCCTGATTCAGCAAAGACTTGGGTGCATACTCAACTTTATACACTGTAGACTCAAAGTCAAGTGCACATATAAGCCTTACATGGATCAGGGGGCCTAAGGATGCAAAGGTGTGAACTAAGGATGAATTTAACCCTATGTTTGAATATTTACATTCTGTTTAAAATTGACCCAGACTGAGCAATCTGTGTCTATACATAATGACGGAGTGACAGCTTAGTCTCTCACGATAAGTAACTTTGCTTCTGTATACTCAGTGCATTACTAGCCGTGAATAAATAAAACACAGAGCTGCAGTTTACTGATGCTTCAGTTTGATGTTCTCTTGCACTGCTCTTTAAACTACTTCCTAAAAAATGAACTGTATATAGTTATTGATGTGTTTAATTTATTAAGCTTATATATTTCAATTTGCAGAGCACCAGTTAATGTAGTATTTTTGTACTGTATTGGAAGCATGCCTTCCTGTGATTCTTTTCCACATATTAAATTGTGCAATTTTTAAATATGTTTTAAAATAAATTTTGTCTGTGGCTTCAAATACTTGCCAGATTTCTTGGACAGTTGAAAATGGGCTTTGGTTATTACTGCTTAAAAATTAAATATGGAAATTAATTCTCAGAGCACATTCATAAATGGGTTTTTTTTTTTTTAGATCTGAGGTTTTCATTCCTAGCTATTTGAAAGCAGAGTTGTTTTGTGTTTCTGGACTTTAAGTTCAGGCAAGAAAACCTGGTTTTGTTCATCACAGCTCTGATTCCAAGTCCATTGAAATCAATGAGAATTTTTCCAACTGATTCAGTAGCCTTTTGATCAGATTCCATATGGTTAGAAAAACAACACACAAATGAACAGGTTAATGTAACTTATAACTAAGGGATATAAAAATATTCATAGTTGTATAGTTTGGGGAATAAATCACCCAATAAGAGCTAGATTTTTCAAGACTTCAGCAACCTGCATTTGAGGCCAGATTTTCAAAAATGCTTAGCTGGCAACATGCTGAGCTCTTGTAAAAATCTGGCCCTAAGTGACAGGGTTTTAAAAAGGAACTATCCTTAAGGAAAGATTATTTCACAGATGCCTGCTATGGGTTCTTGCATCTTGGTCTTAGGCATCTTATACCGGACACGGTCAAAGACAGGACTTCAGTTCAGATAGAATTCTAATGTTGGACAACTTGGTGTTCCTTCTTGTAACTCACCTCTCTGGCTTTAAAGCCTCACCTCTTCCAGGGTAACAAGTCCAGACAAAAACTCAGTAACCATGTACCAGACCTTCAGCCCCCCAGTCGGGGTTCATTTAGGGTTGCCAACTTTCTAATCACACAAAAGACACTTACCTCAGGTGGCTCATGGAAGTGTCTGGCATATCTAGCGCTCAGTTGGAGGAGCCTTGTGTGTACTGCCCATGCCTACAGGCACCGCCTCCGCAGCTCCCAATGGCTGTAATTCACAGCCAATGGAAGCTGCGGAGCTGGTGCTCAGGGGCGGGGTGGGGGAGCAGGATACAGAGCCTCCTTAACTGCCCTTGAACCTAAGTCCACTTCAGAGAGCTGCACAGAGCCAAGACAGGCAGGGAGCCTGCATTAGCCCCACTTTACCACCGACATGGGACCAGGTGTTCTGGTTGAAAACCGGATGTCTAGCAATCCTAGGTTCAACAGGCTTGGCCCCTTTGCTCTCAGGGACTATACCTCCCCTCAAGCCTCCCACTCCTCTGGGTTCCAGTCTAGGGCCATTCTGATAAACTGCTAGGGCCTGTTTCTTCTGATCCCTCACTCATTCCTTGGGCTTCTTCCTACCTTTACCTGTTTGCAGGAGTCTGTCATGGAGCTGTGTCTCCACATCTTTCTCTCTGAAGTTTCATCTCTTCAGTCACATGCTGAGCAGCTTTCTCAGGGTAGCTCCTAGCTGCAGTGGGTAAGCTGCCTGAAACTCTCTTCGCTCAGTTCCTATTGGCCCCACAGTTCTTTTTTTAGAAAAACCACCAAGTCTGATTCCCTCTATCCTGGTCTAATCTTTCTCCCCTGTGGCTGCCACATATTAGGCTAACGAAGTTCTCTGGCTACCCTTCAACCTGTCACTGCCAGGCTGAAGTATACACATCCCATCACAGGCCCAAATTCCAGTTCTCAGTAGGGCTCAGCATGGACCACTGCTGTTTATGTCAAACCCTTTCCTCTTTGTTAGCCAGGCTGCCAAAAAACCAAACCAAACCACAAGGCCTCTGTGTCCCAGCTGTCTCCTCTCAACACCAAAACCCTGCCATAACAAAGGAATCAGTGCTTTATTTCTAGATACTAACATACCCTTGTGCCACCACCGCAGCAACCGCTATATCATTTTTATGAAATGCTCAGGATGTATCCTTATCCCCTCATATACTTCAACAGCATGGATCAATATGGTCCTGTTTCAGCCTCTCTCACCTACTCAGATTTCTGATCCTAATCACTTCAGGATGTAGAATTTTCTCCTCTAACTTTAATTGTCTTGACTAACAGTTACTTTGTTTAAAACGAAGCAGAAGCTGATTTTTTTTAAACTTTTTGAAGAGCCAAATTGTAAATCCCAGATTGGGTTTCACAACGGAAATTACTAGCAGTGAGCACTGTAGTTAGGTCAATCTAACCCCCAGCATAGACACAGCTCAACTGACAAAAGGATTCAGTCCATCTCAGAGATATGGATTAACTACACTGATGAGGAGAAAACACTCTGCTCCATAGCAAATATTTACCCTATGATGCCACAACAGCAGCCCAGACATGGCCAGAGGGATTTGTCTATGGTCAGACAAGAAATTTGGGGTGGTAGCAGGAAACTGAACGCAGCTCTCTGAAGTCCCAGACTAGCACCCTAACCCCTGAACCATCCTTTCTTTCATACCAGTGGCTACCAGCCTGCACGCCCCATAGACTTGAGGGGCTATGGCTAGAGCCCTGCACGGATACAAAAAATGTGGATCCACAGCCGATCCACATCCACCAGGCTCAACTCATTGTTCAATCCACAATCCATGATCCAGATTTTACTTGCATCTGCACAGCAAACCATCTGGAGGGGAGGGAGCACAGATGAGTGAGGAGGGGGCAGGTTCATCCAGGGAAGAGGCAGGCAGCACAAAAGCAGGGATTGCGGATGAGGGGCAGCAGGGACACGGGTGGGGGCTCTGCGTGTCAGTGCTCATGAGGCAGAGGGAGTGGGAGGCCAGGTAGGACCGGAACTCATCTCCTTCTGCAGGGAGATTTAGGACAGAGCTTGTTGCATCCTTTCCCTGCCAGTAGTGCAAGGTTCTGCTCTGGCACTCTCCCCCCACTCCCCATTTTTGCCCCCTGCCTGGTGGCTGAGCAGGGGATGGGGCAGGAGTATCCACTCTAGTATCTGCTCCACTCTCCATGGATATCTGCATCCACGGAAGTGGATATCCGTGGATATCCGCAGATATGCAGAGCTGTAGTTATGGTCAGTATGTCCACAAAATTATCGGCCCAACTTACCCCAAATTATGGATCCAACCCCAGCGCTTCTGTGGAGAAAGCCACATCAAAGCCATGTTTGGAAGGTTCTCTCCTCCAGGATCATCTCTCTTTTGCCGCACAGTGAGTGGCAAAATACCCAAACAAAGTCTTTGTACTTGGATGAAAAGCAGGCTAACAGACAAATATTTAGAAAGGCCTAACCTATAACACAGTAGAAACCTATGTATGAATGCACAGAGCTTGCACAGATCAGCATGCCAGTCCTAAGCATTCAGAAATTTGGTTAGGGCTCTAAAAATCATAAGAGCAGCTTAAAAATCATGAGATATTTTCAAATAGAGTAAAACCCGTGTTATCTGGCACACTTGGGGATTAGGGAATTCTGGTTATCTGAGGGTTCCATCAACCTAGGAAAAACCAATGGACAATAATAGTAAAACTCAAATTTTGGATATCTACCGATGTAAATTATATTGTAATCAATATAAACACAATGCTAAGGATGTATGGGACAATCAAACAAGTAAAATTTAGTCTTATTTTATTAAAAAGAAACAGTACTGTAATTATTATTACCTAAGTGGAAATTTGCGGTTTCTAAAGTTTTCCAGATAGTTAAGTGCTGGATAGCACAGGTTTTACTGTAATACATTTTAGGTTCTACTTGTTTGCCTTTTCATTCTTTAGGGAGTTCTGTGTTTTCAAGCTTCTTTCTGCAACTATCAAAGCTAGAAATTACTTTTTTTCTTTCTTTTAGTTGAGTGTACAGAGTCTCATGTACCTCCTCTGCCCCTGTTGTTGGGGCTTCAAGGAAAACACTAGATCTCGCAAGATTCAGAACTGTGAGAACTGGCATAATCAAAAACAACTCAGTTAACTTGAGGTTTCAAAGACAAGAAAGAGGCAAAAAGACAACATGATCCCCAAGATGTGAGAATATTTTTTAATTTAAAACAATTGCAGCAATATATCATTAATATCCCTTCTCATCTCAAACAAATACTCCCCAAAATGTTACCAGTGCTTCAAGCAAACAATGCTGTATGGTGCAAAATAAACGATTACAAACATTTCCAGGACACAACAGAAAACCTCAAAAGATGTGGCAGGAATCAGAAATTGATCTGATCCACTAATGGGGGACAAGGTAGGGAAATAAAAAGGCATTTCCAGTTACAGCATGTTTTGCATAGTCTTTCAGTGTATCTGAAGACAGCAGAGAAAATAGAGATGGCTGCCATTGGGATGGAAACGAAAAGATATTAGCTGGAGGTCTGTTTCTAAAAGCTACAATGAAGACCTGATACATCCATGTCACAAATTTGTATTGTACCCCCACGAGGTTGAAAGTTCTTAAGAAACAGCGCCTGATTTTGATTTCATTTACACCAGTGTAAATTGGATCTAACTCAGCAGAGTTACTCCAGTGTGTAACTGGTAAAAAGGAAAGGAGAATCAGGTCCTAAGACTCCCAGACTGGCTGAAGGCTTTATTATTTTTCTTAATTAAGATTATACCCTAATTACATTTTAACCAGAAAGATAAAAGGATTTTATAAATCACATTCTACTTTTGCTTTGGAGAGAGGACCTTCACAGGGGATTCTATAGACTCCATTAGAAATAAAGCAGTATTTAAAAGGGTGGGGTGAAGGGGTTGTCAAACCTCCTTTTTTCTCCTTTTCTCCCCAAAGTTTCATAATTCAGAAATGTATGACCAACTCTAACAATAAAACAGCAGTTTGCTTTGTACCTCTTGATTCATGGTATTCAGCTGATTAAATAACTTGTCTTTTCAGGTTCACAGGCCAATTGATATTGATGCGAGCTGTGAGCTCAAATGCCTTTGAGGATCTGGGCCAAAGTAATGACTCTTCTCAACCTTTACTCCCAAGAAGCTCACAAAACATTTTAAAGAAAAATCATTTGAAAAAGTTATTGGAATCCATCTAATGCACAGGTGCTCCCATTACCCGTTGCTCAAGTCACCCTCTAGTGCCCTGATCCAGCAAGGTACTTATGCAAAAGGAGTAGTGAATAGGACCACCCATATTCTTGAAACTGAGCATACACTTAAGTGCTTTGATAGATCAGGGGTTAAATGGATGAAAGAAGGGTACCTCTGACTCTAGGTTCCAGAGATAGAGGATTGCATCCTAATGTACCAATGGCATTATTCACCTTTAGTCATATCTTTAAAGAAAAAAAAAAGAGAGAGAAGAAAAAGAAATGGCAGGAAACTGATCATTTGAAGGCAAAAACAGTGACAAGGGGACAAAATGCAGAAACACCTGAAGAACTTCAAAGTATTTTCCAATGCTAAATTTTCATGAAAGAAAATTCAGCCTCTCCCCTTGATTGCACCCTGCACTTTTGCCCACTGCACAAAGGCCTGAACTATACTTGCACTAAAAGGATTTCAGAAATGCAAACAGTAAAAATGCACCAGCTAATTTTTTTCTTTTAAGTATCACTTCCCAGCTTCTCACCTGCTAGCTTTTTAAATGTGCCTGATATTAAATATATAATATCACACACATAGTCGTTCCAGTTTTAGATATCTCTATATACAAATACATGGTCTGTGAGAGCTCATGCTCCATCCTTACTCCCATGCCATGTTTCCAGTTTAGTAACAAGCAGGGTAGAGACTCCAAGGTCTTTAAATAAAAAGGTTGTGCATACCAGACCTTTCCAGTTTATAAATAGCCCTTTAAGTTCATGAGGCAGAGGAGAAAGCTTTTGTTACATTTCAAAGAAGTGCAACTGGGCACGAAAGGGATCTTTTCCTTTTTTTAAACTGTCAAAAGCACAAATAAAAAACCATCTGAAAGTTCAGCTCCTTCACTTTAAATATGGGATGCGCCACTGCAAACTTGGCTGATTCAATTTTCAGAATAGGCTTTTGCTAGTGAAAGACACAAACAGCCAAAATACTGTAGGAACAAGTAGGTTTGCAGGCAATTTTTATTTCATCCATAATAAAACTATTTAATAATGATGAGGCAGATGATTCTTATGAAAGCCACTTTCTAACGGGGTACAACACCACTCTAGTGTGCCTGGAAAGGTGTTAAAGAGAGGACACTTTCCCGGTGATTAGACATCACATGCACTATTACAGATTTATTGCACCCTATTTGCTCTCTACATCTAGTACCACTTTTCAAATCAAAAACTGGCCAGGAAAACTAGGCTTATATTACTATGTTTAGTCAGCTATACCAGACTTTTACATTATGGGAACATTTTGTAGTCAGACATTAAAAAAATGCCTTAGTTATAACCAGACTCTTTAAATTCAGGTACCCTTTGGCTGTGTACAGTTGCCTGCATTTTGCTACTGAGCTTGCAGACATTAAATGCAGAGAAGACATAATCACAACTTCCTGCCTCTCCTGCACTCTGCATGGGTTCCTTTGACTATTCAAACTTACTTTGAGGGATCAGTAAAATGAGGAGGCAATTTTACCAACTGTCTCTCAGGAGTTGCAATATAATGTGAAGGTTTTTTTTGGTGGTAGTGGGGACATAAAAGATTACATTCACTGTTGTATTTTTCCCCCTAAAACAGAACTATTCAATAACAATTTAACACCCCCCCCCCCACCCTCAGGCCCTTCCTTGTCTAGGACTCAAATTGAAATAAAGTAACAACATGGAAAAAATGAGTAAAAAGTGGCCAAAAACCCCCTGAGAAACCCAGGAGAGGGGTGTTGTGCAGATCAGATTATCAGTGTGCTTGCAAGTTTCTAGAACATCGATACATTATGAATTTTTAAAAAATCAATAAATCAGTAATTTTACCCACCAATTTCCTACACCCATAGAAGAGACTTAAATAATTAAACGACCTTTGGCAGAAAGCAGAATTGTGCTGCAAGCACTTTGTCCTGGAGTCAGTTTTAGCTGGAGTGCTACCGGTCTGGGCACAACATTCTTTGCAACGGTTAAAGGGACATTGCTCCTCAGTTCTAATGCCTGTGGAGGAAATCTGTGGTTATTATTCCTGAGTGTTGGAGTTTTATTTATCAAATCAGTATATCTGTTTTCCTCAGCCACTTGCTATCCTGAATCTCTTGGGATAATTTAAAAAACAACAGGGTTTCAAGAAGAGTTTTAAAAATCCACATTAAATACATAAAATAAAACTCACCATTTCTATTTGGCATAAATGTACTGTAAAGGGCACGGGCAAAGGGGATTAATAGCTTCCAAATTTTGCATTAGTGTGTTTTGATTTCAAGCATCACAGAGGCAAAACAAAACATTCTGTATCTCTACATTCCAATATACGTAGTAGGTCTATTAGCCATTCCATATTGTACTGAAAATAATTTTGTGACCAAGGCATGTTCTGTGATGGAAAACAGTTTCTCCCCTTCCAACTATACATGAAGCAAAGGCAAATCTCTGACATCCATAACCAGTGTGGATTCTCCAGTTGGAAGAAGTGGGCAGCTACTATCATAAAAATGTACATTCCCCAAAGGTCTTCTGAGAACATAGCTGAACCACAAGGCAATAATTGGATTGTAGTTTAGTTATGGAACAAAAGCATATTCTCCATGTGGTAGTTGCAAACTCCATTAGTAATCTGCATGGCCTTAAGGTATCTTTTAATGTATATCCATTTAAAATATCCTACAGTACATCACCACCTAATAGAAATTTCTCTGCTAACACTTAAGAAGGCATCAAATAACTGTGTTTTTAAATAAACTATAAATATCCCATGTTCTCCTTTGCTTTTTGGCAGTCCAAAGTTTGTTGTGGGTTTTTTTTTTTTTAAATTAATACTTTTTTTTTGGCAAATTAAAAAGGCTTATGGCTTCCTACGGCCAAATAATGTATGTGAGGCCTAACTTGGTATCCTATGGTAGAAGTAAATATATCCCAGGTCTCTGGGAGGTCGCTCTGAGGCACAGACTTTAAGGTCGTTGTAGATCACCCATCTGAAATGAAAATAGGAAAGTGAGAATCAAGAAGATTAAAGTGCTGTAATTAATTCTTTTAATAGAGCATCAACAAGACATTAAGGCAAGGCTACTCAACACACGGCCCGTGGGCAACATGTGGCCCATGGCCCATTTGTTTGCAGCCCGTGGTGCGGTTTGGGTTTAATGGGGCTCAACATGTGGCCCGTGGGTGGGATCCTTGAACACAGCCTCCACTGGGAACACGCGCCACAATGGCGAGGTGTCTCCCAGGCAGGGTGAGCACTGAAAGATGCAAGTGGACGGGCTGGTTAGAACAGACCAGGTACAGGGTGTCAGCATTTCTAGTCCCCAGGGACGAAGTGCTGGAAGCGCTGTGTGAAAAAAGCTCTTTGCATATATTTGCATATATATCTGCATGTATATGCAACCACACTTAAGTTGCGGCCCTTGGCATGTGCTGTGAGTATCACTGTGGCCCCCGGGCCTCCCAAAGTTGAGTAGCCCTGCATTAAGGATTTCTTATATCTCTATCCTAAAAAGCTTAAAATCTAATCAGAAAATGTACAGACAAGAAGAACAATGAAAACAAAAGTGACTGGTGAAGCAGACTTATTAATTAATAAATTACTTAATTGGAGGGGCATGTAGGCAAACCAAAGATGGCTTCCTGTTGCCAGAAATTGAAGAGTGCTTGATGCACAGGAAGGGAGGAGGAGGTTGGTGCAAACACAACAAAATCCAAGTTCTGAATCAGGCCAGTCCCTGGTACAGATTGGAGCCGCCTTGGCATCTGCGCGCACGCACGCACGCACGCACGCACACACACACACAATCAATTACAAGGAAAGCCAAGTGCACTTCTATATAACATTTGTAGCCTTCATTCCACTGAATGAGTGAGATAACAGAAATGTATTGCGTGATAAGAAACGCTCGCACATTTTTGTGAGGTGATGTGCTATGCCGAAGCTGTCTACCATCCAAAAACCAAAGCTTCCCTTCCTTTCCCAAAGCCACTCACCTGCCCTCCTTTTTGAGATGGCAAACATAGTGGCCGCTCATTGTGGATGTTCCCATGTGGCTGATGAACCCAAAGAGCTCATATCCTGCATAAGAAACATCAGTGATGATGAGTGGCACTCCTTCGTTGCTGACACCACAGCACAGAGCCAAGAGACATTTTTTTTTTAAAACAGAGAGGCATTTTCGTGATTCAGACTTCACATCCTCAAAAACACTTTCTATTAACCCTGCGTAACTGTCCCCTTTCACAGGTGGCACTTACCTTCACCAAACATGAATGCAGCACAAATCAACACCTTTGGGCACACACAACGTTGTCCGAGTTCAGCTTATACCTATAAATAAGGCTACCTCTGAGAGCCAGATGCATTAGCTGCTAATGGAGTAGCCCTGGAGCCAGCTATCTGCGTGGTCCCTGGGAGCATCCGAGCAGCGATCTCATGGGCTTCCCCAGGGCCAGCTGCACCAGCAGTCCTGGGGCAGCTGAAGCTGCAGTCCCACAGGTACCCAGAGCCATTCGGAGAGCAGTCCCTGTATAATGGGTCGAGAGGCAGTCAAGCCCCAGCACTGGAGCAGAGTCCCCCAGAACAGGGGGCCCCAGAAGTAGAGATTTAGTCAGGGGTATTATTGGTTCAAGTCATGGAGCGCTCATGACCTGTCCATGACTTAACAAAAATATTGTGACTAAATCTGAACCTTACCTATGACCAAATCTATGAAAGACAAAATGGATGGGGCAAGGGTTTGGATTTCAACCACGATGCAGACAAGACAGTAGTAGGACATGCTACTTAGATACAGCCCAGTTTAAGGTTGTGAAAATTGGCTCCATACACAAATTAGTTAAATTTATGGATGTGAATGTTTGAACTCCTCTTAATCAAATGCAAAAGACAGGGACTATATCCTCAAGTTGCTTTTGGTCTGAGGTCACACTGGGTGTGTCTAAACTACATCCCTCTGTTGAAAGAGAGATGTAAATTAGGCAAATCGAAAGTGCAAATGAAGCAGGGATTTAAATATCCCGCGCTTCATTTGCATAATCGCGTCACAGCGGTATTCCGAAAAAGGGTATTTCGAAAGTGAAACTGTAGTCTAGATGCGGTTCTTTCGAAAAAGGGGTTTTTTTTCCCCAAAAGAACTGCGTCTAAACTGCGGTTTCACTTTTGAAATACCCTTTTTCGAAAGACTGCTGAGACATGATTATGCAAATGAAGCATGGGATATTTAAATCCCCGCTTCATTTGCACTTTTGATTGACCTAATTTACATCCCTCTTTCGACAGAGGGATGTAGTTTAGACATACCCACTGAGTCCTTCTAGCCCCATTACTCTGACAAATATATATATAATCCTTACAATGTTGGGAAAGCCCTTGAATATTAACTTCAACAGCTTCAGCACACTGTGCAGGCATGGCTTCTCTGTATTTGTTTATGCTGCACAGTATAGCCAGACTTGGAATTATTAGATTTTTATTGTTAAATACTGATTTCACCATTGACACAAACTGAGGAAATATATTTACGTTGAAGATAATTTAAATTTACAAAATAGACAAAGAGAAGGAAAATGCTTTTGAGAACTTACTAGAGCAGGGGTGGGCAAAAGGGCCTCCGTGGGCCAGATCCGGCCCACCAAGTGAGTGGATCCAGCCCGTGGAGGCCCTGCTGCTCCCCCGCTCCCAGGCCAATTAGGGCCTGGGGGAGGGGGAGCACGCAAAGCCTCCTCCCATCCTGCCAGGAGCACGTTTGAAACGCTGCGCGTTGGTCGCAGGGTGGCGAGGGAGAGCAGGGGAGGCTTTGTACACCCCCCCCCGTCCCCAAGCCAATCAGGGCATGAGGGCAGGAGAGCTGCGTGAAGCTTCCTTCACCCTGCCCCGGCCCTGTGAAGAGCCTGCGGCACTTCAATGTGCCACGTGCTCCTCAAAGGGTGGGAGGAGGCTTCCCGCGCTCCCCCGCCACCAGGCCCTGGGTGCCAAGTGGGAAGGGGGTCAAAAAGCCTCCCCCACTCCCCAGACCAATCATGGTCTGGGGGTGGGTAGCCCCGACCCTTCCTGTTTAGGCCCCGCCCCTTCCGGGGTGGCCCAGCGCTACTTCAAAAATTTCTGAAGTGGCCCCCAGTGAAAAATTATTGCCCACCCCTGTACTAGAGTTAAAATCCAATTATTTAGACTTTTGAATAAGGCTGGTTATGAGTGAACTAGCAAATCAGTAGTAAAACAAGTATGATTTGTTAATTTAAGAATATTTACTTCCTATATTTTGACATGACCTTGACAATTTGTGTTTAACTATTTAAGGTTTTGAATGTCAGCACCTACTGTTATTAAATAATTGTTTGACTTCACCTTCACCTCTTCCTCAAAAAGTCTTCCATCACTCTGAAAATTTAAATTGACAAAAATCCAAGGGCGTGGGAGCTTAAAGATAGCTATTAATATTGACTATCCATTGAAATGAAAAAAATTGAATTCTGCCAAGCCTACATATAGTCATGAACAAAATTAAATAGATTACACTCCTTCAAACAACTGGATAATGGGAATGTCTTGGATTTTAACCCAAAGAGGGACTTCTGGGACCATTATACTACATCAAAGCATATTATCAGAACTTCAGACAGGATCACATCCTCCAAAGTCTGAATGCACAAATCTAATTCTCATGGTCTTTATTGTAAAACTCTATTCTTTAAATATATTCACTGTCCCCAAGACATTGGGATAATCGAGGTTGACCTTTATTTATAATAGTTACAGTGAAATATTATTAAAAAGTTATTATTAACAGTTTATTAAAACGCTACTAAAGAAACAAAATTAAATAATTATATGATGAGGCTTTTAGACTATTTTTGTAAGACAGTAATGATAACCTTGGAGACAGAGACAGGTAGATCAAGCATACACACTGTTGTTCCAGGATGGGAGTATTAAAGTTCATTACAAAGGCTACTCACTAGACCAAGATTACTAATGTGCTGCAGTAACCCAGTGCATTTACATTTATGATCATTCTTTGCCTGCTTTATATTCCTTGGCTGCTGTACAATAGCCCCATCTTGTGGTTTACTTTGATCTATTACTTCTGGCAATGAGATCCTCCGAGCAAAACCATTAGCAAAATCAATGAAGTAATGCATGGGTATGTAGGATAATGATTCCTTTTAAATGGATTATCAGATTACATGGCAACCAAAAGGCCTAGAGCCCAAATGGGTTTGTAACAACAGCAGAATCCTTAGGTTGATTAACTTTTAGGGATCTCCTCCCTCCAAGCTTGGAATTTTTCATATTTTTCCTCTTATAATGAAAGGAAATTATATTTTATTCAGAGTAAGTGAGGGGAGTATTTTAATACTGTGAGACTGAATCAAAGTAACAAGGATACCGAATGACCCTGGATATAAAAAGATTTTCATCTGGTGATACACTATGAAAGCAGATGAATCAATGCCAACACAGGAGCATGAAGTTTACTGCACTGCACCACAGAATCGTAAGGTTAGAGGGACTGCAAGAGTCATCTAGTCCAATTCCCTGCCAAGATGCAAGTACGAGGGTGACAGGATTCTGGGAGGTTTTACCTGCATTTTCCTGCCCCTTTTGCTGGAAAACAATCAAGCCCCCTCATGCAGACTGGCTGCGCTAGCACAGGTTAATCTGGTAATTTACCAAAGATTTTATGTAAATCCTGTTGTGTGCTAGTGTCTTGTGCCCATGTTAGGGCCACATACTAGACAGCTTATTAAATCCATTACATTTCCTTAGTGGAGACAGGGTCTAAGAGCGATTTTTAGCTACTGTAAGTGGGGCCAGGTGCTCTCACAGAAGAAAGAAGTGACTCATCTTTATTTTACTTATGGGGGAAGCTGAGGCCCAAATAAGTCACATGATTTGCCAAGGGGGGTGTGTGTGTGTGTGTGTGTGTCTCTCTCTCTCTCTCACACAGACACACACACACACACACACACACACACACGAGACAGTGGCACAGGCAGGAATAAAAACAGGTTGCCTGGACTCTACTACAAACACTCAGTGAAGGTGATTTTTGCAAGGGAGAGAGAAGAGCTCTAGGTATAACGTATACGATATGCAACATTGCAGCATGGCAGCTAAAACCACTACTCAAGGGGAACTTACTTCCAGACCCATCTTTGATCCTGGGCCCTTCTGGACCTGCCTCTGCAAGAATGTTGGCATTGGCATTATTTTCCATATCCATCACATCTGAAGCAGCTTCGCTTGATTCCTCGGGCTCCGGGTGGCTGAAGATCCAGTCCAGTGCACGCTCCAAATTATTATTCTGGCAGACAAATGAGCAAAACACTAGCCATTAGCAATGTTCACCAACAGTGTAGCTCCCACGCAAACCCTGATCTCTAAGGCTATGTCTACACTGCACTCTAAACTCAAAATAAGATACGCAATTTGCGCTATACAAATTGCTTACTTATTTTGAGTTTATTTCAAAATAGGCTATTTTGAAATTTGGTGCGGTCTACACAGTACCAAATTTCAAAATAAAGTGCTATTTCGAGACACCCCTTAACCCTCATGGAATGAAGGTTACCGAGATGCTGAAATAGCACGCGTGTTATTTCGAAAAACATTTCAAAATAACGAATGGCTTGTGAAGATGCGGGGGAATGGCTTGTGAAGAACCATGACTGAGCTCAACAACTTTCAGTACATTTGAGCTATACACACTGCCTTTATGAAAATGAGCATTCAGCTAATACTCTGCAAGTCTGTTAAACCAGGACTAGTACTAAATGATTTGCTGAAGCATTTTCAGCACCGCACAAATTGAAAGGTTCTTTGCTCAGTGTTCTACATGCTATTGCCCATCATGAAAGGAGTGCTGCATTATACAGGATAACAATATTAATTTAAGCACAGAGGCTTTTAAAGTTATATTTGATGCAAAAAGTGGCTGCATCCGTCCTATAAATAATCCCAATTAGTTAGCTGGAGCCAGCATTAGGTATTTGGTTTCCAAAGCTGTAATTTCCAATTAATTGGAAAAAAATGGCTGGGATTAAGATTTTGATTCTAATAAATGGCTTAAAGTGAAGCCAATTTAGACTTTTCAACCCCTGTTAAATCAAAATAGTAGTTTACAATACGTACACAATTCAGAAATGGTGACATTTGTAATTTGATGGGCATATCTCCTTATGCAGCTAGCACAATGGCATTTTAGTCCACCACTAGAAACCATGGCAATGCAACCAATTGGTACTGGGAGGTCATATAGGAAAGCTTAAGTGATCTGGCTATGAAAGGCCTGAATTGCACTGTTCATCCACAGCTACTGCCAGCTACCAATGCTATGGCACTGTAGGTAGCATCAACAAGCGTACAGGCTACTCAGATGTTCAGGAATAAGAGTGAAAACCAATGGCCCAGTCCTATGGTTTCTCCATTCAGATCACAAAAGTGTGCAAGCCACAGAATTACACGTGAACAGGAACCCCCAATTTGTGAATGCCTATGCTGCGTGGAGCACGATCCTACACATCATACTAACTAGATGGTAGCCAAGCAACATAGCTGGAAAGAGGCACTGCAGCCCACCAGTTGCTGTCACAGCAAGTATCAATATTAGTGGATAATGGGAAGTGATACCATAGAAAAGAAGGCAGAACAGCCCAATGTTAACCCCTTCTCCCTGGCTATCATTCTGCATGGAGGTGGGCTTTGGAGAGGCACAGAACAGATATGAAGAGAAACAAAGGTAAAGACTCCCTTCTCTCCAGCACCCAGAAAGAGACTTTTTCTCTCTTGGGGTGGGTGTCTCTTGGGGACATGCCATAAGATCGCTATACCTGGAAAACTGTGGATGGCAAGTCAGAACACAGTCATGTAAGATGGGATTGCAACCCTTCAACACCCCAAAGTAAAGAACTGAGGAACTCCTCATCCTCGGACATACTACTCTCATGCGCCCAGAAAGCTTCAGAACAGATAGAAAGGGTAGTCAAGTTCTTCTTATCTTGCCTTTCGTGTCACATCCAACTGAACACTCACCTGAAATCTGTATACCCTTTCTCCTCACTAGGGATGTGAACAACTAATTGACTATCTGATAAGCATTTGCTTCTCAGATATTGAAGTTGACTAGTTACTTCCCCCCCCCCGCCACTTGCTGCCTCTATCAGAAAGAGGCAGCAAGGGGGGGGGGAGGAAGAAGGGGTACTTCAAAGCGGCAGCGCTGTGTGAAGCCTGGGGCCAGGCGCTGGGCTCCACACAGTGCTGCCATTTTGAAACACCACGTGAAGCCCGGGGCCAGCTGGGGTGTTCCCAGGCTGCACGTGGCATTTCAAAGCGGCAGTGCTGTGTGGAGCCCAGGGCCAGCAGGGGAGTCCCCAGCTCATCCCGGGCTCCATGGGCTGCTGCCACTTTGAAATGCCGCGAGGAGCCTGACGCTGGGCTCCCCACGGTGTTTCAAAGCGGCAGTGCTGCACGGAGCCTGGGGGCAGCGGCAGAGTCCCCAGCTGATCCAGGGCTCCACACGGTGCTGCTGCTTTGAAACGCTGTGGGGAGCATGGGGCCATTGGGGAACTGCCCCACTGGCCCCGTGCTCTGCAGCGCTTTCGCCTTTGAAGTGTAGCAACAGCCTCAGTTGCATCGACTATTTGATTAGTCAGTTACTCGAAATGTAACATTCCTACTCCTCACCCCTCTTACAACCTACACTGAGGGCCAACCTTGCCTTAGGACCCCATTCTCCTTGCTTGCCCACATCCACCAGCAAGGTTTGAGTTCCTTCATGAGCACATTTCATGACTTTCCTTGCACATGTGTCTCTTCATTCTTGAAAAATATCCAAAATTTCTCTTGACCACCCAGGAGACTTACTGTTGCTTTGAGGGCTTGAATAGCTACATTCCTCTGGAACCCCATGGAGGTGATGAGAGCTACCATCTCTTCTGGGGGCTGGTTATCTAGCCCAATCGCCCCTAGACCAGCTGCTCCGGCAGAAGCAACTCCTCCATAGCCAGGGATAGCTAGCGGCTCTGCAAAATCTGGAAGAGACAAAATACTCCATTCACACACTCCCTACCAACACATAACCAAGCAATGTATGGAAGTTCAAGAACAGCAACAATACCCATGTAAAGTTCATTTCTATAGGCTAAATCTGGACAGTGGGGGAATAGCCCCAAAAATCAGGTAGATAAGTATAGGTAACCCACACACCTACTGGGTGTGGTTCACTGTCCCACATAGTGGTACTTAGACCACTTACAGAGAGACAGAATGAGTTTGCTCTACAGCCTTAGCTGGCTTTTAGCTTAAGCTCTAGAGGCTCATGCACTACGCTTCAGAGGTCCCAGTTCAGTTGTGCCTGTCAGTGTTACAAGTGGGGGCTAGTCCAGGATTTCAACTGGGGAGTCTCTGAAGCTCGGGATGCGCTTCCTCAGCGATGGGAAGTATGTAACCCACATACTTACTGGGTGTGGTGTGTACTGTCCCGTGTAGTGGCACTTAGTGGGAGAAAGAATGAGTTTGCTCTATAGCCTTAGCTGAGAGCCAGCTGGCTTTTAGCTCAAGCTGTAGAGGCTCCCACGTTCAGCTCCACCTGTCCACATTACAAAGGCACTTGAGAAAGGCATGTATGTAGATTCTACCCCATTATGCTGCCTGGAACAGCTCAGTGTGCTACCGAGGTGAAGCCAATGCAGCAAGGCTACATAGACACAGCCAGGGGGTAAAGAAGCCAGGTTTATCAGTCCAGGGCCCAACAGGAAACGCAAGTGCCAGACATCCCATACTTGGTAGGTATATACCCAACTCTACTCCTCAGGCCAGCAGCAAGGGGCTGTCGATCCTCTTTTGTTTTCTAGCGCAAGCTACTTTGTCACTAGGGACAAGTTACCTCTTCTAGTCCAACAGAGGTGTGCTGTGCTTTCTCTGGGCAATGGGTTCCCAGGGTATGTTCAGAGGGTTGAATTCTGTGTCAGGTTTATAGCAATGAGTACCAGTCCTAGCAACACTAGGGCACATGAGGAGAATGACAGGTTTGTGTTCTCTAGTTTTCAGAGGGATAGGATAGGCTTGGCTTTGTTTGCCCTGCATGGTGTAACAATCGATAATGACCCAACTAAGATGCACAGCAGAGCGAGGTCTCATTCACACCCTTGAAACTACTGACCTGGTTCTTCCATGTGTGCAATGATCCAGTTGAAAGCCACTTCAGCACCCATGTTTCCAGTGTAGTATACAGCCTTCCGACATGCTTCCAAGGGAAAACCCATCTCTGCTAGCTGCATCACTGAAGATTCATCAATATCTGGAGCTACAAGAGAGGATATGCTGATATGTAAAGTCAACATCAGCCCATTTGTGTGGTATTTGTTATTGCATAGGATGCTGCTTCCTATACATTGTATCACTGGGTTTGTTTTAACACAGCAGGGAACAAACATCCATTAATAAAAAGCAGCTTTATACAAATTGCTATAGTGGGAACTACTGATGTATATATAGCTTTAGATCTTAATGATTTACACTAAGGGTCTTTCAGCCTGAGTAATCCCCAAAATGCTTTAAAGGCAGGATTTATAGGAAACAATTCACATTCACTGCTGTTTTTAGCTGGAGCAGAGCTAGCGTGGATGTCTATATGAACTGGGACTCACTCCTCTCAGATCAACTGTAGGTGTACCCTTAGTGCTATAGCAAAGACCCAAGGTGTTGGGTGAGTTATAGATCATTTTTCAGGTCCAATCATGGCATATCAATTACAACTGTGAGGTATCAGGATCGGATACAACAATGTTATAACTGGGCCCGCCAATTCCCTTCTCCATTTACAATTTAGATGACTCTTGAGTGGGCAATATCAATGTTTAAAGAATACCAAGTGGCATTTCTCTGCAAAATATACCACAACCTGCTAAATTGGGGCCTCATTCAAAGCTCAGTGATGTTAGCAGAAGCCTTTCCATTAACTTCCATGAACTCTGGATCAGGCCTGACATCCACTTTAAAAATGGGGCTTTTTAATCTAAAATTATCCTAAATAGCTACTCATAAAAACAGCAACAACAAAAAAATCATACTTGTAATTTCAGAGCCCCTCTTCCAATCCAGTTAACTGGGTTTTAAGTTAAACAATGACAACAAAATGCACCTGTGCTCAAATCTCTTACACCAAGAGTATGTCCAAAGTGAATTAACCCCAAATTATAAAAATGAGACTTCACACCAGAAATTACTATAGATTCAGTGGCTGCTCATGTGTTGGGAATCACAGTGCTATGAGGGGTCTTTCAGGTACCCAAATGTGTGCGAGCCAATGCTGGAACAAGTACCACACTGCAGTTTTACATCAATGCACATAGAGCAAAGCACCATGCATATCTGTGTAGGCAGAGCTACCATTCTTTGAAACTAGAGCATGTGGATGAGTTTGAACAGCCAAAATGTCAGCACAATGCGCTGGGGAGAAAAATTAAGATACGTACGCTCCATGAAATGGTTCATCATGCGATCTGGAAATTGAGAAAGAAAAATAAGGAGAAGTAGTGAGTTTGAATGACAGTCAGCTGACCTCTACATTGGAAAGAAAAGAGGGCCAATTTTGTCAGTAATAAAAATGTCTGGTGCCTTAAGGGCAGCATGTGTTGTGCTGTCAGAAGGTCACAAAGATCATTTCAAGCTTAATAAAGTAGAGAACCACTGGTATTGTAATCCAACAAGAAATGGGATAATTACTAGACTAATCCCATTGAAATGAGGCAGGCCATGATGCTGTGAATATCATGCCACCAAATGAAATTGTTTCTTTCCCCTCAAGATATAATCTGAGCACCCAGATATAACAGCATGGGCATAGTGAGCTGATTTCTTTATGTATAGGAAAAGGCTGGGAGAGAAAAGGCACAAGACTAACAAAATGAGGTAGTGGACATGCTGAGAAGTTTTACTTGCACCTGAGAATGTTAAAACCAGAAGTGAGTGATTAACAGTTCCTATTTTAGCACTTATCCCTTTCTTGAATTTAGCCATAAGAATAGTAACCCTTATCCCTTTCCTAGTCCTCTTCCAAGCCCATTTGTTCTTTGAAGGTTATGTGGCAGCCCATCATCTTGGCCGATACACTGGTAACAGAACTTACAGTTTATATTTACAAGAAATGTGCCAAATAGTGATAACTAATGTCAGTCCGGTATAGCTGAAGTACATGTTGCATATAGAAAGGCATATACAAACTGTCTCTGTTTAGACTGTGAGAACCCCCCCGCTCTCAGCACTTTTTGCAAGTTGCTTGTTTCATTAGAATTCAATGTCTCTTGTAGCTGAATCTGTAAGTAAACCTCCTAGCAAGAAGCCATAACGCAGGAAGGCCAAAATGGATGAAGTCAGACAGCAGAAGCCATCAGTTTTATTTTCACTTATAAAAGGTAAAGCTCCTAATTTAGCCTTTACAATGTCCATTTCAAGGAGACCCAGATGCCCAGAAAAACACAGTAAATCACAGGGACCATTCTGCAGAGGAGAAATAAAATTGAAATCACTATGCGTCTGTGTATTCCTGTAGCTTCTACTCTTACACCAAAATACAGATTAGAGATTGGCATTCTTCCATATTTGGAAAGCTTACTGCAGTAACAGCACTACTAGGACCCAAGTAAATTAAGGAACCAATCCCATAATGCGAGTAGCATCATCCCTTCTAGTATCACATTAAATATTTAAACACCAAGACACAAGTCATCATAAAGCAAATTTCAATAGTCTGCGTCTAAGGTCATATAGGATAATAAAGTGAATTTACTAGCTACAAAACATTTCATTGTCAGGAGGAAGTGGGGAGGAAGCAACCTCCGATATTGCTTTTACCGGACAGGTGTGTTCTAGATAAGGATTATTTCAAGAAAATGTTACATTGTGTTAAACATCTGTAGTATTCTCTAACACAGAGGAGTCTGACCCATGACTGGGGCTCCTCAGTGTACTGCAATACAAATAATAAAAGATTAATTCTTGCAATGAGCAAGTGTCAGACTTTCAGTCCTACTGCCTGTATTATTAAGGAAGTCAAATTAGATTTTCATAATGGTACCTTCTAGTCTTGGAATCTGTAAATCTACATAACCCTTTGTGTGTTAAACGTAGTTGTGCTGTAAATTAATGATTCTGGTTGGAAGAAGTGCACTTTTCCCCTTCGAATATACCACCAACAAGCAATGTTTGGTCTAATACAAGATAACAGATGGTGCTGGGACTGGATAAGATGATGCCGAGAGCCCGATACAAGAACTTTATTGACAGATTTAGGGATCCTAAAGGCAAGAACCTGGCCTTGTGCACCAGTGAACAAACGTTAGATGATGATTATTATTCAGCCATAGTCATGGCAAGGTTAATTGTTCATTGGCTTTTATGTGGCAGTTAGCATTAAAACCATGTTATGGGGGTTCAGATGGGCATAACCCCCCCACCCGCCCCCCAAAAAAGCAAGATATTTCTGGGGGTTAAATTTCTGTTCTACCTGTGGCACCCACCACTGATTCTACATTAGGCATTCAAGCCAGAAATGCATTCCCTGTGGGCCAGAATGAGTGCGTATGATGACTGTATGAGGCTAAATGGGAACCTTGAGCATGCACTCAAAAGGTTGAATCTGGCCCTCTGTGACTACTACTACATACCAATGAGTTTGAGCAGGGATCATCTTTTTATTATAGGTGTGTACAATGGGACCTCATCCTTGGTTGCTTCTAAGATGCTGCTACAAAACAAACACCACCAATACTAATAGTGAGGGGCATTAGGGACTAGGTGCCTTCTGAGTGATGCCTCTGAAAGTTCTAGAGTCAAGCCCTACAGATTCCCCTAAATGTAATTCAGTTCTAGACACTTCCAAAGGTTCTAGAGGGAATGAGAACACAAGCCGGTGACAGGGATGGAGTGGATGAAAAAGGGACACCCTCTTGTAGGGAACAGTGTGAATTCCTTATGCTATCAACAGGATTAAGCTAATTCAGTGCTTCTTAACAGGCGCGACAGCAGCATCCATGGCCTGATTTTCAACCAACAGGAGCTGTGGGTGCTCAGTACCTTTGAAAACACATCAAGGCAGCAGTGCTTTACTATTGGTCTATCCACCCCCTGTATTACAGAGTCATGTTCCTGTGCTTGCACTGCTGATGCATGGCAGCGGAAAAGAGGGCTATTCAGATGCATCAGCCGGGAGGTGAAGAAACAGACTAACAATCCGGGTAGAGGACGGCAAGGTGCAAGGAGAGATTTTGGAAGCAGAGGGCAGTACCTTTGGGGTCATCAGGAATGATAATGGGCGGAGCAATGTCAGGAAGTTCCTCTTCTCCTGGTTGTAGTCCCGTGGCACGGAGGTGATTGATATCTAGTAGGTCTGGCATGTCTACGGAAACATCTGCAAACCCAGAGAGGAAAAGATTATTGGTGCATTCTAGAACATGTACATTGTATCGCAAATATACATGTTATAGAGAGAGGAACTCAGTACACACACTACAAACATGGCCACGATTCTCTGCCTTTAAACTTTAGTCAGATTCACCAGTGAAAAGTTCAGGACATTTTTAAAGGACACTTTTACAATGAAAAGGGACTATGTAAAACTGGCTTCTCACTCCCCTGATCTAGAGTTCCGGTGTGGCCCTTTATGAAGGCAGGGGCCCACTGGGTTTTGTTACAAACTCAAGACTCAGCAATGTACACAAGCCTTCTAAGAGAAGCTGGACTGAATGAGGAGGAAAGCATGCAAGATACATACCAAGCTTTTGAGGTATCCAGTCGAGGCCAAAGGTGAACTTCTTTATCTGCACCACCAAGTACTCAGGAAACGAAGCAAAGCGAGATGTTCTGGGAAACATAATGCACTGTTTTATTGACATAACTTTCTTTACTGGCTACAAAATATTTTGTGAGGGGTAAATTTTGGTAAATAGGTGTGGGAATTCATCCAAGTAGCTCCCAATAACAATATGCATCATGTGGCTAGAAATTTAGGGCATTAGGTTGAAAATACAGGGTAGACAGGTAGACAGATAATCTACCTGGCTGAAGTGTCCCTTGCTCACAGTGTGGTACGGCAGGCTGGCTGGGGGGCTACTCCAGCACAGCCAGACCACTAGCTAGCCAGTAAGCATCACCCTTATCGGGTTAACCAGATAACCACTGGCATCCCTAGCTTTGTTTTATGTGTATATACAGCCTAATCCTGGCTCTGTTTAGAAGAGCAGAACATTGTTTACTGCCTTGGGACATGCTCACACTTAATGTATGAAACCACTTTGGTTTTTCCTGCATTATTTTCCTCCAACTGTATCTGTCTACCTGTTTGCTATGTGGTGCAGTCAGTGAAACCATACACTAATGAGTATGAATTACTGGCATTGCTAAAAATAGAAGGCATTCTAACAAAGCAGCACAGTCGCTGGGCCCAGTTTTCACCCATTCCTTGCTATTTTTGATGACACGTTGTACATGGCATTACAGAGTTTTTGTGATACTCCACCTGTTTAGCTCTTTTTCTTGGCATAAATTATGCCCCCTATTGCTGCACCCCTCCTCCTATTCTCCTTTGACCTCCCAATATTTTCTGCATCCAAGCCCTTTTCGTTACATCTTTGGTCTGGTTTTTGATTGTATATCCCATGGAGGCAGGTTCCTCCTCTTTATATTTACCTGTCAATCATCATGCAAAGTGATACCATGTAAGTAACAATAATGAATTATTACAAATGCATTCTAACTCAGCAGCACAGAGAGCCATGCAGGGGTATTTTGGCTGAAATTCTGACATACATATCAGAAACCAAATTTTAATACTGCCCCTCCTGCACTTTGAAATCTTCATCCCATCAGCCTTAAACAAGGAAGAACTTCCACCTCCATTTGCTCCACCCTATTCTGTCTAGGGACTGCATGTGGTGCTTTGGAGCATCTTCAGACAAAGCTGGACCACAAGAGATGGAGACCCAAACTTGGTCTCTTGTGTGGCAACATAGATCTTTTGTCACTAGCTACTGCATAGCACCCGGGTTAAAGCTGGGCAGAAACTTATCAGGCCACTAAGTCTTACACTCCCTGTAAGCATCCATAAAGCTACCTCCCAATCCAACTTCAAATCCCTCCTTAAAACTCTCCCGTCTCATAATGCCCACAGAAACTTGACAACAGTTAGGCTGCTGGCACGCTGGGATCCCTGCCTTACACCAATATTATTTCTTGTACTCCCTCACCAGTCTGTCCCGGGTTCATCCACTGTCTATACATAGACTGTAAGCAACTTGGGGGAAGGAGTGGTTTTCGTTGTTCATACAGCACCAAGCACAAAGGTGTCCACCTCCATGGACAGAACTCCTCAGTGCCATCGTAATACAAATAAATAACCACCACCAAGCTTTGCTATGAACAGCCAAATGAAGATCATCGCTGATGTTCAACAAAAGATGATTTATTTAATGCTCAGGGGGTCACTACAAGCTTTCGAAAGGTGAACGACACTTCTCGCTGGAGCACAGCTGAACTAATCTTCATGAGACTCCTCACCAATCCAGATCCATGACTGAGTCTGCCTCATTTTCTAAGTCTTGCTGTATCACAGCCAAGAGTTAAAACAACCTGCTTTTAGTAGGGAGTCACACACTTACTTAACTCCGGCAGATTTTGCTTGGAGAGCACTGCTCCAGAAATCTTCCACATTTTCCGGTTCAGAAAAGGCCTGTAGACACGCACTAAATGGAATCTTGGCACGGACGAGCTCTGGCGGAGGTCTCCTAGCAGCTTCTGCTTCTCTCCTTTTCAGTTCATAGGCAATTAATTCGTCTGATCAGAAACAGACATGACATTGAAGGCTACGTGAACAATGCATCTACCACACTATTTTATATGGATCTCAATATGTCCAGGAGACATAAGACCTTGTCTGCATCATACGATAGGCTCACATCAGTCTCAATTAATGGAAAGCACCCCTCCTCTGTGTTTGTTACACCCATGAAAGGAGACTCAACCCTCTATAGAGCCAAGACATGGGATATTTCTTACAAGGGGTTACCGTGACACCAGGAGTCTGTGTTATGGGTTGACATTAGGAAATCGAGATCTCAGGGCTGTAGTGAGTCACAAAAGTTCAATTTTGTCTCCTATTGTTCATCAGTCTCTTTTTACAGAACAGATTTAAAGGCGTCCTAGATTTATAAATGTTAAGGCCCAAAGGGACCATTATGCTCATCCAGTGCAGGGGTTTCAAGCTCACAGCCCATGGGCCATCTATAGCTGGAACATTTTCACAATCCAGCCAGGGGGGTGGATTTCCATACCTGTTCCCCAAGTCCCACTCCTTCCTGCCATCACTTTGCCCCCTCATCCTCCATTGCACCCTTCCCCCAAGGGACATGGCCTCAGGAATTACCAGGGGGGCCTTGCACGGGGTGGCAGCAGGGTTCAGTGAATGCGGGAGGCCCCTGGCCCCTACTGCTGCCCCGTGGCAAGCCCCCAGTAATTCCCAAGGCCGAATCCCCTGGGGAATGGGATGCAATGGGGGAGGGGAAAGAGGACAGGCAGGGGTAGGGTTTGGGGAATGGGTATGGACACAGAGACTCCTGGGCTGGATTGCGAAAATCCTCCCGCTGTAGATGGCCCACAGACTGTGAGTTTGAGACCCTTATTCTAATATGATCTGCATATCACAGACCACAGAATCATACACCGTAATTTCTGTATCACACTGTGGCTCAACAAGAATACGTCTATTAGAAGACACCCACGTTCCACGTGACACAGAATTTATCACCTCCAGAGGTAATCTGTTCCGAGGGTTAAATACTCTCATGGTTAAAAAAAAATTGCATTTTATCTGCTAGGTGGCAGAGTAAAGCAGGACTGCACACAGCAAACTGAGCCAAGCATACCAGAGAATATAAGAACAAAAGAGAGGACATACTAGGTCAGATCAATGTCCATCGTGCCCAGTATCCTGTCTCTGAACTATATCAGAGCCTCAAGGAGTGAACAAAGCAGGACAATTATGGAGATACACTCCCTGCATCTGGCAGACAGAAGTTTAAGTCCCTCTAAGCATGGGGCTGTGTCCCTGACCATTGTGGCTAATGGCCATTGATGAACCTCTCATCCATTAAATTATCCAGTCCTTTTTCAAACCCAGTTATATTTCTGGCCATCACAACATCCCATGGCATCAAGTTCCACAGGTTGGTTGTGCACTGTGTGAAAAAGTACTATTACTTCTTTATATTAAGCCCACTACTATTAATTTTATCAAGTGACCTCTGGTTGGTTTTTTTTGTACTGTGTGAAAGCATAAATAGCACTTCTCTATTTCTTTTTTCCACACATTCATGATTTTATAGACTTCTATCATCTCTCTCCTTGGTTGTCCCTCTTCTACGCCAACCTGCCTTAATCTCTCTGGTCTCTCCTCATATGGAAGCCATTCCATACTCCTTAACAAGGATGTCAATGTGTAGTCGACTACATGATTAACTGATAAGCGTGGGCTTATTGGTTAATCTTGTCAACTACACGCACTCTCCATCTGCCCTTGCTTCCTCGTATCAGAGGCAGCAAGGCAGGGAAGTGGGAGCCGGTGCTCGTGAGGAGCTGGCTTTAAGCAGGCTCCCCATGAACACCAGCTCCACCTACCCCTCCACCGCTGCCTCTGATAGAGAGAGTCAGCAGCGGAGGGTGAGGGCAGCAGGCTGGAGCAGATATACATGGGGAGCTGGCTTTCAAGCAGGTTCCCCGCACATGCCAGCTCCGCAGACCCGCCTCCCCACACTGCCTCCTGCAGAGGCAGTGAGGTAGGCCAGGCAGGAGCCACTGCGGGGGTGAGCCGCTGCCTCTATCAGAGGCAGCAGCATGGGGGAGAGGGCAGGGAAGGCTGCCGCATAGCAGCCTCTGTCCGCAGTGGCCCGGAGTTGCCATGGACAGAGGCTGGTCCACGGCAGCAGGCCCTGTCTGAGGGGGACGGGTCCAAGCTTCCCATGGACAGAGGCTGTTCCAGCATCCCACAGAGCAACCTCTGTCCACAGTAAGCCAGGGCCTGCCACAAACAGAGGCTGGTCCATGGCAGCAGCCACTATCCGCAGGAGGTCTGAGCTCCCTGCAGACAAGGGTTGCTGCCGCAGACCAGCTCCTGTCCTTGGGGAACTCAGATCCCAGGGACAGCAGCTGCTGCCATCCCATGCTGCTGCCTCTGTATCAGAGGCAGGAGTACAGGGTAGCAGGCAGCTGGTTTTCACAGGAAGCTGGTTTTTAAACTGGCTCCCTTGGTGGACCAGCTCCCACAGCATGAGGCAGCAGGGGGCTCCCCAGGAGTGAGGTCGGGAGCGCACTGGATGCTAGCCCTGTCCCTGTGGACTATCGAATAGCTGTGTAATCGCTAAGATGTCATGTGGTTATATGACTATTCAACTACATGATATCTAACATCCCTACTCCTTAAATCATCTTTGTTTCCTTCTCTGTACCTATTCCAATTCTAACAGATCTTTTTTGAGATGGGGTGACCAGAACTGAATGCAGTATTGAAGGTTTGGGTATATCATGTGGTTCTAGATAGTGGCATTATGATATATTTTGTCTTATTATCCCACAGTTTTTGACTGCCAATGCACACTGTGCAGATATTTTCAGAGAACTAAGTGGTAAAAGCTAATTTAAACCCTATACATTTGTATGTATATTTGGGATTATGTTTTCCAATGTGCATTACTTTGAAGTTACCAACACTGAACTTCATCTGCCACTTTGTTGCCCCATCACTTAGTTTTTTTAAATCCCTTTGTAACTCTTAGCAGTCAGCTTGGATTTGGCTATCTTGAATAATGTGGTATTGTCTGCAAATTTTACCTTCTCATTCTTCACCCCTTCTCCAGCTCATTTATAAATATGTTGAACTGTACTGGTCCCAGTAAAGATGCATCTCCATTGTGGAAACCGACCATTTATTGCTATTCATTATTTCTTATCTTTTAACCAGTTACTGATCTATGAGCGGACCTTCCCTCTTATCCCATAGATGCTTATTTTGTTTAACAGTCTTTGGTAAGGGACTTTCTTGAAGACTTTCTGAAAGAGAAGTCCTCTTCATTTTGCAGCAATTTCCCCGTGTTTTGGAAATAGACAGACCCGGAGGCCCTGAGTCAATACATATGCATACCTTGTAGGCATGCGAGCCAATCTGAAATGATGTGTTCTTGATCAGCTGCGACATAGACCACCACCAACTCAGTATGGAAAGGCCACTTATAAAGGTGAATGAGCGTGCTACCGCCCTAGCTCACAGAACTGGGTCTTATAGCTCAAGTAGTAGATTTTCATGTTCCAAGATTTCAGAGATCTGAGACGCAATCTCAGCTGCTACCAACCAACGCAGGGACACAGCATTACATTAACCCTAGTCCATCTCCAATCAGCCTTCATTTATTGATTTTAGACAGACAGCACCAGCAAGTCCCTCCACCAGCACCCTTCTGACTTTACCTTTGTTTGTTGCTGCCTCCATGGCCACAGGTAACTGCATGAGATAGTCCACCCTCTCTGTATATCGGACTTTCCTAGACTGGCAGCACTGCGTGCGTTCCTCCACCAGGAACCGGAAAACATCACTAGGGTTTTCTGTACCAATACGGTTTCTCTGAAGGGAAGACCAGACCTGATCACCTGAGTAGCATTACAGAGCCTAGAGTATGCAAAGTGCTTTACAGACATCCAAAGATACCATCCTTATCCCAAGGAGCTCAGCCCCTAAGGAACACTCATTAGTCCATGCTGGGGGACCCCTGCACAAGACTGGAAATTGCCATCGATGTCTCTGAGGAGAGACAGGTGTCTGCCCATACAGTCTCAGAGGGGTAGCCATGTTAGTCTGTAACTTTAAAAAAAAATGAGTAGTCCCGTAGCACCTTACAGACTAACAAATATGTATGTATGTATGTATGTATGTATGTATGTATGTAGTATCATGAGCTTTAGTGGGCAAAACCCACTTCCTCAGATGAGCAGAGTTCCTGGACAGTGTAACTTTCAGAATGGGGGCCTTAATATAGATATGCTACTTAGAGTAAAAGGAACAATAAGGTGCAGGAAGGAGGCAGGTTACAGTAAAAGTGTTGGGTAGCATTAGCCAGAATCCTTTCAGTAACCAGATTATTACTCTTATGCTCTGAGAACTGCATTGAAACAGAGCAAGCAACTTTTTGTTAATGATCCAGCTGAAATGCCACAAATAATACACCTCCTCTTTGTTGTGAATGTTAATGTCTGTTATCAGGCACTCACAGGAAAATATCCAGTAACCACCCCCATAATGAGTGCATGGTTTGGGACACGGTACATTAGGCACACAGATCTGAATAACTCCACACGGAGTATAACACATGAACAAGCACCCATAATCCCAGGGGGAAGGCGTATGCTTTAAACTGTAAGTGGTTGTCTCCTTTGTAAATTTCCTTTTCAACACCTTAGAGAAAGTATTAGCATTCATAGCACTGACTGTATTGCACTGCAGCATTAAGCTGCAGCTTAATGGAAATAACGTTTCGTACCACAGACACTTTGCTTTCAGTATGGGAATCCATCTTCTCCATAATGATTCAATAACATACGGCTAAAATTTCTAAGGGAGCTAGACAGGGTAATTTGTCTGCTCCAGAAAAGGATATAAATATGTGGGTAGTAATAATACCTGCTCCATTTAACATTCACAGCCTTTGTACTTATAAATATATGGACAAATCGTATTTGTATACCAGGCTAAAAGGGACAATCATACTTGCTTATAGCACTTATAGCTTGTTTAATGGTACTCAAATGGTACCAACTGAACTACACTGGTACACAAACTGATTTAGTTAGATCAATGTAATTCTTATATAACCAAGGCCTTAAAGGGTTTGTAAAAAGAAAAAAAATGATGAGATCACATTACTGCCCCATTTCTCATCTCCTGACACATCACACAGAGATAAAGAGAAGAAATAGTGAACCCTTTCTTACCTCTACTAGGTTTATAAGGTGCAGGAAAAACTCCTGTGCATCTTGCTGTCTATTGGAGGAGAATTCTGGGTGCCCTTTGCTTACAAAGGCCTTAAACATACGAGGAGAAATTCCATTGTGTTGAGGCTACAAAGAAATGAAGAGAAATATTTTTGAAAAGCACTCTGCGCATGTTGGTCCGAACTGCACACTGGCTCAAACCTTAAAAGTTAAAACGCCACAGGAAATGAAGCCTAGCCATAGAATGTGATTCATAATCTGCTGCCTACAAGCTCTATAAATGCAGACTTCAGATTGACAAGCAATGATTCGTATCCTGCAAGAATGGCAAATGCTTATTGGACTTCAGTGCTTCAATCTCTGAAAACCAGGAAACACAGAACTATGGTATTCATCACCCACCACTGCCTCCTAGAGCAGCCCTGGCCTATAACAAAAAAACATGATTGAATAACTAAATAAATGTGCCATTTTGTGTGTTGTGGTGGACAGAATTCTCTCATTTATCTGCACACTCCAACTGCCCTTCACTGTGCTCAGGACAGCTGCATAGATTGGTATGGGGAGTCCTCACACTTGTACTTACCGAAGCAAGTGCAGGTGATGTTCCAGAGGGAATCCTTAGGACCAGGGTCCAGAAGTGATAACAAGTGGCAATTTAGATGGTGGTTTGTGCAGAGTAGGCCAAGTACAGGACAGATGCAGCAAACTAGTATTCATTAAGCCTGCATGAAATGTGACTTCACCTTAGTGAGAACATGATCTGACCATTTCTCCTGCAGTCCATGTGTGCTCTGTGCCTGCATATGTAACCCACATACCTATTGGATGTGGTGTACTGTCCCATGCAGTGGCACTTAGACCACTTACAGAGAGAAAGAATGAGTGTGCTCTACAGTCTTAGCTGAGAACCAGCTGGCTTTTAGCACAGGCTGGAGTGCAGAGGTTCACGCACTAAGCTCCAGAGGACCCAGGTTTGGTTCCATCTGTCAGTGTTACACGCACATATCCTCTGGAAGGGAAAAGTGCTAAGATGTCTGAGTGAGGCCCCCAATTCTCCTTGTCAAAAATGGCAGCCTAAAGGATGCAGGCTGAGGTTGGTGTGATCCTTAATTCTGTAATCCCTGGTTCTCAGAGGTTTAAGCACAGGTGCATTCTGGAAGGGTATGAGGCACCGCTGGTCAACCCTAGCTGTGCTGAAGTTTTTGGATCATGAGTTTCCCTTGTTTTTTGGTGGTATTTTGAGGAAATTATGATAAGGAATAGCACATGAGTGGGGAGCACCTGCAAGGAATCCTCTTTACCACTTGACCATTAATACCAGATTGGGCCCTCATGAGGCACAATAATTTTCAAGACAATACCAACAAGTATTTGTATTTTAGAGCACCTGGAAAAACTGGCTCGTAAACAAGTAAAGATAATGGTGCTACTGACCATTATAATACAGGAGAAACAGCATGAAATATGATGCACATAAAACACATTATGAAAAGAAAACTTTCACTCATAGGACCCAATTCTGATCTTGGTGTCACTGGTATGAACAAGGACTAACCCCATGTAGATCAATGGAAATCAGAACCAGGCCCTCAGTTTTCAATGCTGGCTCAGCTGCTGGCAGTACACCAGGGATATCATTACACTAAGATGTGCTTTAAGAGCTTCTGTAAACATCTAGAGACTTAACAGGACTGGGGATTTCTGAATACTGAGCTGTGTATTGTATTGGTGTCCTCAACTACCCTATATCAAAGGAAGAGGGGATACAAAAGGAAACTCAGACAAAGCTTCCTTCTAAGATAGAAGGATTTAGAAGCAAGCAAACTGTTGTCCCAGATTTTTGGTGCGCTGAATTTGAAATTCACCCCCATTGCCATTTAAATCCAACTTTTATTCAACCATCTGAGTAGCAAGAAGAAAAATGTGTTAATGTGCCATATTCTCAAGACTAGGATCTCTCACACACAACAAATCCTTTCCACCAAAGGGAAACTTGGTCAATATAAACCAAAAAACAAGATCAATAGCAAAGACCTGGATAAAAAAAGTCAGTTCCTGATGACACCACAAACTTGGGGACTCTTTTTATGTTGAAGTGGGCTCCAAGTAGCCCACTGCTCTTCTTAAACTGCTCTACGATAGTGGAAAGAAGAATGTAATACCACAGAACCAGGAATATTTACAGACTACGGGGCATACTTTCCTCATCAACAGTTGCAAAACCATTTAGCTAAATATAGCACAGATGGAACCACTCAAGATCTCATACAAATGCCTTCACAGGCAACACCCACCGACATCAGTTTATGGCTGCATTCCAAAAATCCAGGCTGTTAAAGGCACATTTACACTCTGTGAAAAATGCTTGTGAATAAGATGTGAACTTCATGCCACGTACACACAAATGGAAGTCAAGGGCACTTTTGAACATGTTTGGCCAAAAATCCCTTCACCGTTATACTCATGCATTTCAAATGCCACAGCAAACACCTTGGAGGGCAAAACGTGCACTGGGTGGACAGTAGCATTTATCTACAAAATTCCCATCATTGCAATGCCACCAGTGCAGCTCACCAGAGGGAGCAAGAGTGGGAAATGCCTACCCATGCAATTTTCTAAACAATACTATAGTAACAAAAAATTAAATCAGTAAAAACTGTTTTGCTCCCGACAGATGTTAAAAACTGCTAAAACAGGAATACATTTGAACCTACTAAATTATGAACAATGCATATACTTTTGTGCCCCTGGATGGCACTCTTTCCATTTAATTAAATGGCAGAGATGAGTCCCAAATGTTATTCTGCTAAAAGCTCTGGATAGTTTATTACAACATCCAGAGTAGCAAATGCTGTAGCTAAAGTGGAGATGCAGTTTTCATTCTAATCCCCCTTGTCCCATTGAATGTGAGGCTTAGCACATTACTCTTTGTTTTGTTAAACACACATAGGGTATGCAACAAGTTAGTCGCTGTTGACAACTTAACACTGAGGCATTGCATTTCTGGAAAACTGTGTCCTGGATTCTCACTGTTAACATTAGCTCTTCTTGACTTTTACTAAATGAAAACGCAAGCAAGATTCACCAAAGCTTCTGTTACCCAAGGAAAAAAAACACCGGCAAAGCAATTATTCAGAAGAAACGTTTGTTGAGATATAATATCAGATTATGCAAATGAGAGTTGCAAATCAGAGATTCCACCTTTGTCCAAAATCTGTCTACTGACTAATTCCCTTTTAAATAAGAATGGTCAGGTAGAGTGAAATTTCTGTGTCATCAAAAAGGAAGTGGAGGTGGTGAAGCGTATAATATAAGTAACTACAGCAACTGTCACTCTGTTTCTGTTGACAAAAGCACGTCCAGCTTCTGTTATATCTAAAAATACATCTTGGAATTTATCATAGATGCTTCTTCCAAGAAAGAAAGTTCCTCTCCAGACACAGTATCCTCAGTATCTATTACAAGCTGACCTTTTGTTTCCAAACATTCCAACTCGGTGTGAGGAAAAGTTGATCGCTGGTTAAATTTCACGTTGTATGGGGCTCAGAGTAACAAAGGTTGGCAGGGACACAAATACAAACTAGGTCCAAAATTTAACTGCCAAAATAGCATTAAAGTAAACTGAGGTGATACAGCGGCACAGATATCGACCTCAATAGAATGCACCTGGCAAGATAGCACTGTATTTTCATGGTAACTAAACGGCTTGCTTCTAGGATACAGCAAAATCACCCCACCAAGAAGGGTTGCCAGAGGAAAATAAGGAGAGCTTAGAAGCACTTTAATTAAAAGTGAGGGGAGAGAAATGTGGGTTAATGATTCTTCCTGCAGACAAAAAAAAAATGAACTGTGGTCCATGGTTTCATAAAGATGAAGGCCAAAAAGAATTACTAGATCAGTGGTTTTCTAACTGTAGGTCAGGACCCCAAAATCTTAGTGTGGTTTTCAGGACTGGCTTTTAGCCCCAGACCCCAGCCAATCTAAGAAGTAGTCCAAATCCAAGCCCCACCTGCTAAGACTCAGACTTTGACTTCATTCCTGGGTGGTGAACCTAAGGTTACAGTTCACCCCAGGGTGAAGCCCTTCAGTTTTGGTTCCCACCCCCCAGAACAGGCTGGTGGGGCTCAGGCTTTGGGGAGCAGCAGGCCTCAGACAGACTCAGCCTTTAGCCGCCCCCCCCCTCCCTCCTTGAGGTTATGTCATAATTGTTGTCAGAAAGGGGTCCCAGTGCAATGAAATATATGAATCTCTGCCTTGGATCTTCTAAACCTGACCTGCATGATAACACGGGCCATTAAAATTCACCAAGTTCCCCCTACATTGAGCCCAAGGACTAGTTAGATTAAACTGGTGTAAGCCACAGGCTGAGAACAGGAGAGATTCAAAGTGCCACCAATGCCCAAAATCCCTGTTGTGGCAGGGAACAGATTCGGTGAGGTACACTCAGATGATCCTAGCCCCCATCTATTGTGGAGAAGGGTTTTTTTTTTCCAGCTCCTGGAGAGGAGAGGGAACTTCTCTGCCCAGTGGTCAATAAAGGGCCCTAAAACCAGCACTGCTGGTGCATAACTCAAGAGAATGTGGTGGCTAACGTAGAATGGAGATGGAGCCTACCGCCCCCCTTCCACAATGTGGATTGACATGCCACAAATTATTTATGTCATAAAACAGACATGGGCCACAACTGAACCTCCTTGAAACTCCTGTAGCCAAAGGATGGAGGGTTTAATTCATATCCCGGTATCAAAACCCATCTCTACTCTTGTGTTTCCAGAGGAAAGCCAGGTGACATTTTGTGATCCCACAAGTTCTCCACACCATCAGATATAAACTACATCCATCCTAAATCCAGGATCAACAGGGATTAAAATACTACCTCCCAGGGCGGCCCATCACTCATCAGAAATGGTGAATTAGGAAACAGAGGCCATAAAAACTGTATTCTTTACTATAAAGTAGTCAGTCCTACAGAGACAAAAGTCTCCTGCACCATCAAATATTCTTCTGTTCGTGATGCCTATTCTGCCGCCATTGATATCAACAGAAGTTTTGCCCTGGATTTCACGGGTGATAGGATCAGGGTCTTTGAGTCATTATCCTTCACTCTCAGCTCTAGCCAGGCTGAGGAGTTCAACCCCAAATATTTAGGGCTCTGTAATTAGTTTTACATAGCACACAAGAGTTCAGGGCACTGCTGGAACAGCAGAATACCCTATTAGCAAAAACCCTGGTCCCTTTAAAACTTTATACAAACAGCTGCTGACTAAGAGATTCCTCAGTGGAAATCTCGCACATTACACCTTGCTAAACATGCCATGTGGGATCAACTGCAGCCTCACGCTCTCCAATAGCCAGCACCTGTTCCCTTTTTTCAGGGCATCACTTTTACCTAGTAATCAGGCTACAAATGCTCAGTCAAATACCTTGTGTTCTTCCTTCATCACCTGTTCAATAAGCTCAGATTTCATTGGTGGTTTAGAGTACTGGCCCGAAAGGAGGCCATGTCCTAATTTAGTCCTGTAGGGAAAACGGGAAGAAAAACAAAAAGAAAGACAAAGATTTTCCTGCAGATTTGGAGAAGAGAATCTGACAGTAACTTTTACTCCTCAAAATCTCTTTGCTATTCACAATTAGTTAGGCTGGAACATATATCTACCCATCCTCCTCCCCTGTCCTCCCCAAGCCCGTCAAGATGCTCTCCTGCTACTTACAGCTATTTTGCCATAGCATCCTGGCTGCCGAATTACTCTGATTCTATTTGGCTTAATAGTAGGAACCTGGCACTTACATCTGTGTGTTGAAATCTTGTGTTGGATCTAGAGGGGAGTAGTCGAATATTCTCGGAAGATTTCCCACATACCTGGGCAGCGAGAACAAAGGAGAAATGGTCAAAAATTACATGTAGCTTTGCCTGGGTCCTATGCTAAAATGCCTGGATACCCTAGGAGATTGTTCTGCAGAGATACTAAAGCAAGCTTCATGTTTAGGGACAGTTCCATATTGACAAGCACAATGCAAACAAACCACTCCCCACTGCTTGTTTCAGTAATTCACACATGGACAATATTAAAAAACAAGTAGAAATTTACATTTTGCGATAGAAGCTCCTTGCTGGGGGAAAAAGATGGATCAACGGTTCGGGGCCTGGGACTTGAGAGACCTAGAGTCCATTCCCTGCTCTGCCACTGACCTCCTGTGTGACACCTTGAGAGAGTCACTTAGTCTCTTTGTAGCTCAGGTCTCTATCTGTAAAATGGGGATTGTTATATTGCACTACATCATAAGGTGCTGTGAGGATACGTACATTAAAGTTTATGAGGCATTCAGATTAGGGATGTTAAATATCGGTTAACTGAATAGTCAATTAACCTCATGAATTCTTATCGGTTACTCGACTATTCCATATGGTGTCCCTAGCCTCTGTTTATGGTGTCCCTAGCCTCTGTTTCTCTGGAGGTGGGTGACAGGGGAGGGATTACATGAGGATTACCTGTTATGTTCCCTCCCTCTGGGGCATCTGGTATTGGCCACTGTTGGCAGAGAGGATACTGGGCTAGACGGACCTTTGGTTTGACCTAGTATGTTCTTCTTATGTCCCTGGGGCGGGGTCAGCAGCCAGTGTGCTCCAGCCCCACTACCAAGGAGCCCACTGCCACTCCACACTGCTGCCTCTGAATCAGGGCAGCAGCGTCGAGTGCAAGGCGGGAGCTGGTCCGCAAAGGGAGTCAGTTTAAAAACCAGCTCCCCTGGCAGACTGGCTGCCTGTTGCCCCATGCTGCTGCCTCTGATACAGAGGCAGCAGCATGAGGTGGCAGCAGTCCTTGTCCAGGGGTGGGCTGAGCTCCCGGACCTGGCATGATACAGAACTGAGCCAGGCTGCCTGCCCGCCTGGCTCCTAATACACTTTAAATGCAGAACGGCAGCAGGGGTAGGTCCCAGACCCAGCGTGAGCCAGGACTGAGCCAGGCTGCTAAAAAACTTACTGACGGGGGGGGGGGGGGGGAGGAAGGGAATATGTGTAGTCTATAGCATTAACCGATAAGCTTTTGCTTATCGGTTAATCGGGTAATCAACTACACTATTACATCCCTAATTCAGATACAGAGATGGGAGCCAAATAAGCACCATGAATAGGTAGATAGCAAACTTAAGAAGAGTAGTACCTACCCTCATAAGAGCATTGCACGGACACTCACTAATTAAGCCTTACAACATCTCTAGGAGATAAGTAACCTCTATGAGACGGTAAACCCTGCTCTAGACTAGGGCATTATTTTGAAATAATTAGCGGAGCTCCACACTACCAAGCCTGTTATTTCAAAACAGGCTGGTTATTTCAAAATCTGTACGCCTGCTTTCCTTGGGGAATAACACTATTTCAATTTTGTTATTTTGGGAGTTGTTATTTCAAATTCAGTTATTTCAAAATAATTTCCTAATGTAGACATGCCCTAAGTGATTTGCCCAAGTACACAGAGTCAGGATTAGAACTAATGAGTTCCTAGCTCCTAATCAATGGCTCTTTAACTGAATTCTGAATATAATACAAATGGTAAGGTTTACAGTCTGAAGACAAATTCTGATGCCCAGTTTCAAACAGAGAGAGACAGAAAGACACTAATTTGTGCCTTTTCAACAAGCACTGAAGGGTATTGTTAGTCTATTCAGTGCTGCTGCAGCATGCAGTTTTCATCAGAATGCCACAAAGATCTGCCATGTAGGTCGGGCCACATTGAAGGAAAATGTCCTGTAGTGAAGGAGTTAATGAATTTGCAGACACCACTCCATATGGCTGAGTAACTTAACGAAAACAAATTCAGCGTTTCCCCCGCTTTCTTTTCCAGAAGGCAAGTGTTACCTGAAAATCTAGGAAGATGTCCCAAGATCTGAGAGCATCACTTTCAAGACATACACTACTCCTTTCGGATATAAAAGGACACTCTGAGTTTTATCGTGAGCTATGCACAATTCTCCACAAACAATTATAAGCAGCTGTTCACCTGGGAGTGCTAAGTGTTCAACTTTGACTGTCAAGAAAGTTCTCTTTTTACATCTCGGAGGTTATTAAAAAATGAAAACAGCAGCTTTTGTTTCTCACTCAGCAGAAGAAAATGACTAAACAATCCACCCATCTGCAAGGCTGACATTTTTAACAAGAAACAAATTTGGCTGGTAAGATATGTATCTATCTTTCAAGCCAGGGCTATACACAAAAGTTATACTGGTTTAACTACGGCATAGTTACACTGGTACAATATCCCAACTGTGGACACAGTGATACTAGTGTATATGTGCTTACATTTGTATAACTTGTTCCCATGCAGGAAAGGGAGTAATACGAATAATACACCTTTTAGACTGATGCAACTGTTTTCATACTAGGGGTTTTACTGATATAACTATAATGGGGGACAAAAAAAATCACATGCCTGACAGTCATGCTCACATAGGTCTGGATGAAGGATGGTCCTGGGGAGTGTTCCCAGTAAGCTGTGAGCTTGTGCAGCCATTTAGGAGAGAGTCAGATGCCGCCCATCTGATTAGCAGTGTGCTCACAGCTAGGTTTGTGTTTCTACTGGGGGTGTACAAACGCACATGCCTCAGTGCACATACAAATGTATTCCGCACATGGATGAAACGTTTAGTGGAAACATTAGTCCTGTGGTTAACGCACTAGCATAGGATTTAGGAGACCAAGTTTTAATTCCCTGCTTTGCCACACACTTCCTCTGTGATCTTGAGCAAGTCGCTTAGTTCAGGAAAATCCTGTGTCTAAGCTCCCTCTCTGTAAAATGGGGATAATAGCACTTCCTTACCTCAGAAAAGTGTTGACAACATGAACACAATAAAAATGGTAAAGCAGTTTGGTAGTAGGCAGATGGGGCCCATACAAGTACCACAGATAAGCAATGCCACTACAGAAATTGTGTGCAAACCAGGCGGAAGTTTATGAGCTAGAGACCAAACCTACATCAATAAAGTCAAATGGGATATTGACTTCAAAAGCAGGAGGAGGCCTGGACCTCCTCCCTTGTCTGCAAACACTCTTTGTCAGGCCATTGAATTGGCTGGAAGACAGCTGTTTGCAATAAGAGTTAGAAACTGAAATACTATGCAGATTGTATAAATAATAGATTTGTGACATCGGAGCCTGCGCAAAACACTGCAGAGAATTACTTACGCTCGCTGAAACTCTGGGATGCTGAAAACGGCCTGCATGACAGTGCTGAGGTAGCAGCTATTTCCCAGGTTCTTCATGCCAGTGTATCCTGGGCCATACATGGGCTTTAGCTTCACACCAGACTCCTGAATCACTTCCCACTCAGAGATTCTTGGTTTTATGTCGTTATCTCTTAGGCCGTTCTCTGTCTGAATGCAAAGGAGTTTGGTTTTGGTTTCGGTTTCTTTTTTAAATAGATCTACAATTATGATGCATTTATTATAAATGGGCATAGCTGTCCATGTTGTAAAATGGAAGAACCTAACCCAAAATGAAAGGAAAAAAGTTCCAACCAGAGGGAAGAAAGTTCAGAATGAAAACCCCAACAGCTTCTTGCTATTGCAATATACTAAGCATGTGTGATCATCTCTTCCGCTAGCTAGATGCTGGTCTCCAGGAACACAGCTGCCTGCTACTCAGTTGTTGCTAAAAGTGCTTCTTTAGCTCAAATGAGAGAGACATCAGTTGTTGGTAGCAAAGGTTCTCCTCCTCACAGCTCGAGTGTATCTTCATTTGTAGCCACCATTTACAACACCATTATTTATTATTATCAGCAGATCACCAGTGTGTTAGGCATTTTACTGGCAGCTCTGAAAGCAAGGAGTGAAATTCTGAACCCATTAAATGGGAGTTTTGTCACTGGGTGAAATCCAGGTCTCACTGAAGTAAAAATGTTCATGCCTCCTCAATAAAATAGGCATTTTCCATCACTAAAAGTGAATGCTGTTTCAAATAAATTAGTTTCCGCACCAATATCATCATATTTGGATAAATAGAACAAAGAGAATTTTTTAAAAGTTAAATTATTTTTCCATTTTCCTTTCTCTCCCAACTCAGGCAATAAAAACAGATGGTGAACAAAAGTGAAGCTGACTAGTCAACCTCAGACCCATTTCATTTTCAGGTTCTCATGCACTGGTACGAGACTGTTCAGTCTGCATCATCATAATAATAATAATACCACTTACCACTTATATGTCACTTTTCGTTCATAGAGCTTGAAGTGTTTTAAAAATTAGTTAGGTATTGTTACACCCCTTTTACAGATGGGGGAAAGTGAGGCACAGAGAAGGGGACTGACTTGCCCAAGGTCACCCAGAAGATCAACAGCAAAGCCAGGAATAACAGTTCTCCCTAGTCCCTATCCAGTGCTATGTCCTTTAGGCTGCACTGCCTCTAAGGCTGAAGGGAAATATATAGATCTTCTAAATAGCCAGTTTCAATTGGGATTCCTTCCATATTTCTTGGAAACATTTCTCTTGGTCTTAGGTTTTACAATTGTTATTGGTAACAAAACATAAATTTGGGGGCAAATTTAACCCAACTGTCCCCTTAATTATCTTTTTATTTCATTGTGAGCTACTTGCTCCAATTATCTTTGGTAGATTTCAACGTTTTATTCTGACATTTGCATGTGCAACAGGTTTTTTTATTTGTGAAGTAAAAAAAAATTACTTATCATAATTAAAAATTCTCTGTATTCCTCTCTCTCTCTTATTGGATGCAGATCCAAGTCAGAAGGACTGTGTAGTACAGCATGGTCACATTAGCATGGCTGAGAGGCCCATGTCCAGCAATGGTGAACACATATAAAATGGGAAATTACAGTCTAGGAAGGAATATAGCAGTAAGGATCGGGGGTCATAGTGGATCCCAAGCTAAATATGAGTCAACAGTGTAGCACTGCTGCAAAAAAAGCAAACATCATTCTGGGACGTATTAGCAGAAGTGCTACAAGCAAGACACAAGGAGTAATTCTTCCCCTCTACTCTGGGCTGATTAGGCCTCCACTGGAGTATTGTGTCCAGTTCTAGGTGCCAGATTTCAGGAAAGATGTGGACAAACTGGAGAAAATCCAGAGAAAAGCAACAGAAATAATTAGAGCTCTAGAAAATGTGACCTGTGAGAGAAGATTGAAAAAATTGGAATTTCGTCTGGAGGAGAGAAGACTGAGAGGGGACAGGAGAACAGTTTTCAAATACATAAACAATTGTTTAAAGGAGGTGGGAGAAAAATTGTTGTCCTTAATGTCTGAGGATGGGATGAGAAGCAATGGGCTTAAATTGCAGCAAGGGCAGTTTAAGTTAGCCATTAGTGAAAACTTCCTAATTGTCAAGGTCATTAAACACTGAAACAAATTGCCTAGGGAGGTTGTGGAAGCTCCATAACTGGAGATTTTTAATAGAAGGATAGGCAAAAACCTGTCAGAGATGATCTAGATAATACTTAGTCCTGCTGTGAGAGCAGGGGACCGGACTAGATGAATTCTCAAGGTCCTTTCCAGGCTAGGGATGTGAAAGGTTAACCAATTAACCGGTGGGGACTGGAGCAGCTCCCTGCCTGCTGAGGGTGGGGGCGCTGCTCTAGCCCCACAGACAGTCCATCATGGACAGGGGCTGCTCTTGTCCAGAGCAGCTCCTGTCTATGGGGAACCCAGGCGCCCTGCAGGCATGGGCTGCTCCAGCGGGTGCTGGGAGCCAGAGCTGGTGGCAGCCCCAACCCTCACACAGGGCTGGGAACCTGCAGCCAGTCCCAGTACAGGGCTGGGGGCTGCTCCAGCTGGGTTGAAGCGGTTCCCATCCAGGGATCCTACTTTAGTTGGTTAACCGGTTAAACGTTAGGTCAACCTAACATTTAACCAATTAACTGACTCACCAGGATTTTACACCCTTACTCCAGTCCTACAATTCTATGGACATGTTGGCATGGCTGAGAGACCCAGGAGCTACAACTGAAACCCTTAGTTCAAATGCAGGCTTGGAAACACTGAGTCCCCATACCTAAATTGCACAGACCAAGGTTAACAATGCAGTGTACATATACCCATACTGATTTAGAGCCCAGAGAACCAATATATACTAGCTTGTAGTGTTCTTCACCAACCTAAACATGGCCATTAAAAACTCAGGCAGTTAGCTTGAGTTAGCTTTATTTTCCACTGATAAATTATTTTGTGCTAGTTTGAAATATGTGAGAGGCTCTAAATAAAAGATGAGTTTCCTACCACATGCATCTGGAGCATATCAATTCCAAAGTGCGCCAAGTGTTTTGCTATATGTGGATCTAAAACTGCCTCCTCTTCATCAAAAGAATAGACATCTACAAAACAGAAAGAAGCAAATGTGATGATGCACAGAACGTTACCTGTTGGCTTTATTTAGAAATGGGAACAAAACATTCTAAGAATAGTACCACCTGTGCAGACTGCGTTATTGATAGTACCAACATTTACGTATGACCTGCAAAAGTATATACAGAGTTATACATTTGGAAGGTATCTTACCCTCCACAATACAATCATCGTATTAAGTGTTCTTAAATCAGAGTTTATATTTTCACAGAATTTAAAGTTTCCTAATTTAAAAAAAGTTACTGTCATTTCAAAATAAAAGCAATGCAAACATACGGGGATGTGGGGCTAAATGCAAGAAGCAAAATCATACACAAATATCAGTTATGCAGCAAGTCTACATTTTCAGCATAGAGATTATCTTCAAATTTTGTGATCATTTGAAACTCTGTCAATCTGTATATATGCATGTGCAGATGAAGGCACTAGAACTCTGGACGTAAACAGAGCTGACTGACTCCTAATGATATTACATCAGTCACTGCTAAAGGCACAAGGAGAACATTTTTGCCCTCATTCCTGTTGAGGTGCAGAAATGATCGAGGCGCACAAGAAATCCATCCAATGACAAACAAGGGTAACTGTTTTATTAATAATCCAGGAGGGTCTCAGAAAATTAGCATTTATACTTGAGAAAGGAAGGACCATCCAGTGGTTAGGGCACTAACCTAGGATATGGAAAACCTGGGTTCTAGTCCTACCTCTACTACAGACTGCCTGTGTAGACTTGTGCTAGGGACTTAACCACTCTGTACCTCAGATCTCCATGTGTAAAATGGGGATAACAACAGTGACCCTCATGTGCGATAGGGCAATGAGGATACATACAAGAACACTGAAACAACTTACTATGGTGGATTCTCCATCACAGACCATTTTAAATTTAAAACTGGATATTTTTCTACTAGACATGCTCTAGGACTTATTTCGGAGACATGTCTGGCCTGTCATATGTAACTGGTCAGACACTAAATGACCATAACAGTCCCTTTTGGCTTTAAATCTATAAATCTGTAAGACTGAGAGATAATGGGGAGCCACAGAAATATCTTACATACATCCTGGTTTAGTGAGACCTACATTTCCGAACTGTGTGCCAACAGAATTCGTATCCTTAACTGCATAGATCACATCTGGTTCATAAAATTTGTAATAAACAAATCTATAAAAATCTCCTATAACAGGTCCTTCCAACCTGCATTTCTGGGGTTAATGCCATTCCCTGGTAGAGGTCAGCTTTCAGACTGAAAGGACACACCTCAGGTATGCTATGCTATTATGGAATGCCAGATTCATATAAACCCATATGCCACACTGGTGACAGTTGCATGAGCCTGATCACAAGACTATGTTCATTCTCAAAAAAAAATGGCTTGCAAGACACCGGTGTGAGAATGTGTAACAGAGAATTCACATTTAAAATGCCAAAACGTGCTTTTTACACACATGGCAAGCAATCTTCATCTTACTTGCAGGGAGAATATTGGTTTTAATGTATAAAGATCCATCACCAAACCCTCTGAAGAACTGCTCACCAATGACTAAAGCTCAACAGAATACGATAACTACTAAAAATCTAGTAAGAACATTAGACCAAGAGTCCTTGATAAGACAAAACTTGAGAGGTGAGACATAGGTTCAAATTTCTGCTCTGCCACAGACGGGCCTGTGTGAGCTCGGGCAAGAATCACAAACTCTCTAGGTCTTGGGCCTATCTACATGGGGAAGTTTTACTAGTTAACTTGATTTACTTCTGCAGATATCACTCACACCATGGACATTTATGCTGGAATAAAAGTTATTCTGATGTAACAATATTGGTTTAAATTCAGATCTTAGCACATACCGATATAACTTTCCCATGTAAACAAGTCTCATTTCCCTAACAACAATCAGGTACATTACAGACCCCATCTCCGCAGTATATAAAGATAGAGAGCCCCTAACGCTTTGTCTTGCTAGAAACTGTTTGGTCTTTCTGGTCTCTGAACAGGATTTCACAGGAACCTCTTTTGCTGATCCCCTGGCCCCATACAAAAACAGGTGCAGCAGGGAAATCTATGGCCTGGGCATGCTACCCTGGGTCACATGGGCTTGAGTCTGCCCTGGAAGCGTGAGAAAGCTGTGCTCATTTGTTATTTCAGGGCAGAACTCAAGCTGATGGGGGAAGCACTGTTTCTCCAGTGACAATATTTTCCCAAGGAAATGTAGTTTAATAAATCTGAGGAGAGGACAGAAAGGAAGGGAAGGGTCCATTGTTCAGTATTTACCAGGCAAGTCCCATTATAGAGTTCAATCCAGTATAGATTTTGTCTTTCTGAACAAGTAAATGGTGTTTGCGGCCCTTCTTTTGTGAAAGACACACTGAGGAGAGACACTTCAGGCAGCAGCTCCCGTATCATCTCTCTCTCTCTCCTGCCCCAAGCAAGAGGCCTATTTACCATCTCCTGAGCTCTCTTCAGAACCTGACAGGACCCAGTATGGTTCCCTGGCCCTTCTTTACATCCAACCACCAGAATACTCCCTGCCCCCACTGACATCCTCCTGCTGTCTGCCCACCTTCCCGCACTTCTCCATGCCAGACCACCTACAGTGACTACTCCCCCACCCCCTCTTGCCAGGTCCCTGCCTGACAGAGGGGCAGGAACCAGCAGCAAAGAGAGAGAGCTCCTATTAGACGCACAATTTAGGGGAGACACAAGGGACATGCCAGCAGAAGGGAAGGCAGTTCATGAGACGTGTGCCCCTTCCTCAGAGTCCTCAGCTTGCCCCATCTCCTAGCATCTAGGAATCTTTTTCCTTCCTCAGCAAAGAGTCACCTCGCAACTTGAATGAAACCTTAGCAACTGGTCAGTCTCCCAAGAGCATAGATACCTGGGATCTGGTTCAGTACTGACCTCGTTGCAACTTTTTCCTTCATGCGGAGGACGAGCAAGTATCCTAAGAGTTAACACAGTTTTTAAAGGGGCTAGTCACATTATTGGCCTGTAAAAAATTAAGCCTCTTGGAGCCAGGGCATGGCCCTTCAGTTACGCTGACTGATTAGCCCAGCAATCCCTCCACTGGCATTAGTCATGGGTGACCCTGCTGGTATTTGTGTGACTATAGCATGTCCCTCTGCCGGAATTCCATTGTGAGAGTGTTTGCGTCCTAGAAGACATTATGGTTTCATCCATATACAGAAGCTCACAACACTCCCATACTCTTATGGTGCGTCATGATCAGCCAAACAGACTGCGAAATTCAGAATGCTTCTCCGGGTGAAATTACACACACAGAGCTAGGGTGACTGCCTTTATCAACATGGAAGCTGGGAGTTTATTTTCCCTACTTGAGACAATTTTTTGTGTTCGACAGAGAGCAAGCATCGTTACCTGAAACCACAAATCAACAGAATAGTAGAAAGGGAATGGGGACACGCAAGCCATTAATCTTTGCTCAAGCCCAGCTCTTGTTTCATGGGTTTCAACACCTTCAACTGTTCAGCTAATATCACAGTGACTTTTAGAGAAGCAAGGAAGAAGAGGAGAGAGAAGGAATTCACTTACTTAACATTGAGAGCAGCAAATCTCAGAATGGGGAGAAGACAGCCCCTGTGACCACGTCTGACACACACTGATATAGTAGATCACACTAGATTCAGAATATAGATAGGTCAGAAAATAAATAATGGTGGCAAGGAAAAGTGAGTCCCGTAGCAGTGGAATATGGTGGAGGGGAGCAGGAGAAAAGATACCCTGATGATGCCCAACAAAATCAGCAAATGAGAAAAATTTGGGGGAGGGGGAGAGAATTAAAGGGAAGCAAAAGTTGTGGTGCTTGCAGGAAGAAATGGAAATATGAACACGGTGTGGAATGCCCAATCTCCCTTTTTGTTGGAACTGTAAGTTCCGGTGCTCTGCTTAGCTGCAGGTGCAACACTCTGCTCCATGGTAAAGTGTAAGAGATGCAGGGTGCTGAACGCTGACCCTAGAGAGGTGGCGGCATAAGACGACTCTAGACAGCTGCATGACAGACAGCTAATGTAAAGATTCATAATCTGTGACTGTGCAAAACAGGGCATGCTACTTTCAGCCATTCCCACCTCTAGCCCTGCAGCCCGTTAAAAAAACGTGGTAGCAAAGTGGAGAAAAATGGGACACAGCTATGTTGTCATGAGGGCTGAAGGAGGTGGCAGAATCTGTCCCGCAGTACCGGAGTCTGAAAAACATAGCCAAAGAGGGATCTGGGAAGATGCTGCATGTGAGGCCCTGGGCTGGGAGTCAGAAGACTTGGGTTCAATTCCTAGCTCAGCCACTGATCTGCCATCTGACGTTGGGTCGTGGAGTGAGGTGATGCCTCACTGCCATGGGTGTCTCAGGCAACCCACTGCCATTTGTACAGTGCTTTGAAATCCCCAGCAGACACTGTGGGTTCAGTTTTGAGACCTCCACGCAGCAGAAGAACAACAGGGTGCAAAGATCTCCCATACTCCCCTGCCTGCATAATTGGAGCCTACAGGAAAGAGGGAAGGGACCAACTCTGGACTACTACTGTCATCCTGGGGAGGTAGGCAGGGAGTCACCTGAGCCTTAGCACCCCTGAGTTGGTGCAGAGGGGAAGCAATCAGTGCCAGTAAAAGCACGGATACAGATTACACCCTCCCTGGAACAAGGCAGGGCAATGTGACTAAATGCTGCCCCTCACTCAGGCTGGATTCTAGGGTTACAGTCCAGTCCTACAGAAAGGATTGCATTTATCACTGTCATTTGTGTATAAAATGTTTTATTACTAAGAGAGCAAGTGGGGAGGGAGAAAATCTTTTTCTGAAGGGAAGCAGTTGACTTCAGACAGAATAGGAACAAAGACCCATGGAGAACAGCTGCTGCTTCTCGTTCCGAGAGGAAGGATGACAGCCTGCCCTTTGTTACCAGAGAGGTGACAGAGAAGTGGTGGATGAGAAGGCAAAGACGGAAGAAAAATAGCGACAGGAAAGTAGCATTGTTGCTTAAAGAGCACCTGGCATCCAGTGAGTATTCTGCAGGCACAGCAGAATCCTGCTATGGAGATAAGTTAATACCAACCTCTACACTGATGTTATTAGAAACACTGAACTTCCAAGATCAGACATGCACAAAGAAGCAAACTCTCCATTTGGGAATCAGGGAGTGAATTCTAACTAGACATTCTAATGCAACAGCAGGTTGAATCAGTCTCTCCCATGAGCTGTAGTGTCCCTTTCCTGCAGCTCAGTGGTATTCAAACTTGGGAAATTCTTCTCTCCTCTGATGGAATCAAGGAAAAACTGATAATTAAATATAAGGTAAGATGTCTTACAACCAAATCCTCACTAATTTGCATCAGCAAGGAGCAAATACATAAGCTGCATCAGGAAATGATTTTTGGAAAGTCATTTTTCATTCATACAACCATGAGCACTAAAACCCAAATTCTAGTGTGTATTATTTGTTCACACTTCCTCTTGATAGCTATATGAAAACAGAATCTCTTTGCTTACAAATTTTGGCTCCTCATGCTTTTATACTGCCTAATCGCCACAGTCCATAATCCTCTCCACAGCCACACAGTGAAATGTCAACAGAGGCTACTTGGACACCACCACTTATATAGTTTCTTTCTGTGAGGATCTTGATGCACTTTACAAACATCACAAGGACAAGCATCACATCAGGCCTGAGGGCTATCTGAGTATTTGTTAGTAGGAATAAAAAGTTATGGACTCAATAGAGGAATCACCGGACAAAGCTCTGTTTATTCAGTTAGGCAGGGGTCAGACTGATGATCATAATGGTTCCTTCTGGCCTTATAATCTACCGATTGAACCTTTCTAGTCTGACACATTCTGGTCCAGCAACATCCATTGTCTGGCATGATTTTGGTTAGCTGGATGTCCACTTATCACGGGTATGGCCAAGTTTCCCACGGTCCCATAAAGTTTGTGTACAGCCACCAGCCCTGGCGCTCAGTGTTCTGTGCTGTTATTTAGCTCTAATTTACTCCTAAATGTCTTCTAAGAGGCCAGTAAGCAATGGAAGTGTCTGTAAAAGTATGTCTAGACAGCGGCACTATTTCAGGATACTTCCGGTATCCCAAAATAGCTATTCCACATCTCTTAAACAAGCCTGTTATTTCAAAATATAACAGGCTCACTATTCCAATATCCCTGTAAACGTAATTCCACAAGGATCAAGGAATATTTCGGAATAGCAGTTTATTTCAAAATTAACTCCAAATAAGCTACGCAGTTTAGCTTATTATTTAGCAATTTAGCAATAATAATATTTAACGATTATTGACCTACGTTGGTTTGGCAGATTCTCCGGTTTGGCACCAGTCAGGTCCCACGGGTGCCAGACAAAAGAGGCTCAACCTGTAGTAAACTGCTAAACAAAGATTCTGTTTTCATTGTTTCCACAGCAGTAAAAATACAGCTAAGAAATTCAAGAAGAAATGCTGCAAAACCAGAGGGTTTTTTTCAAACAGAAATTTAACTAAGGTTCACAGATGCTTAGGTTTTCCTTTTCATTTCAGACAATCCAAGTTTCCAGTGTACTTAAATCATATGTATTATAAATCATTCCTGCATCTTAATGAAGTGCATTTACTAAGTTGTACAATTTTTAAGGAACGGTAAAAGAATTGTTCCTTAAACCTACTGCTATCCAGTATAGAAAAATTATATTTGTCACCACATAGAGTGACACAAATAGCAATATACTGTGTTCCTTTCATTCTTCAAGAGAGTATTTTCTTCTCCCCCAATACCCACATATTTGAGTCTCAATTTAGTATGGATACGATACTAGGATATTTCCTACCCACATTTAGAATATATACAGGCTCTAAAAGCATAAAGATGCAAAGCCACACACCAACATACACTATGTGTTCCCACATATCTATCCCATACATCCTAGGTCTGGTCCAATTCACATAAATTAACAGCTGAGCTAACGCTTTCTGTCAAGAAACATGGGCACAGAAAAGGAATCAGGCATGGAAATCAGCTTTACATAAGATGTGGCTATTCCAGCTTGTGTAAATTGGTGAGGCACCAATAATGCTATGCAGATTTACCCCAACTGAGGATCTACCTCATGAAATCTGCATCTCTCACAGCTGCTCCAACATGTGCCATGTGTGCAGAGGTTTGTTAATCAATACAGTTGTTCTGGGCTATAAGAGGCTGTGATGTATGTTGTATATTTTGTTTTCTTTGCAAGCTGAGCTGAAATCACCTGACAACTAACCTGCACCGTCGGGAGTGATGGTTCCGAGCTTCACGGCTAAGGGATAGCCCATTTCTCTGTAGTGTTCCAAGGCATGTCCGTTTCCCCCACTGCCATCAAAGAACCATTTCCCACACAGCACCGAGCCGTCCGTCAGGTTCAGCCAGAGGTTCTCCCTCAGGTCACACTTTGCGCACTTCCAGCCACTGCCAAGCAGAGCGTTGAAAGCAGTCTCAAAAAAAGAGATCAGTGCTGGAACCCCAAATGCCGATGTTTGAGTCCATGAACAAAAGCCCATGGAGTACAAGGGAGTCTCGTGGCTGGGTCACTGGGCATAGGACCAGCTCCTTGAGTTGCTCCCATGAACCTCAAGTGCCGCAACCCACGGGCGGCTCCTGCAACGAGCCTTTTTCTGAAGCGCGCTGATCATCATACAACAAATAAACCCTGGTGTCCTACCTTGGGGGAATCCTAATACCATTGTCCATCTGTACAAGTGTTTTGGCATGTTTGGATACTTGTAGCTCTTCTTCCCAGGAGTCCGGGTCCTGCTTTCGGTAGGGAGATTTTGAAGTGAGGACTGCGTCACAGGCTATTGTTACCTGTAAAAAGAAGCCAAATAAAGCAGGAGAGGTCAAACTCAAAAATTAACCCCTCTGACAGCTCTTATAAGGCAAAGCTGAAAAACTTCTCTCAAAGGGGTGCTATGTACCATTGGATGTCATGGGGAGATGGGTTCACAGCTGCCTTTTGTACCTTTGAAAGTCTCCCCCCTTTGTAAATAAACTTCCTTCACATTCTCAAACCACTAAACAGACCAAGGCACAACCTCAGTTATACCTGTGCAGTAAAGGCCATTACCTGGGTAGGACTGAAGGCAGAATCCAGACTTCTACATGCTGACACAAAAAATGTCATTTGGAAAAACAAGCAAAAGTTTCCTTTATTTCCCAAGAGGAAAAATACTGATGGTTCTGAGTGGGCCATTGTTGGGATGGGACTAAATGCTAGCTAGGTACTGGAGTTGGAAGGAAAAAAAGCTAAAGGAACTTGAAATCAAGGTTTATGGCCAGTTCAAGTTCAGTAAAACTCCAACTGTCCGGCATCCAGTGGTCCGGCACTCCTGATAGTCCAGCACCAACTGGAACCCGGAAGTGCTCCGGCCAGCCGGACAATTGGAGCTGCTCTGCCCCCAGCTTCCCCAAGTCAGCCGCAGCTGAAACTGACCAGCGGCTGACTTGGGGAAGCTGGGGGCAGGGCAGCTGGGGTGCTGCCGGGTTGGTCCCGCAGCGCCGCCCTCTCCCACGCTGCGCAGTTCCCTGCCGACGCCCCCCACCCCAGACCCCTCAGTCTCCCTTCCGGTACTCCGGCATATCTGATAATCCGGCACCCCCTGGGTCCTAAAGGTGCCGGATTATTGGAAGTTTACTGTATATGGAAAGAACTAAGGATCTGAATCAGCAAGATATTTTAGCACATGCATAAGATGACGTCAACATGCACACAAGTTCTTTGCTGAATGAAAGCCATAAACATCAGAACTATAGCAAGGCAGGGACCATACCAAAATATGCTGCTTTAAAAACAAACAGCATGTTTTCCTTGAGTTGTCTTAAAACAGGACTTTGTTTACACTATTTAAACTAGCTTAGGTGTTTGCAAGCTGTTGACTCTTACCCTGTATACACAATATACCTATGTAGCGTGGGTTTTTTAATGAGTCTACATTGCATATCTTTTACCTGTAACTCCAGGTGTTTCTCTGCAAAGACACACTATGAAATAGGTTAGAGCCCAAAAGCAGATTGTGTACCCTTTTCATATTAAACACCGTAATATCAAGAGAAATGCTTTTACATTTTGCTTTTTTATTTTAATGAGACCAGTTTGCTTGCATTTTAAACATTTTCATATAGAGTTTGTAATCCATCTATTGCAGCAGCATTGTGATAACTTATAGGAACCAGAAAGTGAAACTCACAAGTATGTTTTTGTCGGCCCAGCACAGAAGTATACAAAAAACCAACAGCATCAACTTGGAAGTGTTAATTAAATTATTATAACTGAAAGAATACCTAATATACTAGCTACGGAATTATTATCAACAAGTGCGTTTTTTAAATAAATATTTAATGTTTTGCCTTAGGCAACCCTGGAGCTAAACTAATGAAAACAGATTGTCTTCTAATCTATGTGTTACATTCTTAGGCTTCAATCCAATAGACCTACTCATGTGATTAAAGTTCAGCAAGTAGGTAAGTGTCTGTGGATTTGGGGCTTTTCTTTGGCCTCTGATTTTGGATACCCACCTTGAGACATTTTGTTCCTGATTTTCAGAAGTGCTGAGCATCTTCATCATAAGCTGAAGTCAATGGGAACTAGGGTTTCTCAGTCTCTGAATATCATGGCCTTGGGTATCTCAAATAGTGTATCCAAAACCAAGATTCTCCTTTGGAAAATAGGGGCCTTCTTTTGCAGAGAGATTACAACAACAAAAAAATCCAGGAATGTTTGCAGGAGACAATTCTACATGTGACTCAATTCTTCTGTACAAAGCACTGCCAAGATTTGTATCTGCTGAAGGAGAATTCCCAAGCCTTCAATCCCCATTGCCTGTTTACAGCTCCCTTAAACTCCCCAACCCTCTTCTCGGTCCATTTGGGATGGCCAGGATCTCTCTCTCCCTAGACATCCTCCACCTTCTCATCAGCTGGTGCCAAGTTCTGTAGCATGCTCTTATCTCTCCACTTGCCTCAGCAACTCTCTACCGCCTGCCTTCACCAATCCCCACACACACTCTCTCACTCCTCTTTTAATCGCAGGCCAGGTCTCCCCTTGCCTCAGATATCAGCGCCATGACCTCTCCAACTACCACGCCAACCCCCATCTCCTCCAAGATCACTGAATGCTTATCTGCACGTGCAGACTCTGTTACTCCTCCAGCTTCATCCTGCTGCTTCTGCTTTCCACACCATGCAACCTGCATTCTCTCAGCTCCCTAGTGACCACGTCCTGGCCAGACTTCAGAGCAGGTCTACTCTACAGGGCAATGTCAATCTAAAGTATGCAAGTCCAACTACATGAATAGCAAGTTGCTGTGGGGGCTCCACTGCAGGGAGTCAATGGGAGAAACTTTCCTATTGATTTCGCTTATGCTTTTCGTTCTGGTGAAGTACTGGAGTCAACAAGAGAGCAATCGGCAGTCAATTAAATGGGTCTTTACTAGACCTGCTAAATCAACCCCCAAGGGATTGATTGCCATAGCACTGATCTTCAGGTAAGTGTAGACCTGCCCTTAGGGTCTCATCACCAGCTTCATCCTCTCTGTTGCTTTGGACAGTCTGAAACATGCCTTTTCAATGTTTTTCCCCTCTCCAGTCCAACAAGGCAGCCATTAAGATCCTCTTCCTTGCCCATCACCACCTAACCTGGCCCTCTGAAGCCCTTTACCAACTTCCCCTACTCCATCTCATAAAGTGCAAGCTTCCTGCTCTTGCCTGGAAGACCCTGCATAACTCTGCATGTGTTGTTGACCGCACCGCTCTCTTTTTGCTTTATCCCTCCTCAACACTGCCAAAGAACTAGTCTCTACATTCCATGGGTCTACTTCTTCCAGCACAGTCTTTACCTTTTCTTCCACTGCCCAGAGGTGATCTGTAAGGTCACTATCTTCTCCCCATTGAGAACCCTCTAGTAGACTAGCTTTGAGGGAGAAGAAAGGAGACACACAGAGCCTACGGGGAAGTGGTAGAGAATACAATAGATAGTGGTGTGTGGGGAGGGCGGAACAAAAGGAGAAGGATGGTCTAGTGCAAGGGTGGGCAGTAATTTTTGATGGGGGGGGCCACCCCAAGAGTGTGATCGACGGCCACGCTCTTCCATGATATTAATGGAGAAAGTGCAGAGTCTGAGATGGAGGTTGCATGCAGAAAGGAGCTTGGGGTAAGGGATTGGGGTGCAGAAGGGAGTGTGGGGTCTGGGAGGGAGTTTGGATGAAGGAGGCGGTTGTGACGTGGAGCACTGAACTGGGGTGCAGGGGTTGGGTTGTGACCTAGAACAGGAAGGGGTTGTGACCTGGGGTGTAGGGGTTTGGGTTGTGACCTAGAGCAGGAGGGGACTGTGACCTAGGGCAGGAGATTGGGATACAGGAGGGAGGGCAGGGATTTGTGTGGTGACCTAGGACACGAGGGGATTCTGATTTGGGACAGTGCATTGGGGTGCCAGATCTGTGACGGGATCTGGGTGCAGGAGGAGGTAGAGGGTTTGGGTATGTGGAGTAGGGAGGCGGGAGTGGGAGGGGGCAGAATGTTGGGAAAAATAGGGGCTGAGGTGCCAGAGGCAGGCTCTGGCCAGGAGACTTCCCTGAGTAACTCCCAGCCAGCAGCCCAGCATGTCTCTGAAGCAGCCTCCCTGCCTGCCCTACCCCTGCAAAGGCTGCAGGGCCATGTGCATGTGTGAATAACTATGAGCTGGAGGGGAGGGAACATGGTGCTTTGCTTCATGGATGCCTGTTATTCAAACAGGTAGTTCCCACTGGCCGGTTTCTGACCTGAAACCAACTAATGGGATTATGCCGGGGGGGGGGGGGGAGGGGGGTGTTCAGGTGTTGCCACCTCTCCAGGCTCAATTTTAAAAGAGAAATGGCCCAGCAGCCGCTTTTCTGGGGGGCGTGCGGGTGAGATGAGGCAAGCAGGGAACCTGCCTAGGGTTCCCTGCTGCATTCACAGGCCGGATCCAGAGGTTTGATGGGCCGGATACAGCCCGCAGGACATGTTTTTCCCAGCTCTGGTCTAGTGGTTAAGGCACTAGTCTGGGACAGAGGAAACTTGAGTTAAATTCCTTACTCTACCATAACTTCCTGTGTGACTGGTGGCAAGCTACCATTCTAGACACTCTGTGCCTCAGGTGCTGATCTGTAAAATAGGGTACTTCCCTACCATACAGGGGTACCATAAGAATAAATATGTTAATTGCAAGGTTCTGAGATACTACAGTGATGAGAACCATGGCAATGCCCAAGAAAGGAATGGAGGGGTTAAAACCAAAAATAGATAGTCAAGACAAAGCGGGAAAACATGATAACAGTCTTCATGTATGTAAAAGGTTGTTATAAAGAGGAGGTAATAAATTCTTCTCCTTAAACACAGGAAAAGTGCAATGGGCTGAAACTGTAGCAAAGGAAAATTAGGTAAAATGTTAGGAAAAACTTTCTAACTGTCAATGTGGTCAAACAAGCAAGCTAGGAATCCCAATCATTGGACATTTTTAAGAACAGGTCAGACAAACACCTGTCAGGGATGAGGTCTAAATAATACTCAGTCCTACATTTCCATGATTCTAAGAGACAAGGCATTGGTCATAGAATACAACAGAATAAATAGAAGAGGAAGAGAAAGAAGGTAAAATAAAAGCAAGAGACTGATGGAGTAAGTCACATATTTTTTTCAAATGCATTCTCTTTCCTTAATTTCCCCTGGCAGGGAACAAGGGAGAACCTGATAGTGAAAATAACCAATATACACATGAGCAAGCAAACCCCTGTACCCATAAAAGTGAACTTGAGTCAATTCCTACTCTGCCACCAGTAGCACACACTCACTGACCAGTGCTGGCAATTCCTCTATATTTGGTAATGGAATTTCATAATGATCTGGAAATATAACGAGTTTGGCTTCATCTTCATATTCAAAATCATCATTGTTTAAATCGCCATTTGTTTCTAGATCTGCAAAAGAGAGAGAGAGAACGTAAGGAGATGATAAAACTGATAAGGAAACTGAAAAAAATCTTCAGATAGAAATCTGACAATATCTTTAGGGAGGAAAAACTGAGGAACAAATACTCACACACACAATCACAGCAGCCATTGTGTTGTTAGGGACTCTACTCTTTGGGAAATAGATAAGATCCTGGTATGCTTTTGGGTTACTCATTAAGAACAAGAATATGATGCATTCTGGTAGCAACTTTCATCTGGGTCTTGACTTTACAAACACTGAGGCTTTGTCTGCACTGGAAAGTTTCTTTCTATATAGTCATACTAATGTGTGTCCACATGGAAGGTCACTTATTCCACTAGAGAATGGCTGTCTTTGGTTTTGCTAAAATGCCTTCCCATGCAACAGGAACCAAACCAAAAAAGGCACTTATACTATAATAAGAGCATGACCACTGGCTTTATAGCTGTACAGCTCTAGAATTTAATTTCACATCTTAGATTTCAGCAAGAACACTTTTCCCTGAAGACAAAATAATCAAAGTCTCACATCGCTCCTCTGTGTGGTATAACAAACAAATGAGGAAGGTGAAATATAGAGAAGCTGAGGCCAACATTTTCAAAAGTGTTTTTTCAACTTTGATGCCTCATTTGGGGGGATCCCAACTCGAGCCACCCAGATTTTCAGAGGTACTGAGTAAGGATGTTAAATTTAGACTAATAAACTAATTGAATAGTCGATGCAAATTAGTCGATAAGGGCACCTCTGCCTTTGAAATGTAGCAAGAGCCCTGATGACTCTTGCTATGCTTCAAAGACAGAAGCGCTACGGGGAGTATGGGGTCAGCGGGGGACTCCTTGAGTCCCCCACTTGTTCCATGCTCCTGTGGCACTTCTGCTTTTGAAATGTAGCAAGAGCCCCACTGCATCCCTGCCCCCCTCCTCCACAGAGATGGTGCAGATAGAGGCAGCAAGAGGGGAAAGGGGAAGCAACTAGTCAAGTCACTAGTCAACTATCCAATAAGCATATGCCTGTTGACTAGTCGCTTACATCCCAAGTGCTGAGAACTTGAATCTCCTAGTCACTCCCACACCTCCCATTCTCTGCCCCTGGAGTTGTCATTGCTCAGCAGCTCTGAAAATCAAGACCCACACGTCTCACATGATGCCGCATGCCCCAAAATAGAAGTGCACAAAAGCAAAGGGCCTCTCGGGGAAATCTTGGCTGTGATTTGCTCATCCATATGTGGCCAACTTAATGACACAAAGCATTTTGGGTACAGTGAATTAACTTCTCTTCCTACCCAGTAACAGATGAATATAGAATGAAAGCACATGATGCATGCTGCAGTGACTGCCTGCCTGCTCCCCGGGAGCCTCCTCGTACACGTACGAATACAGAAAATGATACAATGAGATCCAGCTGAAAAGCCCCATGTATTATCATCATCATCATCATTATTACAGGTTGGACCGCCCTCGTCTGGCACCCTCGGGACCTGACTGGTCCCGAACAAGGGGATTTGCCAGACCTGGGGAGGTCCCTTTCAACATGGCCCGTGCTGCCCTGGGCTAGGGCTCTAACCCAGCCCCGCTGCTGCCTACCTGGCCATGGCTCCCCAGGCCGGAGCTCTGTGGCCAGGGCCAGAGCTCCCTAGCTGCTGCTGGGGCTGGAGCCAGAGCTGCCACTGTCGGCCCCTGCTACCACTTGGCCACAGGAGCCAAAACTCCCTGCTGTGCTGCCTGCCCCGCGGTGCTCCCCTCCTCCAACACGGGGCTCCCTGGTGAGTCACCACCCTCCCCCTCTGCCTCTCCATGGATGTTGCCAGACCAGAGAGTCGTGGTTAAGGGAGGTACAACCTGTATTATTATTTATAAAGGAAACTCAATGCCCAAGATTAACTGGGTTAACAAGCAATAGCATTTACAAAAAGCTCTCAAATCTCCTGTATCACCTTTTATTTCCCTTCCTTTATGCAGATTTTATAAGATGAAGCCACAAAAAGGAACAGCATAAGGAGAGTGACAAATAAAACCATGGCTATGTTGCATTTTTCATGGACACTAATGGACATTTTTCCATCAACATGATGAAAGCAGGATCCATCTAGACATCATGTTTCTACAGGTCAGACACTATCACATGAAGAAGAAAATATCTGCCTGAGACAGTGGACAGGTGACCCAGGTTGGTCCTTATAGGTTCTCAAGGCAAATACATAAATCTAATTGATCTAGCTGAATGTTAAACAAGCATTGGCAGCAACCACTGCACATGTGAAATATATGAAACCTGGGGAAGCAACCAAGGTTAAATTACACTTCTACTTATTCACAGAACGGTCACAGGATAAACAGCATCACTATCAACTTCTTCCAAACTTTCATGCCAATACACTTCAATCGGACCTAGAGAGTTCACCTCTAAGGACTACAATAATCCAGGCTCCACTGAGTCCTAGCAACTTGGGCTCAGTTAAAACAGATGCTCCAGAGTGGAGAGACTAACCTATTACCAAATTCCCACACATCCAATTCTCTCAAAAATCCTTTTCCTTACAAATCACTTTCACAGTTGTCTAATATGGATCACCCAATAACTCCAGCACTTCTTTAACATTTCCTGTTTCAACCCCGGATTTTGAAGAAATTCTATGGATCAAACCATAATGCTAAAGTTTTCCCAAAAAGCATCTAACAATAACTTATATGTTCTTAAAGAGAAATTAAACCAAACAACTTCAATTCACTGAGGTGTGGCAGCAAACCATGCTGAAGTTCAGCAATGCCCAGCCACCTTCCATAAAGTTAAACAGTTTAAACACAAATTGCCTCTAGGTAACTCCAGAATTGTTACACTACAGTTTCCCAAAGCAGCTAAAATATCCAGCATATACCTACATAGGTGTGGAGAAGGCAAGTCATCCCATTTGGAGCCTGTAATAACACATTTCAATCAGCCACCAGAGGGCACTAAAGGATGGCTTATTCCAATGGTTCTCAACCAGAGCTACAACCAGAGGTACACAACATTGGGGGCACACAGAGGTCTTCCAGCAGGTACATCAGTTCACCTAGATATTTGCCTACTTTTACAATAGGCTACATAAAAAGCACTACCAAAGTCAGTACAAGTTAAAATTTCATGTCGACTGTGATTTGTTTATACTGCTCCACATACTAAAATGTAAATATATTTATAGAGGTAGAACCTCTTTAATCCGAACTTCCCTAATTCAGCAATACCCCCGGTCCAGCATCATCGGCAACCCCATGGGTGCTCCGAAGCTGGAGTATTCACTGGGAAGAACCAGTGGGCTGCAACCAGGAGCATTGCCAGACCAGGGAAGGATGGAGCCCCAGCAGCCTGAACCACAACACCCTGAAGATGAACAGCAGAGCTGTGGCACCCCCAGGGGCTGGTGACTAGAGCAGGGCAGCTGCAGCTTCCCTGCAGCTGGAACTAGGGAGCCTTGGGAGTGTGGGGGCCAGGAGGTCAGTGCATCAAATCCACTAATTTGGGACTGGTCAGTAGGGTTGCCATGTGTCTGCTTTTGAACTGGACAGTCCAGTATTTGAGCTTTCTGTTCGGGAAACAAATTGAGAAAATATAAATGTCCGGTATTTTCTAAATAAGATGTAATGTAATGATTGTGATGTAATGTCAAGTGTGTCCAGTATTTTTGTTGAAACCATCTGGCAACCCTACTGGTCAGGACCAGGGAGGCTCAACCTGTATTTCAATTCTCAGTCGATTTATTTAATAATGATATGGTTAAAATGAGAAAGTAAGCAATTTTCAGTGAAAGTATGTTGTGACATTTCTGTATCTTTGTCTGATTTTGTAAGCAAGTAGTTTTTAAGTGAGGTGAAAAACTTGGCGTACACAAGACCAATCAGACTCCGGCAAGGAATACAGAAATCTGGAAAGGCTGAGCGCCACTGGCTTACCTTGACCATTTCCAAAACCTTTAGACATCTGCAAAGACTTTTTTTAAAAATGTCTTCATTTTATAGATATTAAGGGTAATCAGTTGCTCTAGCATTAATGATCTACCGTATACGAAACGCAATGGCATGATTCTTCTCAGTGTAAGTACCAGACTGACACACTCACTTTGCCTAGCTCATTAGGAAAGAGCCCAATAACATTGACCTGACCTGGAGTTGAACCGGTGACCGAGAGGTGAAAGGCTCTGTATCCCATTAGCAATCAATCCCTTGACAATGAGGGCAATGATGCTCTTAAGAGTATCCCACCATTTTAGCTATGGTGAACAAGAAAAGGAGAAGTTTAATATGCCTTTTAAGTCTTCATGACATGCAGATTGCTACAAGAAATTACATTCTCTCAGTAATTGCCTCAGAAGCCTGACATACTGTCTTCAAAGGCAGCATGACAATAAAAGACAGACTATTCCCTCAGTGCTAGCGAAATAATTAATTAGTGGTTCTTTGCAAAGGGTTATACAAAAGCAGCACCTTCTCACTCAACACTTTTGCTCCCTGTGACTGAGCTTTGCCAAAGTGACTAACCATTCTGGGTGTCTCACTTTGGGTGAGCAACACCTAAAGGACCCTGATTTTCAGAGGGTGAGTTCTCAGTGCTTTAAATCAGGTGTCTTTAAAAGTGTCCAGTTGAGCACCTCAAAGTCACTAGTCACTTCAGAAAAACCTGGCCTGTACATGTTTGGAGTTGTTTAGCTCAGTGACAAAAAACAAAACAAACAAAAAAAAAAAAAGACACACACACACACACACACACACACACACACACCCACCCCCCCCGCTCCTTCCTTTTTATTTCCAGTAACCCTGCAGAGCCAACCAAGCAGAGAGATGACGAATCTGTGTGTAATCAACAGAACTATTAACTATGGTCTATTATGAAAGAATGGGGCCACCCTAGAGTAACTGCGAACAGAATTTGCCTTCCCTAATCATTACTAGGGATTATGAATAAGCAGGGAGAAATCCACTTGAATTTAAACTCAGGTTAGGTTTGCTGAGCCAGCAGTTAAGGGGGGGAAAAGTCTACTTTTATTTGTAAATTGAGCAAATTTGATTTAGAAATCAATGTGGCATAAGTGGTAAGGAATGCTGGGAAGCCATTTTCCCACACAATCTCTTCCCAGTGAAGACAGCACTTCAAGATACCCAAACACCAGGAGCACAGAAACCCCAGTAAGCAATGGGTTTACTTTAGATCTGAGATCTCCCACTGACCTCATACTGTTTTATAGAAGTTCTGCAGAGCTGATACATTGGTGCTGAACACACACAGGGCCATGTATTTCCCTTTTAAGGGACCAAGAGCATTGTGAGACTCAGTCATATACACAATTAAATACGGTGGTCATCAAAACAGAGCACTCACAAGTCACAAAGAGCATGCTGAGGAAGAGAACGACAAGGAAGGCAAAATAACCAATCCTCTAAGTAGAGGCTGGGCTGGGGTTGTTATTTTGGGCAAACAGTCAGCAGGGTAAATTTACCTCAGCTATCATCTGGCCCAGCTCATAAGCATCATTCTAGTGACAGCAAGACACGCACTGCCCCCGGCTGACTGAAAACAGCAGCTGAGTGGGCAGTTAGTGGCAGAGAAAGCTGTAAACTAAACCACTGGAGGGAAAAGAACAGAGGAACACTTGACTGAACATGCCCAGATTAGATTTAGATGAGTTTCCAAATGAATACACTTATAATAGTGATATAATTAGATCCCAGGCAGGACCCCCAAACAGGATGCTCACCATGCGTGTGGTGATGCCTGGGTAAGAGACAGACAGCTCCCTTATAACACAGACCACTGAGCCTGCAACCAATACTAAGGCCCTACAAAGTGGTCTTGAAAAATCAAGTCTCATTTAAGGCGCCATCCTGATTCCATTGCTTTGAATGACACAGAATCAAGCCCTTGAACCTCAAATCATTCCTTCCAGCAGCCCCCAAAATATAATGAATAAAACATCTGTCTATTCAGATAGCAAGCCAATTGTCTTCAGACATGTCTGTAAAGCACCAAACTCACTAGCAAAGCTATAAAAGACACAGATAAATATGCTTTGCAGACATTTCATCCTGTTTGGTGAAAGGAAAGCAAATTGCAACCCAGCTGAGACTTTACAATACTAGAACATTAACTATAAATTGGATAATATTTGCACAGTGCTTTGGAGATGTAAAACACCAGGTACTATTTGTACTATAAGGTATTGATCCCAGTTGCACATCATCATGGTTAATATAATCATTACATCCACTCCTGCATGATTCATGGTGGGTGGGTTTTCTTCACAACACAACAAAATTACACCAAAAAATTAAAATCCCTAGCTCTATTCCTAATAACATTAGAATTAGTTATACTGATTTAATCTAAGTATGGCTTTTAACATGTTTTGTAGTCCGTGACCCTCCTTTCCAGTGCTTTTTTTGTAAATCAAGAGACGGCTGGGGGCTGTGCCTGAGGAAAGTGGCGAGTGCTCCCAAAAAAAAGGTGACGGTACACCAAACCGGTGCGTACGGTCACAAAAACAGCACTGCTCTTTTCTATTAAGGATGTTAAATTGTGGTTATCTGGTTAATTGTGTCATCAATACAATTTGTATCGACGACACAATTAGTTGATAAGGGGCCCTCTGCAGGGCCTCAGCGGGGATAACTCCTGGAGCCGACACTGAATAGTCCCAGCTCGCACCGGCTCCGGGAGCCACCCACACTGTAGCTCTGCATTTTAAATGTAGTAAGAGCCACGGGGATCTTGCTACATTTAAAATGCAGAGGTGCAGCATCCTGGACTAGTGCAAGCCGGGACTACCTCAGTCCTGGCTCGCACAGAGTCCAGCAGCCCCTGTTTGCCATGGGCCAGCCCTGCCTGCTGCAAAGAGAGGCTGTTCTGGCAGAAGCCTCCCCTATCCTCCTCAGCTGCCTCTGATATAGGCAGTGTGAGGGCAGGCAGCACTGTGGAGACGGTGCTGGGGGGAGCCAGCTTTCAAGTTAACCCCCCCCCCCCCCGCCCGCTGCCTCTCACTAGCATCCCTAATTTCTTTGGCTCTATATAAAGCAACAAATTATTAATACTGCAATATTTGTAAACCATTATTTTCTTTTTGCTGTGTCTGCCTTTCTGAATTTCACTCAAGCCTGGGTAATGAAACTGGAAAGTGACAAATGTACTCACTTCTTAACCTGCTTTACTTTTGGTTCTCATGTGCTAATACAACTTTATTGTACATAAGTTCACGGTGCAAGAGGGTAATGTTTAAAACCTCAAATCACCATTTCTATTAATAGGATGGTGTCTGTATTTTGTACAATCACACTTACATGAACACAAAATCTAAAGGCCGAGCTGCACACTAGAGTACTGAAACCTTTTAAGAAGGTGGTAACATTGCAAAATAAATAGATAAGTTAAAGATATCTTTTCTGAAAGCAGAATTCAAGCACATTTTGCCTGCAAGGTGCTGTCTGGGAGACTGGCCATGCTGGCTGCAAATGAGTTCCCTGAAACAATTAACCAGGTGACATCAGGGAAAGTGTAAGAAGTTCACAAAAGGTTGGGGTTTTTTTTTTTGTTTTGTTTTTTGTTTTTTTTGCAAGCTCACAAAATAAAGATTCTTTCTTCCTCTCTTAGGCTGATTTTTGTTTCTAAATCAGATAACAGTCAGACCTTCTACTATTCCATGATAAAGCTGGAGCACATTCTCTGCCATGGCTCTTACAGTGTTTTGGGAAAGAAAATCTCATTGGGTATGTCTACACAGCAAAGTTATTTCGAAATAACAGCCGTTATTTTGAAATAACTTTACTAGCATCTAGACAGCCAAACCGCTATTTCTAAATTAATTCAAAATAGCGGAGCGCTTATTTCAAATTTGGTAAATCTCATTCCATGAGGAATAATGCCAAAATCAAAATAGCTATTTCAAAATAAGTGCTACGTAGACACTTATATCGAAATAGGGGGACTCCAGTCTTCCCAGAGTGCCCTGGTGGCCACTCCAGCCTCAACCAAGAACACTCCTTTCCCTCCCCGCTCCCCAGAGCCCTTAAAGGGGTTGACTCTGGCCACAGTGCCTGTGCCAGCTCCAAGCCTGCCAGCCCAGAGCCGGCAGTCACTGCCCCTGACCCAGTGGCCCCGAAACATGAGCCAGCAAGCCACTGGCAGCCAGCCCTCCACCGCTCCCCAGGAGCAGTCTACCAACTCCCAGGAGCCTGCCAGGGCCCAGAGAAGGTGGGCACCTTCCTGGTCCAGGTGGAGATCATGGACCTGATTCAGGTTTGGGGGGGATGCCCCCAACATCCATGATCTCTGCACTAGATGGAGGAATGCAGCCGTCTATGGCAGGATAGCTGCCAGCCTGGCCACCAAAGGCCACATGCGAACCCAGGAGCAGGTTTGCATGAAAACCAAGTTGATCCGGCAAGACCCCCAACCTTGAGCCCTGAGCTTCCCCTCCCCCTTCTTCCCCTTGCTTCCCCCTTCCAGCTCCCTCCTCCCAGGTTTCCCTGTCCTCTCTCCCACCATCTCTCTTCCCCTCTCTGCCTCCTTTCCCCAGTCTCACCAGAATTTCATTTCCCCCCACCCAGTTTTGTTAAATAAAGAGAGTTTGTGTTCATGAAAATACATGTATTTTATTTGACATCAGGAAGGGGGTTAGGGAGGGGTAAGTGGAAGGACATGAGGGAGGAATGAGGCACAAGCCCCCAGTGGGGCAGACCAGGGAGGCTCTTAGTGCTCCTCAGGGTGGAAGCTCTCCCGCAGGACCTCCTGGATCCTGACAGCCCCCCGATGGACCTCCTGGATGGCAGCCTGCAAAAAGTGCAGCTAGGCTCGCAGCAACGTGTCCAAGAGAAGCACCAGAGTGCCCAGGGGCAGCTCTGGCTCCATGTTGCAAAGTGCTGTGGTGTCCCAAGTGAGGGCAACCAGAGCACGCAGAGACAAAATGCTTTGCTGTCCCTCAGCGAGGTAGGCAAGCAAGCAGGGAAACCTGAGAACCGGCTGTCCGGGGGGGTCCCTTTAAGCACAGGCCTCAGACAGCCTCAGGCAGCAGCCACACAAAGTAACTCCTGACCTGATGCCCTGTCGGACCCGGTTCTAGCCGGCCTTAAATGAGATTCAGCATCCACTCAGTGTGGACATGCTATTTTGAAATAGCAAAACGCTATTTCAAAATGCATTGTGTGTGTAAATGTGTTATTTCGAAATAACTTATTTCAAATTGAAATAAGACATTTCGAAATAACGCTGTAGTGTAGACATGCCCATTATGATTTGATCCTACTAATTTTTCTGATTTCTTCATTTCTGTTCTTATGACAAAGCAGTTCTTCAAGTCGCTCTATGAGGATTTTAAATAGGTGTTTCTAATACACACTAGAAGGGATTTAATATATTGAATAGCCTTATATCAAAGAGGTTTATAACTAACAGAGTGCCCAAACTAGATCGACTATAGGCAAAGCCAGGTTCACTGGAGCTCCCCCGATCACTCAGATCAAGACACACAAAATCTATTTCGGCAGGTCACTTGATCATCCATTGCAGCCCCACTAGTTATGAGAGTCCTGATTGGCTAGGTATGTGCACTGGCTGACAAATCACTGTCAGTTCTGTAAAAAAACAACAAATGGTCTGGTGTGTGAGCCTCTACCAGGGAATTCTGGGTCCAGCTCAGCAAGGAAAAGGTGGAAAGTCTGGCAACTCAACACCACCTATGCAGACCAGACTTAGAGTCAGGAGGTCAGCTGACTACTAACTCACTGCTCATAATTTCTCAGGGTTCTGGTTCCTCCATTTGTGAATGGGAGATGATATTTATTTACTCCCGTTTGCATCCCCAGATCTCCAAACACTTTACAAAGGGCTAGACAAGTGCTAACCACCACTGTAAAAACACCACTTCAATGATTAAAATGAGACAGTATCAAGAAAGTTTCAGTTTAAGCAGCAACAGCTGTACAGAGGTCTATGAAAGAGCACACAAGGCAGAGGAAAGCCAAATCTCCACAGATACCTCAGATCCATAAGATCCTAGAGTAGACAGTGACAATTCAAAGGGCCAAATTTATCACTAGAGAAACTCCCCCACATTCAAGGATTAACTGGAACTGAGACTGCTGGAATCTGTGGCAGCTCTAACAGGATGGGCACAGAACAGTCAGATTCAAGGACACAATTTAAAGAGAGGGCACAAGTCCTAGCCCATTCAAGCCCCTCTTCTAGCAACAAATGGCAGAGGAGCAACAGTGCATCACTGACTCATTTTAAGCCATATAAAATGCATGCCCAGAGGCCACAACAATAGGGGCCTCAAACCCATTCAGTAAATTGGCAATAACAAAACTTGGCCCAGTGTTCCTATGAGCCTTTTCTGTGTGCATCTCATTCACATGGGCATTACTAACACCGCAAGGCAGCCCTGCTTGGCAGTCTGCTTTCTTTCGGAAGCTTATGCCACCAATCTGTAACTGTTTGGTGTTAATTGGAAATTATTCTGAATATGAACTGCTAGCAACTAGCATTTAAACTAGCGCCTGCCAACTAACTGCTCATTAACAACCCCTTCCTCTTACCCAGAAGGGAACTTCACTTGTTTATGCTCCTCTACTAACTTTCCCTTTCTTTTCTTCAGGTGCCTTTTTCAGAACTTGCTCCTGACACAAAAATTATGGAATCAATTGTGATCCTCTCAGCAACACCCTCCACAGACCAAAGGAAATCCAGTGGGATGCCAAGCTATTGTTCCTCCTTCCACTATGAGAGAGCTGGCTCTTGCTATGAAAATATTTAACTCCCTTTGCCATAGGAAAAATTACTTAGCTACTTTCAGTCGTCACTGTGGTTTCTATTCCCCTCTCCTCCTCCCCCCCCCCCCACACCAGAAAAGCCCCAGAAGTAGAGCTGATACCATACAGTCCCAATGCTTGAGTTTATGGGGTCCTAATGGGTTTCTTGGCTGATCCATAAATCAGCTGATATCTAGGAAAATTGGGGTTTGAAGGAAAGATGAATAGAGACAAAGGAAGAAAATTCACTGGAGATTGCCCTTTTTTCCCCTCCCTTCCTAGCTTTCTGGAGAGCAGGGAGATATGTTAGGCAGAGAGAACTGTGTAAGTTTAATAAAAGAGGTTCAGTATACCGTTCCACTTACTTTGCACAAGAATGGGAACTCCTCACTCATGAGTACTGAAGTTACAAGCAGTTCCATTAATTTCTGTGGAACTACTTCTGAGAACACCTGCTCACAAGCATGAATCTGGGGTCCCCATACTGGCCTTATATAAGCAGCTAATTCAAATTAACATTTTATAAAAGCAATATACTGTGATGATGGCACATATGTAAATAGACAGACAGGTGTCTAGCAAGCCCTAAACAGTTTAAGAATACCCGAGAGGCTGTTTGGAGATGAACATTAATAAGATTTTTTTTAAAAGGAAAACACTTGCAAGATTGAAATCTTTCTACTTTGAACAGTTTTAAAAACAAAACAAAACAAAATAAGCAAAGGCAGACATGCTTGCAGCTGTGCCCAAATGCACATGCACAGGGAATAGACTCAAAGATTATGTGAGAGCAGCTATTTACAATACCTAAAAACAGCATTGCATTCCTCCTTTTTGGTAAAACTCCACCAGATGCCCCTGGTACCTTCTGGAAAGAAAGCAAGAAAAAAGACACCATTAAAAATCTAACCTGTGAAAATGAAATAAGCAAACAGCAGCCTCATGCAGGAGCTTCCCCTGACAGGTAGAGGAACCAATGTGCGTTTGATGTGTTTTGGACTGGGATATAAAGTAGTGCTGGTAAAGAGTGCCAGACTTGATAACAAAGCCCTCTATTTAATCATAGACTAGGTAGAGCAAGGGACCAGAAGCATAGGCTTCCTTATCCTTCACCAATAAAACTCAACCCTGATTCAGCGGGAAGTCAGGGTAATTTATTCTATATGTGTACTTCTCTCTGCCAATAAGATTGAGCAATTGTGGTAGCACTGATAAGGAGACACACACATCCTCAGAATTGGGATGGGACCATCATGCAATTTCATATACACTCCCCAACCATCAAACGTCAACAGTGCTTAACGGCGGGAGGCAGACTGGACATCACAACCCAGAGGTGAAAGACTCTGCCTCCCATTACCAATCCAAGTGGGCCAGCAGAGCCCTTCTGGCTGTAATAACAGACTGCTATCTAAAGTAAATCTAAAATAAATCCCTCCCTAATGAAGGCCTAAACCTGCTCCCACTGAAGTGAATGAAAACCATCACAATGGTCTGTAAGTGCTAGGTACATGCCAAAAACCTACGCTGGGAGATGGGTTTAGCTTTAAGATGGTAAAAACCTATGAGTAGAGCACAGCTGTGGAGCAGGTATTCTAGTGACAGAGCTCATTTCAATTTCAAGGTAGGGCTTCTGCCAAGTCAAAGTGCTTTATAAAGCAATGGAAAGTATACTGGCAGTGTAAAAGCAAGTGCAACCACAACTCTTTCTAAGCTATTCAGAACTAGGTACTGTTAAACTTCTTTCATGATTTGTTTTTTCTGGCTATTGTGTCACCAGCATGTCTTTTCTAGCATGTAACATAATGTCATGCTGCTTTAAGTGGGGTTTGTTTGTTGCTTTTTTTTTTAAAGCAGTAAAATTAGAATATAACAGGTGGAAAGAGCCAGGCCCAGAATCTGTCAACCTAGGAAGAATTCATGTGTTTGTCTCTGCTGACAGCAAGGTGAAGAGTTCACATATTTTGTGTGACTCCTTCTGCCATGTAAATAAAGCTTCGGCCAAAGAGATTAGCCAGAATCACCAATAAGCTTTCGCACCCCATAGAAAAGTTTTCCATTATCAGAAAGAATAGATGCCAACTAATGTTTCTTGGCTACACGTAACAAAACAACAAACCCTACCGTTCAGATTTACCCAAGTGATATTTGATTTATTTTCCCTGTAGGCGGGGGAAAATGGCCACTACTATTTAAAACTTGTTCATTTTTCTCAATGAAATGTAAACGACAAACAGAATTATGTAGCATCTTCTCTCACTCTTAAAAAAAATCCCTGATCTACTACAAAAAGCAGCAACAGCAACAATATATCAAATAGACAGTGGCTCTGTCACACTATACACCCCAAATTATCCTAGTGATTCAACCCTGACACTGGAAAGTTGGTGGAAGCAGGGATGGGGGCAGCGGGGCTGTCCAGCAGAGATCAGGGCAGGCAGACAGCGGAAGCAGGGCTGGCCGGGGGGGGGGGCTGGCCGGGGGAGATCGGGAGGAAGAGGACTGGAGAACCAGCCTCCGGAAGCAGGGCTGGATGGGGACAGTGGGCTGGCCAGGGGACGGGGTGGGGGGGGGAGAGCTGGACGGGGGAGATTGTGAGGAGGAGCACAGGAGAACCAGCCGCTGGAAGCAGGGCTGGACGGGGGCAGCGGGGCTGGCCAGGGGAGATCAGGAGGAGAAGCGGTGGGGGGGGGGAGCGAATCGGCTGGCAGGAAGCGGGACTGACCCGGGCACACGAGTGAGTCCGGCCCCAGGGATTCCATTTTGCCACCCTGCCCCACATACCTCGAGTAGTTGCGAACTGCCTGGCTGATAGACACACTCACGCAGCATGAGCACATCTACCAGCCAGGCAGTTCGCAGCTATGGACCGAGACACCTAATAATAATAAAACTTACCTAATTAGAAAATACCGGACATTTTATATGTCCGGTATTTTCTCAATTTGTTTCCCGGACAGAACCCTCAAATACCATACTGTCCGGTACAAAACTGGACACTTGGCAACCCTACCCCTCCTTGCACCCTCCCTCCTAGCCAGATATCCTACTCCCAATCTGCTCCTGCTCCTGCCTCCTGGAGTGCCCATGCGGCACTGGGTCCCCCAAGCCCTGGCCCAGGCTGGGTGGAGGATGCAGCCAGGTGAAACACTGAACATTTATTCATTTTTAATTCATTTTTTTATATGCGTTTATATTTTTGGGCTGCAAAAAACAGTACTGAAAAAAAAATAGGTTCCAACTCAAGTAAAAAGTTTGGGAAACCCTGGTCTAGCCAGCTTTCTATCTGTCGTACAGTCCATTTATCCAATCCATATTCCCTTAACTTGCTGGCAAGAATATTACGGGTGACCGTATTAAAAGCTTTGCTAAAGCTGGCACTGGGGTCTTTGGGAGGACCAGAAACAACTTATTTGAATATTCATCATTTGCTTAATGAATATGCAAATGAATGTTACCGGTCCTCCAAAAGCTTGTGAATGGATTTTACTGGTCCCCGTGTCAAAAAGTTTGGGAACCCCTGCGCTACGTGAATGAGCTGAACTACTCCTTCCAGGGGCAACACAGAAATGCTTGTTCATCTGCACCAGTGTACAAGCATTTATCAGAAAACAGGGACATTGGTCTTCCTGAGCACAAAGAAAATGTGGGATCATTTCAGACTTCGAGACAACACATTGGCAAACTAGCATGGATCAGTAGAATCCATTCAACTGTATTTTATAGTTCCAGTTAACTAACTTAATTAATGTTAGTGTCCTAATGCCAAACATCTAGTAAGGTAACATGGAGACATATGAATTTATGATATTGTCTAGCAGAAGTGAAGTAGAGTAGTTTTCATTTTCACCCCGCTGTACCTAAACCTTTGGAGACATATCCAAACACAGGTACATACACACACAGCTAACATAGGGGCATTGTGCTAGACAACCCTTGTTTTCTCAGAGAAACAGTAATACTATTGTACTATGAGTTTATATATTCCCTCTCATTCAAAAGGATCCTAATGTGGATTACAAATGGTAGAATTTATGGACATTCAGCCACTGAAACACTGCAGCCTTTAACATTACACATTAGGCTCTATTGCCACTGTGTCACCCTCCAGCCATATACTGCACCAAACTTGCTAAACCTGGCAGGTGAGATCTGACAATATCCCACCCAAGATGGTACAACTGCAACTTGCAAAGAAGCTCCAAAATTCCTCAGTAGGGGGAGATTGTCTTTACAGTAATCCAGCCATTTACATTTATTCTGACACCGAAATGAACATCAGGGTACTTGCTTTTCACCGCTAAAGATCTGGGTTCAAACTCTCGCCAACACTGCAAGGAAAGAGATTTTGAAAATCCCATTTTAACCCCAATTTGGCTTTATACTGAAACCTCCCATCTACTTTGGCATGACTAGCAGACTCTCTCATGGACAGAACAACAAGGATATTGGGGGCTAGGGATGAATAAGCCTGAATAGAATTTCTGCCCACCCAGCTCTAGCCAGTGCAGTTATCTTTCCCAAGCACTAAATCCACTCAGCAAAAGAACATTTGCTAGAACCTGCCCAGTCTACCACAAGAAGTTTACAGTAAGGCTGCATCTCCACTTACTGAAGGATCGATTCTCTAGTGATTGATCTTCCTGGGTTCGATTCAGCAGGTTTAGTAAAGACCTGCTAAATTGAATACTGAGGGTGCCCCCACTGACACTAAAGGTACTCTTCGCTGGTGCGAGCATTAAGGGAAGTCAATGGGAGCACTGTGGAGATGGCACCACGCTTGGTTTACGGTACATCGATTCCAGCTATGTTATTTATATGTCGCTGCAGTTGCATACTTTAAGCTGACCTTCCCCCCACGGTGTAGACCTGGCCTTAGAGTGTAATGGAAATGCAAACTATTTTCCAATTGCATAGCAACATGGAATCTTCTGCCAGAGGATTTCCCTCATTTTTAGCATGCACCCACTCACCCCAATTTCTAGACACCACTCGTCTGATAAAGAATGGACAGGACATTTTTCCAAGTTCAAGAGAGATCTTTGATCAGCAAAGAAATCACTGCTGTCAACCAACCCTAGGTAACTATTTCAGTCCCAGAAATTAGCCCAAGGATTCAGAGCTATATTGCAAAGTAAATTGAGTGGCACATCAAACCAATCCATACCCAATCCCTTCTGTTCTGGGTCAGAGTTCATTAACAGCCCCTTGTACTAGAATAGACACCAAACAAACACATGCATGTTCGCACACACGCAGTTGGCCTTAACATTTGATATCAATAGTAAACCCAGTTACAGTAGGAAAGTATAATTAATAGGAAACTTGTCTGTATTATAAGAGATTGAGCGGGGAGGCAGAGGTTTGGATCATTTGGGATCCATTTCAGGCTGGAGTTTGGATTACAGCCCAAATTAAGACAAAGGTTCACGTCTGGATTCAATGGCACTGAAATGTTTTAGTCTTCTGAGTAAATTTCTGCCCTTGTTCTCAGAATATTTTGGATATATCTGAACCAGAGCCAGAGTGCAAGCCTCTTGGTCCAGATTTTTAAAGCTATTTAGGTGCCTAATGATGAACACAGGTGCCCAGTAAAAACAATGGGAATTAGACACCTGGGTGCTTCGGGGGGGGGGGGGGAGGGAGGGGAGAATACACCACTGTGCATTGTTAGGTAACTAAATACCTAGATCCCTGTGTGGATACAAAATGTTTTCCACATCCGCATCTGTATCCACAAAAATAAGCCACAGATATCTGCATCCACATATGCGGATACCGCGGATACAAAACGGGTATCCACACATTTTCAGGGCGCTATAAAAACCTTTAAAAGTCTGGCCCCTGTGGTGTGAATAAAAATTGCACAGTCAAATTTGAAACCAAGAATCTGAATCTGACCTTTACCCATTTCAAAATTCAAAGGAGTTCAGATTTGACATTTCCAGTTTGGCCCATCTCCCGGATATTTTATCTGAACATGCTTATGAGGGAGGCCCCACTAAAAAAAGTTGGTCTGGAAGCTAAAAATCTCACCTCTCTCACATGTCGTTTTAGATGCATATATACACACTGTCCTGTTTTTCGATAATGACTTTCAACGTGTTCCCTTCCAAATCCCAGAAACGTGTTCATGCACACATAGAGACCTCCTTCTGAATCCTGAAAGGAATCACAGAAAACAGTTATGGTACAGAAGTAACTGAATAGGACAAAAAGACACAAGGAAGCAGAGACAATTAGGAATTACAGACCTTTTGCGTCCTCCTCTTATCACATAGCTTGCATATCAGGTTATAGAGCACATAGAATTGCCTTCTTTTAAAAAAATCTTCCACACCATGTGACAACGTATACCAGCAGCTGATTGGATCATAGTAACACTAAAGGTTAATAAACCTATGGCACCACTAGAGAATTTACAGTGATGCAACTGCACTACTGCAGCTGTGTTGTTCTAAACTCTCTAGTGGAGTTGCTCTAAGTCTAAATGGACAAGCTCTCCAATCGACTTAATCAATCCACCTCTAATGAGCAGCAGCAGCAGCTATGTAGGCAGGAGAAGCTCTACCGTTGACATAGTGCTGTCCACACCAGTAGTCAGGTTGGTGTAAGTTTTGTCGCTCGGGAGGGCGGCTTATTTGCCGCACAAGCAGTGGTGTATACATAGCTTAAGTGTTTCCAGTGTTCCCTGTAAACTGTGTGCTTGTGTGGCCACCCAAGAGAAATTAAAATGCTGACCAGGAGAAATTCAAACGCTGCCCAGCTGATTGACAGAGCGACCACTGTGTTTCTACCGGTGGTGCACCGTCATACACTCCTCAGTGCGCATAAATTTGTATTCTGCCCATGGATGGAAACAATCCATACATGGATGGAAAAGATTAGAGGGAACATTGGTCAAGACCTGGGGCACGTCTAGACTACATGGCTTCGTCTACGGCATAGTCAATGAAGCGGGGATATAAATAATCCCCGCTTCATTAAAATAAAAATGGCCGCCGCGCTGTGCCGACAGTCAGCTGATCCGGCACAGCGCGGCAGTCTAGACACGGCACGGTCGACAAGGAAAGCCTTTGTCGACGACTCCGGTAAACCTCGAGGCTTCCCTTGTCGACTGTGCTGCGTCTAGACTGCCGCGCTGTGTCGGATCAGCTGACTGTCAGCACAGCGCGGCAGCCATTTTTATTTTAATGAAGCGGGGATTATTTATATCCCCGCTTCATTGACCATGCCAAGTAAACTACTTTACATGGCTCCGCCAACGGAGCCATGTAGTCTAGACGTACCCCTGATGAATAGTAGCAGGCCTTGAAAAATTCAATTGCCTATTCATCCTTTGGAAGAGGAAGATATCCCTTGGAGAATGTGACCACTTTGAGGGATGAGGGATGCTTCTAAGCCATCAATTCCAGCAGAGTCTAAGCTTTCATTTTAAATAATATAACATGTCTAGCCCTGTGGTTACAAAGATAACTTTATGAATGGGAACTGGTGTAGAGCTGTCCTCCTGAGGGTACAGACAGGCTGACCACATCAGTGCCTCTTCTCTCACTCCTTGATAGCCCAAGCTGGACAGAATTACTAACAAGATTCCGGTCCATTTCACAACTCCTGTTTAGAACCCACTGGGCCACAGTGAAATTGTCAAGAATTATCTCAATTTTGCTCTGCTTCTGTTTGAGGTATCTATGAGCAGAGACCCACCCTGGCCCTAATCACAGCAGACTAAAACAAGTATACCAGAGGAGAAACATGAGTTACTTCCTTTTGAGACTGATTAGAAAGAATGAAACCCTAAGGAAGGTGCAGGTAAAGCAACTCAGAAGTCCCAACACCTTTTCCCTTCCCAGTAGCTGGGTGTTGAGGTCAACTTGCTGACCAGGGAATTGCCTCAGAATCCCACTGCTACCAGGTCTCTCCCAAATCATTCAAACTGTGCTGCTAATAGGTCTGGTCACCTGGTTAGTGGGTGTCAGCCATATCTTTCAAGCCCTTTCTAGTAGTATATCAGTCCATGTAGGTGGCGCAGGATCCTTTTAAAAGCACTTTGACCTTGCTTGCATTCTGGGCTGTAGGATGACAAAACACCTCATTTCTGATTCTTTGGAAACACCACTAATTGACGTCACCGGTACCTAACTTAGATATGCTAGTGTATTAAGCAGCAAAAGTCACCAATGGCTTTGAATTATTACACAAAAGAAGCACGTGCATCATTCTTGATCAGGTATTGTTACAGGGAGACGTATGTTCTTGTATCTCTTGTAAGCAAAAAACCAAGACGTCATACCTCTGGACAGGAAACAGGACTAAATGTACTCTTCCAAGTTTGGAGTCATTGTTTTATCCAAGGTCACCTGGCATGCTGGAAGAACACTCTGAAGGGCTGATAGGGCTAAACCTCCCTGTGTTATTTAGTGCCTGACATCAGATCTGCTGTGTGCTGCCAATTCTCCCCCAAGCACTGAGCCTATTAATTCAGTTCACCTCAAACGTGCAAACTCCTAGGCTAAAAATAAAAAAATTCAAACCCTGTTTGCTAGTCAAGCTATCCAAAGTTGGAGAAGAACAAACAGATACAATATAAGAACTACACTATATGAGTGTAGGAACCCCTTCAAGAGGAAAAAAACATTGTGATGTCTGGTGTGTATCACAATTTAAGGAATTAGTGTTTGTCAATCAAGCTCAGTTTTGCATTAATACTGTTTTCTACACTTGTCCCCCTCTTCCCAAACATTGTGGGTGGAATCCTAGAGAATTCAGTGGCAGAACTTTCATTAATTTCCATGGGGCCAGGACTTCACCTTGCTTTTGCCTTCCTATAAGTATCTCTGCATCTTACAGTAAGTTGTCAATCCCATCCCCAGTTTTTGGGGGCTGCCCCCAATTCCTGATTTTCTAAAGGGAAATTCATCAGACTAACACTCATAAAAAGAATAGTTAAAAGACGAACCCAGACATGACAAGCACTATCACAGTTAAGACTCCAGAAGTAGCATTGTCTCAACAGTGTCTAGAAGCTTCATCCAAGATCCCTTTTGCTAGGCACTCAAACACATAAGAGATAGTACCTGCTCCAAAGAAACTGCTGTCTGCATAGACAAGATGGACAGATGGTAAGAGAAGAGGTACCTGTATTTTTATGTTACAGACAGGGAGCACATTTATCTTAAGTGACTTGCCCAAAGTCACCTAAGGAATCTGTAGCAGAGGCAGGAATCAGACCCAGGTCTCACAAGTCTCAGTACAGTGAAGTACAAGTTCACCCTTCCTCTCCAGGGAGCAACCCCTCAAGTAACCAAGTATCATTTATACATTTACTATTGCTGGCTTTGCACCACACAGATCATCTTAGGTGCTCACTAACACAAGCCCTGTATCCACTGAGACAAAGTTTCTGTTGGGAAACAGCCTTTGTCTTCTGCATGGGAGTTTGTATATACTAAACGAAAATACAGTCATGCCCAAACTACAGGGCACCCCTGCTAAATTAAAGAAAGGTGGTGGGCACAGATAAAGAGCCTGGGTCATTTATAATTTCACGCTGTCATCTCAATGGCTTTGAGATGAACATTCCATGGTTACTGCTGTGAACTTGATGGATGCAAGATGAAGTTGGGCTAAAACAGATTTTAGTATCACAGAGCACAATCCTCACTGCTTGCTGAAAGTCAGCTACTTCATATCGTCCCCTCTACAGTAGCTATATATTGCTCCACCACTTCCGCAAATCCCTCTTCACAAGCTCCCAAAGCCCTCACAGTTTGATCATGCAGCTCTCTTTCATACACATAATGCCATTTTACACATATGATCCCATTCATGTCAACAGGACTACTTATGCAGGAACTGCATGCAAGCTTTGGAAAGGGATGCAGGATTGGGTCTTAAATACATACTACACCAGCGAAATGCTGCTGCTCCTCTGACAGAGAACAGGAGGTCGGAAAAGTGTGGAATAGGACTCTACACAGTACCAACAGCGGAGATATACATAAGAACGGCCATACTGGGTCAGACCAAAGGTCCATCTAGCCCAGGATCCTGTCTGCCGACAGTGGCCAATACCAGATGCCCCAGAAGGAGGGAACACAACATGGAATCATCATGTGATCCCTCTCCTGTCATCTGTTTCCAGACAAACAGGGGCTAGAGACACCATTCCTACCCATCCTGGCTAATCGCCATTATGGACCTAACCTCCATGAATCTATTTAGCTCTTTTTTGAACCCTGTTAAAGTCCTAGTCTTCACAACATCCTCTGAGCAAGAGGAGGGCAAGAAAAAAGAAAAACATTTTATCTCAAGACTGTTAAGCAAACCCTTTCCTCTCATGGAACGTCACATGGTTTCTTTAACATGAACTAAAACAGATGCAGCTTTGGTTTTTCATATTCACCTGAAAGATCCACATATACCAATCCTTGCAGTACTGCCCAGCTGTGTCTCACAAAGCTAAGTTGACCCTGTGGAGATCCGGCAGGACTGTGTGGAGGGCAGAGGTATGATTGTCTAGTTCAGGGATGGGGGAACCTTTTTTGGGTCAGGGGCCACTGATCCACAGAAAAATCAGTCGGGGGCTGCACACGTGAGAAAACCCTGAATGAGGCAGCCCCCCGATTGAGAAGGAAAAAGACATTCTCCACATTTCCATTGCATATCAGAGTCTTCGGGGGCCCAGGCTAGAAGACTGTTTGCGCTCTAACCCCATGGGGAGATAGAAAGGGGGCTGGAGCACCAGCATGGGCTCCCTAATGCGAGAGGGGACCCCGATTTTTGGGGGCCAGATCCAGGCAAGCTGGGGGATGCATCTGGCCCCCAGGCCTTAGGTTTGAAAGACCTTGACCAGGGTGAGGAACCTAAGACCAGCCCAATTACCTATTCAGAACTCCAGCCCCTAGACACTAGGAGGATGGGTGCGCTATAGCCAGAAGTCATGTCTTTAAACTATTCAGCTAACTCATCTCTATTTTATTCATGATCCACATGAGAAAAACAAGGGATCAAGAATTTGAAGCTAGGGTTACCTCCACCATTGTAAGCCACGAAGGACACCACCAATGCATCAAGTAGTAAATAATCCTTGTTTTAAAATCATCCCCAATATATATATATTTCATAGATTCATACAGTTTAAAGTCAGAAGCGGTCGTTATGATAGTCTTGTTTGACATCTAGTATAAAAAAGACTGTAGATCTTTAATATGTGAAACATGGAAGCCACCTGACATACGCAGTCATTCCTTGTTCTTTCACATCCTTTATTACCTCCATGGTTACAACCGTCTCTCAAAAAGTCAAGGCTACATCCAGTTAAAGAAGCCTGTGGATGTCAATGGATAGGTGCTTTGGGAACTTTGTTTACAATTCTGTATTCTCAGACACGCTTCATTCGCTTTTTGTCCGGAGCAATTCCATGAGAGCACTCAGCTGCTTTGGTAAGAAGATTATAGCAACTATCCAACATTTGCAGGACATATGCTAAATATGGAAGCTGCATTAAGTTAGCCAGAGGTTACTAACAGGACCGTTATTTCTCCTGGAAAAAATAGGCAGGCTGTTCTCTCCATTAACTTGGACAGAAGAAGACGACACTGTGTTCAAAAGTCTATCACCATCATGGTAAAACAGCATTAGTGGTCAGGACTAGAGCTCTCTGATGTATGAAATTCACCCCTATGCAGAGAGCCAGGCTCTTGCTCCACTTAACATCCATTCAAGCCCAATTTTAAGAGCCTAACTGGGGCCTTGGCCTGGTGAATTTCACCTAATGAGAATACCATGTGCTGGCAGGAAGCAATAGTCATCTCAGATTTCTAAGTGACTATGGTGGAAAATCTTTTTCACTGATTATTTCGAAATGGGAGTGCATTTTTGTGTTGGTGAAAAGTATTAGACACACAGTCCCAGAGACTCAGTTACTTTATTTAAATACAAACAAGAGCAATATACTGTTCCCAGCAAGTTTTACTGGTCATGCCCATGCTACCTTAGTATCCACTCAGCCTGAAATAAACAGCCCAATCCTGCCCCAATATGCACTGGGCTCAGAGATGGAAAAACTGGAGAAAGTATTTTCTTTTACTTTTTCAAAGTCTTAATAACAGTGATAAGGTGGAGCCCTAGATCCTGACCTGGAAGGACCTTCTAATAAGATAGTAGTGCAGCCTTCTTATCCATCCAATCCAGGCACACAAGCAGAGTTTTCCCCTCAAGATTCTGTGGCAGATTTTAACAATATACTTCCTCGAAGTGGGAGTAAATGCAAGTTTTGCTTGCAACACTACTTACTGTTTTTCATCATTTACATTGCAGTGGTGACCACAGACTGCTAAGTGCTTTCTACACACAGAGGAAGGAATGGCCCCCTGCTCTGAAAAGCAAATGGTCTAGAAAGATTACATTGTATCATAATTTAGGCTGTACTTTGTGATAAAATAAAGGTTGGAGGAGGCTTTCGAAAAGGGGACTCTGCAGTGGTATAAAGTTAAACCATGAAGGGGTTCACCTCCCTGCAAACCTTGGAGAGAGGGGAGGGAGATGGAGCAAAAATGCTGGGGAAAAGAGGATTGGGGAACACAATCACCAATCCACAAGGAACCAGCATGAGATCACCATCTCATTTCAAGCACACAGGACCTCAACAACAGCCATCAGAGGCTAATGGCTTTCAGTCCCTATCAACTTCATCTGGATTTGAACCAGTGACCTGTATCCTATTACCAATTCCTGAGCCACCCAGTGCCCCAGGGAAATCTACGCTTTAACATTCTCATTTCCTGACGTGGCTATGATAATAGTGTATAAGGACATGTGTCTGTTACAGAGCCACTAACATGGCAAATACTCACAGATTTTGACATCTGATGTGCAAGAAAGGGTGTTGTTAAATAGTAGTAAAACATGCCAGTAGGTATCACAGGAAAGAGAAGAAAGGATACACTAACACTCACAATCCTCAATAGTTATTTCAGAGGTTAAGGGATAATAGTTACCAAGGGATTATCCACCAGCATCTCATAAATGAGATTTCTTGCACTGAGGGACAGATCCTAAGGCCAATGGAGTTAATGGGAATTTTGCCATCATCTGCAATGGAACTAAGATTTATCCCTACAGAAATGATGACCCAGTGGAACATTTTAGGGTCCTACTGAGAGAAGTAGATCATCTGTGATCACCATTACAAGTCTAGTTGTGGCCAAACCAAAAAAAAACTGCGGTAAAAAGAGGACAGCAGCATACAATCTTGATTATACTTGGAAGGATTAAAAGAGTATTTCTATAATATTCGCAAAGTAAAAACCTTACAACAGTTTAATGAAGTGACAAGCTTCTTATTTCATAAATGTTTAAAAGACCAAAAGGCAGCAGAAATGTCAGCATCTAATAATCATCTAAACAATACATAATAGCTTACAATGGGGAACAAAAAGAAAGCAGGTGTCTCACATACTCCACTGCTATTGACAGGGACAATAAAAGTAAATCATGTCAAAGCGAATGAGTACAATGGCACATGAAGATTGCCCCTGGCACAAATAAAAAAGCATGCATCCCTGCTCCCAATATACTAGAGAGTATAACTTGCATTAATTTACCAGTATTTAAACTGTGCATTGGGTGGCTGGCATCTAAGCAAAGTGCTATTGGGCAGCATTAATCAAGATGCAAACACAAACAAATGAAGTAGTAAACACACAAATGAGGAATTAAAGGGGAAAAAAACCATATGGAGATGCAGGGTGGGGAGAAGACCTGGAAACTACCAGAGTGGCAGGCAGGAAAAAGATCTAAAAATAAAAAGCAGGACAAGAGGTACACAAGAAGAAACGAGTGGGGAAAAGGAAAATGAAAGACAGGAGGAGAATAAGAGCAACGTTACTAGCCACTGGATTAGTAATTAAAAGTCCAAAACTAGAACTTCCCAGCTACAGTTTTTTAAACAGAGCCCCTATTTTATTTTATCATGTCTTGTGATGAGTGTATACAAAATAACAAATGGCAGAGAGAAGGGAGATCTGGAACTTCTATTCATCATGTCTCACAATAAGAGAGCAAGGAGGCATTCAACTCTGTTGAAAGATGGTAAATTTAAAGCTGTTAAACAGAAATATATTACCACTAACTATAGTTAGCCTGGGGAACTCATTGCCACAAAAATCTTTGAGATTAAGCTTAGCAGGATTTAACAAAGGATCAAACCTTTCTGTTGATAATAATACATAGGTACAGTGGCACATATTACTAATATAAACAAGAGTTTTGGAACAGGTATAGACCCTCAAGCTTCCATCTTAAATCAATGTCTTGATTGTGGGTTAGGAAGAAATTTTCCCTTGGGGCCAACTACACCATAAATGCTTGCTAAGGGTTTCTTGCACCAACTCTGAATTACCTGGTACTGGCTACCACTGGAGACATGATACTGGGCTAGATGGACCGTTGGTCAGAACCAGTGTGTAAATCCCTATGTCCCATTTGATAGAGGGTGTCTACACAGAGACACTAAAATGATACCTCACCACCATTCTAAAGATCTCTGACATCGACAAGGAAAAACAGTTTCTTTCATGGAGCTAGAGAATCCACCTTTCTGAAGCAATCTGTTTAGGCATGTTCATAAGCAGGAGCATAGCCTCTTACATTATTGGATAGCTCTGATAGCAAGACAAAAGAGGGTCTTGGAGCATTCATGACTTGTAACAGGAACAGAAATTATATTCCGCCATGAGATCCAGCAGATATTAGTCCTCCATGTAACCACTTTGAGACCTCCTAAGGTGTTACAATCCTCAGTTTGAGAACCCCTGCTGTATACAAATAATACTGGTGCTCAATCATTTCCTCCCTTACCAGTAATGCATTACGCTCACACTCCCCTATACACAGAACTGGGGTTGGGGGCCAGAAGCAGAGCCGGAGACTGAAGCCAGAGCCGGCAGTCAGGACTGGGGCTGGGGCCACTGCTGCAGCCAGGGGCTGAGGCAGGGCTGGACCAGAGCAGGGCTGGCTGGTGCTCCCTCTCCGCCCCCACGTGGGGTTGGCCCATACCCTGTCGTACTCCCTAGAACTCCACAGTTTGGGGACCACTCTCCTAAGGACATCTGCAGGCCTTTGATGAACCACGTAATATGGGACGCTTACTTGCAATTCAATCAGTAATAATAAGGGTGTCGATAGCTTGTAATACCCAGATTTACACCACTGCTTGTGTTTAGAATGTCCTTGAGTAGCTTTGTAAGGAAAACCCCAGCCCTGGTGGATATCCAAAGCAGCAGGGCAGTTTCTCTTATGGGAGCTGCTGCATGCGTCATCCCTGCAAATTCTACTCATACCTGGCTATTTTAGAGACTTGGTGTAGCAGCAACCATCTAGTTAGCTTTAGTATCTAAGTGCAGTGCCAGGGAGCAAAGAATTCATCCATCAGTCAGTTGTAAGCTATCATATCTTCCAATAGTGCAATGAAAATAAAAATGTGGTCCCTGATGTGCCTCACCACCTAATTAAAGACCATCAGCCATACCAAAACGAGGATGTGTGTGTGTCAGAGTGCAACATGTAACAAGCAATGCATCCTACCGGTAATTCCAGAACAGGAAAAACATGCCACTTTCCAACTCAGTCAAAATCATCTGTCTGGAGCAATGTTCAGATTTATTAAATTCTTGTCATCTTTTGCTCTGCTTTACTGCCCGTCATTAAAAAGACACAATGATTTTCATATTTGTGTCGAGATACTTTGACCTAAAAAAGCCAATTACAAGAACACAGTTATTGCTGGAAAGTTACATGCAACAGGAATCACTGATGCCAATTACACACACTCGAAGACTTCAGTCTGCATTATGCTGTCTGATAAATAGCAAAACATTAGGGCAGTCAAGCCCTCCGGGAATTCTCTGTAATGTAACCATTACCAAGTTCTCGACTCACAAAACAAAGTCAGCAAGATCTAACACTAGGCACTGTCATCAGCAGCAAGATTTGCCAGCTGCAACCAGGCTGAGCTTTATGTTGCTAAAACAAATGCTTTTCTGCAATGTGTAGAAGTGAGCTATACCAGTGTTTCTCAACCCGTAGGGGTACTTGAGAGAAGTCTGGGGGGTACATCAACACAACTGAAATTTGGAGAAAAAAAACTGAATTTTTGTTTTAAGTTTTACAGCGCTTTATTATTTTTGTACTTTTTACACCCAAAAATTTAATCGCCTGTCCAGCTATGATTACGTTGTTTAAACAAATGTGTTGCAATGATAGAAAAAAATTGTGTGTGTCTGAAAACTGTAGGTACTGGAGGTACTTATAATTTTTTTTAAAGGGGTACTTTATAAAAAAAGGTTGAGAAAAACTGAGCTATACAACCAAACTAACAACCTGTGTCAGACTAGAAGCTTGAACTGCAGCTATAATATTTCACATGCAAGATCTAATGTTCAGAGCAGATAAGTCTAAGATATGCAAAATCTGCACACAAGACACCGATGCTTCAATTTCCACCCCTTTTTTGGATGTCATCTCTCCTGAATTCTGGGGGTAGACCAGAACTCCACATTAACTTTGTTTGATGCTCTCTAGGCAGGTTGGCCAGTGTAACATTTGACTATAAGCAATCAGGGCTGTTTCAAGGATGGGAAGCTAAAGGGATGAGGGAAAGGGAGAGATGGTGATCAGACATGGAGACAAGGCACACATACTCCCAGCCACAAATATCATAGCAAGCATAGGGTGACCCTCCCACCTCTATAAACAGAGACTAGGGATGTTAGATATCATGTAATTGAATAGTTGTGTAACTGCATAAAAGATTATCGGTTACACAACTATTCGATAGTCCCTGGGGGGGCAGGGCTGGCCCCACTCCTGGGGAGCCCCCTGGACCCTGCACTGCTGCCTCTCTACCAGAGGCAGCAGCAAGGGGTGGCAGGAGTGCGATGGTTTGTGAGGGGAACCAGTTTAAACAACTCCCCTCCACAGCGGCTACCTGCCACTCTGTGCAGCTGACTCTGATACAGACGCAGCAGCGCTGGGTGGCAGCAGCCCTTGTCTGCAGAAGGACCAAGTTCCCCACAGACAGAGGTTGCTCCACAGGATGCAGAGCAGCCTCTGACCACAGGAAACTCGGACACTCCACAAACAGGGGTTGCTGTCATGAAGCAGCCTCTGCCCGTGGCAGGCCCAGGCTCGCTACGGATAGAGGCTACTCCATGGGATGTGGAGCAGCCTCTGTCTGTGGGGAGCTTGGACCCTCCCACAGACAGAGGCTGCTTTGCAGCAGCGTCCCTTGTCACCCTTCCCCTCTCCGCACTCCAGGCAGGAGGTCCACAGGATCTCCTGCCCATCCCCCCACCCCGCCTCTGTAGGAGACAACAAGGTGGGGGGAGGCAGGACCGCAGGAACCCATACACGCAGGGAGCTGGCTTGAAAGCCAGTTCCCTGCACGTATGGGCTCCCGCCTGCCCCCCTCACCCTCTGCGCTGCTGCCTCTCTATCAAAGGGGCACCACTGAGTCTTAATGTCCACCCATCTGCTCTTCCTATCCCTGGTTTGTGACTCTGCTTCCTCTGGCCAGGTTCTAGTTAATTAAAAACTGAAAAAGCCTGCCAGACCTATAGCAGAACATTGAACCTGGGAAAGAGCCATTCAAGTGGCAATGAATCCATTTCACAGACATTTGCTAACCTCAGATATGTTTGTGTTTCTGAACTTTGACTACATCTAGACTGCACTGTTACATCGGAATTTACTTTTGAAAGAGGTTCTTTTGAAATGTGGCGCATCTACACGGCGCCAAATTGTGAAAGAAAGTGCTCTTTCGAGCCACCCCTTATTCCTCGTAGAATGAGGTTTACAGGGATAGTGAAAGAGTACGTCCGTTCTTTCGAAAAAAATTTCAAAAAAGTGGACACATTCCTTGGATGCAGCGTTGCTATTTCGGGATACCGGAGGTATCTCGAAAAAGCAATGTAGTCTAGACATAGCCTTACTGTGTTAGTCCACCCCGACCTTCGTTTAAAATTTGCTTTATAACTATTTCATTAGTGCGTTGATGAAGATTATAAAATCACATCTCTAAAAATCCATCATGCCTGATTCAGCTGTCTTTGAGGACAGGGGCACCCATTTAATAGCACTGCATGGGGCCCCATAAATCCTAAAGACGGCACTGCTGGGTCACAATCTCAAATTTGAGAAAACCTGCTCTATATAAAAAAAAAACATGTTGCCCTTTTTGACCCAAACGGCTAATCAAGGTTCAGGACACTGTGGGTGATCCGGTCAGGAACAGAAATTGGTGGCATCCAAGTACTTCTTTGATGCAGTCTTTTTTGTTTGCAAGGAATGTACAAAGTCCTGTGTCCTGAACACAGAAGGAACCAAGAACAACAACAACAAAAAAACAACCCAGACTTTCCTTGCTTTCAGGCCTTCACAAGCCCTTTTAGCCAACATCACAACCATAAACTCTCTCTAGCTTTTTTCCAGGATCACAGTTGTGCTCACTGGAAGAGGCCACTGATTGGCTTTCTTGCTTCTCTCCCCCTCCTCCCCCTGCCAGAAAGTGATCTCTCCCAGTTTCTTTCTGTGTATTCTCTCACACATCTACATTCAGTCCCACCTGGTCACAATACCGGTCGAACCTTCCACCCCCTCAGGCCCTAGCATTAGTTTCTGGGCAGACTGTTAGGCTTGCTCTACCCTAGCAACTTATGTCAGTGTAACTACATCAGTCAGGGATGTGGAAAATTCACGCACCTGAGCAACACAGTTATACCAACCTAAACTCGAGGGCTACCTCTACATTGCGCATTCTTGCACAAGAAGTTATGCAAATGAGGCGTGGCAATGAATATCATCGCCGCTCATTTGCATACCTAATGAGCTGCCATTTTTGCACAAGAAGGAGTAGTCTACACTGCTCCATCTTGCACAAAAAACTGCTCTTGCACACGAGCTGTTCTGCCTGAAAATAAGTGGCAGAACGGCTCTTGCACAAAAGCCCCTTGCGCAAAATGGTGGCTCATTAGGTATGCAAATGAGGCATGGTGATATTCATCACTGCACCTCATTTGCATATCTTCTTGTGCAAGAATGCGCAATGTAGACATAGCCCTGGTGTGGACAGCACCAGGTCGATGGAAGAGCTTTTCCCATTGACTCAGGTGGGGAAGGTGGAGTATCTACACTGATGGAAGAAACCTTCCCCTCACTATACGTATCACCTTCACCTAAGCACTACAGTGCCACAGCTGCATGGATACAGTACCATTGTAGGCCTTTTCAGTGTAAGCAAGCCCTTAGGTTTTGTTTTAGGTATGGTCCCTTAAATGTTTCTCATTGCTTTCTTAAATGGAGGACTTGTCACACATCAGCCTGAACCAGCTTTTAACATAACCTATAACAAGGCTTCTTCCAGCCCATAATAAAACTTATGTACAGAGAAAAAGTGAGCGATGTCGAATGATATCTTTTTTGGACCAACTTTTGTTAGTGAAAGAAACAAGCTTCTGAGCTTACACAGAGTCCTGCTTCTGGTCTGAAAAAGGTGCTCAGGGTATCACAGCTAAAGACAAGGCAGAACAGATTGCTAAATATAAAGAGTTAACACATGTTGCATGAGACCATTCAAGGTTACCTGGGCAGTACTTCTGCAGGCATAGGGCAAAGGTTTGTTGTAACGAACCATAAATGCAGTGTCTTTGAGTCAATGATTTTTAGCGTCTAGCAAAATTAGTCATTTAAACTCCCAGACACACATTTGGAAGTAGTTGTGCAGGTTTCCTTTCAGGATGAACATCGAGAAGTCGGATATGGAGTGATCAACAACTCATACCTCCCGATACTGGGCAGAGGGGTGGGGGACAATGTAAAGGGGAGGACTCGTGACCCTTCCACATCTCTCTTCTGGGAAGAACTTCAAGCCCCACCACCCTGTGCCAGGGCAAAAAATCCTGCCAGCTCCTGGAAGAGGGGGCAGAGAGGGCGGGGGGCTGGGACCACAGGATTAAAGAGCACATGCCTCGGGGCCCACCCTGGCTGTGCGGAGCAGGAAACCTCCCAGCACCTTCCCCAGCAATCCCCCGTTCTGCATCAAGCTCGGGGACTGCTGTGCTCTCCCCACCCCACCAGTTATCTGTGGGAAGCGGGGGGACTATGTTCTTCTCCTGCTCCACCTCCCTCCCGCTCTGGTATGAGTCAGTCCCTGTCCCATGGCAGCCAGCTCTGGATGGGAAAAGGGAAAGAACCACTTCTCACACAGCTGAAAGAAGTTGCTCAGGATCACTGCTCTGTTCAGCATGGCAGTTGCCTGAAAGAGCCTGGCTAGGGAGTGGTGGCTTCCACTCCCAGGTGGGCCCAGCTAGGCCCGCCAATGGAGGGGAGTAAAGGAGGTAATTGCCCTGCGCCCTTTAAATCACTGCCAGACTATGGCAGCACTAAGGCTGGGGGGCTCGCTCCAGGATGCAAAGCTCCCACACACACCTTGTCCAGGGGTCTGGAGAGGCCATTTGGCCCAGCTCAGGCTGAGCAAGCCAGAAACATACCAGGATGAGGGGGGCTACAGGCCACGTAACTCCTGACCCCGGCAGCCAGGCCCAGGTGGGGAGTGAAAGTTGCTACCTCCCCAGGTGGGTTCCTGCTGGCAGCCACCACATTGCATAAAGAAAGGACTTTGAGCAGCCAGCATGAGAAGTGACTGGTCTTACCCCTTCTGCTCCCTATCTGGCTGCTGGGACAGAGGCCAAACATGCCAAAGCTCAGGCAACAGGAGGAAGATAGAACCCTTCCCCCTCTCCCACAGCAGGCCAAGCAAAAATGGGGGGAGGGGCACTAGATCTCACATGCCCCCCCCCCCGTATGCATCACCTATATTGTTTTATGAAAAATGTTCACTCATAGATGATGTGGTGTTTTTGTCTTTTATCATTTTTATGAGAGTTCATTTGAGCATGTATCGATTGTCTCATCTCACCCATAGAGTACTTACTGGGGCATGCAGTGCATGGGATAAGATACACTACATATTGTGATAAGCATGAGGACTCAATATTATGGGGTACATTGATCATCATAAAAGTGGAGGTATGTCTGCAGGTTTTGAATCTTTTGCTATGGCAGGGTCTGGTGCCTCATGTGCTGTGGAGAATTAAAGATTATTTAAATATAGTTTTCCCTACTCCCCTAAATAATGCAATATCAAGTTCAGCTGTCAACAAAGGAAGAAGTTGCAACTGACAAACTGATGGAAGCAGGAAACCTAGCATAAGACACTTCAGCAGCACATATACCGAGACCACATTCGTTGGAGCAGACTCACCATCAGAGTTTTGAGAATGAAAACTACAGGTTGTGACTACTGTTTGAACTATGAAAAAAGCAGTAGGCTATTATACCTGACAGGGTCAATCACTAGAGGGAGACGTACTAGGCAACTAGCATTTTGTAGTCAGTCTGCCTTTCCTTCAAAATTCCAGTGAAAAGAATGAAAGGCAAAGCATCAGAGATGGGTTTGCCCAAACATAACAGATAAAAATTAGTTAAAAAATAAGACATGACAAGGACTATTTTTTCAGTTATCTTTAAAGCAGTCAGTAATTTCTTTTGCAGCTAACACACCTATAGAAGGTCACCATGGCTGTCAAGAACATGAAAATGTTTCTTCAATTCTAAACTAGGTTTTGTTGGAATGGGAAAGGAAGAAGATTGTAAATTTCAGACCACAGAGCTGCTTAACAGAACCATTGAGGCCTATTTGATCACTGCCCCCCACCCTCGCCACAAAAATGTCACCCTTATAACAAATTGTTTGATTAGGGTTAATACTGTATGGGAAAATATCTCAAACATTCCCTTGGACCTTTCATATGCCCACACCTCTGAAATCACTAAAGAAATGACACTCATTGTTAAAACACACACAGAACACAAAAACAGATTTTCACCACAGAAAATCAGCTTAAATACTGGAAAAGAAAAGGAGGGTCCAGATTTCTTGAGGCAGTTAGCAAAATCTATTGCTGTTTGCAATAATTAGCCTGTGTCCTATCTCCACTATAACAACAAAACTTTCTACCTTCTACAGCATACTGTGCTTTGCAGACTTGAACAGATAAGTCCTCAGACCACCCCCCCTAGGTAAAGATAATATATGGAGATTATACCTATCTCATAGAACTGGAAGGGACCTTGAGAGGTCCTTGAGTCCAGTCCCCTGCCCTCATGGCAGGGCCAAGTACCATCCCTGACAGATTTTTGCCCCAGATCCCTAAATGGCCCCCCTCAAGGACTGAACTCACAACTTGGGGTTTAACAGACCAATGATCAAGCCACTGAGCTATCCCTCCCCGCAATACAATTTCAATTGTACAGATGGAGAAACTGAGTCAGAGAGTTATGTGACTTGCCCACTATCACACACAGCAAGTTTGAGGCAGAGTTAGTAATTCTGGGTCCCAGTCCTGAGCTTCAATCATTATCCCAGTAACAAAAACCATGAATAATTTGACAGCAAGATAAGATCCCAAAATACCTAGGAAATTTACTTTACTGGGAAAGAGAAAAATCCAGGGTGAATTTATGGTGTTAACGAGACTAATGCCTGGAATAAAATCTTGTTTTGAAAAAAGTGCCAGAACAAGGGAACTTACAAAAGGCACAAAGGTTCCATATAGAGCCTGTGTGAACAGTTCAATAGATACACATGGCGCAAATGGAGTTAGAAAATAAACACAAAGATGATGTGAGAATATTAACTGGGATTGAAAATTATAGGAGAAAACAGCTGTCTCCCAGGTTGAAAATATAACCAGTAGCAAAAATGCCAGCAGGTAACAAAACTGATTGGGGTATTTTGTTAATGTTTATCTTTTATTAATATTACAGAGGCAACCCTAAATTCTTCTTTCTAAGCTAGATATACACATCAACAAAAAGCTGGCGGTCTGGAGTTTATATACTCCCACACATAAAAATAAGCTATCAAACCAACCCAAAAAGCACACCATTGCAAATGTCCTCCATTAACCAAGACACTGAGTTACAATTACCGCCCACACTCCAACTTGGGCCTCTACCTCTGTTTCCAATGAAGTCAATGGCACTGGAGGGCTTTTGAAAATCCTCCACACAGGCTACAATTATTATTTTTTCTGTACAACATGAGGTTGTATGTGAATGTTTCATTTAATTTATTAATCATATTTGCCAGGTTTTCCTATTTAACAGAATTTTCTTAAAAACACCACTAGTTAGGTACTAGCTCAAGCAATAAATTACAAGGGGAATAATGTGACACATGAGTTTTGTGTCTCTCTTCTCCTCGCTCCATCCTGATGACCATATAATATTTAATGTCTTTGTTGTAGGTTCTGATCTGGTTCTTTTAAACAGTACACATCCCAGCCCAGAAAAGGCTACTGGGTGACACTTGAGATCTAAAGTATGTGAGTAAAAATAACCTGCCTTCCACTAGACATGATGAACACCAGACAGCTGAGTCACCTTTTAAGCCCCTTTTGATTTTTCAAATAAAAAAAAATATATGAGAGAGAGAAGAATTAAACATCCAAAAATTAGAGCAGCACAAACTGAAACCCTGCAGTTCAGATTCTGTACTTTCTTTAGATTTCTCTTCCTTTCTCTCCTTTAGATTTCTTTTCCTTTCATCAGAGGCAGCAACTTTATTTCAGTATCTAATACTCACTCCAGCTATTAAAGGGACACAGTTGACTTGAATTTATTTTTTATATCAGGCAATGTTAAAAAAGTTTCATGCCCTACAGAGCCTATACGGAGAATTAAGGGATTTTCTGCTCCCCTGTTAGTGTTTATAAGAGTCTTTTTCAACAAGGGAGAAAGACCTGGATCCCTAATAGGTATTTAAGCATTTATTTCCCATTGAAATAAGGGAAGTTGGGCCAAAAACTGGGCCAAAATGACTAAGGATCCCATCTTGCAATTGAACAATTGCATCCTTGAAGGACCAGTGTTCTACAAGGGCTCAAGTAATCATCTGCATGGATCCAATTTCAGGATCAGGATCTGACTAACACATGGTAAACAGTGAAAGTGACCACACAGTGTTCATTTGACACCAAACAAAACCATCTGGGGCTGGGAGCGGGAGGGACACCTTACCAACTTCTTTCAATTCCACTGATTTTAGACTAATTGCAACTATTGGAGGTAAACAAGTTTCAGTCCAAATTATGATTTTCAAGTTGACCAGGACCTTTTACTGTTAGGGCTTCTTAAAGATGCCCTAAACAATAGAATAGGTACAGATTCAGCAGGAAAAAAAGCCATCCATGCGCACTTGCCAACTAATATATATGAATGAGCCCATTTGCTGCCCCTTTCATTACCTGTGTGAAAGATAAAAACTCAGGAAACAGCACATAGACCCTAAGAAATTGCTGAGGACCACTAGATCATCTAGTCTGACTTCCTGTATATCACAGGCCATCAACATCCCCAGCACCAACACTAAACCCAAAATCAAGCCTAGAGGAGACTAAATTATTATGTGCTACAGGCTATGAATAGAAGAGAGGGAGGTGGAATAGCAGGGAATTGATTAAGTGAGATGTACTCAGATAACCCCAGGAAGTGACCTGCACTGACTGGAGCACCCAGAAAATAGAAACTGTCCAAAAAAAAAAAAAAAAAAAAACCAACACAACCCCCTGGGTCTAATCAATTACTTCAAATTCACTTTGGGGGAAAGGGAAGGAAATTCTAGCATCACACACAATCAGCCACTGTTTTTTGCTGAAGGATCTATTCAGCTGCAACAGACCAGTCATAAATCAGGATGTGCCTGTGATCAGAAAATAAAACAAACCCCAGCCTGGGAAGCATAAGGACTGAGAGAAGCTGGGTTGCAAAGGAATCCCACATTCAGCAACCAGAATAGCCCTAGCTACTGCTGCTCTGGAAATAGAGACAGTTTACAATTAATTTTCTACTTAAATGACAACAGGCATCTCAAAGCACCTTGCACTTTGCAACACCTCTGAAATCATGCAACAGGGAAATCCTCACTGGCACCTGCCCACCTATTCCCCATCCACCCACAGAATTCAAATGTTGTTGAGCTAAGCAACTCTCAAGACAGACAACCCCATCCCTTCCCCCAACCCTCCAGGCAGCGGATTTGGCCTTGGGGATGAGGAGGAAGTTAACAACCTAAGGGGATGTTTGGAAGCCAGCACTGGGGAGGCAGTGGGAGCCTGGGGGCTACTCGAGGGGGATCTTGAGGGGCTCTCAATGTAGGAGGGAAAATGCAGCAGGTGGAGCGGGAGGAGGAGAGAAAATCATGCAACAGCGGGAGGTCTGATGCCTGGGATTGGAGTGAGAGGAATAACAGTGAGGGGATTGCACTGGGAAGGAAATAGGTTTCCACAGCCTAGAGGAAAATGAAGTAGAGGTTGGCACAGATTGGGGGGTGGGAAGCAATAGGGAGGTTGCAGCAGAAGGGAAAGGAAGCAGGGTGAGTGTAAAGGAGGAGTGTGTTTAGGAAGGGGAATGGGGTAAGTTTGCTGCCTGCCTGGGAAAGGGGGGGGAGGGGGAAACAGGAGATTTGCTGCCTGCCTGGGGAGGAGTAGGGAGGTTTGCTACCTTGGAGGGGGGAGCAGAGAGGAAGGTTTGCTGCCTGCCTGGGGGAATAATGGGGGGTTGCTGCCTGCCTGGGGAGGAAGATGAGCTAGAGGGGTAGGTTTGCTTCTCCTTGCGGGTGGGGGAGGGGGAATGGTGGGGGAGGGAGGTTTGCTGCCTGCCTGGGGAGGAGGCGGGAGGTTTCCTGCCCGCCGGGGCGGGGAGGGAAGAGAGAGGTTTGCCGCCTGCCTAGGGGGTGCTGCAGTAGAGCGGGTTTGCAGCCGGCGGAGGCTGCTGCACTCACCGGGGACTCGTAGGAGAAGGCACATTCCGTCTTGTAGACCCGGTCCCCTGACTTGGGCACGCGGATCGTGGGCATGTAGGGGACCAGCAGCTCCCCCAGGTCCCCCGCAGCCATCTGCGCCTCCCTGCCGCTCCCGAAGAGCGCGGCCCGCTGCATGTTCCCCCGCCGACCGACCGACCGCGAGCCAGGGGAAGGCAGAGCGACTGCAGCCGGGCCGGGGCGGCCTGAGCCGGGCCCGGGGGAGGAGCGGGGGAAGATGCTATTTTTAATCCAAGGGCGGCAGGAGCGGTCCCAGCTGCAGCCTCGGGGTCCTGGGGAGGGGGGAAGCCCTGGGGCGGGGGCGGCGGAGAGGAGGAGCCTCGGGGAAGATGGATGGAGGGCAGCGCCCAGAAAGGATGTGTGGGGAGGGGAGGGTGGACAGCAAGGAGGGGAGGGGCCTGGGAAGCAGGCTGGGGCAGGGGATTGGGAATCCCTCAGCTCCCTTCCCCGGAGCTGTAGCACCCTCGTCCTGCCCGGAGGGGAAGTTGGGGCCATTCTAATGGACAGACAAAACAGTCTGACTCCTTCCAGGCTCGTAGAAAAAGTGTCCCCGTGTGACTTCCCAGCCCTCCCCAGCAGCCGGACTGGAGGGTCCAGGGCATCTCTGCTTGAACCTGGCTGGGGGAAGCTCTGAGTGGAAAGCGCTGGACTCTGGGGGCGTGTGCTGCAAGCGGTCAGACTACAGGCTCATGCTTCTGGTATCTTTTGGCTTAAAAAAAAAATCCGTGAAAGACAAGGGGCTGTGTCACCCTGTAATCCCCGCTGGGAAACATCAGGCAACCCAAGCACACAGGTTAAAGAACACAGCTGATAATTTTTTTCCGAGTTACCCCCACCTGCCGTTTGGGCCAAGAATCGTGCTTCCCCTAGGTCTGACTGTAAGCTCGGGGATGGTCTTCAGTTTGGGTCTTGTATCGAGCCCAGCACCCTGATCTGTACATGGAGCAGTGATGAGGGAGACAGTTGCTGGATCTGGCTTCAAATATCCTGATTTCTGATGTTGTCTTGTCACTGAGTAAGGAGCAGTTGACAATAACAGTGAGGAAATTGTCTATCTTGTACTCCCAGGGCCATTCCTACTGATGCTGGTACCCTATGCACCCCAGACCTGATCCCTCCTCCCCCGGAAGTGTCTGCTGCACATGAGGGGAGAAAGGGAAGACACTGAAACAGTGGGAGAAAGGAGTCGTCAACTTACCCGGCCCAGAAGCCATTTACTGCAGTGATGTCTGATCCATCCATTCTGGAATAGTTAGCACCATGGAGCATGGCTGGGAGGGAGATGGGGGCCGGAGGACTCCGCAGGAGCAGCAGACAGCAGCTTAGCTGTCCAAAGGTTTTGTCTACACTGCAGGGTTTTTGTGGATGAAGCTTTTTGCGGAAGAGTTCATCCACAAAAACTTCTTGCGCAAAAGCATGTCCACACCTCAAAAGCACATCGCAAAAGTGATGTGCTTTTGCACAAGAAAGCGTCATGGATGCTCTTGCGCAAGAAAGCGTCAGGGATGCTCTTGCACAAGAAAGCTCTAATTGCCATTAACAGAATGGCCATCAGAGCACCTATGCTTTTTCTGATAGGCTCTTTTTGTACAAGAAGCCCCTGTGGAGTGTCTACTTGTGTCTTTTTGCGCAAGAGCTGTAGCGTAAAAAGGAGTTATGCCTTGTGGGGAGAGGAATAACTACCAGCAAAGGCCCTCTGTGCTGTCGATTTACTGGGGTTTTTTGTGAGTGTGCGCGCAAAAACGTGCTTGAGGTGTGGATGCTCCACCGGTTTTTGTGCAAAAACACACAAAAACCTTGTCGTGTAGACATAGCCAAAGAGAAGTGGCACTTTTAAGGAGAAAGCACTGCTTTGCTCCAGCCACCTGTTGCATGGCTTCCCCCTGCTCCATCCCAGTACTCCAACACAGGACTGCCTACTGAGCAGGGGCTAGATGCTGAGCCGATGGGGGGGCGAGGGCGGGGGGGGGGTAGCCAGAGCCCATATGCAGCACATAGCTGCCCTAGGGCACCATGAAATTTGGGGCAATTTGGTGCCTCATATTTCATGGTGCCCTGCACGGCTGCATGTTTTGCATATGGGTACGGACAGCCTTGTATACTCAGCCTAATTGAGTTCCCACATTTCACATCTGTACAACAGAGATAACTGAGTTTCTATGGATCTACTGCTTTGTAGCAAGCTTGATGCCCCTACCTCCTCCCAGGGGCTATTAAAGGAGACAAACAGCTGTTAATATACAAGTGCACGTTTTTTCAAGTACCCTCCAGCACTGCCTATTATCATGCCTACATAGCTTATAGTTACCATCTGCTTGATATCACATCCAGACAGTTTAATAACTGAGCTGGTTGTAATGCAGAGCTGGAAGCTGCTTGATACTAAGGTCTTGGTTTTATATGCTGCCTCTTGCCCCACCAGACTGACCTGCAGTTGCAGTGGTTCATCATACTGAGCCAGCAAGATGACATCGCCATCATATTTGAAATCTGAAAGAAGGATGGCATTCAGCTTAACCCCACTAACTGCTGACACCTCAAGCCTACCCATCTAGTCAATGCTTGATATTTAGCATTGAGGGTGAAAGAACATGGCCTTGCTCAACTCGCATGGAGACTGGAAACTACGTTGTGTATCTGCCATTGACTCCAATGTATTATTCAATTCTAGAGCTCTTCTCTCAAAGACATTGTTGTCCCAGGGGATGCCAATCCACCTCACTGGATCCCACAAACTTGATGTCCTGAAACAGAAGCCTTATAGAAGTCTGTAGAAAGTGCTGTGTGGGGCTTATTAAATTTATCCATCTTCTGAAAAAGCTGTCTCAAGATAAAAAGCTGATTAACAGTGGACTGAGCAGTTCTGAGGCTGCCCTGAGTATGTTGGCCTTTGCCACAAAAGTTCACTGTTAAGTCCTTAATGTGGAAGCAAAGACTTTCCCTAGAACGGACAACAGCATCATACTGCTACAGTCGCTACATTCACCTTATCCTTTCTGAACAGAGTAATCCCCTTCTTCCAACCTTTGGGGATGACATTATTATGCCAAATGGCCTAGAAGAGTGTATGGTATGACAATGCTCTCACCTGTCTTCAGCAACTCAGAGGGGATGTAACAAACCTCGGGCCTCAGTTTGTGGACTGCAATATGGATCCCTTCTTGGTTGAAGGAAGTAGGCTGTAGTGGAACTTCTTGACTCTCTCGAGGGGACTTCCAGGGATCGACAACTGAGGAGCATCTTGAAATGACCTCACTAATGCAGCTGATTTGGCAGGCTCTGATGCTGCCATCCTGACTCTTTACTGAACAAACTGGTGCCACCTACTGTGCAAACACTGCAATGTTGAATAAAGGGTGCTGAAATCAGTACTGGATTGTACCTATATATAGTAAGAAAGAGCCTTATGTCAGAAGATCTTACCATTTAAATAGACAAGACAGACAAAGGGTGGGAAAGAGGAAGTAGCGTGATCTCTATTTGACATAGAAGGAGATGAGGCACTAAGAATTTAAATGATTTGCCTGAGGTTACACATATCTCCCTGAATACCATGCCAGGTCCTGAACCAAAGACTATCCTCCTCTTTCACTTCATTTCCGCTCTTTTCGTTTTGAAGGGGATATTGATAAGATAGAGAAAGGCCGCAAGGATGCTATAGAATTTGGAGAACAGGAACAGAAAAATGAGTAGCAGCAAACTGCAAAATCTATTTGAAATATTTAGTTTTTCAAAGGTACACACAATAGGCTATTAAATAAACCCCCTCAACAGCAAGAGACAAGAAACCACTGAGCCACTACAAGTGAAATCACAGTGTTTAGATCAAGGGATAAAGAAATAGAGCTGTGACAGTGGGCTAACTACTAGAGTTTGTACGGGGTCCTTTTTCCAACAAGCATTGGTAACATTGGAAACTACACTGATGGCAAAATGTTGATAGAATAATTATTCCGTCCAACTGTATACACAGGGACTTAAGTCAACTTAACTACATCACTCAGGGGTGTGTATTTTTCGCACCCCTGACTGACATAGTTAAAACAATGTAATTTTCTAACATAGACCATGCCGGAGATCAGAATTTGTCTCAAACAATCTTGGAGTTAGAGCAGGAGTCTCTAACTCACAGCCCGCAGGCCATCTACTGCCAGAGCATTTTCACAATCCAGTCCATGAGTCCTGGCAGCCCAGCATGCGTGTCCATCCTTGTCCTCCAAGTCCTGCCACTTTCTACCACCACCCTGCCCTCCCTCATCCATTGTTCCCTTTCACTCCGAGGGATATGGCCTCAGGGATTAATGTAGGGGTCTGGTGCAGGGTAGCAGCATGTGTCAGGCCCTCCTGCACTCCTTGCAGTGGCGGGAGATACGGGGAAGCAGAGCAAATGCACTCCATTTCAGGGATTACCCGGGGGGCCCAACTCCTGCTGCAGGCCTTGCACCAGGCCCCCCCAGGCCATTTACCTTGGGGAAAGAGGTGCAATGGGGGGAGAGGGCGGAGTGATGGCAGGAAGGGGCATGGCTTGGGGGGGATATAAGGAGTTTGGGGGGGGTACAGACATACCCACCCCTTCCAGGTCGCCAGGGCTACTGGGCCAGATCACAAAAATTCACTGGCTGTAGATGGCCTGAGGACTGTGAGTATAAGACCCCTGAATTAGAGGAACTATTGAGCTCATCTGCACTGTAGCTATGTTGCTCAGGGGCAGGAAAAATTCATACTCCTGAGCAGAATAGTTAAGCTAAACTAAGTCCCAATGTAGATAGTGCTAGGTTGACAGAAGAATTATTCTATTAATTGAGCTACTGGCGTAGGTAAATGTTCACACTCGGGTAGGTGTGCTAGTATAGCATTCGATGTGTAGTTAAGCCGTTGGTGGTTAGAGAAGAAACTTTTTTGTATTGTCTATAATACAAAAAAGAAGTTGACCGAAGTTTCATTGACATACAGCTGCCACAGAAATTAAATTACTTTTGCACGTCCACACTATATTCTTTATGTTGGTGATGCACAAAAAAAGTAAATGAACAGATATGTCCCTGCAATCTCAAAGCAAACTGCATACTTACCAGAGGTTCTTTGCCCAGCATCAGGCTCTTCCCAGGCTGTTCTGTATAGACTAGCTCAGCTGCTTTGGAGTCAAGAACACGTCCTGCCTCACTGTGCAGATGTCTTGGCTTCCGGACCTCCATAATCCTCCTCTTCATTCAACACCTACTCCTCCGTGTTCACTTCAGGAGCCTATGACTCCAACTCCGTTCAACGTATCCACAGGACTCTTGGGAGTGGCCACAGAGTCTCTGCGCAGCTTTTATAAATGTGACTTGTCTGTGGCTCTGCACAAGCATGACTGTTAGGCTCCCTGGCTTTCTCGTATATCTGCCACAGCACTTGACTTTCACACAGCACTACTGCACATTCCTCTTATAGCTCTTCTCTGCCATGCCACAAGTGATATGCTCATCAATATCAATGGCTGGATGAGAGCCATGCCTGGACAGCCACCTCATCTGATGGACCCAAGAGATACACCATCTCCTGTGTTCTCTAGGCAGAAGCTTTGCTGCAAAGTGGAGTCACATGGTCAGTTGGGTAGTTGCTAGGCATGCTTGAGAACTTCTAGGTGAGTTCTCCATACCAAGCAAATAGGGAATAGAAATTAAAAAATTCAGAGGACTTTAAAAGTGAAGGAATGTATACCAGCATACTCGGCCACTGGGCAATGGAATTCAAAATACTGACCAGAATAGTCATAGTGGAGCATTGTAGGACACCTCCTGGAGGCCATTAAATTCAACATAAATAATGCAGTATCTGCACTGACACTGCGTCACTAATTACAGCGACTTTGGTGAGAACAACATTTTAGTATACAGGCTTACAGGTACATCGACATAACCTCTATAGTGTAGACCATGCCTAAGCCAAAAGCGAGAATGGAGAATCACCACAGATGGATATATTTTAAACTAAAAAAGGCTTATGAGCATATTACTTCAGGGATTGGTATTAAGACTTCTTTTACTCATAATACTATCTAAGTGACGTGAATGAGATTAAGTCTTCTAACCTTTATAAAGCACTTTGAGAGTTACTGATGACAAGCACTACATTAGAGCTAGGTATCTGAATTATTATTTATTAATCTGAAGGAAATAAACTGGCAAAGCAAGACATGCCCAATCCAAAGTCAACTGGAGCCTGTTGAATACACACCGAGGAATGAAAATGGAAAACAAGGTTGTATTTATTTGGGATGTTCTATACAGTGTGGGTCAGAGTACAAACAAAGGTGTCTGTTGTCTCAGGAAGACTGTAGCAGAGGATATCAAAGATGTTCGTAGTATATACAAAAGCTTCAGAGAAGTAGCAGAGTTAGTCTGTGACAGGGAAAGCTTAAAACACAACAAATAGACTAGTAGCACCTTAAAGACTAACAAAACATGTAGATGGTATCATGAGCTTTCATGGCGCAACCCACTTCTTCAGATGACGGTAGTATGTAGTTATAAGAAAGGGCTAAGGGAGCTGGATTTATTCTGTCTAGAAAAGCAGAGACTCTAGAACGGCTAATGGCAGATGGCTTCAAGATGCCAAAAGGGACTGATAAGAGGAGAAATACAGGCACTTAAAAAAAAGCACTGCTGATAAAGGGAGTTAAAAATTAGGGGCATATAAACTAAATTGTGTCCATTAGAGTTTGAGGAAATACATCCCTCTAGTGGCAAGTAGAATAGGCAGCAGGTTTAAAACAAACATAAGGAAGTCTCACACAGGATAGCAGTGTTAGTCTGTACCTTTAAAAACAATTATTAGTCCTGTAGCACTTTAGAGACTAACAAATATATACATAGTAGCATACACTCATGATAATATATATATTTGTTAGTCTCTAAGGTGCCACATGACTACTAGTTTTTATAAGGAAGTCTTTCACACAAATCATCATCTATACTTGTCGCTATTGTAAAGGCCAAAAATATAACTGATTCTCAAAAGAGAATTAGGTAAGTTCCTGGAGGATAGGTCCATCAACTGCTAATTAGCCAAGGTAATCAGAAGCAGCTCCATGATCTGATTCTCCCTAAATATGACTTGCTAGAATCTGGCACTGGATGACAGAGGATGAATAATTTGGGAAGTCCCCCTGTTCTGTTTTCTTCCTGTGAAGCATCTGGCACCAGCCTTTGTTGGAAGATGAGATACTGGTTTACATTGGCCATTGGTCTGACGCAATATGGTCATTCTTATAGGTTGTTAAAGAAAACTGTTGTTCCTCTTCAGCCATTCCCATTTAATGTTTAAATGTATGCCCTCAAATAGCTACATAATCACACAGTTGAAGACAGTCTGTTACTTTTATCTTGTTTCTTGCTCTTCAGACATTTAAAAAGCTTTATTCATCTACTTTTCTCTTTTATCTACCAATATTTGATATGAACAGAATGTGTTTCCCTTTTGATGGCAAAACATTAAAACTTAACTTTTTCCATTAATAAATGTTGAATTATATATCAGTTGTGGAGAAACTTAAGTTTTTAATATTTGTCTATTCAGGTCCCTCCCAAGCATGGAAAAAAAGGGTAGAGTTTCATGATAGAGCAGAAGTTTGCCATCTGCAAACTTTTGAGATTTCCAAAAGCATACATGGGCTAGGAGTACAAGCCCAAGGATCTGCGGTCCTTAATCCTCTGCTTTTGAAAGCCTTCCCTATTCAGTTCTGAACTCTCGACCCTACCCACATAAAAGTTAGGATTATTGAAAGAGGAGACAGAAATGATGATGTATATGTGATTAGTAATGAAGAATACAGCATTGTACACAAGTTTGTCATTCTTGGAAGTTTAATTTGTACCTACTGCCAACTCCATAATATGAAAGCAAGAACTGGGAAGGTAAATGGAACCTGAGAGTGACAAATATCTGGAAAACATGATATTCACACACAAACCAAGATAAATTAAGATGTGATACCAACACAGTTATATGCCTCTGAAACTTCATAAATGCTATAAAACCACAACAGGAAACTTTAAAGCATTTCATCAGAGATGATTTCTGATTAATAGAAATAAATCAAACATCAGGAATGGTAACACACATAAACCTGTAGGCCGGGGAACATTTTAACCTCCCTGGACGCTCAGTAATGGATTTAAAAGTAGCCATTTTTCTACAAAGGAATTTTATCATCTAATTACAGAGGGAGACTGCTGAACTGGAATTCATTTACAAATTCAACAGTATGAACTTGGGCTTGACTAAAAGTATTAACTGGTTAACAGACTACCAAAGGCAATTTCCCCTGCCTTTGATATCTGCATTTGCACATCAAAAGCAGTGAATGGGACACATCGGGCCTGACTCAATAAGTGTCATTATTACTGGTCTTACAATTGACAGGTAACTGCTTTTGCTGTTATATATACTCTGGATTCTGTAATTTCCACTCTAACTCATCTGATGAAGTAGGTATTACCCAGGAAAGCTCACGATATAATATATTTGTTAGTCTCTAAGGTGCCATAGGACTACTCACTGTGAATAAAAATAAAGTTATGATTTATTTTCTAATACTGTTCACTTAATGTTAGTCATGGGAATACATAGGAGACAAATTATATGGTTTGATAACAGAATATAGTCTTTCACTTCTCAGATGTTTACTCCAATCCATCTTAGATCAGTCTGGCTGTTTGATAGACTGTGTGCAATAAGCTGGTGGCAGGACCCTCCCTAGGGAGGCGTGGGACCTGGGACAACGCCCCTAGTGCCCCAGGTCCAGGGCCCAGGGCAAACCCACCACTGCAGACCCCAGCCTACCAGTCCAACCCTTCTTCCCCCAAACTCCTTCCCCTGAGCAACATGAGCCAGAAGATTACTGGGGGGCCTGGAGTGGGGTGGCAGCAGGAGTCACACAGGTCTGCTCCACTCTGCCCCACTGCCCTCTCCCAGTTCATTGCACTCACTTTTCTGTGGTGGCTCTGGTTTGTATTGAAATGTGTTAGACACATCACACCACCAGCCAAATCACCTACTGACACTCTTGGGAAACACACAAACTATTAGGAACAGACATGCCACACTTAGCCTCCATCAGTATACATTTAACAGTTGTACAATATTAACAACAAACTATTTAAAACTTATTAGAATCAACACTGAAAAATACTCAGATAAAAACTTTTATTTAAGTCAGCAAGTAACAACAGGATATACATTACATTATTCAGTCGTTATTCATGGGTGCCCTTTTGAAACAGTAGATTAACTGCTTAATTGTCAGGAGTTGCTTTGGAAGAATAATCAATAAGATTTTTATCAGGGGTTTCATACTGATACCAGGGTCCATCTCCCCTCGCTCTCATTAGTCGACGCGCCTCCGACTCTTTCATCCTACAAGAAATGGAAAATGAAAGTCAAATTCAGCATGTAATAAATCATCTTCCATGGCCCACATTTGGTCCTCTTCTACAGCTATCACAGGAACTTTATTTAAATAAAGAGAATACTATAAATATGAAGAGCTAGGAGGCTGCGCCCCCTGCTCGCTATGCTCGCCAACCCCTTCTCTGGGGGTAGGCAGCCCTGGCTCTTCCCCCGCCGCTGGGGAGGGCCAGGACAAGGCATGGCAGCCCTATCCTACTCCCTCTCTCCCACACCCTGGCATCAGGCAAGGCAGAAGTCGGGCCAGCCCCAGTTCTTCCCCTCCCTGGCTGTCAGGGAGGGTGAGGCTAGGCCAGCCCCAGCTCTCCCCAACAGCCGCCGGGTAGGGCAGAGGCTGCACCATCCCCTGCTCTCCCCCCTCAACCACTGGGCAGGGCTGAGGCCGTGCCAGCCCCAGTTCTACTTGATTCCCCGCTCCCCACCAGCCACAGCTTTATCCCCTTTCCTCCCAAGCCAAGCCAGCCCCAGCTTTCCCCCATCCCTCCGACCGTCAGGTAGGGCCGCAGCCCAGCCAGCCCCGTCTCTCCTCCACCGCTCCCCTGCCCTAGCCATCAAGCAGGGCCGAGGCCATGCCAGCCCCGTCTCTACTCCCTTCCCTCCCGCAGCTGCACCAGCCCTGGCACTCTCCCTCTGGCGGTGGGGGGGAGCCAAGCCAAAGCCCCACCATGCCCCATGCTCTCCCCCCAAGCACTGGGGAGGAGGGAAGCCGTGGCATGGCAGCCCCAGCTCCCGAGCAATGGGAAAAGGGGAAGATGGGAGGAGGCAGGCAGGATGCACAGTGACATGATGTCGTCACTCTGTCATCCTGCAAGAAAAATGTTTTTAATATATATCTATTTAGAGAGAGAGAGAGAGAGAGAGAGATTATAATTGGCATTACATTTTCCAAGAAAATATAGTGAAATGCAATGATTTTTTTCAATAAATTAATAATAAAGCAGTAAAAAAACCGATAGGATTTCTAACCACAAAGTGTAGTCACCTTCAGAATTGTGAACAGAAAACTTTACTCTGACTTTTCCACTCAGGCTATGTGTAGACTACAGAGTTCAGGGAAGGCCACCGCGTCCAGTGTAGACAGGCCAAATTTCAGAAAAGCCTCTTCCGAAGAAACAATCAGAAAAAGGTATGCAAATTGCGGAGCGCAATTTACATACTTTTTTCCGATAAAAAGCAGCAGTGTAGACATAGCCTCAGAATCACAGAATCATAGAATACTAGGACTGGAAGGGACCTCGAGAGGTCATCAAGTCCAGTCCCCTACCCTCATGGCAGGACCAAATACTGTCTAGACCATCCCTGATAGACATTTATCTAACCTACTCTTAAATATCTCCAGAGATGGAGATTCCACAACCTCCCTGGGCAATTTATTCCAGTGTTTGACTACCCTGACAGTTAGGGACTTTTTCCTAATGTCCAACCTAAACCTTCCTTGTTGCAGTTTAAGCCCATTGCTTCTTGTTCTATCCTCAGAGGCCAAGATGAACAAGTTTTCTCCCTCCTCCTTATGACACCCTTTTAGATACCTGAAAACTGCTATCATGTCCCCCCTCAATCTTCTCTTTTCTAAACTAAACAAACCCAATTCTTTCAGCCTTCCTTCATAGGTCATGCTCTCTAGACCTTTAATCATTCTTGTTGCTCTTCTCTGGACCCTCTCCAATTTCTCCACATCCTTCTTGAAATGGGGTGCCCAGAACTGGACACAATACTCCAACTGAGGCCTAACTAGCACAGAGTAGAGCGGAAGAATGACTTCTCGTGTCTTGCTCACAACACACCTGTTAATGCATCCCAGAATCATGTTTGCTTTTTTTTCCAACAGCATCACACTGCTGACTCATATTCAGCTTGTGGTCCACTATAACCCCTAGATCCCTTTCTGCCGTACTCCTTCCTAGACAGTCGCTTCCCATTCTGTATGTATGAAACTGATTGTTCCTTCCTAAGTGGAGCACTTTGCACTTGTCTTTATTAAACTTCATCCTATTTACCTCAGACCATTTCTCCAATTTGTCCAGATCATTTTGAATTATGACCCTATCCTCCAGATTAGTCGCAACCCCTCCCAGCTTGGTATCATCTGCAAACTTAATAAGCTACTTTCTATGCCAATATCTAAATCGTTGATGAAGATATTGAAGCGAGCCAGTCCCAAAACAGACCCCTGCGGAACCCCACTTGTTAAGGAAAGATGAAGGTGGGAGAGACTATCAAGAAAATCTAGAGGCAACATTCCAAGAAGTTTAGAATCTCTTCTGTTGATGCTCAGTTTACTCAGACAACAGTAGGATTATACTAATATGATACTGGGCAATATCACTGGTGTCCAAAGGTTTCTGGACAATGGCAACAAACCAGACCAAACTTGTAAGCATTAGCAGAGGCACAAGAGTTGTCTGTCTCCTGACTCAGGAAGATAAAACTCCATTGGCTTACACTTGGTTTGTTTTTGAAAAGTTATTGTTGCAACTATTTTTAAACTGAAGTTAAATTCTATAAAAACTGATGACTTAGAACCAATATTTGCCAGGAAAAGCTTTTCACTCACCAGTGGCCAGAGGATTTTTCAAGCCCTGATGAGATGTCCTATTCTATCATAACCAAAATGGTTTAGGATAGTACATATTGGCTTTTAAAAGCTTCAGCAAATGCATCCTCTCTTTACCTTAGGTCAGTTTTATTAGTTTCAATATCAATTAACGCCAACATTTTTTCATATTCCTTTTCAGGAGAGTCAAGGAGATAACGAGCAATCCACCTAGATATAGGATGCTGGAAGACATGAAAATAAAAATATTAGATAATTTATATAATTTCCATAAAAGAACCCCACACAAAGAATAATGATAGGGAAATCTGATCACACTTTTAAATATTCTTTTTAGTGCCATTTACCATGATAATGTTCAATTAAAAATTATGTTAGGCTGCATACCCTACTCCTGCAAACACTTATATGCTTAACTTTATTATCATCCATGGCCCTAATTTAAGTCACAAACAGAATTAATCACAAGTTATAAAGGCCTATGAGAAAAGTTACCCATTTTCCATTTTTGACACTATCCAAGATAATGCACCATAGAATAGGTTGTTGTGGAATTTTTAAAAAGGACAGTTAAAATAGGGGGAAATCTGCATTTTATATTTTAATAACAGACAGTTGCTGAAATAGTGCATAGTGCTCACTTTTTTACAAATATTTACACTGTAAAAAAGTTACAGAAATAGTATTACAAGTCATCTTAGACAAGTACTTGTTGTGCAATCCCTTTATCATGAAACTTTAACTTACAAATGTAGAATTACAGATATTATTATTATTATTTTATGTAACAGCACTAAAAAATAAAACAATGTAAATCTTTAGAGTCTACAAGTCCACTCAGTCCTTGTTATGCATATGGATAGATTTTACCTCAGGATTTTATCATTCAGTAGGGGAATTAATTATAAAGGAGGCTTTTTCCCCCTGAAGCTGCTGGGTTAGCCTTTATGTATACTATTTTGCATGTGTCCCCTTTAGCAGAGTCTTGGCTTATTTTGAAGGGGTAAGTTTTATCTCAGAAAGTCAGTATTTTGGAGAGCGGAGGAGTGTGAGTTATGCAGGAGAAGGGTGAATTCTTGATGCTACTCCTGTTGGGTTGGGATTTTGAGCTTGCCAGGCTCACCCCTTGTCCAAAGAGGACTTCATTCAGTGTTGGAGGAGGATGGGTGAAGGGGGAAAACAAGCAATAACTTGTGCAGTAGTACGGTCTGGGAGGACAGGAGGTGACGATGGGGGCCCAGGGAAATACAAGCAATGACTTGAGCAAGAAGTGGATGAGGAAGGTGTATTGCTGCTGCTTCTGGAAGGGTGGTTTCTGGTATTGGGCTCACCAGGCTCACATCCTTTTACTGAGCTAGGTAGGCTCCCTTCAGCTAAGTAAATCCTTGTTTGCAAGAGAGGGGGAATTTTACCTCAGTTGTTTGGCATGCAGCAGGGGAGGGGAGGCCGAGCTTGCCAGGCCCCTGTTCTCTATGGGGTACCATCCAGATTAAGGGGCCTCTGGGAGCAATGGGGCATGGTGCAGGTGGCTTGTGGGGGGGAATGTCAGTTGCCAAAGGGGCATCTGCCCTCATTAATATATCCAACACACTTTAAATATTTTCCTCACAAGACTGATGTATAGTGAGGAGGAGTGTAACTGGAAATGTCATATCCCTTTCATATTTTTGTACTCACTTTGTAGTATTCCCAGTGATCAGGAATATAACCTTCTGGAATCTCTGCAAGTTCAGCTTCACCTAGCAAGAGAAAATGGAGGGATGTTCAATACAATTGACATTTTAGAAACTCACTTTCCTTTCCTTATACAAATAAGGACCAACCAAAGAATATTTCAAACACAAAGTATTTAAAAAGACACTATCAATTTGATTCTATTCAGTTTAAAAAAAAAGAGAGTTGGAAGTAGTTTCAGATGCTACACCAGCTTCTGAATTCTCCTACCAATTCTGTTGTACAGTTATACAGACCTATATTTTAACCCACACAATGAAAAGGGAAAATGACTGACTTCACAGAGGAAAGAGTGAAACTGACTGTATCCAATATACCTTTGCAAAATAAACAAGTTGTAAAAATCCATTCAATTAATGCAATCTAGGGTTAATTACATTGTTAGGTTAAAAAAGTCAGGAAGAATTTTGATTTTAAATTGGCAGTGTCCTGTTAAATATATATAATCTGTATACTTATATTTGGAATATACACAAATTATGCATTTAAATGCAGACAGGAAACACTATGCTCTTCATTGGATAGGTAGCTCTGATGTGCATACACATAAACCTAACTGATGCAAATATGATTAGCACAAGAATATCAAATGGTGTACAAACACATGTAACGACTGATCAATTCTCCAAAGCTTCCCAATGTTTTATAAAACAGGTAGAAAAAGACGAGATGTTAGGTCAGCTACAGGATTTTCCTCTTGAGTATATGACGAATCATCGTTACCATAAATCCTGAAGACAATCAAGACATACTATCAGACCTACTTCATTTCATGTATCCAATTTTAACAATGTGCAATATGTAGTTTAGTTAAACATCACAGAAATGCTTACCAATGAAGATGTTGACATACGTTATAAATATTGCTATTGGTATCCCAGGCAATAATATATAGAATCTCTGTTTAGTAGGGGGATAGAAAAAGATACCAGATCAGTTTCACAGAAAAATATATCACTACTTCTGCAAATCTCAGTTATTTTTACAGTCATCTCTTCTGTACTAGAACACCAAAATCTGACCTTTCACAATATATCTTCTGTATATAGCCAAATAAAGTTTATTATTGCAACTAAAATACTTTGTATTTATAACTAAGGATCTCAAAACATTGCAAAAAACCCCAAACCTCTAAACATGCCTCATAACCCAGGTGATACATATATTAATCATGTTTTTACAATGACGCAAACTGAGCAACAGGAAAAATAAGTGACTTGAGAAAGTTATAAAGTTGACTCAGTTTCAGAGTTAGGGATGTATCATCCCATTCTCTTGTTCTAACTAGAGGCTGAACCTCTCTAGTCCGGCATTCTGGTTTGGCAACATCTGTGGTCTGACATGATTTTAGTTAGCTGGATGTTCACTTTTCATGGGGGTGGCCAAGTTTCCCACAGTCCCATGAAGTTTGTTTACAGCCACCCGTCCTGGCTCTCAGTTTTTGTGCTGTTATTTAGCTCTAATTTACCCTTACATATCTTCGAGAGCCCAGTAAGCAGTGGAATTGTTAGTAATGCTGTTAAACAATATTGACCTCCCATGGTCTGGAAAATTCTCTGGTTTGACACCGGTCCTGAGGGTACCAAACTAGAGAGGTTCAACCTGTACTAGGCAACATTGTTTCTATGTAAACAATATTACTCAAAGCCTGGAGCAGATTAACTGTCATGAAGCACTAAAATACAAGCCTAAACGTTCTGTGACTGAATTTGAGTCAAAACACAAATTTAAAAAAAATCCACTTCAAGCAGGATTTAACGTGTGATCTGTTAAAAAGAACAATTATCATTGACTGAAAGGTGTACGTTTGGCAATGCAGACCCCCTGGCCTCCATCAAGGAGTCCCATCTGGCTATTTTCCTCTTCATATTGGATCTGATCCAAACCTGACCTTGTCATTGACTTGAACAGGGTTCGGATCAGGCCTACAGAGTTTATATATGTCTGGTGTGGATCAGCGAGATGGAAGCAGGATACACTTATTGTGGTGTAGCAATGGGGGATCCTGGACTGGGAGAAGTTTTACAAGATTTAAACAGCCAAAAGCTTAAACCTGGAGAAAAGAGGGCAGTTAAAATTAAAAAAGGACAACAAGCAAGGATTTAAAATAGTAACAATAAAAAAAGTGGTGGTTAACTATCTTAAAATGAGGCAACTGAAAGGAGTGTGTGTGTGTGTGTGTGTGTGTGTGTATGTATATCTATCTATCTATCTATCTATATTTTTATTTATTTCTTTATTTACGTGACACACACATGATTTTTAAAAGGCCACACAAAAATTAGCACCTCGACCACTTAGTTGGTATGATGTATTCCTTTGCCCTGTCTGTCTTTGTTTTTATAAACATAAAGTTCTTCATGATAGAAAGTAGGAAATCTTGTTTGTGAGGCTAGTGCCTAATATATTTTGGATGCTATTGTATTGTAAACAATAGGAACGAGCATATTAATGACTTAAAAAACACAATCCTTCATTAAGTTATATTAAGAGTAGAAACAATAAAAAAAATTTACTCACCAGCAAACTCATAAATCGTTTATCATAGAACTTTGTTGCAGTGATGGGAAACATTTTCTTCCCATGGCTTCCATGTCGAACTGGAGCTGCAAAATTAAACCATCGTATTATGTTCTTTTTCCATCTTTAGTGACTATGTACAGGCTCTTCAATGCATGAAAAAAGTAATAAAACGCTGAATAAAAGGGGGGTAACTGTGGAATGGGGAGTCACAATTATACACTTTAGAAGTGGGGGTATCCAAAATAAAACTCTCTCCATGGAGCAAATCATGGAGGCAAAACCGATGAATTGAAGGAAATTTTGTTTGCCCAAGGATCCTCCCTGTAAAATTTCTACTGATAGGTAAGTTCGCACACTAGCATGCTACTCAGTTTTGAGTAGGGGTGGCCAAAATTTTGACCCCCAACTCTATCGTGGAATACGTGTGAAGGTGACATATCGGCTCCTACATGGACACTTGTGCACAGGACTATAAACTCTCTCAGTTTTGCAAGATTATCAACTGGAATGAAATCAACAGTTAAAAGCAATGATTGAGATATTGAAAAGGAGGTTTATATCAGGCTGTACTACATATTTAGCGTGGGAGTCTGCTGAACATTTGGGTTCTAACCTTGCAACAAGCTCTGCATGAGCAGAACTCTGCAGTCTCAAAGCAGATTCAATATGGCTCAGTGCAAGGGTCTTCTCATACGATGTTCATTAAATGATCAAGGTAATGAGAAAATTCTCCATTTTCAAGTATCTTTAGGAGCTAGCTATTCCAAGAAAAAGTTTAACAGCTTGCAGTTCTCATCTACAGATCTCAAAGACCATCCTATAATGTAGGATCATTCTCTCCTTTTCACAAAGGGAAACCAAAAAATGAGTATTTTGGCCAAGGTCACTGTGGCCCTTTCTCAGGGTGACCAGGATTGTGTCACCTTATTTCCCCCCTCACAGAGGCAGGGGAAACATCACTCATCTGTGCTTATCCTAGTCCTCACTGTGCATTGCAGGTTAAAAATAGGTGCATCCCAGTCCTCTTTAAGTCAGCTCTTATATAACATAGCACTGAGATATATTTCTCATAAAAGGCTAAGATTTAAGAGATAACAAGTAAGGACAAAGGAAACAGAAGGGTTACATATAAAACAAAATCATAACACACTTTTTATATATTAAACTTAACAGACTACCCTTGTGTCTAAAGTGGTCTATTCTTAACCAAAGCCTTCTTTCAGCATCTCCAACTCACATAACTGGTATCCCTTTTTCATACATGCCAAAAGTGCTGTACTTTTGCTTTCTCGGTAAAGTATCAAGGATGTTAGTTTATAGTCATTTAAACGATTAACCAATAAGACTGGTTTAAACGATTAACCAATAATCCAAACAATTACACACTCCCCCCACCCTGGCTGCCTCTGTATCAGAGGCAATAAGGAAGGGAGCGTGGGAACCGGTGCCTGTAGGGAGCCAACTTTTAAGCCAGCTCCCCACAAGCACCAGATCCTGCAGAGCTGCCCCCACGCCACACCTCTGCCTCTGACAAAAGCAGCAGCACAGAGGGTGAGGGAAGCAGGCGGGAGCTGGTACATGGAGAAAGCCAGCTTTCAAGCCAGCTCCCTGCATGTATCGGCTCCCACAGAGCTGCTTGTCCCCCCTGCACTGCAGGAAGAAACAAATACACACGGGGAGCTGGCTTTTAAGCCAACTCTCCATATGTGCCAGCACTATGGAGCTGCCCATCCCCCTTGCTGCCCTCCACGAGAACTGCCTTTGCAGAGCTGCCACCGCCCCCTATCCCCTACCGCCGCGCTGCTGCCTCTGTATCAGACCAGGCTCACCATAGACAGAGGCTGCTCCGTGGGGCTGTTCCCAGTGCTTTTTTTGTGACAGTACTGCCCAGTATTCAGTACCGGCACCTCCAGTCAGAGCTCAACAACTTTTCCCCTGGAGTACCAGCACTTTTATTTTTTTTAAACAAAAAAAAAAAGCACTGGCTGTTCCTACCCAGTGCTGCTGCCTCTACATCAGAGGCAGCAGGGTGGGGCGGCAGGGGGCTCCCCAGGAGTGGGGCCACAAGCAGGGCTGGGAGCGCACTGGCTGCTGGCTCTGCTTCTGGGGACCATCAAATAATTGTGTAACCAATAAGATTTGGTGTGGGTACACAATTATTATTAAATTAAACTACATCTAATATCCCTAATCAAGGAGTGTCTTTTTGCCTTCTTCTCATAGCCCCAAAGTTCACTTACTGCTGGGAGAATTGTGCACCATTGTGTGCACAATTAATTAAGTGCACATTGGTATGGTCACACCAATTTGGCACCATCCCAACAGTGCACACATTTTAAACTTTTTGTGCAGAAAAAAAGCTTCTGTGGAAATTCACTGCAGTTCTGCCTTTTGCTCACCAGAGGCTGCTGTGGTGATAGAACAGAACAGCAGCTCCCAGCCAGATAAGGAAGAAAAAGAGGCTTCTTCATAGCACCTGTTGGGCCAGGTCAGAAGACAGGGGCTATGAGGAGATAGACATTGTGGAGCTGCTATGGGGAGAGGGTCAGACAGAGGCTCATAAGGCTTATTGTGGGGGGACAGACTGGGCCAGGAGCTAAATGGGAGAGGAAGTGCAGGACCACATGGTGACGGGGGAGGGGAGCCAGGGACACACGTGGACCAGGGGTGGCAGCTGAATGGGAACACAGAAACACATGGGTATATGGGCAGGTGTGCAAGGCCACATAGAGACAGGTGGGGGAGAGGAGGAAGTGGTGTAGGGCCACATGGGAATAGGAGGAATGGGTGTCTGAGTGGAGGGACACATGGGGACAGCGGCAGATGTGCCTGACTGAATGGAAAACACCAGGGGTTAGCCAGGGTCTGCATGGAGGAAGCTCCTTAATCTCTCCCCACCCCCTCAAAAAGCCTGTTTCATACTTTCCCCACCCATACCCAACAAGGTTCACACCTTGGCTCCTTAGTTCCTAGCAATTATTTCCCTCTGCCTCAGCTTCTCCATTATCCCTGACTTCCCCCAACCATGCACTACTTCTGAAGGGTGCAGGAAATACAGTTCTGTATTATACTTTAACTGAATTATTATTCAGAGTTCAGTATTAATATGCCTAGTAAGGAATCTATTTAACAAAAAAGATTCAGGACATGTTTTTTGACAGCTGTATGGTTACAGACATACTTGCTGCAGTTTTTTGTTGCAGAATTTTTAAGCGCAGAATTCCTTCAGAAGTAGTTCACTATCTTTGTGTGTGGTCAAGCGAAGCCTTACAGCTAGTTTTTCTTCCCCTACATACACCTTTCCTATTGCCTTCATATGTAAATGGAGATTTCATTGTATTGTTTTCCAGTGCTTCACCTGCATGACCAGCGGAGAGTTGTGTGACTTGAGAGCCTTTGTCTGACCCAAAACCTGTTTGTTAGCACTGCCTTGGACACAGACCTTAAAATAAAGTATTTTCATTATGTAAATGTTTGTATGAGAGGCACTGGAAATGGTGGTGCCAGGGAAGCTATAGCCTTCCCACACACTCCAGTAAGGTCAAGGAGCCCAGCTGGGGAGTTTGGGCAGCTGTGTGGACCTTCCACCTGCTCATGATGCGGGGAGCTGGGAGCACTCCCTACTAGAAAAGTAACAGTGTAACTATTTAAATGGTTAACAGATAAGCATAAGCTTATTCCTTACCATAGCAGGTTCCTGTAAAGCACGCAGCACAGCAGGCTCCCAGTGCACACTAGCTGCCAGCCCTGCTCCCGGAGAACCGGCTGCACCCTAGGCTCTGCTGTATAAGTTTTATACTGCAGAGCCCGCGGTGTGTAATCGTGTAACCGCTAAGGCTTACAGCATGGTTATCTAGTTAACCGCTTTTAAACATCCCTAATGTCAGGTGCTGAGCATTTCTCAGGCCTGAGTTTAACGGTCACTGTGACAGAGCACACTTGCTGCAATTTTTTGCCGGTTGGCACCAAGGGGTGTCACAATCACACGAGGAGCGTGTGAATCCCGGGACCCCCACGGCGGTGCTCTGACCGCTAGAAAAAAGAATGCCCCCTCTCTGCTGAGGGAAGCCCCTCGCACCTCACCCAAGGATCCCCCCGCACCAGCGAAACCCTCCCCCCGCCCCCCGCAGAGCCACCGCTCCCCAAAGCCCCCACGCCGCTGTCCAAGGTCACCCCGCTAGCGCCACCGAGCACCCTGCCCCCCACCCGGGGCTCCCTACCGAAGATGCCGGAGGACAGGATGTTCGTGCCCAGCAAGGAGACGCGCCCCCCGCCCGCAGCATGGATCGGGACCTTGCGAGTCCCCAAAGCAGCCGCTGCCCGGAGCAGGAGGCTCATAGCCACCATGTCTGAAACTGGCAGAGGGCGGAGCCCCTGGCTATTTAGCCCCAACGCGATCGAAGCCGTAGTGCCACCATCTTGGAATCGGGCAGGTTGTCCTGGAGTTCTCCCCAGAGCCCTCTCCTTCCGGTCTCCCAGCCGGAAGTGGGCGCAAGGCCTGATGGGCTGGGAGGGTAGACATCATGGCGGCTGGTCTTTGCCGCCGCTTCTCCAGCCTTTTGAGGGTCTCAGGAGCGTTACAGGCGCCGCCAGCCGCCTGCCTTTCCGGGTAGGGCGCGTTGAGCGTGGATAGGGGGCTCGTTATCTGAGGTCTGGGGAAGGAGACGGGCGTGTGGTGAGCCCCGGGCGTGGGAAGGGGCCCTGGGGTCGGCCCAGCCCGGGCAGCGTGTGCTTGGGGCGGCTGAGGCCCGGGCCGCTGGTGGCCGTTGAACGGCTGAGGAAGAGCCGTTGAACGGCTGTTGATAGGCTGAAGGGCCTGTTGGGCCGACGCGTGTTCATTGGCAGTAGCGTCGCTTTGAGGCGCACGTGGGGTCGTTCCCGTGGAACGTGCCGACCTTGTTGGGAAGCACAACCCGCAGGGGCCTGGGATTTCTGCCCTTACAAGGGCGCGAACCTAGCAGCGCTCGAGCAGTTCGTCTCGCGAAGCAGTGGCGCCCCAGCGCGAGGGTGATGGTTGTGCTTTGGTCTCTCCCTCAAATGAATTGGCAGCTACAGTCTAGCTCCTACCGGACCGCCTCCAAAAACCACTGTCACAATAGCAACAAAATCCTAAATTTGGGTGTGTTTGCACAGAGCTTCACTGTGTTCTGTTCCACTCCTTAAACCATGCTTAGCCCCATAATATTTCAGCACCTATTTTATTAGCTATGTAATGAAATAGATTCATCCAGTGCTAATGACATTCTTTTTCATCCTGGGGACAATCAAGTATGAAACTGCCATTGGGCAAAGTCATCCTCTTAAATAATATCCACACACAGCAAGCAAGATTATTACAGCCCTCCATGAATACAAAATATGTATCCACATTCACAAAAATGAGCCACAAATATCTCTAGATTTGCAGCATTATAAATAACATCATTTTTATCCATATTCATGAAAATGAACTGTAGATATTTGCATGAACATCTGCAGATACCTTTGTGTATAAAATGAATATCTTTGGATTTGTAGGGCTTAAAAGATTATGTATGCGTTCTTTCACGTAATTTATATTTCTTTAAGGATGAAGCTCTGACTAAACCCAGATTGGTACGTCATAAGATTTATCATTGATTAATATCTGAGTAACATTAATCTGTTTCTCAAAACAATGCATTGAAATTTCAGATTTAGATTTTAGTACAGCTGGTTGTCATGAAATTGAAGTTATTCCACAGTTTTCTGTAACATGTCTCAGCTGTAACTTCCCAGAAAGGATCACGTTAATTTTTTGACCTACTCTTATTTCTATCCCACATGAAATAGGTGTTCTCTTTGTTGTAAATTGACATCAGAAACAATGAATCTTGAAAATGGAGATATTAAAAAAAAAAAATACAAGCTAAAGAAATTAATCCATCAGTATATAGGACTCCCAGATTTGATGCTGGTGTCTGTCACTTTTAGGCTTTGCAGGCCTTTACAACATGTAAATTAAAAGCTTGTATTTCAAGATAATGACATTTTAACGAACATTTGTCCACACTGGTAGCCAGAGGTATTACTTTGTTGCCTATAAAATCAGAAGGGTCTAGTTTCTTTGCCACAGTCACTGTTGAGATTGCCAACAATTGATGGAAGTGCTAGTTCTAATGGAATTTGGTCACTAAAAGCAGGCATGTTACTAATAGGCAGGGCTCGACAAATAATGTAATTTACTCACCAGTGGCGAGTAGATTACAACCCGGAAGAGCCAGCGCAGAGCGGATCTGCGCGAGCGTAGAACCGCGCGGCTGGTGAGCGGGGCTCGCTGCCGCTTGGCGAGCCCTGCTGATAGGGATGTGATAGTGTACATGTTTAACCTTCATGGTTATATTCAAGCCCCCTCCCACATACACTGCTGCCTCTGGATCAGAGGTAGCAGCATGGGGGAGCATGTGGGAATCAGTGCTCACTGGGAGCTGGCTTTTGAACAGGCTCCTTGCAAGCCCTGGCTCCTAGGGAGTCACCTGCTTCCCCCCACCACACACACACACTGCTGCCACTAATACGGGGGGGGGGTGAGAGAGCAGACAGCTCTACTGGAACTGTCCCCCCCCTCCCCCCCCCCGATCTGTAACCACTGATGGTTACATGCTTACCAAAAGAATCCTGCATTTTAAGATCCCTAATTACCAGCTCACTTCTCAAAGTATATAATGAAATGTAGTCACTATGAGAAGGACAATTTGTAATCTAAACGTTAGATTTGCAGTTGCTATACTCCTCTGAAAAAAAGGTTCTTGACATGAAGTAGTTACATTTATTTCCAAACAACATTAGCAATTTCCCACAGGTAATACCTTAAAAACAGATGCACCCAGTGGATGTTAATGATCTTTTGGCATTTTTTTTTTTTTTGTGACAACGGGGTCTTTCTGCACACAATATTACAATTTTTTGAAATGTACTTGGTTTCTGCATGTCGTTCTTGGTTTTCACAAATGCTGTTTATACCAGTTATTTATTTATTTCATAGTAGTGCCTAGAAGTCTCAGCCGTGATCTTTGTGTTCAGCACTGTTCAAATTCATGTTAAAAGAAAATTCCTTGTTCATGAAGCTTATAAACAAATGAGAGAGAGAGACACAGGCTGAGAGGGGAAATGAAAACAGATGTCTTTAATTGACAGACCCAAGAATTGAACCTATGTCTTTTGAATGTTTCTTTGGTGGATCCTGCTACTTCTAGTATTGAGAATCTGCAGATTGTAGTAAGTTTTCTATCAGAATAAGAAGGTGTCCATAAGCGTGGAAACAAAAGTAAAGTTCATATTTAGTAGATTTTTTTTCCTAATCAAATATATATTTTTCTTCACCTTTGTTGCAGATTAACCTTAAACCTGCTCCATAAGAACACTACAAAAGTAGAACCCCTATATCAGTGTAAGTTTCTCCATACTACTTTGTCACAGAAAGGACTGGAGGAGTTCTTTGATAACCCAAAGAATTGGGGAGAAACTGTTGTTAAATCTGGTAAGTTATTTTTAACCTTTTGAATTAAGTATTGTGACAGGGTCAGTCCCATGCCAGGGCCCCTGGCCCATCCACTATCCCACAGTTTAGGGGCCACAGTACAAGACTCACTCACATTGTTTTGGCATGTGGCCTTCTGTCCCACAGCAAAACAACAGAGTAAGGGGGCCAGTACCCTGGCTCAGTCTGGGCTAAGTAGGCAGTCCTCCTCTGGCCACTTGGGAAAAGGGAGTCTTCAAACACTCTCCCCCCCCTTAGCAGGGCTGACTCTGCTCTGTTTGGCTCTTATGGTCTCCTTATCAGTTGTTTGTCTTACTCCAGCTCCTTCTCAACTCTCCCACTCCTGCCCCCCTAGGGAAGGCTTTTAAAGAGACCCTATGGCAGCCTGATTCAGCTCACCTGACCCTTATTAATTTGTAGCCACCCTGTCTCAGCTACTCTAATTAGCCAGGGCCATTGCTGTTCCTTTTGTAAGAGCTGCCTCTTTCCCTTTCTATCAAGCCTTTTAACCTTCCCTGTCACAGTATCTTTGATATACTTCTGCAGTTGAAAATGCACAAATTAATATGCAGGATTTTAAATACAAGTGAAATATTGAGCATAGTCAAAATGTCTAAGTCCTATAGCCCAGTGTGTTGTCTTCAGCCATATTTTCATGTGGTGAGAGATCACAGAAAGGGTTGCACCTCCAATACTGAACAAGGAACTTTATTAGAATAAGGAAAACAGTATTATCCCTAAAGCTACTTGTATATCTGTCTCCCTCTGCCTCTCTGGTTCTGCCTACAACTTTCCCTTGCTCTAAACTTCTGCTATAAGTACTTGGGGACAGTACATAATTACTTTTACATTTGACCATGGTCTTGTTTTCTTGTGTCTGGTCAGTATTTAATGTCACTTACAAGGAAAACCTGCAAAAATTGGTGTTTTGCAGTTTGACATTCTTTCCAGGGAATCAATATGGTGTGGAATATTTTTTTTTTCAGAAAATGGATTATTCCGTTACAGTCACTTTTTTTGTTGCTGTTATTTTTACAGGAGATGAGTGGCATGCAAAACACCTAAGAAATAAAAGTAATGAAGATTTGCATAAACTTTGGTAAGTGTTTTTGTGTAGTGTTTCCTGTCCTTTTGGGATAGTTGTGCCAGTTTTCATAGAAAAGACATGGCTCATTTAGTTAACTTAATCTCCTACTCAGTTGTGCATGCTTTAAAAAGCACTGGGGTTGGAGCAGCCCAAATGCTAATTCTGTAAGAGTATGTACAGTGTATTTCAGGTAGCACTGGTGAATAGGGCTTCCATGCAGAAGATTCCAACTTGATCCATCAGTTAATGTTTGTTTTTTAAAAGGTTTATGTAAAAATGATATGTGGTCTCATGGACAGAGGATTGGTCTAGTGGGTTCTAATTTCTGCTGTAGGGTTCTATTTCCTGTCTTTGCCACTATGTGATCTTGGGATAAATTATTTTAGTCCTTTGTCCCTCCATTTCCTGTAAAACAGGAAATAATGGTGTTTACATATCCTGAGTAATGTGTTATGAAATGATAAAGGAAAAAAGCCTGTTAAAAGTAAATTAGATTTTTTTAAATTCCTTGCCTGTGCTACTTAAGGTGTACTTTTAAGTATCTTACAATTCTAACAAACAGATTTGACGTTGGAAATCCAAGGTATCAGATGGTCATGAAATTCCAGTGATTGAGCATCACCATTTAAGTAAACAATTTACAAGAATGTTAACACTAAAACTTAAGTCTAATTTCTGACCTTATTGAGCTATCATATTCTTTGACCCAGGTATATCCTACTGAAAGAGAAAAACATGCTTTTAACTCTACAGCAAGAAGCAAAGAGACAACATTTACCTATGCCAAGTCCAGAACGATTAGAAAAGGTAACTCTTTCATATAAACTAAAAACATCACTGCAGGCAAACTTTTGTGTGTGAGATGCAATGTTTGTAAAGCTCTAAAAGACAGTTCTCAGAATTATATTCTTGATTCGTTTTGCTCTCATAGCAATATAAAAGTTAACTTGTTCCAAAGCCTCTCGTATCTTGTTAAATGTTAAATCATATAGAACAGGTCACCTCTTCATTCCACTGAAACTCCTTTCACAATCATTTCTGGTATCTTTTCCTGGCCTGAGTTGCAGCCCGCCCATATTCTTATCCTTGAAGTTTTTGCTGCATTCAGATCCTTCATTCTCTATCTTCCTTGGACTTTTATGAACCTGTGACTTCTTGGTTCTTTTTCCATCTCTCTGACACTTTTTCAGTGCCTCCTTCTCAAACATTTGCTGTCCGTTTTTTATGCTCCTGTTTGCTTACATGTTTCTTTCCCTACCTTTTAACCTTTCAGACTTCATCTACTCAAACATGAATCATTGTAATAGGGTTTCCTTTCTATTAAAAAAATGTTGAGAAGCTTCTGGTCAAATATTAGTTTGGTCATTGCAGCTTTCTGGCCATCTAATAGGAATTAAGTCTCTAACCAAACCACTCCCATGAACTCTGAATCAGAAATGCAGATAGAATCTGCATATTTCCAGTTATTTTCCATAACCTACCTGCTTCAACTTGCTATCTGGATTGAGTTTTAGCCAGCTAGTCCTTAACTAATACCATTAGTGCCTAATTCATGTCCTACTGACAACCAATTAATGGGGATGACTGTATGGTGAACGTTTTGGATCACTTCTTAAAACATTCATTTCTAAGATGTGCAATAAGATATGAGAAGTAGTAAACTCAGTCTCCTGCTTGTGAAGTCCCTACTTATGAAAACTTTTAATGTGTCCTTTTTTCTGTAACACTTTTCCTAAAAGATCTTCAGTTTCAGCACAGATCAATCACCAGCATTGTGGCTTCAGTGTCATGTTGAAATGGTTATTCTCTTTTCAGGTGGAAAAGTCTATGGGAAGAATAAACTTAGTTATTCAAGAAAGAGAAGTTGCTCTGCGGCTGTTACAGACAGGTCACGAAAACCCACGACCTGGCGAGTGGAGAAATGACTTCTTAGGACGCACATACTGGTATGGGAAAAAGGATTGTTGTTCTAAATGTGCAGAGCTGTAGGAGATATCTGTACTAGAAAAACAAACATCTTTCAGAAAGAGCGGCAGATAATGTGTGTATTGTGACACTAGCATCTTTTTAACCTTATCAAGAACAAGATACACCTGTCATTTAGAAAGGAAAAGCCATATTTACTAAATAATATTGATGTGTTTGATCACTGACAACTCTGCTAAGCAGTTAGCTGGGTTGGCACAGTGGTAACCACTGTCTTACAATTCCTTGGATAAATCACCATGTAAACAGCAAGTATAGCTTGGTCCCATATAGATTCCCAACTTTACTGTATTGTGGGAACTGGTGACAACATGGTAGTCCTTTGTGTTTGAAATATGATTGTCTGGCTATGCCAATCAATTCAGTGTGTTTCCAAGTTGTGCTATAATGAGCTGCATTGCAAAAGCATTGTATTGAGTAGCATTGCCAAGTCTGATATATTTGAAAACCAGAAACTCCCATTGGGAGTGTCGGAACCTCCCCTGCCCTGCCCTTCATTTGCTCCTCTTGTAGATTGCTCATCTGCTCCACCCTTTCTCTCCTCTCCCTCCACCGTCTGGGTCAGGAGTAGGGATGTTAGTGTATAGCTGTGTAACTGATTAATCGGTGAACCTGGGCTTATCGGTTAATCTGATCAACTACATGCACTTCTCCCACCCCCACTATTTCTTTATCAGAGGCAGCAAGGAGGGAGGAAGGTGGGAGCCGGTTCCCACGGAGCTGCTCTCCCCACCACCTCCTCCACTCTGGGTCTGCTGCCTCTGATAGAAAGGGGGCAGGTGGGAGCCAGTACAAGCAGGGAACTGGCTCTGTGAAACTACCTGTCCCCTGCCTTCGTGCCTCCCACAGAGGGGGAGGCAGGAGCAAAAGCCAGCTACTCATGAGTGCTGGTTTTGTGGAGCCGCCTTTCTCCCTGGTCCCCACATGAGAGGGGGTGGCAACAAGCGAGATGCTGGAGCAGCCTCTGTCCATGGGAAGTTCAGGCCCCCCGTGGACAGAGGCTGCTGCCAACCTGTGCTGCTGCCTCTATCAGAGGCAGCAGCTCAGGGCTGCAGGGGGCTCCCCGGGAATGGGGCTAGGAACACACTGGCAGCCGGCCCCCGCGGACTATCAAATCGTGTAACTGTGAAGATTTTGTGTGGTTACACAATTATTGAATTAAATGATATCTGACACCCCTAGTCAGGAGGGACTTCCCTGCAGAGCCAGGGCTGGGAGCTGCAGCCACCTGACATAGGTAGGAGGTGGCACTGGCTGATTAGGTACTTCTGTTGCCCTTAATAACTGGACACCACTGGGTCCCCTTTTTAACTGGATTTTTTGATCAAAAATTGGCACCTGGTCATCTTAGTGTTATGGGGCAACCATGGAATCTGGTCTTCCAAAAACTATAGGATTTACACTGTCTAGGGAACTACATGTAGATAGATTCAGGATCTCCTAGCATTGTTGACAGATATTTTCAATAGTTGTTTCTGATCTCTGTAAGTTAAAGTTAAGTATACCAATAAAATCCAGTATATTTAGATTGAGGGTGAAATCCTGGCCCTAGTAAAGTCAGTGGCAAAACTCCCAGGAACTTTAACAGGACTGTGTTTTTATCTTCGGCGTAATAGCATTTTGAGGAACAGTTTCTTTATTTTTCACGGGAGTTGTAAGAGTGGAGATGGAAAAAGAAAGGGAAACTTGAGACGACATAGCTGTGAATGCTGGACTCCTTTATCATTTTTATGGCTGCTTGGTAGAGTACTGACTACAATAATCATTGTGCTTACACTGGTATTGTACTAGGTATATGGAGTAAATTTCTCTTCCAGACCTGCAAACTGTATTGTATCTGATATCACTCTGTAGCATTAGTATTAAAAAAAACAAAAAAAAAAACTATAGTTGTGGTGGTTAGCCCTTTTTCTCCTGCTGGCGCTTTTTTTTTAAGTGTTTGGACACCATCCTCCAAATTGAGAAGTGGGGGGGAGGGGGGAGTTCGTTTGTTTAATAACATTTTGAAACTTAAATATTGATTTGCATTTATGTAGACTTTCCATTCAATGGGCCTATGGCATGCATAGAAGTGGATAACTGTTCTCCATGTCTTAGAGAGTGGCAAACTGAATGAGGTCAAGTGACTTGTCCAAGGTCACCCAACAAGCCAGTGGCATAGCTGAGAAGAAAACCCAAATCACCAGTCCTGTGGTCCATTGACTAGATCAGGTGTTTTCAATCTTCATTGCACCACAACCCTCTTTTGACAACAGAAATTACTACATGATCCTGGGAGGGGGAAGCAATGCCTGAGCCTCCCCAAGCCCCATGACCCTGGACAGGGGGACCAAAGCCCAAGGGCTTCAGCCTCCTGCATGGGGCTTGTAACCTAAGCTGCACTCCCAAGGGCTAAAGCCCTTGGATTTTGGCTTTGGCCCTGCGTGTTGGGGTTCTGGCTTTTCCAGCACCTAATGCCATCTTTGGTGACCAGAGTTCCCTCTAAGCTGTGCAGCAGCACAGCTTCACAGGTGATTAATCAGCTGGGCCAGTCAGAGGCTCTGCATGGAACTGACTAACTGGGCAGAGCTGATCAATCACCGGTGAAGCTGTGCTGCCGCGCAGCTTAGAGGGAACACTGTTGGTGACCCCATTAAAATGCAGTTATGACTAGACTAGCAGTTCTCAATAAGGGGTGTGCAGCCTCCTGGTGAACCACAAGCTGGTCTCAGGGGGTTCATGAGCTCCAGCCACCCCCTGGGGTAGAAGCCTCAAGCCCATGGGCAGAGTTGGAGGAGGACACAAGGGGTTATTTTCTGCCCATCCCCCAACTGCAGAGCCTTAACCAGATCCCATCTCCCTGCATCTTGGACTTTTTCCTAACATGTTGGGGGCGGCCTCAGAAAGAAAAATGTCGAAAACCCCTGGACTAGATTACAGTACTTGCCCACTTGAACAAAAAAGAGCATCTTAGTGACAATCTAACTGAGATGCAGGAATCTAAATGTTAGATAATACTGTAACCAATTTGTATCTCATTGGTAGGTATAATTACAAAGAGTGGCCAATACCTTGGTACCTAAACAAAAAATACAACAGGAGGAAATTCTTCTACTTGCCATACGTGAAACATTTCATCAGGTAAAGTGTTTGAAATGGAAAGGAAAATTTTGACCCTGTTTTTTGTGTACTAGTGTAGCTCTTCCCACTCTTAAAGACTGTCTTATTGTTTTCTGTAGTCTGTGGATTTTCTTTTCCATTTACAGGATGGGGAAGAGGTGACTGAACAAAAACCGTTTAAGCAGGCACTTAAGCATGTGCTTAACTGTAGGCTTTTTTATGGTCCCCTTGAAACCAGTAGGATTACTTATCTTTTATAAGTCCATCTGTAAGAGGCCCCAGTTCTGTGAACAGGCATTGTCACATTACTAGTATATAATTGTTTCTGGGAACAGCTGAATAACTGTTGGAGATGACATGGTGCCTATGATGTATCCCAGCTAAGGATGGTAAGGACTAGTTGATTTCTCCTTCCCCCCTCCCCTTGCTGCCTCTGTCAGATAGAGGTAGCAAAGGGGAGGGAAGAAGGATTACTTCAAAGTGGCAGCACTGCTCAGCTGAAACATCAGGCTCTTGTGCATTTCAAAGCGCGTGGCGCCCGGAGTCAGCGGGACTTCCTGCTGGCTTGGGCTGAATGCAGAGTTCCAACTGCTGGGGCTCTTGTACATTTCAAAGGAGGAATGTGTAAGTGCCTGTTGACTAGCTGTTGGAAATTTCATCGGCTACTTGACTGATAAATTAACCTTACTGGCCAACCTAAACTGCCCTTGCTGCAATTTAAGTCCATTGCTGCTTGTCCTATCATCAGAGGTCAAGAAGAATTTCTCCCTCCTCCTTGTAACACCTTTTTAGGTACTTAAACTCTTATCAGTTCCCCTCTGTCTTCTCTTTTCCAAACTAAACAGACACAATTATTTCAACTGTTTCAACTTTAACTGCTAATCTGTTTTATTTGGAGTATCAAGAACTTGTTTGAAATAAGTTATGTCCATTGTTTGATTATTAAATATCAGGGAATATATTCTTCTTGACCAAATTTACTAGCTTTCTCCCTCTAATCCATGCTGGTACTTCGCTTCATTTTGCATTGAAAAGTGCATCTAGCAAGATCCCAGTGCATGATGACAGAAACCTGATGGTTTGCATGTTTAACTCTATTTCTGCTAGAGGAGCTGTAAAAAAATTATTGGTGCTTCTAAAATTCACATGTAGGAATCAGTCATCACCTTGTTGTCCCTATACAGTCTTTCACTCAAGACCTGTTTACAATGGAAAACAAAATGTCAGCAATGGCCCCCTGAATTCCTGTTAAATGGCTTACATATTAGTGAAGGTGGGACAAAACTGGCTTGAGCTCTGTAACAGTGCTCATGATTAAGAGATGAGTTCTTTACTAGTATTAAACTGTTCTACTTCTGCTAGCAGTTCAGGAGCACCAATTACTGAAAACTATTGTCACATCTATTATGTTTCCTACTGTAGAGGGTTGATTAACTGGAGAAACATCTTTGCTTTAAACTAAAAACAACTGTGCATTTTTCCCATAAAAGCCTATTTTCTCATTTTTCATTTCTGATCTCAATTTGTTCACTTGGGACAGTTATACTACCCATGTCATGCATCTTGTAACTTGTAGTTCTGTAAAGCATTTGATAGTAAAACTTGCATGGAATATACTTCTCATTTTGAAGCCATGGAGAGCTGCCTTTTTTTGTGTGTGAGAGAGATGGACTGGGAGAGGCTGGGGTTGGGCTATAATGAAACTTAACAATGGTTATTTTTCTTTATTTCAGACTAAGAATAGAAAAACACTTGAAAAAACAAGCAAGGATGAAAAACTTAGAAAAAAAGAAACAGCTCCTTTTACAAAAGAAATTCCCTCACCTTGCTGCACAGTCACAGAATTAATATGAAGGTGGAAGTGTGATGTAAATAGTTTTTACTGCAGTAGTCTTAAGATGCTACATGTGACTAGCATGTACTGCGAACATATTTTCCGTGGGCTGCAGATAGAGCCAGGCTAGGTGTGACTTTATTTTTACTTTGATCTTTTTTCACCTTTTCTCTGTCCAAATAAAGCTTCTCAAAACTAAAAATACTTAGAGATTAATTGTAGGAGCTCTTTCCTGCTGATAAAACTGGTTTTCAAAAACTTATTCTGAGAGTTATAAGAGTCTTATTTACCTTTCACCATTTAAGTTTTGCCTGCATGCTGCTTAGCTTGAGTACAAACTAGCCTGACTGACAGAATGATCACCCCTCTCTACAAACTTTACTGTCATTACACTCAAAGGCACTTGAATTGGATCCTGCCTCATTTTGAGAGAGGGTGGTGGAAGCAGCATTCTCTGACTACTGAGAATCTGGAACTTGGTCACTCCTTTGATCTAAAATAGCCCAAACTGATGACTGTCAAGGTATGCTGTGAAAGTCATTTAGTTGATGAGGTGTGTAGGGTGAGGGTAAAGGGTATGTTCCTAGGAGATGGATCCTTTCAATTTTAAGTTAGAGGCTTGCAGTGTTATTTCCTTTATGACTACTATATTGGTTTATCACAACTAGATTGTAAATCTAATTGTTAGGGTATTAAGAGCTTTTTATAAGGCTATTTTTAATTGTTTATAGAACAGAGGGGCACAGTGCTTTTCTAAAAATTTTAAAATACAGACCCAAAATTTTATTATGGCAGGGGTAGAGTCTAAAGGCAGAATAGAGCCATCTAGTTTTGAGTTGTAAACCAAGGTTTGACATTTCTTTTGTGGCTTCAGGCAGTCATTTGTTCTCTGCCTCAGTCTCTCAAATGAAGGGGATCGCGCACATTGTCCAAGCTAAGTACATTTTCTCCTAACTTTAAAGGTGGAAAGCACTGTATATGCCTGTGACAGGGTGTATCTACCCCACATGGAGGAGCAGGGAGTTGCTGTGGCCCAGCTGGCCGAAAAAGCCACCCCCAGAGCCTTGCTGGGCATGCTCACAGGAGAGGCAGGATATAAAAGCCTCTGGAGCTGCTCATTTGGGGCTGACTGCCAAAGGGGAAGGAGTCAGGCCTGAGCTCCAGAGCAGTGGCAGCAGCAGTCTCAGCCACAGTCAACACAGCTTGGCCATCAGCCTGCAAGATACATTTATTCCCTAGTCCATAGGTTCCCAAACTGGAGGGGGGCTTAGATAACCCAGCCCTCCCCCCACCACAGAAAGAGCCCATGCTGGCATTACCTGACCCAAAGTTCATCTTAACTCTGTTTTGCTTGGTGGCTTCCCCCGGTCTGTCTCCCTCTCTCCTCCCAGGGCTATAGACATGCCCCAGAGACACTTTGAAAAGGTGCTAATTTCCCCTGGATGATAGGGGCCACTGGGGAGCTCCTTGAATAATCATTGATTAAAGGCTGGAATGGGGGCAGAATTGCAAACAGCTGCTAGCTTAAAGTCATGAAGCAGCCCAGAGGACAAGCGGTACCCATGTGCTTTCTGAGACCCCAGACTTGGTTACTGGGACCTCCAGGTACCAGCTTAGCTGTCCTCTCCCTTCACTCAGACTCTCGTGAGTACCCTGCCCCTCTGCCCAACCCCCCACGAGTACCCTGCCCCCTGTCCAGACCCCAAAGCCCCATGAGTACCCTGCCCATACCCCCCACAAGTACCATGCACCCACTGCTCAAACTCCCACAAGTACATTGCCCAGGACCACTCCTGGCCAGGCACCCACAGCTTGCTCCTGTAGCCTATTTTCCACCCAGATTCTGTACCCCATCCCTATCTCACTGACTGGCAGCCCTGTCCTGCACACTGGATATCTCATTTTTGGCCCCACCTCAGAGTGTAGAGGGACCCACAAATTCCACTAACCCTCAAACCCCAGAAGAATTAATCTAACCTGAAGCCTTGAATGTCAGTCCTACCTACATTCCCCCCATGGGGCTGGGGTGCCAGGGGAGGGAGGTGTCTCAGTTGCAGCTACATCAGTGGGGTTGCGGGGGTTTTTTTGCATCTCCCTCGTGTGTTCCCTGACTGATTTTTCTGGGGGTGAGTGACCCCCTGACCCAAAACAGTTTCCCTGCTCTTCCCATGAATAAAGACAATGCTGAAACATTTGTGCTGGAAATATATTATTTTAAAATGAAGCCTAGCCCACAAGGCCCCAATCGGGTCCAAGCCCCTGTCTGGCCACCACATCATAACACCTCTGCATCCTCTCACACCTCAATCCTGAGCATCTCACATCCTCAGTCTTCTGCCACAACACTACTGCACAATCCACACACTGCAAATCTGTGTCCTAAGCCCATCATACTCCCAACCCCCTGCCCTGAGCCCCTCATACACCCCAACCTGAACTCTTGTACCCTCACATCCACAAGCCTGTGGGTTGCTCAGCACCCCAACACTCCACCTAACCCCAACACACTCCAGCCTGGAGCCCCCTTCCCTGAGCCAAAAGCCTCTTCTCCACTTCTTCCCACACCCAAATTCCCTCCCAGAGCTTGCACCTTTCACCCCTTCCCACCCCCAAATCCTCATTTCCACCCCAGAATCCACTCATCCTGTCTCAATCCGGTGAGAGTGAGTAAGGGCTGGGGCCAGCAAATGATGGAGAGGAGGGAAAGAGAGAGGACAGGGCCTCTAGAAAGGGGTGGGATCTTTGGGCTTGCCCTGCCACTTAAAAAGTAATCTTGGGTGTAAAAAGATTAGAGACATTACCCTAAAAAAATTTTAATTTTCAAATTTCATACCATGAAATGTGAATATATATATATTGCCTTTTGACATGTAGGGGGTACTGGTTTGGTTGATGGGGAGGCCAAAGAACGATGTAGAAGGCAATGGAACTTTTTCAAACTTTCTAGCATGCTTGCAGTAGTGTTTGGGACTGTTCTGTCATGGGAATAGGTAGCCAGTCTTGCGTGGTTACTGGTACTGGGGTATATATAAGGCAGCACCTGTCTGTACGTAAGAGTAGTAGTAAGTTAGTGCAAATTTTTATTTATCAAAGTAACTTACATCCATTAAATTTATTCTAATCAGGAAAATTATTTTTATAGATTTTTTTTTAAATTTACTATATTATGGCTGTGATTAAGAAAAGGAAAGTATGAGGAAGACTACATTAAGTATGGCTTCACTGTCATGGAAAAAAATAGGATTGATCATCCTCAATGCATAATATGCCACACAGTTCTTAGCAATGACTCCTTGAGACCTAGTTGTCTTGAGCGACACTTGACCAAGAACCACAGCACTTTGACAGAGAAACCAAGAGTTTTTTGCTGCTAAACTTCAAAATTTGAAACGTATGAAGCTGGACACTACTGGAGCTTTTCATCAAGCATCAGCCAAAGCACTAGAAGCATCTTATGAACTGTCGTTGCTCATCGTTAAAGCCAAGAAAGCGCACACAATCAGAGAAGCTCTTGTGAAGTCTTGCTTGTTGAAAGCAGCTGATATTGTGCTTGGTGTCGAAAGCAAGAAAAAACAGACGGTGCTCCAGCAATGCTTGACACTCGCTCTGGATTTGACACGTTGGTGAAAGAAAAAAAATCCAGCCATAACCACAACTCACTGCGTCAAACGCAGACAAGCACTGGCTGCTAAATCCCTTCCAGATGACCTACGTGACTCAGTGAATTTGGCCATCAAAGTTGTCAATTTTGTGAAGAACAGTGCTTTAAATACAAGACTTTGATGCTCTTTGCATGGATTTGGGAGCGGATCATAAAACTCTCGTTTCACACAGAGGTACGATGGCTGTCCAAAGGTAACATGCTTTCGAGATTATTTGAACTGAAAAATGAAGTGGAAATTTTCCTCAAGCAACAGAAGAACAGAAGAGTTATATCATGCATTTACAGACCAGACATTTCAAATTTCACTGGCATACGTGGTGGACATTTTTGAATCTTTGAACAACCTCAGTTTGAAGCTGCAAGGAAACAACGCTGCAAACATTATAGCACACCATGATGCCATCAAAGCATTTACAGAAAAGTCCAGCTTTGGAAACATCGAACAGAAGCTCAGATGTCTAACTTTTTGTCTTTTCCGACATTTTCATCACTCGCTGAAAATGAAGGTTTTTAAGAAGTTTGTAAAGACGATGTGAAGAACAAAATTGTGTTTCATCTGGACTGCCTTGCTGACGAATTCATCTGCTATTTTCCAGACAACTTTTCTGGCAACCCCATTCATAAATTCGTACACAATGCATTCAGTGTTGATGTTGATTCATTGCCAGAAGTATTGCAAAAACAAGCACTCAAAATAAAATGTGATTCAAGTGCGAAAGATAATTTCGAAAACACAAGGTTGGAGGAATTTTGGATAAAATATTTCCCAATGTACTCAAAAGTTGGAGAAGAAGCGTTACGTATTATTCTTCCATTTTCATCAACATACCTCTGTGAAAAAAGCTTTTCAAGTTTAGTCACATTAAAAACAAAACAAAGGAATAGTCTAGATGTTGAAAACGATTTGCGTTGCACACTTTCATCTTTCAAACCTAGGATTTCCCAACTCGTGAAGAAAATGCAGCATCATCCTTCACATTAAATTAGATTTGTTTCTGCTATTTCTTATGTTAAATTACATTTTTATTAAATTTTTGTGCCAAGAAAAAATATTTGTGCATATTTTTTTATTTAAAATATTTTTTTATACCAAGTTTTTGTGTTTATTTTTTATTTTAAATTACAAATTGAATTTTTTGTTAAAAGGGGGGTTGGATGATGGTAAAGAAGACGGGGGGGGGGCGTGTGAGGGTTTCTCAAAAATCAAAAGGGGGGGGCGTGATGCTGAAAAATTTGGGAGCCACTGCCCTAGTCAGTCAAGATCTCTTTCGGTATCCTGACCCAACAAAACAACTTTAGAAGCTCTGACGCTATGGTGGGAGCAGTGGTATTCTATAACAGCATGGCTTCAGGGTACCTGGTCACATAGTCTACCACGAGGACGTACTGGGAGCCCAAGCTTGCTTTCTCTAAGGGTCCCACCAAGTCTAGGCTAATCCATTCGAAGGGGACTCCCATTAACAGGGCCTTTAATATTCCCTTCAGGTTCGCTGGCATTCAGGGCAGGACTCTCGGAAGTCACATACCTCATGGTGGATTCCCAGCCAAAGAATCTCTGGGCCACCCATTGCAGGGTCTTCTCCTGCCCCAGGTGTCCAGCCCAAGGGTTTGCATGGCCCAGTCACAGCATGCCTTTCCTGTATTGGGTAGGGACCAGGAGCTGCCACAACTCTCCCTTGGTTTGAGGGTCTCAGATCACCCGGTAGAGGCGGTTGGCACATACCTGGAACCACAGCCCTTGGAGCCTAAGTGGGTCTCTTTGCCCCTCGGTCTCCGACTCTCTCACTTGCTCCCAGACCCGGCTCAGTGTCAGGTCTTACCTTTGGTCTGTCATGAAGTCCCTACTATTATCCAGCCGCTCTATTTTACTCTCTTCAGTGGGTGTGGCTGTGGGCTCCCGCTGGCGGGTTGTCCCCGCTTACCGGGTAGGTTCCCCTTCTGGTTTGGGGCTGTTCCCTTAGGCCACTAAACCCCAACTCCTCCGGTTCTTGCCAGTTCCATTCCCGGAGTAACCTGTGGAAACCTTACCAATCTCAGCCCAGTATCACCGGATAGGCCAACCTCGGGGCCAGCCCCACATTACAACCCCTTCCTCATGGGGGGGGTCGAGCAGCCGCATCCAGGCCGTCAGGTAAGATTGTATGTCCCTGCGCACACATGGCAACCAGCTGGGACCTTCCGTCGGTTGAGGGGCTACCACCAGGTCTGCCTGAACCAATGTCTGGCTACACCCGGAGTCTACTAAGGCAGTGAACAGAGTCCCCTCCACCCGCAGTTTGGCTGGTACCGTAGTGGGGCCCCTCCCCTGGACCCCTATCAATACCTGTCCATAGCTATAGTCTATATAGGGGCATTTGTGATGGAAGTGTCACGCCTGTCCGCACTCATAGCATCGGGATGGTCTAGCTTTCCCTGCTGCCCCCAACATTTCTCCTTCCTCCTCCTGTGGATGGTGCGTCGGTCTCCTATCTCACTGGAGGCCAGAGGTTGATAGCTTCCTCAGCCCCTGTCTAGGCCGTGTTGGCTGGGTATTATCCTTGGGGACCCATGGGGGCCAGTAGGGAAAAGGTTCCCCCCCCCCCAAGCCTTCTAAGTTGGTGAGCCCCTGCTACTCCTGCCTCTCTTCCCAGGGTCCTCAGCCACCAAGTAGTCCTCCATCAAGGACACAGCCTCACCCACCTTTGTCCCCTGGCGGGGAGGATTTGTACAAATCATTCTATAACCATCTTTTGGCCACATGCACCTCAGTTCGCCTCTCGGGTTCAACTCACCGCCTACAAAGCTTCTGAGCCACGGCCCATGGCCTGGCCCCCAGAGAATATTGCTCCTAGCAGAACTGCTGGAGGTGCGTCTCCAGACTGACGCTCACCTGGTCTAGAATAGCCACCTTTACCTGGGGATAATCTAGGGCGCTGTGGGGGTCTAAGTTCCGATCGACACCCAATGTTCTCCTGGCCACCTGGTGGCTGTGGCAACCCGTTCGAAACGTTGGGACTTCGGGACCATCAAGGGGAGGCTATCCCTTGACAATGCCAAATATTCACTGAAATGAAATCACTTCTATTTATAATTGTTTTAGAACCAAATTCATACTCAGCCTATACTCTGGGCCCACACTACTTCATAGTACAGCATGAAAGAGGAATATATCAGAACATTTTCACTACAGGGCTAGTTCTTTTGCAAAAGCTTCACAATTTATGTTGAAGGGGGCTACCTAAGATATAAAGTATAAAAATAGTTTTCCATCTGGATTATTTATGAATGACAGAAGAGTAATTATGAGTGCTTGCTAAAAACAGTGTTGCTCTAAATGTGAAAACAACCATTTTTATTTTTTTTAAAAGACAAATTATAATAGTTTAAGGACAGCATATCAACAGGGAAGATTAATCTGTAAAAGTAGACAAGATTTTTTTAATAAATTTAATGCAAGGGCATTTCAAAGTATTGCATATACTAGCTAACCTGTAAAGCTACCCACAGGAAAAGATTTTTAGAGAAAATAGACATTTATACAAAATTATAAAATACTTAGAGTTACTGTGTTTCAAGGGATGAAACATCTATTTACTGTGACAGTACCAGTTAGGCCTTTTAAAACAGTATCTATGGTTTGCAAAATGGATCTTGAAGTATGCAAAAAAACAAAAACAGTATAAATTTTCTACAAAAGATTCCATCCCATTCCTGAGTACACTAAAGCTATGAAACACAAAGAGTCCTGGGAAGGCAGCAGTTTCTCACAGTGAAGTCTATGGGCATTTCCTTTCTACACACTGTTTCCCTCCTTCTTCATACTCTTGTTTAGAGATCCACATCTGCTGAAAGGTACCCTGCAAAAGGGGAAGAAAGCCCCAGTTACTGCACTGAGGCATCATTGGCTCTGACAGCATTAAAAGCAAACCAGACTTAACATTTTCAGGGTGTAGCAAAGGACCCTGGCTCCAGCTACCTAAATGTATCCGTAAACTGGGATGTACATGTTAAGCAACTAGGGAAGACTGTCACATCAATGGTTGATTCCATCTCTTCTCTGGGTACTATGGGTACCTCCCTACTATCCTTGTCTCATGTGTGCTCACCAACTTGCAGAATCAGACCCAAAAATACATCTAAAGAGCAAATTTAGTACAGTAAAAGCTTTGTTATCAGGCATGTTGGGGGAACAAGGGTGTCAGTATGGGAAGGGTTTTGGGGTACTGGATTTAGGTGGCACTCACCTTTGGCACATCCCTGCACGTGACAACATGTCTTTTCTGCTCCTAGGTGGTGGCACAAGGGGCTTTGTGCACTGCCTCTACCCAAAGGCACTATCCCTGTAGCTTAGGATGGGGACAATGCATGAAGCGGCTATGGTCATGCCTCTGCCTACGGGCAGCAGGAACATGGTGTGGCTTCCAGGGAGTCACACAAAGCCAGGTAGGGAGCATGCCAATCCCACACCAACCAGACTCTATTGAAGCTTTTACTGTACTTTGAGAATGCTCCAGATGGCATGTAATTTTCTGAAGATCCAGAAAGAGAATACCTCAGGAGCCCCACCTACGTCCCCTTTGGACGCAGGGAAAGAAGCTTAATTAAGATTCTAGATTTATGCAAAGAACATTAATTATTTTATTATCAGGCTTCTCCCACACCATGCTCAGCAGAGCTACTACAAAAGCATCAGCTGCTATCAAACTCAATCAGTAATAAGACTTCTATGAAATTAGGTGTTAGATAATGAGACTGCTCAGAATCCCTTCCCAAAGCTATATAGGTTTACTAACCAGAGAAGCCAAAATTGAACCACCAATCCATGAACTGAACCTCCGCTCCACTGTTGTATTGTTCGCTATCAACTTCAGCCGCATACTCTGAATAGAGGGGAAAAAAACATTAGTAAGGTCAAACTGAAGGTTCACACTTTTTCTCCCTGAAGAAGATGGGGGAGGAAGAGGTCTTAGCACAGCATTACAGACAAATACTCAAAGGCTACAGCTACATTGTAGCCTTCCTCCAGAAAAGCTTATGCAAATGAAGCGCGGCGTGGAATATCTCCACGCTTCATTTGCATAATTAATTAGTAGCCACTTTTGCGCAAGAAGGAGCTGTGTAGATGGCTCCTTTTTGTGCAAAACCCCCCTCTTGTGCAAAAGCTATTCTTCCTCGTTTTTTCAGGAGCCATCTACACAGCTCCTTTTTGCGCAAAAGCCTCTTGCGCAAAAGTGGTTGCTAATTAATTGTGTAAATGAAGCACAGCAATATTCCATGCCACGCTTCATTTGCATAAGCTTTTCCGGAAGAAGGCTACAGCGTAGCCGTAGCCAAAGTGTTTAATTCATCTGTTAATACACAAGTCAAAGACACTAATTCTATTACATTTTCTGTAATGGGGAGCTTGTCTGATTTGAATTTTGGAGTCCAGTGCTCAAAAAATTGCAGGTTAAATAAAGTAGCAAATTGCTGTCCCTGGTAGTCCGCCTGACTTGTGTGTGCAACCCACGGAGAACAAATGTTCTATTTTGATATGAGCTCAAACTGAGCCAGTGAAGTTGCCTTGGAAATGGGTTAGCAGCAACACAACAGGAGAGATTACATGGGGAAATTATCACTATGGCTCATAAATAGTTACACAGCCCAGAATAGTTGTCTGAAAGTAGAGACAGATAACTAATTACCTATCTAATAACAAAACTAATGATCTACTGAAGCCTGCTTTATGCTGTTACTTGTTTCCAAATTGCACTGGATTTTTCTTTGAAACATAATAAATGTTTTCAATAGTATACAACATGTGACCTCATTTTAGTCAATAAAACAAAAGAGGGGCTGGAAAAAGCAGTCTCAGCACAATGGAGGTGCTAACACGTTAATGGTTTGGTGAATCTCTTACTTCTACCTTTTACCAAAAAAAAACAATGCAATTAAAGCTGCAATACAGCAGTCACTGCTTGAATAGGCATATGTGACTGGGTGTGCATACCCTACACTGGACAAGATAGGGTTAACATCACATTATGAGTAGTGGAAGTCCTGATCCTCAGGACCATACTTGGCATGCTGCAACTGCTGCCTACATATAAAAGAGAGCACCCCAGTTCATTCTAGGTTGACCACAGAGAGCAGATGGTGGAGCTCAAGGCCAGGAGCTGCTACAGCCAGTGACTGTGGGAACCAGAAAACCCAAGAACCAAAGGGTAAACTGCAATCTCTAACAGACCACCAGGAGTTGGGCTCCCTGAGCGTTACTTCCAATAGGGAACTTGGAGACCTTGCCACTGTATGGCCCGCTACCCTTGGTGATATGGTAGGAAAAGGCCCAGGGAGATGATGAAAGTGGTATCTAATAACTGAGCAAGGTCACTATGTTGCAACAGGATTCCCAGCTGATTAGGTGACAGCCACTCCTGTTGCCAATAGGGCCTGGGGAGAACCGAGTCACCCTATCCAACTGCCATCCACCCTTAGGTGATGGCCCTCTTCCCTGATTCCAGCCACTAGGCCACGCAGCCCTGACACCAAGGGCAATTGGATAGATTTTGGCCATTAGGCTGAGCAGCTCCATACTCGAGGGCTGCCATACTGACTCCAGCCTCTCAGCCGAAGGACTGTCTAATAGACTGTAACTGTAGTGTGATGTCACTACTCTGGCCCATCCTAAGGAGGATGGGTCACATATACCATACACCATCACGTACAAGGAAAAACACAGATAAAAAGTAACTCAAAGCAGCAATTTAATAAGATGTCTTACTGGTGGAGTTTTCTGAGACAGCTCTCTATTCAGTCTGTCTGTAAAACTCTGTATTAAAGTGTTTCCTCCTGCTACGATCACACTGCCATAGAGGCCCTGGAAAGAGAAAAACGTGACCCCCAGAGTTCAGTCTGAATGTATTTTGGAAACGTTTTCATACACTTAACACCTAGACAGTTACACCATTAGTACAATCATTTTTCTACCATGTGAAAAATAATTTTAAGATATAAGGGGGGAGGGGGAGGGACACGGACACGCATTTTGATGACTGGTTCTAAATAGCTTTTATTTACCATTTTAATGTTTAGCATGTCCAGAACAGCTTGCCTTCGTGCTCCCCCCACCTGTCCTTCAGAGACACAGGAACCCACAACTCAACGTACCATCCACAAAAAACACATGAAGGATTTTTTCCTCCATAAAAAAAAATATAGATGTCAATATTATATTTACATTCACTAATATGACACTTGCCAAAGACAGAATGCAGCCTACCCAGCCAGCTTGACTTTGCAATTAAGGAAGTGCAATGAATGGATCAATCCATGTGCAACCAATATCAGAATTGCACACAGCCAAAATCATTGTATGCTCTTCAACAGATGGTGTTGACAGAAGCAAAAAAGGAGAATTTTAATTATATGCTTTCTTTTTCCACCTACACCATACAATGAATTAATGGTAGAAACTATTTAATCTTCATATATTTGAGGATAAATAGTTACAAAAAACTATTAACCTAAAATGACAGCATGAAGGTAACCCACTGCACATTGTACAATCATCAGACTCTGGATTACAAACCATTTTATTTATTAGTTTAGTTAGACCAGCTGTGAAACCAAAGTAACTCAGGATTTCAACAGAGTCTCTGTGCTTCTATCAGTGCAACAGAGATCAAAATCTGACAGCTGTTCCCATGTTTGAGAAACACTGTCTTCAATGTTCCCTAATAATCACACAACACGTAGGTTATAACGAAAAGACACATCAGAATAATCTCGAGGTCAAGATCTCCATTTCAACTGATGGTAAAATATCCATGCCTCTTCAGTAACTCTCATAGCTAAAATATATTGTAACCACACACAAAAATATCTATGCTTTAAATAATTCATGTCTGACAAATACTTACTGGTCTGATGTCTATATCACACATTCCAACGCTTGTGGTGACAACATGGCTAACACCCAGCATTGTGTTGCCAGATAAACCCTGGAACAAAATTAGTAAAACACAAATTAGCACTTCAAAACAGCAAAGCACATTAAAGCAGTGAATGAATAAGGGCCTAAAAACTTTGCAGACAAAAGTCTTTTAATTTATCGATAGTTTTATTCCACACCCATCAGCATTATCTCAGCATCACGTGAGTTTTATTTAAAGAAAGTATCACATATATTGAGTTGCATTTCTTCTACTCCATCCCAAACATAGTCCCAGAGAGCACACAGTGTAAATACAAACATAGCTTCATAGTTTCCATGCTTTGTGCCATCACAGACTGTACCCACATATAAAGGAAAGGCTGCATAGAAGTACAAGGGCTTGTTTTACCTTTACATTAGAAGGGTCAAATAATCCTTCGGGAATTTTTAGACGTTCTGCACCAAAGTCACAATTGTAACCATTTGGGAATTCATAATGAACTGTCGGCATCTGTGCAGCTACCCTGAAGATTGATATTGATCAGAACATTAGGCAGAAAGTAAAGCTGATAAATCACGTTGCACAAAATGCAGTGAATACTCTAATCAGCATCATAAACCAAATTCTAAAGAACAAATTTTAATATGAGCTGTGCTTTTGGCAATCTTTCTGATCATTATTAGAATTTATGTAAATTAGAGATTACACTTGCCATGCCAATCCAACCATTCAAGGTATTTCTAACACAAAAGAGAATGATTTTGCACATCATACTTTTGCAATAAGCTTAACAACAGAAATCATGGACTCTGACTCCTATATATACATATTTAACATACATACACTGTTAGTTTTACAAAGATAAAATGACATACTGTTCATCATAGGTTGAATCTGACACTTGAAGAACAGAGGCTTGGAAATCCTGAATTACACACTAAGAAGAGAAGAAAAAAAAAGGTGTGTGATAAAGATTTCATTTCAGAAGTTCACAAAAATGTGAAACTAGACAAAAATCTTAAACCATAAGCAAATATATTTGGAATTACAAAACTGAGAGCACAAAATATTTGCAAAGCTTCTTTAAGAAGCTCTGAAGTCATTTCAGTACATAGAATTTAGCACTTGCTAAGGTAATTTCTTGCTTAGGTAATTAGCAAATTACCTTAGAAAATAAAGATTGTGAACAACTAGAAGAGGTATTGTTCCAAGCACCACAAGGTTTAAAGAGATCAGAAGCTAAGACACCTCCCCTAAGGATATGAATATTTCCCCTCAGGGATCTTAAGGCTGGATTCAATCAGTTACAAATTTATCTGGGAAGTAATACTATAATGCCCTAAAATTTTCAGTATTTACAAATTTTAAACCGGAGATAAAAAATAACATTATCTGATAGAATTATATTCTAAAAATGAATGAGCAGATGAACTGATTTTAAAAAGCTGCTTCTCTCTAAACCCCAAAAAGAAGAAAATCCCCTCTCCTACTGTTATACTGAAAAATTTCTAATTTTGTATATTAGCAAATGGGATTTCGTTGTGGGTCAGGGGAGAAGAAACATTTACTTACATTACACATATAGTTGTGCCAAGATCTTGTGACCTGAGGTAACTTCTCTTTTCTTTTCCAGTTTGCTGGTGATCCTTCGCGAACTGCTTCCTGCAATTTTGGAAAAGTATACTATCAGTTAACAGTCTACACTCCGAAAAATGAACACTTTTTAAATCCAGTTAACCTTCCCACCTTTGATGCAATCATATATGGAGGGATTAGCTCTATGTTCATTTCCTGAAACAGTTCTCTGCACTGCATAGTAATAAAGTCTCCAGCAAGGGGTGATTTTACAATGCCTACAAAATATAAAAAACATTTTGGACTACATTCAAATCCTCACAGAATAAGATCTTGGCAATAAATTGTTCATTTGAAACAAAGAAGCCCATCCCCCACTTTCAACAAACGTGCGCTTCTTTCTATTCAAAGATACCACATTCTTTTAATATTAATAATAAAACTCATTTCTTGATGCGACAAACACAGCATATAAATTACACATCTTTGAAACGTTTTACCTTGTTGAAGTACATATCCATCATGCACTGGAATAGCAGTGGTGTGAGTTGCTCCACTATCCAAAATCAGGCCTGTGGATCGACCATTAGCAAAGCTAATCAGAAGGGTTAGGAAGAATGGGAGAGAATTTTGACAAATAGCTAGAGCACAACTAGCAGTGAGGATCTTACGAGTTCTATTCCAATTCTCACAAGGGATTTGCTACGTTTATCCAATTACCTTTATGTAGAGTAGGGATGTTAATGGTTAACCGTTGGCCTGGCTGGGCTGGAGAAGCCCCCCCGCCTGTGGTGGGCCCTCAGCCTGGCTGGATCAGCCTCCCATTTGCCCCATTTAAGTGGTTAACCAGTTAACTGATTAAATGGGATTTTACACCCCTAATGTAGAGGGGTAAAAAGTACCAACCTTGCATACATGTTAGGCTTTATTTATATTTGCAAACTGCTTTGAGCAATGCCATAAAATCAAAGTAACGCTCTGCAATCTCTAAAATTATTTTCCATTTATTTACATTCTGAACTGCCTATCAAAATGTATACGTTAGTTTAAGCCTTATACTGCATTATGTAAATATTTTACTCAGTGATCTCATAAGATTTCTGTTGCAAAAGACATTGCAGTAATCTGTGCAAAGTCATTTTAGCCATGCCGAGCTCTAACCTATAGCATATATGATTCTGGGATGCATTAACAGGAGTGTTGTGAGCAAGACATGAGAAGTCATTCTTCCATTCTACTCTGCGCTGATTAGGCCTCATTTGGAGTATTGTGTCCAGCTCTGTGTACCACATTTCAAAAAAAGATGTGGAGAAATTGGGGACGGTCCAGAGAAGAACAACAAGAATGATTAATGGTCTAGAGAACATAAGCTATGAGGGAAGACTGAAAGAATTGGGCTTGTTTAGTTTAGAAAAGAGAAGACTGAGAGGGGACATGATAGCAGTTTTCAAGTACCTAAAAGAGCGTTACAAGGAGGAGGGAGAAAAATTGTTATCCTTGGCCTCTGAGGATAGGACAAGAAGCAATGCGCTTTAACTGAAGCAAGGGAGGTTTAGGTTGGACATTAACCACCCTGACAGTTAGGAAGTTTTTCCTCAACACTGGAATAAATTGCCTAGGGAGCTTGTGGAATCTCCATCCCTGGAGATATTTAAGAGCAGATTAGACAGACATCTATCAGGGATGGTCTAGACAGTGCTTGGTCCTGTTGTGAGGGCAGGGGATTGGACTCGATGATCTTTTGAGGTCCCTTGCAGTTCTAGTGTTCTATGATTCTATGTTCAATGATTCTATATGGTCTTAATACTAGGGATGTAAAATCCTGATTAATCAGTTAACCAGTCAAACGTTAGGTTAGCCAGTTAAATGTTAGGTTAACCGACTAAGTGGGATGCCAGGCCCTGGAGCTGGGGCTGCTGCTGCTGCTGCTGCCAGCAGGCTCTCGGCCCCGGGATGGGGCCTGGATCGCTGCTGGGTGGCACGAAGTTCCCAGGGCTGAAGTGATGCTTACCAGGTAACTGGTTACCTATTCACATCCCTAATAAATACACACTGGAAAAAGATGCCTCACAGGACAGGACTCACACCAAGAGGTTTTCAGAGCTGAACACTAGGGAGAAAGCACAGAAGTAGAAGCTGTTCTATTTACATCAGCCATATTGATGGCTACAGAAATATTAATTTTGGTTAGGGAAAAAAAAGCTTCTAATGCCATTTTAAAGAAGCTTGCTTTACGTCTTGGAAATATATATGGATCAACATTTCAAGGATACGCTGTAAGAACTGCCGTTTTACACAAGAAAAAAGCAGGGATATTGTAATGTTCAAACATCAGTTCTGTCAATTTCTCACGCTTTGCTCTGGTATTCCACTACAAAAAAGAAAAAAAAATACATAAACAGGCAAAACAGAAATATTACGCTTACCTCAAAATTCATTATATTCATTCCTGTACGCTCACAGGATGCCAGGAAGAAAGTTAGGATTATTGAAATAGTAGTTTAAGAGCAGTTGCTAAATTCCATAAAACAAAACATATTATATAATATATTTATACTTGGAATTGTATTGCCTGAGATAATATTCATCTTTTGTGCTATAAGCATTTCATTCCAGGTTCATACACAAAACACAGGAGGACTTGCATGTAAACATCCGTTTAGTTTTCAGAATTTCCACTTTAAGCGATTCAAATAATAAATTATTTCTGTAACTACTGTACACTTTCAGAATCCTTTCCACATTGGAATTCTCAAAGTTCTTTACAAAAGAGCCCAAAAGACTCCTGTGAAATAAGTGTTACATGAGGAAATGTACAAGTGATTTGACCAAGGAATAATTCAGATTACCCAGCTCTCCAAGTATTTTATCAGATCTTTACTTAAGCAAAGGCGTACTAAGACACACGTGTGGATTGGAAGTCCCATTTTATTAGGAACTTTTTATAAATCAATTGTTTAATTACTAAATGAGGTTAGCACTCACGTAAGGAGTCAGACTGAAGACCTTCATTTAGCCACTGAATAGTCCCCAGTGCAGACTATTCCATACTCTATCACTGTACCTCAGTCCTTCTTACAGGGATCATGTTTAGGAGTGGGAGGGTCGCAGAGTCTCCCTATACATTTAATAGCTGCCTTCTTGACAGTTTCAGGTAGATTAACTGTGATGGTATACTCTGTTATGTGGCCATCTATACATAGAGAACTATAATGAAACCAAGAACTCATTTCACAGCCATCAAACACCAACAACTTGAATTTAGTACTAGGCTTGTGTGGATTTATTTTTGTTTATATATACTTCCATAGCATACATTCTCGATAATATCCAAGTGCCTCTGCTAACTGAAAAGTGAGAGACATCCATTCTCAATTCAGTCCCTCATTCCTTTCCCTTCCTGAGCCTATGTAGACACTTACAGTCACTGCTTTCAATACACTAATGTGGAAAAAAAATGTTTACAATAATTGTATTAAAGGAGGCCTCATCTTCATTATATGTACCCTCCATGGTTGCTATTCAGATTCCTATATTGTGCCTTCTAATATAGAGCACAGTAAGGTGGGGAACTATAGTCTATAGTTCTATTTAAATTCTGACTTTTACATTTTTATTTGCTCTATGAGGCCATTGAGTAATCCAGGGAACAAAATTAAAGCTTTGCCATTATACATATTAATCTCCCTGATCCTGTTTTAGAATGGCTTGATGTAATGAATGATTTTAAAAACATCTCTATTTTTAGTTAACATAATATGAGCTCACCTACAATTTTACATTTCCTCCACCCTCCCCAAGAAGAGAAGCTTATTACAAAACAAGGGCTCTAAGAAGAAATCCATCTTGAAATTTGTGATCTCCATTTGAGAGGAGAGTGTGCACTGTGTGCTATATCACAAGAGTGACCATCATTTCAAGTTACTGACAAAAAAATAAAATGCAGAGAATAATCCAGCAGAGTATTTTTAAACTGTAAACTCTCGAGACCGGCAAATCTGCACATAGCCACTTTATATTTGTGCGCCATATTTGTGGCTCAGATGCAAATGCAAATTTTGTATCCGTGCAAGGTAGGGATGTTAAAAAGGGGTTTTCAGCATTTATACATGGGGCGGGGTGGGAGGTAGGCAGTTCTGCAGGATAAGGGACGCGCAAGGAGCTGGCTTTTAAGCTGCCTGCCCCTCTCCATGTTCTCCCCTCCCCCATACTGCTGCCTCTATATCAGCGCAGGGGGGGAAGGCAGAAGCCAGTGCTTGCGGAGAGTTGGCTTCCTGCGAACACCTGCTCCCATAGAGCTACCTGCCCCCTGCCCCCCCCCCCATCTCCCACTGCCTCTGATACAGAGGCAGCATCAGGGGAAGGGGCAGGAGCTTCCATGTAACTGTGAGGGTTAACTGATGAGCCCAGGCTCATCGGTTAAACATTTAAACAGATATACTAACACATCCTTAGAGCAAGCCTCTAGGTATTACCTCTTACTTTTCTAAAAATTTCAAAATTCCTAACTTACAATTCTGTAAAAAATTTGTAAAAACAAGATTAAAATAGTCCTAAATCCCAATGACAATCTATTCATTATAAAATTTCAAAGAAGGAAATATGCTTTTACTCACTGGTGCTTCTGACATTAGGACAGGGTGCAAACTTGCTTCAGATTTAATGTGCATCTTGTATGTGTGATCCAAAATTGCCTGGAAACTGTCCCAGTCCTCAACTGTAACAATGTTAAAACAGAAGTTTAGACAATATTATTCCATTTTCGAAAAAACACAGTTAATTGAGTCATCTAAAAACATAACTTTAAAACACATAGATCAACCATCTCCTGAACAATAGTCTTAAAAATTCACACACTTCAGCAGCTCCATAAAGTTCTACGCTGCTTACCAATTACATTTGTCCCCTTCTTTTTCCCCACCACCATTATCAGATGGGACCCATTCCAGTTCATTACATAGAGGAAAATCTCTATAGTTCTTCCTCAGATCAGGCCTCATAATTAAAACAATTTTAAATGAAAATGTTTCATTTTTAGACCAAGAGTGTTAATGAAAATTGAATATATTTTTTTTGCCCATGACAGATATAACTTTGCAGCTGAATATAAAGTTAGTGATCAGATTTTAAGAACAAGAAGAAAAAGACAGAGCACCATACTCATTCCATTTTTTAAGGGTGAAATAGCCTCCATGTTTTCCCTTGGAACTCGCAGTGCATTGGTGTCTATATAGTAAGTAGGGCCTCCTTGTTTTCCTTTGTCACCATCTATTTCCATCAGGGTGCTGCCATCATCCCTTTCCAGTACCACACCAATAGCAGTGGGAAAGTCAACCTGCAATGTAAAATATGGACCAGGTATGGCAATTGCAGAGTGGGCATTTGTTTATTCACTCATAACAGAGTACTGTTTACATTTCAGCTATACATTTAAAAAAAATTCTACAAATTCAAAACTTGTTCAGTGGTTCGTAAAATACTTTAAAAAAAATGTAATCACAATGACTCTTACCTTGGGACAATCCTCACCAGCATAGCCAGCTCTCACTGTATAGGAACCAATATCGAAAACAAGAGCCCCAACTTCATCTGTAAGGATTAGGAGTAAATAGGCATGCAGTAAAATCTCTGTGCTTACCAGCAAAAACATACAAGCCAACACACTTTTTATTAAACGTGACTGCAAACCACCATCTCAACTTTTAACCAGGATTTAAAGCTAGCAAAGAACAAAATATTTTCAATTGAAAATATTAATTGCAGAAAAATTATCCAAAAAAAGCCATTGTATTTTAAGTAAATAACCAATAAAACAGTACTTTCATTCAAAATTAGGGATGTAAAATCCCTGTTAATCAGGCAGGGGACTGCACCAGTCCACCAGTTAGCCATAACTGGTAAGGTGATTTTCAGAATGTGTTATGATTTACTCACAAAGCAAGTTATACTTCCCCCTACTTCCTTGGATTATTAGAAATTAAACAGGAAAATACTTAGAATTAGATGTGTCAGTCTGTAACACAGATGTTTAAGAAATACATCCATTCTCTTAAGTACTGATCCGTAAAGAGACTCAATATGGGCTCAACAGGGTCAGGACCCTAGCAAAATTATTATTAATTACTAATTATTATTATTTTGGTAGCACTGTTTACAGGAGATGTTCTGGTGAAAGATTTTGGCTTCCAAATATATCTTTAGTTGGCATGCTAACCTGAATTTCCCACCAAAGTAACAGCACCAAATGTTGCCTTACACCACTAATCTGGCTTACAGATCTAACAAACAGAAAAGGCCTCAATGAAATTTACCAAAGACAGAAACTAAGAAGACCTTCTAACTAGTTAGACCTTCCATTTTAATGAAAACTTGCAAGGTAATTGAAGGGAAGCATTGTGTATTTCCGCAGTTGAGTGGAGTTGTTAGCTTTGATGGGAAGAACTATGCGCTGGTGGTGTTCATGGGTGGAGCATTACAGCTGTATCTTAGCAACGCTGTCACTTTATGGACCAGAGGAGCAGCAAATAACTGGGGAGAGGAAGAAGCGCAGGGAGCGGCAGCAAATCGATTGCAAGGAAGCTCATGGCTTGGGAAACTGGCCGGATTAAGCGGGGCAAGGGCGGCACGGGAAGCTCCTGGGTAGGGGGAAGCTGCAAACAGCACACGCACAAATAATGGACAAACTAGGACACATGCTTGTAGGGGGGAGCGACTGGGGGGAGGGGGTGCAGCAGGCAGAGGCCTGGGGGGGCTCGGAGGAGGGCGGGGGGGGGGAGCAGCTAGGGGAAGCCTCGTGTGGAACAGCCCTGGGAGAGGCGGGGGCTGGGGGAGCGGCAGGGGAGAGGTGCCGGGAGAGGCCCGTGGGGGGCAGCAGGCAGGGGCTCGGAGGTGCTGGGGGGCAGCAGGCAGGGGCGCGGGGGGGGGGGGGGACAGAGAGGCCCGTGGGGACCGGTCGTGGGGGGCAGCAGGCAGGGGCTGAGGGGGTTCACAGGCGGGGGGGCGGGCACTCACCTCCCCCGTACACCCCGCCGCTCATGGCTGCCGCTGGGCCTGTCCCTCGCCCCGGTCCCGGCAGCCCCCGTTAACTACTTTCTCTGACAATAGCGAGCGCGAGTCTCCGGCCCGCGCTCACTCGCCCCGCCGGCTCAACCGAACTTGCTGCTTCTTTCCCCTCAGGCCAACAGAGCGCGCCGCCTCTCCCAACGCACCTACCGCCGCGCCGGCGGGCCCCGCAACCCCGAGAGCGGGCAACCAATCGTGGCCAGCAGGGGGCGGGCCGAGACAGCGGGAAACCTATCCCTGTCAAGAAAAAGAGTGAAGGAAGCAAGTATGGTTGCAGTGTGCTGGGTCAGCGGAGGTTGGGGTGGGGGGGGAAGGAGGAGGAGGAGGCGGCAAGGAATTGATTGACAGGGGGATAGGTGGGGCTGAGGGTGTGGAGGCTGGGTCTAGGGAGGGATGTTTGGGGGCCGGGGAAGTGTGTTATGGGGCTGGCTGGCTGGCTGTTAGGAATGAACTTGGGGGGCTGGTTAGGGGCTTGGGAAGGGTGCTATGGGGTTGGCTGCTGTTGGGGGTTAGGAAGAGACTTGGGGGGAGGCTGGGGCTTGTGGGCCAGCAAGGGATGTTTTGAGAATGTAGTTAGGGAGAGGCATTTTAGGGTGGGAAGTTAAGTGGGGTATTTTGGGGCAGGATGGTGTAGGGGGCCTAGAAAAGGGTATTTTGGGGTTGCCTCAAGTAAGGGGTTGAGAACTGGCCAAACCTGATCATCAGGGTAACAAAAGGCCTGAGGGAAAAAATGCAAAAAAGAAAGTGTTTTTGTAGTGTTGGGATGCTCTCTTGGGATGCCCTGAACAGTAAGCTGCTGTGTTACTTCTCTGCCTCAGCAAAAGAACTTCACTGGAGTTCAAAGGACACGAGTCAGCTCTTTGCCACACCAAGTGTCACCAGCAACACTACTTACCTTTCCTTTATTTTGCAGGTAACATTGAAAACCAGTTCTCAAGTTCCCCCAAGCTGTTTTTCTGTAGTGTCCATTCTCCATTCACAGAAATTACTAAATTTGCTTTCTCCAAAGAGACAGAATGCATACCAGCCTGTTAATGCAGCTGAAGATACATGCCTTACTTGAGTGTAACAGCACAGAGATGTAAGTGATAGTAACTATGAAAAAGAGAGACTAGTATGTTACAGATACAAACAAAACAAAATAATGTGCTAGTGATTAAATTCTAACTTTAGCAAGTTACAAATTGTGCCTAAGCAGCTCACTTGCATCAGACTTCTGAGTACCTTTCCTAGGCCTGGAAATTACTTCTGTGTAAACTTGAAAAAATGTCTTTCATCATCTCTAGCTGGCTTAATAAAACCCACCTTGTCACTCTAATAAAACATGCATGACATTTTACAGAGTTCAGTGCTTGCTACTCTACCATTAATATTCCTTTCTCAAGTACCCCTCCCAATCCAGTTTACCTCCCTTCCCGAGTCATCTTTCTTCTGTTGCTCCCTGTTCCTTTTCTCTATCCTTTCTGTTCCTGAGACTGATTGTGCTCCCCTCTGGCCCATACCTCCTGTTTCCTTGCTTCTTTCCTTTGTACCTCTTTCTCTGCTGTAGCTATTTTCCCCATCAACCTCCTTTTCCAATGGAATAAAATCTGTTTAAGCCCCTGTCAATTTGTACCTTCCCACCACCCCCTATATCCTTCCAACCCAGTGATGGTCCCTTGGCAACTCAAACTTCCTGCCTCAAAATCTGGATATTGGGCTGAGCTCATCTGATTCCCTCCTTTCCCCTGCTTGTTACTAAACTGCAGTCCTCGCTGGATTGTTCTGGCAGGGAAAGAAGGGGTGGGAGACGTTAGTATCTGCCCTGGCATTTGGCCAGTAAAGCCATAGAACACAGCACAGAGAGGCCAGAGACAGGGAGAGCTAGAAAACAAAGTTAGGAAGTTCTAAGTAGTGAGCAGGGAAGTGGAATGGGGTGGAGGAGGGAAAACAGGAAATTGATGAAAAGGAAAAGGAACTTGGAGAGTTCAGGAGCCAGAGAACTAGCTAGGTAGATCTGCCTAAAATTCCAAGTGTCCAATCCCATGATTTGCATCGTATTGACCATTGAGAAATCTTAAACTGGTTGATTAGGGCCTTTTTAGAATAATGAATGCCATTTTTCAAAGTTACATAGAGCATATAGCTAATTTTTGCATCCTAATACAAAGATCAGATACTGGCTAACCATCGATCATATGTAAAATACATAAGGCTGAACACTCTTTTCACATACATGTGCACTGTTTTTATTGATTTTGGTGGAAGTTCTGATTTTGGTGGAAGTATGTGAGCGTGATATTTGTCTCATCATGTTTAAATCTCTCCTTTAAAATCACTTCCTTAGCTATTCCTTCCTTGAGCAATATTTAATTTATTCATACATTTAGAAACAATAGTATGAAAGTAAGAAATCCAAGAAAACTGTAAGCTTTCATTTTATAGAGGAAACTGAGCCTCAAAGGATGCTGTTGACTCTTCTTTTGTTAACCCCACCTTTTCAAAGTACACTGCCATTTGATTATATTTTCTGCCTGATTCTAGATTGTAAGTGCCTCGAGGCAAGGATCTTGGACCTTATTCAGATCTCATTTATACTAGGGTAAATTCAGAGTAACTTCACTTTGTTTGTAGAGTTACTTAAAAATCACACCAGTGTAACTAAGAGCAGGACTTAGTCCATTCTCTTTATATTTACCTGTAAAGTGCTTTTTATGTTTCTTACACTGTATAAATAAATCATAGTTTATTTATGTAAAAATATAACTTTTTAAATGTTTTAATATGTATCTCTTGACCTTTTGCCCTGAGGAAATCATTAGAGCAGTGTGGCCTGTGGGCTGCACCTGGCCCATCCGAGTACTCCACTAGGGGCTGAGAGACATGTTGCTGATGTAGCCCCTCCTGTTCCCTAGCCCAGTATGAGGTTATTCAACATAGGGGAAGCTGTGTGACTTTTTACACAACTCTGGGAGACTAGGCCTGAGGCTCCTTTGTGCATTCTGCATCATGTGATTGTGTGTGCTCTTCAGACCAGACCCACTCAGACAAACCACCAGGAACAGGCTTAATTCTGTAAAGTACATAGAAAAGGATTACAGTTCAGCAGCCTCTTCTCTGCTTGCAGCCTATGTGTTGCCAGCTCAGTCACTGCTGAGGCCCTGCTGAGAGGCAGAGGGTACATCGTGGCAGGAACCAGGAAGTTCTTCCAACATGTCATAGTTTATAGTCCACAACTTTTAGTTCCAAGGGCTGCTCCTAAAGCACACTGGACCTTGGGCTACACCAGTGTTGACTATCTGCATGCACAGGCCCCCCAACCCCCTGTGGCTGTGGTTTGCTGTTCCTGGCCAATGGGAGCTGCGGGATGCAGGGACATTCTGGTCACTGCTTCTTGCAGGTACCATTGGCCAGGAATGACAAACTGTGGCCATTGGGAGCTTCAAGGGACTGTGCCTCCGAAGGGTCAAATCAACAAAATGTCTCATGTCCTGCAAGTGGATAATGCTGATTGACTATGTGTAGCCCACAGGCCGCAGGTTGCCCACTACTGCATTAGAGGGTACGTGTGCACAAACATAGACGATCTATAGCACAGCTGTGGCTGGCCCAGGTCAGCTGTCTTGTGCTTGTGGGGCTCAGGTTATGGAGTGAAAAATAGTTGCATGAATGTTCGAGCTGGAGCCTAAGCCCTGGGAATCTGAGCCCCAACATCTACATAGTGATTTTGACCCCTACAGCCAAGGTCAGTTGACCTAGGCCAGCCACTGATGTTTTTTCCTGTACAGACTTACCCAGAGTGGCATGAAACTTAATTATCATAAACTACTTAGTATTAACGCTGTCTATCAAAATACATAAGTTATGCATTTTTTCAAGTGGCTACCTGTAAAAACTTTCCCTTAAATCCTTTAATACAATAAAAATTCCAGATAAAGGATCTGTGGCCCTGGTACTATATTTGGGATGGGGGTGCTGAGCTGCATCCCCTCGCCCCTTTAGGCCTGTTGAGATTGGGTTGCCAACTAGTGATGTGAATGGCAGGGAGCTGCTCTAGCTTTGCGAGGCCTGCCTTGGGCAAGAGGTGCTTCAGCCTGGCTGAAGCATCCCCAGTCCCAGCTAGACTGAAGCGCCTTCCCACCCATTTACCTGTTTAATTGATTAAGCAGTTAACTAATTACATAGGATTTTACATCCCTATTGCCAGTTCTTCTGGACCAGATGGACTGGATTCTATTGCTGCAAATGGCATCTGGTCCATCAAGTCTGGGAGAGTTGACAATCCTCACCGTTGGAGCCACAGTTGGGAGCAGTTGCAGAGTCCTGGGCCAGTGGTGGGACCCTGTGGCTGGCGGGGCCAGCGGTCTGTGGAGACTGTGGCAGGGCCAGCAGGCAGTGGAATCCCGAGGTCTGGAAGAGCTCATGAGGCCAGTGGGTGATGGGACCCTGAGAGCCAGCGGGACCCTGGGGGGCTGGCAAAGCCTGTGGCGGCAGGACCCCAGGGAACTGGCAAAGTTCATGGGGCCGGCAAGACCCCATGGGGGCTGCCCAAAGGCTGGGACCCAGAGCTGGAGGAGCCGGCAGCAGGGCTGGCCTCCAAGTGCAGGGAAGACAGATGCAAAACTCGAGGGGTGCTGTAGCATTCCCTGCACCTATGTGAAAGATGTTCTAATTCAACAAAATGTTGTTTGTAATCAGTGAAGCAAGAAAAGGAACGAAGAGAATCTAACTGTAATGTGCCAGATTCTTCTTTCACTAGAATTACTCCCAATTTATACTAGTGTAAGTCTGAAAAGATGTAAGCTAGATGTTTGTGGTTTTGGACTACAGTTCCCAGCTTGCTGCACACTAAGGGTGGGCTGGTGATTGATAGCTTCAATTTAAGTCTCCTCCTACACCAACGACACTGAATTGCAGAGGAAATATTAAAACCGAGCAATAGGAGACAACTCGGACGAAAAACAACAACCCCAGTATTGCAAGGGAACCAGGAGATGGTTGGATGTGCTAGCTCTTAAGGGTAAGTTATTCCTTTGATTTCATTTAACATGTACTCTCATTCTCTTTCTCTGTTTCTTTAATAGGGAAAATTCTTTCAGAATTTCAGCTTATTCTGCTGTCATTGAGAAGAAATACATAGTTTATATGTACCACTGTTTGAATTAACAAAAGTGTGTAAACTAGCAAATTGTACAAGATACTGAAATGAGAAAGATCAGTGTAAATCCTGTTTTGTATTAAATGCAGGATGAAAAATCAGGTTACCTGGCACCCCTTGTAGATCTTACGAAACCGTTTGTTCATGATGTATTATCACAATTTCCAGCATGTGGCACTAGTACACAAGAGAGGGTTGTTGGAGGAGGAAGAGATTATTGCAAGAAAGAGACTAATTCAGAAAATGTGGAATTGTAATGGCAAAGGATTTATCCTTAGATGTTTCATCTTTCAAGGTTATTACTGAAATAATGCTTTGTGGAAAGTATACCGTTCTTTGGGCAGATCCTGGACTGCACAGCAGCTGCTTGCACTGCTAGTGCTGAGCAACTATAAAGCCAGTTTAGCGATTCCCAGATTATTGCTCCATCATAAGGGAATCCTTGGATGGTGAAGAGCCACCAAAATGGCTCCTATGTCATTCTGTCTCATACCAGCAAGCCGTAGAGGTGTGGCAGGAGGAAAAGGCATGTGTCTTCGTGCGGGGGGGGAGGGGGGGATGTCTAGCTGATCCCTGGCTGCAGAAATGGCCACTGATAGTACATATTAAACACTGCTTTTATTTGCCCAGGAGTTGAGGCTAGTCTTTGGCAGCCCCAGGATTGGGGGAACACAGATAAAAAGCCTGCAATTTTGGATCTGAATTGAGTGCTCTGCAGCCAGTTTGGATAATCCAGTTCTGTATGTGGGTACTTAGATTGTAAATTCTTTTGGCCAGAGTCATAGAGTCTAATTCTACATTGCCTAGAATTTTGTGTAGTCATTTACACTATGGAAAGAAGGTGTCTTTCTGATATGGTAGATTTTTTCCCAGATTTGCACTCACTTTACGTAATTGTAAATGGCTACACAAATTACAAAGCAGCTGAGAATCAGGCCATAGCATCTTATTTGGACAACTTCTGATCTTATGCTGGAGTGAACCTGGAGTAACTTCTGTAAATTCACTGGAGTTACTATATGTTTTCACCAGGATTATTAAGAATTAATCTTTCCCACTATGGCCTGTAAATCGCAGAGACCTTGATCATTATCTTGAGTTTTTATTTGCCAATTTTTTAAAACCTCCAACAAGATGCTGTTTTTCTAGATAAGTGCATTTAGCATTCTACTAAAACAAAACAGTGTAGCAAAAACTACACTTGAAATCTGAACAGTGTGAAGAGCTGTTGTTTTGTTTTGCTGTTCAGCAAACTGCTTTGCCTGCCTCACTGGGTCAGTGGTCTTCTGTTCTCCTTGCAAAACTACACTAATGCCAGTAATGTCACTCCACTTCCTCCCCTCAGCTAGCAGTGCCAGCTTCAAAAACATGGCAGCAGACCAACAGTGACAATGAGTCATTGATAGTATCTCTCCTCTTCCTCCATCCCAGCTTCCTTCACAAGTTTGGCTAGGTCTACACACTATAGCCTTTTTTTTTTTTAAAAAGCTACGCAAATTGTGCTTTGCAATTTGCGTAGCTTTTTCCGATTGCTTTTCTGGAAGAGGCTTTTCCACCATTTGGCTCCATCTAGATGGGGCCAAATGGCAAAAAAGCCTCCTCTTTTGGAGGAGCCCTTATTCCTTGTAGAATGAGATATACAGGGCTCCCTGAAAGAACTCATTTGCTCTTCTGCAAAAAAAAGCAGAAGAGCAAACATGTTCCCTGGACATGGCGGAGTTTTTCTGGGATACCTCCGATATCCTGGAAAACCCCCGCAGTCTAGACGTACCCTTTGTGATGTTCAGAAAAGGATTTAGATGTTTGCATGAATCAAAATAGCATCTTTGGTTACACTAGGCAATCTAAGTCCTTAGTGTATATGTAATGCTAACTCTCTATGTAAGGCATTTGTACGGACCCCATCAGCGTAGTCTGTAAGCACCTCATACTCTAAAGCAGGGGTGAGGAACCTAAGGCCCAGGAGCCGGATGCATTCTCCAGCTTGCCTGGATCCAGTTCCCGAGGCTCGGGGCTCCCCCCAGCATTGAGAAGCCGCATTGGCACTCCATCCCCCCCATCCTCCCACCAGGCTGGAGCACACAAAATCTACTAGCTAGGGCCCCCGTAGGCTCTGATGTGCGAGAGGAATAGGGGGAGGGTCTTTCTCCTTCTCAGTCCGGGGCCACATCAATGAAGATTTCAAATTTTATTTATTTATTTATTTATTTGCTTCTCACTTGTGTGCAGCCCCCAACTGATTTTTCTGTGGGTCAGCAGCCCCCGCCTCCAAAAAAGGTTCCCCACCCCCACTCTAAAGTATCCTCACAGCAGCCTTGGATGATAATAGAATACTATTATCTCCATTTTGCAAATGGGGAGCTGAGGCAGAATGGCAAGCGACTTGTCCAAGATCATAGGAAGTCTGTGGCAGAGATGGGATTTGGACACAGGTATCTTAAATCATAGGCTATTGCCCCAACCACTCAAGAATCCTGCCATTCAGCTATACATTTTCAGTGCACTTGTACAAACATTCACCTTCACAAATGCACTATGAAATTTTATGCCCATTTTACAAAGATACTGAAAATAAGTGATTTGCCCAAGGTCACACAGCAAACTATTAACAAAATAGGGATTACAAGTCAGTAGTTCTGGTACTTGGTTTTGTGCTCTCTTCTATGAACTGTTTTAGGTCTCAGGTAGAGCAAAGGTTCCCAAATTGTGGGTCACGATACCCAGTCCTGGGTGGGCCACCGGTGCAGCCAGGAGTGGAGTTTGCAAATAGTATGGGGTGTGGCTGTGGCATTAGAAGTGGACAGTGATGGAGTGGTAGCTGATGATGGGCCCAGCCCAGAGCTAGAGGAGCCTAGCACCCGTAGTGGGTGGCAGAGGGAAAAGTGGAGGCAATGAGTGAGGAGAAGCGGCTAGACCGGAAAGGCAGTGGTTCCCAGGGTGACTGGAGGGTTCACAGCCATTCCAGCTCTAAACTGCTATACACTTCAATCCATAATAGTTGGATCCCCTGAAGTATGGCCTCACAGACCCCGGAGAGATTGGGGCTCAGTGATGCTGCTCTGTTTCTTGCTGGACAACACCCTGATTGAGACTGTTATAAGTAATGGTCAGGGCCTGCCTCTGCCTAGCACTGGCAGCCCCTGAGCCCTTCTATTGTTCCTGGGCAAAGGTTGCCTGGGAGATGTGCCAGGTGTTTGATGGGTGACTGAGGCAGAACTATCAGGTGACAAGCTCAAGGTACTCAGTTTGTTAGCAGGGATCAGCTGTGGTGCCTGCCTCGGCCATTTGTTATTATACTGGCCCGCATCTCTCTTCTCCTCCCTTGACAAATGTGTGGCAGCTCAGGAAGGCCAAGATATGTGCTCAGCCACCCCTTGCCTGATTTCCCATTTGATCAACCTAATAGAATGACAGCTCACCTGCCTGATTGACAAGATGGGAGGGGGCACTATCAAACTGTATATATTGATATTGGGAAGCACAGTTTAAAGGCTCAGCCATTCCACCACACAGCTTGAGTCACGACCCCTTCTTGAGTAACCTTCCCCCTTGCCCTCAGTTTCTCCCTCCAGAAAGCAGCGGGAAGTGTTAATAGGCAAGGCCAGATCTTTGGTCTCCTTTAGGGCACTTTGTACTGTGGAAAGCTGCCTTAATTGGTCTGCTAACATTTTTCTTGGGTAGGGGAATTTCTTGCTTTTACAGAGCCAGCTATGTTCTACATTAACCTGGCAAAGACATCAGGTGAGTGAGTAAGCATGGTCCACTCTGGTGACCAACATCAATGTAAGAATTCTGTGGGATGCTAAGTAGAGTAGCACCTTTTCTCTTATGTTTCAAAATAAAAAGTCTTCAACATTGGCTTCAGTGTCCAGTAACATAAGTTTTCTTGTGCCCATGTGGGAAAAGCTCTGCCCTTCTCCACCAGAAGAGAAAACCTCCATCATTTTTCTGTCATCTCCATTTATAGAAGAGAAAGAACCAGAGAACCAGATCATCACTTCCATTCCCACCTGTTTTATGCCATAATATTGACAGAAAAGTAGCTGTAAATCTGCCAGATATGCCCAGATAAGAATTCCTCTTGCATGAGAAAAATACCTGGGTGGCAAAGCGCTGATGTAGCTGTATCTTTGCCACACCTCACATCCTGGCCCCAGTGTAGAAGACATTTCTGGGGAGGAAGGAGTGTAGCTGGAGTTTCCCGGCAATCCTCATTTGTTTGGAAAAAAAACCTTGATACTGTGGGACAGCCTATTGGCTGTTTTAAATTATGCCAGGGAATGGGCTGACCTTAGGATATGGGTGGTTTAAAGCCAGCTTTCCCTACACATACACCTTAGCTACACCAAGCATATTCACAGCTATGTCTGAAGAGCTAGTGCACATTATAAAGATCAATCAATGAATATCATTAAGGTATTGTCTATAATTACATAACAATGGAAAGGTGGTTACGAACTTAATTATAAAACCATGGGTTAGTAAGGTACAAAGAATGGTAAATTTGGCCATCTGTGCCTTTTATCAAAATGGTTGAGAAAAATAAGCCAAATTGTACAATCTTGGTTGATTTTTATCACATTTCAATTAAGGGTACTTTTCCAGTGACTACCATATCCTCCTCTTCACAGTACCAGTTTTCCATTGTGATTATGCAGTATTACCTCATTGCGCTGCAACAAAAACAGGACAAACTTCTCTTGTTGGATAGATATTATCTGCACCAAATAAAGCTGGAGACATGAATTTATATAGGGAAACATAGAATCAAGCTTCACTCTTTGAATATTGGCACTTAGAAAAATCTGTATTCTCGATCCATTCCTCTACTCGCATTCAAAAGTGCCAGCTGCTAAATTATAGTGATAGGGTAGATCAGTATGCACCCTTTTAAAAGTCTTTGGGATGTTAGATAAGATCTGCACATTATTTGATACTGCTTATTAAGATAGTTGGTACAAAGAAACTCAGGAGTTTTGTTAATGGCTATGATAAGAATCTTGATTTTCTTGCTTATGTAAATTCTTAGTCAGATGGTCAGTCTGAGTGTATGTTCAGAATCTTGATTATGTAAATTCTTAGTTTTTTCCAATGCATAGATGTGTTTAAAGAGTATCTGATTCTCTTCACACATCAGTTACATAGTTTTGAATTCAACAGAGCTATTCCTCATTTTCACCAGAGTAAATGAGAAGTGCACCAGGCCCACTACGTTCTGATAATTTCCTCTGAAAGCGAAATTGACAAAAGTCAGTGCTTCCAAATACTGCCAAGGGGCTATGTGGTATAAAGGAGAAGCTGACAAGATCTGCAGATGGTTCCTTTTGAGCCACTAACATCAATTTATGCCTACGGGGAAACTTCAGTATGTACTCAGTGCACTGAGATATAAGTTATGATGAAAATTAGATGTGACACAGGCTTGCTGGCTAAAAATAGGAATGTGGTGTGTTATGTTATTTCTGTCAGAATATAAACAAAATATAAAAGGCACCAGGTCACAATAGTCCCATTTTTCCTGTTTGTTTATTTTTAGAAACTAGCTTTTTTTTTTTTTTTACTATAGAAGAACAAAGAGAAACAGTTAATTGCCACCACTGATCTTTATTTTCCTCAGCCAGCCAAGAAGCTATTTAGAAATGGCAGCTGTGTCTAGCACTGGTGCTAGCAGTAGTACAGACAGAGGATCAGAACTTTTTGCCATCATGTCATCTAGATCTGCTTTGGGCAGTGTGGTAAAAATATCCACTTGTGATCTATACAGGCGTTCCCATGGTTGCTAGCACAAGTTGGGAGCTGTCCTGGTGCGAAACCAAAGGTGACGGGAGAATTACAAGGTTAAAAATTAACTTGTCTTTTTTAGGTGCATATACGTCTGAAAGGAGAATCTGCCCCTAAAAATTCAACTAAGAATTGATTTAGGATATACTGAATAGAAATGCTAGAATTGTACGAATGATAGAATGTTTTGTCCTGTTCTTTCCTTGCTTCAGCATCTTTCCCACTTGGAAGCTAAAACATGGGAAAGCAGAAGAATGTTAAAAAGCTAATAGTTTGTGATTCTGAGGAATGTTATTGTTCCTCATCACCAGTGTCCTTGGCATCAGCCAATCCAGCTGTAATATTGCTAACAGAGAAGTGCAAGGACACTAATGATGGGTTTAGATTCATCTGACCAGCTGAATATCTGTCCTCAAGAAAGACAGAAAGGGAGAAGGGTTTTTTTCTCACACTTAGACAACAAAATATCCCCCAGAATCACATTTATAGTTGGTGAAAGGAAAATTGGCATTTGCCCCTTTCTGTGTTTAAATGAGTGATCAGTCTAATGGCCTACATAGAAAGAGTAATATGCTCTGATAGGTTTCTAAAGTCTACTTCTGGCCATCCTCTGGCACAAAGTGCACTGGGGATGCAAAACCCCTTAATACTAGCCCTAGGATTGTCTCCTCCAAATAGAAATCAGGTCAAGACAGAAAGGCAGAAGATGAAAGACTGAACTTCAAAGGCATGGCAAACCCTACATGACATTTACACCAGTGAGCACCAGCACATGTTAAGGCTGTTTGGATTTTGCAACATGAAATACTTTTCAGATCCTGGAAGGTACTGAATACCTTTAACTGTCATAGACTGCCATAGGAACTGATCAAGCTCATCATCTCTTGGTATCAGGCCTTTAGTTAATTTTTTCAGTGGCCAATTTTAAATTCGTTTTTCATCCCCAGTGACCCAGGAAGCATCATTCACCTGCAAGAATGATCATATTCCTTTTCAGCTGGAGTTGTCTAAGACCTGGTCTACCTACATGAAAATGCCTATGTGGAGTCATAGAGCAGTGGTTCTCAACCAGGGGGTTGCAGAGATCTTCCTGGGGGTACATCAATTTATCTAGATATTTGCCTAGTTTTACAACAGGCTACATAAAAGCACTAATGAATTCAGTACAAACCTGTTTCATAAAGATAAAATGAGAAAGTAAGAGATATTTTCAGCAATAGTCTGCTGTGACACTTTTGTATTTTTCTGTCTGATTTTGTAAGCAAATAGTTTTTAAAGTCAGTGAAACTTGGTGTATGCAAGACAAATCAGTCCTTTTCAATACAGTACAGGAGTACAGCATGAAGTAGTCCAGAAAGGCCGAGAACCACCAGCATAGAGGAGAGATGGCTGGAGTCATCCACAAGGATGCAGTTCATATAAAAAATTGCTGAATGCTGCCATCCCAAAAAGAAAGCTTTTTCTATATTGAATAATACTTTCATTATAAATACACATTTATTCTTAAAAGAGCCAGCGAATAACAAAATAAGAAAATGATCAGACCAAGGTCAAACCAATGTTCCATGTAGTGCCAGGCTTAGGGAGGTTGCCCTTGAATGGGACACCTTTGCTGGCCCCTTTCCCCTCCCTTTCCTGCAGCATTTGGCTTGTGATCTTTTGTGCTTCCCCCACAAGTTGCCCTTGAAATATAATACAGAAAGAATTCCTCATTTTGCTAAAGACTATATTATTGCTACAAAATACATTGCACTAGAACATTTGGTTAGTGTATGTTGTCAATAAACAAAGTACAACTAATGGTATATTATCTTTTCTTGTATATTATGTTTATTCATTACTTGCTAAATTGCAAAATTCAGTCATTTGCAAAGACTCAGAGAGAAGTGAAAATTAGCCTCATTCAAGTATTATTTTATTGTGTCATTGACTGGAGGGTTCATAGATCCTGTGGACGGCAACGGATATAGTAATAATAATATGTAGCCCTTTTCATCCAGAGATCTCAAAGCACTTTCTAAAGGAGATAAGTATTATTTAATCCATTTTACAGATGGGAAAGAGAGGCACTGAGAGGGGAAGAAACTTGCCTGAGAAACAAGTGACAGAACTAGTTGTTAAATGAGATCTTCTGCATCTAAGCCCAGTGCCCTATTCACTGGACCAGCGATGGGCAACTTAAGTTAGTGAGTGCTGTAGGAGTGGCCCTCCTTCTTCTCAGTGGGCCACAAGATTGTTGTAACAAAAACGGTCTCCTGAGACAAGGTAGTTTTGCTAACTGCACTAGCATACCAAGAATTTGCGGGTTATGCCGATTGAACCTTATCAGCAGTTTGATTGGATGCAGAGGAAGTGCACGAGTCTCACAGTCAGTGTTGTGTGCAATCAGTCCGCACCTCACTTCACCACCTTTGCTTTACATGCATGTCAGTTTAGTAATACTGGTAGGAAAAAAACTATGGATGGAAACCAGCAGAAGCTGGCAACGGTAAACAAAATGTCTTGTGAGCCACACATAGAATCCCAATGAGCTGCATTTGGCCCATGGGCTACAGATTGCCCATCACTGCACTAGACCATACTGCTTCATTGTCTCTTGTTTAATCATGCTGTCTTTCTTTAGGATGCATGCAATAGACTTTCTATGCTGCTGGCACTGGTTTTAGAAGAGAATGATTGACTAGAGGAGAAGTAAAAGTGTTTGTATTCTACCTCTGTGTCCATGTTCCCCATCCTCCCCCCCAATTATGCAGTGGGCCAGGTGCAGTCAAGCCTACAGGCTAACATAGAGCAGCCAAACAGTCGCATTTATGCTCAGCAGCAATGGACTGTTTTTGCTGCCAAGAATAGTTGAAGGTGAAACAGTGCCATGCCCCTGCCACATCCTGACAGCAGAGCGTACAAGAAGGGTTCTGTATAGGGATGAAAGTGACTAGTTGGCTACCCGATAAGCATATGCTTATTGGGTAGTTGAGTAGTCACTCAACTAGTTGCATCCCCTCCGCTTGCTGCCTCTATGAGAGAGGGGCAGAAAGGGAGGGGGGGAGCAGGAACTGGTGCTAGGGGCAGCCAGTTTAAAAGCTGGTTCCCCCCAGCACCATCTCCACAGAGAGCAGGGGAGCCAGAGGCATCCCTACTGCTGCACCTCTCTGAAATGTACAAGAGCCGCCCACTCTTGTACATTTCAAAGGCAGTGGTGCAACCGGATAGCAAGCACCCCCTTTATCGACTAATCAAATACTGAATGGAAATTCCATCAACTACTCAATTAGTTGATGAATTGAAATTTAACATCCCTAGTTCTGTGTCACCCAGGAAAGCCCCCTGTGTTAGGAGCAGTCATTCTCTCTTGGCTGGCTAAGCAGGCTTGCCTCTTTCTTTGCTTCACCAAGTGGGGAAGTAACGTATGATAATCTAGGTAAAGGTAGCAGGCCAAATTCAGGCTTCAGATACCTCAGTTGATGATGATTTAATCATGGAATTGGATAAATGAACATGAGGTCAAGACTTAGCTTAGTATGTTTAACATGCTGATTCCTTGAGAACCAAAGCTGGACACATAGGGCATGATTTTCTTTTGCCTCCTACCCTGCATAATTTTCTCTTGTACAAAGTGGGTGTTGGAATCCTTTGCTTTGTACACCAGGGGTAATATTTAATACTTACTTTGCACTTATGCACAATATTAAATCACTGTACAAAGTGTTGTATCTTCAGTGGAGCTATGGATCTTGGGGAGTTGCCATATTAAATCTGATGGGTTAAGTTAGTGGACCTTATGAAGAAATGCATGCCTTTCTAGTTAGTTTTTTTAAAAAAACATTAATGGTAATGAACAAATAGCAAACTGAGATACTTCTGCTTTGTAGGTCTGGACTAACAAAAAATGTTTTCAAAGACATATTGATATTGGTGCTCAAAAATATCAGAAACAATTTATTCTATTCCAGGTTGCTTCCTCTACTTATGTGAACTATTTGTGTCTGAATTTCACTAATTCTGAATCATGTGAAATGTGGTCGGAAGTAAGTTTACTGCGGTCATCCTCTACCTCAGCAACAAAATATGTGTGTGTGTGTGAGAGAGAGAGACTGTGTCTAAGTATAAATAAATAAAAGTCCTAAGTTAGTGGAGCTTTTATTTTTTTCACAATTCTCTCATTAGGGTCAGAACTGGACATTTTCTAGGCAGATGATAATATTCACATCACACATGATTGCTAGTGGTTTTGTTTGCAAGGACATAAATACATCATCCTTTGTCCACCTTGCCTCAGATGTATTAGTGATGGGTAAAAAAAAAAAGAATTTGGAATGAGAGTTGATATGAATAGGCATGTAGCAATAAATAATATTCAATAAAAAGGAACAATGGGAAAAATGCCAGCTCTTTTGTCTGAATTCCAGTTTGAACAATTGTCATGGTGTTCTTTGACAAAACTGAGAGGAGAGCACAACAGACATAGTTTCCTGAATTATTAATTGAAATCCACTAAGCCCAAATTGCTGCAATTAAACCCTCAAAGATCCTCCCCACTATCCATTTTAAAAAAGTTTCTTATTCACCTCTTCAGGCATTTTTGTAAAATAGAAGCTCCTTTGTACTCTTTTGAAACCAGTTATTGCATACAGAAGTGTGGATTCTCAGAATGATCTATAATGCATGGTGCTTTCTGCATTCAGTGGCATTTTTCCGACTTTCTTTACGTCACTTGCCATTTGTTGAGGTTGCCAGGGTAATGACCAATCATCTTGGGAGAAGTGCCTGGTAGTGAGGACAAAATAGGCTTTTTTCTTTTCTGTATTCTGCAGTACGTATCTGAGAGTTGTTATAGAATCAGGATTGTAGATTTCTATTTAGTTAGCAGAGGTGAAACCTTACAGAATATGAAATAGCAGCCTCCAAGCACTGAAGGTAAGTTTTTATTTGTTTTGTTTTATTCAAACATTGAGCCAAATTCAGCCCTGTAGTAAGAGGGTCCAATTCCAGTGATATTTCTCCTTTCTTTGATATTTAGAACTTGATATTTACTTATTATCATACATGCATAACTGATCACAAACTAAGTAACCAACAATAAGGAGGCCGTAATATCTTGAACAAAGATGTACTGTATAAACATCAACATGTCACTCAAATGCCATTCTGTCTGTGATTATGAATCTATATCTCTTTTCCCACCAACACACACGCACCAAGTATGGCTACTCATTCCAAACATATTTTCAGAGCAGTGGATCAAAACCAAAAACCCACAATGTGTTGAAATGCAGGTTATGAAGTACGACATCATGGTTGCCTCTCAGGTGACTGGGAATTTTTTAATAGTCTTCAATGTACTGTATGTGAACAATGGGCCATATGTGGAAAACCATAGGATGTCCAAAGTTGAGCCCCATCCTGTGAGAAGCTGAGCATTCTCAACTCTACATCAGCAGGGCAGAATTTGGCCTACCTTGTACAATAGATTTTTTTCAAAGGGCCAAATCTCTGCTCCATTGAGAGGATGATGTGATGGAAACACGTCTTTTTCCAAGTCTAAGGACATTGGAATTTTCTGTGCTATCTTGTGAGATACTGAGTGCCCTCAACTCTCTTGAAAGCCAATGGAAGTAGAGAGTGCTCAAAGCCTCAGGGAATGGGACCCAGCTTTAGACCTCTGATGGCTTTTCACGTGGGAAGGCATTATCTGGCCAATGTATGCAAAAGTATAATGAAAGCTATTCAGAAGTTCCCAGTTATCTCAGAGGCCGCCATAAATTATTTCTGCATAAGCAGCATTGTGACATGGGTTGTTGGATTTTTTTTACTCCTTTGAAAGTGTTTGAGAGTGTGTGTTGGTAGAAAGGTCTGTATGTGTTCAGTGGGAATGGGTATATGGACTCATAGCTATACACAAAATGGAATGCTGATACAGTGCAGTGGCTCTGTAAAATTACTACAGTTTCATAGTTGAAATTAGTAACTGACTCATCAACGGTGGTTATTTATTGCTTAATGTTTTTTGTGCCCACACAGAGTCTCCAAGTGCATTGGATTACAACCACCTTGCACAACATACAGGCTTCCAGGGTAAAGGTTTTTAAGCACATAGAGAGATATGTTGCACTTCTAGTTTCAGCTGAGAATAGGTCAGAAATATAAATCGGTTTTATTCAGTTTTTTCTGAAACAAATGTCTGCAGTCAGAACATTTTATTTTGCATAACAGGTTCTACTTCACAAATTTTTGGATGCTACTCTATATATTAAGGTACGTTTATGGTTGTTTTGCATTGTCAGAGCCACATAAAACAATTAGAGCACACTGGTGAGTCTGGCGAAATGCACATACGTGTGTCTGTACTTTAGTCTGAGGATTTGCTTTTTTTTTTAATCATGCTTCAAGGAAAATTTGTTTTACACTAAGCAGATGTGTTTCTCTGCTTTTAACAGCTGCTAGTGACATTTTGCTTCTTTTTTCCTGATGTCACATGAATGGTTTTGTATATGCTTACTGGATCAATCATGGCATTTGCGAAAGAAAAGTAGTGATTACAAAGAACAGTTAGGCTGTGCTCAGTTTTTCTGTAGGCTTTGGCCTTGTCTATACTGGCATGTTTTGTTGAGAAAAACTGCCTTTGGATGAAAAAAACCTCCCTTTTGTTGGTACTTCAGGAAACATGGAAGAGAGTGGATTATTTTGAATTATTTTAGGTGTGACCCTTAAGACAGAAAAAAATAATATGGTGATAACTAGGGTTGCCAGATGGTTGAAACAAAAATACCGAAACACACACACACACCCCCAAAAAATGGGAAAAGATTCTGTTGAAGGGGAAAAAAAATGAGAGGGAGACCAAAGTTGTTGAGCATTGCTTCCCCTAGGTCTTTTGGCCGGCAGCCATTTTGTGCCGGCAGCCTTGGGGAACCAGGTAAGCATGAGGGCTGGGGTCGGGGGGCTGGAGGTATTGGGAGCTGGGGGGGGGGCTCGGGTGGGGAGGAGGCCGGGCGCTGAGTGTTTGTAGGGTTGCCAGGTGCCTGGGATTTTCGCCTTCTGGCCGGGGAAAAATTCAGAGAATACCGGACATCTGAGGTGTCGGGTATTCTCTGAATTTTTTTACCAGACAGGAGGCGAAAATACCGGACTGTCTGGGTGAATACCAGACACCTGGCAACCCTAGTGATAACTGGATAAGGAATGTCAGCTAGTATAGGGAAAGTCCAAATAATCATCTCTGAGATTCTTTCAGTCCCTCAAGTGAACAGAAAATACCAGAGGTATTGGCTACATGATTGGGGTGAAGCAGGAGGCTTGGTGGATTTTGGAACATTGGGCCACACTCTAGTGGGAAAGGGTTGTGTACAAATAGCACTGATTAATGAGCAGCAGGGAGACGATTTTACCTCTCAGGACACTGGTGAGACTAGCATCAGAATACTGCATCTAGTTTTGGTGTCAACATTTTGGAAGTTTGAGGAGGGTGCAGAAAAGCCACACAAAAAATTCAAAGGCTGTAGAAAATGCCTTCTAGTGAGAGACTTAAACTCCGACTGTTTATTATCAAACAGAGGACTAAGAGGTGACTTAATTACAATGTATAAATAACTTCATGTGGAGGAAATACCAAGTACTAAAGGACTCTAATATAGTGAAGCTCATCTGAAGAAGTGGGTTTTGCCCATGAAAGCTCATGATACTATATATATAGATAGATAGATATGTCTCTAAGGCTATGCCTACACTACCAGGTTATTTTGAAATATTTATTTTGGGGAAAAAAATAACTTATTTCAAAATAACTTGGTAGTGTAGACATAGCCAGAGTGATTAACTATTGGAACAAATTGCCAAGGAAAGTAGTAGATTTTCCATCTCTTGATGTCTCCCAACTAAGATTTGGGTGGCTTTCTGCAAGGCATGCTTTAGTTAAATATAAATTATTAAGCTCAATACAGAGGTAACGATGTGAAATTTAGTGTCCTGCGATGTATCATATGCCATATTAGATGTTCTGGCCTTAATACCTATGTATCTAAGATACCGGCTGCAAAAATACATTCTCCTGAGTGAATATAATTTTGAAATAGTTCAAAACTGAACCCTCATTTCAAAACCTATCCAAATTGACAAGGAAAATGGTGGGACCAGATTTGAAGCCCCAAATCCAAACCTGTGCCTTAACAAAAAAGTTCTTTTTCATTATGGAGCTATATCATGTAAACTGCTCCTCTCACAAAATCTCCTGTAATCAAATCGACAATAAAAAGTAGGTCCTTTTTAGGCTAGGTTCTGATACAAAAAGCTGGTCTCAGGAGAGGGAGGGGGGCTTTGGGATGTGGCCCTGACCTCCAGTAGTCCCCACCCCCCTTGCAGCTGGTCCTGGTTCTGGGCCGGGCCTCGGTTCTCGGCCCCGGTGTGTCCTCGGAAGGGCCTCTCCTTGCAGGAAGAGGGAGCCAGACCGTGGTTCCCAGCCTCTCCTCTGGGGGGATGTCTCCTCCAGAGGGGGTGGAGGGAGAGCGGGCTGCAGTTCCTGACTCTGGCCTCTCTTTGTGGGGGTATACTGCGTGGTAGCTGGTTTGCACTGCCTGGCTCCTGGGGGTGGTTCTGAGGGGGGTTGTGATGATGGGTCTGGCTCTCTCCGACCTACTGTTTGAGGCAGGGGGCCACTTACCTGGTCCAGTGGCCGGAAACATGGGAAGTCCTGTTCCCAGCTGGCCACTCTCCTGCTGGTTTGGCTGCCCCCAGTGGTCACTCTGCAGTATAGCTGCCTTCCATACATACTGCCCCCAGTGGTGACTCTTTAGAATTGGTCTCCCTCTGATCAGCCCCCCTCTCTTTCCATGTTATGGAAAACAATCCCATTCCAAGCATTTCCCATTTTCCTGCACAACCAAACTCTGACTTTGCTTTAAGTTAAGGGAAGGGGAAACTGCATACCAAATTTGGTGCTCTTAGCTCTTACCATTTAGGAGGAATTCTTGAGCAAATGGACTCACAGACAGGCAGATGGATGGAATCTTAGACAGACAGATGCACTCTAAAATATATATATAGATTTAAGTTGGTACATGAGATTGGCAAGTCTCAATTCTTATCCTGATTTATCTCAAGCACAAGCCTAAATGAATTCTGATTAGAATACTACCTCATCAGATATGATTTTGTATACTTGAAATGTTAAGTATTCTATTTTGCTTATGATTTGAGTAAGGGTTCCATGCATTTTGTAGGTCAATTTCAGTGTGAAAAATTCTCCTCAGATGGTGCATTTTTCTAAACAATCAATCTTTGATATTTTTGTGCATATACTGTTGGATTCTTCATGACACTGTATGAAACATAGTAGGTTGGTTACAGGTTTCTATCACATTTGAGGCTGCTGAAACAAAAGTAATTAATGAATTAGCATTAGCAGGGAGGGTTGTCTAGTGGTTAGAATAGCACATGACAGTTTCAGGATTCCTGAATTCTACTCCAGACTTTGCCATTGACTTGCTGTGTGACCTTGATATTTATAATACGGTTCCCAGCATCTCTTCTGGGGAGATGTTTACGATATTTAATGTTTTAGTATCTCATTTTATCCATCTGTTTAAAAAATGGACATTAATAATGTCTTTCACACGGGCATTTGTGAGGATTAATTAATGTCTGTACAGATCATTGATATCATCTGATGAAAGGATCTCTAAATTATTTTGTTACCAAATCCAGTCTTCATTATTTAGCTACATAGGCCAAGGAGGTATTTATTTTGTTTCAGAACTCAAGCTGTACTTGCATTTGATGGGCCTGATCTTTAGCTGACATACATCAAGGTAGGGCCACTGTTTTCAGGATCTGGCCCCATGACTGCAAAGTCTCTTTTGTGAAATCATGGAATGTCTGTCATCAGGCAGTCCGTAAAGTCAGGTGATTGAGTGAGTTGAATTAAGGCAGCGCTGAAAAGTGCAGGAATGATTAAAGAGAATGTTGCTGTCTGATTTTAAGGTGTCATTTTCAGGGGGCTGTGAACGTGACTGTAATTATTTGTTCTTGACTGAAATGTATCATACAAAAGCTCAGTGCAGGCACATGTCTTTAAACCCTCATAGTAACGGCATGTACAAATACTGAATGTAGCAATGGACAATATCATTCTTACCATGAAATATGAAGTTAGGAATGTGCTTAATAAGGTATATTACGCTATTTTTGAAGCCCCTTATAAATCAAATATTAAGATACAATTAAGGAAAGGGGGATGAATAGTGAGGTGGCAAAATTTTGCAGATGACACACAATTATTCAAAGATAGTTATGTCCAAAGCAGACTGTAAGGAAGTACAGGGGCTCTCACAAAACTGGATGATTTGGCAACAAAATGGCAGGTTAAATTCAATGTTGATCAGCACAAGGGAATGCTCACTGGGAAAACTAATCTCAACTATACACACATAGTGATGGGTTCTCAATTAGCTGTTATCACTCAAGAAAGAGATTTTGGAGTTACTATCAATAGTTCTGAAAACTTCTATTAAGGTCATAGCAGCAGTCAAAAAGGCTAACAGTATGTTAGAAACTATTAGGAAAGGGATAAAAACTAAGAAAAAATATCATAATGCCATCTGTCTACACCTTGAAGTATATAGTGGAATTGGAAAAGGTTCAGAAAAGGGCAATGAACATATGGAATAGCTTCCATATTAGGAGAGACCAAAAAGATTCAGGTTTCAGAGTAGAAAAGGGATGGCCAAGGGGAGATATGATAGAGGTCTATAAATCATGAATGGTGTGGAAAAAGTAAATGGAGAAGTGTTATTTATGTTTTCACAGAATACAAAAAAACAGATGTCACCTGCTAAAATTAATGGGCAGCAGGTTTACTATCAAGAAGAATAAATACCTTTCCTCATAATGGACAAGTAACCAGTGGAATTCACTGCCATTTGATGTTGTAATGGCCAAAAGAATATACAACTGGGTAAGTTTATAGAGTAGAGGTTCATCAATGGCTATTAGCCAAGATGGTCAGGGATGCTGCCCAAAGCTTGGGGCGACCCTAAACCTCTGACCAGCAGATTGCGGGAGTGGAAGAAGGGATTGATCATTCCATAATTTTCCTCTTCTATATATTTTATGAACTTCTGATAGAGGGCATTGTCAGACACAAGATACTGGTTAAGATGGACCATTGCTTTACCCAGCCCTAATTTATATTGTTCTAATATAAAAGTTCTAATTTATACTTAGGTGGGTAATTTAGAAAGACTATGGTCTTGTGATTTAAAATGCATGTCTTGAATTCAAGAGATATGTGCTTTGGAAAATATTGCCCCAAATCTCTTAAGTGTCTACACTAGCACTTTTGTTGGTCAATTGTAGGGGGAGAAAAACAAACCAATTATTTGGAGCGGTTTAATTATGTGGACAGGAGAGCTCTCTCCTGTTGCCATCAAGTAGCTATGCAAGCGACCTTACAGTGGTGCAGCTGTGCTGCTGTAAAGTCTGTAGTGTAGACAGTGACTTAGTAGCCTTAGTCCCATTTTCAAAAGTGACTTATAAACCTGTCAATGGGATTTAGGGTCCTAAGATACTTAGGTGCTTTGAAAACTTTACACCAGTGGTCACCAACTAGTAGATTGGGATGTATTCATAGGTCCTGGATCTTCTGACACATGATCATGACTGGCTTGGCCAGAAGGCTATCAAGTGCTGGCACTTCAGCTGCCCCTCCCCCTGTGCAGGACAGGAGAAAGAGAAGCGGGGGTGCTGATGTCTCCCACCTCTGTACCCCATCTCCACAGAGTAGGGACGGAAGCAGCTGCTCTTATGCTCAGCATATTTAAAGGGGCAATGTGCATCTCTGTCACTCACACACTCGTGTGTATGTATGTCTGTCTCTCGCACGCACACTCTCTGTCTTTCACACTCACCTCCTGACTCAACACACACTAGTTGTTGTTGTTACACTTTGAAAAAAGTAAAAGAAGTATTATTTTAAGTTTTTGACTGGTCTCTGCATTTCATAATTTTTATTGCTCTCTTATGCTTAAATTAGGACTGTCAAGCGATGAAAAAAAATTAATCGCAATTAATCGTGCAATTAAAACATTTAATCGCAATTAATCACATGTGCTGCCCCTTTGAAATGCCACGGTGGCATTTCAAAGGGGCAGCGCTGCACGGAGCCTGGGATCAGCTAGAGTCCCCAGCTGACCCCGGCTCCATGCAGCACTGCCCCTTGGAAACGCCGCCACTACGGCATTTCAAAGGGGCAGCAGCAGCACTGCAAGAGCCCAGGATCAGCTGGAGTCCCCAGCTGATCCCGGGCTCCCCATTGGGCTGCCTCTTTGAAACGCTGCAGTGGCGTTTCCAAGGGACAGTGCCGCACAGAGCCTGGTATCAGCTGGAGCTTCAAAGGGGGTGCTTCAAAGGGGCAGCGCAGCACAGCTGACCCAGGTGCTGCCCCTTTGAAACGCAGTAGTGGCATTTCAAAGGGGCAGCGCTGCCCAGAGCCCGGGGTCAGCAGGGGACTCCAGCTGATCCCAGGCTCCTCCTGCGCTGCCCCTATGAAACGTCTTGGCGGCGTTTCAAAGGGGCGGCGGCACAGAAACACTTGCAATTAACGTGTTAAAGAGTCCTGGAGGCTGGGATTGGGAGCCATCTGGGAGTCTCGCAGGGGTGGGGAGCCCCAGCTAGGCTGGTGGCGACTGGGGAGCCCAGCCCTGGGGCACCTCAATGCAGTGAGCCCCACGCCTGGCAGTGGCTGGGGAGCCCCGTTCCTAGCCAGGAACCCTTGGCAGCAGTGGGGCCAGGGAGAGCAACCCAGCTCGGGAACCCCCAGTGGAAGCGGGACTAGCAGTGGCTGGGGAAGCCCTCTTCAGGAATGGAGCCAATGGCAGGGCAGGGAACCCCAGGCTGGAGAGCCCCACAGCCTGGAGAGGAGCCTGGGAGTGGGCTGGTGGCCAGCAGGGGAGCATTAACTTCCCCTGGTCCAGCAGACTCTCTGGTTTGGGTCCTGAGGGTGCCAGACCAGGTAGGTCCCACCTATATGTACAAAATTCATTCCACACATGGATGGAAAAAATTAGAGGGAACTCTGGCAAGGAGTCTCCTGCAACTAAACTGGGAGACTGGCCACACTAGCAGTTTGGCAGCACAGTGGGGCTAAGGCAGGCGCTTGCCTGCCCTGGCCCTGTGCCATTCCTGGAAGTCGCCAGCATGTTGCAGCCCCTGGGAAGATTGCCCACACTCTACCTTTGCCTGCAGGCACCGCCCCTGCAGCTCCCAATTGGCTGAGAATGGGGAATCGCAACCAGTGGGAGCTGCAGGGGTGATGACTGTGGATGGAGGGTAGCGCATGGAACCACCTTCCCCTCCAACCTCAGGAGCCACTGCTAGACATGCCGGCCACTTTTTGGGAGGGGCACAGGGCCATGTGGGAGTGAGGCTGCCGTAGCCCTGCTGCACCACTGGAGATGAGCAGTGCCCAGTTAGAGCCAGCATTCCAAACCCTTGCCTGCAGAGGCAACTCAGAGGGATGCACACGGGGTCACATGCACCCCCAAAGGCGAGAGGGGCAGGAATCCCTGCCATGTGGTGGGGGAGGTACAAACCAGGCAGCTCTAGCCCGCATAGTGCCACTCCCCAGCTGTGCCATTCCAGGGAGTGCTGGGAAGAGAGAGGAGTGAAGCAAGTGAAGGGGCAGCAAGGGGATAGGGAGAGGGGGATCTGGTGTTGCCCCTCCTTCCCCTGTCACTAGTGCTACTGCTAGCCCCAGTCCTGAACATCCTCCTTCACCTGTTAACACCCTGCCCCAGTCCTGAGCCACTCCTGCACCCAAAATCCTTCCCAGAGCCTGCACTCCCTCCTACACCCCAACCCCTTTCCCCTGGCTCATCACAGAGCCCCTCCCCCACTCTGAACCCTTTGACCCTAAGCCTGAGACCAGAACCTGCAATCCTCTGCACCCCAACCCCCTGCCCTAGCCTGGTGAAAGTGAGTGAGGATGGGGGAGGGAGGGAAGGAGGGAGGGAGGATGGATTGAACAGCAGGGGGCGGGTCTCAAAGAAGAGGTGGTTCAGGGTTGGGGCCTTAGAGAAGAGGCAGGGAAGGATGCAGGGCAAGGTGTTTGGATCTGAGGTGGATCCTGGATTGCGCTTAAATTCAAAAAGTGATCTTGTGCTTAAAAAGGTTGGAGACCCCTGCTTTCCATACTGTTCCTAGCTAAAAATTTGCAGTGTGGCTTTGGACAAGTCAGTTAACCTCTTTGTGTCGCAGTTCTCCTGTGTGTGCAGGGCTGGCCTTACCATGAGGTGAACTGAGGCGACCACCTCAGGTGCCAGACTGTGGGGGGGGCGCCACTAGGACCCAGAGGGTGGAAAATTGTGTCTGCTGCTGGTGCAGCAAGGGGGCATGAGGGCATCATTTGAGCTCCCCGCCTCAGGTGCCAAAATGTTGTGGGCCAGCCCTGTGTGTGTGAAGTGGGAATTGGTAATACTTACCTCACAAAGGTGTTAGTAGGCTTTACTTAGTCCTTTTTGTGTGTTTGAGAATATACAATGTCACTTGAATTCTGACTACTACTGATGTAAATGTTATTTCAGGCAACTCTCAGAGATACCCCAGTTCATCTTGTTTTCCATTATGGTAACAAGGTCATGATGAAATCTTCCATATGATTATGAAAGCTCATATAAAGAAGTTTCCTGGAGAGCAACATCTGTTATCTGGTGATAATAGTGGTTCAAACAAAGGGGTGTCTTCCTGAAAAAAAAAACCATAGTCAACCTCATGGAGTGAACCACATGACCCAGCAAACTCATTTGGAAATAGAAACAATATTAAGAAGGTGCAACCAACAGTGTTGGAGACTCACAATCTACTTTATTACGTGGAGTTGTGAACAGATGAACAATTTCAAGCCTCCAGGCAACAGAGAAGATTGGCTCTCATTTCCTCTCCCATTCCCCAAAGTACTGCTATCTATATCAAGCTTTTCTGCTTGGCAGTGAAACTGAGGCAGAGGTGGATGCCATAACTATCATGGTCCCCTAGGACCAGTATGCCCTGTCACAGATGCAGTTTAATTAACTACTTCTAGAGCATGGGATGTGACCCACACACATGAACTCAATTGTCCACTAACCTCTGACAGCTAGAGCTGCTGCTCAGGCAGATCTCTCCAGAGGGATATTATTTATTGTTTTATATTAATTAGTTCGACAGCTTATGGACCATATTCATGGACCATGTCAGCAGACTTTCACCAGAGATTAATTTTGTTTTACTGTGTTTTATTGCATAAACACTTTGTGCCGCATTCAATGTTGGTATAACATCCTTTGTGTTAGTGTATCAAACCCGGAAGTCATCTTAGTCATGCTGCTTCACCTGTAGGTGCCAACTGGCTTCCTGTTGTTCTTTATATGAGGATAGAAATAGATCTTATTAGGGGGATTCTAGCATGTTGGAAATATAACAGCTGATTTTATTAAGAATAGGAGATAAACCCAATTGAGTTTACCTAAAACTGCAAAATCAAGCTGAAGATGGAGAATTCCAACTCTGTCCATATCCACAGACATTTATATATCAAATTACAATCATTGCTACATACATACAAATCCCTTTTTGGGTGTTGTGGACACTAGAATAATACTGAGCTAAATTCTACAGTGCTTAATTTACAGCACTGCCATTTCAGTGGGAGTTTCATAGAATTAGGGACTGCAGACCTTAGCTCATTGTCTCTGGTTTACACGGCTGCAAATGTTAATGATGGTTATGAAGCTTTCAGTGAATTTTCATGCATTTAATCCACAAATTGACTGCCATAGGAAGTCTTGCTTTGCAAAAAAGGACTTATGCCGATCTTATCTTTCCTTTATTTTTATGAATACTGCTATAGTCAAGCAGAGTGCCCCAGAGGTTGGTTCTGGGGCTGGTTTTGTTCAGCATCTTTATTAATGACATGGATGAGGGGATGAATTGCACCCTCCGCAAATTTGCAGATGACACTAAGCTAAGGGAAGAGGTAGATATGTTGGAGGGTAGAAATAGGGTCCAGAGCAGGGTTGGGCAATAATTTTTCCTGGGGGCCAACTCCAAGATTTGATAAGTGGTCAAGGATCACACTTATGGGGTCTGGAATGGTGGGTGGGGTTTAGAAGGGAGCTTGGGATAGAGGACTGGGGTGCAGGAGGGAGTGTGGGATCTGAGAGGGATTTTTGGTGAAGGAGGGGGTTGTGATCTGGGACAGGGGCTTGGGGGGGGCAGGGTCCAGGAGGGGTTATGGGTGCAGGAGAGGATTCTGGCCTGGGGGAAGAGTACAGGAGGGGGTGCAGGGTCTGGGAGGGAGTTGAAGCACTGGAATGGGTTACCTAGGGAGGTGGTGGAATCTCCATCCCTAGAAGTTTTTAAATCCCAGCTTGACAAAGCCCTGGCTGGGAGGATTTAGTTGGGGTTGGTCCTGCTTTGGGTAGGGGTTGGTCTCAATGACCTCCTGAGGTTTCTTCCAGCCCTATGATTTCTATGATTCTATAGCAATCGTCTGAGGGTATAATAATAATATAATCAGTACAGTGCATAAGAGGAAAAGATGCTTTGTCTCAGCAGAGACAGATTTTAGGTTGAATGTCTGCAGATTAAAATATTTCTTCCTGCCTTTCTTTTCTAAATGAGGAAATGAATTTGATTAATTTAAGGGCTCACAAGCTTGATTAGGATGAAATTAAGAAAAGGTAACTTTATAGGGTGACCAGATGTCCCTTTTTTAAAGGGACAGTCCCATTTTTAAGCTTGCAGGCCTGCAGCCTACAATCCTGCAGGTGTCTGGACTTTTTCTTAAAAACAGAAATTGTCCCATATTTTCTATCTCCTCCCCACCACACCTCATCAGAAGTGGAGGGTCCTGCTGCTGGCCAGATCCCTGCTTGCCAGCTGTTCTCCCACCAGCAGTGAGTGGAGGAAGAGGAGTCCAGTGGCTGACGATGAGTATGGGTGCCAGGCTGGTGATGAGGCAGAGATGCAGCATGCGGGGCTAACTGCTCCCTGTGCTTGTCCATCAACACAGCCCCCACTGTATGCCAGCTCTTGGCCAGCAGGGTCCTGCCCTCTGTCCCATTTCCAGTCAGGATTGTCTGTGTGCTGCATGCTGTGGTGGCTGTTAAGCACCAGGCAGTACACAGTTAAATGTTGCCTCTATTGCTCATCCATCCTTTACGTGCTCTCCCTCTCACTGTCCTCTTCCTGCTTTGCCCCGCGTCCCGCTGCTCCTCCATATCCTCCCCAATGAGTGCATCCCACTCCCAGCGCTATGTGGTGAATCAGTCACTCGTCAGAGCACTCAGCTCATTACCAGCCTGACCACCAGGCTCCTTCCTTCCTGCCTCTGGCCAGCCAGGCAACCTGGAAAAGACCAAGCCCCTCTGGCACAAGGTGCTGTCCAGGAGGGGCTGAGACCTGCATGTGCCAAAAGCCCCCCACAGCACTGGTATGGGATGGGGAAGCTTCTCCACCCCTCAGCTAAGCTGTGGAATGGAGGAGTGATTTCCAGCCTGTTCACATCCCAAATCTGAAGACTCCACAACAGCCCATGGGGCAATGCCTTAGTACCCTCTTCACCCTCCAGTTTCCTGCTCTGGGTCCTGCCCCCAGGGAGCGTGGGGCTGCTCCATCCCCTATGCGCACACTCCTGCTGAGCCACCTCTCTGGCCAGGTTCACTGATGGCCCTGCAGACAGGTTCCAAGGGCCCTGATGCACAAGGCATCCTTAGGATGTAACCCCTTCCTGCACATACTGTAGCCAGGGGGACAGGAGGCAGCTGGGTTATGTTGGTGGCCAGCAGCAGCTTGGAAGTGTTAGCTGCTTTTTGGCACTGTATGGACAGGAAGGAAGAAGCCGCTTCCAGTCATGGGCGGGTGGTAACAGGGATGAAGAAGAGATGGAGCTCTGCCAGATCATCCTCCCTACCCTCCACTGTGACTGGAAGCAGCTCCCATCCCTTCCCTCCTGCACAGTGCCAAAAGGCTGCTGCTAGTCACATTCTGATAGAAATCAGGGGTGGGTGGGTGTGACCCTGTGTGTCCATCCATGTGTTGCCTCAGGAAAATGCATTGCCAGGTACCAGGAGAGATGGGTCCATCCTAGGGGCCAAGCCAGGAATGGAGGACTGAGAGTGTTGAGCAGGGTGGTCAGTTGGTTGCTTACCCCTTCCCCATGTAAGAGAAGTGTGCCATAGTGTGTGTGTCACCCCTTCCATGAGTGGGGATGGGTAGGCATGTATGTGTGTCCCCCTCTCTGTGCAAACCCTAAAGCCTTCAAGATAAGAAGATAAATAAAAAGAATCCAACTATGCAATACTTCTTTTTAACAGGGGCTCAAGTTCATGTTAATTTGAACTTTGGTACTGTGTAGTTCTGATTGACTGCTGTTGAACTCGTTTGAATATAAGTAGTTTTATCAGGTGCCCCATATTCAGCATAGGGAAATATGATTACCCTATAAATTTAGAATGACTATCCGAGGGGGGGGGGGGGGAATAGTTTCCCTTCCAAAGGGTAGGAGTGGAAGCCCTATTGTTTCAGACATTTGAAGCTAGACTGGATAAAACACTAGAAAATTTACTATGGAGAATTATCCTGCATGGGCAGGAGGATAAGTCTGGTGACCTAACAGAGGGATTGTTTCTGTAACTTGCATAATATTATCATTATCATTGAGAGCACCAGCTCAAGCAAACTTCTGCATACAGCCAGCCAGTCTTTTGTTTTCCCTGGCCCCGCCCTTACACAAAAAGCAGAGATGAGAATAGGATGCAGGTTCTGCATCACTAGAGAATCTCCTCCCCTCTCTCCCCACAATAGCACAGAGGAAAATCTAGTTCATTGTCTGTAGTTTCGATTGTCTTTTCAAAAAACACTGAATAAAATCATCCCAGAATATTTGTGTGTGAACAGGTGGAATTTCTAATTTGAAAATCAACCCACCATACATGCTCACAAATATAAGGAAAGAATCTTTAAAAAACCATAGAAAAAAAGAGGATGGAAGGCATAGGCTCAAGCACCTAGGAGATTTTCTACAGTAAAGGCAGTTGTATTCTAGTTAATATGTTTTCAGACAACATAGATCATTAACCACCAGGAATATCTACAGACAGAATAAGGAAAAATACCCCCCAATGCGTACTTCTATCTATCAAAATGCCAGAAATGGATTCCTACGTTGGACAAGTGATGTGTACAGTGGCTAAAACACTTATATTTATTTAATTTTGTCTTCTTTGACTAGAAAAAAATTGAACTTTGAAAAATTTAGCCATTTTTTACAAAGCAGGTTGGGTTTTTTTTTTCCGTGGAGTGCACAGTATATGGTATCTGTCAGAGAAAGAAACAGGCCATTTAAATTCAGGCAGTGTAGCATCTCCAGGCTGAAAAGCTATTTTTATCTTCACTTGTAGCTTAATTTAGAAACTGAGCCGTTGAGGTCCTTTTTTCCCCTGACAGACTGGATTTTTCTTTTATAATGATTTTAGATATCCATGTGTGAGGCTACTGAATAGAATAAAAGTGGTGTATCCTGAGCTTCAAGGTCATGAATGTACAGTTAAATAAAGCAGATTTATAGAGATATAGACATACATACACACAGAAATTAAATTACATTGATGTATAATGTTTTGAACACCAAGGGCTAATTTGCCACGAGCTTACAGGCTGCACCTATTTTTTTATACATTTATGCAATATCTTATACAGATCAGCTATTTTTTATATACAAAGTACTGCAGTTGTATACAAACCTGTACAGCATGCACAGAAAAAAAATGCTGTTAATGCTTCCAGGAGGAGGAGTACTTAAGAGAAGTGCACTGATTTTCTGAATCAGCTTCTCAATATTTGACATTGTTTATGAGGTGGCCATAGACACCCAGAGGCTCAGCTCTTCAGAGAGGAAGCTCAACACCAAGACATGCAAATTTGAAACTGTTCGATGATTGCAATGAAAAATATCACCCAGCTCTATTTCTGAATGCAGTAAGCAATGATTTCTCTAATCTTTTCCATCTGTTTGTGGATTTTTTTCTCTCTATGTGCAGAATAAATTTTTATGTGCACCAAGGCATGTGCAATTATAATCCATCAATAGAAACAAAAAACCTGAATATGGTCCTCTGCTAATCAGCTGGGCCACATCTGAGTCTCTCCAAGTTTACAGGAAACACTGGTGGTGAATAAAACTTTCAACATTATTTCCTCCCATGCCTTGCAGCACACACAAAAATCTCTTTATAAAGTCTTTGAAGTTTTAACTAATGATTTTTTAATCCTTTGCTCCATTCAATACAGTACTGAGTTTCACACATGAACTTCTTGAGACTGTCTGAGTATTTGCTGGAAAGTGGGGAAGGTAATTTTGCTGAAGCTATGAAAAACTTTACAGTTGCAAGTGGAGGCTTCTGCTTCCCTTCACTATTTCACTATTATGACAGCTGAAAGTAAAGGCTTCCACGCCAGTACTTTTAAACTTGGGATGAGGAAGGATTTAAAAAAAACTGGGCATGTTTAATCTTGAGAAAAGAAGACTAACGGCAAACCTAGTAAGTCCTCTAATATTTTAAAGGCTGTTATGCAGAGAACAGTGATCAGTTGTTCTCCACCTTCACTAAAGGTAAGACAAGAAAAATCAGCTTATCTGCAGCAGAGGAGATTCAGGTTAGATATTAGGGACAGTCTTCCTGGACACTCATTAATGGATCTCTAAGTCACTGTTTTGTTTCAGACCAATTCCACAAGCCAAATACACAGAGAAGGGTTGGAACTTAACTTCATTCACAAGTTTAATTCTTATGCAAATGATATGAATCGAGATATTGGCTGGCTCACACATTATCTTCCACATCTTAATGATTTAACCAACCAACCAAACAATAAACTTAAAAAACAACAAATGGTCTGGTAGCACTTTATAGACTAACAAAATACGTAGATGGTATCATGAGCGTTCGTGGGCACAGATGACCGGAAAAGAAGTGGGCTGTGCCCACAGAAGCTCATGATACCATCTACATGTTTTGTTAGTCTATAAAGTGCTACCAGACCATTTGTTGTTTTTTAAGTTTAACCTGTACAGACTAACTCGGCTACCCCCTGAAGCAACCAAACAATGAAGGTGCTAATCATTCTTATCAGCCTCTTGTAACTATTTAGTCTTTATAGGGTGCTACTAGAAACTATTAGTTGTTTTTTAAGTTTTTCCTGTTACAGACTAACTCTGCTACTCTGAAGCTTATCTACTCTCTTTCTCTCTTTTTTCTTCCTCCCTACCCTTTTTATTTGTCTTTTTTTTCCTTCTTCCCCCCTTCCTCCTTCCCTTATTTATTCTGGACTTCTAACACTCCTGTCATCTAAAGAAGTGGGTTGTGCCCATGAAAGCTCATGATACCATCTACATGTTTTGTTAGTCTTTAAGGTGCTACTAGACTATTTGTTGTTTTTTAAGTTTTTCCTATTAGGGCAGTGTTTCTCAAAGTGGGCCACTGACCCACTTTGGGAAAGCCACTAGAAGGTCTGTGCCACATTGTTACCACTAAGCGCTATAGCCATGGAGCCTCACAGCTCCCATTGGCTCCAGTTCATTGTTTCCAGTCAAGGGGGGTCACGGGAAGTGGCTTGGCCCACTTTCCGCAGCTCCTCTTGGCCAGAAACAGCAAACCGCAGCCAATGGGAACTATGAAGCTTTGTGGCTACAGAGCCTTTAGGTAAACAAAGTGGTGCGGGCCCACTTGTGGCTTTCCCAAAGCAGGCCATGGCCCACTTTGAAAAATATTGTATTAGGGGAAAGTTTCTAAATACAAGGAGAGTTAAGTCTTGAAGTAGGTTACTGAGGGAGGCTGTGCAGGCCCTGCCACCGGTGGTTTTAAAGGACAAGTTAGACAAACATCTATCAGGTATGGTCTGTATATACTTGTTCATTCCTCAGCCCAGGGGGATGGACCTAGGGTTGCCAGATGGTTTCAACAAAAATACCGGATACATTTGACATTACATCACAATCTACATTACATCTGATTTAGAAAATACCGGACATTTATATTTTCTCATTTATATTTTCTCAATTTGTTTCCCAAACAGAAAGCTCAAATACTGGACTGTCTGGTTCAAAACCAGACACCTGGCAACCCTAGATGGACCAGTTGAGAACATCATCATAATAGTGGCGTTAGATACAGAGATATCAAATCTCACTCATTCAGTGTGAGAATCACTCATTAACATGCTAGTTCACTCTCACATGCTTATCTCAATCATTTTGAATAAATGTATAGATTTAAAATGTTTTTACTCGGGTACTGCAAGAGGCAACTACATATCCAGTTCCTCAGGTACGAGGCCTGGATCTTGAAAAGTGCTTTCCAAGCTTGTGTACTGTAGTAATCATGGAGACTACAGGCCTACATTCTATCCACACTAACGAGAAGAAAGAAGGCTGTGCCCAACCCCATGTATTCACCCAAAAAAATGAGCAGAATTCGTTTGAAAGTTTGTGAGGTCTGAAAAATACCGTTCAAAGTTTAAACCACTTATTCATGTCCTTGGGGATCTCCAAACATCCAGGTTTTTGTTCCAATCAGCAAATAATTATTAAAATCACTGACTTGCATTGCATATAGAATTCTCAGGTGCCCTAGACTTTAGTATGAATTAGGACATTTAGGCAATATTAAGCAGTGTACATTTTATAAGAAACTATTAAGTGCTGGGTGGATTAAGAACCTGGACTATTGGATGTTGTCAAGGACCAAAGGCTAAGAAATGACTCAATACAACAACTGAGAAAGTCTCATTCTTTGGGGCTGTAAATCTCACTTTTAAGGGCAGCCAACCCATGGCATCTCTGTGGGTAGGTTTAAAAAAGTGATATAAGCCTTTTTTATTTTCTTTCAGTGTGCAAGTCAACCACTACCTGACAGAGTTCAGAAAGAAACTTCCCTTGTGGCCAAGTTATGCAAAAATTGACCACTGTGGGTGGGTGGGGATTCTTGCATTTTCCTCTGAAGCAATTGGCACTCTGGCTTTGCTCCTTTCCTTGTTCACTCACCACATGCTTATAGTTCAGAGGACAAGGCTCCCATAGGAGCTATTATAGCAGTCTTACACTGTCAAAGGATTTCCTTAGGTGTGGGGAATTCTCCATTGATGATTTACTGGTCAGTGTAAAATGTTCCATGCCTAAGGAAAACAGATTTAAGGCTGCTTTTTTACCTTTACTGGACCAGAGAATCCAACCCCGGAAGTTGAGATTGTGGCCCAGATTTGGATCTGGAATTTCAGTTGACGTCCTTTTCTAAAAAGAGATTTTCCTTATTTTAAACTAGATATGCTGCACCAATGCTTTGTTAAAAGAGCTGTTTCAGAGAAAACATTTCTCTCATCTAAGGCTTTATCTGAAGCCAAGGGAGCTGACAGCTTCTGTAGGCCCCCGGACAAGATGGGCAGGAGCTCTGCTTCGTACTCCTGAAAGGGTTGGGTCTCAGGTGGAAAGGGTGGGGCTGGGGCAGAGTGTGGCATCCCCCCTCCTCAGCCCTCAAATGGAGCGTGTGGCGTGGTGCTTCAACAGTGATGCGTCGGTGGCCAGGAGCCCTGAGCCCCTTTGAATCAATGGGGCAACTGGCCATCTTTGCTCTCCCTCCTCCCATCACCGGGCCTGTCTGAAGCTGATAGTAGAAGAAATCTTCATGCTTATTATGCCTTATCATTTTAGGCATGTTGGTATGCTGTTAGAAGGCAGGATTCTATTTATTTGTCTTTTAAATAGACAGGTTAAAAGTCATCCCAGGCGTGCTGCGAATGTGTCAAGAGAGAGTTGAAATCTTGTGGAATTGATTATGATATTTCTGTTTTTAGAGAAACACAGGAGATATTTTAAACAATTGGCTGAATAACTGTAGAGCTTTTCACTTTAAAATGGTAACTGATCCATTTGGAATTTGACATTCACATAGAGCTTGAGTTCAGGCTAGTCTTTGAGGTTTGGGTTTGGGGTTGAACCAGGAGAAAGGTTTTGATTCAACAGCACCAAAATATTTTGAATTATTCTTTTGCCATTTGAAGCCAAACTTGTCTCTTAAGGTTGGGATTACAGCCAAATCTGAACCTGAACTCAGTAAGAGGCTCCTTCTGGTTTTGATCCAGTCTAGAACCTAGAACGATAAAGGTGAGTTTGGATTTGGGGAATTGAAATCAAAGCATAGATTTGAATTGGCATTGACTCGCATAGTGCCATTTGTAATACATATGAAGGCATTTTTAAAAATACATTGGGACCAAATCTGTTTCATTTCACTGATCCACAGTGTTAATCTGCCCTTATTCTGTCTAAGGATTTCTGCAAAACCCCTGCACAGCCACCCACACAGAATACTTGTCCCAGAAGCATAAGTAATCAGAGTAGGCGCTCAGGTACCACACTGATGAGCACGGTATAATACCTAAATAAGAAGATGGATGGGTAGATATTCCAGGGGTTTCTAAAACAGCCTGTCAGGACCTATTTAGCACACACAGGACTTCTCTACTCTCCTTCCTGCCTTGAACAGGACTTGAGACTTGGTTATGTCTGAATGTGTGTGTGTATATACTAAGTTGGATGTTGTGAGTAACCTGCCCTGAGTATCTTTGCCATATATGTTTGTGTCTTCAGGCTGATACATTTGTATATGCTCAGTCTGACAGACTCCCTGCCTCTGCATAGGCTGTCTGATATGGAGATGGGAATTGTTTCTGCAGCTGCTTGTATCTTTTTGACCTCTCTGTCAGATACTGACATCGGTTTCATAGCGGTGGAAGCCTGGTTACTTGATGATTGTGTCTTTTCCCCACTGGGTTGCTACCAGTTGTCATGTATAGGGTCACTCTTGTGACCTTTCTCTCCCTTTCTTCTGCCCGTATATGGTTATTGTAGTGGACTGTGACTTTAAGAGACTTGATAGCAGTCCACACAAGGAAGTGCAGGCTGGAGCCGGATAAGATTCATCCAATGTAACCTCCGAGTAAGCTGCCGTAAAGGTCTGTTTGTTGGGATCTCTTGGATAGTGTGTGTTTGTCTGAGTCCAGATGGGGGGCATTATACCCATGCAGGAGTGGCCCAAGGCCAGCTGTGGCAGCTGGCGCCCCAGGTGGAAGGCGTGATCGGTGCCCCCACCTGCACGGTCGTCAATGGCCATGATGTAATCACTGGGCACCCGGGTGCCCCATGATGTCACCATTGGGCGCCCCGGGTGCCCCGTTGAAGGCGGCGCCCTAGGCGACTGCCGAGTCTGCCTATGCTCATGGGCCGCCCCTGCACCCATGGTGCTCTCTACTCACCTCCACCCTCTGCTGCCTGTGCCCCTTGCCAGTGTTGCCATTTCAAAAGGAAGGGCTCACACACTCAGTGCATTCAGCCTCCCCCATGCATTTTTAGGATGGTTTTCATGCTTAAAGGTTTCAAGATTTACTGTATTTACTTCAGTGTGCATTGCAGATAAACCTTGAAAATCCTTTACAATAATTCTTATTCAAAATACTTTTGAGAAAGATTTTAGGTCCATGTTGTTTCTGAACCTGTATCTCACAAAGGGAAATTCATCAATACTTTCCCCATCCAGAAGTGGTAGGAGGACTCCCAGCCCTGGTCTACACTAGGGAGTTATTTCAAACTAACTCCCCTTATTTTGAAATAGCAAGCAGAGCATCCACACTACCAAGCCCATTATTTTGAAATATCAGGCTGGTTATTTTAAAATAATGACTCCTGCTTTCCACAAGGAATAACGCTAGTTCAGAAATAGTTATTTTGAAATAGCGGTAGTGTGGACACGCTGCTGCTGCTATTTTGAAATAACTACTCCCCAGAGTCATTCAGACGAATTACTCCCCAGTGCTTCCTGGGGCTCTGTGTCGAGGTAGCACGTCCACATTAACGGAACCTGCCTTGGACTAATTTCGAGGCTTCCCCATAGTGCAGACACACTATTTCAAAATTATTATTTCGGGAGTCTATGAGCGGTCCACGAGATATTTTGTTTACTGTTGCCTATGTGCAGGATTGCCAAATTCCGCTGGTTTCCATCCATGTAGGTTTTTTTTCTTCCAATATTACTAAAGTGACACACATGTAAAGCAATGGCATGTGAAGGGAGGTGTGTGATTGCACACAACATTGAGGGTATGTCTAGACTACATAGCTCCGTCGATGGAGCCATGTAAATAGTTTACCCGACATAGTCAATGAAACGGGGTTTTAAATAATCCCCGCTTCATTAAAATAAAAATGGCCGCCGCGCTGTGCCGACAATCAGCTGATCCGGCACAGCGCGGCAGTCTAGATGCGGATCAGTCGACCGTTCCTGTAAACCTCATTTCACGAGGCATAAGGGAGCGGTCGACAAAGGCTTCCCTTGTCGACCGATCTGCGTCTATACTGCCGTGCTGTGCCGGATCAGCTGATTGTCGGCACAGCGCGGTGGCCATTTTTATTTTAATGAAGCAGGAATTATTTAAATCCCCGCTTCATTGACTATGTTGGGTAAACTAGTTTACATGGCTCTGTCGACGGAGTCATGTAGTCTAGACATACCCTGACTGTGAGAGCTGTGCACTCCCTCTGCATCCTATTAAAGCACTTATAAGGCCCAATTGGCGTGCAGACACAAATTGTAAGTACGCAAGTGCAATTAGCAAAACTATCCTATCCCAGGAAATTGTCTTGGTTATGACAATCTTGCAGCCCAGTGAGATGAAGGGGGGCCCACTCATGTGGTCCACTCACTGACTGAGGTTGCCCATCGCTGTGCTAGAGGCACTTGGAAAACTTTAGGTTCAGATGGAGCCTTCCCAGATGAAGCATTAAAAGAGCTATGGGATTTAAGAGAATTTATTTTGTGGAAAGGATGATGCTCTAAACCAGCGGTTTTCAAACTTTTTTTCTCATGACTCAGTTGAAGAAAAATTTTGATGCCCGTGACCCAACATAATTTGAGTAGAGTGTGGGCTCTGGGCTGGAACTGAGTATAAGAGCTTTGAGGTGTAGGAGGGGTCTCTGTTTTTAGGGGGTTCAAGGCTGGGGCAGGACAGGCGTACTTTAAGACACTCCTGGTCAGAGATGCAGCAGGATGCTGGGGTGGGCTTCCTGCCTCTTCTGGCACCATGGACCATGCTGCACTCCAGAGGTGTCCAGCAGCAGGTTCCCAGCCAATGGGAGTGCAGAGCTAGTGCTCAGGGCAGGGGCAGTGCATGGAGCCCTGTGCACTTTTCCCCCCAGACACGCCTAGGCTCTAGGTCTGTTGCTGGCTGCTTCTGGGGTGCAGTGTGGTCTGCAGTGCTGGGCCAGGTGGGTGGCCTGCCTTGGCACCCTCCTCTGGTCACCTGATCACCCTACAGCAATGAGACCCAGTGCCTGACATTCCCCAACTTAGTACTGGGTCACGACTTATAGTTTGAAAACCACTGCTCTAAAACAGACTGAAATGCTGTTGAAAAACCACAAACAAACCGGGAACGGAGGGGAGGAGAGAGGTGGAAGAAGTGTGCAGAATGTGCAGTGATAAAAATGTGATACTTCTGACTTAAGCAAAACTGTGGTAAACCATAGTAATAGGGTGCAGAAACCCAAGGAAAGAGATGTTGCATGTACAGTGAATACATGCTGTGTCACTGCACAGGCAACTCCCTGGCTTGTGTTGTAAGCCTAATTTTGAAATGACTCTCTCTTTCCTCCCCAGCATTCCTATAAGATATCCATTCTCCCTCAGATTTCCCATATGTTTTCCCATATGTTCCGTCAGCTCATTTCTCTTCCACGGGCATTAGGCATTTTCTATATGTTAGGAAGTCCATAGCTCTCTGGCCGCAACACACCTTGTATTTGTGACAAAATATCAAAAGTGGCACAAGTTCCAGAATCTCTTCCTTCATTACATCTTCTCGGTGCTAGAAGGATAGTGCCCTGTTTTAGATTGATCTGTATTACAGATCCAGATAATAGTATAAACCCACCTTCCTTGTAGTTCAACAAAATGTATTAAAACATCAGAAGAGGTTAAAATGGAAAGAAATCATATGTGCATGTATCTGTGAAAGCCTGTAAAATGTTTTAGTCACAGAAAACCATTTCAATGAAAAATGGCATTTTATAAAAATGGATGAAATGTTATTTGTTTTTCAACAAAAAACGAAGAACATTTTTGAGTAAAATGTTTCGGTTCTAGTTTAAAATGTTTTTTTTATTTACTGAAAACAGATTTCAAAACCTGAACATTGTTCTCTTTTTTGTTTCTTCATTGACATGCCCCCAATTGCAGAAAATGTTAACAAAAACAAAAACAAAAATTCTACATCTTTCATGAAAAATAATGACATTTTTCATCCAGTTATAATGTCTAACCTCCAGATTGGTTCGCTGAAGTGCAAAAACACGCACTGCATCTTGTATTTCCAGGCAGCCTCTCCCTGGCTCATCCTTTTGACCAGGAAGCATGTCTGAGATCCAGCCTGATTTCCAGGCACTTATCATGTCCCTATGGTATCATTGTCTTAGGTCATCCATCCTCCACTGTTATACTTACGTTTCTTTGCTGTGCCTGGTTTGTTATAGCACCAGGCTCCCTATTGTCACCCAACACAGTATCACTGAAGAGGGATATGTTAGTTTGACTCTCACATCCCTTGTATGTTTTTCAAAATAATTCACTCTGGTAACAGGGATTTGGATAAAAAATTAGATTCCGTTTTTTTTCTGTACCCCTTTTATATCTTATGTCTACAACTGAGTATTTCCCCACCACCTCCTCAGGACTAGTGCTCTCTTTCCAAACAGCACTATGCTTCTGCGTGGTAATTGTCCTGGAGGGAAGTGTCAATCTGAACCAAATTCCTTGTGTGCCTTGCTTCCGAGCTGAAGGAGAGAAGATTTATATAGTCTTATATTTCTCTCAAAATTAATTCTGCCCTCTGGCAAATATGAATTACCAGAAGATTTACCCAGTGTTGCTTGGGTCCTTAACTCAATTAGTTTTTGTGGGGTTTTTGGAAAATAAAATGAAAATGTACATGCTTCATTTAAATCATTGCTCTGGGGTGGGGCTGGGGATGAGGGGTTCAGTATGCAGGCTGACCGCAACAGAGAGAGGACTATCCTAGCCCTCTCTCGCTACAGCAACTTGGGGCCAGGTGAGAAGCACCTTTCTGTGGCTACTGCAGCTCCAGAGGGCACATCCAAGGGAGGGGTGCATGTCCCCCGGCTGGGGCAGGTCCAAGTTTGTCAGCCCCCTGCAGTCCCCAGCCAAAGTGAGGAATGCAGCAAACTGCACTTTCCCCTTACATCCTGACAAAGGGGAACATCCAGCCATGTTCCTGTACAAATTGGGGGTGAGCTTCAGTTCCCCTCTCTCCCTAAAGGGCATCTAGGGGGTGAGAGGCAGTCCCAGATGGGGGAGAGGATGCACTCCCAGCTAGTTCCTTTCCTTGCCCTGGTGATTATGTCTCTTTTCTGTATGGTTTTCTGAGAAGCAATCCCATTTCAAGCATATCCCATTTTCCTGGCACAACCAAACCCTTACCTTGCTTTGAGTTATGATAAAAGGAATATGTATAACAAATTTGGTGGTCCTACCTCTTACCCTTTATGAGGAGTTCTTAGACAGACAGACAAACAAACTCCTTCAAATATACTGTAGAGACACATTAATGTTGGCTTGTATCAGATGAGATTGTATTGCTGTAAAAAATTTGAAGGTAATCAGAAAAGGCATTCTTGAAATATGAGATATAAACATACACACTCAGAACTTGATTATATGAGCTGAGCACTCCTGTCTCCCTCTCCCTCTCCCCCACGTGCACACACATGCACACACACACAGATTTTTAGGTGCAATCTATTCCTGCAAAGACAAATATCCTACGCAGAGAGTTTTTGTAATACCTGTTTATCCTACGGTATGCATAGGCTCCTATATAAAAGTGTAATTATAACTTATTACTATTTATCGTATTTTAGTGAATTTAAACTTCAGCAAAAATCTGTTCACTGGAATTTACCTTATATGTATTTTTCACCTTCCCAGCCTTGACCCAACTTCTATTATCCATTAAAGTAACCCATGCAAAATGGGTCCCCATTTGGTGTTACTTGGTATCAATGAGAAAACTGTTCTTTGGCTGAAACAAGAAGAGAGGCAATATCATTAGTTCATTTCACAGTGAAAGGGGCAGCATTACTTCCTTTGAGAGCCTTTCTGGTAATTTTAAACTACACTCTTCCTAATTTTATCCATATTTGCAGTAGTTAAGTAAGGATATTTTTAAAAATGGTCCTTCTAGTGCGTGATTCAGCATATGTATGACTAAATTCAGCCTGTAGTATCAGTAGGCAAATAAAAATGAGCTGGTTATGTTATGTGCGAAATTTAAAATCTGGGTGATAGTTTAACTAACGTGGCTGAAGGAAAAACAGACAACTAGATCTGCAGCAGTCATAGTGCTACTCAGGTTGGTCTCGTGCTAGAATTCGCACCAGAGCTTTTGCTCCATCACAGAAGTTATATTTTATCATCCAAAAATGTGATTAGGAGCAATGGTATGAAATGTAAATAAGGAAAATTTAGGCAAAATATCAGGAAAAAGCCTCCAGATGCAGAGAACTGTTAGACTCATTTAATCTCTCAAGAAATAATGGAAGCTTGATTTAATCTCTCAAGAAATAATGTGCTTGGGACATTTTAAACTAGTTTGGACAAAGTACATAATATACTATAAGGAACAATTGGCAGGAGGATGGACTGGATGGCATATTGGGTATCATTTACTTCTTTGGTTCAAATTAAAATCTGTTGTAAGCCAGCGCTGTTTCACTGGCAACCTCAGTGGAAAGACTGAGCGTATAGGCTTGTCAGCAGGACAATCTCTCACTCCTATGTACTGAGTAGAGCAGAGCAAATAATTTCACATTATTTTTTTTAAATGAAGAAGCTACTAAAAATGACCCTAAAAAGATAAATGAGGAAATTTAAATCCTTAGAGTCAGCAATTTAAGCCTGGCATAACTGAGTCACATTATGTACATATACCCATGGACAGGAGAAGAAACAGGAAAGCAAGACAAAAATCAGTATGGTTAAATGGAAAGAGTCAAGAGGTTATTCAAGCCAAAGAGGCATCTTTTCAGTATGAAAACAGAAAAACAGGAAAATATAAGATGAGAATCAGGAGGGCTAAGACAGATTTTGAAGAGCAATTTTCTAAGGAGATCGCAACAAATAACAAAAAATTCTTTAAATGCATAAAGGAATTACTGGGTGCACTGGACCACTCAAACATTTGCAGAAAGCGATTATGAAATAATAGTAGAATTAAAATGTATGTTCAAATCCAAATAAATATTCACAGATTTCCCGCACACACATGCTGTACTCTCAGGTGTATTCTTCAGGCACATTGGCAGGTCAGTGAAGGAAGGATGGATGTCCTGGCCTGGCCAAAGTGTGCCTATCCTATGGACCAAGGACTTTAGTCTGTCATAAATGCTTAATCTATATGTTTTTTTAAAAAAGCTAAATTCTCCTTTTATGCCAAAAAAATTAAATTCTAATAAATACACTATATTTGAGCATTTACTTTGTACTTTATTCATACCCTTCCAGCCATTTTGATTTCCTTGTGGCCTGTGAAGAGAGCATAGGCTATAATAATTCCAAACATGTTCCCTAAGCAAAAGCCTTGATAAGCACCATCCTTCCACACCCTTTCGCCTACTGCTGTGTTCTTCCCTTTACTTTTGGTGCCAACTATTCCTCTGTACTTGTCTGATGTGGGTGCTCCTACGTCATGGCTTGTTAGCAAACCTTTCAGCTATGCTAGACAGACCCTTTAAAATTTGTTCTTTGACGTCAATTCAGCTTTGGGGAGTATTTGTTATTTTTCATGTGACTGATAACAGGAGGTTTCCTGATATAGCTTCTCAAAGGAGTGGGCAAGAGAAACACAGCATGACTCTCTAGGGGACATCACCTTTGATAGTTGAAAGGAATCTTTTCATCCTGAAATTGGCCTTAGAGGGATTGTGCACCATTTTAAGCCCCGAGATACTAAGTAGACACATAAAATCCCTCTGTCGCTCGTTGCCTGGGGAGTTTACTTTCTGAAAGCTTAGAATGAACAAAATACAAGATTTCATGTGAACTAAAAATATAGATTTTATTTGAACTCAACTGATTCCCCATGAAATAGTTCAGCTCAGCCATTTGTACAGGTTTCCAGGTCTTCCTCAAGGCAATAATATTTTTTTGAAAAGAAGAGAGAATAGGTTGTCAATATATGAGTATTTTGTGTCTTTTGCACATTTCTATTAATTAGGTATGGAAGATTATTTACTGTGGAATCAATATCTCCTTTTTCATACAGCATGTATGATATTGTAAACATGGGTCTGTATGCTTAAATATATCTGAATCATATATACTCTATATTCACACAAACCGGAACATACCTACAATCATATATGCTTTCTTTATTATTTAAAAAAAGACCCCAGTGCAAATGAAAAGTGACAGATTGACACCCTGGAGATTGAAGTCCTCTGTTTATCTAACATAGTTCAGGAACATGACAGAGAGCCATGCCATAACCTGCCCTAAACCACTACAGCTATTTCCAAAGACCACATGTGAAATTCTGATCTCACTGAAAAGAATGGCAAAACTCCCATTGACTTCAATGGGCCAGGATGTCACTCCATATTTGTGGGAGGACAAGTAGCTCAGTTTCCTGTTCAATCCCTGAGCTTCCCTGAGTCTGCTAGGAAGGATGACATTGCCATTTGCATCAGCTTTTGTTTCTATATGTGATATATACACCTCACAACTGGATTTGAGATCCATTAACTTATTTCAGATGCCATCATGTGACAGTGACTTTATCACAGAATCATAGAATCTTTCAGTCACTTACCTGCTAAACTAAATGTGGACCAATGACCCAGAGTTTAAAAGCCTATATGTTCAATATCCTTCTCCTTCCTTCTTCATCTCCTATTTTTTCTCTTTTCCTGGACCAAATATGATCATCATGGGTAAGGTAATATCATGGAAATAATTTTTCCTCTGAAGTTAAAATAATGATCTAAGACTATTCTTAATCCCCCAAATTCACAATTCTGAAAATGCAATATTCTCCATATTTTCTTTACAGAATTTCCTTGTATTTTCCTTTACATTTAGTCACCCTTGACATTTATCAAACGTAGCGGAGGCAAAAGATCGCTACATGCTTGGTTTGAACATCACAGAAGACATGGGGTTGCATTGTTTCACTGAATCTATTCACAACTTTAGATTAGAGATGAGTCCAAATCAAAATCTCCAATCTGCAAACTTCCAAACATTGAAAGAGTTCAGATCTGGACCTAAACTTTGCAGCTTGAGTCAATCACTGCAGAAGTAGCAATAGAAGGGATGGGCAATAATTTCTAATGAGGGACCATTACAAATTTTGGCAAGGGGTCAAGGACCACATTTCTACCAACGGGGCTGCAACTTCAGCTACTCAATTAACATAGCTGAAGTTGTGTATCTTAATTCGACCATATCCCATAGTGTAGACATACCCCAGTATAGCTGTAACAGCTGAACTCTCAAGGCAGCAGACAAGAATTAAAATATTTTAAAATGTGAAGTTGACTGCTACATACCAAGCCTATGATGGACAGAGATGTAATTAGATGAGCAGTGCAACAGAAGCAGCTACTGTTGGAGAAGAGCAACAAAATGAGGGAAATAGACTATCACAGAGAAGAGGAGGCCACTCTTAGGCTACATCTAGACTGCACGCCTTTTTCGACAGAGGCTTTGTCGACAGATACTGTTGACAAAGCCTCTGTCGAAAAAGAGCGTCTAGACTACGATCAGTATTGTTGACAAAGCAAGCCGCTTTTTCGAAAGAGAGTCTAGACGCTCTCTTTCAAAAAAGCACAGTTTGCATGCAATAGCGCCTTTTTTCAAAAGAGTACTTTTGAAAAAAGGCGTTATTCCTCGTAAAATGAGGTTTACCGCTGTTGACAAAACTGCCGCGTTCTGTCGACTTACTGTCGACAGAATGCGGCGGTAGTGTAGAGGCAGGTATAGTTTTGTCGACAAAAGCCAACTTTTGTCGACAAAACCCTGTAGTCTAGACACACCCTTAGAGAAGACTACTCCAAAAAGAAGCAGGACAGAAAAGGAAATGGGGGCTGGGCTAAACCCATTTGAAGTGTGGGTCACAGAGTTTCCACTTAAAAGGAGGAAAAAGAGTAAGAATGAGTGCTGTGCTGCTGGGATTTGAATTAGACCAGTACTGTTAAAATTATCAATGTTCTTGGGAAAGGGGTAAACAGCGAGGTGGCAAAATTTGCAGATATTACAAAATTACTCAAAATAGTTAAGTCCAAAGCAAAGAGATACAAAGGGATCTCACAAAACTGGGTGATTGGGCAACACAAGGACGGATGGAATTCAGTGTTGATAAATGCAAAGTAATGCACCTGGAGAAATATAATCCCAACTATACATACAAAAATGATGGGTAGTTGCCTGAAAACATATGCTCAGAGTGCAGTGGCAGTCTAAAAACTAAAAAGCTAACAGAATATCGGTAATCTTTAGGAAAGGAATAGATAATTATATAGAGGCAATGTGACATTTTCTGTCTTAAGTCATTTTATGCCCACATCTTGAAAACTGCATGCAGATGTGTTCAACCCTTCTGAAAAAAGATATATTGTATTTGAAAAAGGTACAGAAAGGGCAACAGAAATGATTAGAGTTAAGGAACAGCTTCCATATGAAGAGAGATTAACAAAACTGGGACTTTTCATCTTGGATAAGAAATTACTAAAGTGTGTGGGGATATATTAGATGTCTAGAAAACCATGAATGGTGTAGAAAAATAGAATAAGGAAATGTTATTTATTCCTTCACTAACAAAACACAGGAAGCCAACCCAATTAAATGTATAGGCAGCAGATTTAAAACAAACAAAACAAATTATTTCTTCACAGTCAGCCTGTGGAACTTTTTGCCAGGAGACACAGTTCCAGTAAGAACAAAATAAGTTTAAGGAGGATAGGTCCATCAATAGCTACTAGGCAGAATGCGGAGGGATGGTGTCCCTAGCTTCTGTTTGCCAGAAGCTGGGAATGAGCAACAGGGAATGGATCATTTGATGAATGCCTTTTCTGTTCATGCCTTTTGAAGCACCTGGTATTGGCCACTGTTGGAAGACAGGATACTGGGCTAGATGGACCATTGGTCCAGTAGGGCCATTCTAACCTTATATAGAGCCCAAATGTATCTGCCCCTGCTGTAACCCACTAGATTCCATGCCACTTCCAGAGCTGAAATAGAGCCGAAGAGTCCACACACACACACACACCACACACACACAGTCTCTCTCTCTTTCCCCACAGAGTTAATAACGAAGTAAGAAAGTAAGAATATACATTAAAATTTTAAAGCTAACCAGTGTCCCTTAAGTGACTTGCCACAAGATGTCAGAACATGTTAATATTAGAGCTGAGTGGGTCTAATATTTATTTCATTTTCTTTCTTTTATATAGGAATTATATATATATTACTCTTGTCAGCAAATTGCTAAGTTGTCTGTCAAAAAACCTAGAGTTTTCCAGTGCCTTAGTATCCCTAGAAAGAGGTAATATGTGTGTGTGGTGGGGAGGATGAATGGGATTGGTTCCCCCCTCCCCATTTGCTGCTTGGATTGTAGTGAGCATGCTCAGTAACACTGCTGAAGCTGCTGTTCTCAGTCTACCCCCCCCCCATGCTCTCACTCTCTTCCTGCCCCCCAACACGGCATGCACAGGTCGCCCCCCCCCCAACCAAAATCTGAAATGGCACCTCTACTGCAAAACCACAAAGCAAAAACTTGAGCTAAAAGCAAATATCCATTAGCCGTTAGCAATTCAGGGGTGATAATACACAGTTGAACGGTTCTGATACTAGCTATTAAAAGGAAATGACACGCAAGCCCCATCATCCAGGTCACTACAGAACTGTGTGTTTAGAAGTTTTATTTATTGTAAGTTAAAAGTGAGAAGAGGCTTTCAAGGCTGAGAATGCCTGGGTGAGAAGAAAATTAAAGGTGGCAGCTGCACCAAGCTTTAAAGCTTTTTAGGAGATTGTGATGGCCCATGGAACTGAAAAGTTGTAATGCAAGCAGTAAGTGATGCTACATGTAGACAAATTACTGTCTCAGACAACATTACCTTAATGAGGGATGATCCATAAATGTATCAGATTGTCCTGTAGGGAGAAATTTGTGTTTATATTCCAGGTTTTTGGTTTGTAAACCCCACCTAGCTGTCAAAAATAATTTGTATCCAAATTCTTGAGGAATCAACAAATTAATAATGCTAATTGGTTTAGTTTCACTTCAGCATTAGTGTTTCAAATTGATGGACCTGGAGGTTGTAGTCTCCTATTCACACAGCAGGTGCTGGAAGAACTGCATAGGCTATAGCAGAGCAAGTTTACAGACATTGCCTCTTGGCTATCACCCAAATGCCTGGACCAAGCCCTGAAGAAACTCTGCGTCTAAAGTGTGAGGGCAGGTAGGCTTCAGGCCTTGGACTCTCTGCTGAGACCACCAACAAAGACATCAGTAGGGGCAGGCTAGTTGTGGTGGTGGGTTTATTTTGTAATGTAGTCTCTTGTCCAAGGGGAATTCAACTTTTCCCATTTCACACAGGACACTGAACAACCAAAAGGATCATTAGCATTGTTGTTAATCTTATACACAGCATTTAGCCGCCACAATGGCCAGTTACGATTTTGCAGAACTTGGCTGCAGACAACTTAAAATAAAAGAAATTCTTGTGATTTATTTAGTATCTTATAGATTATCCTCTAATTCAGTCTTTTGAACTTGACGGTAGCACTGTTGCACCTTAATACCGTGATAATGAGCAGCCCCGTTATGGTGACAGCTGCTTCTGTCTGGTTCTGACTTTCTAGAGCTACATAAGTATGAAGTGCAGTGACATCATGCTCCCTATGGTGTCAATTATTAGCTGCTAAAATAGTAGCAAACAGAATAGAAAAATCAAATGTCTGTTTAAATCACTGATAAAATGGGAAGGTAAAGAGACAGAGGTGAGCAGAGGGCTTTTGGTTTAAATGCAAATGCAGCAACATCAGGATGCAATTATGGCAAACAGTTTTGTAGGATGCATATGTTAGAAAAAATTTTAGGGCCAAATTCATCTTTGTAGTAAGTTCTGAATGTTAATGGTATGTGAATCGTGTGTGTGTTGCCAACTGCGTAGGCTGTGTGATCAGAATAGTCTGCTTTATGGTTTTGTTTATGAAGTTATAACTATGGGATTTATAGAATTAGAAATGTTTCAGTGTTAATGCCAATATAATAGTGATTCTATGCAAAAAGAACTAAAAATAATTCATTATCAGTGCTGTGGAATCATGTATTCAAATGTTAGGAAATTAGAAATTTAAAATTATGCAATAGAGTACAAATTGGTGCTTTTTATGCAGCTTTAAATAGAAGAAGATACAGCACATACAGTCTAAGGCCATGATGCCTAAGCTTGTTCCCAAGTGCTTTGCTGAATCAGGGCTGTAGACATATTATGATTTTTAAGTCTCATTGAGAGAGATACAAGTTTGAAGAAAATAAAATGGGTAGTATTTACTTTAAATAGCTGAGGATTTGAAACAGTTTCAAGTGTTACCTTCTCAAGTGTTTTTGTAATGGCCCATTCTGATGTTGTAATAGCCCAAACTAAAGCAACATCAGGTTTGATATGGCCTTGTGGTAGTCAAAACTTTCTGATGGCACAATGCTCTAAATTGCTCCCACATCAATTTATCTGATAAAATAGTATTTCAGCTTGCATAGTCTAAGGGCATGTCTACACTTACAGCGATACAGTGGCGCAGCTGTGCCAGTGCAGCAGCATGTGTAGTGAAGACACTATGTTGGCAGGAAAAGTTCTCCCACCAACATAGTGCTGTGCACTCCAGCACTTACACTGGCACAATGTATGTTGCTCAGGAGGGTGGATATTCACACCCCTGACCAACATGCATGTTGAACATTCCGACCCAGACCTTTATAAACGAATGGTATGCAGACTTCGTGACACTGCCTTGCTGTGTGGCACTGTACTTCTCTGACCCTTAGATCACATCTCTACAGCTAAAAACAAAAAATCATAGCAGGGAATCTCTGAGCCAGGATCAACTGACTCAGGCTTTTGGGCTAAGAATGGCAGTGTAGAAGTTTGGACTCAGGCTGGAAACTAGGCTCTGAGACCCTCTCCTGAAGTTGCTGGGTTTCTCCAGCTTGAGCAGGAACATCTACTGGGTTATTTTGAGCTCTGTAGTGCAAGCCTAAATCAGTGAATCCGGGGTCTGAGATTTCTTGGCGTGGTGGGTTCTCTTATTTTGTGGTGTAGACCTGTCCTTAGTCTCCATCTGAAAAACCAAGTAATATTGTAAGTAACCCCACTGCAAATTGTGGCTCTTTGTGCTGTGGGACACCAGTCTCTAGATGTTTGGTAGCATGTTGGGCGTACCACACAGGCAGAGGGAAAAGTAAGTGCTAGGCTTCCCTTAAGGAGAAGGAAGATGTCCTTCAATCACTCAAGGTACAGCTAAACTGCGGGGGAGTGGAAGGGGATCAGGATATCCCCCCCAAAAAATCTGCCGCGTCCAGGGAACACGTTTGCTCTTCCACTTTTTTTTGTTGAAGAGCAAATGCGCTCTCTTGGAAGCCCCTATATTCCTCGTTCTACGAGGAAGAAGGGGGTTTCTGAAAGAGGGTCTTTTTCTGACATTTGGCCCAGTCTAGATGGGCCAAATGTTGGAAAATCCTCTTCCAACAAAAGAATCAAAGAAAGAAAGAAAGAAAGAAAGAAAGCATAGCAAAAATGATGGATCAAAGTTGTACTCAAGTCATTGAAGAGGGTAGGGTGCTAAGCACATATTTAATATGGGATTTCCTCTTCCTCCCTTTTGTGTTCAGGGTTGGGTATTTAGTTTAGATGAGGTGGCACTCTGGAAGATGGCTTTTTCCATCCCATTGGCTAGAGAGAACTATAATAATAAGAAAGGAAAGCATCAAAGAAACATTTTGCAAAATAAAACACACGTGGAGCATGTAGCTGGTAAGCTGGTTATTTTTTTTAGAAAGCATCCATCATATGATGTTTTTTTCCAGCTGCATCTCCCGGACAGCTTCACATTGCTGTCTTCTAGCACACAGCACTGCAGCCAATGCACCACGCCCTTATTCTGTACTAGGCAAAGATTTTTTTATTACTTGACAACATTATAATGACATCATTCACAAGCTGCAACAATTCCACAGAATCTCATATATTTATCCTCCTTTCAATAAAGGAAATCCTTTTTCACAGTTTGGGAGACTTTATTAGGGATTAGAGCATGTGCAGTTACGGAGACACAGGTGGGATTTGAGACTGATTTCTTTTGGGCTGCTGAACACTTTCACTGATGCTTTCTACTGCTAATGCTGATGATGGCGATACTGGTGATAATGATAGTAGAACACCAATAGAAGCATCCCTGTTCCATTGGAACTCTGGTATAGTGTAGTAGTGTAAACTTATAGCATCACTGGAGATGCATTTTGCCCCTGGTGCCAGGAATGTTAAATGAAAAGCTGTGCAAAATGCACACAACAGGAAATAGAACTATCTGAAACTCAGGCTTTCCTTTTTTTTTAACACTTGGCACTAATTTGCTTGCAAGGCCTATGAAAGCGGGCCCATTTATCAGTGAAAGTGAACTCGATTCTAAGCAGAAATTATGTAGAAATGTTTAAGTTTGAAATCTGGATACAGTGACTGCTTGTGACCTTAGTGCTTTTGCTGAAATCTGTAGAAATGCTAAACCTGAGAGGCACAAATCATCTAAACCAAATGCCCAAAAAACTTGAGTTAAATGTTTGTGGAAGAATATTCAGTGGTTTCACACTGCACTAGTGAGACCATAGTGAAGTTATTAACAAAGCAACTGAGCATCTTCCTGTAGCACAAGAAGGTCTCATGGCTGGAAGTTGAAGCTACACAAACTCAATAAGCCATAAATATTTAACAATGAGGGTAATGAATCATTGGAACAACTTTCGAAGGAATGTGGTAGATTCTCCATTGCATATAATCTTTATAGCCAAGATTGTATAGCTTTCTAAAAGATATTGTTTGGTTCTGCAACAAGTTATTTGGCCTGTTTCTGGAACCCCATCGTGAAAATCTTGTCACTGCTGCTTTTCATATGATTTTTCAATGTGTTGTAGATATTAGTCAAGTCTTGGCTCCTTTGCTGATACTAGCTGAAACAAAGATTTGACAGGATGAGAAATGTCACTTTAAAAAAAGCTTGATTCCTGGGCTCATAACCAGTGATTTGTGGATCAGGATTCTGAAAACCTGAAGTAGTTCTGTGGTAGTCAGTTAGTCTATGTACGTGAGTAATGACCCTAGGGTTAGATCTACTGCCATGTGTTGTATCTAGCTTTTGTAGCAGATGACAATTGAGTACATAAATTCCCTAGAATGCAAGGCTAAAATTTTCAAACTATGATACAAAAGCTAAAGTGAATGGGAGCAGCTGGCATTCCACATCTCTTAAGATTGGGCAGCTAGCTATGTTAGGTGCCCTAAATATAGACGTATGTGCCTAACTTCAGAGACTTATACTTGAAACGTTGGCCCAAATGTATCCATACAGATCTATATCATTCTGGTGTTAAGTTTGCCAGAGTCAGCAGTTATTAATGACAGTATGCCAACACAGCAAAGAAATTGACAATTCTCATATTCTCATACATTTGCAAGAGACATTTTCATTTAGTGTTCTCTGTAAAAGTGTTGACAGCCACAACTACCAGCCTGGCAGGAAAGGATATTGCTTTTTTTTTCTCATCAAGTTAACTTTGCAGTCTTCTGCCTTCCTTCCTCTCTAAACTTCCTTTTTTATAGATGAAACCTAAGAATGGAGTGTTTGTCTATAGTCCTCCTCTTTCCTGTAAGCCCGGAGAACCCTGTTAAACAAATAAACTTGTAAGATGCTGATCTCACAGGTTCACCACTTCAGTGGAAGTGTAAGGACCAGAGAATCAGGCTCTAAGAGATTGTGATGCACATTTGGACTATCAAAGCATTTTTTGCTTTCCAAGTTGTAATGTTTAAGAACACTGGGAAATGTGCATGAGTTTGACAGACTATAGAAGTAATAGCTCTGACTCAAACCGTAATCTGGCAAAGAGGAGTCTTGATCCAAGTAAAGACTTCCTGGAAGCTGCCAGTTCTCTTGCCTGCCTAGGAGAGGACACTTCTCTCCAGAACAAATTGAGTCCTTCATTTTTCATTTGTAAACATTAAATAAACTCCTTAAAAACAACTCTGTGAATGAATTATTTCCCCTGATTTCACAGGGGAAACTGAACCACAGACATTAAGAAACTGTGAGTAGTCCTGTGGCATCTTAGAGCAGGGGTGGAGAACCACATGGCCTCCTGTTTGCCTGAATCCAGCCCCCCAAGGCTCAGGGCTCCCCCCTAGCACTGGGGAGCCCGTGCTCGTGCTCTAGCCCTCTGCCATTCCCCTGCGGGACTGGAGCACACAAAAACTACTAGCCTGGGCCTTCCAAGGCTCTGGTGTATGAGGGGAATATGGAGAATGTCTTTCTTTTTCTCAGTCAGGGGCCACCTAAGTGAGGGAGTTTTTTCTTCTCACTTGTGTGTGGCCCTGGACTGATTGTTCTATGGGTCAGCACCCCTTCCGCCAACAGATTTTTCTTTGGTCAGTGGCCCCCGACCCAAAAAAGGTTCCCCACCCCTTAGAAATTAACAAAAATATATAGGATCATGAACTCTCAGGGGTAAAACCTACTTCATCTGATGGGGTTTTACCCATGAAAGCTCATGATTCTATATATATATTTTTAATCTCTAAGGTGCCACAAGATTACTCATTTTTTTTACATTTACATACTAACACAGCTACCCCTCTGAGACATTAAGAAATTCATCATAGGTCACAGAGCGGTATCAGTTCCTGGTTGCCAACTTAGAGAGAGATTCAGATATGAGTTTGTGCTTAGAATAAACTGAAAGCAAGAGTATAGGGAAACTCTCAGCAGAGAATTTCTATATCTTATGAATTTATAGTAGTGGGCAAAGGAAAAAGAATGCTGTGTAGTAAGAGTGCCATGTTAAAAGACAGCTCAGAACTGCTGGTTGAAGACTTTATTGAGGTTTTCTGTTTGTTTGTTTTGAGTGACATCAAGGGCATCAGTCACATAATTTACTATTTATACCATAAAGGATTTAAATGAAATTCTCAAGCACTATGGAAAAAAGTTTTTCTCCTTATACTAAGAATATTTTTATTCAGTTCATCTGACCATCTATACTATGAGATTGCGTGTAGGACTGGCTTCTCCAAAATTGTGTTACTGTTTTCAATGCAATTTGATATTTTGCCAGTCACGTGCCATGAAGGACCATCCTCCCATAGTTTAAATCAATCTGACCATGAAAGAAGACAAACAATAAGTGCACTGTATCCTGCAGGAGACAGACACCAACTAGCAGGGATATTTTACTTGAACAGTGCAGCAATCCCTCAGCCACCAGTTACATCACTGATAGATTATTTCATAGGCCTTGCAAGCAAAATGTAATTAGGACTGTAAAACAGCGGAACTCTATAGAAAACTTAATTGATGTTTGTTATAATTTGTTGATGTCAGACATGTAGCAGCATGTTAAGTGGGAGCATCCTGTAAAAAAAATTGATACCCAGTATCAATTCAGCAATCAGTTTTGCAAATTATTAATTTGATTCTTTGTCAGATGCCTATGAGCAAATTATCTTTCTGGGGCTTTTGTCGATGATGGGTTGTATTGGGAGTAATTATGTTAAGGTATAATTATTTTAAAACACAGCAACAAAAATCCACGTATTAATGGATATTTTTAGGATGCTCCATGACAGAAAATAACTTGTCATCCATTCTCCAGGGTTAAAATCTAGGGGTGATTAGTTCCAGAGGCCCAGCTGATAACATTTGTCTGCAGAGTGCACAGGGGGACAGGCAGTCTCCTGCACAGATAGGCCAAACCCAATGTTCCCTTTATTTTTTCCATTCATATGCAGAATAAATTTTGTTGTGTGCATCAAAGCATGTGCAAATGTGCACCACCAGTAGAAATACATGCTGGTGGCTGTGGGTGCTCTACTAATCAGCTGGGTGGCATTTGAATGTCTCTTGGGTGACTGCCCAAGTGCACAGTGGTTCCCCCCACCCTATGTAACTCTTTATTGAACTACCCGGAATAACAACAAGAGGTGGATGGGAAACTACTATTGCATATAGTTCAAAAATGTAAAATAATCGGTATATAATTAAGCCACAAAAAGCTATGAGAGCTATGAGGAGGAGAGCTATGGCCTACAGGTGCTAAGAAAGGGGGGAAAGGAAGATGTTTGCTTCCCATCATTTCACTGAGGAAAGGGTAAAAAGAATGCTATTTTTTGTAGAATTAGGGTTGCCTATTAAGTAGGTGGAAGAGACCATCAGTGCAGCTGTCTTGGTCTGGGTGCAAGGGGTGGGACAACACCTGGTGACCCCATGTAACGGAAATGTAAGAGAACAACCAGCAGGAGATGCTATCCAAGGACACTGGAAAACCTCACAGCAAAACCAGCTCTTGTCAAAGACAACTCTGAAAACCCTAAGCTAACCACTGACCTCTAGATCTGATAAGAAAATGGATGGAAAGCAAAAATGAGACACTTGAGAAAAGAGGGGAATGGAATTAATCGGAGAAAGTAGGGAAGGGAGGAGTGGGGAAAATAAGTAATGTTGCCTGAGCTGAGATTGCTTATGAATTTCCAGTTACCACCTTTAGGGTTGACGGGTCCTTTGTCCCAGGATCAGACCCAGTATTCAATTTATTCTATGGTTGGGAATCCTGATGTGCACAGGTGCAACACCCACACTATAGGAATTCTTGTATATTAGCAAATATAGTTTATTAATACATTTAGCACAGTCGCAAACACCCCAATTTCATAAGATAAATGGGGAATGTACATCCATATTTCCATACTATCAACTCACACCATTCCTTCTAGCACAACCCGAGATGTTAGCCATCTTCTTCCTCATCTCCTGCACCTTCTCCATCATCACTAGTGGCAATCTTTCTGGCACTTCCCAAGGACTATATCTCCTTCTTCTACTGCCCCTAGGTTAGGATGCCACTTTTCTCTTCTGTTATGCTGACAGTGTTATGTTTGATGAATATTCAGTAGGGGTTGTTTCCTTTTCTCCTTATTTGTATTTCCTCACTGTACTAATGGCAAAGTGTCTTTTTCTAAGTGACACATTGTGTCAATTTGTTACCTATGGCCTTTTGTGGTTGTCAATCACATTTATTATTTGTGTCCCACTGGTTATTTGGTTTGGTCTCAACCAGTTATTTCGGGTTTTTCTAAGTAATGATGTACCTGCTAAGTTTGAGGGTATTCTTAGAAGCACCTATACCATGGAAAGTCCCTCAATCTTACCACCATGTATCTAGGTGAAAGGTCCCGAACATATGTGAGCTAACTGGTCTACCTGGGTGAAAGGTCCCAGACAAAAATACTAATTTTGCCTAAGCTCAACGTACAAAACATGGCCTGTAAGTCTTTTGTGTTACAGCCAAACTGCCAGTATAAACCTACTGTAACTTATTATAATAAACATATAATCAAAACCATACAGAAAGAATACATTTATACGTATATAAGTCAAGTCACAAAATCAATCTATATATATTTATAGAATCAAATAACCAGCCCTCAGCTCTGGAGCTCAGTCGCAGCAACCCTCTCCACCCCACTTTGGAAATTCCCCTTTTCCAGAAATGCCCCTTACTGTAGCCCAGGGGTGGGCAGAGAGCCTCTCTGGGCTGGATCCGGCCTGCCAAGCAGGTTGATCTGGCCTGTGGATACTCTGCCGCTCCCCTGCTCCCAGACCAATCAGGGCCTGGGGATGGGGGAGTGTGTGAAGTTTCCTCTCCTGCTAGGGATGCACAGCTGGTAGTTAATTCTAAGTGCTGTGCACCCCTTGCAGGGAGGGGTCAGGGAGCAAGAGACTTTGCGTGCTCCCCAGCCCCCAGACCCTAACTGGCCTGGAGGCAGAGGGAGCATGCGAAGTCTCCTCCTGCCACCAGGGGTACTGGAGCCTAGAGGGAATCGCCAGTGGTGGTTCTTTCTAGGGGGGAGTGGGGGCAAAGGCTTCACGTGCTCCCTCACCCCCAGGCCAATCAGGGTCTGTGGGCGGGGGAGCATGGAAGTGTCTTGGCCCTGCCCCTTCCAGGGCGGCCGAAGGTCACTTAAAACATTTGTGAAGTGCCCCCCCCCCTTCTAAAAGTATTGCCCACTCCTGCTGTAGCCTATAAGGCTAGTGAGCAGGTTCGCTCTATAGGCTACAGTAAGGGGCACTTCTGGAAAAGGGCAATCTCCAAAGCAGGGCAGCAACTGAGCTCCAGACCTGAGAGCTGGTGACTTGATTCTACATCTTGTCTTAGGGCCTGAATCTCCTCATACCAATCTTGCACTGGAGTAAACACCACTGACTTAAATGAAACAAAAGGAAAAACTATGTAGCACTTTAAATACTAACAAGATGCACTATAAAGACTAACCATCTTGTTAGTCTTTAAAGTGCTACATAGTTTTTCCTTTTGTTTTAGCAAGATCAGACTAACACGGCTACCTCTCTCTGACTTAAATGAAGTTACTCTAGATTAGCACTGGTGTGAGAGAAGAATCTAGTTCACAAGGCCTATCAGTATAAGCAAAATTATTATGTCGGGTGACTGTTTTAGCATAACATGCTGTTACAGTGCCACATTTACCATCCTTTATTTCATGATATTTGTATAGATTTCTAACTCTCTGGTATATGTCGCTCACCACAGTGGACGAAGAAGAATATAAGATAAGGCCATTATCTCAGCTGCCAAGGGAATGACTAAGGGTGGTGTGGTGAGGAGCACATAAGCCGATGCTCTTTGTCTCTGACTTTGGTTGCACTTATTATTAATTTTTATAGCTGGAATGAGAGTTTTCTGTCTGGGCTACTGCTTAACTTCCCAGCTTCCTGCTTGGATCAGAACACACAACAAATCTGTGCAGTGGCCAAATACTCACTGTCAAAGGGCCAGCCTACGGTTATAACTGGGTAAGGTGAGCAGGTTTCAGCCTTAGAAGTTTAAATATACATTTTTTTTCTCTAACATAATCCCCAGTCCCACTGACATCAATAGCAATGCTCCTATTAGCACGGATGAGGTAGGATCAATAGCTAACCAAACCCTGCACTTAGTGGAGTTGTTTTGGATTTAAACTAGTATAACTGAGTCAAATTTTTTTTTAATTTTTTTTCAGACTTAAAACAATACAGTAATCATTTTAGCAGTTCCAAGAGGAAAATATGCTTTTGTACTGACCTCAGAAATGTCATGAAATATGGTAAATATTAAGTTTCCCTGCTAAATGGAAAAATTAGAAATGCTGTCCTTTAGTGCTTCATATGGTAATCAAGTTGTCAGGAAAAAACATTTTTAACATAGCTGTCAGGCTGATGGGATTTAAAAAGAAAAGATTTTCAGCTACTCAGAATTTAAGAGATTAAGACGCTCCAGTTTCAGTAGCCCACCATAGATGAAGACTCCATATTTTCAATTCACCTCTCCTCTGACTTTCTGCACCCATGGCCACATATTCCTAGTCACTGCTGCCTCTGCTGCCTAATAGTTAACATCCAAGGCCCCAGTGTGCCCCCAGTGACACTGAATATTGAATCAGTGTTAATTTCTGGTGTCTGTTTTCAACAGAGGGAATTGCTGCTTCACATAGGTGTAGGAAATAGGGATGCAAGGAGTTCTGCAGTACCCCCAGGTTTTGTGCCTGGATTCCCCACACCCGGGGGCCAGGTTCTACAGTCCCGGGTCCTGGCCACCAGGTGGGCCCCACAGGGTCCTACAGGCCCCACACACTTTATACTTTACCAGCCCTCTGGCCCTCAGGGTCTTGTCATCCACTGGCCCCACAGGCTCTGCCGCACCATGGGGTCCTGCTGCCCGCTGGCCCTGCCACAGGCTTCACAGCCTGCCATCCCCCCAATCCCCAGGGTTCTGCCACCAGCCCAGGGTTCTGCAGCTGTCACCAGCTGTGGTACCAGCCTGGGACAGTGAGGGTTGCCAGCTCTCCCAGACTGGATGGACCAAATGCCATTTGTGGCAGTAGAGTCTGGTCCATCCAGTTCGGAAGAATTGGCAACTCTATCTCAATAGGTCTAAAGGAGAGGTGCAGCCCAGCACCTCAACCCCCAAAATAGTTGCAGCACCACTGCTGCTTCTGTAAATGTTTGGGTATATTAAAAATACTTCAGCTTAAAACATTCTTATGTTTATAGTACCCACTAAGTGAAGAGAGCAACTGATTCTGGCAATTTATCAATTGGAATTTTTTCAACGGGCATCAGTGAATGCTTCTGGAAATAGATTATGCATGTGCTGGCAGAATCATTAGGTTTTGCCATAAAATATGTACACAGCATGTACCTCACTTTAGACAACATTGTATAATGTCATCGGTTTCTGATCACTCATTTTTGTCACTCACCCTCCATCAAGAAGCTTTCATTTTGAATTGGGCTTTTCTCCTTCGTGGAAATCTTGGTTTTTTTATTGCATCTGCCAAGATTATTTGGACTGCTATGCACAGGCATCACTGCTGTGTTTAGTGAATTGGCTGCAACAAGCCAAAAAGTCAGAAAAATAAAACTTCTTTGTGCTTATGGTTTTAAAAGCCCTTGAATCAGAACTTCGATCCCTCTCAGTGATCAAGGAAATGCAGATTCAGCACAAGTAGGGTGAAGGGTGGGCAGGTGCTCCCATGGCAACTAAGAGAAAATCTCAGTGAAAAATTCCTCTACTTTGTCAACATTATGGGGATTTGAATGGTGCAGGGGCATTGGTAATGATTTATAGAACCCTCCTCCTCTCTGGCATGATGCTGATTCAGATCCAGCTCAGGCTGTTAATGTTTGTTATTCTAGGGATGTCAAAGTGATACCCTTCACCAGCACTGTACCCCCAAACCTTCTTTTCCATGAAACAAATTATTTTAGGGAAAGATCTGGAGATGACCACAAATGATTCCATCTATAGTTTTTTTCTCATGGACATAGGGCCTATCAAGGCACAGTTGGCAGTATTATATTTCAAATGTCTTCTCTGAAACCAGGAACCGTGTAACCAATCACAATTCTATCCGTTATACAGTTAACTATTGGGCTTGGCTCCCTGGGCCCCGTGGTGTGGCACAGTGGGCTGGGCTGGGCTGCTTCGGGCACCAGTTAACCGGTTACTGGTAAGCATCACCCATTTACATCCCTACCTGAAACAGTGCATTTGTGGAATTGGAAATCAAATTTGTCTCTTTGAGGTTGCTTTCCTATGGCAATAAAAATATACAGCATAAGTCTGATGGTTTCCTGTTTATGACACATGCTGAACATGTGAAGGATCAGAAAGGGTGCAGTATTTTTGCTTGCATTTCACACCCTGCACGCATGCAATTCATTGACTAAAACAGCAGTCCCCAAACTTTTGAGGGTCATGCCCTTTTGTTCCTCCAGGGTCAGGATGGAGCTGCAATTAGGAGTGGGGGTGGCTATAGATAAAGGTAAGGGGGCCGGCTGCAGCGGGGTCGGGGGCAAGAGCAGAGCTGCAGTCTGCATTGGGGGCTTCCAGCTAGGTGTGATTCCATTCCCCATCTTTTCTTCAGCCTCAGCCCCAGGCCAGGAATGGAGCCATGGTCAGTGGCTGAGGCTGGAGGCTGGTGCAGGGCCAGGAGCGGAGCCATGCCAATCTGGGAACAGGGTCAGGCATGGGGCCAGGAGCCAGGGATGCATCTGGGGGCAGGACCAGAGCAGAGCTGGGAATGGAGAGAGGCTGAGTGATGATTCCTCCCTGCTCCCATGGGGACTAGCTTAGGCCTCCACCATGCTCCCCCGCCTCCACAACAGTTTTCCACTAAAAGCTAGGAAGTGTTGGTCAGAAGAAAACCAAACACTAATAAAATTTCTTTTCAGATTTAGTATTGTTGCTTATTAAAATGGAAAGATTTGTTTTTTAATCTGCAATATTTTTGCTGTTTTACTTTTTGCATGTCATTCATTCAAAGACTGAACTAAACGGGTCGTTTTCACTTTTCTCATACTCGGTTTCAAATTTTTTATTTCTCATGTATGACTGGTGTAAAGCTGATATGTTATGTATTTAGTTTCAAGAGCAGGAGAGGCAGGTGACGTGGATTCACTGGATCACATTTGGCAAGTCACTTACAGCTCTCTGTGCCTCACTTTCCCTTGTGTAAAATGTGGATAGTGGAAGGTATTCACCATGATAAAGCAGTCTGAAATCTTTAAATAAATGGCACTGTGTATGTGCAAGTATTATTTACGTTCAAACCTATTTTACAATTAGGTTCTATAAATGATTTCATTTGTTCTTTAAATCATATATCATTTGACTAGAATACATTGCCCTTTCATCCCCCTTGTAAAATAATCTCTAAGGGTATGTCTACACTAGGAATTATTTCAAAATAAGTAAAATCAAAATAATAACTCCCAAAATAACAAAATCAAAATAGCATCTCCCCCTCACTACGGGGGAGCAACGAAATTACTCAGAATTATATCTAAATAGTGCATCCACACTGATTGGAGCCTGCCTAAGACTTAGAGCCCTTGGAAGCACTCTGAGGAGGGCGGATACTTCTTGTGGCTGCTTGGTCAGGCAAACTGTGACACGTGCTTTCAGGGGCCCCTCTCTACTAAGGATGTTAAGGACTAGTTGACTAGTCGACTATTCAATAAGCAAATGCTTATCGGATAGTTGAGTCGACTAGTTGATTCACCCCCCACACTCAGATAGAGGTAGCAAGGGGGGGAGGGTATTTCAAAGCGGCAGCACCACACAGCTGATCCTGGGCTTTGTGCAGTGCTGCCCCTTTGAAACGCCACTCGGAAGTGCTTATGCAGAAATGCCTTCAAAGGAGGAATGCGGAAATTCCATCAGCTACTCGACTAGTAAATTACTCATTAGTTAACATCCTTACTCTCTATGGCTGCATCTCACATGCCACTCCTCCACTGCCTCCCCCCTCGCGGGACACAAAATAGACACAGCGTGCTCTGGTTGCCCTGGCGGATGCCACAGCACTCACAGCATGGAGCTGGAGCTGCTGCAAAGCAGTGACAGGCTCATGGGTGCTGCGCCTTTGGTGCAGTACTTCCAAACTGCCCACATGCTACTCTAGCAGGACGAGGACCAGCCTGGACCGCAGGCCCTCATCATCCAGATCCCAGTGTGCCTGCTGCTACTGCAAATGCCCCTCAATCCCCTGGACACTATGGAATGCTGCTTCTGGCGGCTGGAGACCCCTTCAGAATGGTGGGACTGCATCGTCCTGCAGCGATGGGAGGACCAGCAGTGGCTGCAGAACTTCCACATGCAGAACTTCCGCAGGAAACTGGACACCCGACTGAGAACCGCCATCCCTGTGGAGAAGCATGTCACCATCGCCCTGTGGAAACTCACCATGCCGGACAGCTACTGCGCCATCGGGAACCAGTTTGATGTGGGGAAATCCACAGTTGGGGCCATACTCCTGCAGGTAGCCAAGGCCATCAACCAGGTACTGCTACAGAGGGTTGTCACTCTGGGGAATGTGGACAGCATTGTCAATGGCTTTGCCGCCATACGTTTCCCCAACTGTGGGAGGGCCACAGATGGCCCTCTACCACCGTGTTCCAGACTACATAAACAGGAAAGGGTACTTCTCCAGGGTGCTGCAGGCCTGCGTAGATCACAAGCGATACTTCATTGACATCAACGTCAGCCAGTCAGGAAAGGTGCACGATGCCCGCATCTTCTGGAATTCCTGCCTGTTCTGAAAGATGCAGGCTGGCACTTTTTCCCCCTGACCACACCATCAGAGTCATGGACATGGACATGCCTATCTGCATCCTGGGTGATGCAGCTTACTCCTTGTTCCCTTGAATCATGAAGCCCTACCAGGGCAGCCTGGGCCCTACTAAGGAGCACTTCAGTGCCAGGCTGAACAAATGCTGCATGGTGGTGGAGTGCACGTTCAGCTGCTTAAAGGGGAGGTGCAGGAATCTCCTCACTTGCCTGGACCTCAGTGAATGCAACATCCCCTTTGTGCAGACGGTCTGCAGTGTGCTCCATGACTTGTGTGAGAGCAAGGCGGGGACTTTCCTGCAAGGGTGGAGGGCAGAGGCTGAACGGCTGGCCAAGACATATAAGCAGCCTGACACCAGTGCCATTCGGAGAGCACATCAAGGGGCTGTGCTCATGAGAGAGAACTTGATGGAGAGTTTCGTGCAAGGCCAGCTGTGAGATTCTCCCCCGTGCCTCTCCACAAGGGGCCCCTGCATTCCCTCTGTGTACCTTTCCTCCCCCACTCTTCCCTTACCCTGCCCTCCCTTTCCATCTTCTCCCCGCCCCTGCAAAGCAAATAAAAAAACCTGTTTATTGGGGGGATATACAGCAGGGGAGGGACTGGGGAAAGAACCCAGAATGGGGGAGGGGACTCAGGGATGGGGCTGGGACTGATGCCTGCCTCAGGTTGTTTGAGAGACTTTGACTAATTGAGAGGACCCACTGCCCCATGTTCTGGGGCCCCAGTAGCCCCTGGAGTGGGGGATTAGAAGGGGAAGCCATGGGGGAGAGCAGAGAGCTGGTGGCCTGCTCCATGCATGAGGCCATGCACTCTATCACCAAGGTGAGGGAGGAGCACATGGCTTATTGCTGGCACGCTAGCTGATTCCAGTTGGCCTTCTGCTGCTCCCAGTCAGGGGCTCCTTTTCAAGCCCCCGGATGAGGGACTGCAGGCAGACCTCTGCTCCTGCATGAGGTCCTCCCAGGTTCTCTTTTGCCTGCAGATCCCACAGAGTCATGCAGATGGCGTGGGAGGTTGTGGACGTGCCAAGATTGCAACTGGCCCCACCGTGAAGAAAAGTTACAAAGGCACCCACTGCAGGAGACACTGTGTATGAAGCCTAGCCCTAAACTCTGAGCCGACACAGAAGGTCTCAGTTCAGATGATGGAGATGTGCTTCAAGCAAGGCCATATGTTGCCTAGACAGCGAGCACTTTCCTGCAGGTGCACAGACTTCCCAAGGGAGCATCGCTTCATCCATGGCCCGGGGACAAGCAGCATGGGAAGGTGCGGGCCAGGCCAGGAACCTGTGGGCGGGAGAAGGAGACGGTGCAGATCGGCTTCCTTCTGTGTCCTGCACATGCCAGGTCCAGCAATCACAGCGTCCCGCAGAGAGAGAACTTGTATCTCTGCCCGCTGTGGGGAGGGGTGTGGAGGGAGGTGCGTGTGAGCTGCAGAGATTGCTTACCGGAGACGGTGCTACTGGGTTCCCCTTTTCTTCCTCCCCCTGCAGCAGGTTCCCATTCACAGGATCAGTGTCCTCTGCATCACCACGCTTGATTGGGAGAGGATGCTTCCCAAGTGCGGGCATGAGCCTGTGCCACGTGTGGCACTGCTGTGTGTTTTCGTGACCCAGCCTCCTTAGTGGTGGCTTGTCATCAGAAGGTGTCCCACCATAGAGGCTGGAGTAAGGCAGACCTCTCCAGGAACCTTGTGAGAAGGACCGAGTGGTTTCTGTGTCAGAGCGTCGTGGGGCTAAGTGTTCCAGACTGGCGCTCCATATGCATCCATGTGCACAGGCTATTGTGTGACCCCCCCGCCCCCAGGCTGAGTAGGCCGAGAAACAAGTGTGCAACCCCGTGCAGCCCATCACCTGCCCCTGTGTGTAGATAGGAAAAGTTATATAATTCACCTGAAGTGCCTTCCCTGGGATCATCTGAGGCCTAGGAGACATCCTGGGAGGGGAGGACTTTCTCCAGAGTGAGGAGCAGGTCCTGGCTGGTGGGCATTGTCAATTGGCTGTCCTCTTCCTCCTCTTCCCCATCTGCAACCCTCCCCTCATGGAGTCTGATGCTGGGCATGTCCTGGCTGGACTCCATGATGACAGGAGGCAGGTGACCGTCCCCCCTCCCTGGTTGGCATCCAGTAGCGGCATGTGTGTGGTCCACCCCAGAGCATCTGCTCTGCTCCCTGGCCTTGTTGTAGGCCTGCCAGAGCTCTTTTATTTTCAGCTGGCACTGATCAAGTGTCCGGACATGCACTTTGTCGGCCAGGCTGGTGGTGATCCAGCCATAGACCTCGGCATTCCTCTTCTTGGTGCAAAGATCCTGGAGGTTGATCTCGATGAGGACCAGGCCAGAGCTCTCCTGTGTCCCTGGCCAGTGGCAGCCAAGGGAACAGTAGGAGTTGTGGCAGCCAGGGAAGGCTCTGAAGGAGCATGGGGGTCTGCCATGGCTCCTGGGATGCTGTTGTGTGTCATGGGGCTAGCAAAGCTTGCAACGTGGCACAAGCCCTTCTCTTGCTGCCTGGAGTTTTAAGTTCCACAGGAGAAGGGGAGCAGTGGAGATGGCAGGTATGGCCACAGCGGTCACAAGTGCAGCTGTGAGAAGCCTCTGGAGGCCAGTTATTTCAAATTAGCAGCACAAGATCATCCACAGTAACATTATTGCGAAATAACAATTTTGAAATAAGCGTTATTCCCCAAGGAAAGCAGGAGTACAGATTTCGAAATAACCAGCCTGTTATTTCAAAATAATAGGCTTGGTAGTGTGGACGCTCCATTTATTATTTCAAAATAAGGGGGGTTATTTTGAAATAACTCCCTAATGTAGACTGGGGCTAAATGTCAGGTTCTAACTGTTGTACTAGTCTAGGCCTCTTTTAGGAGGTCTGAACCTCTGGTTCCTCAGTGTTTCAAAAAGATCTAAGTCTCATCCATCCCTTTTAATGGACACCATATGCTTTTACATTGGTTAGAAAAGCTAAAGAGAAACCATGAAGAGGTGAACCTAGATCTATCTGTAAGATGTGTGGTACCCCCATATCCTTTTCCTAGATGACTCCATGTAAAGGACATCATCACATAATTGAGGTCACAGTAGTGAATTCATTTTCATTGCTCACAGCCTCCTTTTAAGTCTGTCTCGGATCACATTTGAAATGCTGTGTTAGCTCAGTCTAGGCCACAATGTCATTTCTGACATCCCTAATTCATTGTGACTGTCAGTCTTCCCCTCAGGAAGGACCAAGGCCATAGTCACAAGGTTGATGGAGGTCAAGGCTGAGTGTCAGTGGCAGAGGCATGTTGTAAAGTTTGCTAAGAGCAGTCTTCATTCCTCTTTAGCCTTGGAGAAATTAACCTGTGGTACTGGACCCTTTCATTTGTGAATCCTAAAATTCAACCCAGGTACCAAAAATCCTTAAATATGAGAATTGCTATGAACCCTATAGTTTAGTATCCTGTCTCTTACACTTACTAATAACTGTATACCTCAGAGGGATCAAAACACTTCTATAAGGCATCTGCTCTGCCGTAGCAATAATTTCTAATGGGAGGCCACTCCAGGATTTTAGTAAGTGGTCAAGGGCCACAGGTTGCGGGGTGGTGGGTAAAGTGCAGAAGGGAGCTTGGGATAGAGGACTGGAGTGCAGGAGGGGCCATGGGGTCTGAGAGGGGTCAAGGGAGGGGATTATGATCTGGAACAGGAGCTTGGGGTGCAGGGTCCAGGAGAGGGTATGGGTGCAGGAGAGAATTCTGGCCTGGAGGAGGGGTATAGGAGGGAGTACAGGCTCTGGGAGGGAGTTGTGACCTGGACGAGGTGGGGAGAGGGGATACAGAGGGTTTGGGTGGTGACCTGGGACAGTAGGGGCTGGTGCCCTGGGGCAGGTAATTGGGGGGAGATAGGAGATGGGATGCCAGAGGCAGGCTGTGGCTGGGAGGCACTTACCTAGGCAACTGCTAGCCAGCAACCCAATAGAAACCTGAGACAGGCTCCATGCCTTTCTGCTGGGCTGGCTGCTCTACATGGCTCTGCTCCAGCACAGGGAGGAGGGAGGGAGGAAGGAGGCTTCACTCAGCCCCTGCCGCCAGCAAAATTTCTCAGCTCCTATTGGCTGGAAACTGGCCAATGGGAGCCGAGGGATTTTGCTGGGGGTAGGGACAGCAAATGAATTCTCCTGTCCCTCCCCAGCTTGCAGAGCAATTAGCAGCCAGTTGTTTAAAACAGCCTGAGCTGCTGTATAGTAAGGGTGCCAGCAAGGTGACCACAGGCTGGATCCAGCAGCTTGGCAGGCTGGATTCAGCCTGCTAGCCACCTCTTGTCCACCCCTGGCCTATAGTAACATGCCATGTGTGCCCAAAGCAATACAAAGAAATTGCAATTAATTGGAAATAGATTTGCAAGCCTGAAAAAATGTGGGAGGCTTTTGGAACCATCCTCACTTTGACTTTGAGTCTTTTCATTCTTTTCTGCCACTCCAGTCTGCTCTCTCTCTCTCAGCTGAAAATGAGGAGGAAAGAAATCATAACATTTTAGCTATTGTAAACATTGTAAGCTTGCATTACACTTTCACAGTCTTTGTGTGTGGAACTTAATTTCCCCCTTTAAGGGCAGTCATGGAGCAGCTGTTGCCAGGGTTCAAGGGGTCAGAGCTACTGTGGGGCCTCTGTGTGAGACCCCAATATCCCTGGGGGCATCTTCAGGTTTCAAAGGCCAAACTCTCATAATCTTCCATGTGTGCATTAAACCAAAGCTCCCAGTCCTGAGACAAGAAACCAGAGGAAACTCCACAAAGAGAACTTCAGAATTATTTTTGTGAACTAGCAAATTATATTCAAAATGGGAAACCCAGTAATAATCCTTGTGTACTGGTGCTCCTCACCTTCTGTGAAGAAAGCAAAGGTAGTCAAATGACTTTTTTGGTTCATTTGATTTTTGTTGTTGTTGTTGCTGCTCATTTATGATGAACATTTTTCCATATATGCACCACTCCTACATCTTTATGTCACACAGAATTATCTGCAGAACAAAGTTTTTATAATATTCTCACCCCTTCCTTCGTATCAAGTGGCACTGCAGAGGTTACTCGGTTGGTTCTCACACAGTGAGTCACCTGTCTCTCTCCAGAGAATCTGGAGTCCAGATTCCAAGACATAACTGTAAAGTGAACTGACTTCATTGCATGATCAGTGATTACACTGGACCTCAAAACACAATCCATCTGTCACTTTCCATTTCAGCCATTTATCCTTCAGATTCCCAGTGATTTTTCTATGTTTTATTATTTTATTTTTATTACATTTTCTCTGCATTGATTTTTCTATTTTAAATAATTTGACTTTAAAAGTGCCTGAAAGATGCAGGAAACCAAAGCCTGGTGTTTCTTATCAGAACAGGGACAGCTGATAAAGCACAGAAAATGCATTCGTCCCCTACCAACCAGACTAAACCCCGACCGAGAGAATTCCCATAGGAGTGAGGGGATAATGCCATTCCATCTTTGGCTTCTGCTGAGGCTGACAACAAAGGGGGCAGTTAACAGTCCCTGGTAATGTCCCTTGTGATGTGTTGGACCCTTGTCAGTTAAGAATTAGACTGAGACCACAGAAGACACCACCTCGGTTGGTGGAAGATCACCATTACTGAGTACTGTGAAAAGTCACCTATATATTAGCAGAGCTGCTGACAGAATAATAAAAGCTCCGTCTTGCTTCAGTTGTGCTGCTGAACCAGTGATGTGTTCTGGAAATAAATCCAGGTGAGACAGAAGCAAGAATGAAAATCAGCACTCAAGGATAAAAAGAGAGCATGTTTAGGGCTACCTGAAGGTGTGGCAGGTGCTTTCCTACGGTAGCAATGATGGTATATATAACCCCATTTAGTAGACAGATTATGGTGTAACAGTACAGCAAGGTTTTAACAATGCCAGTTTCTTCACAATTTCTGGATAACCAGAGCAAGAGCTGGATGACTTACCAGGAAGGGGTTAATCTGAATTTTAATTATTAAATTCACATATCTAATGGGGGGAAATGTTAATATGAAGGCAAGCAGATGTGTGAATTGAAGTTTTTCACCATAATAACTGTCTAGATTGCAATAGTAAGAAGATTTGTCCAGTCATGCAAGTAGAATTTATTTCTTACCAGTAAGCTACACTCCAGGAAGGGAAACAAAGAGCAGGTGACCTCCCCATATGACTCCGCCCTGCCCCCAGGCTGAGTCCCTGTGCTCTCCCTATCCCTTCCCCATGATCCATCCCTTGTTACCAAGGAGAGTCCTCTGTCCTCCTCCCACTGTGCCGGAGATTTCTGAATTGCAGGGCTTTCTGGAACCACAGAGGTGAAAGAAACAGAATGTGGGGCCACCAGCAACTCCTCCAGCATAGTTGTCCGACCCCCACGTCAGTCCTGTCCTCTGGCGGGGCTTCTGTACAGACCCCGGAGAGGAGACATGGTTGCATGGAAGGGCTGGGGGCAGTACAGTCGCTTTGGAGGAGTTGCTGATATAGGGCTGCCAGGCAGCCCTTCATTCTACTCTTTCTGTGTCTTCCTGGTATGGTGGACTGGACCGGACTGGACTGCTATACTTGCACCACTGGTTCTGTCAATCAAAGTCAAACAAAGGCTGAGGGCAAAACAAAAGTACATGTATTGAAAAGAAAACCTGATTGAGCTAACTAATCAACAGGACACCTTCTTTGTGAGTTAGTGCTGATGGAAAACCAAAATCACTATCCGTTTTTTTTTTCAGGGTAAACAAAATGGACAAAATAGTTCTGAAGTCTAAACAGCAGCCTACTCTTCTTCGATTTCCTACGGTTTGCTGAAGAGGTTGTGATTCTCTGCCCTGGTTTTTCTTTAGTAAGAATAGATGAGATCCTTCATAGGTTTATGGTGGGAGAGTGTGATTTGTTGTTTTTGCTTTAAATTCTTTGTTTTCTGGAGAAACACACCTAACCGTCTACATTGTGAGATGGTTTGGGAAGAAGTGAGATCAGGGTGGGCAATAATTTTTTACCAGGGGCCACTTCAGAAATTTTTTAAGTGGCCCCGGGTTGCCCCAGAAGGGGCAGAGCCTTAGGCGGAAGGGCAGGGCCAGGACACTTCCGTGCTCCCCGCCTGCAAACCCTGATTGGCCTGGGGGTGGGGGAGTGTGTGAAGTCTTTGTCCCCCCCCCCCAAGAGAACCCCCAGCTGTTCTGAACAGCTGTTCTGAACAGTGCCACACCCCTGGCAATGGGAGGAGACTTTGCACGCTCGCCCCCTTGCCACCAGGTCAATCAGGGCCTAGGGGTGTAGCAGAGCATGCAAAGTCTGTTCCCCGCCCTGCAAGGGAGCGCTGCGCTTAGAGTCACCCACCAACTGAGCAGTAGCTGGCGAATGACTCTAAGTGCTGACCCCTTTGCAGAGCGGGAAGAGACTTCACAAGTTCCTCTTGCCCCCAGGCCAATCAAGGCGTGGGGGTGAGGAGAGCACATGAAGTCTCCTCCCGACCTACCCCCATCCTGCAAGGAGCGCGCAGCACTCCCCAGGCCCCGATTGGCCTGAGGGTGCGGGAATTGCAAAGTCTCTTGCTCCTTGTCCTCTGGCACGCAGTGCTTACATCAATCACTGGGGTTGACTCTAAGTGCCATGCGCTCCCCCATCCCTAGGCCTTGATTGGCCTGGGGGCAGGGGAGTGGCAGGACCTCTGTGGGCCAGATCTGGCCTGTGGAGGCCCTTTTGTCCATCCCTGAGTTAGATAATAGGCTCATCACAATGGAGCTGGTCAAATAGCGGGCAGTTTAGAAGTATGGAAAATACCATGCTACCGATGAACTATACATTACTTAGGAAATGAGGGAAGAATTTGCAGAGACTTAACTGATATTTTTAGATTTTCTGAGGCTGGTTAGATTAGCTGTCTCATGCCCTGTCCAGACTAGGGAAATTCTCAAAACTCTCCCACCACTGCTAACACCAGTTCAATTCAGAGTAGGTCTAATTGACATAGGCCCACAGATGGAGGGGGTAGGGAGCAAAGAGGGAATTGCCTCTGGACCTGGTTATTCAAAAGGGTGGCAGCAGTTGTGCTGGAGCACTGGGCCCTTTAAATCACTGCTGGAGCCCAGGTGGCATGCACTGGCAGCTTTGAGGGCTGGGGTGGGGTGCACCACAGTCTGGAGGTGCTTAGGGCTGGTTGCCCACAACCCCGCCTTTTCTGCCTGAGGCTCCACCCCTTCCAGGAGCATGGAGTTGGCCCACTTCCCCTACCTTCTCCTGGATCCCAGCAAAGCTCTCAGCTCCCATGAACTGACATGACCTTCCACTGAGTTTCCATACAGGGAGGATGAAGGCAGCTTTAAAAATTACTCGAGTTGTCACAGAGACCTGCTGAATCACCTGCTTCTCAACCGTTAATTAGTATTATTTATTTGTATTAGACCAGGATCCCATTGTGCTATGCTCTGCACAAACACAAAATCAAGGGGCTTGAAATCTCAGTAAAAGACAAGACAAATGGGTGAATACTAGAAAACAATGAGAATATTGGTCAGCATAAGGCACCCCTATATGAAATAACATCCATGCAAGCAGGTTGTGCTGATTTTACAAAATTGCTTCTAAATCCCTCAGTTCCTTTTGATCACTAGCAGCCTAAGTGTAGTCAAGTATTTTCTAGGCATGATAGCTAAGAAAAGCTTTGAGGAGGGATTTGAAGGTGAATTATTAGGTAAATTTGCAGAGATTATAGGGATTGTTTCCCAGGAGTGTAGGACAGCATGGAAGGTGTTTGAAAATGTACAGGGTGGCAGTGGAGTTTGAAGACAAGCATGGATAGCTCGATAGTGACTGAAAGGTGATTGGTAAGGTGGGGACAGACTGTGAAGGGCCTTGAAATGAAGGCAAACAGCTTGTGACAGAAAGGGGGAGCCCATGGGGAGAATGCAAAGTGATGGGAGATACAGGCAAATGATAGGCTAGGAAAATGACCTTTGTAGCATCATTGTGAATGGATGTGAGCAAAGCAAGATTGTCCAGGCTGGGGAGAAGGGCGGTGCAGTAATCAGCGCATGAGATGATGGAAGCCTGGAGGATAGTTTTAGTTGTGGCAAATGGATAGCAAAGGCTGCATCTCAGAGATGTTATGCAGAAACAAAGATATCCAGGTTGTGGGCCTGAGTGACAGCCAAAAGGGTGGTATCGTCCACAGTACTGAGAAAGGAAATAGCATGCCCCTGCATGCCTCCCCTGCTGTTTTGGAATCCCAGGCAGAGGTCACACCACTGGGGATATCATTAGGGCAGGGATCGGCAAACTTTTCAAACCAAGAGCCAAACTACATCAAAATTCAGAACAAATGGTCAACCAAGAGCCATATAAGAATGCCCATTGGCATGACTGAAAATACACAACTTAATATTATTGATAATTGATGGAATGATTAATAATAGCATAAACGAAACATTGTACTCACAGACTTTATTTAATGGGACTTCTGCTGCTGCATCTTTTCACACATTTATTTGAAGCTCAAATCCAGCTTCATGCACACATTTAGGCTGTCTTCTGTCAATTTTATGGTAGAGGGTTGGGGATGTGGGGGTGCAGGAGTTTGAGGATGTGGGGGTAAGAGGGGATCAGGGCAGGGGTTTCAGGTGTATGATGGGCTCAGGATTGGGGTGTATGGGGGGTGCAGGAGTGTTATGACACTGCAACCAAATGGGGGATGGGCCACAATTGGGGGCTTGTTGGCAAGTCTTCATTTTTAAATAAAGTAAAATATTATGTCCAAAACAAAAGGTTTCAGCATTGTCTTTATTTAAGGCTGGAATATATTTATGGAGTTCCAGGGCTAGGGGATTTTGTGGTCTGCCCTAGGCTCTGGGGTGGGGCCAAAAATGAGGGGTTAAGTGTGTGGAAGATGACTGCCAGTGAATGGGATAGGGATGGGAGTGCAGGATCTGGGCGAGAGGTGGAGTGTAGGAGGAAGTGAAGGTGCGAAGTCTGGGGAGGGTTGGGTACAGGAGCAGGCTGGGAGTAGGGTGTCTGGCTGGGGAGAGGGGGCAGGAGCAAGAAAGGGGGCAGGCTGTCTGTCCGGGGGTGGGGGAAGTCAGGAGCAGGCGGGAGCAAGCTGTCTGGCCGGGGTCAGGGTTGTCTGGCCACGGGGCAGGAGTGGGCTGGGGACAGGCTGTTGGGAAAGATCTGGTGGGGACGCTCGTGGCTTTCTCCCCCTGCAGGAAGCCGGAGCTGGTGTTCCAATCTTGGGCAGGGGGTGCTGCGAGGCTGTAGCACCAGCGCTGGCTCCCTGTGGTGGAGGGAGCTAGGAGAGGGGCTGAGTTGGAGCTCCAGAAGAGCCATATCTGGCTCCCTAGTGAGCTGTATTTGGCTCGTGAGCCATAGGTTGTCAATCCCTGCATTAGGGTTTATGTTAATGTGAGTCAATGCAGTAGAGCTGGCTAAGACTTCTGATAAGTCAAGGCCTTGACTACATGAGAAAATGGTAGTAATTTAAATAAATTGATTTAGAAATCATTTTATAAAATCAGTGTAACTTCCTGTGTGGTCATTATTTCAGTTTAGGAATGCCTTCTGTCAATTCAGAATACATTTATTTCTTCAATTGCTTGCTCATGTCTATTCCATTCTAAGTGTGAGTGTGCCAGTGTGCACCGTTGCTGGAATTTTTTGCCTTAGCGGTATCTGTAGGGCCTACTCTGGAGTCCCGCACTCATGCACCAGTATGTAAGGCACTGCTGACCCTATGCCCTCTCAGTTCTTTCTTACCTCCTATTGCAGTTCCTCCCTCTTGCTTTGCAAGTGTGATAATGGTTTATTAGCTACTGGCTGTTCTCTTTGTATATAAGCTTCAGGAGGTAGCTGAGTTAGTCTGTACAGGATAAACTTAAAAAACAACAAATGGTCTGGTACCACTTTATAGACTAACAAAACATGTAGATGGTATCATGAGCTTTTGTGGGAGTGGCACAGCCCACTCTGGTCATCTGAAGAAGTGGGCTGTGCCCACAAAAGCTCATGATACCATCTACATGTTTTGTTAGTCTATAAAGTGCTACCAGACAATTTGTTGGTTTTTAAGTTTATCTTTGTATATAGTTGATGATAGTTAGTAATTAAGTATTAAGTGTTAGGTATTAAGATAATTAATTAATGTCCCAGTGAGCACTTTGTCCCACAGCCAGCCTGGTCCCGGGGCTTCAAACTGTGGTCAGTTTGTGTAAGCCTATGCCAGTTAGCAATTCCCTCAACAGTTGACTAAAGTGTTTGGGCGAGTTGCATGTGAAACAAAAGTGCAGGATCTGCAAAAATTTTAGGCCAAGGACCCAAAGACTAAGCATTTCCGTAAGTAGACACAGCTCTTCATTGCAGTGGCAGACAGAATGAAGGACCTTCCTGTGTCTGCTCAGAGAATTTCCTCATAGATCACTGCCTGCATCAGGTTTTGCTATGAACAGGCAAAGGTGCCACTGCATTTAGAAATCACTGCGGCAGCAAGAAGCAGAGCACCCCCACCCTAGAGAGGTCTGCTTCCTGCTGCTATGGTGAAGAGCAGCACAGTGGGCTGGGATAGGGCAGCGGGTCAGAGCAGAGCAGGCTGCTGGGTCACTCTGGCTCCTGCTATGAGTGTGGGAGGGGGGGCAACCCCTCCTGCTATCCCGTGCCAAGCCCCCCAGTAATCCCTTGGGGGGCAGAGTAGGGTGGGAAGGGGGCAGAGCAGGGATAGTAATTGGGGGAGAGTTGGAGCGGGGGCGGTGGTAGAGCAGAGGTAGGGGTGGGGCCTGCGGCTGGGGGTTGCCCCAGCGCCATGCCTGGGTCACTGGGGTGGGGGAGTTGCCCCAGACCTGGTGGCCCCTTGGGGATGGTCCTGTGTCCATGTGCCATTATGTGATCAAACAGCAGGCCTGGGACAATGCTTGCTTTGGGAGAGCAGTATTGCTTTGGTGAATTCTGAACCCAGCTTCAGGGATACTGCTTGTGAGTCACTTATAATGGAATCGACATAAGCAAGCACTCAAAGAAGAAAAATGGTTACCTACCTTTCATAACTTTTGTTCTTTGAGATGTGTTGCTCGTGTCCATTCTGTTCTAAGTGTGTGTGCACCCACATGCACCACTTTTGGAATGTTTTGCCTTAGCAATAGCCATAGTGCTGACTCTGGTGCCTTCTGGAATCCCATGCTCATGCACAGATTTACAAGGCACCACTGGCCCTATGCCCTTTGAGTTCCTTCTTGCCAGTAACTCCAACAGAGGAGTAGGAGGGCAGATAATAGAATGGACATGAGTAACACATCTTGAAAAACAACAGTTACAAAAGGTAGGTAATCATTTTTACTTACTGATATGATAAACCAATCTCAGGCGTTCTTACTCTGTAGTAAGAGTGGCTGCACAAGTTGGACTAAATCAAATTTCTAAACCTATTGAATTAAATCTGCAATTTTCTTGTGTAAACCATGCCTGAGTGTCTGAAACTACTGATCTTATATGGAGTTGGAGTTAGTAGTACTTCATCTTTTTGCATGGAACCCAATGACTAGTAAACAAACTATAGGTAACAGAGAATCGAGCTCTATGTGTTTCACTTTCTCCGTATGTAAATGAAGATACTTCCCTGACTTGCAAGGGAGTTGTCGGGATAAATTCATTATTTTACTGGTAAGATATTTTGAGATTCTTAGGTGAAAGGACAAAGAATAATTATTAGGCACCTAATAACCTTTGAGGATATGAAGCATATGATATAATCAGTAAACATGAAAATGAAATTTTCCAGGGCTCTATCCATGTTGGAGCTTTCATACACTTTTTATATGCTAAAATGCTAGTTTGTGTTCCACCAAGCTTATTTGGAAAGAGGATAAAAAAGCTGTGTACATTTGAGGCCCATATCCTGTTAGTGATTCCCACCCACAACTGAAGTTTACCATCAGGAGGTGGAGTTGAGAGAAACTTTAAGGGAACCAGCTTGGGTGAGTAGAGTTGCCTTATCTGCAGCAATTTTTACATCCACATGACGATTTCCCCCTTTTATGAAAGGTGATTAAGCAACTTCTGCAGCCGTCTAGTGACTCTGAACAAGGTTTTTTCTTTTCTGGTGAAGTAAAACAATGTGGAATCCAGTCCTGATCTGTTACCTTTGAAGTTTGTAATAGGATCACTCATTCAATGCCAGGTAAACATGTGCCTGAAAGACACCTCTCCATTGAATAAATGAAGGACAGATGTCTTGCACTGAGAGCACAAGTGTATTCTTTGCAACCAGAACAAAGTTATTAAAAATATCAGACTGGTTAGCTGAGTCAGTTGGTGAAGTAAGGGATGTGCATAAACATTTCCGCTGTTATGACTCAATGCAATGTAAGCAATGACCTGCTTTTTTAATAGCGTATACTGTGTTATATCAAATCATTTATCAATACTATAGTAGTAGTAGTAAACATGAGGGTTGCCTAACCCCAAAGCCTGAACCAGATACTATGACTCTGTGAAATCTTCTTATTAAAGACTCAATTATGCCTAGTGTGAGGCAAAACTGTGCTTAAAAAGGGAAGGAGGTAGTGCATTACCCCAAGTGTTATGGTCTGGTTCAGGATTGCCCTATAATTACTTTGTACAGTAAAACTCTAATAGTCTGGCATCCAGTTGTACGGCACTCCCAATAGTCCGGCATCAAAATGGCAAGAGCCTAGTAGTTTTTTTTAGTGTTTAAGTGAATAATTTACAGACTGTATTAGTATTGAAGTGTATAATTTCTGTGTTTAAGTGAATCAAGTGCTGTATTAAGTGTTTTAAGTTACTGTATTAATAGTTTGTGATTAATAGTTTAAGTGATTAGCCAGTGCTGCACACTACTGTACATAGTATCCTCTGCTTTCTGTATTCAAAGGCTTCGCAACAATAATGGTGAATACTGTACTGTACATTTATTCTTTCATTCTATGACTAAATTTATGCATTACAGTATGTACAATAAAAAGGGTTTAAAAACACTTTATATACAGTATATACTGTATATATATATATATATATATATATATAACCAGTTTATAGTACCTCCTGATAGTCCGGCATATTTGATAATCCGGCACCACCTAGGTCCCAAAGGTTCCAGAAGTCTACTAATCAGAAGTCTACTGTATTAGCTATATACTTTCTGTGTATTCCACAGAAGAATTAGATACGTCAGCATGATGGGGCAACAGAGTGGGAGGATATTTTGGAAAAAAAATTGGAGAATGTTGGGGATAACTTCTTGGTACAAGTGCTGAAGGAACCAACCAGGGGCCATGCACAGCTTGACCTGCTGCTCACAAACAGGGAGGAACTAGCAGGGGAAGTAGATGTGGGTGGCAACCTGGGTAGCAGTGATCATGAGATGGTAGATTTCAGGATCCTGACAAAAAGAAGAAAGGAGCACAGCAAAATACACACCCTGGATTTCAGAAAAGCAGACTTTGACTCCCTCAGAGAACTGATGGGAAGGATCCTCTGGGATGCTAACATGCAGGGGAAAGGAGTCCAGGAGAGCTGGCAGTATTTTAAAGAAGCCTTATTGAAGGCACAGAAACAAACCATCCCGATGCGCAGTAAGAAAAGCAAATATGGTAGGCGACCTTGGTGAGCTTAAACACAAAAAGGAAGCTTACAAGAAATGGAAACTTGGACAGATGACTAGGGAGGTGTATAAATATATTGCTCAAGAATGCAGGGGAATAATCAGGAAGGCGAAAGCACAATTGGAATTGCAGCTAGCAAGGGATGTGAAGGGTACCAAGAAAGGTTTCTACAGGCATGTTAGCAATAAGAGGGTGATCAGAGAGGGTGTGGGGCCCTTACTGGATGAGGGAGGTAACCTAGTGACAGATGATGTGGGAAAAGCTGAAGTATTCAATGCTTTTCTTGCCTCTGTCTTCACAGACAAGGTCAGCTCCCAGACGACTGCACTAGCCAATGCAGTATGGGAAGGAAGTGGGCAGCCCTGGATGGAGAAAGAACACGTTAAAAACTATTTAGAAAAGCTAGGTATACACAAATCCATGGATCTGGATTTAATGCATCCAAGGGTACTGAGAGAGCTGGCAAATGTCATTGCAGAGCCTTTGGCCATTATCTTTGAAAACTTGTAGCGATTGGGAGAGGTCCCGGATGATTGAAAAAAAGCAAATGAGAGGTATATAGTAGGTGTATAGTAGGCTTGTTGCTCTTTTCTCATATACCAGTTATACTCTGTGCAAATCCACTAACTTCAGTGAAATTATTCCTGATTCTTTCCAGTGTGAGAAGAAAATCAGCCCCATGCCTCTGAGTGCTAATAAGAAGCATGGTGAGAGGCACCCCTAGCTACACATGTGCAATGGGTTCAGCCAATGTTCTTCCCAATGTAATATACTTAGTCTGAACATGGAACCAGCTGCAGAGGTCTCACCCTGGGCATACATGCCACTTCTCTGGCTATCTGTGGCACGCCCAATGCATTACACTGCTGAGCACCACCAGAAACATGATGGCTGCAGTTCAGAAGCCCTGCTGAGGGGCAGGGGTGACCCGAGACTAGTTGCCAGCAACTGGCACCCTAGGCGAACCATGCAATCGGCGCCCCCACCTCCAAACCCCTCAATGATATTGCACCACCATTTGGCGCCCCATTTAACTTGGCACCCTAGGCAACCGCCTAGTTCGCCTATATGGACGGGCTGCCCCTGCTGAGGGGACTTCTTTGCAAGCCCTACACTCCAGTGAAGCAGCTGTAAGTAACACAGCGCTCAGGAGGAATACATTAGAGAGGGCACTTGGGAGTGGACTGTCATTTGGCCACAGGCATTCAGGAAGGCAAAGGCTTTGTAGTCTATATTGGTTTCATTTGGCTTGCTGTGAGAAATGTTGGCTTCTCTGCTGAGAGTTTCAAAGAGGGTGCCAAATAGGAGTCCTTGTTATGGCACTTGTCCACTAGGAATTACACTAAGATCATACATGTCATATCACAGAATCTTCACTCTTCCTTTTCCTCCCCTTTTTGTTTCCTTCTTACTCTGTGACTCACCAGAATTTCTGTTAATGCCTGTGCTAGGGTCACAAAATAATAATCAGTGTACAAGAACATAATTTAAATAATTAAATGAACTGTCATGTGTTTAGCAAATTTATTCCTGTCAGAAATTCTGGGGTGTAGGAGTGGATTTTGACCTGGAGGGAAGTATAAGAGGGAGTCTGGGAGGGAGTTGTGATTTGGGGAGCAGGATGGGGTGGGGTGCCAGAGGAAGGCTCTGGCCAGGAGGTGCTTACATTAGGTGGCTCCCAGCCAGCAGCCCAATGGGGCTCCAAGGCAGGCAGCGGCAGCACCCCTCCCCCACTCCCCACAGAGGCAGGAGGCAGGGGAGGTGAAGTGCACTGGGTGGGTGCATTCACTCTGCTTCCCCTGCAGCTCCTGCCACTGTGAGAAGTGTGTGTATGTGGGGGAGGGGGGTGCAACCACTGCAGCTGCGTGGTACCAGCCCCCACCAGTGATCATCAAAGCCATGAAATCCAGGAGATGGGGTGCTATGGAGAGGAGAAGCTGGGGCAATGGTGGGAAGTGGTGGGATTTGGGGCCTGGTAACAGACAGCAACCCCCCCCACACCATGGCTGGGAGTCCTGAGCCAAATTGTGCAATCACTCCCACTGGGGCTGGCCTATGGACCAGGAGTTTGAGAACTCTGCTTTATGCAAACAGAATATGCAAACATCATTTTAGAAACCAATTGATTGCTGAGCATTATTTTCCCTCTGATAGTACTACTGGCAACAAAACACTGCTCCCCCCTTTTTTTAAGGAGATCCATCTAAACTTAAGTGACTTTTTAAAAGAGAATATAAATTGGAGTTGGCTATAACACTAGCACATGTGAACATTTGACAGGCACAAAACTATTCAGCAATGTTTTTTGCTCTCTCTGGACAGTTATTAAGTTTCCGAATCTGTTCTTTATGTTGTACTAGACGACTTACCTAGCATTGCTAGAGTCATTCTAGGCAGGTGGCTGGGAGTGTGGTGGGTGCAGGAGTCAGGGTTGGGAGTGAGGAGAGGCTAAGTGCAGGGGCTGAGACTGCAAGAGTCAGGGGAGAGTGTTAGGAGGGTTTGAGGGGACTCAGGGCAGAGTGTGGGAGCACAGCTTCACAGGTGATTAATCACCCTCACCCAGTCAGAGGCTCAGGTCTCTGTGCACAGAGCTCACTTACTGGGCCGCACTGATTAATCACCCGTGAAACTGTGCTGCCGTGGCTGTTTCCCAGAATGGCAGTGGGGGCTGTTCCCTGGGGCCGGCATAGGAGGAGCTAGCTAGCTGGCCGGCAGCTGCTCTCTGGGGGGTGGGATGCTAACTCTCCCTGCTATCACCCCTCCCTGTTTGATGAGAAACAATCCCTTTCCATGCACATCCCATTGTCCTGGCACAACCAAACCCTTACCCTGCTTTAAGTTATGATAAGAGGAAGCTGCATACTAAATTTGGTGGTCATAGCATTTACCATTTCAGAGCTCTTGAACAACCGGACTCATAGACAGGCACATAGACATTTATCGTAGATTTCAAATATATAATAGATTTCAAATTCTCCTGAAGTTCATTGGGACAAATAACAGGTGGCCATATTTGTCTCATATTTGCTCAGAATTTGTGTGAACTTCGTGCAAACATGTATGTACCTATCTTTGCCTATGAGTTTATGCAAAATTCAACCATGCCAAAGTGCATTACAAAGTGCTTTACAATCTTGAGGGCCTGCAAACCCATAACAGCTAGTTCTGAAGCAAAACAATATCTAATCTTTGTAGAACTGGCCATAGAAAAGATTGCTCAATTTCAGCTGTAAATTGACAGGATATGAAAAAGGATGCGAAACCTATTCTAGTCGCATCCTTTTCTCAAATCCCATCCTCAATCATGCTCCTTTTCTGGAGTTATCCCAAGAGCTCTTTCTCTTTAAATCTTCTGACGTCAGAAATGCGAATCCATAGCAACTGTCTGTCACGTTGGATCAGTCCATGAGGGAAGTGGAAAGTGGGAAAGAAATTGCTCCTGTGCAATCAAGGCTTAAGTGTGAGTAAATATAAGGCATGCATTTATTTTGTGACATTCTGGATGGATTTTTAAAGCAGTATCGACAACAGCAAAAGGAAATTGCAAGTATTAAATCTCTTGTGTAATGTGCATATTTTATTTGGTGGCTGCATTTAATAAGACAGGTCAGTGACTGCTGCAACTGCTGTTCAGGGGGAATATTTTAAAGGCAAGAGGGAAGCTCATTTTATATGCTGATATGATGCATCAGAAACTCATACTGGAGACAACGTCTCAGTGCTTGCCAAGTCTTCATGATAATGTTAAATAGCATAGTCAGTGTTAGCAAACTATCTACAAACCCAGCCAATATGTAAATACTTCTTTTGTACAGAGTTTTGTTAACTATTTATATAGAGATTTAGGGGGGCAGCCTCCAGTTTAATAATGACCCTTAGAAAATTGTCATACCCACTGAAATAAAAGCATGCAACCGTTATAAGATATGCACCACACTTAACATGCATCTAGGTGCAGTGTGCTCAGGGCTGAAACAGGAGATGCCTTCTGTGCCAATGCAAAGGCCAAAACAGCTTTAAACAGATTTGCTACAAGCAAAACCTGTGTAAAATCTGCATAGGGCTACTCCACTGCCTCCTGGAGGGCACCATGGGATGTTTCAGTGGTGGGTCTCTGCAGATTAGTGCAGAGAAATGTAGGAGTGACAGTAGCATACTTTGCTGTGCCTCGCACTAGCCAGCAGTAGATAGATATGGTTGGGGTGTGAAGATGCCTGTACCTCACTTCCTGGTTGAAGATGATTCTACCTGTTTTCTCACAGTCCCTCCAGAATACACAGTTTACTTGGGGGTCTTGTGTTGTATTAGAATGGTGTCCAAAATTACATATGAATACATGTGTTCTGTATTTAACTGGATATGTCTACAGATGCCAGATAAAAAAATGAAATTTATATATGAGCCTGTGCAAGAAATTAATTTACTTACAGGTTCAGGTGCATGTATGTTTACAGCTCAGTGTTAGACACTCAACCTGAATGTGAAGTTATGTCTTAGATGAGCAGTGGTGTACTAAATTAAGCCTTAAGAGAGGTTCCATACTATATATACTCAATGTGTCTTCATGGATAGGGCACCTTTCCCTAATCTGAAGAGCACGGTGTGTCTCAAAAATTATACCTCTCACCAACAGAAATTAGCTGACTAAAAGATACTATCTAGTTCTGCCTCACCTTGCCATTTTAAAACCTTGGGCACGGCATTTCTGTCACTACGCTGCATCTAGAGGAATGGAATCTGAAAGGAGATGTAGGGGCGTCATGCCTCACACTGAACACGCACAGGACGTGCGTGGGAAATCATGCACCTTGGGATTGCAGCTAGAGACCACCTTTCAGACACGCAGAGGTAAAACGCCTTCAATGGCGACCTCGGTGCCCTGCATTAAATAAACGTGGCCGGCAGCTTCGCTGTAGGGCCGATCCAAAGGCGCCCGCAACTGCTCGGCAGGGCACTACCCGCGGGGCGGTCGGTGCCGACGCGCTGCGCTCATGGAGCCCCCGAGAGGCCACACACCGGCAGGGACACGCGCCACAGCCAAGGGGCCGCGGGCGGGGCGGGCGCTCCGGCTGGAACACGTAGCGCAGGGACCGGACCCTGCGACACACGCCTGCAGCAGCAGCGCCGCCCGCCACATGGCGCAGCGTCCCGCGCGCAAGGCCGAGCCACGCGGCGGCGGCGACGGCAACGCCTCGGCGAGCGACCAAAGCCTGCGCCCCGCCCCGCCCCGCCCCTTGGACCGTACCATTCCGCATTGGGCCGTACCATCCTGAGGCAACGGCGTGGGGGAGGGGCGGAGCTGGGCGGCCCCGGGGAGGGCGGGACAGAGCTATTGCAGCCGCCGAGCCGGAATTTGCGGAGGCAGCAGCGGGCGCTCGCTGGTTTGTCGGCGTCCTGCTTGACGAGGCGCGGCTCCCCCTGCCTCTCTTCTTCCTTCTCCCGCTGGGCCATGCGCGGTCCCGCCCGGCGTTAGGAGCGGCCCGGAGCGCGGTTGACTTGGCAGGCACCTCCCTCAGGTAAGAGGCCCCCGCGATCCCCGCCGCCGGGCTTGGGCAACGGCTCTGCCCGCGCGAGGACCCGCGGGGAGGGGGAAGAGGGGGGGGGGGACGAGGAAGCGCGCCTGGTGCGATGCGCGCGCAGAGGTTTGCGGAGGGGCTGCGGCGCCTCGAGCTGAGGGGGCGGGGGGCTGATGTGGCGGCCCCTCGGAGCAGGAGGATGCTGGGGCGTGGCCCCTGGGAGGGGGGAGGGGGAGAGAATCCCCTAGATACGGGGAGGGATGCGGGGCCTGCGGGCTGCTCCCGTGAGGAAGAATATGGAGGAGGTGGGTGGCGGGCGGAGGGAGAGCGGCCTCCCTCCCTCCCTCCTTCGCTCCATGGCTGGGCCGGGAGTCTCCTTGTCTCGGGAGAGGCAGGCGTGGCGCCCTCCTGTCTTGTAACCTTCAGGCCCCGGGCCCCGCGGAGCTTGGAGGCTGCAGTGCTGGCCGCCTCCGGTGGTCGTGGAGGTCGTGGAGGTGTTGAGTTACTCCTTTTCCGGAGGGGGCGAAGTGGATCCGTGGCGCTGGGGAAGCCCAGCCCAGGGGAGGGTGCTGCTTTTTTTTTTTTTTTTTTTAAACGGAGGATCTGCGGTCCCTGGGGGTCTCCTGCGAAATGCCACTAAAGCAGCTGACCCTTTTCAGGAACGGGGATACTCCAGCCCCAACAATGTGAGAGACGTTACCCCCTTCCCCAGTGCTCTGCATCTTTCCCCTGCATTATTAAGGGGTCGGAAGTGTTGAACTGTAAAAAAGGTCGCTTCCTTTTCTTCAGAACAGGCAGCCCTGAACCTCCTGTAACAGCAATGGCAAAGCATAAACAGAGTGTTTCATGCTCCTTACAATACCTGGCTTGCTGCTGGCATTCCTGGGAAGGAAAGGCTTCAGAGCTGCAGACCTGATGTGTTATAATGTGTTATTTGTAACATATGATTATGTAAATCAGAGAAACACATAAGATTAGAGGAACAAAATAGCCTCTGGCTAAGAGGCCCATTCTATATTAGGAAGTCCTTGCCTGTGGGCAGTGGTTATCCATAGTTGGTTCAGTATTGAAAATGTGACTACTTCAGAGGGGGAAGCTGTTTTAGTCTGATTCAACAAAACCTGATGAAGTGGGCTCCAAACCATGAGAGCTTATGCTCTGACAGTGATAAATATTAGTGTTTAAGGGCCACAGGACTCCTCTTTGGCTTTGATGTGACTGCTGATGCAAGTGGGCTATTACCATTTGAGTAGTGGTACTGAAAATGGCTTGTCATGTCAACACTAGCAGTTAAACCTACTTCATTGTCAGTAGAAGATCAATTTCCTATTACCTGATTTCAATTTTTAGATGAGGGACTAATTTGGCTACAACTACTCAAGAGAAAGATCTTGGAGTTATTGTGGATAGTTCTCTGAAAACATCCACTCAGTGTGCAGTGGCAGTCAAAAAAAGGAAATAGAATAATAGGAGTCATTAAAAAAGGGATAGAAAATAAGACAAAATATCTTATTGCCTCTATATAAAACCATGGTATGCCCAAATCTTGAATATTGCGTACAGATGTGGTCGCCTCATCTCAAAAAAGATATATTGGCATTGGAAAAGGTTCAGAAAAGGGCAATAAAAATGATTAGGAGTTTGGAATGGGTCCCATATGAAGACAGATTAAAAAGACTTGGACTTTTCATCTTAGAAAAGAGGAGACTAACGGTGGATATGATAGAGATCTATAAAATCATGACTGGTATGGAAAAAATGAATAAGGAAAAGTTATTTATTTATTCCCACAATAAAAGAACTAGGGGTCACTAAATGAAATTAATAGACAGCAGGTTTAAAACAAACAAAAGGACGTTTTTCTTCACTGAGCACATAGTCAACCTGTGGTACTCCTTGCCAGAGGATGCAGTGAAGGCTAGAACTTTAACAGGATTCAAAAAAGAGTTAGATTCAAGGAGGTCCATCAATAGCTATTAACCAGTATGGGTATGAATGGTATCCTTTGCCTCTGTTTTTCTGGAGGTGGGTGACAGGGGAGGGATCATGTGAGGATTGCCTGTTGAGATCCCACCCTCTGGGGCATCTGGTATTGGCCACTGTCGGCAGACAGGATACTGGGCTAGATGGACCTTTGGTCTGACCCAGTATGACTGCTCTTATTGTCTTATGTATGGAATATATAGGGAAATGTTCTTCCTGAAATGTAAGACAGTCACTTATATTTGTATTCTGGCACTTAGCAGAAGCAATCTGGTAATGGAACCCCATACTTTTTTCTGTGGAGAGATTATAATAGAAGGCTGCATCTGAAAATATCACTTCATGTATTCAGGACAAGTGCTTGTGGCTCCTTTCTGTTAATTAAATGGCATATATGTTGGTACTTTCCAACTCTATTGAGATATGTTACTAGCTTAAACAAATTTCTTTCTTCGATAGAAACTTGTTATCCCGTGGATAAAAGTAAATATTGGCATCCAAGATTTTGAATCTTGTAAATAGTCATAGGAAGTTTTGGCTTGATCTAAATTGGGGGAAAAAAGCACCTGCCATGCGTTGAGCATCAGCAAATTGAGAGTTATGATACTTCAGTGCAAGTCTAAAGAGGTTTCTTGCCTGCCCTCCTGTGCTATAGGGTGAGCTCCCATAGAGTTATTTAGGTTCATAGTGGGAGAGTGAAAGAAGGAAAGACTGCTCATAGAACTCCATTAGATACGTCGAGAGTGATCCAAAAAGATTCAGCAATATGTTAGTGGAGAGATCTATTAGTTAATGCTGGTGTGGCCAGTAGGGATAATAAAAAACATTTTTAAATGCGTAACTGCTGCCTCTGATACAGAGACAGCAGGGGGAGCGCACTTTAAGCGCCGTTCATTCCCTGCAGGACAGGAGTAGGGTGGAAGGAGACTTTACGTGCTCCCCACCCCCACCCCCACCCCCACCCCTAAGTCCTGATTGACCTGGGGAGGGGAGTGCACAAAATCTCTCGCTCTCCTGTCCTCAAGTGCATGGGACTTAGAGTCAACCACCAGAGTTGACTCTTAAGTGCTGCACATTCCCCAGTCCTTAGGCTTGGGGTGGGGGCGTGGCAGGGCCTCAGCAGGCAAGATCTATCCGCTTGGAGGCCCTTTTGCCCACCCCTTGTCTAGATCATCCCTGATAGATGTCTATCCAACCTGCTCTTAAATATCTCCAGTGATGGAGATTCCACAACTTCCCTAGGCAACTTATTCCGGTGTTTAACCACCCTGACAGGAAGCTTTTCCTCATGTCCAACCTAAACCTCCCTTGCTGAAATTTAAGCCCATTGCTGCTTGTCCTATTGTCAGAGGCCAACAGGCCATGAGACTAACAATATGACAAAACTAAATTTAAGTTGAAAAAAGCATTAAAAGGTGTACAGTATATTATTTTTAAACCAGTGAGGGTATTGTTCTATTTCTTATTAAGGATTATTCCAGTTCTCATTAAATGTAGGGCTGTTGCTACATTTCAAAGGCGAAAGTGCCTTGTGGAGCCCAAGGTCAGCTGGGGACTCCCCTGCTAACCCTGTGCACCACTCCCTCTTTGAAATGCCATGAGTAGCCTGACCCCAGTCCCCAGCTGATCCCAGGCTCTGTGTGGTGTTTCCACTTTGAAATGCCACAAGGAACCTGATCTGATGCTGTACTCCTTGCAGCGTTTCAAAGCAGCAGCGCTGTGTGGAGTCTAGGATCTGGCCCCAGGCTTCAAGCGGCGCTGCTGCTTTGACATTGCCCCTGTTCTCCTCTCCCTCCTCCCTCCCCCCCCACTTGCTGCCTCTATCTGATCAGGTAATTTAGTACTAGATCATTGGCCACAGTGTGTCAATGTAACTTAGTTGTAACCTGTTCTTCATCCAAACTGTCTTCATGGTCTTTGGGTAGCTTTGTCTGCTGTTAAATGTGATTATCACATTCTCCTGGATTCTTAAAAACTGGGATTGTTTTTGGGATACTTAGAAGTCTCCCTGGAAAAACTCAAAATAGTTTTGGTTTGTAGAACTGTGTGCATTGGATAGCACTCTGGTAAAAAGGATTGTTACATCTTTAATTAATGTCGCAAAGATGTATGACTGTATAAATATTTTAAAGATGATATTGAAAATAAATATAAGACTTGTATAGCATATTGTAAATTTTACTAAGTCTTCTCTGCCAGAATGGTAAATCAGGCCCTTGAATAAGTCCTAAAGCAGGGTCAGTCGATTTGCTGCTTCTAATTTTAGAAGTCAGTCAAAAAAGCGTTCTTAAATTGCTAAAAAAATCCAGTCTCTGTGATGAAGTGACATCCGAAGCTTTTATTATTGTGTAGCATAAACACTTACCTGGATAGGTACGGTGCTTATGCAGAACATTTTTTTTTCTTCTGAACACTTAACCTATCCATTAATATCAACAAGATTAATACAGTCCTGTAACAAATTGGTTTTTTTTTTAATAAAGCATGGATATTAGTACACTAATCTTGGACAATTTAGAAAATCTTTCTCTAGAGACCATCAAAAATGCATCACCCTTCATATGGAAGATTAAGTTTGAGTCCCTTATTTGAAAAATATTAAATATATAGCTTAGTATACTTATCTGTCTTTGTTACATGTGACATTTCTGTTTTGCAACCTGGTATTTTGTAATAGGATTTCTGTGAGATGCTAAACAGAGAACTAATTGAATAATCACAAACACTTAAATGTATACAGTTTAAGGCAAAAGGAAACTATTCGCTATTTAGTATGGTAGAGAGCATAACAATACTTTCCAGATTGCATTCAACAGTGCTATTCTATAAAGTCTAATTTTTCATTTAAAAAAAATCTCTCCTATTGTGGAGACTTTTCAAAAGATGCCTGCATGTAAACTGTGCTGCAATGTCTAAGTTTGCAGAGAGCCTGAAACAAATGCTCAGAAGTTTCAGCTACCCCCATTCATTTCATTGAATGCTAAATCGAATGTCAGTGATATTTTAAACATCAACGTTATTTCACGGCTTATCAGAGATGGTAAGCAAAGAGGGAAAGTATCACATTATGAAGATCTACACCTAATGTTTGCCATCTGGACGTGGAGGTGGAAGAACAGAACTAAAAATTAATATGGGTAGGCCTTTGACAACAGATGTTGGGATTTTTGGGGTAAGGGAAGGGATTGATTTGAGTTTCCTGAAGCTGGGTTTGAATTGTAGGGTTGGAATGGTCTTCAAGAGGCCATTTAATCCTGTTCCTGGCATTTGTGGCAGGACAGATATTAATCATGACTCAATTAAATGGTCCAATTAAAAGATTGAACTTTTTGCCCTGTGTAGAACATAAATGTAGTTTCTTAAAGGCAATTTTTGTTCACCAGTTTGCAGAGGTCATTGTTCCTTCCACTCCTTTTTTTAGATGTTGGATCTCAGACAAATCTTAATCAGAAACTTTTAGCACAAGCCAACTACTTCAGACTAATTATGGACAGAGTTGAGCACTGATATTCTAAAGTGACATTATAAGAACTATAATTTTAAGTTAAAATTTCCATTTAATAAGATGCTGAACAAATAAAAAATTGAGGTTAGTTTTTAACATACTTCTTAAATAAGATTGAGGAAGCAGGAGACACTCCTGATGGTCACCTTCTACTTCTGAACCTTTAGTGGCCAAATTGGCCCATTGTTGTAAGATGCAGATGCCACTGAATGCTCTTCCTTCTCATCTCCCAAAGAGGAGGAAGATTAAGGATCCTCAGAGAACAGTTTTTACTAAATAGCTGGTAGCATGCAAATCTTTTTCCTCTTGCCCAGGTGCCCATAGTAAAATTACAGGAAACCTAATTTGAGGACACAGAGTAATATTTACTTTCACAGCTTGCCCCTTACAAATTATCAACCAAGACATGAAACTATAAATGATGTAATTTGTGTTATATAACTGTTTTGGGACTAAACATGCAAAAATTGAATGCCATGCTCTTAAAAAACCTGCTGCACTAAAAACTCTGAATTGTGTTATGAAAGATTAATATCTGTGCAGCTAGATATGTTGCCCCAAGTCTTGAGCCAATAATGAAAAGAGTGCATTGGAGAACTTTAAAATAGTTCACAATTGCGTGTGTGTGTGTGTATATGTATATATGCAGGGCTCGACGATCGCGGCGAAAACCATTCACCAGCCCTGCACTGCGCATGCGCGAACTGCCGGTGAACGGGGCGACCGGCTGAAATCTACTCGCCATGGGCGAGTAGATAAGCAGATTTGTCGAGCCCTGTACCACTTCTTTCTGTTTTCCAGTGCCTTGTGACGTTCTAACTGAAAGAATCCTGTTGTCCTAATTTTCAGGTGTTTAGGACCAAGTTGTACACCTTGATCTATATGCAGCCAAGACCATAGGTGCTGACTTCGCCTCTAGCTCCTCCCTCCTCAGGCCCCACCACTCCTCCAGCCATTCTACCAAGTCCCTGCCTCTCCCCACCTTGCTTCTTTCCCGCCTCCTCTCCTGAATGTCCCCTGTGCTTGCTTCTTGTCCTCTGTCTGGGGACTTCCTGAAAACAGCAAAGTAGCTGTTTGTGATGCTCTGGAAGTGCTGTGAGGAAGAGGGAGGGCGGGAGTTGGTCAACAGATCCTCTAGTGCCTGAGCAGGGGTGAGGTGGGGGGCAGAGGAGAGTGTGGCTTTTCTCCATGGGTGCTCCAGCCTCAAGGCATCTGTGGAGTCGGCATCTATTGGCAGGATCCTCTGCATACTCATCCTTTTCCTATCCAGAAAGGAGTGTCAGCCACCTCTACAGCAGCATTTTCCCACCACTGCACCCACCATCTCTGGATCCTGTGGATGATTCTCTTGTGCTTTGTACAAGAACAGTGAGAGGAGGGTCTGGGGGGGCTATGCATTATTCTCCCCCCCCCCTTTATACCAGTTCTGTAGAGTTTCCATTGGAAAATCACAAATCTGGAGGCTGTATTACTTTTCCTTGTAGAGCCTCCATATTGGGGCATGGTCCTGCCAGTGCAGTTCATACTGAGCTCTGCTTTCATGAATTGTGGTAAAGTGTCATAGCCTGCACATTTCTACTATATTTGTGCAGGGGGTTGGACTTAGTGACCTCCTGAGGTTTCCTCCAGCCCTATGATTCTGTGATTCTATATTAATGGAAGGGGAAGGGGGAAGTGCAGGCTTTGGTTGCAGAAAGGAGCTCCAGGCTGGTGCAGTGTGTTAGGATGCAGGAGAGGATGAGGGGTATAGGGTATGGGAGGGAGTTTAGGTGTAGGAGTAGATTCTGATCTGGGGCAGGGGGTTGGGATGCAGGAACAGATTCTCACCTGGGAAGTGATGTATGGTGCAGGATGGGTTAGGCTCTGGGAGGGAGCTGGGTTGTGACTTGAGGCAGGTGCTTGGGGTATGGATTGGGTGCAAGGTGCAAGCTCTGGGACGTGCTTACCACAGGCCGCTTCTGATGGTGTAGTGGGGCACTTAGACAGGCTGCCTACTTGCCTCCTGTGGCTCCACACTGCTTGCAGAAGTGGCCAGCTGCTGCTGGCACATCTTTACGTGCCTTTAGGGGGAAGGGAATAGTGAGTCTTCATGCGCTGCCTATGCCCGCAAACACTTCCCTCACAGATCCCATTGGCAAGTTTCTGGTCAATAGGAGTGGTGAGAACAGTGCTGGGGATGGGGACAGTGTGCAGAGGTCCCCTCCCCTGCCAGGGGTGAGCAGATATATGTCAGCAGCAGCCATCTGCTTCCTGGAGTGGTGTGGGACGTGAGTATTCTGCTATGCTACAGGATTGTTAGTGGCCCAGAGAGTCATGGTGGGCCAGACACAACTGTTAGAAAGGATCTGGCCTGCAGGCGATTTAGCTACTGTAATGTGCTCAATGGGTATGTCTGCACTTCAATTAAAAACAAATGGCTAGCCTGTACCAGCTGGCTTGGGCTAAAAGGCTGTTCAGTTGTGGTATAGATTAGGGATGTAAAATTATATTTAGTTTGCCACAGGCAGGGGGGCTGCTCCCGCCTGGCTGCCTCCAGCTCTGTGCTGGACTGTCTGCTCCCAGCCCTCTGCCTCCCCAGCTGCCACTTCCAGCTGGGTGCGAGGCTCTGACTCCTGTCCAGTGTTCCCTCTAAGTTTTTCTACCCATCTGCAGAGTAAATGTTATGTGCACCAAACCTGTGCAGCTGTGTACCACCAATAGAAACACATACTGCTGGGTGTAGTTAGCTGTGGGTGTTAATGAGCTGGGTGGTGCCTGAATCTCTCCTGGGTGGTGCTCAGCTTACAGGGAACACTGCTCCTAGCCCATGGGGGCTGGATCAGCCCTCTGCCTGTGGTGAGCCGTAGGTTGGGGTTGCTCCAAAGTAATGGTTAACTGTTATCTGGTAAGCATCACTTGTTAAGTGTGGTGCTTACCTGATAACTGGTTACCTGTTCACATTCCTGGTGTGGATGTTGAGGCTACAGCCTGAGGTCTAGGACTTTCCCAGCTTGCATGGTTCTAGATTCTGGGCCCCGACATCTACACTGCAATTAAACAGCCCCTTAGCTCAAGCCTAAATTAGCTAGTATGGGTTGGCTGCAGGCTTTTAATTGAAGTGTAGACCTATACTATGAGTAGGGCCTGAACAAATTTAGTTGGTTGCTTTGGGTTAATGCATGCTCAGAGGATTTTAAAAATAGTCAATTCCAGAGTTTCAGAAGTTTACACTGGGGAGGGGAGAAATGCTCCAAAAGAGAGTGGTGGGGGATTGCAAGGCCATTTTAGGGGGAGTCATGGGATTGCCCCCCTCACTTCTGCAATGTGGCTGGTGGGGATGCTGCCTTCAGAGCTGAGCACTGCCCAGTGAGGGTCACAAGGTATGTGGGAGTGTCACTTTGGGGGGCAGGGTTGACATTGGGAGTGGATGAAGACCCAGGATCCCATGGTCAGGAAACACCATGGTTTCTTCCCCTAGCCAGCCTCACACCCATTTAGTACCTGAGTAAGATCCTAAAGCTGGGAGGGATGGGACTTCCTTTTCCCCTGAATGGGGCGTGTCTGGGACAAACGCACCTCTAGGATAAAGCCAGATGAACTTTTTGGTGCCAAACATATTTGTAGGCCCCCCGTGGTGGCAATGGAGCACAACCTGGGGAAGTCGTTATCTGGAGTGAGGGGCTGGCCAGGGGCTCTACTCAACCCTATGTATGGGCACTATTTACAAACTGACAGCTGCCAGATGCACATTGGCCCACCTGGCACTATGATTCCCGTATTCCCTTTCCCTGTGGGGGCGAGCCCATGCTGATCACCACAGATGCCCCCAGAGCACCCCACTCAGGCACCCCACTGACAAATGAACAGCACCCTCCACACCACTGCCCCACAGCCACATTGTAACTGCCTAGTACCCCACACAGAACTCCCGCTCCCTACCACTCCAGCACACACAGCTCTCCCCCACTGCCCAATGTTCTTTCCTAAAGCTTCATCACCCCATTATACACTGTCCCACACAGATCCCCAGTGCCCACCAACAGATCCTCCCATCCCAAAACACAAACTTCCCTCACTGCTCCCTCTAACAGCCCATCACGCCCCCTCCCAGGCCAATCAGAAACACCCCACCTCTCCCTCATGCCTTGGCTGCACTCATCTGCCCTGTGACTATATCTGCTGGGCTGAGCTGGCAGCACAGCCGGGGCTGGTCCTAAGGCAGGTGGTCATTCCAGTCTGACCTGTTGGGAGCCGTGTGATTAGCCAGGCAGCAGAGGAGGAGCAGGGTCTGCCTGGATTGAGTTCCCTCAAGATCCACTGGCCCGGAGGGACCCAGCTAACACCCCTCCCCACATTGTACCCCCTCTCCCTCGCAGCCAAGACTGGCTCGGCTTCTGCACCAGTCCCAAATGGTGTGGCTCTGGGGAGGCAGGTGGGGACCCCACAGGTGGTGGAAACCAGAAACTGCTGGGAGTTTAGAGCTGTACTGGGAGCAGGCCTGGAAGTGAGAAGAGACGGAAGGGGGGCAGGCATGGAGAGGAGCAAGTGGTGGGCAGTAGGAGGGACAGGGGGTGGAGAGGAGTACTGGGCTGGCCAGCTGAGAAAAGCAAAGCCTGGGCTGTAGGGAGGGCCCAGGGCACAGAGAAGTCAATGGAGGGAAGGGCAAGGGGGGGAGCTCAGAAGCTGGTGGGGCTCGGGGCAGACAGGAGCCCTTGGTTGGCTGGTGAACAGGCTGAGAGGAGCTAGCAGACTGATTGGGTTTTGGGGTGCAGTGGTGTGGGCCAGAGCCTCTTCTGAGTGTGGGCATGGTGCCACTGATGCCATTGTAAATGCAGTACTGCTCTGGGAACCTTTCCTGTCTGCAGGAAGCTCTGTGGCTGTGGCTGCTGCCACCCCTGTTGAAGGTGGTGCAGCTGTGGAGCTTCCTTATTATGTGGTAATGGTTGCTTTATTTATGAAAGGACATTTTTATTGCAAAATAGGATTTAAAGATTTGTAACTTTAAGTGCATCAAGAAATCAGTGATTCTGGTTACTTTTTATATCCTGATATAGCAAGGAGATTGAGGAAATTGCAGTGAATCTAAATGATTTTTGCTGTGGTTTTATCTCAGAAGTTTGTGGGAAAATATATATCATGAGGATAATGATAGTGAGTTACTGTCGGAAGTATAAATATGTGGGGAAATCTTTGACAACACTATGTCACTAAGATTGGTGGCATTAATCCAAGAACAATTGGATGTCAACAATACTGAATCCTAGTTTAAAAATGCAAACTGTATTTTTTTAAACTGTAGCTCTCCGATATCACTGTCACAGTGATAGAGGTGCCTAGGTAACTCTCAGGATTCAAGAAAGGTTAGAATCTCTCATTTGCTCAGAGGGAGTACACACCTTGCCTAATGCTTCTGGCTCCTTTGTTCTATATTGTGGGTGGGGAATAAGCAGTTGAACAGTCAAAGTACTGCTGCTCCTTGAACATGAGGGTCATAGGAAGCAGAGCAGTCTCTGAGCTGCTTACTTTTTTTCAGGGGAGGTGGGGAGAGTAGAGATGTTAAATTTCGATTCATCAACTAATTGAGTAGTCAATAGAATTTCCATCGACTACTCGATTAGTCAATAAGGGGGGCGCTCATTATCCCACTGTGCATCTGCCTTTGAAATGTACAAGAGCTGCAGTGGCTCTTGTACCTTTCAAAGGGAGAGGCGGGGTTCCCCACTGTGCCTTTTCCTTTGAAATGTACAAGAGCTACAGGAAGCTCTTGTACATTTCAAAGGGAGAGGTGCAGCAGTAGGGATGCCTCTGCCTCCCCTGCCATCCCATGGAGGCGGTGCTGGCTGGGAGGAACCAGCTTTTAAGTTGGCTCCCCCAACACTGGCTCCTGGCCCCCCCTTGTTGCCTTTCTCTAATAGAGGCAGCAAGGGGGAGGGAAGGAACGACTAGTCGAGTGATTGCTCGACTGCCCGATAAGCATAGTCGCTTACATCCCTAGGAGAGAGTGGAGAATCAAGAGCTATTGTTCTTTTGCAGAACAAGAGGGAAGAGTGGTTCTTATCAGAGATGTGAAAGGTTAACCAGTTAATCAGTAATCATCAGCCTTAATGGGTGGTGCTTACTGGTTCCAATTAACTAATAGCGCCCGTGGGCAGGGTGCTGCTCCAGCAGGAAGGAAGGTGGGCACTCCAGCTTGGCCATGGAGGGTGTAGGGATGGGGACTGTCCAGCCCCCCCCCCCCCTTTAATTGGTTAACCAGTTCAATTAAATGTAATATTTATTAACCAGTTAACCTGGTTTTACATCTCTAGTTCTGATGCATCTCCTTTGGAGAGGAGATGATGAGGGAAGACTAGAGAAGTGGAGACCTTAATGCCTTTCTTGTAGAAGAGGGAAAGGCAATGGGTGTCTGTGGGAGGAGTGTTGCTGGGAAGCTGAGTTCACCGTGCATGTCTTAGAGCTCTGCAAAGAGGCAGCAGGTCTCAGTATTCATTTGATGGCTAGGTTTATTGTACCTGAAGGAGGGGGAATCTCAAATTCATTAATGGGATGTGAATAAAAATACCAGAACTAATGAATTTAGGCTTCTTCAATGTGGAAGTAATCTTGTGTTAAATTGATTGTGGAGTATACTGTAGCTAGTTTGTTACTTACCTTTTTAGAACAGTATTTTATGTTATTTAAGCACAATTGTGAGCTCTGTGATATCAAAGGCAGAATCTTTGGACTTTACAGTCTTTAAGTATCAGGTCTGGTGACCTTTATGAAGTCTTTTGTAATTAAAGGTTTGCAGGATCAGCCCCAAAAGGTATCCTTTATAATGTAATAGTAATCATACTTGTAATGTGACTCTTTTCTGAAACAAGAAATCAAAAGATTTCCCAAGAGTTGTTGGTCTACTAAAACTATGAATACCATTTCAGTGGTTTTTATTTTTTTCTCCCAGATGACCGTTAACCATTCAGATGTTTAAAATTGCATGTAACATTTTGCTATGCCCATTCATACTTTTTTTTAGATTAAATGAGGAATGTTATTAAAAGACTTCTTTTTCTGCAACCTTTTCTCAAAATATTTCTAATTTAGCTTTTCAGTAAACTCATCACCATAGGACCTAAGAATAGCTTACATCTTACCAAATTTATTTTCCTAAAGCAGTCCCTTATGATAGGCAATTGAGGCACAGAGATTAAATAGTTTGCCCAAGATTACACCAAAAATCTTTGGTACATCTAAAATAGAATCCTGAGTCTCAGATTGGTGTATCTTAACCACACAACCATCCTTCCTGTCATCGCCAAGCAATCATGCTAATTTGTGTCCTATCATCATGAGTTATTTGTACATAATAGTTGAGGGGAAACTGTAGCAAAACCTGGATGTTACCCACAATCTCAGTGAAACAGCCCACTTATTTTAGAAAAAGTTAGGCCAATGGCTATTTTTCTGCAGTTGAAAGTGTTTAGATACAGAGTTAGAATAAATTAAATTTATATAATTTTTACAGAGACATACTGTCCAAAGGTAGAATTCAAGATGAGGTGAGGGATAGTATCAAATTCTAAGGGGAATTCCAGGAGAGGGAGCCCCACCCTAACAGCTTGGAAAGTGCTGGAAATTACTATAATCTGCTTGGGGTCTTATTCTTCCATAACAGTATCTGTCAAGTCAGTGTCTGACAGATCTGAAGCTTCAGTTTCCTTCAGCCACTGAAAAGTAAAAGAAACTATCTCCTTTCCTTCTGCTATCCAACTTCATGAATATTGTAGGGAGAAGCAAGAACTATTCATGAGTATTGTAGGGAGAAGAAAGAACGTCTACTCTGTCCATTAGACCAGTGGTTTCCAACCTGTGATCCGTGACAGTACTGTAGGGGTTCCATGGAAAGTTTAAAATAGAAATTAAAATAAATGTACAGTTTAGAAGAACACATGTATTTTAATTAATAATCATATACAGCTGTACTGCTTGGGGGGGATCTGTAAAATGTTAATAAAAGGTTGGGGGCCACTGCCTTAGACTGTCCTGGCTGCTGTAAAGATATAGGGAAGAAAGATTTCTCTGCTATTCCATTTGTTTCCAGCCTCTGTTTTTTTGGGTCATCTTCCTGTTAATAAATTCATTCTCATTCTCCCATGTGAATTAGTTTGCTCATAGTTTTCCCAAACAGCAGCAGCATAAACTGAACATCTGCAGAAACTGATGTCACTAGTTCTTATGCTCACTAGAGAACTTCACTTGAGTGTGGGTCAGTGAGTTTTAGGAGCCCTGCATGTTGACATATCTAGAACAAGAAGAGGGAATAACCTATTTAAATCTAAAAATTGCACAGTGAAATCTCGTTAACATTCCCTAACCTATAAATCTTAATCCGTAAAAAAGTATACAAAATATATAAATTAGAGGATAAACCGTAATCATAATCTTATAGATCAAGCCTGTGTCTACGTTAATTTCTTCCTAACATTTCCTTTTGTTGCTACCATTGATTGAGTTCTACCATGGTAGCACTAAAAGAGAATCTGGAGCAGCGTTAGGTGTGTTTGGATGAGAGAGAGGTTAAAACTAGTTGGTTTGTGTTATCACTGCCACACATATAAGCAATATTTGACAGATATAGGCAGAGAAAAGGCTAGCGTAGATACAACCTAGAAGTCTGGAGTGATGTTTCTGAAATAAATCCTCAGTTAAGTTATCCTGTTCATCAGCAGTGGCAAGCCTAGCTATAAAGCATCACTCTTCTCATGGCAGGAATACTTTTTGTGTGTCAGGTCCCATTTTTGAAAACCTCTGTTTAAATAAATCAGACCTTTAATTTGCCCTTTGCAAGGTATGAGCGCTTTCTTCACAGGCAAAAGTTATAGAGGTATCAAATAAGATTAACAGGAACACAGAAAAATTGACTAATATTAAGGGTAGGCTCATTTCTAAGTCACAGTAATCTTACATAGTTAATAAAATTTCTCTGTGCCACCTTGGAGCCAAATACTTTTTTGAGCTTTTACTTATTTTTTTGTTTCCTACAAAGTGGAATATTCTTGTATCCAAACTCACAAGCCATGTTTTTGAACTATGTAGTTCAGATAAAGATTTTCTAGGTCTTTTCTTTAGAGGCTTTAAGTTCAGCCTTTGTCTCTATCTTTGTGTATGTCTGAATTTTTAATGTATGAGGCTGCCTAAAGGACAGATGCCAAGGAGATTTCATTTTTTTCCTAATGATCCTTTTGAAAGATAGAGCAGGACTATGTTAGCGCTCCTTCTGAGTACAGTTTGAATCTCTCTAGTCCGGCACTCTCTGGTCTGGCAACATCTGGCCAGGAATTGTGGCCAATGGCATTTGCAGAGGGGGAAGGGGGATGCCTGCAGGTAAGTGTGGGACAGCATGGAGCCACTCAATCCCCGCAACCAAATGGGAGATGCCCCAGGTAAGTGTTAGGGATGTGAAATTGTGGTTAAACAGTTAACCAGTTAAATGAAATGTTTTAGTTGGTTAACAGTAATCCCATGGCAGGAGGCTGTTCCAGCCCGACTGTGCCTACCGTGCTGCAGGCTGGGCTGAGCCTGCCCCACTGCACTGCAGTGGTGGGCTGCTCTGGCTGGGCTGAAACAGCCCCTGCCTGTGGTGGGGCTGGTGCAGCAGGGGCCAGAGCTGCTGCTTCAGTGTGGCTCAGCCAGGGTCCCGACTGCTCACGTCCAGCCTTGCTGCTACAGTCAGGGCTGCAGTTCCACTTGCTCCATTTTGGGGCTCGGGCTGCAGATGCAGCTGGGGTTCCACCTGCCCCCACATGGTGGGGCTGAAGCTGCTGCAGCGCAGGACTGCCACTTGGGCTGCTGCAGCCCCATCTGTTGCCCTGTCCGGATTCCCACCGACTAGCCCAGTTAACCAATTAGCTATTCGGTAAGCCTAATGCTTATCAGGTAATTGATTAACTGGGTAACCATTTACATCCCTAGTAAGCACCCATACCCCAACTCCCTGCCCAAGCCCCTCCACCACCTTAGCTCTCTCCTAGACCCAACACCCCATCCTAACTTCTGCCCTGACCCCAGACTCCTGCCCTGAGCCTGCTCCCGCACTCCAAACCCTTTGGCCCCAGTCTGAAGCCCTTTCTTACATCCCAAATACCTTTCCCCAACCTCATCCCAAAGCCCACATCCTGAGACAGAGCTCTCATCCCCCTCACCTCTGAGCCACATCCCACACTGATCCCCTCAGCTTCACCCCCACCAGAGATTGTTCATCTGCAGAATGAATTTTGTTAGGCACACCAATATGGAGGTGATGGGTCACACAGCAACTCCATACATAACACAATTATTCTGCACATGACAAAAAATTAGAAGGATTACTGGTTCAGAGCAGGTGGTGTTTTTTCCCTGGTCATTTTACTTAGTGCTTTGTGGGCTGATATTTGTTTTAATAAACCAAGGAATTTGGAAAAAGCAGACAATTTCTTGCCACAGATTTCTGTGTGTCATCTGGGATGAAAGTATGAAAGAAGTACTCAGCACCGACAACTTTACACATCAGCCCTCAAATACTAATACAGGTTGAACCTAGAGATGTAAGCGACTAAGCCTGGGCTTTATCAGGTAGTGGAGTCACTACTCTACTACTTGCTTTTTTCACTCCTTGCTGTGGTGGGGGGAGCAGGAGCCGGTGCTGGGGGGAGCCAGCTTAAAAGCTCGTTTTCCTTAGCACCATCTCCACAGTGTGGCGGGGTGAGGGGCAGGAGAGGCTGAGGTGCTGGGTCCCAGACCTACGTGAGAATATGCCCAGCCCTGGGAGATGAATATTGTCTAGCAGCATTACCAATATTTCCACTGCTTACTGGGCACTTAGAAGACATTTAGGAGTAAATTAAAGCTAAATAACAGCACAGAATACTCAGATCCAGGACTGGCAGCTGTAAACAAACTTTATGGTACTGTTGGGAACTTGGCCACACCCATGACCAGGGCTCGCCAAGTGGCGGCGAGCCCTGCTCACCAGCCATGCGGTTCGGCACGCTGCACATGTGCAGACCACGCTGCGCATGCGCTGACTGCTCTGCGTGGCTGTGCCGGCTTGTAATCTACTTGCCACAGGCGAGTAGATTACACTAATTGTCGAGCCCTGCCCATGACAATAGACATCTGACTAACTAAAATCATGCCACAGATGCTGTTGCACTTTGAGTGGGGTGGGAAAGTAATGGCAGAATGTGGAGCTGCTTTACCCCACCAGGAAGGGCTTGTCCAATCAGAGGAACTTTATGGGCTGAAGCCCCTCAGCCTGAGCTATGAGCTGCAGTCCTTAAAGCCCCTTTCTTTATCCAGCCCTGCTGCTGTGCCAGAGAAGTGTGCCTTTCCCTTTTCCACAGCAGCTCCTACCGGGGGCCAGAGGAGTGTGCCTCTCCCCTGGCCACAGTAGCTCTGGGAACCTTGCTTTGAATCCAAAAATATAAAATCTGGGTCACAACAATATTAGTAGCAAGACATGGGCAGGACTGGAGGAGATGAAACTTATGCCCATGCTAGGGATGTAAGCTAACTAGTCGACTATCTGATAAGCAAAAGCTTGTTGGATAGTTGACTAGTCCCTTGACTAATCGCTTCTCCCCTCTTGCTATCTCTATCAGAGACAGCAAGGGGGAGCAGGAGCTGGTGCTGAGGGGAGCCGGCTTAAAAGCAGGTTCCCCCAGGCACCATCTCCATGGGGGACAGGGGGTAGCTGGGACCACGCACAAGCTGGGAATCAGCTGATTCCTACCTCCTGCCAGATGCTGCGCCTCTGCCTTTTAAATGTATTAAGAGCCTACCATCTCTTAATACATTTAAAAGGCTAAAGCGCAGCAGGAGGGACCCAGCATGATCGGGACAGCTGATTCCTGGCTTGAGCAGGGTCCCCTCCATTGCACATCAGCCTTTTAAATGTGTCGGTTCTTAATACATTTTAAAGGCTAGTGCGCAGTGGGGGGACCCTGCAAGCTGGGAATCACTTGTCCCGATCATGCTGGGTCCCTTCTGCTGCGCTTTAGCCTTTTAAAATGTATTAAGAGCCGGGCTGGGAGGTAACCCTGCTGCAGCTCCCCCACTTATCAACTAGTCAATGGAAAATCCATTGACTGGCCGATCAGCTGATTAAACGAAATTTAAAATCTCTAGCCCATGCTGTAGCATGTAATTGGGGTGGAGGAATATTGCATTATGTCTTCCCCTACTTTGTAGTGATCAGCAAAAGTTAAAATTAGCACATTTCCTCCTTCCTTGGGGGCCTGGTCATTGATGGGTTTTTTTGTTTTCATTTTGCTTCACACTTGTGTAGCCCCCAACTGAGTTTTTTATGGATCAGTGGCTCCCAACCCAAAAAGGGTTCCTCGTCCCTGTCTAGGAAATGCTTACTCCAACCATAAATTACAGGGGGCTGGATTATTTGACCTTTCAAGGTCTCTTTCAGTTCTACAATTCTATGATTTCTAACCAGGTATAGTAAGCTATGTAAATAGAAAAAAATCTATAAAAATGCAAAAACCACAAATTGTAAGTTTTCTGATAATGCTGTTCATGTAAGGCAGGGGTAGGGAATGGCCTCCAGCTTAATTTCATCTGGCCTATGGCATGGATATGCCGTGGGCCAGAAGCCCCGGGTTTCATTCCCCCACACTCCCCACAGGGCTGGAGTATTGGCTTGAAGCAATCTGGGAAGCTCCGTGCGTCGCACTTACCTGTGAGTGCCATCCCCACAGCTCCCAGTGGCTGGAAACCATAGAGAATGAGAGCTGTTTTGGTGGCATCTGCTGGTGTGGGCAGTGCACGGAGCTGCCACAAGGATATGTGCTGGTGTGGGCAGTGCTGGTCCCTTTCTTGCCAGAGATAAGTGTCCTGCACACCCCTAACTCCAGCCCTGAGCCCCCTCCCACACTCAAATTCCCTCCCAGAGTCTGCACCCTACCCCATGAGCCTGTTTCAGCACCTAACGCCCACGGCTGATATTTTTTGTCCTGTACATCAGCGGTCCCTAATAAGAACATGGTTCCCCATCCCTGATCTAAGAGTTTGAACAAATTTTGATTCCTATAAACTGTAGGGAGAAACTGCATGCCAGTATGTAAGCTAAGGTAATAAAACTTTTTAAAAGATTGCAGTGGAAAGTCCATAATTCCAAACAAATATATAAATTAATCAAGGAATTTCCATTTGTAGGTTGCCAACTCTCCATTTTATCATGAGTTGTGCAATATTTTGTTGTGCATTAAAGCCCTAGTTGCTGGGATTGTGAGTTTTACCCTAATGGTTATGGAGAGAAGCTGAAAAATCCAAAGCAAATGTAGTTTAAAAACTCAAAACAGAAAAAAATTATTATTTTTAAACCAATTTCATTATTTTTCAGCACTTGAGGTTGGCAGTACTGTATTATCTTCCATCCATGATTCAATCATAATAGTTTGTCTTAGGGATGTAAAATCCCATTTAATCAATGAACCGCCTAATGGGGATCTTGCGGGTGGAGGGCCACTCCAGCCTTGCCAGGTGATGCTGACCAGTGACCCGGTTACATCCCTAGTTTGTCTCAATCTATTTTGATTTTAATTTATAAATTAATTTAGCACAAAACATTATTCCTTAGTAACAGTGCCCGTGATATATTTTGAATCTTGATGCATGAAGAAATACCTTTTGTGCTCACAAATAGAAAAAGCCAGGTGGTAAAAGCTGAAATAATACGGAAGTACCCTCACTTACATCATAAAGTTATAGGCCATCAGGGATCTGGACATATTTTGCAGCTCTGTCTAAATGCTGATGTATAGTCATCTATGTTGCATATACTGGAATTAATTAATATTTTTGTAGCATGTAAATAAATATTTTTTCTTTCATAGTCTCAATTTAGCTAAAATTTATTGTTTTTTAAGTACACACAGTGAATTTCTCTTTTGTAGATGTATGAAATCTATCTGGAGGGAAAAGTATTCTTTAAGAAGTATGCTGTGCTCCTATTTTATTTTCCCTGTTTTGTGATTAGTGCTTGATTTGAGGAATAAAGGGTCCGAAAGTTTAGATGTGTAACTGTAGGGGAGGGTGGTTTTAACGGGTTACACAACATCAAGGAAATACCTGCTTTCAAAAGGAGAGACTAAATATCTTTGAGTCACTATTCAGGTCTTCTACTCTGGAATTAGCTTTTAAAATGGCATCAGATTCTGCCTCTCAAACTGGTACTTTTGTTTGTCATAGAGCTCCTTGACCATCCTCAATGCCTGGCTCTCAAAATCCTCCTGACACTCAAACAACTGGGTAGCTAACCTTAAATCCTCCTGATTCTCAAACAACTGGGTAGCTAACCTTATCTCCTTTGCACAGGCTAAGATTAGCCTATGGTGAACTGTGCCTGCCTCTTATTGAGATTAGGATGTGACACCTTTAAAAACATTTAGGGGTATGTGCACTAGTTTAACTTCTATCTCTTTCCTTTTTTCATTTATCTACACTTCTCAGAATGAAAAACCATGCACAGATGATTTTTTTTAAATAGTCTATTATGCCACAGTGGATCCTTCACTTGGGATAGAAACTACAGAGGGTGGCCACAGATGTAGTAACACTGTCATCTCTCCCTTTCCCGCTCATATGATAGGCTATGATTCACAGTTTAATAAAGAGAAAAGATCCGGCATGTGTCTCTTTCAAAATGCAAGTAGCAAATTTATGGTTGTTACTTGTCTCATGCTGCAACTGAAGAACTAAGTCATGTTATATATTTTTTTTATAACATGAAATGTTTTCCCAACCTTTTTATATATACGTGATTCAATTCAGTATGACTTGCAGATGTTTGGAACAAGAATCTAGATCCTCTCTTTTTGCATTTCATTGTGACATTTGAAATAGGCTGGAACACTCTTACTGTCTGATCACAAGGTTGAACTTTTAGGCCTTGTTTATATAGGAGAGTTTTACATAGGAGAGTTTCACCTGTAAAATCTAACATGAATTTAAACTGATTTAATTAAATTATTGCAAATCTGTTTGGATGACACTCCTTCTTGGGTTTAAAAATGGCTTTTCCTCACTTTTAGCTTAAACCAGTTCCTAGTCAGGTGAAACCAGAAAAAAAAAAAGCCAAAGTTGATCAGGAATAGGGCTAAGCTTGAAAACAGGAAAAGCCATTTTAAAACCTAAATAAAAGCATCACCCATATAGGGTTTTGTATACATTAGTAAAGATAAAACTACTGTAACTTTTTCATATAATCAAAGCCTTGGATGAAAGTGAATGCATTATTTAAATTGAATAAAGATTTTGAAGGAATGAAAGACGTACAGATTTTTTTTTTTTTTTGAACCTGCTGCCACCCCAAAAAAATTGTAAATGGATTCTCTTCTCTTCCCTGACTAGGCAAGTAATGCTAAAATAGAATTTGAATAACTATTTCAGATGTTAATTAAACAGGAGTACATTTAAAGTGACACCTTTTTATTTCTGGAGTTTCATCAATACATGTAAAATAAATAAGTACTAAGGAAGCTTCAGTTAAAACTTCCTTTTAACATAATGCCAGCTTTATCCAGGGAATTTCTGTAAGGAAAACAGATTCCTTATTTTTCATCAAGAAGATTGCACTTCAGGCTCTCAATTGACAGTATTTTACAGATTCTTCTTATATAAATATAACCTTTATTTTCATAACTCTCTGCCAGTGCCATGTTAATTCTGGAATATAGTGTAACATCTTGCTTTAAGGGATTTTGCTACTTTATTTTAGTAGAGGTGGATACTGCAGTATTTTGTGCAAACCACTGAAAATTCTTTATCCTTAGGAAAAGCTTTTTTAATTTGTCTAATGTTAAGTGACCTTTTGAAAAGGATGCAATGCTATTTGAGAGAACTTCTCATCTGTCTTCTAGAATTATAAATAATGTTATCAGAATACTGTATAATCATAAATCATTGTTATATCATATATTCTTAGTAATGCTTTGCATAAACAGACAATGAAAAATATGTAGGAAAAACTACTTGTTAAAACAAAAACCCCTAACGTCTAATTTAAGAAACACTTTTGATGGAATTGAACTTGAAAATAATTGACCAAAAAGATATTTTTAATGTTGTAAACCATTACAAAAGCAGCGTTCGTACTTAGGGGAATATCTCTGGACAATCAGTAACATGTAAAAAACCAAATGATTATATTCCCTTGTTTCAAAGAGATGGTACAGCTGTATAGTAAAATTCACAGCTGCATAATTATGCAAACTGCATAATGCCTCACTTTAACAGCAGTACCATAGAAGTGCGGGTGCGGGGTGTGGGTGTTGCAGAAGACTACTTGTGTTGCACATCTAATTCTTTTTTGTAAATGACTGTATAATAGTACATTGCTTTCCGTGAAATGCATGTAACTGGTACGGCTGGGCTATGTTATATTTGCCCTTTGAGTAAAAAATGAATATCACTCTTGAAAATTAAATTGTCATATTAGAAATTGCATAGTCACTTTATTTCCTGAAATGCTTAGTGTGTACAGTATGTTAAAAATGTAGAAACTGTCTTCCAGCTTTAAGTTGCGTATTTGTTTCCAGGTTTGCTTTGCACTCATACTATAGTGCGTGCTCATGCATATATAGTAAAATAACTTTTTGGCTGGCTGTGTATGCATGCAAATCCCAGACTTGCTTGAGAATATCTCCATTCAAAACATTTTTCAGTAGTATAAAATAAGAAGGCAATAAACCAGTTTAAGAAATATATCAGGATTGGGTTTTGGTGGGGGTGGCTCTTTTTTTTTAACCTCAGAACCCAATTTAAGTTACTAGAAAATCCATTCAAACCAAAATGGTTTTTTGCATAATAATTTGTGTCATTTCAGATGCAATTCTCTATTTTGGTAAGTAGCATTAATTTGTTGGAGTCTCTTCCATCTCTGTCTCAATGTTGTAGTATGCAAGTAGTTAAATATTATGTGGCTTCTAATTGTGGTTTTCCTTAGAAAAGTGACTGAATAGCACTACCTTTATCAGCATCTGCTCTGTCTTCAGTGTTGTACTTGCTAACATTTTTTCTACCTTTTACTAAACTGCAGAATCAGTCTAGTTCTTGTGAATTGGGTTGTCTTGCTGTCATGAACAGTATTGTTAAATTCCACTGGAGAATCATTATTACTTGTGGTGATGGGCAAACACAAAAGAATGGTTGAATTTTAGATGGTAGGAAAAATGAGCTGTTTTCATCTGGAAATGGACCCAATCCACACGGTGCTAAAATGCCAGTCTTAAAGACACTTTTCCTACTACAGAAAGTTAATACCTTTATACAGGACTCTAATATTGAAATGGTTACCATTTTCTATAATTCTTTCCAGAATCACATATAAATAAGCAAATAGATTAGAAGCACAACCTGCTTTAGACATTAATTTCGAAGACTCTTCTTATGCATGTATTTGTTTTAGACAGAGAACTTTATTTCAGAAGTAAACTCAAATATCCCTTCTTTTGTGCATAAAATGTTAAATTGAGATACTAATTTTTCTATTAAATATATTTTCATTCTCTCTCTCTCTTTCTCTCTCTCTCTCTCTATATATAGAGTGAGTGTGTGTGTGTGTGTGTCTCTCTCTCTCTCTCTCTCAGAGAGAGAGAGAGAGAGAGATCCATCTGCCTAATGTTTGACTACTGTTTAGTCACTATTTTTATGTCATATTTAATTTGGCTTCTATGGAAGATCCTTTTCCCAACCAAATTCCACTCTTAGAAACTAGTGCAGTATTCCTCTAAAACTAGATCAAACCAGGAGGTTATCTACACATATGCTATCTTGTACGTCTCAAGTTGCACTTATATATCCGGAAAGTTGCTAAATCATGTTTGTTTTGTTTATATCTGTGTTGAGTTCTGAGTCTGATTAACTGTTTAGCTGAGTGGCGTTTATGAGGTACAGTTTCTTAGTCACCTAAGCATCTGTCTGGTGTGTTCATGAAAAGCATATTGAGGATTTTTAGACATACATATAATACCTGAGAACTAGGTACTTTTAATCTCTTTGTGGGGATCTGGTTCAAATTACTGTCTTAGTACCTCTGCATAGCTATTGCAACAGAAAATAAACTTTCCTGTGTCTAGCTGCTTCAGCGTTATATTTTGGAAAAAATTACAAAACCAGAGCCTTTTCCTCATGATTAGAGTATTTTATAAAATATTTCTCAAGATTTTGTAGCTTTAAACAAAATGAAGCAGGATTATTAGGCGGGAAAATCATTATTTAGTGACTTACCAGAGTCCCTCTGAATCTGTTCCAAACTCTCGTGGGGTTGTGTGATAGTAACAATACAGTACATGCTGGAGTTGTGTTTGTGTTGCTTCCCACTGTGAAGGGTTGGATGTTGTGGGACCTGAAAATTAAGTAAAACTGGTCTTGGGTTTTTTTCCCCTTCTGAGTATGTATTACATGTAATAAACATTTTGTGCAGAATACTTTCTTTCTGCTCCTCTTCAAAATATTTTAAAAATATCACAAATCTACATAAAATATTGATATTAATTTTAAATAAGTTCTGCTAATATCCTTCCTCTTAAGAGGCGTTGGTTAATTGTTTCCTGTTTTTGTACCAGAGCTAGAATGGAAGCACATTATTTTAAAACAGTTCCAAAATGTACAGAAGTGCAACAATAGCTGTGACCCTAGAGAACAAGGTCACACCCAGGCCCATTTCCTGTTTTGTTCTTGGGGAAACTAAAGGTTTCACTGAATACTGGATCACACTAAGGAACCATCTATTCAGCAAATGTTGGCTGGGGGAAGAGGAAGTTATATATTGTAAATACTATTTAGGATTTGAAGTTTTTTCTTCTAAACTTTTTTTTTTTTAACCTGTTAATTCTTTTCAGAGTGCATACAGTGCTTGAGTAAACTCTGGGTTTCCTTTATTTGTGGATAAATCTGTCAGGAATTTCCAATAATGAGAGAGAATAAAATCAAAGCTGCAATACAAATAAAATTAGAAATACAAATGTCCCCCATGTTAACCCTTGTTAGTGCCTTGAGAGTGACAGTCTTGTTTCCCAAAAGTCTCTGGGGCAGTGGAAGTATATCAATGCAGTGTAACTGTGAGGTGGCATGACTTCATTTTAGCACAGAAATCAAAATGTGTATGTGTGGGTCAGGTCTGGAGATAGCAGGTAGCAGACATCTGATCCTTTTTAATACAGGATATTGTGCTCTGATGTGTTAGAGAGCTGGACTGGGGAAAACTGTTTTTAAAACTGAAAATGATTACTTTGTAGTATGAATTTGTATAGCTACTCCTATATATCAGAATATTTAGTTTAAACAGTTCCTTAACCCAGCCAAAGATTTAGGTTTCTGTAGGCTTTGATCATTCATTTGTCATGCATAAATTGCTTCCCAAATAAAACCGGGAAAGTTCACTAAGTCTTATTTTTTTAATGGTTTGTTGAATTTGCTAGCCATTTAAATCTATTTTTTAGATTGTTAAATCCATTCACTGAAAGAGGATCAAGGTATAAATACGGATTCCAGAGTGGCAACCGAATTTTTCAATATTTGATTTTTTTTTAGCGTTAAAAACACTATGCCAACACAGCTTAGGTCATGCGTAGTTTCACTAAGCTAGAAAGTATTTCACCATTGTGCTGCAGCACATCCTGAATGCGTAAACAACTTCACTATTCGTTCGGAGTTACTGCTTTGCAGTAGCAACTTTCTTTTCCTTTACTTTTAATCCCTTCTCAGAGAATAGAAACATGCTTGCCTTGTTCAGTTTAAATAAGTTTGATTAAAGATGACCATGTAAACCATCACTTTACTATAACACGAATCTTATCAAAATCGAACTGATATGAAATATATAGTACAGGTTTTTTTCCATGTGATAATTTTAATGTACAATGAACATGTTTGCACACAAAGGCATGGCTCAGTCCTCCATATATTTAGACACATATTTACTCATGTGAGGCACCTCTAGTGGCTTAAATGGAACTACTTATGCGCGTAAATGTACACATGCAGGATTCAAATTTGAATTTTTGTAAGTGAATCATCAATCCTATCAATTCTGAAAAATATTAATTATAGTATCTATTACAAATTGACATTAAATAAATCACTGTTTTAATCAAATGGTATTCTATCATTGTTTTATCATTACATATTTTTGGATGTTCTATACATTTTCAGACATTGACTTCAGTTACAACTAGGGATGTAAACAATGAACCATTAAGCCTAGGTTTATAGGTTAATCTTCTCAACTACTCGCATTCCTTCCCCCTCCTTCTGCGCTGCCTCTGTATCAAAGACAGCAAGGGGGGAGTGGAAGCTGGTGCTGGGGGGAGCCAGCTTAAAAGCTGGTTTCCCCCCAGCACCGGCTCCACGGTGCCTCTCCCCTCTTCCCCGCCCCCAGCTGCTGCCTCTGTTCAGAGGCAGCAGCAGCAGCAGGGGGACAGGGGAGGCTGCCGTGAAGCAGCCTCTGCCCGCAATGGGCTCTGGCTTGCCGCAGACAGAGGCTTCTCTGTTGGAGGCAGAGCAGTCTCTGTGTGTGGGGAGCTGGTATGCCCCACAGATAGGGGCTACTGCCAGACCAGCCTCTGTTCGTGATTGCCCAGGCTGCTGCAGACAGAGGCTGCTTCACAGCAGCCTCCCCTCCTGCACCAGCCTATGTCTGTGGAGAGCTCAGATTCCCCACAGACAGGGACTGCTGCCACTCCGCGCTGCTGCCTCTGTATCAGAGGCAGCAGCCTGGGGCAGCAGGCAGCCGGTCTGTGCGGGGAGCTGTTTTTTTTAAGTTGGCTCCCTGGGATCAGCTCCTGCCTGGCACCCTGCGCTGCTGCCTCTGATACAGAGGAGGCGGTGTGGGATGGCAGGGGGCTCCCCGGGAGTGGGGCCGGATTGCACTGGCTGCCAGCCCCGCTCCTGGGGACTATGGAATAGTCAAGTAACCACTAAGAATTCATGTGGTTACTCGACTATTCAATTACCCACTATCTAACATATCTAATTACAACAGAGAATGTTGTGATGATGTGATGCTCACTTGCTACTATATTTTATTACAAATATCTGTGCTGTAAAAAAGGTAAAAGAAATAGTATTTTTCAGTTCACCTCATACAAATACCATAGTGCAATCTCTTTATAGTGAAATGTAGCTTCCCAATGTAGAATATTTTTTTTAACATAACTGCACTTAAAACCAAAACATTGTAAAACTTTAGAACCTATTATTTCTTGTTCAGTTGCTAAAACAAGTTTGTTTACATTTGCAGAACAAATTTTTATAATAAATACAACGTGAGTCCTGTAGACTTCATATTCTCTCTGCGAATTGAATCTATGTATTTGAAAATGTAAAAAAATCCAAAATATTTATAATAAATTTCAATTGGTATTCTATTATTAGCAGTGCAATTAAAACTGCAATGAATCATGATTAACTTTTGTGATTGAGTTAATTTGTTTTAAGTTAACTGTGATTGACAACCCTAGTCTTATTATACTTATAAAAAAGTTTTTCTTGCAGGACGACAGTGTGATGTCTTTGTCACTCTGTGTCGCGCAGCCCCTCTCCCCTCAGCCACCCAGCCTTCTCCCTCTCTCCTCCCTGCTGCTAACCCCATAATGGGGTTGGCAACCTATGGCTCACGAGCGTAGATCTAAATAAAATATGGCTTTTTGACTCCTCAACAGCAGCACTCACTTTCCTTGCATCTTGAAGGTAAGCTGCTGCTGGGCTTGTGAGGGAAGGGGTGGGGCAGGACCGCATGGCGGGGAGGTTGTGACTGGGGTGCACCCCAGGTCCCTGAGCCCCTGCACAGCGGCTGGCTGAAGCTCCGGCAGTCACCACATGGCAGGTGGCTGCAGGTGTTTTAAAAACAGCTGATCCATTGTGCTGGCAGCAGGACCCCCACTGTGGGGGGGTGGAGAAGGAGAGAAAGTACTGGTCTGGAGGAGGAAAAGGGCCCTGCCTGGCTGCGGGGAGGGAGAGAAAGGGCCGTCTGGTGGAGGCAGGGAGGGAGAAGGGGCCTGAGCTGGTGGAGGGCCTCTCCAGTGGCTGCAGGGAGAGCCTGGGTTGCTTACCCTTCTGCAACGGGGGCTGGCGAATGTAGCAAGCAGGGGGCACAGCCCCCTAGTATTTATTAACTTCTATACCTCTTAATTGGAACAGGCAAAATACGGCCAAACATTTGGATCCGGCCTGCCACAATATTCTGGGCCACCAATGTTCTGTGCTCTAGTGGGACCCTTATGGGGTGTCAGCATGTAGATGACTACACAATTAACCACTAAGCCTGGGTTTACTAGTTAATCTTGTCAACTACACACACTTGCCACCAACCTCTGTTGCCTCTGTATCAGAGGCACCAAAGTGGGGGAGCAGGAGCCAGTGCCCGTGAGCACTGAATCTGCATTTGTCAGCTGGTGGCCAGGGCAGTGCATGTGTGTATGTTACACCCGAGTCTTCAACTGCTGAGACACAAGGCCCCGTCACAGTGGGCAGTGAGACTGACGGGCGCCCCAAGGAGTTTAATGTCCGTGTCTTTACCGCTAGGATCGGGATCCTTTCGCGGCGGGCAGCCAACAGGCCGACAGACGCCCCAGAGTTTACAGGGAGAGCTTATTACACCTCAGATTTTGACTACTAGGATACACGATCCCTTCGCAGCGGGCAGCCTGGGGAGGCTGAGAGATGCCTCAACGGATCTGTCCCCTGGAAGCGACACGATCCAACGTTCAAGCTCTCCCTATATCTGTCCCTTATGACCGGCTGGAGTTCTTTTAAAATTGTGCTTGGTTCTGTTACAGCAACTGAAGGAGTCAGGTCACAGCTTAAACAGTTACTATTTTATTGTTACAGGGTAAACTTAGCTGTTAAATGCTACTACTGTGTTACAGATAACACAGCCACTACAAAGGACAGGACAGAAATTACACTAATAAGTCACTTACAGGTACCATGAAACCCTTTTGGTTCTCTGAGCTCTTATTAAATGCATGCAAAATAGACACCTAGCAGGTATATATTCTCACCCCTGCGTTCCAGACTTGGCGTGGCCAGCGTCTTTCTCTCAATCCCTCGGGAAGAAGTAGGGCGAGGCTGGGCGTCCCACAGACCTCGGGAGACAACCAATACCTGCCAGCAGGTGTAGATGATTGGAGCTCAAATGGGGTGGGCCACTAAACCCCTCTTTATACCCTTTGGGTCACGTAGGCTTCTTCCTGGTCTCAAGTGGCCAATTAGGAAAAATGGCTTTGAATGCCAAGTTTCCCACGAAGGGTGCAAAGCATAATTCACACCTGGGAAAATGCAGACAATGGGCACCTCTGGTATGTGATGGGCGAAGATTCCTCTCCTGGGACAGTGGAGGCATGTCAATTACTGGTACTAGCCATCAGGGCGACGGGAGGCCCCCGGGTCGTCAGCTAGCCCATTTACTGTCTGGTTTCTGTTTATTAGAGTCAGGGACAGGCAGCACACCTGCGTTCCCAGGGCATCAAAGGCTAACTGCCTTTCTCTTGCTCTCTGGGGGGGGGGAAAACAAGATGGGGTTCATGTCTGGCTACAGCCTGTCCTTCCAACCCCATGCTGCTGCCTCTGATAGAGAGGCAGCAGCGTGGAGGGTGAGGGGAGCAGGCGTTAATGATATGTGTGGGGAGCCATCTTTCAAGCAGGCTCCCCACTCGTGCTGGCTTTGTGTATCCGCCTCCCCTCTTTTTGCCTCCTACAGAGGCAGCGGGTGAGGGGGAGGCAGAAGCCAGTTCCCCCCCAGCACCAGCTCCATGATGTTGCTTCCCCCATTGTTTCCTCCCACGCGTCTGTCTCTCTCAGAAGCAGCAGTGTGGGAGGACAAGGGGAGGCTGCCGCTGAACAGCCTCTGTTCCCAATGGCTGGGCTCACTATGGACAGAGTCTGCTCCACATAGCAGCCTCTGTCCACAGGCAGCTCGGACCCCAACGGACAGGGGCTGCTGCCGTAGAGCAGCCTTTGTCCACAGGGGGCTTGGACCCCACACGGACTGGGGACTGGTGCCACAGAGCAGCCTCTGTTCACAGGGAACTCGGACACCCCACAGACAGGGACTGCTGTCACCCTGTGCTGCTGCCTCTGATACAGGAAGCCATTTTTTAAACTGGCTCCCTTCGTGGACCAGCTCCTGCCTGCCACCCTGTGCTGTTGCCTCTGATGGAGAGGCAGGAGGTTTCCGGGGAGTGGGGCTGGGAGTGCACTAGATGCCAGCCCCACCTCCGGGGACTATTGAATAGTTGTGTAACTGCTAAAATTTCATGTAGTTAGCGTGCAATGAAATAGTCCTGTATCTAACATCCCTAAACCCTTTGGCAGGCTCCGTGGCTACCATAGACCCTCATGCTGCTCATAGTGGCTGGTTGCTGGAGTCAGTTTGTGCTTCTCTGCATGGTGTACACTTTTGCAATGTGTGGGGGGGTCTTTGCATGCTGCCCCTGTTCCCGTCCCCAGCACAGTCCTCGCAGCTCCTATTGGCTGGAAACCATCCTATGGGAGCTGTTGGCTCATATTTACAGACATGTGCAGCACGCAGAGACCCACTGCCTCCTCCCCTCAAGGAATATGTCACGCAGATAGACACACGCCGCCTCAGCAGCTGGCTGCTTTGAGTGGCATGTGGGGCTGTGCCAACCAGGGAACCTGGGAGCCAGCTAAGGTAAGTGCCTCCTGGCCAGAGCCTTCACCTGGCACCCCACTCCCTGCTACAGGCTTAACTCTCTGTTCCAGGTCACAACCCAAACCCTCTGCATCTTCTTCAGCACCCCTGCCTCAGGTCACAATACCCTCCTGCACCCAGACCCCTCCAAGACCCTGTACCATTGTCTGCACTTTAATCCCCTGCCCCAGATCACAACCAGTGTTCCCTCTAAAATTTTTCTGTCTTTGGGCGGGTTGAATTTTCTTTTGGATGGGTTGAAATTTCTTGTGTGCAATAGCAATATTGAGGTAGTATGTGGATGTGCACCACCACTACAAACAAAACACACACATGCACATATATTTTAAGCAGTCCATATGTGTGGAAGAAAATATATTAAAACAACTTTTGTGTCTAGTTACCGTGAGGTACTCTTAGTGACTACAAAGGTGCTCTACAAAGGTAGGGAATTAGCCTTCTTCCACTTGAGGAAGAGTAGAAGTCCCAGAACAAATTAACACATTGTTTCAGGGTTTGTAGACAGATGCATGTTTCAAAGAGCTTGCCAATAAGGCTTCATTCTACAAAACTAGCATCACACCTGGTACTTGCTACTTCTGACTCATAAGAGCCTGAACTCCACCACATAGCAAAGATCTGGCCTTAATGCAATACAGTTTACCATGTATTAAGTAGTGACATGGGATTTAAAAAAACCATTGCGTTCAGAGTTTAATATCTGCAACACCAAAAAAATTGTTAAAATAATCTTTTTCTTTCTTATCTTAAGCCATTAACACCTATGTAAACTTTGTTTTGAAATTTTCAGAGGGATAGCTGTGTTAGTCTGTCACCAAATAAACTTTAAAAACAACAAATAGTCTTGCAGTGCCTTAGAGACTAACAAAACATGTAGATGGTATCATGAGATTTCATGGGCACAACCCACTTCTTTGGATGAATGGAGTTAAGGGGTCCAGGGGACAAATAAATAGCAGAGAAAGAGAGGGGATAGGGAGGGAAAGAGAAGGGGATAAATATATTGTCAGTCAGTGTCCATGGTAAATGAGGCTGATAGAGTGGGTTCTAAGTACTCTTAAGTACCCGGTGCTTGGCTTTTTATGTCATTAGGGTACAGAATGTAGCAGGCCATCCAGTTAAGATCTTTGTTTAAACCTCTATTGCATGGGTCAAACTTATAAATGAAATAAAGTTCTGCAGCTTCTCTCTCCAGCTGTTTTTTGAAATTGCCTTGTAATAATATTGTCGCTTTTAGATCCATTAGTGAATTCCTGGGTAAGTTAAAATGTCCCCCCAACAGGTTTCTGTGTGTTAGCATTTTGAATATCTGATTTGTGTCCATTAATCCTTTGTCGTAGGGACTGTCCAGTTTGACCAATATACGTGGCAAAAAGGCGTTGCTGGCACTTGATGGCATAGATCACATTGGTGGATGTGCAGTTATATGAGACTTTGATATGGTGGCTTATGTGGTTGGGTCCTGTGATTAAAATTTTGTTGGAAATGCAATCATGCAAATGTCCTCCTAGCACACGTGCACATACCCCATGCAGCCTGCTTCCCTCCCATCCCCCAACTCAGCCTAACAGAGAGGACTGCAGCAAGTGAGTCAGGATACTCCAAACTGCCCCCTGTCTCCATCTCACTGCACGCATGCCAGCACGCCCCCCCTTTCCCTTACCAGCCCCATGCAGTCAACCCCTTACCTCCCCCTTCCCAGCCCAGGAGAGTTGAAGAGACTCCTGGGTTTCTGCCCCTCTCTCTCTCCCTCCCCCTCCCCCTCTCCCTCTCCTCCAGCAGATGGGACTTGCCAAATTCTCCTCACCTCTGACTTTCCCTCAAGCCAGTTAATTAATGACTCTCTCCTTCCCTTCCCATAGCCACTTATTCCCTGCTTATCTTGGCTGCTTATCTGCTCTGGGAGATCTTCAGTTCAGCACAGCAGCATTTAGCTGCTTTTTACAGATGCCCCACCCCTCGCCAGTCAGCTGAGCTCCCTGCCTGTGCAAGGAGCTTTGAACCTATGAGGAGGGCTCAGAAAATAACTGCATGGTTGTACAGAGACACAGTTTAGAGTGAACTTGGGTCACAACCCCCTCCTGCACCACAATCCCCTACCCAGAGCTCCCTCCTGGATCCAGCTTCTGTTCCAGCCCCCCCCCCCCAGCTTCTCTTACTATCATAAAAAAGTGTGGTCCTTGTCCACTTTCCAAATTCTTAGTGCCCACCATTAAAAATTGTCCACCCCTTTTAGCAAATTAATACCTATATTCCTAGTAGAGATATTAAGGGGTAACCCGGGAAGCAGTTTCTCGCCCACAGCTCACCGTGGACGGAGGATTGCCCCAGTCCCACTGGACTTCTGTGGAGGGCTGCTGGCTCCCAGCCCATGAGGGCTGGAAGTAGCAGCCCCATATGGAAACAGCCCCGAAAGCAGCAGCACCTCTGCTGACCCCACATGGGCTCAGAAGCAGCTGAGATGCCATGACGGGGAGGGAGTAGTGCTGCAGCCCACACCTGTTTAACTGGTTACATTTAATGTTTAACCAATTAACTAATTAAATGGGATTTTACATCCCTAGTTTTTTGTGTGCTGTGAGTTGAGAGATATAGAAAAATTAATGTTCTGCACAGAATTTCATTCCTCCCTACCCAACAGAAGTGAGCTGCAGAGCTGTTGCCTGCCACTATGGGGCGCTGGACCCTGCAGAAGACACTGCAGCAGTGAGGAGGGAGAAGGGAGCTGGAGTGTTCGAGGCAGCTGCAGTTCCCAGCACACCATAAAGGAAGGAGGCAGTGTGCGTAGGGTTGCCAGGTGTCCGGTATTGACCCGGACAGTCTGGTATTTTCGCCTCCTGTCTGGTAAAAAAAAAAATTCAGAAGATACCGGACACCTAAAAGATCCGGTATTTTTGTTTCCCTGCCAGGAGGTGAAAATACCGGACATCTGGCAACCTTAGGGACACTCAGCAACCAGGCCCAGCCCCTGGACCTCCCACCGGGCCCCCTGGATGTCCCCCCTGGTTCTGCAGGGGCTTGTCTTGTGGCTGGAACAGAAAAACAAGATGGATGTTGGGGGGGGGGGAAAAAGCCTCTTCTTAAAGGGACCATGCTGATGATTGATCGATAGATTTTTTTTTTTTTTGGCTTAACTGCTGTTGGGGTCCTTCTTCTTCTTCTTTTTTTTTTCTCAACAACTTTGGTCTCTTCCCCCCCCCCCTTTTTTTTTTCCCTCAACAGAATTTTTTTCCCGGTGTTTTTTTGGGGGGGGGGGGCGGAGGGGGGGAGTGTTAGGCATTTTTGGTTAAACCATCTGGCAACCCTAAGTGTGCAGGAAACTCAACCCAAGCCAGGTGCCCAGAATCAGGCTGTTTTTCGCTTCTGTATTCCTGGGCTAGGGGAAGGGATGGTGCAGGTGTGTGGGCTGGGGGGCACCCTGCTGCTAGACTCAGGGAATGGTGGGGAAAGGGGGGAAGGGAAGTATGGACAGAGAAACAGGGAATGGACAGTTGTAGGGGTTTCTCTAACATTAATAATAAAGTTCAGCCAGTCTTAGAGTATAATTTATTATACTGATACTATTTACAGTGAAATACTGATATGAATGGCACATGACAGGACAAAAACTGATTTCCTGTCCAAAAGAGCTTTCATCAAGTTACAGGACTCAATGAACTTAAATCGATCTTTTCTGAAGTGTGTTAACCTATTCATAAAAGCAAGCACATTAGATGACATTTAACTCAAATTTAAGCCAAATACTTTGTTTGGTTTGGTTGTGCATCTGACTGTAACTTGTATCTGTTTATGTATTTTTTTCTTTTTCTTTTGTGTGAGTTCAGGATTCTGGGTAAATTGAGGGTAAATATTTTTAAAATAGGAAAAATGTACACATTAGTGATGCCAATTTTTAATGCTTGATTTTGGTTATTTTCAGAAATTATGCACATCAAACTAGTGTTCACTATTTTTCAACACTTACTAATACTGTCTTCTGTAGTTCCTCCCAGTAAGCTAGGGAGTAAGGTAGGAAACTGATGGTAAATTCAAGTAATTGCCTAGGAGAGTTTCATAGTGCTTGTAATATCTTAGAATTATGGCACAATTTATACATTTGAAAAAAGGAAAGTCAAATGTGAATGTAATGAGTGATATAGACATTAGTGTGATATTCAGTTGAAAATACTTATTTAGCTTAACAATCTTCCTGGTAAATATCAAATTCTTTGATTCTTAGAGAATGCAGCTATTGTTACTTCAATTACAATCTTTATTTCAAGAATAAGTTTCAAGTTATCAAAATATCAAGTTACTTCAATACCTATTGGAACCATGAGAAAATCAAAGTGTTGGAAAAATTAAATGGGCATTGATAGAGCTTCTAGTACATGTTTATTACCGGGTGGAGAAGTGGAAGAAGAATCTCATAACTACAGTAAAAACAATGAGGAGTCCTGTGGCACCTTAAAACTAACAAATGGGAAGTGATGGTCTAGAAAGGAGTACTGCAGAATGGGGTCTAGGGGTCACAGTGGACCACAAGCTAAATATGAGTCAACAGTATGTCACAGTTGCAAAAAAAGCAAACATCATTCTGGGATGTGTATTGTAGTGTTGTAAGCAAGACACTAGAAGTAATTCTTCTGCTCTACTCTGCGCTGATTAGGCCTCGGGTGGAGTAGTGTGTCCAATTCTGGGTGCAACATTTCAGGAAAGATGTGGAGAAATTGGAGAAGGTCCAGAGAAGAGCAACAAAAATGATTAAAGGTCTAGAAAACGTGACCTATGAGAGAAGATTGGAGGAGCTGGGATTGTTTAGTCTGGAAAAGAGAACACTGAGAGATGACATAACAGCTTTTAAGTATCTAAAAGGTGGTTACGAGGAGGAGGGAGGAAAAATTATTCTCCTTAGCCTCTGATGATAGAACAAGAAGCAATGAGCATAAATTGCAGCAAGGGTGACATTAGGGGAAAACTTCCTGACTGCTGGGTGGTTAAGCACTGGAATAAATTGCCTAGAGAGGCTGTAGAATCTCCATCATTGGATACTTTTAAGAGCAGATTAAACGAACACCTGTCACAGATGGTCTAGATCATTGGGGGCATGAAGAAATTCTAAGGGGGGCTCGAGGCAACCCAGCCCCCCGTGTCATGCCACCCTACTCTAAGAAAGAGTATGCACTGACGCTACTGCCTGCAAAAATGGAGGTAGCGCCGGCTTTCTGCAGCATGGGGGGGGAGTCCCACAGCTGCACACCAGAGCCGGTGTCTCATGAAGCACGTGCACTGCTTCCCCTCCCCCAAACAGCCAGCGCATTTCCTGAAACACCGGGTCTGTCATGCTGCCGGGGACTTCCTTCCCCCTGCTGCTTTCCTGCACGTGGGGGAGGGGGGGAGTAGGAGTCCCGGGACCGTGCCAGTTCCAACTGCTCAGGCAGCGTGCACTGCTGTGGGGAGCGAAGGAGTGGGGTGTGCACTGCCTGAACAGTTGGAGCTGGCATGGTCCTGGGACTCCTCCTTCTGCGCTCCCCCTCTTCCCCGCAGGAAGGCAGCAGGGGGAAGGAAGTCCCCAGCGGCATGACAGCCAGCGTTTCAGGAAACACACCGACTGTTTGGGCAGGAGGAAAGCAGTGCACACACTTCCTGAGACCCGGACCTGGCGTGCAGCTGTGGGACCCCCAGGTATCAGCCGAGCTGTCCCTGTACCCTCCCCAGACCCCCATGAGTATCCTGCCCCAGACCTCCATGAGTACCCTGTCCAGGGCCCCACCAGCACCCTGTACCAGCCCCCTGGCCAGACACCACCAGCACCCTGCCTTTGCCTCGGGGCTAGACACCCACCGGCACTCTGCACCCTGCTCCTGTCCCCTCCTTCCTGGCCAGACACCTAGCCCCAGCTTGCTCCTGTACCCTCTTTTCCACCCAGATTTTGCACCCCATCCCTATCCTACTCAGTGGCACACTGGATTCCCTGTCCTGCACACTGGATACCTCCTTTTTGGCCCCACCTCAGAGTATAGAGGGGCCCACAAATTCCACTAACCCTGGAACCCCAGAAGAATTAATCTGTCCGGAAGCCTTAAACCTCAATCCTACCTACCCTCCCCCCATGGGGCTTGGGTACCAGGGGAGGGAGTTTTCTCAGTTGGGGCAACATCAGTGAGGCTTGGAGGCGTTGTGGTGGTTTGTTTTGGTGTGTGTTTTTTTTTTTTTTTTTTTTTTTTTTTTTTTTGCATCTCACTTGTGTGGTCCCTGACTGATTGATTTTTCTGTGGGTCAGTGACTCCTGACCTAAAACAGGTTCCCCGCCCCTGCCATAAATAAAGACAATGATGAAACGTTTGTGTTGGTCATATTTTATTTAAAAACTAGCTGGAGTTACCCAGCGTTGCTCGGCGTGGGCGGTGGGGTCCTGCCGGGGGTGCCCCGTGTGAGGGGCGGGAGGGGGCGCACACGGGACCAAGGGTGGGCGGAGCGGCCCAGCTCGCGCCCGGGGCTGCAGGTGCTGCAGGGGGCAACGACCCCACCGCCTGTCCCAAAACTTTCGCCCCGCTACCTGCCACACCATGGGGCTGCGCTGGGGGCTCCCCTCTCCCGCTGGCTGTGGCAAGCAGGTGCCAGGCTCCCTGCCATGCGACCAGGAAGCTGTGCTGGACCCTGGGCCGCTCCCAGTGCCGCTGCTGCCGCCTACCTGCTGGGCTCGCCCCGCTGCGCCCACAACCGCCCCTTAGCGGTGGCCGCAAGCTCCAGCCCGCTGCTCGGCAACCCTGGGCCGCTGCCAGAGGGGAGGGGAGGGGCTGGGCCCGGGCCAAGTGACATCACGGGTGGGAGGGAGGAGGGGGCTCCCCCGCCCCGGACGCGCCTGCACAGTGGAACAGCCTGGTAGAGGCGAGTGGGGCAGCTGCCGCTTGGAGCGCTGCCCCTCCCCTCGCGCCTACACTGCCAGCCTTAGTGAGTGACTGTCCCTGCCGCTTCCCCTGGGAAGCCACTTCTCCCCGCACTGCCAAAAGTACACTTTTATGTCCTTTCCTAAGAACACCCTGAGGTGATGCATTATTGGTTTGTAAATTGTTTGGAGCCAGGACCTCCTAGTCTTAGGTTGTTTAGCACTGTACTCACTCTTCTGGATTTGTCTACACTGTCACTCTTTGTTAAAATGTTTGTTTCTCAGGGTGTGAAAAAACACTATCCTGAAGAACAAAAGTGGTAATGGACAAAAAGTGCTGGTGTGGACAGCCATCGTGGGCAGGTAGCCAGACTCCTGTCAGTGAAGCTACCGCCATTCATTAAAGTGATTTTATTTTGTCTCCAGGAGAGCTCTTTCCTCATGATAAAGAGTAGCTACACAGTGCACTTTACAATGCTGCAGTGGCACAGCTGCACTTTTGTAAGGTGCACAGTATAGGCATAACTTTGTTATAACTCCAGTTCTTATCCCTAGCTTTCCCCTTTTCCCCCCTGCATGCAATTTGTAGCTCAAATTAAGTAGTGCTTTAAGATCACTAGCTGTTTTGCATGTGTGGTGTGGATGAGTTGGGGATGGGAGACAGGTTGCTTAAAGCTCAGGTAGTCAAGTGCTGATGTAGCAGATCAAAATACAAGTTCATCAGCAGCTCATGAAATCACTTTGTAACCCCATTGTTGTCTTTTGAGTTGTGGTTGCTTACTGTGTAGTTTTGACTGCAACAGTTGAGTTACAAATTCTTCAAGGACATATGAAATGCCCAGTTTCTTTCTAGTACAATGGTGTCCAACTAGTTCTGAAGCAGTAGCCATTATAGTGGCTACTGCTATAGTGAACTAGCCTCACTATTCTGAAAATGTAAATAATATAGTGTCTGCTGCTATAGCCAACTAGCCACACTCAACCAGCCAAATAGCCACATGTGGCTAGTGGCTAATATGTTGGACACCTTGGATCTAGTGGAACAGATGTGTCATCAGGTGAGATTGAAGGACATGGTTGCTAGAATCAGCATTGAATGCAATGTCTTTACACAGAATTGGGGGTGAGGGATGTAGGATGGCAGCCAGATTGTCATCTTTAACAGATTATTTTGCAACAAAACTTTCTCATATTTATGGCTGATTTTTTTTTAGGTTTAAATGTAATACACTGGGTGAATAAATATTGCTCAATCTTCTATTTTTAAATGAAATACTTATAGTAATCATGCGTAGCTAATTTTAGTCAGGAAAATATGTTGGCTGTTTCTTCCCAGTAAAAATTAGAAGCTCCAAATCTAGGTGTTTTAGATAAGATACTTGATAAGTTTCCTTAACTGGCTACATCTTTATCTTTAATGTTTGGAACCATCTGAATGTGCCCTTCCATGGTAATAGTGCTCTTACCTAATGCTTCAGAAACCCAATCTCATCCTAAAAATCATTCGGCTGTCAGCAGATCTATGCTCATTTTGTCTGTGTTAGGGGGCTTGTTTCTTGGTGAGCAGGATGGATTGAGACTTAAATCAGCAACGCAGTGTCACTGTCTGGGGCTGGGTAGAGAAATGATTTTGGAAAACTAGTAAACAAAAATACTAGAAGCAAAATGTTAAAAGTACTTGTTGTTCATGTCATTTACTGTTATTTGTATTCATTGTCTGTTTAGATTGCAGTCTCTCAACGGCAGGACCACTTCATACACTCTGGTTATACAGCGCTTAGCATAGAAGGACCCTCATCCTGATAAAACCCTTTATATGCTATTACAATACATATAACTTTTCTGGTGAAAGGAGACACACATTAAAGTGACTTAACCAAGAACGTTCAGCTTCAGTGGAAAATCAGATATCTGACCTTGAGTTACTGACTTCAAATTCTGTGCATTGACAGTTAGACAATTCTCACCTTTAATCAAATTCCTATGAACTTGTCTTGCACCAACTTTTGCATTATAACAATGTTTAGTGTACAGATAGAAGCTAGAATAGTGTCAGGAAGTTTCTGCAAAATCTCTATATATACATTTTTGTTTTTGACATAACAGAATGACATTATCATGTCAGCATCAACAGGCTGAGGGGGGTGTAGGTGAGAGAGAGATTTCCCCAGTGATGCTGCGATGCTGGCGGAGGAGGTGTTGGTGAGGCAGGGATCTGGCTAGTTCCGGACAGCCGGTTACAGTGAGCACTGGTTGGGGTGTGCGGTGCCCCGATGCTAAGTGCTGCAGAGGGGAGGCCATAGCCCATGCTGTCAGTGAGCACAGCGAGGAAAAGCCCTGGGCACAGGCCAGTGGCCATACCACAGAGGGCTCTTTGTGCGCCACCTGCCTCAGTTGCAGGCGAAGCTGGAGCAGAGGAACCTCCATGGGCAGCATGGTCCGCAGCAGCAGCAGGACATGAGGAGCTCCCTGCTTGCCCTGCTGGCCGCTTCCTTGCTCCTGCCCCTCTACCCAGCCCCCTCACTCACCAGCTCCAGCTCAGCCCCCTTGCTACACCTGCAGTAGGGAGCATGTGCTGGTGCTTCAGCCTCTTCTCTTCTCTCCCCCCGCCCCCGCATGAGATTGAAGCGCCAGTTTCCTGCAGGGGGGAGAGAAGAGAAAGCCCTAAGGCTCTCTGCCGCTTCCCTTCCCCCTCCCCGCCTGGGGGAAGAGCAGCACAGGGACATGCTTCAAGGAGGCTTTTCCTGCTGCTCAACAGGGCAGTGAGTGAGCAGGCTGGGGGTGCGGAGTCTTGTCAGGGCAGTGAGTGAGGGGGATAGAGGTGCGGGGCCTCACCTGGGGAGGGCGAGGCTGGAGTGCTAGCATGGCCTCCCAGCCCCCTCACTCATAGCCCCTCAAGCCGAGACCCCGGCTCCCTCGCTCACCACCTTGCCGAGATCCTGCATCCCCAGCTAGGGATGTAATAGTGTAGTTGATTAACCGATAAGCAAAAGCTTAGAGGCTAATGCTATAGACTACACGCATTCTCCCCTTCCCTCCTCCCCTGGCCAGTAAACTCTTTAGCGGGCTAGCCAGCAACCTGTCTCAGTCCTGGCTTGCACTGGATCCAGGACCTTCCCCTGCTGCAACTCTACGTTTAAAGTGTATTAGAAGCCAGGCAGGTAGGCAGCTTGGGCTCAGTTCTGGCTTGCGCCGGACAGCAGTGCAAGGCAACAGGCAGCCGGTCTGCAAGGGGAGCTGGTTTTGAATTGGCTCTCCTTGTGGACCAGCTCCCACCTGGTACCCTGTGACTGTATCAGAGGCAGCAGCACGGAGTGGCAGGGGCCTCCTCGGAAGTGGGGCTGGAGCGCACTAGCTGCTGGTCCCACCCCTTGGTACTATAGAGTAGTCGAGTAACCAATAATTAATGAGGTTAATCAACTATTCAATTAACCAATATTTAACATCCCTACTCCCAGCCCCCTCACCTCTTCCACTGAGACCCTGTACCCCCAGCCTGCTCTTGCATCCTCCCCCCGGCCCGACACCTATCCTCCAGAGAAGGGGGATTGGCGAGCATAGTTCTCGTTTTCTTTGGCTGTGAAATCCGCCAGAGAGGGGATTGGCAAGCATAGCGAGCAAGGAGATGCAGCCCATTAGTATCTTATAATATCTAGTTTTGGGACTGTCTAGCAGTGGGAAGATCTCTTAGACAAGCCAGTTATGAAGAAGAGTTAACTTATGTACAGCGTTTGGTTTGAAATGGAGATAAGAGTCCAGACAATGGAAATTAATCTCCCCCCTCTTTTTTTTTTTTTTTAATTGGCAGATTTTCTTTGCCTGCACTGTAACCGTGAGAGAGGATCAAGAGGATGAGTGAACTGGAACAGTTGCGGCAAGAAGCAGAGCAACTGCGGAATCAAATCAGAGTAAGAGTTACTATATCCTAGCTCTTATCTATCTTGGAGGAAAAACCTGGTGGGCAAAACAGAAAAAATGAAGTGCATGTGGCACTGATATTTAAATCATGAAACACTTCCATTTTTTTCACAGAAGATTAAGTCAGTTCAAGAAGCTTGTAATTCCATCTGTAATTTTTTTTTACAGGTTATGTCTAGCATTGCAGTGTAGTATAATCACCCAATTTTTTGGAGTTGTGTGGTAAGAAATTATATCGCTTCCAATACCCAGAAACAAAAAGAACAAATTAAGGACACTGATAATGAAAATTGAATGTTTTTGAACCTCTACTGGTCTTTTCAGTAGTATTGTTTTTGGGTGATGGGTAAAATGCCTGAGCACACTGACTGTGAGAGGAGATATCTAGGGTCAGGAGTTATGCCTATGATTCTTTTTCTTCTCTTGCCATGGAAATTATTTTTCAAAAGTGCATCTTAGCTTTTTTTCCTGCTCTATTTAATGCTCATTATTCACCACTAAAACTGTTCGAGTGCTTGCTCATCTCCATTCCAGTTAGGTGTGCACACACTGCGTGCAAGCATTCCTGAGTTTTTCCCTTAGCATTATCTCTTGGGCCAGCCAGGGAGCCCCCTGGAGTGGCACCGGCATATCGGTGCATATATACTCCTGCATGCCCTCCACACCCTCAGTTCCTTCTTACTGCCGCCCCCTTGTCAGTAGCTGGAGCGTTTGGCTAGGCAGTTAGAGTATCCCTTATGTTATGGTGTAAATACAATGCTAAGTAGTTGTAGATTACTTAAGTAGTGCATATAGCTTTAAGTTGACTGCTCTTGTCAGGGGAGTTTCCCCTTCTTATCTCTCCTCTCTTGGGGAGGGGATGCCCAGACCAATGGTTTTAAGCCCTGGTGTGAAGTGCTCTAAGCCCATTTCCTGTAGCCAGCCACATGACTCCTGTCTGAAGTGCTTTGGAGAGTGACATCCCATGCACAGCTGTCAGATCTGTAAGAGCTTCAAGCTGAGAACAAAGTGGGAACATGATTCTCACCTGAAGCTCATCTTAATGGAGACTGCGCTTCAGCCAGTGGCACTGGAAGTGCACAGCACTCTGGCTTCTGTGAAAGAGCCTCCTTTGGCACCGAATCACACGGTACTGGCAAAGCCTTCGACATCAAGGCACCAGTCACAGTCTCCAGCATAGAGTAGGAAGAGACAACATAGGGGAAGGTCCCCTATGAAGCGTGGCCACAAAGTGCATCACGGAGATGGGCACATGGCCACGGCAGCACATCAAGAGGCTCCTGTGCCAAGTTGGCACCAGTTGAGCTTGATGCACAGAGAGTCCAGCACTGGATGGGGTGATAGAGGTTCAAGCAGCTGCCGACTCCAGAGGCGTTAGATGCAGCACGCGAGCTCATAGAGCTCACTTGGTCACTGGAACTGGTCACGATAGCCGATGAGGAACACCTGACACATCTATCGGCACCAGAACCGGCTCAGCCGGCAGTGCATCCCTGGTTGGTGTCACCGACATGCGCACTGATCCCGGTGCCTATCCTGGCTCCGATACCAGCACCGATGATGCCACAACAGTAGCCCCCATACTGTTGATTGCACCGGTACTGCTACCACAACTGGCACAACCCATGTGGAACCCTGGGCACCAACTGCCTCGTTGGCACTGCCTCTCATGGTACTGCAGGCTCCATTGATGTTGGCGGCTCCAGTACCAACCATTACCCACACCTGATGCTGCCCACCGGCACCACCATTAACGCTACCAGCACCGAACCGTAGAGGGAAGCTGGCAGCGAAGGCCAGACATAGGCCATCTCTTTGCTCATTGGCATTGGACTGCTCATCTGAGACTGATGCAGAGTCTGTTCTTTACGGGGTTGTCTCTTACAGATTCAGCTCGTAACACCGTTCCTGATCCCAGCACTGGTCTCTGCACACAGCCCAACCATTCAGCAATCTTAGCCGCCTCAATGGCAACCCCAACAGCAGTGTCCCTTTTGGATCCCCATGGCATATCATCAGGCCCAGGGCCCATCTCCTTCCAGACACTCCTCGGTGACTGCCCTTTCAAGGGGCACCCCCCTTGGCTACTCCTCTGACCAGAGCCCCAACCTCAGAGGCAGGCCAGTCTTCCTCCAAGGAAGCAGTGAGACCACCCTAGGAAGGTGAGGGTGCATTGGTCTAGTCCTCTGAAGCAGTGGCCCCGCCACCACAGGCAATGGAGTAACAAATTGAGCAGCTCCCCCCGAAGGAGCCCTCATCTTCCTCACCAGATGAGGCACTAGCTGATCCGCCCCCTCTGTGCCTGCCGTGGATGCTATGGTGCGTTAAGGCCTACTCTGCTGATTGGTGGCTAACTTGGGGGTTCAGGTAGAGGAGGTGCCTGAGGACTTGGACCCTATGGTGGACATATTGACGGCAGACTCCCTGGCTAGGGTCGCACTGCCACTTAATAAAACTGTGTCCAAGATTTCCAAGACCTTGTGGTACATGCCCACTTCCATTACACCCACCCAAAAGGGGGTAGAGAGGCTCTACTTGTCCCGCAGTCTGGACATGAACACCTTTACTCTCACGCACTCCCAAGCTCCCTGGTAGTTTAGGCAGCGGTGCAGAAAGAAAGACAAGGACCCCCAGGCCTACACCTAAGAGCAGGGAGCCAGAGAAGTTAGACTTCCTTGGCAGGAAGACCTACGTGATGGGGGGACTACAATGCCGAATCGCGAATCAGCAGGTAATGCTGAGTAGATGTGCATATAACATGCTGTCTGCGATAGACAAATTCTGGGAACACCTTCCATAAGATGCTAGGCAGGAGTTTGAGGACTTGTTAGATGAAGGTAGGGCAGTCTCATGCACAGCACTGCAAGCGGCCTTGGATGCTGCGGACTCTGCTGCCCGCACTATGGGGTGGTTATGAAGTGCGGTGCTTTGCTTCAGGTGTCAGGGATCCCACCCAAGGTCCAAAACACGTTACAGGACCTACCCTTTGAAGGGACCGGTCTATTCTGTGAGCAGACCAGTTCGAAGCTCCATAGCCTCAAGGATTCCAGGGCTATGTTAAAATCCCTGGGGATCCCCACCCCGGCCTCCCAGCAAAGGCCCCTATATTACAGACCCACTTTAAGACCCTTCCAGCAACCTTTCAGGCCTGACTGGGGCAGAAGGAGGGGTCAGAATAATAACAGCAACAATGGCAGGAACAGACGTAGGGGTTCTAGGTCTGACTCTGAAAGGGGATCCACTCTGCCCCCTAACCAGCAGCCCAAGACCTCATTTTGAAATTATGCCCAAGGACGGCGTTCCAGTCTCCATGATAACCCCTCCCTTTGGATGCCAGCTACCCCATTTCTTCCTTGCCTGGTCCCAAATTACCTTGGATTATTGGATACTTGGCCTGGTGGAAAATGAGTATGCTATCCCTTTTCTTTCCTGCCCACTCTCCCATCCCCCTTCTCCGTCCCTTTTTAGGAATCCCATTCACAAGCTAATATTAAAGCGGGAGGTATCTGCGCTTCTGCTCCTGGGAACGGTTGAACCTGTCTCAGAGGAGTTCAAGGGGAAAGGGAAATTCCTGGGTTCACAGTAGGCCAAGACCACTTTCAGTTTGCAGTCCTCCTGTCTGGGCTCTCCACAGCACCGAGGGTTTTCACCAAATACATGCTTGCCGTAGTGGCCTTCTTGAGAAGGCACAGGACCCAGGTGCTCCCTTACCTTGAGGACTGGCTAATCAGGGGGTCATCCAGGGATGAGGTCCTTGGCCACGTAGACTTTGTCAAGGCACTGTTTCGCAGACTGGGTCTCCTTATAAATGAGGAGAAGTCCACTCTCAATCCAACCCACATAATAGACTTTGTTGGGACTCACCTAGATTCCATACTGGTGAGGGCGTCCCTCCCCAGGGCCCGGTTTTTAGCCATCAAGGTGATAATCAAGGGCTTCACCTCTTACGATGGCATGCACGTTCATGAGACTGCTGGGCCACATGGCAGCCTGCAACTTTGTGGTCCGACATGCTAGACTGCAGCTTCGACCCCTGCAGGCATGGTTGGCAACAGTACATGAGTGGTCCGTCAACAGGGCTCAACAAATCCATTTATCTACTCACCAGTGGCGAGTAGATTTCAGCCGGTCACCCCATTCACCAGTGGTGCACACATGTGCAGTGTGGGTCTGGCGCATGCACGGTGCGGAGCTGGCAGGTGTATTTTGCCTCAGTTTGTCAAGCCCTGTCCATGAAGATGGACATCTTGGATGTCGTCTTCCAGAGGTGGGGTTATCCCCCTCTCGACCTGTTCACTTCCTAGGAAAACTTCAAGTGTCTGAGCTACTGCTTGTATCTGGAGCAGGGGAACGGATCGCTAGGGGATGCACGGCTAGTGCAGTGGCCCTTCCACCTTCTCTACACATTCTCTCTTTCTTCCGCTTACTGCGCAAGGTCCTTCTGACGATCAGGTTGTGCGCAGCATCGGTCATATTGATAGCCAACACTGGTATCCCATGCTCCTGGACCTAGCAGTGGAGGATCCCCTTGTGCTACCATTGGTTCCAGACCTAATCACTCAAGACCTGGGGGAAGGGCAGCTATGCAGCTGAGCCCGTCATCCCTCCACCTGGTGGCTTGGAACCTTTGTGGTTAACCAGACCAGAACACCTCTGCTCTGAGGCGTTCAGGAGGGTCCTTGTGGAGAGCAGAAAACCCTTTACGAGGTTGATGTATGATGCTAAATGGAAGCGCGTTTCGCTTTAGTTTGATGGGGCAGGAGTGGATTCAATGGAGGCCCCTATCCCCTTCATACTGAACTACCTCCTTCACCTTTGGCAGCAAGGCCTATCAACTTCATCCTTACGGGTCCACCTACCTGCCATTGCGGAGTTCTATCTGGGTGAAGAGGACAGGGTGGTATTTGCGAACATGCTGATTAAGCAGTTCCTCAAGGTCATAGATAGGCTATAGCCATATGTGCACCAACCCTTACCCATGTGGGACTTTAATTTGGCCCTTTGAACGAGCCCTCCGTTCAAACCCTTAGCTACTTGTTTCCTGAAACATCTCTTGTGGAAGGTAGTTTTCCTGATAGCCATTACATCATCCAGGAGAATGTCAGAGCTGAGGACCCTCCCATCAGAGCCCCATATACGGTTTCTTTCAGGACAGGGTTAGGCTTTGTCCCTGCTCGTCATTCCTGCCCAAGGTCATGTCACATTTCCACATGTCCCAGGACATCTACCTCCCTGTTTTCTTCCCTAAACCCCACGCAACACTTAGAGAGCAGTCCCTGCATTCTCTAGACTTGAGGAGGTTCTTAGCTTTCTATAGCAGAAAGAATGAGGGATCTCCCAGTGTAGGCCCAATGCTTGACTTTATGGATCACCTCCTGCATCAGGGCCTGTCACGAACTTGTGGGACAGACAGCACCCCCGCTTGTGGTCCACACCATGAGGGTGCAGGCCTTGTGGACAGCATTTGTTGCACAAGTGTCAGTCCTCGAGATCAGCAGGGCGACCATGTGGTCCTTCATTCACACGTTTACAACCCATTACATCATTGAACAGCAGGCCAGGGATGATGCAGCCTGTGGTAGGGCTGTGTTGCAATCCATTGCGGAGTGCGGTTCTGACCCTACCTCCTGTGGTACTGCAAGGGAGTCACCTAACTGGAATGGACATGAGCAAGCACCCGAATAAGAAAAAATGGTTACTTATCTCGTAACTGTTCTTCAAAATGTGTTGCTCGTGTCCATTCCAAATCCCACCCACCTTCCCTTTGTCAGAAGACACTGGCATGAAGGAACTGAGGGGGTAGAGGGTCAGCAGAGGTAAATATGCACCGATATGCTGGCGCCCACAAACTGCTGGGGGCTCCCTGACTGGCCCAATGGATACTGGGGGCTCCCTAGCTGGCCCAATGGATACTGCTAAGGGAAAAAGCTCTGGAATCCATGCATGCAGCTCACATATGCCTAACTGGAATGGTCATGAGCAACACCTCTTCAAGAGCAACAGTTACGAGGTAAGTAACCGTTTTATATATTACACAGCATCTTGTTATCTATCAAGAAGCCATTGTAACATACATCTTAAATTCAGTGACTTGTTTCCAGTGAAAAATATGTAGGATGTATCAGTCTTCCCTGTGTGTTCTTTCTAAGCATGCAGTATCTACAGACTACATCTATGTAGGAATGCTTTATTTGCAGATACACGATAAAATTGACGAGGACTAAAACTTCCCTTAGATGCTGATTCCACATATAATGATTTTCAGCCTGGCATGTCCTGTGATAGTCTGCTGCCTGCTCAGTGTTTTGGACATTGAACTACTGAGGAAAATATTGCATGTACTGTGCATTTGCTATGCATTAGTTGTCTTGGGGGGGGAACGGGGGGGGAAGACTTGTGGAAGCACATTTATGGCTTTTCTGAGACTAGTTGGTCAATGTTAACTGGGGTGGGGGTCTGTTTCACATGTCATTTAACTTTCAGTTTGTATTCAAAAGTAAGATTAAAGCTAGTTAATATTTTGCATTAGTACTCCCGAGTACTATGTGCTGCACACATTTTGATGTCAATAGGTTTTTGTTTCTTCCCTAAATGACATGCCTTGGAATTGTCTGCTACATTGCAGTTTGACTTGATGTAATTAGTCTTGTCTTACAAAAAATGGCATTGGGATGGTGCAGAATAGCTGCTGACCCGTTAATTGGTCAGTGAAACGAGTAGACCTCTCAAGAATATCATGTGGAGCCAGGGAGCCAGCAGCATTTTTTTATATGGAGACTTTACTGAATTGGATAAAATGGATTTAGTAGCACACAGTCAAATGGCCTCTTTTGGGCCCTACATCTGTAATTGGAGCCTTGCAGACATACCTTTGCAACCATGACAAGCACCTCTGAAGTCAGAAGGGCTCTATATTGGCAGTGGTGTTGGCTTGCATGGATCAAATTACAGTATTGGGAGCCTTTATAAAATAAATCACAGTATATTGCTATATGCTGTTGCTTGTCCTTCAACTTTAACGATGAATATGACATCACTGATTGGTTTGGTTTCTATGAACACAAGTGGCTGATAGGCTGGTTTAAGCTTTGAACTGTCTGTGGCACTTTAAACACAAGATGCCATTATGGGTTACTTAATGAACAGCAGACATGCTGCTGTTGCAAGATTTATGCTGCTGGCACTTCTGCTTTGCCGCAGTTCTCTTCTGCTCATGGATTGTAGTTCTAGTATGGATGAGACTTCATCAAGTAGAATGATCCTGAGTGATCTTCCCAAAATTCTGGGTCAGTGTCGAAATGCCTGCAGGATAACCTGGAGACCTTGAAATGTTTCTGCTGGCCAAGCTAGTAGCTTACAACAGGATCAGTTTAGGTCACATTGTGAAATCTGGTCAGTTTTTAAGAAAATGATTAGACAGACTAGTATTTCAGTTAGGTGAGAGGATCAGTCTTGCTTGCTTGTTACATCAGTGCAGATTTTTCTTTACAATCTCTTGCTCTGTTGTAGGCCTCGGAGAATAGGACCCTAGCTCTTATTCTGATGTGTTGCGGACAGTAAACAAGATGTCCTTATTCTAAATGACCATTTTTGATTGCTCAGATTGTTTGTGTTTCTGGTTAAGAAAATAGCAATACATATTTTCAGTAGTTATTTTTCTGCCTTCTCCAAACAAACCAAAATACAGGTATAGATTTTTGTGGAGAGTGGCATTGTTTCAAACATGAGGCTATTACATACTCACAGATTCTTTTTTGTTACGGAAAATGCTAAACCTCCTCTTTCAAAAAACGGTTTCAAAGGATGTATGTGACTGTTGGGGAAAAAAGGGGGGTTTACTGTGTATAGCTGTAATGTGGGCTTCTTGAACATCACATTTATTTTTACATATAAACATTATAGATATGTAAATATTGGTGGTACTTTTTTCTCTAAATCTTTTGTAGCTTTCATTGATTTAAGAGATGCCAGTTACAAGAGTTAAAACAAGATGGCTAGGTAGCTTACTTTAGTTGACTGTTCTCTCTCAATTCTTATTTTGAAAAATAAAATCAAACCTAACCAAAATGTCAGTCTTCACCAATGGATTAACAGATATGAAGAAGATAGGATGAATCAAGTAATAAAATGTACAAGAAGCAAGAATTCATTGTTTTGAGTACTCCTTTCCCCCCAACATTTTGTTTGAATTTCCTCAGACTTCCTAAATATTTTAGCTTAGTGTAACTTGTACTGTAAAATTGCAGGTAGGTTAATATACTTCTGGAAAAATTGTGTGATGGAACAGGGTTGTGATGAGACTTGCTTCGTCTTCTAGAGAGTAAATAGATAATATAGATATAATGAAAACGGTCTTGGAAAATTTCTGAAGTGTTCTAACTATTCCAAATCTTCTTCTCTTTCTTGATAGCTGCTGGTTGTCTTGGTTACTTGCAACTTTTTTATGTTTTGGGATGTCTGAGTTTCTTTAAAAATGTTATACCAGTGTTCTAAATTAGTGGATTAAAGATACCTGAACTAAGTGGTATCTTAATAAACTAAAACAAATTGCAGAATTTAGGGTTTGACCCCTTGACATTAAATCTATGATGAGGTTTTGGTGCTAATTGTTGCCTTGGGGAACTACCAAATGTAAATATTTGCACATACAAAAACAGTGTTAGGGTTTCAAAGTCTAGCAATCAGTCCCAGCTTGGCTGTGTGGAGCAAGAGCTCCAGCCCTAGCCCTGGCTGCACTGGCAGCCCCAGCCTCAAATCCTGGGCAAGGGACAGGAGGCACCCACCCTGCAGTGCGGAGAGACAGTTCTGACGGGGACAGGGGCGACTTGGAACAGGCAGCCCTCTCCAGTTGGTTCACCGTTAACTGGTCAAACATTTAGTTTAACTGGTTAACTGTTCAACCATTATTTTACATCCCTAATGTCCCATGGGCAAAACTTAAAATTTTTCCTTAACCTTATTAGGGATGTAAGCGACTAGTCAGCTATCCGATAAACATAAACTTATCAGATAGTCGAGTCGACTAGTAGCTTCCCACCCCTTGCTGCCTCTGTCACAGGCAACAAGGGCGGGGGCAGGAGCTGGTGCTGGGCGGAGCTGGCTTATGAGCTGGGAGGAGGGGGGGGCAGGGGAGGCAGAGGCACAGTAGTGAAACGGCGCTTGTGGGGACTGAAGCGGTACCCACGCGCCCCAGTTCCCACTATAGCGCTTCACCTTTTGAAATCTAGCAAGAGCCCCGCGGATGCGCTACTTCTGCCTCGCGTGAGCCTCCTGACTCCCAGCCCGTGAGCTCTCATGGGCTGGGAGCCAGCAGCCCCACAGGACTGCACCCAGGTACTGGTTAATTGGTTACACATTCACATAGCTGTTTATAACTATAGGGTGTGTTGCCAACTTTTGCTATTACATTAATAACTAGGGGCCTATCCCCCCTGCTTGCTGCGCTCCCTGGAGGTAGGCAAGCCTGGGAGGGCCAGGGCCACCCCAGCCTCTTGGCCCACCCCGCACACCAGCTGTTGGGGCCATGCCAATCCTGGCCTCTCAGCTCACCCCCCTCCTCCAGCCAGCCCCAGCCTCCCCACCCCCTCTCTGGTCACAACCCTCACCTCTTGCCCCTCCTCCCCACCTCTTCCTCCATAGCCGCAGCCATCCCCGGCCTCTCCTCCATCCCCCCCCCTCACCCTCCCCCGTCTCTCAGGGGGGGCCCCCCTCTGGCTGCCGGAGGAGGGCCAAGCCCAAGCCAGGGAGTAGCGGCAGCAGCTCCTTGCTGTGCTCAGGGCCTCAAAGCTCTGGAACCCAGCGGGGAACCACTGCTTCTGGCTGCCTCAGGCCAGGCGCACCAGCCTCGTGCCCCCCCCCCAAGAGTAGCGTGCCAGCTTCCTGCGGGGAGAGGAGGAAACTCTGAGACTCCACACCAAACTTGCAGGGAAGTATGCATGCTGCTCCTCCCTTCCCCACAGCCTTGGGGTTTCCTCCTCTCTCCCCTGCCCTGTAGGAAACTAGTGCTGGCATGCTAATCTTGGGGGAGGGGAGGGGAGGCAAGGCTGGAGTGCCAGGCAGGCAGTGGCCTGAGTGCTTGGCCCTAGGCAGCTGGAAGCAGCTATTCCCCACTGGGTCCCAGAGCATCGAGGCCCCGAGCACAGAGAGGAGCTGCTGCAGCCACCCCCTAGCCCTCCTGCAGCGGAACCAGGGGAGGGAGAAGGAGAAGAAGAGGGAGAGGGAGGGAGGGAGGAAGGGTATGTCTACACTACAGCACTAATTCGAACTAACTTAATTCGAATTAGTTAATTCGAAATAAGTTAATTCGAATTAGTGCATCTAGACCTAAAAACTAATTCGAATTAGCGTTTTGTTAATTCGAAATAGCATGTCCACATTGAGTGGACCCTGAACCAAAGTTAAGGCTGGCAGGAACCAGTGCCAGCAGGGCATCAAGTTACGACTTAGAGTGTGGAGCTGCTGCCTCAGGCTAGCCGAGGGCTGTGCTTAAAGGGACCCGACCCCCACCCCGGACAGACAGTTCTCAGGGTTCCCCGCTTGCTTGTCTAACTCGATGAGGGACAGCAAAGCAGTCCTGTCTTGGAGTGCCTTGAGTGCCCACACTCGGCACATCACAGCACTCGGCCATCAGCCCGGCTGCACTTGCCGCAGGCTGCCATCCGGGGGTGTCAATCGGGGGGCTGTCAGGATCCAGAAGGCCCTGCAGGAGAGCTTCCACCCCGAGGAGCCTGCAGAGCCACCCCAGTCCTCCCCATCAGGGGCTCATGCCCCATTCCTCCCTCACCTCCTTCCACTTACCCCTCCCTAACCCCCCTTCCTGATGTAAAAAATAAAGGACACGTGTGTTCAAAAATAGAAACTCTCTTAATTTAACAAAACTGGGGGGGTGGGGGATTAACCTCTGGGGAGACTGGGAAAAGGAGGTGGGAGAGGGGAAGAGAGAGGGTGGGAGAGGGGAGGGGGAAACCTGGGAGGAGGGAGCTGGAAGGGGGAAGCCAGGAGAAGGAGGAGGAGGGGAAGTATAAAACTATGGTACACCATATCTTCAGTACTGTGTACAGATGTGGTCTCCTAATCTCAAAAAAGATATTTTGGCCTTGGAAAGGGGTCAGAAAAGGGCAACTAAAATGATTAGGGGTTTGGAACAGGTCCCATATGAAGAGAGGCTAAAGAGACTGGGACTTTTCAGCTTAGAAAAGAGGAGACTGAGGAGGGATATGATAGAGGTATATAAAATCATGAGTGGTGTGGAGAGGGTGAATAAAGAAAAGTTCTTAATTAGTTCCCATAATATAAGGACTAGAGGACACCAAATGAAATTAATGGGCAGCAGGTTTAAAACTAATAAGCGAAAGTTCTTCACACAGCACACAGTCAACCTGTGGAACTCCTTGCCACAGGAGGCTGTGAAGGCGAGAACTAGAACAGAGTTTAAAGAGAAGTTAGATAAAGTCATGGAGGTTGGATCCATGGAGTGCTATTAGCCAGGGGGTAGGGATGGTGTCCCTGGCCTCTGTTTGTGGAAGGCTGGAGATGGATGGCACGAGACAAATGGCTTGGCCATTGTCTTTGGTCCATCCCCTTCGGGGTACCTGGTGTTGGCCGCTGTTGGCAGACAGGCTACTGGGCGAGATGGACGTTTGGTCTGACCCAGTACGGCCGTTCTTATGTTCTTATGTTCTAAGCTCAGGGTCGGGGGTCTCACTGGACCAACTTGATTTTCATGCAACCCTGCTCCTGGGTTCGCATGTGGCCTCTGGTGGCCAGACTGGCAGCTATCCTGCCCTAGATGGCCACTTTCCTGTGCCTAGTGCAGAGATTGTGGACGTTGGAGGCCTCCCCCCAAACCTCGATGAGGTCCACGATCTCTGCACTAGACTAGGTGGGCACCCGCCTCTTGCGGCCCCGGGCAGGCTCCTGGGAGCCACCAGCCTGGTCCTGGGAAGAGGCGGAGGGCTGGGTGGCAGCGGGTGGCTGGCTCATGCCGTGCTAGGTACAGGGTCTGCTGGCTGGGTGCTGGCAGGCTTGCAACTGGCACAAGCACTGTAGCCAGACCATGCCCCTTTAAGGGCTCCGGGGCTGGGAGGGGGGCAGAAGAGTTTCCCTGGTTTGGCCCAGAGTGGCCACCAGGGCAAGCTGGGAAGGGCTAGCCTCCAACTAGTTCGAATTAAGTGGCTACACAGCCCTTAATTCGAACTACTTAATTCGAACTAGGCGTTACTCCTCGTAGAATGAGATTTACCTAGTTCGAATTAAGTGCTCTGCTAGTTGGATTTAAATTCGAACTAGCAGTTTGTATTTGTAGCCCCTATTAAAGTTAATTTGAACTAACGGCTGTTAGTTTTAATTAACTTTGTAGTGTAGACCTACCCATAAATAGATATGTGAATATTTACCCAGCATTGTTCGGTTCCTTACCTCAATTTTTGTTTTTTGGAAAATAAAATGAAAATGTACATGCCTCACTTAAATCATTGCTCTAGGATGGAGCTGAGGATGAGGGGTTCAATATGCAAGCTGCCCCCGGTTCTCTTTCTACCCCAGTTCTCTCTCATCGCAGTAGCGTGGCCCAGGTGAGAGAAACCTCTTTGACAGCTGCAGCTCTAGTGAGTGGTCAAAACTGAGGGAGGGGGGTATGTTCCCCGGTTTGTTGGCCCCCTGTGCCTCCCAGCCAGTGTGAAGAATGCAGCAAACTGTGAACTTCTCTTAGCTCCCTGATGAAGGGGAATAGCCAGCAATGGTCTATATGAATCAGGAAGCCCCTGCCTTCCCTAAAGAGCATCTGGTAGGTGGGACGCTCAGAGTGGGGGCAGTCCCAGACAAAGGGGGTGTGTTCCCCTAGCCAGCCCCTTTCACCTGCCTGGTGAGTCTGCCTCTTTCTCTGTGTGGTTTTATAAGAAGCAATCCAATTTGCACAGCCCATTTTCCTGGAACAACAAATCCTTACCTTGTGGCCGCCTCCCTATGGTCACTCTACACTACAGTATAGTTGTCCCTCAGATCAGCCCCCTCTCTTTCCATGTAATGGAAAACAACTGAGAACCTAAAAATGCCAGAATTAAGGTTGCTTTCTGTGTAGGCAATGATAAGTCTCTGATTACGTTAGCGCTTATTTTTTTCCTCATTCAGTCCACCCTATCCTGGAGAGAGGCAGGGTTGTGTAGTGAAAGCAACTGTCAGTATTTTACCCACTTTATTCATTGTGGAAGCTGGAAGGTGTCTAGTGAATAATGCGGAGATTGCAGGAAAAGAGAGGGTGCTTAATGCAGTTGCATGCTGGTTTGGAGAACTGTATTCTATCCCTGCCATTGCCACAAAGTTCCTAGCTAATGCTGGGATAGTCACTTAAACCAGACTTTCACAAGTGGTCACTAATTGTACTCCTCATTTTCTGAGTTTCTAAAGTAAGACCTTGTGGTTGAATTTGCAGGTGGGCTGCGTACTCTCACCTGCAACTGAAGTCTGTGGGAGCTGTGCTTTGAACGTACGAAATGCTATATAATTCTAAGTTCTCTGAAAGATCTGATCTTTGCCTCTCAAATTGGAGACCCCAAAACAATGGCTACTTTTACCTTAATATCTCTGCCTCAGCTCCCATGTGCAAAATGGGTAATGCCCTCTCACCTCATTGGATTTTGTAAAAATAAATTCATTATAATGATGAGCACCATAGGAAGAATTATGTCCTCAGATAAAGGTTTGAATAGTGTGCCGTAAATAAGACATGGGGCCACAGGTAAAACATTAAGAAAACAAAATATTGATTAGTTTTCATGTTTGTTTTGCACTGAATAAGGTGGAGTACTGTGGAGAAAGTAATTTGAAGACTATCATAATGAGTACACAGAGAGAGAGAGAGAGAGTACTTTTTCACCAGTACAAGCTGCATTTGCACTAGGAATGCTTTGCCAGTATAGCTATTCTAGCATATTGCACTGGTAAAGTGCTCCTAGTTCAGATCCAGCTTATACTGGTAAGATTGTTTTTGCCAATGTATCTTATTCCAGGCTCCCACTTCCCCTGCCTCCCCACCCCAAATGAAATAAGTTTATACCAGCAGAAGGACAGTTTTGCTAGTATAAGGCTTCTATCAGCACAGCTGTGTTGGTTAGGCATGTGGTGAGATGTGATCATTGACTGACATATCTGCACTAGCACTAGTTGCTTTTTCAACCCTGCCAGCATTATGTCTTCTCCCCTTTTCTTACCTCACTCAACCCACATATTGTATCCCTACCAAACTCCTACATAATGCAGGGGTGGAGAAACTATGGCCCAGGGGCCGGGGCTGGTCCCCGGCTTGCCTGGCTCTGACCTATAAGGCTTAGTACTCTCCCCTAGCATCAGGGAGCTCACACAGTACTCCTCCCATCCAGACCCTGCAGCTGCCTCCACTCCTGTACCCTCCTCGCCCACTTCCTGGCAGCCTCCTCCCACACACTGAACCCCTCATTTTTGGCCCCACCTTAGAGTATAGGGGGGGCCCATAAAATTTACTATCCTGCGCGCCTCTAGACTCTGGTGTATGAGGAAAATGTGGGGAGTGTCTTTCTGTTTCTAAGTTGAGGGGGTTTCTTCTCATTTTTGTGCACCCCCTAACTAATTTTTCTGTGGGTCAGCAGCCCCTGACCCAAAAAAGGTTCCTCATCTCTGGTGTAAAGGAAGGACTATCCTGAAGTGTCTTTGGATTAACCATTTAGCACTTGACATGTAGGCAGAGCAGCACCAAAATATAAGAGACTGTTCCATGAGATCACAAAGAAGTTGGCTTGGAACTTGTATAGGTATAAATTATATGTAAGTAAGCATGGCAGCTGTTTTCTCTTGCAGTACTTAAGATTTCTGGGACACTGTAACTTGTTTACACGAATGGGGTGGGAATACTGAACATATGGAATGATGTTTTGCTTTCCATCAAAGATTTTGAAGAAATCTTGGTGTAATTTTTCTCTCAGCAATTTTTTCAGTTGATGTACACTGTTGTTGTGTTCCAGATTCATATTATGTTAACCTTTTTTTTTTTTTTTTTTTTTTTCCCAGGATGCCAGAAAAGCATGTAGTGATACAACTCTTGCTCAGGTATATCATTATTTTTTGTATTGGAAAGTAGCCCTTAAAATGCAATAGATTTCTTGATTGATTGTAGCATGCCTACTGTGGTGGCTGAAAGAGACAAAGTACAGAAATCCTGGAAGTACATTGCTCACTGCACTATTTACAATTGTGAAATGGAAGCAATAATTACGAGGGAGGAGGGGAAGGCTAAGTCCTTTACAGACACTATATACAGCCAATCTAAAAGCACTAAAGCCATGAAACATACTTCAGTGATAGGTACATCAAAAATACTGTGGATAGATTACTTATATATTAATATAAATATTATACATATTTTCCTTAATTCACCTTTTTAAACATTTAATGAAGCTATATGGCATGATAATGTGGCTTTGAGAGTTGCTCCCACATCACTGTGTGTAAGGCATCCATTTTATTTGGAAACTGAACTTTTTCATTTAAAATCCAGGTCTGGGCTTTTATGTAGCTATTGTCAGACTTTTGCAAACAGACGCTAGAATTAATACTAAATAATCATTTTATTCTGGATCTATTATTTTCAGGGTGCGATTTGTAAATTTCCATAAAGCTTTAATATACAAATAAAGTTCACACCTGATGCAAATAGAAGCTCCATCTAGAGAGTGCCTGATGTAGTCTGAAACATTTAGAGTAGTGACTATCATTAAGTTCACTGTCACGGATATCCTGATTTTTCTTGCCAAATTTTTTGACTGGCTATAATATCACATCATTGTGCACTGATTCTGTGGAAACAATAGGCTAGTGGTGCAAAATATTTGTGCTCCTGTCAGTTTGAGTGTTGTACATGTTTATGACCATCTCTGAAATCAGAATAATTGTTTGGTTTGTGTTTTTTCCTGCTCAGATCACCACAAGTCTGGACTCAGTGGGTCGAATCCAAATGCGAACAAGACGTACACTGAGAGGTCACTTAGCTAAAATTTATGCTATGCACTGGGGATCTGATTCAAGGTTTGTAAAAATGATTCTTAAACTTGGAGGCAGAGGGACCTCTTTTCTAGCTCTTGAAAGAATTGGAGGCTTAATAGAGAGCTAAGCTGGGTGAGGTAATCTTTTGTTGTGCCATCTTCTGTTGGTGAAAGAGACAAGCTTTTGAACTGACACAGAGCTCTTCTTTAGAGTTCCTGTCTTCATATACAATGTTACAATGGTGCAGTTGCATCACTGTAGCACTTCCATGAAGATGCTGTTATTCCAATGGGAGAGCTTTCCCATCGGCGTATTTAATCTACCTTTGGAAGAAGTGGTACCTATGTCCATGAGAAAAGCTCTTCTGTTGACATCACTGTCTATGCCAGGAATTAGGTCAGCAGTTTTACCAGTATAAATTTGTAGACCTGGCCAAAGTGTAACAGCTAAATTCAAAGTGGAACAGATTGTTAAGTATAAGGAATTATCACATTTAGGGATGTTAAAATGCAAGTATTTAATTAATCAAGTAGTCGATAGAATTTTTATCTACTCCATTAGTCGATAGGTAGCCCAGCTCAGTTCTGGCTCATGCTGGGTGCGAGACCAAACCCTGCTGCGGCTCTGCAATTTAAAAGGCAGTAGGAGCCAGGTAGCCTGCCCCCTGGTTCCTACTGCGTTTTAAATTGCAGAGCCGCAGCGAAGTTTTGTGTTGCACCCCACGTGAGCCAGAACTGAGCTGGGCTGCATGCCCAGCCAACAGCAGCCTCTGTGCACAGGGGTCCCAGCAGGGATTTGGGACTTCCTATGCATAGGAACTGCTGCTGCAAAGCAGCTCCTGCCCCCCCTCTCCCCCCCCCAATCTCTGATAGAGGCAGCAGCTCAGGGAAAGGGAACGGAGGGACGGTCTGCGCTGTGCAGACAGTGCTGGGGGAACTGGTTTTTAAGTAGCTTATTGGGTAGTCAACTACTCCTTTATATCCCTAATCACATTGTAAGAGACCACAGTGAAGTTGGCAGTTGACACATCTGCAGTTGTAGGACAAAGGAGGGTTATTCGGTAACAGATAATTGTAATGAGCCATTAATCCAGAGTATTCATTGAGTTTCAGTTGCAAGAAAATCCAGACATCTTGGGAACCTTACTGGATATGTCTACACTCCAATTAAAAACCCACAGCTGGTCTGTGCCAGCTGGCTTAGGCTAAGGGGCTGTTTGTTTGCTCTGTAGATGTGCCCAAGCCCAAAAGTCTACACCAGTGTTTCCCAATTTTATTTGGCCACGGAGCCCTTTTCAGCTTAACAGAATTTCAAGGAACCCCTGCCAGGGTAAAAATGGTCAAGCAGGGGAAAAAAAAAAGACTGTCTCTTTGAGAGGCCGGGGAGTGGTTCTGCAGAGCACCAATTGGGAAACACTAGTCTACATCATGGTTAAACAGCTCCTTAGCCTGAGACATTTGGCATGGGCCAGTTAATTGCAGTTTAGAGATACTTTCAGCCTTTAGACATCCTTGAGGGCCATAGATCATAGAAAACTTTGAGAGTTTTGTATTCTAGCCTGCCTAGTTTAAAACAGTTATGATACAGAAATAATAAAGGAAATAATTCCATTATAAGGATATGTGCTTTGTTCTTATTTTGCACAAGCATTTTGTCTGGTCTTTCAGATGGTTTATGACAGATTCTTCAAATCTGAGAGCCTAGTGTATGATGGCACTTAACTTTAGAGTTCTTTGTATTGTATTTTCCCTTAAGTGTTGAAATGGTTGATTTAGTGCAAAAGTATTTTGTGTTAATAGAGCATTGTAGGACATGGAATAACAATATTTTTTCAGTGACTTAAAAGGTGTTTTGTAAATCACAACAATAAATGAGTCTATGTTGTGCTTCAGCTAATTCAGTATAGTAATCCAGTTAAGATTTAAATTGATTCATGGAATGTTTTTATCAAAAAATCTCCAAAATGTCTACAATACACTCACCATTGCCAAAAAGGTATATTTAAATGAAGAAAACAGATGTTAGTTGTTCATTAATTCTGTTGTTGTTTTTTGGAATAACTACTAGCCATCTCAACATATGGTAGGGATTCCAGATGTTAATTGTACTTCGTGATTCTATGTGCTTGTATAGACCAGGAATACTTACAGTACATTTGATACTGAAACACCGAATTTCAAGGATAGAAACTATTAGTAAGAAGAGGTTGTACAATTTGTAAATAGTGTGAGCAGTTTCAAATGTCAATTATTTTAGCTGGTTTTAATAGTGTTTGTCCATGGATTCAGGTAAGATTTTGCAGCATGCAGTAGGATGTTCTTTGTAGCTATACAATTTTTGGCCCTAGAAAGTTTAAAAATAGATACAATAAGAAAATGAAAAGGCTTTTCTGAATTATTTGACATTCGTGCAACAATCTCTTCTATTTTGAAATTAAGTATGAGACAAGTTTAATGTGTTAATATTTCTGTTTTGTGGTTATCTTTAGGCTACTAGTCAGCGCTTCCCAAGATGGAAAATTAATTATTTGGGATAGTTATACAACAAATAAGGTAGAGTTGTTTATAATCCATACTCATAATCTGTACACAAGTGATACTTTTTAGTTCCTTCTTTCTGTAACGCTTTTCTTTTAGTTGGATTGGCTATAGCACTTTTCCTGTTGAAATTTTAAGTAGCTTGCTTTCATTTTTTTATAACCAGCTTTTATTAAAAGTGCATTTTAGCTTGGATAATGCTTATTTCTGTATGTTGAGCCTTTGCTTTTAGTATCTGTTGCTTGCTTGTTTTTATTCACTGCATCGTATGCTTCAGAAGTAATGTTGCTAGCATGGGATCCCTTGGAGAATTAGTAGTGCTCCTGATGTTCATTGGCCAGTGTGTGACAGAGGAGCGGGGGGAGAGATTTTTCTGAGGAATTGTAATAGCTAACTCATTATTACAGTTGTTTTTGCATCTGTGCACCCTATTTGTGCTGTTGAGTCTGTGGCACATGCTCTGTATTCTGTTCTAGAAGCCCACAACCATAGAATTAATATAAATCCATTGCAATCGATGTTTTACTCTTTGGAACAGAGAAAGTGAGAACTTGATGAAATGAGGTCAGACTGGAGTGCACATCCTCTGCTGATGGAAGTTGCCATAGCTTCATTGGTGGAGCTATGTCAATCTTACACCAGTTGAAATTCTGGCTCGGAAAGATAAACTAGAGGAAGGAATTTTGACTGGAATGTAACCTGTTGCATGTTAAACTATAATCCTTAATTTGATACTATAAAAATCATTGTACTGAATTTACACACATCTGACCAGGTAACTATTTTCCCATCCCCTAAGTGGATATTCAGCACAAATTGAAGTGTGTTTAAAATCAGATTCATTATTAGCTGGATGACGTTTGGTTTGTTTGTATCTGTTGCAATGCTAAAGCAATATCACAGTTAACTAGACACAGGAAGTTGGACAAGAAATGACTATGGTTCATTGTGACTGCCCAAATCTGGTGTAGTTCTGATACGCCTCGTCTCTCTGTAGATGCATGCCATTCCTTTGAGATCTTCCTGGGTGATGACCTGTGCATATGCTCCTTCTGGCAACTATGTCGCTTGTGGTGGATTGGACAACATCTGTTCCATATATAACTTGAAAACCAGAGAGGGCAATGTGAGAGTGAGCAGAGAGTTACCAGGGCATACAGGTTAGCTGCATTTTACTACCATTTATTTTTTTTTTTTTACTTATTAGTCAAAGTGAAACAGTCCCCACCCTGCACACTTTGCAACATGTCCTAAGGTGAAAACAAGTACTAACAATTTGCAAAATGGACTATATATTGGTCTTGGTTTTGCTCTCTTTTAAGAATCACTTTGTGTGTGGTACTCATTTTGCCTTTAATAATCTTACTGCTAAATTCTGTGTTCATTTAGTTCTGTCAATGAGATACTATCGGTAGCTATTTGAGCAGATAGAGCAATACATACTCAAGGTTAATTTGGCTTCTGAACTATTATTTGTAAAATACAAGTAGTATCAAGTGGTGGTTATTGTGTGACATACTGAGAAGGCTTTTTGGCTAATTTTTACTGCAGCAGTGGGATATGACATTTACATCTGCAATTATTCTGTTTCTAGGATACTTGTCCTGCTGTCGTTTTCTAGATGACAACCAAATTGTTACAAGTTCAGGGGACACCACCTGGTGAGTTTTGGAGGGGGGATATGGTTGATGGAATTTGGGGGGGGGTGTTCAGTGCTTTGATTGCTTTTAAGCTAAACTTGCAGAGACTCTGTTATATTGCTGAAATAAATCTGTTTTATCTGCAGTGCTCTTTGGGACATTGAAACTGGTCAACAGACCACCACCTTCACTGGGCATACTGGAGATGTGATGAGCTTATCCCTAAGTCCAGACATGAGGACTTTTGTTTCTGGTGCCTGTGATGCCTCATCCAAGCTTTGGGATATTCGAGATGGAATGTGCAGGCAGTCCTTCACGGGACATGTATCTGATATTAACGCAGTTTGTGTAAGTGAGCATTTCTGTGTACAAATGGAGAGTGAGGAGACAATATGAGTAGTTGTAAGCTTTCAATTTGTAATCTATCTTTCAAAGCAAGGTGGAGAGTCCTCCTGTCTCTGATTTGGCTACTTAAAATGAATGTAGTTTCTTAGGTTATTAAGATCTTGTATGTCTAAGACAAACCACCTATAATCTAGTTCAGAACTATTAATCATAACCATATCACAGAGGATAGGTAAGTGATCTTAGAACAATTCAGACTGTCCTCCATTAGTCTTAAGTTGCTATAACAGTTTGCTGCTCCATCCATCTTTGTGGGCTTGACTTTTTGCTTCATATTACTTACGTGTTTATCTTTGCATGATTGGCTATGTCCATTTACACTGCGTGTGTGTGTCTTCTGCATCAACGCCACAGGTTTTTCCTTAGCGTCAGTAGAGGCGGCCACTCCTGTGCTATGATGTCCCTCGTGTTTCAAGCTGAGTATAAAGTGGCAGAGCTGCTCTGCCCTCCATTCAATTCCTTATTACAGTTGGTCAGAGAATGCTGTCAGCTTTTTCCTTCTGCAGGTGAGCTGAAAGTGGTTCCCATTTTTTGATCTCTTGGACTCCTTTTACTTTTCATAATCTGCTGTTTAGCCTGTCAATGGAATCTGGGCTCTGCCTGATACTGGGGAGGAAGTGGGGGAGGGACATCAGTGTCCCCTGACTTCAAACGCTGCTCCAGGTGTCACAGATGCTGCCCATGAGTGATCTTCACTCTCACTGTTTGAAGTGTTTTGATGAGGTCATGTCAAGAAAGTGTGTCCGATTTCCCTGGGTTTCAAGGCAAGAACTAAGAAGCAAAGAGAGGAGTGTTTGAGGTAAATTCTCATGGAGGCTGCCCTTAGCCCAGCATTGGAACACCTTTGTGGATAAAGGGTGTTCCTTGATTACTCCATCCATGAGTGTTCCCATTCTTACCTGTGGACAGACACGAGGTGATCTCCCTCACCATGCAGTCCACAAAAGATAACTTAGAGTGCCCTCAACTCTGAAGTCAGAGAGGACAATTTCCATGTCAAAATACTTGGAACAGGATTCCTCAACCTCAGAAGCAAGCCACTTTGGTATCAAAGGTAGAATATATTCTTTGGCCCCCTACCTTCCCACTGCCTCGTTCTAGCGATTCCCTCAGCAGAACAGTTGTCTTCAGTGCATGTTCCAGAACTGGTGAGGGCAGCTGCTTCCTTGGCACAGATAGTGAAGCTATTGCCCCTGCTCACAGGACAAAGGTCCAGAGCCGCTGGTACTGAAATGGAGACCTACACAGCTTCAAACAATCTGCTGAGCCTCTCAGTACCACCTTCACTGATCATTTAGACTAATAACACTTTGCCCGGGCTGTTGCATATGGTGCATCTGTTGGCTTTCACGTTATGGGTCTGTTATGACACCAGTAGTCATGTTCATTCTGCTTCTGTTGATCCCAATGCCAGCTCTGAGGCCAATAGTGACTGCTTTGTCTCAGCACATCATCTGGATAGCCAGGAAGCCCCAAGATATCTGCTGGTATTGCTGGCTTGTCATAGATCACTTCCCCCATCTCTGACTCCAACAGTTATTGCTCCATACTAGCATTTGGAGTATTCTTACTCTCCTCAGTCTGAACTGGGTTCTGATGTCTCCCACTTTAGGAAACCAGAGGGTGTTCCCATTCTCACAGGAGTCATCCTGACAAGAGTAGATCAAAGGAATGGAAGGGGCTAGTCTAGAAATAATTGACTTCTAGTACCATACCGGCCCCATCATTGGCCCTGCTGGGTACAGTGGGGGATGCCTGTGGCATTTAGATCTTTGTCTCCACTGCAGTACAAAAATTGATCCCAGAGGAGGGAAGTATCCCTGCCCAGTACTGACAGACCATCAGAAGACAGTGCCTGGAAACCCCTACTCTATGGAAACAAATCCCTCAGGGGAGAAGTATCTCCACATGAAAGTGACGGGCTGCTTGATGCTGGTCTTCAGCTGCTTTGGTCCTTCTGTGTTGCAAGCTTAAAATCAGCCTCAGGAAGTTCTAACCTGCTGCCTCTGAATGCTTTGTCATTCTCTGGAAGAAGCCCTGAAAAGAGGGAAGACATTTCTGGTACCAGATGATTTTAAATCCTACCATGAGATCCTGAAAAAGATGTTTACAGTCCCTGGGATACAGATAAAGCTTTTCAGGACAAACCCCTCAATCTCAAGACATTTTATACTAGGGATATAAAATCCTGTTTAAAAAGTTAATTGGCCAGGCTGCTGGTGAACCTGTTACCTGGTAAGTGTCACCCAGTAAGGGTGACACTGGGTAACTGGTAAACCCTTTACATCCCTATTTTATACCCAAGTATGGTAGGGAAAGTTGCGCTCTCTATGAATAAAGCATTTATGCAGCCTATAAAAGCCTTGTAGCAGTCCCCAACATCCCTCATGCTATTAGCAAAGTGCATGGTACACAAGGAGTAATTCCCATTGCAGAGATACATGCAGTCTTAATACCTTGTACTAGGTTTCTTGGTAGTGGCAGCAGTAATGGGAAGATGTTTGCAGGGTACAGCAAATGTGACTTCTGTTGAAAAACCTCCTCACCTCATCTGACCTTTTTGGTAAAAAGGTTTATTCAGCTACATATGGCAAATCATCATACCCCCTGGGCTTGTTAGGGTTTTTCAGATTAGGATACCTAAGTCATGATTCCTCAACAAGCTGCCTGATGATCCTGGGGAGTTCCAGTCCCTCCTGATGGAAGGTCATCTGGTCACAAGGCCTTTTCTACAGTTTATCCAGGGTGCAGCCAACTAAGCTGCAAATCATGGTGATGTCAGTAACCATGCATCATTCATGGTGGCTTTAGGCATGGGGGATTCCTCCAGAAGTGTAACAGACCACTGAAGGCTCTCCCATTATGGGGTGTGTCTTATTTTCCTCTAAGTTGGATGAAGCTGTGCGTACATTAAAAGATTCTAGGGGAGTGATAAAATCTTTGGCCCTGTATGCCCAAGATCTGAAAAGAGCAACGTTTCTATCTTGTTTTCAACTGATGTAACAGTAATATATGTGCATACATAGGCAGATCAGTGTAACTGAATGCACATGCAGCAGAAGAGGAGGCCCCATCATCACTGTTTCATCCAGGCAGTTGTATGCCTCACAGCAGTTTGACTTCTCCGCTGAGGACAGCATACCAATCTCAGAGAATCCTCCTTTGAGAGCAGCTAATCACAATTCCTAAATGAGTTCATTGGTCTCTTTTCATCTGTGGGCTTGTCTGCCCTTGAAATTATACAGTGGCACAGCTGCAGCACCATTTCGAGTATAGTTACTACCTACATCCGTGGGGGAGGTGTTCTCTAATCAGCACCGGTGATCTGTCTCTAAGAAGCAATAGTTAGGCTTCCCTGAACCTAACACTGTCTACACTGGGGGTTAGGTTGGCTTAATTAAGTTGCTTAGGGTTTTGCATTTTTTCACATCAATGAGTGTTGTAGCTAGGTTGACCTCACTCTTTGGTGTACACCAGATCAAAGAAAATGTAGTGTGAAGGTAAGCTGGGGTAGCTCTGTCCTGGTATACCCTCTGTGCTGGGTGCACAGAATACCAGGGTGCAAGAGAGGCCATCCCTTTGGGTATTTCTAGTGAAAACTTTGTGGCACTGATGCATGAGACATTCACACCCCTCATGTAATGGACATGTGCAACACCTCTCAAAAGAACAGTTACAAGAAGGTAAGTAACTTTTTTTTAAGTAGTAAAGAATAAAACTTCAAGATGGTCAATATATGTCAAGAGGGGGAAGGGGAGATCTTTTTGTGAACCAGTGTGTATTTGAATTTCCTGCAGAAAAGGGCAGATTTAAAATACTCTAGACACCAAATGTGAAACTAGTGCTTTAAAATGCTGATTATACTTACCCTTGTAATGTTTATAAACTGGAGTGTAGCTTTTGGTCAGTATTTCAAGTGTTAAATGTTACCCCCAAAAATTCCCATTGGAGACCACCCAGGGTTACACTAGCATGGGTTTATTGTTTGAGGAATTAGCACTCCACTATATGCAGTACAAAAATAGGGAAAAAAAACTGCCACCAAAGGTTTAAACTAAAGGGACACCAGCTATCTCTCTCACACACAAACAACCCCTTCTCCCCCCCCCCCCCCCCCCGCATTCATTCGCACACATTCATTCCTGCCTTCAGGCACTCACACAGGCATATGGGTTGTAGAAGGAGCCAAGGCATGTTGATTCTGGAGGGTCTGTCTGCTCATCATGGCTGGGGAGCTCATCAGGGGAGACACTGGCTATAGAGAGGAGCTTCTCCGGAGCAGGGAAAGAAAGAGAAGAGTTTCGCATGTGCTCCCTCTCCTTTTATTGTGTCTGAATAGCCCCTGTGACTTATCTACCTTGTCGCCAGGGAGCGGGCCCAGACTTCCCTTTATCCAGCAAAGCAGCAGTCTAATGACTCATCAGTATGTGCTTCAGCCTTGCAACTCCTAACACACACACACACACACACACACTCACTCTCCTCATCACTCAGGGGAGAATGCAGTTTAGAGCAAGTTACAGGCAAAGTGGCTGAGAGTTACAAAGGTTACAAAGTTGCAGCTTACAGTAAGTTTCTGAACTTATAAAGCAAAGTTGCTGAGAGTTACAAAATTGCAAGGTTTTACAAAGATTACAGCAAGTTGCAAAGTTTGACAAAGATTACAATGAGTTGCAGTTTAAAACCTTAGACCTTACAGTTATTTCCAGAAAATGCATATGAAAAATCAAGTAAGCTCAGACGGAGGCTTTTTTTTTTATGCAACCTTAAATATAATTGTGTGTGTATGCAGTGGTTGCATTTTATTTTGAAACTTCATTCTGATATGTCCTTTTTTCTTTTTTATGAATTATCTGTACAGTATCTGAGTATCTCAGTAAAGAAGATCTCTACATGCTGTTTTTGAAACATTGCATATGCAACACTTTTCTCTTGTGTCAAACTCCTGCCTTGTTTTTGTTTTCAGTTCTTCCCCAATGGACATGCATTTGCAACTGGTTCTGATGATGCTACCTGTCGACTCTTTGACTTGCGTGCAGATCAGGAGTTAATGATGTACTCCCATGACAATATCATCTGTGGAATCACTTCTGTAGCCTTTTCAAAAAGTGGTCGTCTCTTGTTAGCAGGCTATGATGACTTCAATTGCAATGTGTGGGATACTCTGAAAGGAGAGAGAGCAGGTTGGTAAATGGTATCTGCAGTGAGATGCAGTTATTTTTCTTCAGTAGAATCTCAACATGGAATACGTTCCACTTTCTCTAAATTTTAAACATAAAATTAGTTCATAGGTAGTACTTGTGGGTGCTGCTGAATCATGAAATCTCTGCTTCCTTTTAAAAGTCAGTTACGCAACTTTTTGTATCCCTGTCTTGCATTTTATTTTTTCATATATTTCAGATCTGGTAATAGTGATATTTAGGAAGGGATATTAAGTTTTGTGTAGTATATAATAAGTGGGTTTGTGTCTGATTTTCACATAGACCTTGCCAAGGAATGATTTATTTGGTTTGAGAGTTCAGGATTTCCCAAGGTAGGTGCTAACTCAGAATGTTGGGGAACTATTATTTCTTTTAGGTTGTTAAAACACCTATCGCATTAAAAAACAAAACAAAAAAAACCCACCCTCTTTCAAGAGATCTTGAAGTGAACGTTAACTTGAAAAGTAATGTACAAAAATTGAAAAACTTCAGCTGTTAACCTACTCCATATTCTCTTCCAGGTGTCCTTGCTGGCCATGACAACCGTGTCAGCTGTTTAGGTGTTACTGATGATGGTATGGCTGTAGCTACAGGGTCTTGGGACAGTTTTCTCAGAATCTGGAATTAACCGGGAGACAAACATGTACATTCTCCATTGAGATCTGGAGAGATCAATGCTGCAGCCTATAGCTGTGAAATAACATTTCTACCTTGTATTTGCAGGTGAAGTTTTTCTATTCACTGATTATTACACAAAAAGGCTTTCTGTAAACTAGAAAAAAATCAAGTGAAGAAATAGGGGTGGGGGTGGAGAAATCACTGACTTTTAAAAAAGGGGCCAGGCCAGCACACATAATCATGGTGACTGAGAAACTAAGAGCCAGTCTTTTTTGTTTTTGGTGGTTTGGTTAGATTGTCCTCGAGGGATTTCTGCTTGTGCTAAAAGTCTGCTAATTCTGTACTTTTTTTGTACATAACAGAATATACACATTATAGCAGCCAATCATGTAACATTTGTCTGTATGTAAAGAAATTATGTTTGCATTTTTTAAGGAACTACATTTATAGCTTTGCATTTAACCTGAGATGTCACTTCTGAGTTTCGTAGTGGATGAACTAGATCGCTGTTTTAAATGCTTTTGTGAATTTACTGTAGATAAAGTGAAGCCAATGGTATGTATGTGTTTTTTATAATGGAAGGCATTGAATTATTACTTTTTTTTAAAAAATAGGCCCTGATGACTCCGAGGTAATACCTAGCGCCTTACTTATTCGCTTCTAGACCTATTTGTCTGTTTAAGCATGGGGGTTGATCCTTCCAGCCACTGGTTCCTGGTTCATCCATCGGCAACCATGACCTCCAAGCACAAAGAGAATTTTAATGCCATTCTGAGTATATAAGTCAGTAACACATTAGTCATTAAGTGGTTGATGCTTTTACCTTTTAAACAATGTAGCTGTAAATAAAAGGATTCCGATCCACTACAAACTGAAGCTGCCCAGAGAGGTGGCATTCTAGCATGGAGTTGACTGAATAGATTATTAAGTGTACACAAATTTGCTGTTCAACTACTACAGCAAATCAAGAAATTTAAGAGGGCTTCCTACAGATGGCTTAGGAAATACAGTGACTTCCTTAGTAGAACTGCAAAGTTAGAGGTTTACCTTAATATTCCGCAACAGAACGTCTCTGTCTTGTGTAGTGGATGAAGCGTCCTCGTTATCTACAATAGCAAAAAGGTTATTGTTCAGTTTCTTATGATCCTCTTAAAGTTTTCACTCTAAATTTTAAAATTCTGCAAGTTCATTTACAACTATGGTGGTCTGTGCTTAGGCATCTAATTAGATGCCAATCTGCAAACTGACAGTAAATAGCCATTTCCTTTTATATGCCTGATTTTGATAAGAGATAAAAGGCTGAGTGAGAGCACTTGAGCTAGTAAGCATTTCCTTATTGTGTAGGTAATTACAAGTCATGCAACTCAAACCTATTTGAAACTACCCATGAGGATCACTTAACTCTTTCGTGCTGGTAGCGTGTCCATGTTTCTGATGGATGTCCCCAGGGGGAATCGGAGTTGTTCCTGATACTTTCAGGAAAGGGCCATTCTCTATTGGCTTCTCTTAAGTGATTTATTTTAAATGTGTGTATTTAAACAGATTACTATAAAGCTGAAAGTTAATCTGCTACCCCCATCTGAAGGTGCAGCATGTCCAAATATTCCTGGGTCAATTTGTGAACATAAGTGCCCAGCATTTTGTAACATGAAAAGAGATTTGTTGCTGAGACCACTGTTTGTGAAATTTCTACCACTTGTAATTCTAACTTCAGTACTTCTGGACTGTGCCTGTAAATATGCCATGTTTACAATGGTGGAGGTGTCAATAAATGTGCCAACTGCAGTAAATTCAGTATCTATTGAAAGCACATCCTGTGCTGGAGCAGTATACACTTACTAAAGGCAGATTATGGTGTAGGACCAAAATCATGTTATGGTGTAGATCCCAGAAACTCATTTGCATTTTCTTTTCAGCAAGATTGTTTTGTTTTACAGCCTGTTTGCATTAACAGAATTATTTATGGAATATTTTTATCTTTTTCAAGAGGGCAGCTCTTGAGGCGAGGCAGAACACTTGATATTTTTTTAATGGTGCCTTTTGTTTTTAACTTGCAGCTGCTTCTGGGTTGAGTGAATCATTCTGAAAATTTGCTAGTAAAGTCTTAGAGTAAAATATATTACTAAACAGTTTCCCATTAAAGGTGCATCTTGAAGTGACTGCATAGTTGCAAGTACAGGTTCAACCTCCCTGGTCTGGCACCCTTGGGACCTGAACTAGGGAATTTGCCAGACCAAGCAAGGGAAGTCAGGCCTTGGGTTCTCCTGGTACTCTCCTCCTGGCTGTGATCCCAGCCACTGCGCTACTCCCAGCATGCCTGCTTGACTCTGCTGTCCCCAGTCCTCTGGTGGGGCTCCTCTATGGGCCACCAGCCCCACTCTGGCTGGCAGGCTCCTGTCTAGGCCATCAGCCCAGCTCCAGCTGGTAGAACTTCTCTCTGGCCAATCTCACTCAAGCTGCAGCAGGGCTACCTACCCCTCACTGCTGGCCCTGCTCTGGTGCATGGGGCTTCTCTCTGACTGGTCTCACTCCAGCTGTGGCAGGATGAGGGCTCCCTGACCTCAGTCCACTGGCCCTGTAGGCTGCCAGCCACTGACAATATCTGTGTCTGGGGCTCTCTGCTGCTGCAACATCTGTGTCTTGCTGGACCATAGAGGTTCAACCTGTATTGTAAAGAGACTTCCAATACCTGCAATTAAATATCATAAATTTCCCTCTACTTCAGTACAGATGTAGGACAGAATTAGAAATTAATGAATGATTATCATTGTTCTGCTTAAACCCTTAGTTAGCAGACTGGAATCTGAGTTGAATATTGCCCTTCTGGAAGCCATTCCACCTGCTTTTGGTTCTCAGTTAAAAAAAGGTTTCTAAAAGGGTAAGACATATAAGCTACCAAATTTTGCCTTCAGTTACTGTAGTGTAGGTACAGGTGCCAGTATGTCTCCTCTCTGCTTACCTGTGTTGGATGTAAACATCCCAGATATTAAGAGGGAAGTATACACCTGAGGAAATGTTTAACTCTTGGGAGTAATGTGCATGAAAATAGTGGTTACTGGTGGACTCCTGGGATAAGTCTGTGTGGATTCTTTGCTTTTTTTAAAAGCATTTATAGTGGGGCTTTTACATATAATGAGCGTACGTGAGTTATTTCAGGTTGAAGTATTGCTTATGGGTGAATTTTCAAGATGGCACACTCATTAAGATGAAGTTTAATTGCAGCTTAATTTTAAAGCAAGCACCAAATCCCATCTTCTGTTACAAAGAGGTTAATAAACCACCGTTTGCAGGTCTTACTTGAAAGCTTTCATCATGACTTCTGCATCTCAAAGAATATGTCTCCATGGGGATTTTTAGACTAAAAGATGTATACCTGTAGGCTAATACAAGTTCAGATTAGTATAGTTTTTAACTGTTCACATGCTAGCGAACTAGTTTAATGCAGGTAGATTTTTCAGCACAATGGAGTACACATTAAACTGTTGTGAAAAGTTAGCTCTGCAGTTGTAGCAGCAATCTTCATTTCCAATAAATGATGTGATTTAAAATATATACATTTTTGATTCAGTAATACTTAGTACTAACAACAGTTTTGACCATTGTGCCAAAAAATTGTAATTGATAGGAAAGTAACTTTTTCCAGTCTTTGTTTGAATATTAAATCAATTTTTAAATGAATTGGTTTAGTTGGTTGAAGCTGTAATTTAGGAAACTGGAAATATGTGCCTCAGATGAAATTACAGATTTCTTTAATTCAGGTACAGCTGCTGCCAACACTTTTAAGGCTGATTAGCTATATGGTGAAGAATACTGATCAAGCAGACTTCCAGTTTGAACTTGCTCCCATGTGTACTCAGACTTTATCAATCACTTTACTGGCAGAGATTCTAGGAACCACAAAAAGCTTTGACATGGTGTTGTGCTAATGTAGAGTCACTTAGTATGGGTAATGTGTGTGCTGTCTTTCAACTGTCTCCAGGCTTTTTTTTTTTCCTAATTGTCATTACCATCTGCCTTGTTGAATGTCATATACTATTAATTATTTATCAGAACTGCTGGTTCAAGATTATTTGGAGGAGAAAAACTCATTAAAACTGCTTTCTTCAGAGGAGAGAGGTTGACCCTCATTTGGCAGTGCTGAATTGACATGCCAGCTAGTTCTCATGTGCTTACTGTAATGCATGGATTGGAAATAGGTAACACTTTAATTCAGTTAATGTAACCACTTGTCCCATCATGAAGTTCACATTACTTCAGGGTGAAATGAAAATATTGTGAAAAACATTCCAAAAGTGCTTAGTCTTTGAGGACACTGTCACCTCCACTAGATTTAGTGCTGTGCTTTAAAATGTTGGTGAGAATAGATATTGGCTAATTCACATAGTTGGTATGAAATGGTCGTGTAGCAGAATGACAGATTTTGAGATAGCATTTCCTGTAAAGTAATTAAGCATGGGTTGATGGTGCACTTTGTATACAGTAATCTGGCATGCATGCTGGTAAAATGACTTCCGACACTTCAGAGGCACCACAAGCCTTTTTATCCAATTGCTGGTTGTGTAAAATACATGCAGAATGTTAATGCAGTGTTTTTATGGTAAATGTGTGAACAGTGTTACTAATTGATTATAACTGATAACAGATTAAATGTGCCTGACATTCTTATACCACACAGTATGTTTAGGTTTTGACTAATAGGGACTTCAGTGGAATAGTCTTAGATATTTCAAGCCTTTGTTTTACTTACACAATGGTGCTCTATTTGTGTTTGTTTTTTTTTTTAAAGCATCTGAACACTTGTACAACATCATTACATCCAAAGGACTCAAACTAATCTGTTAAAACATGCTTGACTCTTAGTTTGGCGCTTAGCTGATTTCCCATCTAATGGCTTTAATTTTATTTTCACTTGTTGCTGACTCCTTAAATGAAAAACCTTCAGTAATGTTACCAATTATGAAGTGATTCTGCACTGCCTTTGGATTGTGTATGTATTCAGAAACAGTCTTAAAGCTTTTATTTAACCTAATTAAAACAGGGACTTGTACCACTTGTTCTATAACAGGGCTGTTGAATAGACTTCCCTTGTTTAAAAAAAATCACTTGCTATGAACTCTGTTTATAGCTTCCTCCTAATGGGTCTTTTCTTTGTATTTGTACAGTGGCTCAGTGAAAGATGTTGCCATGAGTTGATATTGTAACCAATAAACAAGTGCTTTTAACCCGACTCACTGTGGTGTATTTATTTAACAATCTTCCTTCTATCATGGCTATCTTTCCAAGGCAAATGATCCTATAAGTGGCTGAAAGGAGACTTTCCTAACCTTTCCAGCATATGTAGAAAAGAACCTTAAGGTATAATGGAAATATACTTTAACTTATGTCTTTAGTCAAAGACAAATTGTGACACAAAATAGGACTGCCTCATCCAGGAAGTTAATGTACTGTGGGCCTAGCTCAAGTCAATCTTTTTGAAACAAAGATCCAATGGGCTGCAGTAATGATTAGAGCATCTAGATTTCTGCCACTCTCAAAACTGATGGACCAGTACTGAACCTGAAGTCAATACTGTCTAGTCCTAAGGGTGCTGTACTACAGCAGTTGAACCTGTACTACTACTTTTGCTGAAGTATCAGGGGAAATGAAGGAGCTTTGCCATGCTCTTAGAAGATGAGCAGAATACATTTATGGGAAAGGACAATTTTTAAAATAGCCCATGGAAGAACTTAACCTTATATCTAAAGGAATGCAGTTGGCTCTGTCCAAATTAACATACATTACATTGAGAGAGGGGCAGCTGCTCAGAGAGGAGTTAAATGTTAGTTCTTTCCTCTTCATTAAAAAAAATGCAACATGAAGTTGCTTTTTGGGAGCAGCCTGGATTTTTTTTGTAAAGCTTGAAGTTAACAGGAAAACCACAACTCAGTCATGCATACCCTTAAATGAATAGGACCTAAATCATGTGTAAGGAGCAGTTATGACATCAGGCAACAAAGGAGCCATACTTTTTCTGAAGAACACACACACACACACTTTGCCTCCTGTAGATTTTTTTAAATTTTATTTTCACTGCTACAGTCAAGCCTTCAAGCTTGATGTCTTTCAGCAAAACTATAGGGAACAAGTAAACAGCAGTCATGAAGTAAATCAATTTCCACAAAAATGAAAACTAAAACCTTGAATTATACAGGTCTCAAACACTGTAATAAGTCTGGCTATGAGCTAAATACTACTGAAGGAACCTTTTACCCATGTCCTAAAGTACAAGATACAAGGTGGCTGATGCACTACTTACTGTTAAGGAACCAACTACACTATGCATACATATGGATTGTAATAGTTAACACTGAATTTAGTTTGGCAATCTAAAGGAACAGTATTTCCCTGCAAATTAAACCAGTTTTGAGCATTCTGAATTACATTGAGTAAAATTCTTGTACAGAAATTACCAGGTATTTGATAGAGCCTAGCTTATGAAGATTTCTCACTATATCACTGGCCCAAATAAATAGAAAATAGCAAGCCCTGCAGGCAGTGCTCAGACAAGCTTTATCCCAAACCATGCAAAAATTCAGCTGAGTCTAGAGCAACTGTATAGCAATAAAAAGCCTGCTTTTCATGAAGGCTTGCATACATATTAAGTACTTTGTTACTACATTATGATGACACTGCCATTCTATCACTGAACTATACTTAAATGTTTAAAACTTTCTAAAATAATTAGAAAGAATCAGATTTCCTTGACAGCATCATTCATGCAAATAAAAATGGCAGGTCTGTCTATAAATGAATAAAGGTAGGGTAACTGCAGCCCAGCCTAACTGGTTTTATTTGCATTCAAATAGTCTTCACCTAGTACTTTCATTCATAAAACAAATATGACAAAGCAGCATCTAGGCACTGGCTTATTTCTAAAGAACTGGGAACCATTGATACTGATGTGAGAGAAGGAATAATGGATTCTCTCCTTACATAACTCCTGGATGCCAGGAATGTGAGATTTGCCACAAATACTAAAACAAAATACAGGTTTTATTTTTTTATTTTAAATCTCTAGAAGAATAAATTCACTACATCAGTAAATATAAATCATTTTGCTTTGCAAAATTTCTCTTTACCACAGCTTTTAGATCAGTTCATTGCAAAAATGTGAACTGGGCTTTACAGTATCTGACAAGTATAATCAAGGTAATTCTAAAAATCTCATTTCATCATGTGACTCCACAAGGGAGCAATGTGTCATTGTATAATTTTGTCCTATAGGCCATTACCCAAGGAAGCCATCAATAAAAAGACTCATCTATTTATTCTGCTGAAGAAAATGCTTTGTAAAAACATCCAGCTCGTTTTCAAGGTGAATGGCTTTGTTCCTGAAAAACAAACACAAGAGAAGAGTGATCCATCCACCTGCAGTACCAAATAACCCAATGCCCCAAGCTTTATTTGCATATATCCAAATTCTCGTAAGAGCCTTCAGCCTCTTTTTAGCAATGAAATGCAGGACATTCAAAATCTTAGGCACCTGACTCAGCAGAGCACAGTAACAAGTGCTCTGTCCAGTCAGGGTCTGAGATTAGATTCAGACAAAACCAAAACTCCCTGCCACCCCTTGCAGCAGCACAAACCCAAAAATCCACATTCAACTGATTTGGACTTGCATTACTGAGCCCAGTCAGGGGGAAAGAGGTCTCAGCTCAGACTCCAGCCTGAGCAGGAACATCTCCATTATTTTTAGCTCTGTAGCATGAGCCCTGTGTCAGGTGACTCAGGCTCTAAGACTTGCTGCAGTTTTGTGGGTTTTGGTTTTTGCAGTGTAGTCACACCACCACCTCTCAGGACAGGATAGTTCCTTAAGCATTTCACAAGGGCATATGGAATTACTGTGCTAGAAGGGAGTGTGGATTTCTTGTTGCTGGTAGCAAGAAAAAACCCTCACCATCCTTTGTAGCTCTCCCTGTTTACAAGAGGAAAGAGTATCTCACCATTGCTACCACCTTTTGGGAGCCCTGGGCTAGATACAGCATTTTCAATGCCATTCACTTAGAGCAGCCCATGTAGGGTTAAAAACACCAATACTATTTACACTAGCTAATGTTGGTTTAGATGAACCCCTTTTAACAGAAGTTTTTAGAAAACAACCCTAGTGGGAGGATGGGGCACAGCAAGCCAAGGGTGGAGACAGACACAAAGCCAAGCATTGCCCCCAAATGGCTGCTAGGTGAGGAGGCTATGGGGTGCACTGACAGCTGGCTGGCAGGGGTTGGGGGTCCACCCACTGGGAAGGAATTTCCAAAGGAGAAAGGGGTCTGGCTAGAGTGAGTGAGAAGAGAGGATGAGACACAGGAGCTGAATTTACTCTGATCCCAGCAAGAATATGTCTATCGTGGAAGCTTTGTATCAAGGATCTGGGAACTCAGGCTCCATTTCTAAGGGGAAAAAAGCTCATGCAGGGCAATGGTAGGCATTGTTGGAGCTTGATAAAATAAAAGAATTCGAGAAATCTTTTTTTCCTGGGCAGAGAAACCACCAGGCACCAAGGGAGATCAACATGAGGATTAAGGATGTTAAAAAATTATAAAAATAGTAACCCCATAACCAATCAAAATTCTGTTACACAGTTAAACATTTTACCTGGGTGCAGCAGCTTATTGGTTCTCTGGTTAAACTCTTACACCCCTAATGAGAATGGGTGATATTCTTCTGGATTTCCCCAACACCCCCTCCAAAAACCACACTAGTTAACATAGCTCTAGGGGACAACTGCTGCCATTGCTGTGTGAGGCGAGGCAAGACAGATGTATTACCATGCATCATCCTGTCCCACAATTTCAAGGCCCAACTCAAGCCAATGGCAAAACTTTCAGTGGAGTCAGAATTTTCTCTTTTAAGCAACTGGCTGAGTGGACACAAAAGGATCATTACCTTAGATGCTTTGAGTTACGCTGGATTTTCTCTAACTGATCTATTTCTTTGGACAGCCTAGCAATTTCTTCTTCCAGGTTTTTCTGAGTAATGTCGACTTGCTGGCACAGTCGAGCAAAGGTAGTGGCCATTTCTCTAAAGGAAAACAAGTTTGTAATCACAGTTGTTTACCATACTTTGCATCACACTGCACTTCAGAATCCACAGGTAGAACAATGCAATCACAACTGCTACACACAACTGCATGAAGAACAGCAGCATGAGGAAGAACGAGTAAGGGAATTATATCACTTCCTCTCCCCCCCCGCAAAAAAAAAAATCAACAGAATAAATCAGGCAGAGGAAGGATTCAGACTTGAATCTTCCACATTCCAAGTGAGTGCCTTAGCTGCCAAAGCGGTATCCTGGCAACACACACCAGCTGTTGTGGGAGGGAGGCTCTGAGCATGCTTCCTGGATAAGAACAATATGTGAGACAGGTAGGAGAATACCTCATCTGAGAACCCACAGGGCCTCTATGTAGCTAATTAGATGTGGGGCAGTGTGACGGGGCGAGGCAGCCCCGCACAGAGCCTGCAGGGCCCAGCCAGGGTTACTTGGCTGCAGAGTCCCTCCCCAGGCTTTTATGGTGGAGATACAGCCTGGGCATGCTTGGTAGGGCTGCAGGGGAGGGGCCGCTGCAGCCAGATAACCCTGGCTGAGCCCTGCAGGCTCCATGCAGGATTGCCTCGCCCCGTCACAGGCAGCATCAAACCTTTAGGCAGTTAAGTTCCTGCCACTAGGCATGTGCAAAGCTGCTGGACTTAAGCACCTAAGTAGCTTTCTGAATTTAGCCCTTAACATCTGAATGAGTTTATCACGGAACACAGGAGAGCCACCAATATTCGAGCAAGCCAACAGCTTTGATCCTGTCTACACTTATCTGACTTCTCACTACTTCAAACCCTGTTCACCATATTGAACGTTCCTTCCACTGACTCTGACAAAACAATTTCTGCTTGGCACAGCACTACTGAACAAACATTCCATAGTTATTAAAAATCAAAAACATTTTGATAGGACAGCACACAAAATTTCCACAACTATCCCATTAGAACAGTCATGATCACTGAGGAGTGAGGGAAGCAGTCCTTTCAGAACACTATATATAGTTAAACTGGTTTAGGTTCGAAAAGCCAAGCCATCCCGACTCAAGTCTTACGAGGTCTTAGTGAAAAGAATATGGCTACAGCTGACCACAAGAACAGAGCCATATTTTTATATTAATGCAACAAGCTGACTGGCAAAGAAACTGCCTATAGAGACTGAGAATCTAGATCTTCAGATGGATTCAAGTTAGGGGGCAAAAATTACCCTTGCAAAACTATCAGGCATAAACTAATATACAATTTCAAATATTAAATAATGATGCTGTAATACCCTTATGAATGGTCTCATTTCTCACTGTGTAAATCTCCCATTTATCCAAAAGAAAAATGAACATGTAGAAGGGCATCTTAAATGCAAGATGAAAGGCTTACACATTACACAGGCCAAGTTCAATTTTAGTATAACTTAATCAACTTCATTCCAAATTAGACAGAATTACACTAGCCATGAATCTGTCCCACCATCCTTTTTCCATAAGTGCTTTTTTTAGTCCAAATCAAAGCATCTATGAATGATGGAAAGACAGGTACTATTTTGATCTCTCAGCAACAGCAGCCCAAAAAAAAATGACTGTACTAATGAAAATTGCATAATATAAAGTGCTTAGTCACCAGCAAGCTTCCTTAGTGCCTGTTCTTTAAACTAGTCCAATTCCTGCCCAGGATGAGTAAAGAGATTAAAACAGGGCTGGGTAAAATGGGGGCCAGATCCGGCCCATGGATGCAATGGGGAGCCCCAGACAGACTTCCTGCTTACCTTGCACCCCTCCCTCTGCCCCCCCCCACACCGCTCAGAAAAGTGGCTGTGGCAAGCCCAGGGGAGGGGGAAGTGGTGCTTCACTCCCTGCTCCTGCCCCCAGCACAATCCCATTTGGGTGAATCACCATTTCCCTCCCCCCCCCCAGGATCTTATTCACCAATGCACCTGGCCCCTGCAGCCTCTGCTCTGCAGGGGCACAGCAGGCAGGGAAACTGCCTGAGAAATGTGCTGGGCAGCTGGCCAGGAGTCACCCAGGTAAGTCTGCTGGCCAGAGCCTGCCTCTGGCACCCTAGCCCTTCCCCCCCCCCCCCCAACCCATTGCCACCCCACACAACCCAAACCCAGACCCCCTCCCAGACTCTGCCCTCCAGTCCCAGGTCACAACCACTTCCTTCACCCAAACTCCCTCCCAGCCCTCACACCCTCTCCTGCACTCCAATAACGCACCCAACCTCCATCCCAGACTGCGCACCTCCTCCATTAATATCACGGAAGAGTGCAGCCCTTGACCAATTCCAAAATCTTGGAGTGCCACACCCCCCCTCAAATTATTGCCCACCCCTGGACTAAAAGCACATGAATGGAAGTTAACACCACAGCTCAAGAAAAGTGATGATTTTTCTGTGAAACAAGATCCATAACATTTCTGCCTCAAAAATAAGCCACACTTCTCAGAAGCTCCCCTCCTCCTCCTTTTACAAACATTGCCTAAGAATATTCCTTTTTTTCCATGATGCATATAATCATTTTCACTCTCTCCCCTACACTCAAAAGGTAAGGTAATCATGGTGTGTGAGGTTTTAACACTAACAATGAAGTGCAAAACTACCACAAAACCATGATAAAAAATGAAAGGGGGATTCTTTGTCATAATAGAATTCAACCCTACTTTAAATCTTTTTGAAATTAAGCAGAATTCAAGTGGACCTTTAAATCTTCATACTTAGGCATCCTTTCAATTCTTTATTGTATCTTTCATTGACAAATACATGCATATAAATTGCCACTAATGAATTTCTTGTATTATTGACTACAATGAAAAATATAATACTTACTGTTGCACTTGATGGCTGCAATTTGCACTAGTAAAACTGACAATCATCTGCAATTTTTCAGTAGCATAGTTTACAAACTGCTGTTTAAAGGCTCTCTCTTTTGCTTTAGTTGTCCAGGTTAGTCTCTCATAGACATACAATAATCCATACATACTCAGGGAAAGACAGATGAGTTTCCAGCCTAGAGTTCTCCAAACCTGAAAAAGGAGAATCTTTTCATGACCTGAGCAAGGTTTGTGACAGTAGGTCTAATCTAGGGAATATATTTTGTCAGAGTATGGTCATAATTAGAAGAGGATAGAAAAGTGTTAGCTTCCCGCTCAGAGTATTTGCTCCCTTTGTACTTTTCTGTCTAACTAGATTTCCAAAACCCATGTTTTTCATCCAGGTAGCATTGCAGTACAACACACCTAGCTAAGTAGCTAGATCCTCTTCTGCCTCAGCCGCAGAACAATAACTAGATTCAGAATACGGAATCTTTATGGCTAGTGATGAAGTAGAAGGCAGAAAGCAAAACTCTCATCAATTCCAAATGGAGCCTTACAAAAATCAAATCATTTCATAATTAAACCAAGCACATTTATCTGGAATAAATATAGGTCCGTGCTGTATCTAACCTATCTGAGATTATACCAGGTGGGGAATAAGCGGCCCATAAACAAGACATGGTTTCCCAGAGAGAGCCCCTGGTAGGTCACCATCACTTTATTTACCTGCATGTTCATAGGTACAACCTCTTGCACCTCCCACTGGCCATGGATTGCTGTTCCCGGCCAATTTGTGGTGAACAGGAGCTGCAAGCTGTCGTACCTGCAGATGCGCAAATAAGTCAAGTGCCCATGATCCGCCAGACTACATCTGGCTCATGGGCCGCTTAATGCCCACCCCCGTGTGGAGTCATACAGGTTAGAGCTCAGCAAGACTAATTCCTGGAGCCTTTGTCTATGAATTTAAAAAATAATGGATATCAAAGAACTTTAATAAACTGATCACTCAGTGTAAGTATTTTAAGTTTGTTATTTTGTAGCCCCTTACAAAGAAATTCTGGCTCAACTGATTAGTATACAATTCTTTACCATGCTAACTACTAATTGTTGCATTTCACCTGTGACTGCCAGGACTTGTCGAGCTCATGAAAAGAAAGTGTACCTATTGTGCACCTCCTTTGCTCAATCCAACTGTATGAGAGGATGAAAGTTTCATAAAACTGGCACTTTTGGATAACAGTCATTTACGAGCAAAGCTGAGTAGGAACTGTATGGAAGGGAGCCTGTCAACTAGCAGCCATGGCATGCTCATATGAACAGGATGAGAAAGCAATTTTGTTCAAAAGCTAAAAATTAAATAAAAGCAGAATTTTCACACAACTGGGTTAAGCAAAACAGATGCAGTGTCCTATAAAGATGAAAATTTCTAAAGGAGAGGCTAGCAAACATTGTTCAGCTGTATCTGCTCAACAAGATTGACTTCACACACAGCTCTATTTAAATCATGAGTTGAATGGAGCTATGCTGAGTCATGCCATCTGAGGACTAGGCTCACTGCTAACTAGACTGATTCTAACAAGCACACAGTCCTATGAAGTAGTGATAGCTTGCAGTACCAAAAAAAAAAAAAAAGCAATTGGAATAGTCTCTGCCATGCTTTCAATTATAGTGAAGGTTGCTAATGCTACTTGCCACTCCTCCAATGATGATGATGCTCATAGAGGTCCGTGATGTTAGTGAAGCTAAACTCGTTACCAAAGAAACCATGAGTTCCTCCTGTGATACATTCTCTGGAGTGACAGCAGGAAAACAGGTGGCAGAGGGGGTGGAGGCTAAAGGACGAGGGATCTAGAAGAGCAGAACAAGGCAAACAGTGATAAAACCAAGCAGTTTGCTCTACAAATCCATTGTGTTTTATTATTTATTTTGCTTTCCCATATGCAGGGTTAAAACCTGGACTTTTTTCAAGTAGATAAGACCGTTTGGGAGATTCAGAAATGCTCTTCATTTCTTTCATCCTCAACAGCAGTAATGGCAGCTTAGATAGTTGTTCAGCAAATGGATTAGCGAGTTAACAGGACATGGGCCTTTCTGGAAGATCTTCTCATCAACCCAAGATGGGGTGGGGCAAGAGGCAAAGAACAGACCCAAGTATAATTAAAGATTCTAGCATGCACTATACAGTAAAACTCGAGTTGTTCGGCATCCAGTGGTCCGGCACTCCTGATAGTCCGGCACCAGCTGGAACCCGGAAGTGCTCTGGCCAGCCAGACAATTGGAGCTGCTCTGCCCCCAGCTTCCCCAAGTCCGACACTGGTCAGTTTCAGCAGCAGCGGACTTGCGGAAGCCAGGGGCAGAGCAGCTGGGGTGCTGCCGGGTTGGTCCCGCAGCGCCGCTCAGGTGAGGGGCGGCGCTGCGGGACCAACCCGGCAGCACTCCAGCTGCTTTGCCCCCCCGGCTTCCCCAAGTCCGCCACTGCTGAAACTGACCAGTGGCGGACTTGGGGAAGCCGGGGGCAGAGCAGCTGGAGTGCTGCCCACACTGCACAGTTCCCCGCTGACCGCCCCCCCCCCCCGGCCCCTCATAGCCCCCCTTCCGGTACTCCAGCATATCCAATAATCCGGCACCCCCTGGGTCCCAAAGGTGCCGGATTATCGCAAGTTTACTGTAGTTAGTTGTTTCATTTCCATTATGCCTCAGCAATTTCTATCCACTCCCCACTATGCTAGCTGCCGCCTGCCCACTGTATAGTTCTCCCAAGCCCAATCTCCCCTAGAAATAGGCCCATCTGCTCATTGATTTTTTTTTTTTTTTAAACTTTGACACTAGGGCACCATCTTTAGTGGATCCTGAATCCAAATTTCATGGTAATCTCATGATGGGCTGAACCAAAATCCTAGATCGGAACAGCCTCTCAAGCTTTGCAAGGGAGAAGGAGAGAGAGAGAGAGAGAACACATCTGGAGTTCTGTTTTGCAGTTTGGGGGTCATTGCTACATTTATCGTAACAGCAGGAAACCATAGTTTCTTTCCACTTGTTAGTGCTGATATTTAAAAACTCCATTGCCCCAACTAACTAGCAAATTCATATATTCTGCTTTAATTATGCACAAGCAGTAAATAAAGAGGAGTCCGCAAAGTTAGATACAGACATAAAACACAACTCAGAGTTCCCAAGAGCATACAATAACTGCAGGAAGTACTAGAAAGATGGTCTGGTGCCATTTCATCCCTGAATATAACCCAGTAATGACAACTCTCACCCAAACAAGCTTCAGATAAAGGGAACGTAGGGAGCAGAAATAAAACATCAAATAGTAACCCAATCCATTCTGAAAGACCTGAGAAGCACTCACCTGTGAGGCAGGATCTGCCAGCCCAAGGAGCACCCTATGAGCATTTTTTGGCCCAAGGAAGCGGTTTACAAGGGCCGTCCACCCCAGGGAGAAACGAAACATGATATCCTCTTGAAAATCTGAACACAGACTGTGACAGTTCAGATCATAACTGAGGTCAAACTTCTTGCACGGGATTAGCATCTGGAGCTGATTCTGGACACCAGAAGGTAATAGTGGCTTCAGATTTTCTAAAAACAAAGTGGGTTAGCAAAATTTAGTTACCATGCAAAAACTCTTTCATCTTGGGATGGTCAAATGTTGCACTCATTCTGTATTAGGCTTTTTTTAATTTCAAATACATAAGCAACAGTATTAACTGAAGCCTAACCTACCAGATTATTTTACTTAGTAATTTCCATTATAATTAGAGTGCTCAGCCTGTGAATGGTACAGTTTAAACATCATCTGTCTCATTAGGGTCAGCTATTAAACACTTCAGCAAAACATAGAAAAAGCCATCCAGAAGGGTGGTGATAACAAGAAGGGGAAAAAATGATTGGAGATGAGCTAGAGATCTTTCTGGTAGGGTCAGTTAAAGTTCTAAAGTCCTGGATGGACAAAGGACAACTTGGCCAACCTTACAAAGTGGGGTAAAAATAAGGAAGAGGGGGCTTCTCAAGATCTCAGGAATAAGTTAGTGAAGGCTTCATATATTCCTCATGCCCTGACTGTTTCATTACTAGGACTCAGTTCAGACTGCAGGGACAGACAGGTATTTAAAAAAAATTCCTGAATTCTTACCATAAAGGACAAGAGTACAGAAAGGAAGCCACACCAAAATGTGAACTTCAGGATAGAATCCTAGTTTGCACTGAGGGAACTATGGTAAGGGTTACACTGCAGTAAAATCTGACAATCAAGGCACTGCTTATATTTTAACACTACCATTGCTAATTTGAGTTATTTTTCTTAGTTCCCTCCCTTAAGCTAGCCATACACAGGTTAAAAAGACACAGGACAGGAAGAAAGGTAGTAAGTCTAGCATGACTTGGGAAGTCCTGTGTTCTAATTTCAGCTCTACCACTAACTCAGTGTGGGACCTCAGGCAAAAAAATTTAAATAAATAAATAAGTAAATAAATCTCTATTTCACAGCTTCTTCAACTTGGGATAATTACTCCTACCAAATCTCCCAAAGCCCCATGGGAAAGGACTGGTGCCCAGCAATTTGGAGCTGTAAAGAGTTATCAGATTAAAACCAAGTCAGAGTATGCAATTACCTAGAGGAAAAAATAAAAGCATGAATTTACTTGGATTAAACACTGTCGGAGAGAAAATATTTCTCCAATATTCATGTGATCAGTGCTGAACATGTGAGCTATGACTGGGACTTCTTAAGGTTGCCCCATACAAACAACTGTAAGCAGACAAAGTCCTTTTGGGGTTCAGCTGGAGAATAGCCATGTTCAGAGTCATATCTGTGCAAAAGTAATATTACTCTGTAAATATTACCAATCATTTCCTGCTGTGATTGATGCATAGACTGATTGACTTCAGTGGAGCAACGGTCAGCCAGAATCCTTCCCAAACCATCTTCTATGTGCTTGTTGAGCTCCTAATGTGTCATGAAGAAAACATGATGTCAACAAGCCAGCTACGTTAGAACAATTTTGAGGTGTGGTGAACTCAAGAAATTCCTATAATCCTTGATCATATTGTTATCCATGGTGGGGAGAAGAAGAGCATAAGATCTCATAAGGTATCCCTCGTCTGTCACCCATTCCCAGCCTCTGACATATAAGGACTAGGGACACCATTCCTACCATCCTGGCTAATAAGCACTGACGGACCCATCCTTTATGAATGTATCTAGTTTTTGAATTCTGTTAAAGTCCTGGTCTTCACAATATCCTCTAGCAAGGAGTTCTACAGGTTGACCGTGCATTGCATGAAGAAATTCTTCCTTTTGTTTGTTTTAAACCTGCTACCTATTAATTTGGTGACCCCTAGTGCTTATGCTATAAGAACAAGTAAATAAACTTTACCTTTTTCACTTTCCTCCACCAGTCATGATTTTATAAACTTCTGTCATATCCCCCCTTCGTCTCCTCTTTTCTAAGCTGAAAATCTCAGATTGACTGAAAGAATATTTCCCTCTAATCCTTTTAAAGAATAGGATAAAATTCTCCACATTTTGCTCAAAATTTTTGCAAATTTTCTTTAACACTTGTGAAATGTGTGTTTGTGATGCTTAATAGATGCCCACGTGGCTAAAGTTTCCTCAAATTATCAGGAGCCTGAGGATTACAGTTGACCTCACTTTTAATACAGATCTTTTTGGTGCAAAGTCTGCTGGCTTTGTGCTGGGATCAGGGCAGAATAAATCATGTGGAGAGAGTCACTGTCTACACTAAGGATGTTAAGTATAGTGTAATTCACTAAATGAACAGTCGATGCATTTTTGCATCTACTATTCGATAGGGTGGCGCTGCCCCCTTAAAAAGCCGCCACAGCATTCCAAAGGGGGCAGTGCCACACGGAGCCTGGGATCAGCTGGGGACTCCCCAGCTGACCCTGGCTCCATGCGGCGCTGCCACCCTGAAATGTCATGGTGGCATTTCAAAGGGGCAGCACCGCACAGCTGATCCCAGGCTCTGTGCGGTGCTGCCCCTTTGAAATGCCATGGCGGCGTTTCAAAGCAGCAACACCACATGGAGCCTGGGGTCAGCTGGGGTCTCCAGATGACCCCGGGCTCCGTGTGGCACCGCCACAGCATTTCAAAGGGGCATTGCACGGATGATCTGCACAGCATGGAGAAGGACCACACACGCAAGTTCTCATTGTAAACTAACTAGAATTATAAAAGAGATTGATATCTCTAGCATTGCAATCATTAAGAAGGCAGCTATAAAACATGTTTCAGCGTTCAATATATCTATTTCAGGGAGCATCATGCTACTATATTGCTCTGCAAAGTCAGAATTGTCTTGGTCTGACAGCAACCTGCTCACTGGCCTGCACAAAGATAAACCAAGTTCAATGGTGGACATTAACGTATAAATGCCCTGGGAGCAGTGATGGTAGGTAGAGTGCTCATTCAATCCAAGAAGTGTAGATTATTTGCTCAATAGAAGACTGATCCTGCACTATCACAGTCACTGGACATTTCAACATGCAGTTCAATGGAAGCATGACCATGGTCCGAGTACAAGACTCGTGCTCCTTTTAAAAAGTTAGTGTTGGTAGAAATTCCATCAACAAAACCTTGACTTTTCAAAAGTGAAAGTATCCGTGTCATGTTTACTTCCGTGAACACGATAAAAAACTTGATAAAAAATTCAATTCCAAAAAGTATTCTCAAAGTTGTTAGTAAAACGTTTCATGTACCAAAACCCAGTAAATATACACCAAACAGTAATTAAAAATGTCAGTGACCATTCTGATAAACAATTTCAGTTAAAAAAATCCCCCTTCAAAATGCTGAAATGGAATCAATTTCAAAATCTTTTGCAACTTTCTCCCCATGATCTGTAGTTACTGTAATTTAATTTAATAGCAGAAATAGGGAGAGCAAATCTCCTAAGGAAGAACACCGCCTACACAAAGCATTATACTGTTACTCCTGGGAGAAATCTGTGCCAAAAAATTAAAAATTCTGTAAAATTCAGACATTTTATTTGTCAAAACACCACAATATAATCATATCAGTTTTAAGTATTTGGGTAATTTATTTCAAAATACCTATCAGCAAGTACGTATGTAACTATACAGACAACAAAAAAGTCCCCCTAGGTATAGAGAGTTAAAGAAAATCTTATGACAAGCCAGTTCCTGTTATGCTTTTGTCTGGGTATGTCACGTGCGCCAGCTGGACACATTTTGGAAAACTTCTTCCCCTAACATCTGCATCCCCTAACTCCTTCCAACCCAGTTGAGGGGCACTACCCAGCCCAGACATCTGCACCCCCTACACCCCAGAGCCCAACTGTGAGGCATCACCCCCAGCCCAGATAGCCACAGGATGCTTCCCTACCCCACCCCAGCACAGACACAAGCTCCTGGTACTAGCTTTTACTATGTTGGAATTCTGCACCACTGTGCAATGCAACATTTACAAGATGGAGAGTCACGCTCTGCTGGGTCCAGCAGCACCAATTCTGTGGAGAAAAATTAAAATTTGTGCAGAACATTAGTTCTGCACAACTTCTGTATTGTAAAGTGGCATAGAATGCCCTCAGGAGTACATAGTTCATGAATTATTAAAACTGACATACTAAAAGGTAGAACAAGGAGCCAAGGTGAATGACAAAAATTGTATCAACCAAACCACTCAGGTACAACTTACACTTTTATACAACTTCAAAACTTGTGAAGAAGGGTGAAAATCAGAATAAAATTCATCAACCAAAACAGAGAGTCGACAAATCTCATCAGTCATTGCAGAAGAAACCTGAAAATGTTAAAATGTAGACATGGCAATAGAAGATTTTTCAGTTAAAAAAAAAATAGTGCAAAGGAGGAAATTATTAAAATGTTAACTGCAACAACTAGATTCCGGTTAATCATCAGAATGGGCAAAATGTTTTTAATCAAAAAATGCAAAAGAGTTAGCAATCTGCTGTTAAAATCCCTCTTCATAGTAAAAGCTTCATGAAATATCTAATTCTCATATAGAAAGGGGGTCACCAACAGTGGCCTCTGACCTTAAAGAAGATTCCAGAAGTAACTACTTACCCTTCCCTACAGTAAATGTCATCCTTTGAAATGCGCTGTCCACATGCATTCCACTTGTGATGCACGTCTGCCCCATGCATGGGAAATCAGAGTCTGTGTCAATAGTAGTGGCCAGTTGGGACTAGGGATGTTACATTTTGATTAATCAACTAATCGAGTAGCTGACGGAATTTCCATCGACTATTTGATTAGTTGATGACGGGGCTCTTGCTATCTCTGCTGTGCCTCTGCCTTTTTAAAAGCAGTAAGAGCTGCCCGTGGTTCTTACTACATTTAAAAGGCAGAAGAGCAGCGGGGACTCAAGCAGTCCCCACTCACTTCCCATTTCGAAGGAAGAGGCACAGCAGTTGCTTCAGTCCCCACTCACGCCATTTTCCCACTGCGCCTCTACTTCCCCTTCCCCCCCACCCAACACGAGCTCCTGCTCTCTCTCCTTCCTGCCTCTCTCTGACAGAGGCAGCAAGCGGGGGGAGCAACTAGTCAGGTCATTACTCAACTACCTGATAAGCATATGCTTATCAGATAGTCGACTAGTCACTTAAATCCCTAATTGGGACATTGTCTTCAGCTGTCAGGTGCCAGAAGGCAAAGGTGAACTGAGTGAAACTTACTTTCAGTTCCTTCACTGAAACAGCATCCTGTTGATGTAGGACTACAGAGTAACAGAAAAGTAGGAAGGTTATGGAAGACATGTGGACAACACATTGTGGAGAAGCTACACTACACTAAAAGCTATGTCTGTGATTCCCCTACATGCACATATGTACTTATGCTAGCTCTCTTCCAGCTAGTGTGCATAAATGTAGCAGTGTAGCCGCACTACCACAGGGAGCATGGCAGCAGAGGCAGAGTTTAGACATGCTGAGGCTACAAAGGACTGCACAGGTGAACCACCATCAGTTCCTTCTCTACCGTAAAGTCCCACAAAGGAAACTCCAAAACAGAGGGGAAAGAGATATATCTTGAAGAGCTACACTTATTGCACATGGTGAGTAACTTTTCCTCCTTCAAGTAGTTTCCTGATCAGTGTTCCATTTCAGGTAACTTTGGAGCTGAGTCCAAAACTGAAGATAGAAGTGCACTGTTAACTGCTGCATCAGATCTAGAGGCATAGACCAAGGGACATTGTTTGGGGAAAGCATGTATTGAAGACAATGTAGTAGCTGTGGAAATCTCAATTACTGAAATATCCTTAAGTAGGGTCATCAACACTGATTATGACCTTGTACAGCGGGCCAATACCCTATGCGGGAAGTTGAGTATTGGCAGCATTGAGAAGAAACCCTGAAATCCTCAATAGCTTTTGGATAGAAACAGTGGCTCCTCCATTGTGGAGGGAGCTAAAGATGGGTTTCCTACCTAGATAGAAGACCAGTGTTTATCTGATGTCTAAGAGCAGGTTTACACTACAAGGACAGGTCGATCTAAGCAACACAATTTGAGTTCATAGCATAACTCAAATCGACATAGCTTAGATCTACTTACTGCAGGGGGTCAAAACACACACTCATTGATTCAGCTTACTTATCTTGTTCTGCTGGAGTACCGAGTCAACAGGAAAGTGGTTGGCAATCGATTTAGTGGGTCTTTACTAGACTTGCTAAATCGACCACTGGTTGATGCTGCAGCAATCAATCCACCCCATAGCTCAGGGGTGGCCAACCCATTCTGGGCAAAGAGCCAAGATATCAGTGGATTCAGCACGAAGAGCTGGGGCAAAGTTGGGGGGGGAGGGGAGGGACTGCCCAGGGGTGCGGGGGTGGCTTAGCAGCCACAGGGGGGAGGGGGAAGAAGAAGGCTTCGTGAGCTGCGGGTTGGCCACAGCTGCCATAGTGGATACAAGCCCTAAGGTATGGAAAGAAGCTACGTGTCCTGAGTTACACTGGTGGAGGGTTAAGTGGAATTTGTTTCAGATGAAACTCGAGTGACACCTTAGGTAAGAATTTAGAGCATGGGCATAGAGAAAACTTGTCCTCGAAGAATACCATAAAAGGAGGATCCACTATCAAAGCCCTGATTTCTCCAACTCTTCAAACTAACATAATGGCTATTAAAAAAAGTTCATCTTCATGGTTCAGAAAGGAACAGGTCTCCACTGATGCAAATTGGAAGAGACTTCATGAGACCTCCGAAAACTAGATTAAGATCTTGAACTGGAGTCAGGGCTTTTACTTGAGGAAAAAGTTCCCACAGTCCTTTAATGAACCATACAGTTATACTGTGAGAAAACACTGATAATCTTTTCAGTAAAGAAAAAAAGGCTGATTTCACAGCCAAATTAACTTTGATCAAACAATCTGATACAACACTTTGAACAGGTAATCCAGGACAAGCAAAAATGAGGAAGATTCAGGTGCACACTGCTGGTTCTCACTAATAGCTAAATTTTTTTCCGCTTCTGATGATAAATACTATGAGCAGATACTTTTCTGCTGTTTAGCACCTCTACTATACCTCTACAGAATAGAGAAGACTATCCCTGAGAGCCATCAAGGATCTATGCCCGGTGGCTTAGAACTTCCAGGTTGGGATAAAACACTTGCCGGCATCTTGCAAGAGATGAGGGGCACACAGAAAACTAATTGCTAGAAAAGGAGATCAAAACAGGTAAGAGTACCATGCCTCTCTCAGACATGTTGGGACTATTACGATAATCCCAGCTTCGTCCTACTCATCAGAGGCATTGAAGGAAACCTGCAGTACAAGCCTTTCCTCCAACACCATAGTAATGTGTCTCCAAAGGAATGGAGGTCTACATCCCCTCTTGAACAAGTCAGACAATAACCCCTGTTTGTGATACTGGTAAATAGGTCAACTTCTGGATGTCCCCATGTTTGAAATATGTCATCCTGTGTTCATAGGTTCAATTCCCATTCTTAATTCTGAGAGAAATGTCTGTCGAGGACACTGGCTGGTGGTGTTTCACATGTCATGAAGGTACATTGCTGAAATGGGAATGTGATGAACTATGCCCAATTTCATAACTTTATGAATACACACAGAGCGTGATCTTACTCAGCCTTGCCAGATGATATAAAACTTGTAGGTTACATTGTCCATCACGACAGACTTCCCTCCAAGAAGAGGCAGAAAATGGAGATAGAATGAAAGGAGTCAGGAATGCCTAACAGGTTCATGTGCAGAACCTGTGCCTCTTGAGGTGCTAGGTCTTCGATTGTAGCAACATCAAGATACACCCCTGATCTCAGCAGCGATGCATTTGCCATTACTATGATCACTGGCATCACCTGAAGAAATGGAATGCCGGTGCCAAAACTGCAGTACTCTTTCCACTAGCCTAAGGAATCTTTCACCTGGCAGAGAACAGAAATGTGTCAGACTAAGCTGTGCCTGCTTGATCAGCAGACTGTCCTGAGCCACCCCTCAAAGCAACAAAGGTGTAACCTTACTTGATCTGTGACACAGCACATGCTATCATGGGACTCAGGAGCTGAAGACAGTTCACTTCACTGAGGTTTGAAAGCTCATTTGAATTGTTCTGATAAAGTCTGACAGGATTATGAATCTGTCCAGGGGAACATAGGCTCTGGTGGCCTGTGTGGAGTTCACGGAGGACTTCTCAACTGGGGAGCTGGAGTCCTAATTGTAGAAACAAAGACAGCTTTCTGGACAGATGACAGCACTTCCTCTGAGATGAACCCTTGAATAGCTAATCATAGGAGTCTGGGAATACTACAATGGCATCCTGATGAAGATTTGAGACCATCACCAATAAAACTTGAGGACATACTTGAAGCTGAGGACAGTCCAACAGGAAACTTCCAATACTGGAAGTGATATTGGCTGATTAAGAAATGCAAATACATTCAGTGAGACACATGTATCGCAATAATGAAATATCCATCTTTTAGGATGAGGGCTGAAAACCAATCTCATGAGATTAAGAGACTAATGAAGAAATTATTGTTGACAGTCATCATTCCAAAGCCTCAAATTTACAAACTTGCTTAGAAGTCTCAGATCTAAAAATCAGTCTCATCCCTCTCTTTTTCTTTGACATGAGAAAATACCTCGTGTAGAAATCCTTCCCTTTGTTCTGAGCAGGGACAGACTATGTCAGCCATAGACAAAAAAAGGAGTCTTATTTCTTGGCTTAGTAAGAGCTCATAGGAAGAGACCCCCAAAGAAGAGATGGGAAGGGGGGCCAGTATGTAAACTGCATGGGATAGCCTGATGTAAATCTCCCAAACTCATCTGTCTGTATAATTTGCTCCCCTGATTGTCAAAAATGGGAGAGCATTTCCATTACCGAGTGGGGAACAGGCGAACCCTCGACCACCTTATCAAAACTGGGTTTTGATAATGAAGTTGCCTGTGCATGTGAATCAGAGGAATTTGTGGTTCTTTTCCTCAGGTACCTGTGGTTCTTTCTAAGGACTCTTGGAGACTACAGAGGGACTTGTCCATGTTCTCTGAAACCAACTTCAGACAAGGGCTGTCAATTAAAAAAATTAAATTGTGATTCATCAATTATTGTACTGGTAAGCAATAATGGTTTCTAAATTTTCAAATACATTGATTTCAGTTAAGACCGAATAAAAAGTGTGCAGTACTTACTTTAATTACAGATATCTGTGCTGTAAAAAACATACTACAGTATTTTTCAATTCACTTCATACAAGCACTGCAGCGCAATTTCTTAGTCACAAAGGAGCAACTTACAAATGTAGAATTTTTATATAGAACTGCACTCCAAAATACAACAATGTAAAATTTTAGTGCCTACAACTCCATTCAGTCCTACTTCTTGTTCAGCCAATCACTAAGACAAACAAGTCTGTTTGTGTGTTTGGGAGATAATGCTGTACAATTATTGTTTATCATAAAAAAAACCCCTTAGACAACAAAGGTCCTTTAGCTCCTTAGAGACTAACAAATGTAGCTGCTCTACAAATATCTTTAAGAGGAACTTCATGAAGGAAAGCCGTAGAGGGTGCCACAGCCCCACAGAATGAGCTTTCAGTGTCTCTGGTAGTGGTTTGTTGTATATAGCATAGCAACTTTTTAATGCAAGTAATAATAAGGTTTGAGATTCATTGTGATGAGATAGGTTGACCTCTGCTGCATTCCGCAAGTGAGATTAGCAGGTGGTCTGTCTTGCAGAAAGTCTGAGTTCTCTCCAAATAGAACGCAAGTGATCTTCGTACATCTAGTGAATGAAGCATGGCCTCGCGAGCACTCCGATGTGGCTTGGGGTAGAAAGATGGGAGTATGACTGGCTCATTTATATGGAAGTCTGAACAAGCCTTTGGGAAGAAGGATGGGTGTGGACATAGCATGACTTTATCCTTGCTGAAGATGGAATATGGTGGAATTGCCATTAGGGCTGCTATATCTCCAACTCTGTGGGCAGAGGTGATGGTTAGCAGGAATGTAACGTTAAGCATCATCATTGAGAAAGGAGCGGTTGCTACTGGTTTGAAGGGAGCACAGGTTAAAGTGTCTAAAACTAGCTCCAAGTTCCACGCAGCTGGTGGCAACCTTCGTGGAGGATATAAGTTGGAGACCTCTGAGGAACTTCCTTGTGGTAAGATGTGCAAATACCGAAGAACCATCTACTGAGCTATGGAATACGGTGATCCCTGCTAGACGTACTTTCAAACATGCTAGAGCAAACCCTGTTTCTTTTAATTGTAGGATGTAGTCCAAGATGGCGTGCAAAGGTGCAGTACCTGGGTCCAGTTTCTTGGCGGTGCACCAAGATAAGAATCTGTACCACTTTTGAAGGTAAGTGGATAGAGTGGATTGCTTCCTACTATGCAATAAAATATTTCTTACTTTATCCAAACATTAGAGTTCATCTTCTTGGAACCAATTATAAGCCAGGCTGTCAACTGTAAAGTATGGGGTTGAGGATGAATTAGAGTCCCATTTCTGGGTTAGGAGATCGGGATACATGGGAAGGTAATAAAGTGATTGAGGAGACATCTGCTAAAGGTAGGGAAATCACGTTTGTTGTGCCCAGAATGGGGCTACAAGAATCACCGTTGCGCTGTCTCTGTTGATCTTCTCGAGAACCGTGGGAATGATTGGTGTAGGAGGAAAAGCGTATAAGAGGGCCCCTTCCCCCACTGGAGGAGAAAGGCATCCCCTACAGATCCGTGACCTATTCCAGCCCTGGAACAATATTGCTGGCATTTCGTATTCTCATATGAGGCGAAGAGGTCTGTGTGTGTGGACGATCCCAGTGATTGAAAAATGGCTGGAGGATGTGTCGGTGGAGCTCCCATTCGTGGTCTGGTGCAAAAAGTCTGCTGAGCAAGTCTGCTAACACATTGTTGACTCCTGGTAAGTAGGAAGCTGTCAGGGTAACTACATTGCAGATGCACCAGTTCCATAGTTGAATTGCCTCAGCGCACAGGGAGCGAGAACGTGCCTGTTGATTTATATAATACATTGTGGAGATATTGTCGGTAAGTATTCTCACTATGGTTCCTCGGATGTGTGGCAGAAAACGTTTGCATGCATTTGCGACTGCCCTGAGTTCCAATACGCTGATGTGCAATGTAGATTCCTGGGTCGTCCATAGACCTTGTACAGATATGTCTCCCATATGAGCTCCCCATATGCCATGAGGGAGGCATCGGTAGTAATCTGTGTGGTAGGTTGGTCCCGGTGGAATGGGATGCCTGCCAGTAAATTGTTTGGCTCGGTTCACCACTTCAGACACGTTATGACATCGGTAGGTAGGGACACTAGTCTCCATACATCCTGTTTCCTGTGAGAGTAAATGGAGGCAAGCCAAAGTTAAAGACAGCAGAAGTGAAGCCTTGCATGAGCAGCCACATAAGTTGTAGCTGCCATATGTCCCCTGAGCTGAATGACAGGTAAATATTGACTCTGGGGCTGTTTGTGAGAGTAAAAACGAGGTCTTGGATTGCTCAGAATCGTTGCACTGATAGGTACGCCTTTGCTGTGGTTGAATCTAGATGGGCTCCAATGAACTCTAGGGTTTTTGCAGATAGAAGCATTGACTTCTGTTCGTTGAGAATGAGGCCGAAGAAATCAAACGGGTGTCTGGTTATGGATATCATGTATAGAGCGTCAGTCTCTGATGGCCCTTTTATTAGGCAGTTGTCTAGATAAGGAAAAAATCATAACTCGCTGGCGACGTAGGTATGCTGCTGCAACAGCGTGGAAAACACTCTGGGCGCCGATGACAGGCCGAAGGGCAGGATGCAGTACTGATAGTGCTCCAATCCAACCACAAAACATAGAAACCATCTGTGTGCCAGATGTATGGTAATATGAAAGTAGGTGTCCTGCAGGTTGAGGGGCCATGAACCAATCTCCTTGTTCCAATGCTGGAATGATGGATGCTAGGGTCACCATCTCGAAGCGTTGCTTCCGTAGGTATCGATTCAATTTGTGAAGCTCTAGGCTAGGTCTCCATCCACTGTCTTTTTTGTTGTGAGAAAGTAGTGGGAATAGAAACCCCTGCCCTTGAACTCTTCTGGCACCTTCTCTACTGCTCCGATGTCTAAGAGACAGAGGACCTCTGTTTTGAGTAGAACCTTGTGAGAAGGATCCCTGAAGAGGGACAGGGATGGCGAGTAGTGTTAGGAAGGGTATGGTATAGCCTGATGAGACTCTCTAGGACCCAGCGATCTGATGTGATGGCAGCCCAACAGTGGTAAGATGGTCTCAGCGGATGGTGAAGATTGGAGTAGACTGAGCACGGTGACCGAACAAGGGGAAGGTCTTGCAAGCCCTCCATCTGGAAGTCAAACCTGCTGTTTGTTCATATGCTGGCTGGGGTTAAGGTTGTTTGGTTGAGATCATCGCTTCTGTGGTTACTGCCTTGATCTGGATTGATCAAATCCCCTTTGCTGATATCTGGAATATGAAAAGTCTAGGTAGCGTTGACATGGTACGCATCACCTACGTTGATACAGTGGGGTGTACATACCCAAGGTATGAAGGGTGGTTCTTGAATCCTTACTGGAATGTAAGACCTCGTCTGTCTTCCCTAAGAATAATTTTTCTTTATTGAATGGGAGGTCTTCAACTTTTGTCTGCAGTTCACGAGGAACTGTGGCAGCCTGAAGCCAGGAAGCTCTTCTCATGACCATGGAAGTTGCCATGGCCCAGGCTGCTGTGTCAGCTATATCCAGGGCTATCTGGAGAGAGGTTCTTGATGAAGCATATACCTCTTGTACAACTGCTTTCAGTATCGGTCTTTTCGAATCTGGTAAGTGCTCAATGAGAGAAGTAAGTTTAGTATAATTATCGAAATTATGGTTGGAGTGTAATGCCGCATAATTAGCTATTCTAAGGAGCAGGGATGATGATGAGTACATCTTACACCCGAAGATGTCCAGGCGTTTACTCTCCTTATCCACTGAATTATTCTTATATTGCAGAAGCTTTGACCTCTGCTGAACTGCACCCACCACTAAAGAATTTGGTTGCGGGTGGGAGAAGAGAAATTCTGTGCCTTTGGGTGGTAAAAATACTTTTTATCCGCCCACTTGTTAGTTGGAGTTATTGATGCCAGAGTCTGCCATATCTTGTCAGCAGCCTCCATAATAGCCTCATCTACTGGGAGGGCTATTTTTGTGCACTGACAGGGCTGAAGATTTTTAAGACAACAATGGTGTTTCTCTTGGACCTCAGAGAGCTGTATTTCTTGGCTGACAGCCACCCTCTTAAAAAGATCCTGAAATTGTTTGAGGTCATCCAGTGGTGATTTGTCACCAGGGATAACTGCCTCATCGGGAGAGGAGGACGACTGATCTGTTGGCAAGACGTCTGGCTGTTGTTCCTCCATCTTGGAAATCTGTCCCTCCTCGGGTTCAGAATACTGATGTACTGGTTGGGGTTTCGAAGAAGATGTTATAGGCTCTGGACCATGCAGTGCAGGAAAGGGTGGGTATCCTCGTGTGGGTGTTCCTGGCAGCAGGATGGATGGTACCCACTTCTTAGATGGTAACAGCGTGGTGACCAATGAGAGATATTCGTAGCGGTGTGAATGGCTATGGTGTCAGTATCCCCGTCTGTTGGGAGAGTGGTATCTTGGTGAACTGGCACTCAATCTGCATTCAAAACGGTAAGCATGAGCAGAAAGAGTTGGAGAGTGGAGTGATCTAAAAGAACCCCCTGAGGATGGAGGAAGTGATAAGGAGGTGTATCTCTGGTATGGTTGTTGCGTACTCGGTGCCAGTGTTTATAAAGCTTAGTTTGTAGAGCCAATGTCTGCACCGATTGGTCCGGTGAGGACTGGGTTGTTATACCCGGTCCTAATGTTATTGATGAAAACAGTGCCGTAGCTCGGGGTGCCAAGGTTGGTGATGCCGTGTGTCTTGCCGGTGCCATAGCTACCAGTGCTGTAGATGTTCTGTGCCGAATTTTCAGCTCTGAGGCCGTTTTAAGCCACGGTTTCGCGGTGCCAGATGTTCCCAGCTTCTCCCCCAGTAATTATTTTATTTGTGGAGATCGGTGGTAAGAGAACAGGCTGGTGACACTCTTTTATGAATGGGAGCAGCTGTAGGAGGAGCTCTCTGTTTCTCTGTCCTCGGCGAGTCTGAATCTGAGGGCTGGCAGGGCTCTATCAAATAAGAACATCCTGAGCCTCATTTTCTCTATCATGCTGTGCTCTTGCTGTAAATTTTGTACAGTGTGCGCATTTGAGGCACGTGAGATTAACCCAGAGATTTAATACAGTCTGCATGGCTGTTGGAGGCCAACACGGGCTCTCGGCACGTGGCGCACTTTTTAAACCCAGGTGAACCCGGCATGATTAAGGAGCCAGTCGCTGCTGCCTTGATAGTGGATAATCAGACTGACTTTTCTTGTGTTCTCTCTTGCCTTTTTCTTCTCTGTTGATTTATGTATTATTTTTTAAAAGAACATTTAACACAGAAAAACCTGGTTTTTGGGGTTTTTTTTAATATAACAAAGTAACTAGAACTATATGATGACGAATAACTAAAAACTGACTGAACTATGTAAAGCAAAATTCCTTCTCTGACTAGAGTCATTGAGGAGAGAGGTCTTGCTCCGTCTGTGACCTGGGATGGCGAAGCAGGAACTGGCAGGAGCTGGATAAGCAAGAGATCAAAAGGCACAAATGGTGTGAGGCGCATGCCGTGCATGTGCATTCCAGCTGACCACTGCTCGTGAAAACTCCAATCTGCGGCGCCGGGGATGATCCGAAACCTACAGTGGAGCACCCATAGGGACACTACTAAAAGAAGGCAGCTAGGCTCCAAGCCCAGACTTAGAAAACTGCCATCAGTCAACAGGCCAGGATCTCATTAAAACCATTTAGATTATCCATACAAGTGGGGCAGTGGCATTTAAATTTGTCCACACTACTTGTAATGTTTTCCCTGGGTATCCTCATCTCTGAGACTATCATAGAAAAAGTTCCTATAAAGATGAGTTAGGAGAGCTCAGTACTGAAACTGGTGGAAGAGTCTCAGCTGAAAATGCTGGTGATATCACTTATAGATGAGCATGCAGTGACTAAGCAAGTTTTGGTATCAAGAGAAAAATCAGTGTCCATGATTAGCAGAAATTCTGATTCTTCGTCACAGGTAAGTATTTCATATACTGAATAGAGAGCGTCAGAACCAACATTATGGTCTCTAAAACTGGATGGTACCAAGGACTTATATTGCCCTGATGACAAGGCCAACAGGGGTGGATATTTTGATTTACATGGTATTGGAAGATTTCTTGAGGGGTGTGTGTGTGTGTGCTAGTGAAACAACACTATTCCAAGCTCACTCAAAATAGTGAATGCTCACAGGACAGTCTAGGATCTTCCCAGCCCTGGCAGTACTGAAGGAAACTAGCCTCTATGGTAACAGGCAGAGAGGTCCATGGTATCAGGCAGAGAGACTACTGACTTGGTGGGAGACCAAGATCTTTTAAGGAGCAAAGCTCCTCTGGAGGTCTCTGGAGCCCTCCCTTTCTATGGGGTGTTGAGTCGAAGTCAAATGGGCACTAGATCTGCCCAGAGACAAAAGTACAAGGGGTTCTCCAAATACGGTTCAAAAGCAAGACAAAGAGCTTTATCTCCTAATTCTTCCTTGCCCTGAATCTAAGAGTTGAATAGAAGTTATATTCCACAGAAATTGTGAGACTCTCCTAGGCACCAAACACACTTGGAATGGCCATTGCTAACTGGGATGGCCTCCTTGCAAGTAAAGCAAAATTTGAAACCTAGTGAGATGGGTATACCCTCCCAAGGGAAGGAAAGTCTCCCCAGAGAGGAGAGAGAGGAAAAGAGGCACCCCTTTCACTAATAAAGCTAACTACACTAAATTAGCACTAAGAAAACAATTTTAATTGGATGAGGCACAGTGAAGAAGGACAAGATAAGTGGCTCTCCTAGGCCAAGGAACTGAGGGCAGTTCACCTGTTCAGCCCTATATAGTCTCAGAGTGGAGCATAAGAACGTGTAAGGATGTCTGCATGGGATGCACACACATCTGAACTGGAGCACCCAAAGGGACACTACTCAAAGAAAACCAGGGTCAGCCACCAAACTGTGAATTTAAAAATGGAAAATATTCAATTCTTTGTCTGGATCTAAGACATTTGCTCTTCATATACAACCCACCTTGTTCTCGACTTCCTCGGTAACCTGTTTGATTTTTTTCTTAATATCTTCTGTTAAAATGTTCAGCTGGTTTCGAACAAATTCCAACCTATCTTTCTGGTCTTCTCGCTTTTCCATGGAATTAACTCTAAAGTAGCAGAAAAAAAAAAATCACCATCAGTAGTAGTTCTTCTAGAATACAAAGTATAATAAATCCAGCATGAACAATTAATAAAAGAGGGTTTATTACAGTCAGACGAATCAAGAAGTCATGTTAGGCCGACAAAGCTATCAAGTGATATAAGCATTCTGACAAACAGGACAATGCAAATAAGATTACAGCTATTTCTTAATGTAACTAATTAAAATTAGCTTTTGATACACAATTTCTGTTACCAAGAGCATGTTTGGAATTGTGGTATGAACAATTACTAAAGAAAAAGAAAGGGGGTAGGAAAGAAATCTTGATTGTGAAACTTGCTCCCTAAAAACTTGTCTCCACTAATTTGTAGAGATAATTCCTCTGACCAGACTGCCTATTACTGCTCACTGGCACCATTTGATGGCTACTTAACAATTAAACTCTTTCATCTTGAAGACCATGAAAAATAAAAATACCAAAACCCCATCACACAATACTCTCTCAAGAAGTGATGGGGCCATAGCTCGTATGAGCAGGGCTCGCCAAACCATGGCGAGCCCCGCTCGCCAGCCGCGCTGTCCGGCAATCCACGCACGTGCAGATCGCCCAAACCCGGCTCTTCCAGGTTGTAATCTACTTGCCACAGGCGAGTAGACTGCATTATTTGTCGAGCCCTGCATATGAGGATGGTTTAAAGGCAGAAATTTCACAAGATGAACAGCCAGTGGCTATACCACACGCAGATTCAAATGATCCAGAGGGAGCAGAGGATAGGTTTTGATGAACAGATTTAGAGAACAAAGCAACAGATTCAAGAGGACTTCAAGAATGGCATTCTCAGAATTAATCTAAGAGCTAACAAAATGCAGCAGATTAGGGATATAAATACACAACTAACAGACGCTGGTACATTTAGAAAAGGTACGAGATTTGGTGGGGGATTGTGTAGGCCACTGGAGGGTACATTATGGAGGAGAACAGGCAGAAAGAAGTAAACTGGAGAGGTTAATAAACAACAGCACGCTAACCGAAGGTAAGAAAAGACCAGGCATCAAGGACAGTTAGCAGAGATTGTGTTACTCAAAGTACAAACAGTATGTGACAAGTCTCAAAAGAAAAAAAAGTCACTACAACTGCAAAAGTATTAAATAAACAAAGAGAAATGAAATTTACCTGGGCAAAGGTAACAGACCATGTTGCTCACATGAGCTCACATCCATATAAAGTGATATTTTAATTATATGCAAGCTGCCTGGTTGTCCTCACTTTCCTACACACTCTCCTGATCATTCACTCTTCCCTTTACAGTACATCGGGGTCAACAATCTATGGCACGTGTGCCACTTACAGCACTCAAGCCGATTTTCAGCAGCACACAGGAGGGAGCTCATCCCCACCCCTCCTCCCCTGCGCATCTGCTGGAGAGCACTCCCTCCTCCCTGCAGCAGGTTCAGCTGCGGTGAGAAGAGGCAGCGCTGGGGGTGAGACCTCTTAGCAGCGCCTCATCCAGGACTGAGGCACCACTGTTGTGGTCATGCAGTCTGGGGCTGGCACCCCAGAGGTGCCGCTGCCACAGCCACGTGGTCTGGTGACAGCGGCAGCAGCACCTCCGGCTTCCAGAGCCAACCCCGCACCATGTGGGTCACAGTAGTGAGGCCTCCAGGGTTGGGCCCCAGGCCACGGTGGCAGCGGGGCCTCGACCACATGGACCCTGGCAGCGGGGCCTCCCTCCGGGATGGGCAGGACAGTGTGGTTGCGGCCATTACTGCAAGGGGGCATGAAGCCAGGTAAGGTCTCCCCCTCATGCCCAGACCCCCACAATCTCCTCCCTCCCTCTCCTGCAAGATCCAGCAACCCGAGCTTGTTCCAACACCCTCCCTTATTCCTGCACCCTCTCTCTTGGCCAGACACCCCACCCTGCTCCTTCATCCACATTACTCCTGCACCCTCTCTCCTGGCCACAAACTGCACCCTCCCTTGCTCCCTCCACCTGGCCAGAAACCCACAGCCTGCTTCTGCACCCTATGTCTCCCCCCCCCCTCCGACCTTGCAACTTCTCCCCCTTCTGCACCCCACCTCCCTCCCAGATCCTGTACCCTATCCCTATCCTACTTGCTGGCAGCCCTGTCTTGCACACTGTACCCCTCATTTTTGTCCCTACCCCAGAGCCTAAGGCAATCCATACAATCCACTAACTCCGGAACCCCAGAAAAGTAAATCTGGTCTATAGGAAACTCTGAACATCAGTCTCCCCACTTCCCTTCCCCTTACTCCATGAGGCTGGGGCACCAGAGGAGTGAGGTGTCTCAGTTGGGGCAACATCAACAAACGTTGTGGGTTTTTGGAGGCGTTTTTTTGCTTCTGACTTGAGTGGTCCCCAACTGATTTTTCTGCGAGTCAGCGACCCCGACCCAAAAAAGGTTCCCTAACCCCGCCATAAATAAAGAAAACATTAAAATATGTCCAACACAAAAGGTTTCACTTAGTTTATCAAACTTCATTTTAATTAAACATGAGAGTTAAAATGCTTATTCTGTTTCTTAATTTAAATTAAACCGTTCTCCTTAGCTGCAGCTGGTTCACAAAATAAGGTCACCGTACCCAGCCTGCCCTTGCCTCTCCTTGCCTCCCCTCACCCCTCTTTCCCAGGCACCCAGATCTGTGAATAAGTTAAATCTCGGTCTGCCACTTCTGAAAGGTTGCCGACCCCGAGCTGCATCTTTATTTATTAATGAAGCTGCTGTAACCAGTACTATTACTGACTTTTAAAAGTATCACTGGCCCTCGGATGCATACATAGAGGCGAATAAGTCAAATCTCGGCACTCCACCTCTGAAAGGCTGCCGACCCCTGCAGTACATTATACACAAGATGGGCCTCATATTGCTTCTAAAATGGTGGTTACAACAAGAAAGACTTCTCACAGTTCTAAAATGGAGACTCAGAAAACAAGCCCATGGGATCAACTAGCTACCTTCATGATCTGTTAATAAAGTGACAACATGAATGTGGTGATTCTTGGCCACACCCCAAAGCTCTGTTTTGTTTCTCCACACAGAGAGCAAATGAATGAGGAAATGGTGCAAGTGAGCAGTATTAAAACTGATCCACCTCTTGTCAATAGGGACAAGTGAACTTTAGAAGTCTGGATTAGTACAGGGAAATTAATGCAATGGAAATGATTCTCTCTCTATATATAATCTGGATATATCAAAAACAAAAAAGACTCCTACCTTTTTTCTGCTGCTGCCACATTTATGGCGTCCATTATGTTTTTCACAGTATCTATTATCTGTTTAGCTCTGATAGTGTGCTGTTCAAACTTGGTTTTCACGGCTGACTGCGAGATACACTCCTGCGAGGGGCCCAAGCCACAACACATTACTGTAATTCCATACCAACACTTTCAGGAATTTCAATGTCAGAAAGCACTTGCTGCTATTATCAAACTTAAACCCAAAGGAAAATAAAGAAAAGAGGAAGTGTACAGAAATCAGAGACAGAACTGAAAATTCAAATGGCTCTATAGCAGCAAGACTGTATCTTCATATCTATCCACAGTAATGTGAATTGTTTTTGTAAATTAATAGCATAAAAGAAATACCATAAAAGCAAAATCTGATGTACAAGTATGAAGATGAATCTGTTATTTTCCTCAATGGTATAATCATGTCAAAAAATGTTCACACTATCTTTTGGCAGTTCTGAATGTTTAGCACTGATTTTTACAGCATTAACTAGTTTGTAGTGGTTTTAATTGTCACGTTAACTTTTTTTGAAAATTTCGGGGTAAAAACAGTTAAACCCTAACAAGATTTTGCACAATTGCAAACTTACATTGATAAGGGCATGCCTAACAGACAAATATACAATTTGGCCAAGCACAGGGGGCATTCCAAAACAAGTATTAACTTGAAGATGCAACAGCTGGCAAGGGTTCTTTAAAATATTTTTCCATCCTGCAGAACAGTCATGTGTTAAATCTAATGGTACAGAAATGGTAGGTCAGAAAGGACCACTGTGATTATGTAATTTAATCTCCTGCTCTACACAGGACACTTAAGTTTCTGGTATTAAATTTCTGTCTGAACTAGAGTGAATTTTAGAAAAAACTTGATCTTGATTTAAAAACTGGCAGTGATGGAGAACCCACCACAATCATGAGCAAGTGTACCAATGGTTAACCACCCTTCATACTAAAAAACTGTATCTTGATTTCCAGTCTGAATCCAATCTAGCTTCAACTTTCAGCCACTTCATCATATTATACTTCAATTTTTTGTTCCCTAAGTAGTTTCTTATAAACTGCAACAAGTCACTCCATAGCAATCTCTTTGTTCCACTACACAGATTAATAGACTGGAGGTCCTAACTAGAAGGCATGTTTTCCAGTCCTTAATCATTCTTGTATCTCTTATATGAACCCTCTCCAATTCAGCAACATTCTTCTTGAATTGTTGACCCCAGAACTGGACACTGTATTCCAATGGTGGTCACTCCAGAGCCAAACACAGACTTAATGTCCCTGCTAAGGATGTTTAACTATTGATTATTTTACTAGTCGAGTAGCCTCGGTGTTTCAAAGGGGCAGCGCCACACAGCTGATCCCAGACTCAGCTGTGCAGCACTGCCTCTTTGAAGTACTCCCTCCCCCCCTCTGCTGCCTCAGAGGCAGCAAGGGGGGAGAGGGGAATCAACTTGTCGACTGATTATCTGACTGCTTATCGGATAGTCGACCAGTCCTTAACATCCTTAGTCCCTGCTCTTATTCGTTATTACCCTCTTTGTGTGTCTCCTGAACACCAGTGCATGCATGTTCAGCTTATTATCCATTATGACCTCCCCTTTTCAAAGTCACTGTTTCTCACAGGACATAGTCCCCACCATTCTACATATATGGCCTACAGTCTTGTTCCTAGACATTTGACTCTAAATTTGGCTCTATTCAAAATAGATGCTACTGAAACTAGAAGAAGATACAGATAAACCAGTTTTGGCCAACTATATTTATGGCCATAAGCCATTTTATACATGCAAACCCTCCACTTAATTAACTGGTTTTAATTTTCAGACTGAGCAAACACTATCAGTGCTTCATTCCTATTGACTTTCAATAGTAGTTGGATGTTTAATTGCCATGTACGACTTTGAAAATGTTGCCTTTACCTACCCCTCAATAATAGTTTGAGACAAGATGTAAACAGAACACCAAATGAAAAGAAATCAGAATGGGTAAAAGGTTTTGTTCCTCGATGAAGCAGATCTAGAAATCAGCAACGAAAAGCCAGCGTTTCATAGTTATCAGCACATTGTTAGAGCTAGACAGACATGTAGGAAAGACAAGAATCTTTCAAATATTAGTAGGTAGTAGATAAAGGGATTATAGTCGTTCACTACACAATCAGAAAATCCACAGTTAAAGCACTAGGAAAAACACAAGTATTAGTTATATGGCTGGAAAGACAAGAAAGAGGAATAAGTTTGCTTTTAAAGTTTATGAACAAATGCAGTTATCAAAAGTAAGATAAAAGCTGCAATATTTCACTAATATAATTCTGAACTGCACTTCAAATATACCTGGTTAGTTTGCCTTAAACAGCTCAATACATTTGACATACATAGCATCAGAGAGGCACTTTGCAATAAAAGCATTCATTAAGGATGTGGCAGTGTTTGAATTATAAACTCCCTCTGCCCCACCTACTTCATGAAGCAGCATGGCAAACAGTGACCTAGGAGCGTATTTCCCACCGAGTATTTTTGCAAACAGCTCAGTGAGTGCTGATGCTCTGTCATGTCAAAAATACAATTCCAAAGTAACCCATTATAAAAATCCCAGGAAGAAACACTCTTCCACATTCTACGAGAGAGAAAAAACAATACCCAATCCTACCCATCCCTCCCCCCCCAAAAAAAACCCCATTGAAGGCTCCATGGATTAAAGACCACATCAACTAGTTTTTCACATATATACACACACATAAAATGACAAATCTCTTTTGGGTGTGCACATATATCTGAGTCAGTGTGCAACCTTACAGTTAAAATACAGGTTTAAAGACAGCTTTGTAGTATAAGGCTAAAATACAGGTAATAAGACAGTAATGCAAGAAGCCTACAGACCCAAACCTGTAAAACATTAGCTTAAGCATTTAGCTTATTAATTTTTAGAATTGGTAAGTTGACCAACAGAGTCCCTAATCACAAGATGGCATACAATAGAATTTTTGCAATAAACACTTCTGCTGAAATTCTTAACAAAATGCTGACAGAAAACTGCAAGTTGTCAGTGGATCCCCATTTGGGTATTTAGGGTAGAAATACTGAGGTTTAACCACAGGATTGCTCTGGTAACTAATTGATAACTGGCAGGGCCATTCATTTTCTGTTTTTATTTAATTTTTTCCATGTATTTATTGATGTTCATTAGTACAACCCAAGAAGGTGAAAACTGGGGGGGGAAAAAAAAAACTATTAATTTTTCTGGGCAAGTATCAGGGTTTATTTTGGTGGACAGAAGGACAGGGGGAGAAAAAATGTTTAATAGATTAGTGCTTTGATAAATGGAATTCAATGTTGTTTACTGCAGAACTAAAATAGAATTTGAAACACAATGCCACCTGAGTTTAACATATCTCTAATCTCCCTGCATAAATTTTTCCATTTGAATCAGTTTACTGTTGTATATTTAGAACTATTAGCCTATATTTACATTTAATAATTGGGCCACATTATTTGCAGCATATACCCTCAGTTTCATTACTCTGTTTTTGTTGTTTTAAACATTTTGAATATTTCTTGAGTTCTGAAACTTATTCTGATACATATTTTTGGTTTTTTTCCCATTTTAGTGTCAGATCTTTGAACTGTTATTTGCCAACAGCTAGAAATGTGTATCTTGAGGACATGAAATTCATCAGTTGGTTTAGATGTATGCACACTTCAGAGCTTGCATGTGTGACTGTGTATCTTCTAGACTAATACATATCCTTACTTCAAAAAGGTAGCTTTGCACAGACACAAACTAAAGTATTATCATAATTCATCTCTCTCACAATATATTATTTTTCCTAATAAAACAAATTCATTTGTATACATTTAATGATAAAAAGTACGGTGAAAAATCAGGAGAAAAATACTTTTTGTAAAACCTAGGATTTTCAGTAGAAATCAGTTTAAATTGAAAACATAGGCACTTATATTTATGCTAGTAAGTTTGAGAGAATTAATAAAGCTACCTATAGAATAAGGACACAACATTATTAGGGTGACGGAGTTACAGACAAAGGAGGACAAATATTTATGAACATTCATGGAAGCCATCAGATCCTATAGTAGGGCTAACCACAGCCCCCGAACCAGTGGTCTCCATCCTTTTTAAACATATTTTTGAATTTAAGTCAATCCAAGATCTACCTCAAACCCAAATATCCTTGCCCCACCTCCTCTTCTTTTCCAAGGCCCCATCCTGCTCACTCTGTGGGGGAAGGGAAACACCCTGAGATCTCAGAATCTCCCTCTTCAATCTCTGCCACCCTACATAGCGCAGGCTCCCAGGAAGCAGCTCCAAGGCAGAGCGCAGGAGAAGGACAGCAGTGGGGGAGGGACAGCTGATGTGCCAGCACTTGATAGATTCCCAGCCAAACCAGTCAGGATCACCTGTCAGAGGGTCTAGGAGAAGAAAGCTGCTTCATCAGAATGAAGAACAGATAAAAGCTGGATCTGGGGGGAGGAAGTAGAGGGAGACAAGGAGCCTGGGAGATGGAAGAACTGAACTGGCTGGGTAAAGAAACTGGAACAAAGAACCTGGAAATCAGCGGGGACACAATATGTGGGTAGAGTGCCTGGAAGACAGGGGAAGAGATGTAATCAGATGACAAACCATGGGAATGGGGGCATAAGGAGGAATGCCTGGGAGCTAATGGGTGACTGGGATTGAGAATTCAGAACAGGAGACTAGAACTGATTGGGCAAGGACACTGGATGAAAAGACTGAGGTGTGGAGACTGGGGTGACAACATGAGGAGAATAGGATGGAAACAAGGAATAAGGAAGGGATGTGGAAAAGACAGAAGGGATGATACAGAAAAGTCTGTGCTCACTAAAGAATGTAATCTTAAAAGCCTGGAATGGAACACAAGAGTCTCATTTCATTATTCATCATCAACAAATATCTATGAAACACAATGGCAAACTGTAACTTTCCCATCTAGATTCTGGTCCACAGAGCGGATGATAATCTACTACTGCTAGGAGTTACTCGATCCCTTCGCTCTCATAGAAGAAGTTTGAGCAATGGATGTAAAAGATTACACCATGCTTAAATAATGGGGGCCTTTTTTTTTTTTCCCCCAGCATGCTTTTTTCAAAAGCGAAGAAAACTACTGGAGTTCAGTAGAATAGACAGCTATTGTCATATTGGAACCAGCAAATGGTCCATCTAATGTGGAAACCTGCTTCTGAAGAAAGCGTCAACCTTAGATATGGATAGAGGTGAATGGATGTTTTTTTCTGTGGGAGCAGCAAGTACACAAAAATATTGCTACTGCTAATTGTTTCAGTGCTGCGTTGTAGGTAGGTGTTGCAATTCCAGTGCCCAGCTTTAAGGATGTGATTAAGTGTCCAATGCTGCAGCCACTAAATTGTTTCTGATACAAACAACAAGAAGTCTTACAATAACTATATAAACCAAGAGCTCAAAACTTCTTAGAAGTCAGTCACTAGATTCAGAACAACTTCCTTTCCCCACAACACCCTCCTTTAAATGGAAAAAGGTCTGCAGTCACAAGAGACTAAATCTGGAATGTTAAGCCTGAGAAGACAAAAATCAGGACACAGGGAATAGTGGCTCTAAAATATTGAAAGCTTAACTACTGTTTGCATGGTTCTCTCATGTAAGATTTTGGTCTTTACACATTACAGTTTGTACTGGTGTTAAGTTCTTGTATAAACCCAAAAAGAGCAGACTGAGGACGAGTGACAAAGAATGATACCTTTTCAAGCAAGTACATACTACTAAATGTGAGCAAAGATGACTGGGATCCCAAGGTAGCACATAAATCTGCACATAGAATGCTAGTTATGATAGGCAATGAAATGAAGCCAAGAAGGGAACAAAATCATTTTAGCACCACAAAGCTCTGAAAACATACAGTTTAAAAAGTCCATGATATCTACCTCAAATATCTGCTCAAAATTCTGAAATTCCTGAAATCTTGTCTGAAATCCTTCAGCGAGTGCACCACCTGCAAAGATTAAGGTAGATGATAAAATTTTTACAGTAAGTTTCTGTATTTTAAACTCCTGCACTAAACTCAGACATTTAATATACGCATGCAGGGAAGCAGAGTTCAATAGATACCACTCTCTGGCATCCCTTGCGCCTTCTGCTTTCTAGCACTAAGAACTTCCTTGGCCGAAACAAAAAAAATGCGGTTCTGTGCTTCTGAGGGATCAACAACTTTGAGCTCATCAACTAGAAAGGTCAGACAACGTTCCATGTGTTGCCTGCGCACCTGTAAATGAGATGGACAGAAAAGCAACATAAAAAGCCAGTCAAACTAAAAATAAACATTTCTGAGAAAGAGAAATCAAAACCTAAGAGCAATAAATAATCCCACTGATCCCCAAAGCTTTGAAGAGCCCTCAAATATAAGAAGCCCTCTATTTAGAGAGGCAGCAGTTGCTCCTAATTGAGCATTTTGAATTTCCCCACTTGCCAGCAAGAATTTTTTTGAGTACTCAGTCAAAAGCTGATGCACTCAGGAGGTACTGAAATAATAATTATTTTGTATCCCAAACAAACAGAGTATGATATACTGCACGTAAGTTACACTTGAAAATGAAGGTTTAAAAAACAAAGCAAAAAAACTTCCAATCACTACCTGCTTCAAATGTAATTACCAAATTAAAACATTAACTCAGTGTAACATGCTTTAGCATTCTTGATCACATATTCTCCATATCGTCTTGGTTTTTTTTACAACTCTGAACACACTCCATTCTCCAATTTATTTTACACATTATAATGTGTCCATTACCACAGTATCTAGACACATAAGCACACATTTACATGCTTGGCAATATTTCCTCCTCCAGTTTAAACAAGCCATTGTTTTGGATATGGTTATCTGACATTTGTTATTACCAAAAGATGAAAGAGCAACTCACATCTTCCATATATTCAGGCTCAGATGCAGAGGCATCCCAGCGATTATTCAGGATGAAAATGTTTGGCTTGGAAAGTCGTTCATTTACTTTGTGAAAAAAGTGTTTTTCCTAAGAATTGAAAAGAAAAAAAAAGAATATAGTCATCTTTTGAAGATGACAACAGATTCTGGATTAACAACGTGTAATCTAAACCAAGAAAATAACAGTTGTAAAAAAAATACTTCTGTGTTTTCCATTTTTTTAAATTTACCATTTTATATTAATCCAAAGATCATGAATTATATTTTGTTTAAACAAACTCACTTTAAACCAAGAGTTTCACAGGCTATAAAGAGTGGCACTAATTCAAAAAACAGACATAAGGTAAAACTACTTTATAATTTAAGAAAAGCAATGTCTCCCTTATTTGAACTGTACTTTTATTCTTGCACATCCAGCAGTATTTGGATGCTACATCCAGAATCACCCATTCATTTCAAACTATACTCTCCAGTAAAATAATTTTAAATTAAAATTCAAATAAGCAGTATTCTGTTCAGTGGGAAAGACCTGAACCACTGAAAAAGGGAGTAGGGACTCCTAAATAGCTACTGAATTTTCCATGGGAAACTGAATAATGTGTGTATATTCCTGCAAAAATCTTCAAGTTATCTTGCAAGCCCATGCTACTAGGGATGTTAAAAAAAAAAAAAAAAAAAAAAAAAAAAAAAAAAATCATGTAATGAGGATAACCATGTAACTGCTGAAAATCTAAGTGGTTACATGGTTACCCATGTTTAGCTTTATACTGCCGAGCCCAAAGCAAAGCCTCCCCAGCAGCGAAAGTCTCCTCCCCGGGAGTGGGGCAGGAAGCCCCATGAAGAATGCTCCCGGGGAACTGGTTAACCATAACCAGGTAAGTATCACCCATTAAGGTTATCCATTAACATCCCTAAATATTTCTGAAGAACAGTGCTAAGAAAGTAAGAGATGTTAGATAAACCGATGACAAGTATTAAGAGGGAAGTGTACCCCCTGTCTGGCAAAAGGAATATACAGAAGAGTTGTACAGAGGCACCGATTTACTCCACATAACTTTCCATTGAGTTTAGCATACGGATGCTCGATGGTATTGGTGGCTTGTGACACTCAGGTCAGACTACATGATTTGGTTATCCCTTCTGTCCTTAAATTTTACAACCTTGTATATCTTTCAATTCTACGTAGAAAGTACTTTAATGCAGTCTGTTTCCTGGATAATATTCTTATTGCTAGTCTTTTCATCAGAGGATCTTGAATCTCCTATAAAGCTGGGAAAGTATTACTGCCATTTGATAGATGGGAGAAATGGAAGCAGTAATGACTTTGCCTAGAGCAAATCAGTAATAAAGCTGAGAACAGGATTCTGTTGCTTTAATCATTATACCACACTGTACCTTGACCCCCTTCCCCCAGTAATCATGGAAAATTCACCATACAAATTCTAGGAGGAAAGCAGAAGCTCCCACATATCAATGGACCACAGGAAATGATCTTACTGGATATCCTTATGCATTTAAGCAAAGGCCTAACAATTTTAAACAACAGAATGTCCTACCGTATTCATGAGAGTTGATTCTGAATTAGCAACCAAAACAAAGACATCAGCATCTAAACAGAATTTGTCAATCCAGGTGTCTAGTTCTGTAGTGACATCTGTGCCAGGGCTGTTGGAGAAAGACATTTATCAACATCAAGAAAAATAAAATTGTTCAGTTTCTAAAAATGAAGAGGACGACTGGATAGCTCTGGGGCTTGATAGTACGATGTAAAGCACTGATGAAATGCAGCACAAGATGGTCATGACAGAAAGCAACTACCATCTGGCAGCTTATGTAAAACCAGTTGGTTGTGTCTACTCAGTTTATAAGGGAAAGACGTCCACATCATAAAAACCACCAGCACAAATGAAATACTGTTGGCAGTCTCAGCAGTGAAGCCAAGTGCTGAATGTGCTAGAAGCAACAATTATTCTTTCATCCTTACGAACCCTCAAAGAGCAAGCTGAGGTACTCTGATTAGAGAATATTGATAGTCTTGTGAACAGAGTTGCCAAAATAGCTTTTTTTAAAATTAGTTTTAACCTCAGTTTCAAATTTTAAAAAGTCATCTCTATAAATTGCAGAACATAAAACAACCTGTCACTAGTGTTTCTAGTTCCTAAGAAAATGTACTTTCCCATGATTATGGAGATACATTTGGAAGACAGTCTCTCTCTGCAGTTAAGATTGAAAGTAGCCATTGTAAATTTAATTTTTACTACCACATTCCAGTCAAAATGAAACCCATCTGCTTGAAATTACAGAGGTATTATCTCAGTGGTAGGGCTGTATTTATCTTGTAAGTGTAAAACTAAGACAGACATTGTATTTGATGGATGAAAATTAAAAAGTAGGTCAATCTTATTTTCTGAATATTTTCTGAGCATTGCTTTTTGGTTTTATCAGAATTACTAAACATACTGTCCAAGAGAAATGGAAAGTTTCTCATTTACTGTAAAGTAATTATTTATAAGCACTTAACCTGTGATACTGCAGATCCCGCAATATTAGACTTCCACTACAATTTTTATAATGGAAGTCCCTGCTCCGAGCCCTGTGGAAAACTGCAGAATAGTAATAATGGACTTTACCACCACAAATAATAAGGTCCAATATTATTTTTACCTGATTTTCCATGGCTTGTCTGCAATTCAGCTGAAATTTTTAGACAATCATCCTGCGATGCAAGTAGGGCCTTCATTATTTAATTATTAGAAGCAGCTTTTGCACACAGAAAGGGCTCTGCAGAGGCTTTAACTTGACTTGATACAAATGATCCAGGAAGAGATGAGGAATTGTATGTATGTGTAGGATTCAGGACTGAGCAGTCTGCAATCTCCACCAGCATGGCTTGCAAGTAAAGCTGGTAAAAATCTCCCATATTTAATTATTTTTTTAAAAATTCCTTTAAAATTGATAAATAATTTTTTCAAAAAAATCTTCTCTGCATAAAAATAACACATTTTTCAAAAAGTTATGGAGCTGGTGAAAACTTCCAAAGTTTCAACAATAAAAATCTTAATACTTCAGATTTCAATGAAAAAGGGGGACCTGTTTTATGCCAAATATCTTCCCACCTTTTCAGCCAGCTTCACTTCCAAGTGTGGAATCTTTTTGTAGCTTGCAAATGTCACAGTGTCTTGTGTACAAGTATTCCTTCTACTCCACAGGGCAAACAAAACTAAAAAATTCCCAGGCTATTAAACACAAGTTAAGCGAGAGTCAATTTCTAGCCTTTTCTTAAAAAGGAAGAATATACAATGTACAGTTCTATAGTACAAAATAACTAGAAAAAGCATTGTGAAGTCTTACTTGTTCTCTGCCAATAATTATTTCTAGTTACAATTTGCTTCCCCCTCCTCATATAAATGGAAGCTTTGCAAATTCAAACAGGAATCTGAAAAACAACCTAAGTTCTTACTTTCTCACTAGCAACATGGATTTTGATAGGCTACCCACAACTTAAATTACCACTGTGCAACCCTACTGTCTTCAAACTGTATCCTCAAAGACCACTGTGTATTCCCAGCGTGTTCAGTGGGGTTACAACTTAATTACAATTCCGTTTATGGATGTGCAAGAAAAAAAAAGCCACTCTTGACAACTGGGTTCGCTTTGTATTGCTTACCAGGTAGACAGATCCAACATTCGAGGAAGAGAATAATGCTCCCACTGATTTCAAGGATATAAGATCAGAGGCACAATAAGTAGGAGTGGTAGACTTTTTTTTAAATCATGGTAGTGAGCAATGTGTACTGTGAATACACTCAAGCCTGGCCTGTACTAAAAAATTAGGTCAACCCATCTCTACATCACAAGGGAACGGGGTGTGAAAAATCCACATCTCCTAAGCAATATAGTTAAGATTACCTAATCTCCAGTGTAGAGACACTGTTAGGTTAGGTTAATAAAATAATTTTTCCGTTGACCTACCTACCACCTCGAAGAAAGTGGATTACCTACACCAATGTGAGAACCTGTTGCCACAGCAGCTATGCTGCTGTAGCATTTCAAGTGGAGACAAGCTGTCAGCTACTGAGTAATAAGATGCCTCCTTTACAAAAACATTCATAAGACCAAAACCACAAGGTAGTTTCTATATATTACTTAAGAGCTGAAAAAACAACAACAACCATGCAGCTTATATGCAGAGGAATCCTTACATATTCAACATGTTTGTAGAAAATCAGAGCAATGTAGTCAAGAATTATTTTATTCCACAAATAAACTACATAATATGAGTTTAATAGTTCCTTAACCCACATGCTGGGACTTCTAAAAGCCTCTGTATTAGATATTTCTAGAAGGCCATCATCACCTTATCAAAAATGTTTTCCATCAAAAGCCCAGATTTTCTAAATTTTACATTGTAACATAAGGAATTCACAGAATGATCAGGCTCCAGAAGAACAGGGAAGGAGGTACAGTTGATAGGATGACCTTAAGTTCATTACCACATTAGTCTGTTTTTAAAATCTAAACTTAACTCAGCCAAATGGTAGAGCCCTTCTGAGCGCAATGATGGGACACTTGTTCCAACAGTGACTTGGCCAAAATACCTATAGTGGTTTTATAACGACAAACTGAAGCATCTACATCAAGGAACAAATTACAAAACACTTAAAATTGTTAACTTATTTATGACATGTCTAAAATCCACAACATTAAATTAACAATACATTTAAATTAGGTTTTAGTAACACAATTAGCGTGGGTCAGGTAATGTAGAAGACTCTTTAGATAACTGGTTTAATAAAAAAAACCACTTATACCTGTCCACCAAAACCAAGTCATCTCTCAGGAGCGCACACTTTGCTTTGGGCCAAAAGACATGGACAAGGCAGCCAGCTTCTAAGTCTTTATCCATATGAAGTGCATGGGCAAGTTGATTAACAGTCTGTGAAGCATCAGAAAAAGACAGACACTTATATCTGCAATGTAACAGCTTAAAACAATAAAGTTACAGACATGAATTTTTTGAATAGGTCACTAATTCAAGGTTTCAACTTGCAGCTTAAAAAATATTATGAATCACTTTTTTCAAATGCCTTCTTTCCATCCAGGGCCCTTCACATTGCTTAGGCTAGGTCTACACTGCAAATTATGTATCTTTTTCTGATTTACTTTCGAAAGAAACTCTTTTGAAATTTGGAGTGTCTACATAGCGCCAATGTCAAAAGAAAGTGCTCTTTCTACACATCCCTTATTCCTCGCAGAATGAGGTTTACAGGGTTGGTGAAAGAGCGCGTCCACTTTTTCGAAATTTTTTTCAAAAAAGCGGACATGTTCCTTGGACACAACGTTGCTTTTCCGGGATACTTCTGGTATCCCAAAAAAGCAATGCAGTCCAGATATAGCCTTAGTGTCTGCACTGAAAAAAAGACAGGACTCTCTCTGAAGTTGTGGTATTCCTTATATTGCTGGAGGGTTGCATTTAATTAAAACATTAAAAAGGTCGTAGAGCAGTTTTTAAACTAAGAGGTGGGGGAAAGCAGATTGGTGCGAGGGAGCACCTGGATCGGACGGAGACTTCTCTTACACGAGGCTCCATAGGTAGGGATTCCCTAGAAGTTAGTCAGATAGGGAACGTGGGAAATAATATATGGGCAAGATCAGATGTGAAACAATCGTGCATAAAAAAATCCAATGTGTCTGTGAAAGGCGGACATATAAATAGTGGTAGTTTTCTAACATGCTTTTACACTAATGCTAGGAGTCTGTCTAATAAGATGGGTGAACTGGAGTACCTCATATCAAAGGAGGAAGTTGACATAATAGGCATCTCAGAAACATGGTGGAATGAGGACAATCAGTGGGACACTATCATACCGGGATATAAATTATATCGGAAAGACAGAACAGGTCGTGCGGGTGGCGGAGTGGTACTATATGTGAAGGATAATATAGAATCAAATGAAGTAAAAATCCTAAAGGAATCAAAATGTTCCATAGAATCATTATGGATAACAATTCATTCCTCTAATATGAATATGGCATTAGGAATATATTACCGACCACCTAACCAGGACAGTGATAGTGATGCTGAAATGATAAGGGAGATTAGAGAGGCTACCAAAATAAAAAACACAGTAATAATAGGAGATTTCAATTATCCCCATATTGATTGGGTGCATGTCACCTCAGGACGGGATTCAGAGATTAAATTTCTTGATGCCTTAAATGACTGCTTCTTGGAGCAGCTAGTACAGGAACCCACAAGGGGAGAGTCGATTCTCGACCTAGTCTTGACTGGAACGCAGGATCTGGTCCAAGAGGTAACTGTTACTGGACCGCTTGGAAATAGTGACCACAATATAATAACTTTTAATATTCCTGTGTTGGGAAGAACACCGCAGCGGTCAAACACTCTGGCATTTAATTTCAAAAAGGGGAATTACACTAAAATGAGGAAGCTAGTTAAACAGAAACTAAAAGGGAGAGTAATTAAACTAAAATCCCTGGAAGCTGCATGGGAACTGTTTAAAGACACCATACTAGAGGCCCAACTTAAATGTATACCCCAAATAAAAAAACACAGTAAGAGACCTAACAAAGAACCACCATGGCTAAACAGCCATGTTAAACAGGCAGTGAGAGAGAAAAGGGCAGCTTTTAAAAAGTGGAAGTCAAATCCTAGTGAGGAAAATAGAAAGGAACATAAACACTCCCAAATTAAGTGTCATAATGTAGTAAGAAAAGCCAAAAAAGAGTTTGAGGAACAGCTAGCCAAAAATTCAAAAAATGATAGTAAAATGTTTTTTAAATACATTAGAAGCAGGAAGCCCGCTAAAAAAGCAGTGGGGCCCTTGGATGATAAAGATATAAAAGGAGCGATCAAGGAAGACAGTGCCATTGCGGAGCGATTAAATGATTTCTTTGCTTCAGTCTTCACGGCTGAGGATGTTACAGAGGTTCCTAAATCTGAGCCAGCCTTTTTAGGTGACAAATCTGAGGAACTCGCTCAGATTGAAGTGACATTAGAGGAGGTTATGGAATTAATTGATAAGCTGAATAGTAACAAGTCTCCGGGACCAGACGGCATTCACCCAAGGGTTCTGAAAGAACTCAAATGTGAAATTGCGGAGTTATTAACAGTGGTTTGTAACCTATCCTTTAAATCCACTTTGGTACCAAATGACTGGAAGATGGCCAATATAACACCAATATTTAAAAAAGGCTCTAGAGGAGATCCTGGCAATTATAGACCGATAAGTTTAACATCAGTACCAGGCAAATTAGTAGAAACACTAGTAAAGAGTAAAATTGCAAGGCACATAGAAGAGCACGAATTGTTGGGCAAAAGTCAGCATGGTTTCTGCAGAGGGAAGTCGTGTCTAACTAATCTGTTAGAATTCTTTGAAGGGGTTAATAAACATGCGGACAAGGGGCACCCAGTGGATATAATATACCTAGATTTCCAGAAAGCCTTTGACACGGTCCCACACCAAAGGCTTTTACGTAAATTAGGTGGTCATGGGATAGGAGGAAAGGTCCTTTCATGGATCAAGAATTGGTTAAAAGACAGAAAACAAAGGGTGGGAATAAATGGTAAATTTTCACAATGGAGGAGGGTAACTAGTGGTGTTCCCCAGGGGTCAGTACTGGGACCAATCCTGTTCAACTTGTTCATCAATGATCTAGAAAATGAGGTAAGCAGTGAGGTGGCCAAGTTTGCAGATGACACAAAGTTGTTCAGGACAGTCAAAAGCAAAAGGGATTGTGAAGAACTACAAAAAGATCTCAGCAAACTGAGTGATTGGGCAGCAAAATGGCAAATGAAATTTAATGTGGGTAAGTGTAAGGTAATGCATGTTGGAAAAAATAACCCAAATTACACGTACTACATGATGGGGTCAAATTTAGCTACGACAGATCAGGAAAGGGATCTTGGAGTTATAGTGGATAGTTCTATGAAGACATCCACGCAGTGTGCAGCGGCAGTTAGTAAGGCAAATAGGATGTTAGGAATTATTAAAAAAGGGATAGATAATAAGACAAAAGATATCATACTTCCCCTATATAAAACTATGGTACGCCCACATCTCGAGTACTGCGTGCAGATGTGGTCTCCTCACCTCAAAAAAGATATATTGGCATTAGAAAAGGTTCAGAAAAGGGCGACTAAGATGATTAGGGGCTTGGAAAGGGTCCCATATGGGGAGAGGCTAGAGAGACTGGGACTTTTCAGTTTGGAAAAAAGGCGATTGAGGGGCGATATGATAGAGGTATATAAAATCATGAATGGTGTGGAGAAAGTGATTATAGAAAAATTATTTACCTTTTCCCATAATACAAGAACTAGGGGACACCAAATGAAATTGATGGGTAGTAGGTTCAAAACTAATAAAAGGAAATTTCTCTTCACACAGCGCACAGTCAACCTGTGGAACTCCTTGCCCGAGGAGGCTGTGAAGGCCAGGACTCTATTAGGGTTTAAAAAAGAGCTTGATAAATTTTTGCAGGTTAGGTCCATAAATGGCTATTAGCCAGGGATAAAGTATGGTGCCCTAGCCTTCATAACAAGGGCAGGAGATGGATGGCAGGAGATAAATCACTTGATCATTGTCTTCTGTTCTCCTTCTCTGGGGCACCTGGCATTGCCACCGTCGGCAGATGGGATGCTGGGCTCGATGGACCTTTGGTCTGACCCAGTATGGCCATTCTTATGTTCTTATGTTCTTAATTCTTCAAATGCTGGGAGGTCAGAAGACCACCTTTCACTGTAGCCAAAGAGTAATTATTTTAAATACACTTCATGGATTAAAATGGGCATTTATGGACCTCGTGACAATCAAGACAGACTTTTAAAAAAGACAAACAATAGTTGGTAACAACTGAAGCATGGGAAACCAATGTAAGGTTACAATTAGCTCTCCGTCCTGCTTCAACAGGGCTTATCAAATCAAGATGAGTGTTAAATTCAGAAAAACAAGCTTCTTAATGTTTTAATTTTTGGAACAAAGTAGTCCATGTGTACTTTTCAAATGTGAACCTTCCAGAGTGTTGAAAAGAAGTTGCAGAACTTACTAGTAGTCCTACATACACAAAACATTTGATAGAATAAGGTACAAATGAGCCATTTACATGCAAGGCCTAAGAAAATGCTATGGACTTTTAGTTTTATTTAGCTATTTCAGTGCTGGAAGAATGGCTTTGAAATACTAAATAAATTTGGCTTATGTTCCCCATACTCAAAAATGTTGTTAAATATTGCACCTAGCAAAATGGTCTTTTAATACTAGGTTTCCAAGCAGCTGCTTCTTAACCATTGAAAAACTATACCTTGACACTCTTTTTTTCATCTGATCCTTCAGTCATGAGATATGCCTTATCGCCATCTGTTCCTTCTACACTGAGAAAGCAATTTGTTGTGTGGCCAATCCCACTAGGAAGGACCTTATCCCACAGCATTGCATTAATGACAGAACTCTTTCCACTGCTTGTTCTAGAGAAAGAGAATATAAAAGTATTTACATAAAGCAAGGCATACAGAAAATCAAATTCTGCTTTAGACTGCATCCTTCCTACTTAACTAAGACCAGATTCTTCATGTTGTTCCCCCTGGCATATCTGTGTATCCATACACAAAGGACAGTTTGCAAGAGTAGAGCCTGGTCAGATCTAGGGTTGCCAGGTTTTAAACCAGCTCGCCCTGTTGAAAAGGGACCCTGGCGGCTCCAGCTGGCACCACCGACAGGGCTGTTAAAAGTCCTGTCAGTGGCACACTTGGGGCCTGGGTTTAAGGCCCGTAAGCTCAGGGATGGCCAGGAAGGCTCCTTTTTTTTTTTTCCTGACAAAAGTCCATTTGTAGATACAGTTATATCAAAATAAAAGTGCTTTTGCAAATGGAGCTTATTTTGTGTGCCAAGCCAGTATATGCTATACCATCAAAAGGTCTTTTTTATGGGTATAAACTATATCTACACTGGGAGGGATTGCCAATACAGCTATACCGGGAAAGGAAAAAAAAAAAAAAAAAAAAGTTTAAGTGTAGACCTGTCTAGAGTGGCCAACTTTTTAATTGCACAAAACTGAAGACCCCTGCTCCTGTCCATTACTTGCTCCATGCCCCCTCCCTCTGTCACTTACTCTTTCCCACCCTCACTTACTTTTTACCAGCTGGAAGTAGGGGTGGCAGCCAGTGTTCCTCACATAATTTTCTATCCTTGTGTGGGTTGAATTTTCTTTTTGGTGGGTTGAAATTTCTTATGTGCAACACCAATATTGAGGTAGTGTGTGGATATGCACCACCAATACAAACAAAAAACTGCTTTCCTGCCCCTCTTGCTGCCTCTGATACAGAGGCAGCAAGGGGAAATGCGAGTAGTCGACAAGATTAACCGATAAGCCTAGGCTTATTGGTTAATTAACTAGTCCACTACTCGTTGACATCCCTATCAGTGATCTATGAGTCACTGTGGATAGTTCTCTGAAAACATCCACTCAGTGTGCTGTGACAGTCAAAAAAGCAAACAGAATGTTAGGAATCATTAAAAAAGGGATAGAGAATAAGACAGAGAACATCTTATTGCCTCTATATAAAACCATGGTAAACCCACACCTTAAATACTGTGTACAGATGTGGTCGCCTCATCTCAAAAAAAATCTTGGCACTAGAAAAAAATTCAGAAGAGGGCAACAAAAATGATTAGTGGTATGAAATGGTTGCTATTTGAGGAGAGATTTATAAAACTGGGCCTTCTCAGCTTGGAAAAGACACAATTAAGGTGGATATGATAAAGGTCTACATCATCATGAAGGTATGGGAAAAGTGAACAAGGAAGTTATTTAGTCCTTCCCATAGCATAATAAGGGGTCACCAAATGAAATTAATACGTAGCCGTAGCAGATTTAAAACATACAAAAGGAAGTACTTCCTCACACTACGCACAGTCAACTTGTGGAACTCCTTGCCAGAGGATATTGGGAAGTTCAAGACTGTAACAGCATTCAAAAAAAGAGCTAAATAAGTTCACAGAGAATAGGCCACAAATCTGACCTCAGATGACAAATCAGGTGACAAATTTTAGATGGCAATTTGAGGAATTGTCCCAGATTGAGGCGTCATTAGAGGAGGTTTTGGAACAAATTGATAAACTTAATAGTAACAAGTCACCAGGATCAGATGGTAGTCACCCAAGAGTTCTGAAAGAACTCAAATGTGAAATTGTGCAACTATTAACTGTGGTTTGTAACCTATCCTTTAAATCAGATTCTGTACCTAATGACTGGAAGATAGCGAATGGGACGTCAATATTTAAAAATGGCTCTAGAGGTGATTCTGGCAATTACAGACCAGTAAGTCTAATGTCAGCACTGGGCAAATTAGTTGAAACTATAGTAAAGAATAAAATTGTTAGATACATAGAGGAACATAATTTGTTGAGGGAAAGTCAACAGTTTCTGTAAAGGGAAATCATGCCTTACTAGAGTTCTTTGAGGATGTCAACAAACATGTGGACAAGGAGGATCCAGTAGATATAGTATACTTAGATTTCCAGAAAGCCTTTGACAAGGTCCCTCACCAAAGGCTCTTAAATAAAGTAAGTTGTCATGGGATAAGAGGGAAGGTCCTTTCATGGATTGATAACTGGTTAAAAGACAGGAAACAAAGGGTAGGAATAAATAAGTTTTCAGAGTGGAGAAAGGTAACTAATGGGGTTCCCCCCAAGGGGCCGTACTAGGACCAATCCTATTCAACTTATTTTTAAATGATCTAGAGAAAGGGGTAAACAGCGAGGTGGCAAAATTTGCAGATGATACTAAACTGCTCAAGATATTTAAGACCAAAGCAGACTGTGAATAGCTTCAAAAATATCTCACCAAACTAAGTGACTGGGCAACAAAATGGCAAATGAAATTTAATGTTGATAAACATGAAGCATACTGGAAAAAATAATCCCAACTATACATAAAATATGATGGGGATTAGTTTAGCTACAACTACTCAAGAGAGATCTTGGAGTCATTGTGGATAGTTCTCTGAAAACATCCACTTAAGGAACGTCTACATTGCAACACTATTTCAAAATAACTAGCACTATTCCGAAATAACTTAGTCCGCATAAACGCAGCAGGCAGTTATTTCGAAATAGTGGAAAAATACTGTCAAACTGGACGACTTCTTACTCCGACTCCTGTAACCCTCATTGTATGAGGAATAAGAGATGTCAGAGGAAGAGTGCTCTATTTTGAAAGAAGTACAGCGTAGACACTCCCTATTTTGAAATTAGCTATTTCAAAATAAGATATGCAATTGACATAATATTTAATTATTTCGAATTAAGCCCTGCGGTGTAGACGCACCCTCAGTGTGCAGCAGCAGTCAAAAAAGCAAATAGAATGTTAGGAGTCATTAAAAAAGGGATAGAAAGTAAGACCTTATTGCCTCTATATAAAAGCATGGTACACCCACATCTTGAATACTGCATACAGACATGGTCGCCTCATCCCAAAAAAGATATATTGGCATTGGAAAAGGTTCAGAAAAGGGCAACAAAAATGATTAGGGGTTTGGAACAGGTCCCATATGAAGAGAAATTTAAAAGACTTGGAATTTTCAACTTAGAAAAGAGGAGACTAAGGGGGGAATATGATAGAGGTCTATAAAATCATTACTGGTGTGGAAAAAGTGAATAAGGAAAAGTTATTTACTTGTTCCCATAATGTAAGAACTAGGGGTCACCAATAGGGCCGGACCGAGCCATTCCGGCACCCCAGGCAGACAGTTTAATTGCGCCCCGGGTTGGGGGAGGGTGCATGCGCGGCCCTGCCCCCGCCCCCACACCGGCACGTGGGACAGGGCGCATGCATAGCCCCGCCCCCACCTGGCATGTGGGGAAGGGTGCGCGGAGCTGGCAGCGGTAGGGCGCACGTGCCTGGCCCAGCCCAGCCCGGCTACCGCCGCTGGCGCACAGCCCGGGGCGGGCCGAGCCTGGCCATGAAGGGCCCCGCAGCTGCAGAGGGAAGGGCGCTGCTGGCCGGCGCTGCGGGGGTTAACGCGGCCCCCGCCCCGAGCAGCCGCTGCAGGGTGGCTGCTGGGAGCTGCTGAAGCCCACGATCCAGGAGCCAGGCGCGTGGCGCCTGATAGCAGCTATAAGGGGCGCTGTGAGCCCCTTACTGCTGCCATCAGGCACCCCCACAGGTTGGTGTCCTGGGCAGCTGCCCGGCTAGCCCACGCCTTAATCCAGCCCTGGTCACCAAATGAAATTAATAGGCAGCAGGTTTAAAACAAACAAAAGGAAGATTTTCTTCACTAAGTGCACAGTCAATCTGTGGAACTCATTGCCACAGGATGTTGTAAAGATTAGGACTTTAAGACGGTTCAAAAAACAACCAGATAAATTCATGAAGGTTAGCTCCATCAATGGCTATTAGCCATGATGGGTAGGAATTGTGTCTCTAGCCTCTGTTTGTCTGGAAATGGATGACAGGAGAGGTAATCACATGATGATTCCCTGTTGTGTTCCCTCCCTCTGGGGCATCTGGTATTGGCCACTGTCGGCAGACAGGACACTGGGCTAAATGGACCTTTGGTCTGACCCAGTATGGCCATTCTTATAGGTCCATCAATGGCTATTAGCCAGGATGAGCAGGAATGATATCCCTAGCCTCTGTTTTTCAGAAGTTGGGAATGAGTGACAGGGGATGGACCACTTAATGATTACCTGTTCTGTTCACTCCCTTTGAGGCACCTGTCAGAAAACAGGAAACTGGAATAGATGGACCTTTGGTCGGATCCATTACTGCCATTCTTACTTGTAACTAGCACTCTTCCAGATTAAGTGGGACTTAACTATGAATTTCACATGATCCTAAATACCTTCCAATATTCATACTTGTCTGTAAATCACACAGCATAGTTGAGGTCATAAAAACAATCATGACTAACTTCACACTAGCTAGTCTGCCCTCTAGCTTGAAAAAAATCACCAAAATCTGAAGTTGTAACCCACTTTTCTGCTGTTTTTTTCCCCTCTGTTGCTTATGTATGGAAACACAAGCAATGAAACATTTCTTTCTTTTTCTGGGTCATCGAAATTCAACACAAACCAAAGTCCCTAAAAGTGTGAGGAAATTAAACAAAAGACCATCACAAAGTTAAAGCAAAACTGCCAGAATCCTCATCCCATAATCTCAAAGATACTCTTCAGTTAACAATGGCCCTATGCAGGAGAATCACACTATGGAAAGTTTTGTGGAAATAATTAATCATTCCATTGAATTTTGCCAATGGAAAGCATGTGATGACACATACGTAATTAAGCTGCAGTCACGGAATAGGATGGCTTCAAAAGGAAGATTCAACAGTGAATAGACAAGTGTGAATGGGTCTTTATACTATATTAATGCCTATGTTAAATGCCTTTTTGCTTAGATTTCAGCAAAAAGATCAGTGGGCACTAATCTAACAACTAACATAGTAATGTTTAATGTAAACGGGATAGAATCTGAGACCATAAGAGGGAACAAATTAAGAATTGTTTAAGCTATGACATTAGCACTTTTGTTGGTATAACTTGTGTCACTTGGGAGCATGAAAAAATAACACCTCTCTGAGCAACGTAAGTAACACTAACAAAAGAATCGGTGTGGACTGGGGATGTTAACATCCATTTATTTTCGTAAACATGTAACTGCTGAAATTTTCAGCATTTACACAGGGGGCGGGGAGGGAGTGGCCCTGTGTGTAACTGTGAAGGTTAATCAGTGGACCCAGGTGGACAGTGCTATGTCAGCGAGAGACTCTCTACTGACAACCTAACTACTGCCACTCATTGGGAGTGGTTTAATTTTATCAATGGGAGAGCTCTCTCCCACCAGCAAAGAAGAGCTACCTGGGAGATCTTACAGCGACACAGCTGTATCAATACAGCTGGGCCACTAGCATAGACACGGCCTTAGATAAAGTTAGATGTCTTCAGATTAGCAGTGCTTGACAAAATACTTTCTAGAAATAAAGAACTGTCTGAAGAGATCTCTGGGGCATCAGCAATCATCTCTGAGAACTCATGGAGAACAGGGGAGATCCCAAAGGACAGGGAAGGGCAAACATAGTACCTGTCCATAAAAAGGGGATAAAGCATAGCTCAGAGATTTATGCACCGTCAACTTAATTTTCATACCAGAAAGATAATGAAGCAAATAATTAAACGATCTGTATCTACGCTCTAAAAGATGTTAAGTAACAAACAAATCCTTGTTGACAAGAACAAATATCAAATCAACCTAACATCCTACCTTAACAAGGTAACAAGCCATGTGGATAGGGGAAAGCGGTAGATATAAAATATCTAAACATTAGTAAGTCTTTTGATCCTGTTTCACATGAGAGTTTCATAAACAAACAGTATAGCTTAGAGCAGGGGTCAGCAACCTTCCCAAACAAAAGAGCCAAACTATATCAAAACTCAGAACAAGCGGTCAACAAAGAGACAGTATAAAAATGCCCATTTGCATGACTGAAAATATACAACTTAATATTACTGTACACTTCTGATAATCCGGCACCTTTGGGACCTAAGTGGTGCCGGATTATTGGATATGCCGGAGTATCAGGAGATACTCCATCGGGGGGCTGTGACGGGTCTGCCGGGAGCCGCACTGCATCTGGGGGGTGAGCGGGGAAATGGCACAGCGAGGGGCGAACCCTCCGCCGTTTTGCAGGAAGGCGGGGGAAGCCCCGCGCCGCCGCCGACAGTTTCCAGGACGGAAGCGGGCTCCCCACCCCCCAGACTGCAGTAGTTATCGCCAAGCAGGGGGGTGAGGGGTGGCACTGTGGGACCAACCTGGCAGCACCCCAGCTGCTCTGCTCCGCTGCTTGTCTGCCACTCATCAGTTTCAGCAGCAGCGGCGGACTTGGGGAAGCAACGGAGCAGAGCAGCTGGGGTGCTGCCACAGCGCCGCCCCTCACCCCCCTGCTTGGCGATAACTACTGAAGTCTGGAGGGTGGAGAGCTTGCTCCCCTCCCAGAAGCTTTCGGTGGCGGCGCGGGGCTTCCCCCGCCTTCCTGCAAAACGGCAGAGGGTTTGCCCCTCGCCGTGCCGTTCCCCGCCCACCCCCCATCCCCAGCCAGACGCAGAGCAGATCCTGGCAGACCTGGCCCATGGGGCTCACAGCAGCTCCAATTGTCCAGCTGGCTGGAGCACTTCTGGGTTCCAGTTGGTGCCAGACTATCGGGAGTGCCGGACCTCTGGATGTTGGAAAATTGGAGTTTTACTGTATTAATAATTGACATGATGATTAAAAATAGCATAAATGAAACATTATACAAGGACTATTTAATGGGACTTCTGCTGCTGCATCTTTTTGCACATTTCTTTGAAGTTTACATCATAACTGGTCAAATTCAGTTTCATGTATGCATTCAGACTGTCTGTCAATCTTGAGCACAAATTACCTTTGATGTGATTCAAATGAGAGAAAGCCTGCTCACACACATAAGTGCAGCCAAACATTGAAAGTAAAGCCAAACTGACATTCTGCATGGTGTTGTATGTGACAGGAAGTTCTTTCCAAGATTGCAAAATCAGATCATCATACTCCAATTTTGTGTCAGCCCTTTGTGCAGTTCTGTCAATTCTGCACATTGTTGAGCCAGGCATTCTAAATCAAAATTCAGCTTGACGAATTTTTCCACCCCAATATCCAACTCCTTGGGATTTGCTATTTTCATTTCCAAATTGCTCTAAACTATGGCTCCAGAGCCAAATATGGCTCAGTACAGAACCAAACATGGCTCGTCATTCCCAAAATACACACAACTTTTAAAATTAAAATGAAAAATTCATTCAAAATTTTAAAAACACGTAATTACTCATGTCAAGATGGGGTTTTTTGGTCTATTTCACCTTTAACTGTTCATTTTAACAACCATCCATCCTCTTCACTCACGGGGGTCATACATTCCCTTTATTTGATTGGTCAAGAAATCTTTCCATCACCATACGTGATGGTGAACTCTAACACCCCCAACAGTAAAAATGGCGAAGAGAAAGAGAAATAACAAGTACTGAAATTTTCAAAACGAGTGGACAAACTTGTATGCATTTGTGCAAAGAGCTGGATGTCCACATTGTCTCATTTGTAGTGAGAGACTGTTCGCAAACAAAAAACGAAAACAACCCTACAAATGTTATGACAAAATGTACATTTGCTACAAAATACCCTGAGGGTGATGCACCAAAAAAAGCCTACGAGGAGCTGCCGCAAAAAATGAACATTGAACAAAATAGTCTGGCACATGGGAGACTAAAATAAGGTGGAAGCTTAAACACCACACGTTTTGCAGGCTCATACAGCATTATTTGAGAAGGGAAGCCTTTCACTGATGGTGATTACATGAAGAGATGCATGCTAAAAATTGGTCATGAACTATTTGACAAGTTTCACAACAAGGATAAAATCTTACAGAAAATTCAAGACATGCCATTATTGGCAAAAACAATTCATGACAGAACTATGAAAATGGCCCATCAAACTGACAAGGAACAAATGCAAAATTTGAGTACAGCTACTTATTTTTTGTTTGCTTGGACAAGACAATTGACATATGTGATGTTAATCAGTTCTGTATTCTGGACAATATATCTGTGGAAATGCTTTGCACAAAGAAATGATTGAGATATTGCCAATGAAAAATCAAACAAGGGACAAAGACGTCCTTAAAACTGTGATGTACTTTGTAAACAGAAGATTATTCAACAATATTTCTCTTATCCGTGTGTACAGACTGTGCACCCAGAATGGGCATGGAATGTGTGTGTACTGACTGTGCACCTAGAATACGTGGAATTCCTTACTCTTGTCACAACAGCTGAACAGCCCGCTTTTGAACTTTCATTGCATTGTACATCAGGAAGCACTTTGTGTGCAATCTTGTGGAAATGAATTCAGAAATATAATGGACTGGTTGTTTGCACTGTCAATTGGATTCCTGCCCAACCCTTTAATCACCATCAATTCAGTTGATTCCAAATGCCCTGATCTACTAATGCACAATCTTCGCTGGTTATCTTGTGGCAAAAGTTGTGTTGCATTAAGCCTTTTTTGGATATGAAGGGTGCCAAACACATCGAACTTTCAGACTGTGACTGGTTGCTCCAGTTTTATGCTCTTGTCGACATTACTGGTCATTTGAATGTGTTGAACCTTAAGCTACACGGGCAAGGAAATACAGTCCTGACTCTGCAGCAGGCAGTGTTTGGATTTGAGTCAAAATTGACTGTCTTCATCAAAGATATTGAGACGGGCAGACTGGCACATTTTGAAAGATTACAAATATTTTGTGACTCGTATCAGAAAGAAAATCCAAATAACAGCCTCGATTTGCAGCAGCTTGCCAGGTTTGTCTGAGCTCGTGATAGCATTCAAGTATCATTTTGTTGACTTTTGCAAACACGGTGCTCTGTTTAAGTTTATGATTCATCCACATGAAGCATCCAATGGAGAACTAAATTTGACAGTCATCTCAGTCAGCAATTTGGAGCAACCTCTGTCCATTGGGAGCTTGGACACCTCCCCACCGACAGGAGCTGCTGCCATCCCGCACTGCTGGCTCTATATTAGAGGCAGCACCACAGGGTGGCAGGCAGCTGGCCCGCGAGAGGAGCTGGTTTTTAAATTGGCTCCCCTCGCAGACTGGCTCTGCCTGCCACCCTGCGCTGCTGCTTCTAATAGAGAGGCAGCATTGCGGGGTAGCAGAGGGCTCTCTGGGAGAGGGGCTGGGAGCACCCTGGCTCCCAGCCCCACCCTTCGAGACTTTTGAATAGTCATGTAACCACTAAGATTTCACAGTTACATGACTATTCAATTACACAATAACTAACATCCCTAGTGAACAAATTAGAGTAAGTCCAGAGAAGAGAAACAAAAGTGATTAGAGCTATAGAAAACATGATTTAGAAGGAAAGACTGGGGGGGGGGGGGAACCCTGATTTTGTTTAACCTGGAGAAGAAAAAGGAAATGAGAGCAGAGGGAGACATGATAACAGTCTTAAAATATGTAAAAGACTGTTATAAAGAGTTGAGTGATAAATTGTTCTTCTCAACCAATAAGGGTAAGATGAGAAGTAATGGACTTAACTTGCAATAAGGAGATTTAGCTTAAACACCAGAAAAAAAAATTCCTAACTGTAAAGATAGCTAAACACTGGAAAAAAATTATTTAGGGAGGTTGTAGAATCTGTCGCATGAGATTTTTAAGAAAAGGTTACAGAAACAGCTGATAGGGATGATCTATAGGATACTTAAGTCCTGCCTCGGAGCAGGGAACTCACCAGATGCCCTATCAATAGAGCCCTGAATGGATACAAAACTGGTATCTGTATACCAATCTGCAAAAATGATCTGCAGGTGCAGATACCTGTGGATATAAAACTGATATCCATGAGTTTGTAGGGTTCTAGATATAAAATTTGTATCACATCCATATCGATATTGGTAACAAATCATTACAAGGCATTATGGAAAATCCAAGTGCATATAAAATTAAAGAGATAAACATTAAACCTTAAAAGAGAAAATCCAATTTAGTTTGGTAATAAAATTCACCTGCCAAAAAATGCAACTTTCATGTGTCTCCGAGAAAGCACCTCACCGATGACAGCCAATTTGTTTTTATATGCTTGTATTTTCAGTAGTTCTTCTTCAGTTGCTACATTTTCAAGTTCTGGGTTCCTGTATGTTGCTATACATAAGAAAAGATCATTATACAACGAATAATGGGACCAGCTTATGTTCCAATGCATCAACACTAAGTTATTTAATACAAACAATCAAAGAGCTGTGTACAAAATCTCTGATAGTAGGATTTTAAATCTACTCTCAACTAAAACATAAGAATTTAGGAACTGGAATAAGCCACAGCAGCACATTGAACTAAGTTTGCTAAGTCACTAGTATCACTTGTCTTCTGCTTTTTTGACCATTCCTTGTGATTCCCTCTCCTTCATAGGGGCAAGGGGAGGGGCAGGGGGGGAGAAGGGAAGAGCAGGGGAAGAAGAATAATCAATATCATCATGATTCCTATGCAGTGAAGACCTGATCTAAAAATCTAGAGTTAACTTGGGTGGCTTGGCACCCAGAATAGTTTAGCCCAGTTATGAGTACATAAGAATGCAAGAACAGCCATACTGGGTCCATCAAACTCAGTATCCTGTCTTCTGACAGTGGCCAATGCCATATGCCCCAGAGGTAATGAACAGAACAGGTAATCTCAAGTGATCCCTTCCCTGTCACCCATTCCTAGATTCTGACACACAGAAGCTAGGGACACCATTCCTACCAGGATGTAAAATCCTGTTTAATTGGCTAACCCGTTAAACATACTGTTTAACCAGTTAAACAATTAAGGGAGGGTAAACAGAAGGGCTGCTCTGCCATAGACATAGGCTGCACTGGCCATGCTGTGGCAGTCCCTGCCTTCAGCAGGCCAGGCACCCTGCAGGCAGGAGCTGTTCTGGCAATCTGGTTGGAACAGCTGTTGCCTGCAGGGCGCTTGGGCCTGCTTTGGACAGAGGCTGCTCCAGCCATGCCAGAGGAGCCCCTGTCGGCAGCAGGCCCCCCCCCGCAGGGCTGAAGCAGTCCCCTACTTGTGGCAGGCAGGGAGCTGCTCCAGCCCCCACTGGTTAACATTAATCATAAGTCTCATCCCTAATTCCTACCCATCTTGGCTAATAGTCACTATCCTCCATGAAAGTATCTAGTTCTTGTTTGAATCCTGTTAAAATCCTAGTCTTCACAACATCCTCTGGCAAGGAGTTCCATGGGTTGACTGTGTACTGCATGAAGAAATAATTCCATTTGTTTGCTTTAAATCTGCTACCTATTAATTTTATTTGGTAAACCCTAGTTCTTGTGTTACGGGAGCAGGTAAATAATGTTTCCTTATTTAAATTTCTTCACACTGGTCATGATTTGATAGACTTCCATGATCTTCCCCCCAGTTTCCTCTTTTCTATGCTGAAAAGTTTCAGTTTTATTAATCTCTCCTCTTATGGCAGCCATTCCAAACTCCCATAGCCACATTTGAGTTACTATGCCCTCACTGGTGTTACGTGAATGCTTATGTGTTGCTTGTAGTTTTAGGAGGGTATATCCAATAGTTCAGTGATTCCCAACCTGTGGTCTGCGACGGTACTGCAAGGGGTCCACGGAAAGTTTAAAAATAAGAATACTTATTTTCTTTTTTCTCCCCCAGGGAGGGGAGTCAATGAAATTTTAATAGATTGAAAAGAGGTCCATATGCTCGAAAAGGTTGGGAGCTACTGCAATAGTTCTTTGCGCTGTAGTAGGTTGAGCTGTCAAATGATTCTTTCCTAGTGAATTGTTGGAGAAGTGGTTTCTCTTTCTGGGCACAAGGAATAAACTGTTAGAGCACTAGAAGACTATCAGCACTCAAGTAGTTTAGGCTGCATCCTTACTGGCAACTCACGGGATACCAGCCCTGGTGAAAGACTCTGGCTTTTGCCTAAAGTCCCAGAAGAGCCGTTGAACTTGAACTGAAGGCATCACTTAACTCTGCTCAGAAGCTTGTGTGTGGGGAGAGGCGGAAGGTTAGAGGCAACACTTGAGTAAAAATGCACATTAACTCTGCAGTTATGACATACTCTTAATGTTGGCTAGCACAAGTAGTTTAATTAAATCAAAGCTGCAGGTGCTTAGCACTTCTGAAAATCCACTTTAATAAAAGTGCCTGTCTTTAGGTATCCAAGTTTGAAAGTGTAGGTTTAAGTGACTTTCCTAAGGTTATACATTAAATCAAGCTAAGCAGAGATAAACTCTAGGTGTCCCAACTCACTGCACCATACTACTGCCCCTTAAAATATCTGTATATACCCCAAGACTCTGTTATTGAAGAATGCATACCTTATCAGAGTACCCAGAAACCCCATAAGGACCAGGGGACCTGTTGTGCTAATTTTTATACACAAAGATGCAAGGTCCCTGCCCCAAAAATGAAAACTAACCTTCAACAAAACTTGTTCCTTCAGTGACATAATCCAGCAGTTGGTTAAATATAGCAGTAATTGTCTTTTTAGCCAGCACAAAGTGTTTCAGGGGGGAGGCCATAGTTTCTGCCATTATGTAACTGAAAGAGAAATTACATCCAAATGACAAACACTTATTAGAAAAAAGTAGAACACACCACATCAACTTCCTTCAATGAAGTAATTTAAACAAATTTTAAAAACTGATACACCAAGTTCAATGTTAGTTGAAATTAGTATTACTCTTTAAATTTTCTAATCTAGCAGCAACAGAAATATCAAATTACAAAGGGATAAAATTGTAGTTTCTAATATATTTTCTCTCCTGTCCTAGAAATACATAGATGAATTTACTTTATCTGCTTACATAAAAACTCACATGCATACATACCAGAAAGCAAGTTATTAGATTTAGTTTGATACAGAATATTAAGTCAGCCCAGCAAATAATCATTTCAGGATGTTAGCTGAAACACTTTTTTAAACATCTTAGTTTGGTTCCACCTCACAGACCAGGTTATGTAGAAACAAGTTTAGCTGGAACTGCATTTAAATACAGCATCTTAACTTTGTTCTGAGGCCTTGTAGCTACAGCCCAATAAGTGAAAGACTCATTACATCACCAATCCAAGTCATCTAGCCTCCTAGGCGCATGTATACCAGAACATTTTATATCCTTTTTTCCCAACAAGAGCTGGAAAAAAAAAAAAATCAGACCACATTTTCAAGGCATTTCCCCAAGTCCTTTTTTCCCTATGCTCAATAAATTAAATTTATTCATTGGCCAATTTATTCACAGGCCAGTTCACCTTGTCTCTCTAATGGGCCACTAAAAAAATAAAGTTTTAGGACTTAAAAATATAAAGGAGAAAGATTTTACAAAGCTTCAAACTCAAGTTTCTCCTGCTTCGTTATTAACTAGGTGTAGATTTAAACTTTTCTCGGCAGGGTCTGCTGCTCTGTGCAAAGGGCAGGATTGCCACATGATGAAAGTGACTAGCACAGCAAGGTAAGTGACTAGCTTCTCCCGTCTGCCCGTGGAGGGGGGGGGACAGCACGGCGGGACAAGCCACCCGCCCGGGGCACGAACAATCTGCCTGCTGCTCATAGTAGCCCATCATGCCACCGGCCTCGAAAGAGGGTTGCTTCAGGAGCCGCCACCCTCCCTCAGCTGGGGGTGTTACACCAGGCTACGAGCCCGGGGCAGGGAGCCACGGACGCAGCCGCCCGCAACACCGGGACCGCAGAAAGGGGTGGGAGACGGAAGGGGTCCCCGGCGCCCCCCTTCCCCCCAGGAAAATGACTGGTGGGGGGGGGTGTCCTACGGCGCAGCCCCCGCGGCCTCCCTGGCGTTTCGCTAGAGCCGCCCACAGACTCTCTATGCCCCGCGTCCCTATCACCTGCAGCGCCCCCGCCTCGTTCGCTCCCCCGTTACCCAGCAACTGATGCGCGCTGCGGTTGGGGGAGGGGGAGCCGCCGCCGCACCTCCTGCCTCTTCGCCCCGTTCACGGGGGGTGGGGGTGGGGGGGAAGGGAGAGCTAGCGGCATCACTTCCGCTTCCTCTGCCCTGAGCGTGTCCCCGCCTCAAGCAAGGTTCGCCATCTTTAACGAGGGCAGCCAAGCTGAAGACGACCGGAAATGAGCCCCCCAGGGAGTCGCCATCTTTACTGAAGGAAAACTGCCCGCGAGAAAGAGTATTACGCGCGGCGCCATCTTCACTGAGGGCACATAAGAAGCCCACCACAGCGAAATCTGGGTCTCAGCGCCATCTTTACTAAGGGCCCCAGGAGGCGATGGGAGCTCCCGTCTTTATTTAAAATGGAGGCTAGTTACTCCACCACCACAAGCTCCCTACAGAGGGAGGAGGTTTTAGCAACTGTAACATGCTTGTCTCCCTCCCTCTCCCTGGGCTGTATCTCTCCATCCTCCTCCCAGCCACTTCTCAGCTTGCCCAGCCAGGAGCCCTACCTCAGCCCCATGAGCGGGTGATTGTCGCGCTGAGGGCCCCAAATTCAGTCCCTCCGCCGTGCTGCACACCAAGGTCCCTGGCAATGACCAGATCTGGGTGACTACTGCACGCTGGACCCCGGCGGCCATAGGCATTGCCCAGGTCTGGCCGTTCTGTTCCACACAAAAAGGCTCAAGGCCAGGTCTTCACCAGGGGGCAAATTTAAACTAAGATAGGCAAGTCCTGCTGCTTGAACCAATGTACCTTCGTCTGACTGACTGTGGCACCCCCGGTGGGGGTGGATAGGAGAAACTCTCCCAATGACTTTCCTCACTCTTCGTGATCTGGTGGAGTAATGGAATCAAGGGCACTGCCATCGGATTGATTTAGCACATCCTTACTAGATCTACTAAATTGACCCCCAGGAGACCGATCTCTTCAGCATCTCTCTCTCAACAAGTGTACACAAGGCATTAATTGTTTGATTCTAGACCACAAGTAGAGTTGCTAACTTCATAATCAAACCAAACCAAACACTTTTCCCCTGCCCTTCACCAAGGCCCTGCCCTGTATGGTCCCTTCTGAGGTATTTACCCCCAGCTCCCTCCATCGCTCTCTATCTCCCACACTCACTTTCACCTGGGTGGGGCTGGGATGCAGGAGGAGGTGAGGACTCTATCTGGGGATATGGGCACTGGGGTGGGGCCAGAAGTGAGGAGGGCTTTTGGATGCAGGAGTGGGTTCAGGGCTGGGGCAGAGGGTTGGAGTGCAGGGTCTAGGAGAAAGTTGGGGTGTAGCGTGGGTCTGGTGTGCAGGAAGGGTTTCTGACTTGGGAGAGGAGGGCTGGGATGCAGACTCCAGTCAGGCAGCATTTAGCTCAGGCCACTCCTGGAAGTGACTGGCATGTCCAGCTCCTAGGCAGAGAGGTGAGGGGGCTCTGCATGTCAGTTCCTGGCCAATGGGAGCTGTGGAGCTGATACTCAGGATGGGGGCAGCATGGGGAGCCTCCCTAGCCCCAGTACCTAGGAGTTAGAAATGCTGGCTGCTTCTGGGAGCAGCATGGAGCCAGGGCGGGCATGGAGACTGTTTAAGGCCCAGTCACCACTGGTGCTTGGAGCCACCAGGGTCCCTTTTCAACCAGTCATTCTAGTTAAAAACTGAATGTCTGGCAACCCTAACCATAAGTTACCTGCATTACTGCAGTATTGTGTGCTCCACAAATTCAAAACTCCATCACAAACCAAAAAACTCATGTTTGTTGTTTTTAAATTGTCATTTCAAGTCTCTGTTTTGATTTTTTTTCAATCCCCTTAGTGCATGCCAAGTTTGTGAGACAGCATTGCCAACCCTTGCAAATGTATTGAGCCAGGCAATTCTGGCATTCACTGGCTGCCTGAGGATGCAAAGCTTCTAGCTGTTTTCCAGACAGTCTCATTAATCTGCCTCTCTTCCCTACCTCCAAGTCCCTCTGCCAAGCAATTAATTATGCAATCTCACATGTGAATTCTGCCTCACCCTCACCTCTTTTACCACCTTCTGTTCTTTCTCCCTGCCTCCCCCAATGCCTGGAGAACAGCTGCAGCAGTATCCTTTTCTCACCCTTCATAGGCCTTTGGAGTAGGTGCACAGCTCTAGGGAGTTCTTCATGCCTTCTCCACTTGGCACTGAAGAGATGGAGAGAGTAGAGTGAACCATTGCTTATGGAACCAAGAGTGCGTGAAAAGAGGAAACATAGCTGCCCAGCCCTGGAGATACTAGGTACCCTCTCAAAGGAATGGAGAAGAAAGGCAGCAGAAGGGTGGCAGTCGCTCCCTTTCTGTTCCCAAATATCTTCTTGGGTACTATAGGAGGTAGATAAATGGGGATTGTGGAAGACAGCCAGAGAGGGCTTCCCACAGGCAGAAATTAATTCCAGGAGAAGGTTAGACCTTCTGGTGTCATCAGGAGATTGGTTTCAGCCCCAGAAGAAATAATTTTATCTGTAGAAATTATGGGAGCTGTTAACATTTTCACAGAGTTTAAGGCCGAAAGAGATTATTAGATGATCTAATCTGATCATCTGTATATCACAGGCCATTAAATTTCACCCAGTTACCCTTATACTGAGAAAGATAACTTATCTGAATAAAGCATATCTTCAAGAATGTGATCTGAAGATATCAAGATGGCAAATCCACCATTTCTCTTTGTAATTTGTTTACATGATTAATCACCTCCTCACTATTCCACAAGTGTAATTTATGTCTGGCTTCAGCTTCAAGCCACTGGTTCTTGTGCTGCCTTCATCGGCTAGATTAAAGATCCTGTCACTATGTGCTATTTTGTCCCCCTGAAGATACTTATATCCTAATCAAATCACCTCAATCTTGTTTTTTGATAAATTAAACTGATTGAGCTCTCTAAATCTCACTTATTTTTTCAAGCATTTCAATAATTTTGAGGCTCTCCTCTATTTTGTGCCTCTCCAATTTGTCAATATCCCTTTTAAAATATGGACACCAAAACTGGATTTGGTAATCCACTATCAACCATATCAATGCCATATGCAGAGGTAAAATTTTCTTCCTGTTCATTGCTCCCCTGATTTTACATGCAATGACCACATTGGCCCATTTTGTCACTTTCTTGCGCAAGAAATCCCTGCTGAGCGTCCACACTGCCCTCTTACGCAAGAGCTCCTGCACAAGAGGGCTTACACCTGTTAAAAAAAGAGCGTAGCTCTTGCGCAAGCCGCCGTCTCTTTACCACACCATACTGTAAATCTTCTTGCGCAAGAGCAGGTGGGCAGTGTGGATGCTTTCCAGAAGAACAGCCGTTCTTGCGCAATAACCCACTAGCGTAGACATAGCCTGACTTCCCCAATTAAATCTATATAGCATAGATTAAAATTACTCAAAAGACAGAGTTCACAGTCCGTGATGTGTTTTTTGCAGCCATGAATTTGGTAGGGCCCTGCCTATCGTATCATATAATATTGTCTCTGAGTTTTTGTACTCCCCAGTCTGCTTGTCTGTATCCACTTCTTGTCTCTCGATTAATACTCCAATTGTAAACACTTTGGGGTCACGGACCATCTTTTTGTTCTGTTTTTTACAGTGACATGGGGTCCATGACTAGGGTTCTTAGATACTACGGTAATACAAGTAACTTTTTAAATAGAAAGTAAAAAGGAAAATGACTTGACAAATTATTTACTTCATGTATTTTCAATATCTGAAATTTATTCCCTATAGTTCTTAGATGATTGAAAGCTATATTTAAAATAGCTGTATGATATTATGTAAGTTCTACACAAAAATAAATGTTCATAAGTCAGCCAAAGGATGTCAGAACTTCTTTTATAACTGAAATGCCTTTACCATGTGCTTTATTTTGCGTGGGAAACTAGTATAAAGCAATACAGGTTGAACCTCTGTGGTCTGGGACTCTTTGGTCTGGCAACATTCGTGGTTCTGATGGACCACGGATGTTGCTCAAAGAGCCCGAGCCCCAGAGGTTGCCAGTGGCTGGGAGCTCACGCAGCAGGCAGCCTGGATGGCCAGTGGCCTGGGGGCAGGAAGCCCAGCCAGCAGCCGGAGCAGGACTGGGTGGGAGCCCTGCCAGCCAAGAGCTGAGCTCAGCCAGCAGGAGCAGGGATCTCCTGCAGCTGGAGTCATTGGTGCCTGGGAAGCCCCTGCCAGGTGGGACGCAGAGCTGCTGGTGGCCAGGGAAAGGGAAGACTCTGCTGGCCAGGGGCAGGGAGCCACATCAGCCAGAGTGATGCAGCAGCCAGGAGTGAAGCCCCACCACCAGCTGGTGATAGTGCATTGGTCAGACTGGTGGCCAGAAGGCATGGGGGGAGAGGGGAGCGAAGAGAGGTCCCTCACGCCTGACCACCTCTGGTCCAGCAAACTCCCTCCTTCGGGATCACTTAGGTCCTAAGGGTGCCAGACCAGGGAGGTCCAACCTGTACCAGAAAAAGCACTCTACCTATATAAGTGCATCTACACTAGGAAGGTTTACCATTATAGCTAGAATGGTATAGTTATATCAGCAATACTTTTCTAATGTACACTAGGCCTCAGTTTTTATACATGAGTATTACTATCCAACTAGTGTTAATTATTTTCAAAAAATTAAGTCACTATGCATCTTTCTTAGCATATTGTTTTCATTTGTTCTGTATCTGGTCCTGCTGACAAGATGCTAATCCCTTTAAAATTGCTAATCTCTACCTTTCAAACTGACTTACAAACTGTTTACCCCAACTAGAAGTCTTCATTCAGGTATCACTATTTGGTGCAGTTCATATTTCACTCTACCTACTCTGGTCTTCCAAACTTCCAGTTCTTGAAATCAGAGAGAGAGAGTTAAAAGGAACAATACTGATACATGGAAAACAAGCCATTCCTTTGGAATTCTACATATTATCAACAGTAGCGCCAGTCATCATTTAATCAAAGTCAGCCATACATATGAATGACAAATGCCAAAACAATCTTCTCAAGGACTCAAGAACATTGACAAGTCTTTACATTTTACACATCACCTCAGTTTGTAATGCGAACAGACAGCACTGAGGGTGTTCATGCACAGCATATACCATTTCCAGTGTTGCCAGCACAAATGTTTTTATTGAAGGTCTTGTAATAATTATTGTTCTTCTTAAAGTTCCAGTTTTGGAACTATGAGCTTTCATTTAAAAAAAGTTTCTAGCTTTCATGGTTAAGGAGCTTCCATGACTCATGTGTAACCATAAGCAAAGGAATAAGAACCTAATATATTATTTTAAAGCCAATCTCCACTTCCGAGAGTTCAGATGAGGATTTTGAATGTTTTGGGTTAGCAAATACTCAGAGACATAAACACGTCCTGGAGGTTTTGCACCAATAGACAGATGACCACTTAAAAAAAATCTGGTTTGCAGTCTCAAAAGCATCAAAGATGAATGGAAATATAATTTCCTTCTCACTCCCAGGGATGGTTTCTCTTGACCAGAGTTGAGAAAAAGTGAGAGACCTTTTGGTATCTGTCTCCAGGACCACTAAGCTAGCAGTTTTCATGGGAACTAAAGTCACTTAACACTCTCCTCCTCCAAAACAGTGGACTTTCACTTTTTAATGCACTTCACATTTAATATATCAAACAGCTCCTTTTAAATCTGTAACTGTCATAAACAGAACTACAGGTAAGGATTCAAAATCCTATTTAAAATGTTAACCAGTTAAATGATGTGTTTAACCAGTCAACTGGCCCACCATGTCATGCTGCAGGCAGGGGGATGCTCCGGCCGGGACTAGGCTGAGGCTACCACAGTGTAGGCAGGGAGCTGCTCTGGCTGGGCTGGGCCTGCTACACCACAAGCAGGGAGCTGCTCCAGCCAGGCACTGTTAATCCAGTAAACATGCCGGTAAGGCAAATGCTCATTGGGTAACTGGTTAACCCTTTTAACCGGTTACCCAATAAGCATTCATTTGCCTTCCTGGCATGTTTATATCCCGAGTTACAGGTATATTATTCCCCTTCAGGAGAAACCAGAATACTTTACTCAACAACTACAAACATTGTTTAGCCTTCTAACTTCCTTATAGATCCTACTCTATTCATCTTACTATCGTCGGTTATCTTATTCTCCCTGCAGCCCAGTAATGCACTCACTTATTTCTTCTTGCTGAGAGTCAGCAAGACACACCTATCCCAGTTTCTGCTCCTGTTGACATATGAGCACATCACCTGTTTGTGTTAACTTCCTTTCATTTTCTGAAAAATATTGACATCAGAGTCAATCTTTTACCTGTTTTATTCCCTTGCTGATAAATTTTTCACCCATCAGGAGCTTGCAGTATCATTGTAGTATCCAAGAGCTTTATGCCCATAACACCTCTGTAGGGCAGGTAAACATTATCCCCATCTTACAAATAGAAAACTGGTACACAGTAGGGATGTGAAAGCTGAAGCGTGCAAACGGTTAACCAATAAGCTTGGGCTTATTGGTTAACGTTCATGGTTACACACAGGCTCCCACCCTGCACTGCAGGTTTGGATAACTGTGGGTAACCAGAGTTTACCCAGTTACCCACTTTTTAACCTCCCTAATACAAACAGCAGATCAGGTAAGAACATAAGAACATAAGAATGGCCATACTGGGTCAGACCAAAGGTCCATCGAGCCCAGCATCCCATCTGCCGACGGTGGCCAATGCCAGGTGCCCCAGAGAAGGAGAACAGAAGACAATGATCAAGTGATTTATCTCCTGCCATCCATCTCCTGCCCTTGTTATGAAGGCTAGGGCACCATACTTTATCCCTGGCTAATAGCCATTTATGGACCTAACCTGCAAAAATTTATCAAGCTCTTTTTTAAACCCTAATAGAGTCCTGGCCTTCACAGCCTCCTCGGGCAAGGAGTTCCACAGGTTGACTGTGCGCTGTGTGAAGAAAAATTTCCTTTTATTAGTTTTGAACCTACTACCCATCAATTTCATTTGGTGTCCCCTAGTTCTTGTATTATGGGAAAAGGTAAATAATTTTTCTATAATCACTTTCTCCACACCATTCATGATTTTATATACCTCTATCATATCGCCCCTCAATCGCCTTTTTTCCAAACTGAAAAGTCCCAGTCTCTCTAGCCTCTCCCCATATGGGACCCTTTCCAAGCCCCTAATCATCTTAGTCGCCCTTTTCTGAACCTTTTCTAATGCCAATATATCTTTTTTGAGGTGAGGAGACCACATCTGCACGCAGTACTCGAGATGTGGGCGTACCATAGTTTTATATAGGGGAAGTATGATATCTTTTGTCTTATTATCTATCCCTTTTTTAATAATTCCTAACATCCTATTTGCCTTACTAACTGCCGCTGCACACTGCGTGGATGTCTTCATAGAACTATCCACTATAACTCCAAGATCCCTTTCCTGATCTGTCGTAGCTAAATTTGACCCCATCATGTAGTACGTGTAATTTGGGTTATTTTTTCCAACATGCATTACCTTACACTTACCCAAAGGTTATGCAGGTGCCAGAAACGGAATGCAGATTTCCCATTTCCCAGTCCAATGCTTCATCCATTACATTATCTTTCCCAAGTGATACCAAGATGCTCTGTACAAATGCACCCTTTTCTCCCCCATCCCAGCAATCCTATGCACCTCCTGATAGCACACACTCACTTCTTCCTTCCAAGTTCCCACATCAAAGGGGTTTCTCAAGAGTTTACCAGTGCCATTCTTTGAGTCAGTAAGATGAAGTGAAAAAGACTGATAGGTATTTTTTCCTTTCAGCTTCACCTCCAAGGATGAAACTAATTTCCTAAATCTGAACACGGCATAAATTCTTATCTCCACTTTACACTAACACTAGTGTGTCAGGCCAGCAAGGTGAGTGGTATTAAAAATATGGTAAAAGTCAATAAAAATACCACTGTTGTATTGAACTGATTTAAGCAATCCCTTTAAAAAGTGAAATGGGATTTCTGTGTGATATACTCTAATAAAACCATGTTAATACAATGAGGCCAGGACAGGTCCAGTTTATTCTTAACAGAGACTGTAGGGGCAAGATAGGCACCTGCCTTTAAAATGAACAAATACAATGTATCTTGATTTAAAACTTGTTAAAAAATTTGATACAAAAAATAAAGTTGTGATAACAGATCACCCAGTGTTACAAACTACATGGACATCTTGACTCTTCATTAATGTCTATATCTAATTAAGTTACCTAGCACTTTACTTCTAGGTATGCCAAATCCCTGCCACTAGTAAGATATTTAAAAAGAAGTTGCATTCTCAAGCATATTTTGTAATTTATAGTTGAAACAACAGTATATAAGGGGAAATTTATAATGTACATAAGAACATAAATTGTCCCCAAATAAGGGGATATTTATTATGAAGGTCTTGTTTTTTTCTGGGTACCCAATCATAAACGTATAAGAGGACCAAATTTTATCTTTTAACCATATAAACTCAGCACATAAATCTCACACAACTTTATGTAGAACTAATAATAAGGATCTCAGTCTTACCTCTGCAGAGAAATATTTTACACACGGACTGTATTTATACAAAGCTTACGCTTTATAATTTCTTACATTACAAATTTACAGTGAATACAGATGGAAAAGTCCACCACTTAATTGCTGGCTATTTCACCCTTATAGCTTTCACTGTCTAAGCTCTCTCTTCTCTCATGCAAGGTTTAAAAATTGTTCCGTCAGAAATAAAACTATGGACTTAAGGAATATGATTTCTTAGGAAGGTAACATGAGGATGGGAGTGAGCAATCTGAAAAGGTTTGTGACAAGTTTTCTAATGTACCATAATAAAGATTCAGATGCACACATGGGAAAGGAATTTTAGAATTTCTGGAATTAGAGCACATTCCCCCCTCAATCCTATCAGCAGTGTAAAGCTAACTATAAATCTATGGCTCAATCTTGCTCTGAAATCAATAGCATACCCCATTTCATTAAGAGCTTAATTAGTGCCACAGGGTCTCCAAACAAATTACTCCTTTGGGTATATTCTTAGGTGGATATCTAAGCAGTTTCCTTTGCCACTATCCTTAGAATGTGATTTAGTCTTCAGACATGATATTTTTCAACTGGGTGCATCATGAAGAACAGAAGGATGGGACTGGATAGCGACTGATAGATAGGAAAGAAACAGGAAAAAAGGTGAATGGATGTCTGTGGTAAATGTGGGGGAAATGTGTCACTTGTCAGGAGAAAGGGATGGCTGTGGGACAGTTACACAGCTAAAAGCAAAGCTGGGACAAAACAGTTGACTGGGGAAGGACAACAGAGTGTGAATTTGGAGCTAAGACAAGAGCACTGGCAAAGAGAGGTCAAATTTAGGAACCTGTCATGGGAGGGAAGTGGGAAGGCTTGTCATTATGGCAGGAGGAATGTAGAGTTGGAGGCTTGTGAAGGCAAGTGCTTGATGGTGCTTGCAAAGATGCTACTTTTTAGAGCATACATATCTTCAGTAGCCCAGCAAACTTTACTGAGGCTGCGGAGGTTAGTGTGAATTGGGAAATCCAGTAGAGAACAAACATCCCTGTTTGCTAAAGTGCAACAGTAAACTAAGTACAGATTTAAAAGAGTAAAAATAGAAATTTGTTCTCTTTTCTATTTTTCTGACCTAGAAAGAGGTACCTTCTTGTTCTTCACACATCCAATTACATGTTAGCAGATGGAATGACTTTAAAAATGGCTACTATAATATGCTACTCCCTGCACATGACTGAACAATCACCTTTTAAATATAGCTGTTCCCTGACCATCCAAGCTGTAAAGCCAGGAAATTCCCCAAAACAAAATATACCAGTCATTAAATGTATTTTTTGATTTAAAAAAATTAACCAACTGGCATTACAATTATCCACTGTAGACTGTTACAACTATATTTAATATTACCTTATGACACATTGGAAAAATACATTTTAATTCTAATAAATTGACTACAGAAAATAAAACCATCAAGTTGTCTCATGTATCTGAAGGTGACTGACAAGATCTTTTTCATTTCCAAATCTCATTAAACAATTAGTACACTTATGAGGCAAGTCTGCTGAATGCCTGAAATCCAAATGAGTTTTAAGGTCTTCAATTTGTCCTGTTGAATATTCACAATATTGACATAAATAAATCCCTTCGGATAAATGAGAATTTAAATGCTTGCAATATTCCAACATTCCTGAAAAGCCTTTCCCACAGTCATCACAAACATGAGGAAATATTTTGGTGTGTTCAATAGCTACATGTCTGTTGACGTTCGTATGCAGCCTACTCCTAAAGCCACACACTTGGCATACAAAGAAGTTCTTGCATTTGTCAAAACTAATTTTGTTTATCAGGCTATACTGTCCTCGCTCCTTGTTGCTATAGCTATCACTTAACTCTATTAATCTACATGCATGCTCATTTACCACATGGCTATGCAAGTCTTCCGGATCATTGGTTTCATGCTCACAAAACTGACACAAATACTGTTCATCACAGCTGTGTTCCTGGAAGTGCAGATAGAGCTCACTGCTCGAGGAAAATTGTACATCACACTGCTCACACCAATAAAGATGGTCATTGAAATGAGTATCTGCTATGTGCTGACTGAGGTTCTCAAATATCACGGTTTTGTAGTCACAGTATTTACAGATGTAGGGATCTTCCTCATGTATTTTTACATGTTCAATCAGCAGAACTTTGCTGGAGAAACTCTCTTTACATACTCTGCAGACATTGGTATCTGTATATGTCTTATGCTTCAGGATCATATGCTGCTTTAAATCAGAGAAGTACTTGCTATTAAACTCGCACAGCTCACACTTGTACAGGCCACTACTGTTGGCTCTCAGCAAAGGCCACTTTTGCTGAGCAGTGATATTCAAAGCCTGGTTCTTCTCAAAAAGCTTACAACTTTCAACAGGTATTTCCTCAATGTCTTCAGCTTCTAGCTTTTCAGGTGAAACAGTTTGTGTCTCTATGTCATGAACTTCTACAGCATTAACTTCTGTAGTTGAAATTTCTATGGTTTGAATATCTATGGGTTTCTCCTCATCAATTGGACTGTCACCGAATACAGGTGACTCACACATATCTTTATAAATTCCATTATTAGCACCTTTCTCTGCAAGAGAAAATGGAAGATACAAGACAATTAAAAAAACTAAACTATGTTGCAGATGGGTCGATACATTGCTTTTCATTGGCTATAACAGTTCACAAAAGTAAAAAGCTACTATTTTCCTCAAGCTACTGAAATCAAATTTCCTTTCAATAAGGACACTAGCTAAATGAAACAGCCTTACATGTTTATATCAATCTAAAATTTTTCTTCATGATCAACATTTTCCATCAGTTACATTAAAAGACAATACACAAATCCTTCCCCAACTTCAAAGAACTTTTTTCAATACCCAAGCATGCATGATTTCTGCAAATATACCTTTACAATTACCTTTCTTTTTTGGGTCTGAAAAGTGCAGCCCCATGACATTTGACTGTGTCCCAGTCCAATGAGATGTCCCGGCATGCACTGGGCTGCCATCATCATCAGTATCTGGGGTCTGTGCAGGAGTCTGGAATTTACCTATGAGGATAAGGCAAGTCTGTTTTTTTTTCCCTCAACATCCCAATGTTCTCTAAAATGTCTTTGTAATAACCTCAAATATTACAGCACTGTGGTCACAATGTAATACACCAAATTCTACAATCAAAATACCCACCACTACAACATTATGGCCTTCATTTTCTATACAGACAGGGTATGTCTGCACTACAAAGTTAATTCGAACTAACAGCTGTTAGTTCGAATTAACTTTCATAGGCGCTACACATGCAAACCACTAGTTCGAACTTAATTCGAACTACCGGAGCGCTTAATTCGAACTAGGTAAACCTCATTCTACAAGGACTAACATCTAGTTCGAATTAAGTAGTTCGAATTAAGGGCTGTGTAGCCACTTAATTCGAACTAGTTGGAGGCTAGCCCTTCCCAGCTTGCCCTGGTGGCCACTCTGGGCCAAGCCAGGGAAACTCTTCTGCCCCCCTCCTGGCCCCGGAGCCCTTAAAGGGGCACGGTTTGGCTACAGTGCCCATGCCAGGTGCCAGCCTACCAGCACCCAGCCAGCAGACCCTGCACCTGGCACGGCATGAGCCAGCCACCCACTGCCACCCAGCCCTCCGCCTCTTCCCAGGACCAGGCTGGCGGCTCCCAGGAGCCTGCCCAGGGCCGCAAGAGGCGGGCGCCCGCCTGGTCTAGTGTGGAGATCGTGGATCTCATCGAGGTTTGGGGGGAGACCTCCAACGTCCACGACCTCCGCACTAGGCACAGGAATGAGGCCGTCTAGGGCAGGATAGCTTCCAGCCTGGCCACCAAAGGCCACATGCGAACCCAGGAGCAGGTTTGCATGAAAATCAAGTTGGTCCAGTGAGACCCCCGACCCTGAGCCCTGAGCTTAGAACATAAGAACATAAGAACGGCCGTACTGGGTCAGACCAAAGGTCCATCTTGCCCAGTAGCCTGTCTGCCGACAGCGACCAACACCAGGTCCCCAGAGGGGATGGACCAAAGACAATGACCAAGCCATTTGTCTCGTGTCATCCATCTCCAGCCTTCCACAAACAGAGGCCAGGGACACCATTCCTATCCCCTGGCTAATAGCACTCCATGGACCCAACCTCCATGACTTTATCTAACTTCTCTTTAAACTCTGTTATAGTTCTAGCCTTCACAGTCTCCTGTGGCAAGGAGTTCCACAGGTCGACTATTTGCTTTGTGAAGAAGAACTTTCTTTTATTAGTTTGAAGCCTGCTACCCATTCATTTCATTTGGTGTCCTCTTGTCCTTATATTATGGGAACTAATGAAGAACTTTTCTTTATTCACCCTCTCCACACCACTAATGATTGTATATACCTCTATCATATCCCCCCTCAGTCTCCTCTTTTCTAAGCTGAAAAGTCCCAGTCTCTTTAGCCTCTCTTCATATGGGACCTGTTCCAAACCCCTAATCATTGTAGTTGCCCTTTTCTGAACCCTTTCCAAGGCCAAAATATCTTTTTTGAGGTGAGGAGACCACATCTGTACACAGTACTGAAGATATGGCGTACCATAGTTTTATACTTCCCCTCCTCCTTCTTCCCCTGGCTTCCCCCTTCCAGCTCCCCCCCCCAGGTTTCCACCTCCCCTCTGCCACCCTCTCTCTTCCCCTCTCCCACCTCCTTTTCCCAGTCTCCCCAAAGGTTAATCCCCCCAGGTTTTGTTCAATAAAGAGAGTTTCTATTTTTGAACACACGTGTCCTTTATTTTTTACATCAGGAAGGGGGGCTAGGGAGGGGTAAGTGGAAGGAGGTGAGGGAGGAATGGGGCATGAGCCCCTGATGGGGAGGACTGGGGTGGCTCTGCGGGCTCCTCAGGGTGGAAGCTCTCCTGCAGGGCCTCCTGGATCCTGACAGCCCCCCGATTGACACCCCCGGATGGCAGCCTGCGGCAAGTACAGCCGGGCTGATGGCCGAGTGCTGTGATGTGCCTAGTGTGGGCACTCAGGGCACTCCAAGACAGGACTGCTTTGCTGTCCCTCATCGAGTTAGATAAGCAAGCGGGGAACCCTGAGAACTGTCTGTCCGGGGTGGGGGCTCGGGTCCCTTTAAGCACAGCCCTCGGCTAGCCTGAGGCAGCAGCTCCACACTCTAAGTCCTGGTTCTGGCCAGCCTTAACTTCGGTTCAGGGTCCACTCAATGTGGACATGCTAGTTCAAATTAGCAAAACGCTAATTCGGATTAGTTTTTAGGTCTAGATGCACTAGTTCGAATTAGCTTAGTTCGAATTAACTAATTCGAATTAAGTTAGTTCGAATTAGTGTTGTAGTGTAGACATACCCACAGAGCGCCAGACATGCAATGCTTTACCCAGATTCTAATGCAAAGCCATCAAGATAGAGCATATTATACTGGGACCTGGTAATCTCTGTAGGCTGCCTCCTCACATTCAGGAGAAGGACAGCTAAATCAGCTCTTTGTCAATCCTGAGCACTCCATTTTTGTTTTATATCCGGCAGGGGGAGATCAGTCTTAAAATATAATACAACTGCACCCAGGATTAAGATTATCCAATAATGAAAATAGCATGGAGTCCTCTAGATTTGAAAACTGAATCTTGATGAGCAAGCATAATTCAGAGAAGAAAACCAGACATTTTTAGTATTTCTCATGTTAACCTGCATTCACATTTCATACTGCTTCACCTTAATAGAGGGGATACTCATTTTTCACCCCAATAGGTAAAAACAGCACACCTGACTTCCCTTAAAAGTGCAAAATTAATTATTTTCTTCTAATAGGGTATCTTTTGTCAGCTGGTAAAAACACGTGCTAAAATAGCTGGGTACCAGGGAAGTTAAACTTTTTTATATTTTAAAGAATGCACTTCATGCTAAAAATAATTATTTCAACATTTTACTGTGCCATATACTGTAATATTTATAATCAGGATTGCGTTAAGTACCCTTGATTCATAAATTTGTTGAAGGTTTCCTTGTATTGTAGTATAAACTGAACTGATGGCTCTACATTACACTGCTCTCCACTAAATGTCTGCTAATTGAGTTTCTAATTATTTACTCCAGGCCTCCACTTTCTCTTTATATATTAAATATGTACAAAGATCCATTTTAGAGCTCTAGCAATTATTTATGACCAGACTGAAAATGACCAGCCAATTCAAAAGCTGATAAGATGCTCTGTCTGTAAACAAGTTTTAGACAGCAAATAGCTAGAGCTGAATATGCTGAAAAATCTTTTACAATCCTTAGAGGAAAAATTCAATTTTTAATGAGGCAGAATGGAAGCATTTATGATACAGCTTTTAACAGCACAGTCCTTCCTATTCACAGTATTTTAATTATAATGTTCTGATGATACTTCCGGAGATTCATTGTTAATTTTATTGATGTAAGAGAGAAAGGAAGTCTATCCTCACATTCACTCCATTCCATACTTCACAGGTAACACTAAACAGTCGGCACTTGTACATTGAAGTTGTTTTTTAGAAGCCCAAATCAAACAGTTAAAGGACATTTCTGATAAAATAACCCATGCCATCCAAATTCAGCCTTTGTTTATATTATTTTGACACCATTCAATACATTTTAAAATTGTGAAGTCTGATAGTTGTCCTAAATACTGGGAACTGCTTGGCCTCCAATAGTTCCACATTTTATTATTACATGTTATACTATGAGAAATATAATTTTAATTAAAATTATTTAATAGCTTTCTGCCAGTCTTGAAGTGGAAATTTAAATGCACTTACACAGTAAAGTTGCATTATTTTGTATTTTGTTGCTTCTTTTCTGGACCAAACTTTGATACATCTAGATAAGCATTTGCTGGAAAAGATTAATGATATAGGAAAGTAATCTTACCTCTGTTTTCAGAAAGCCTTATGTCTGGCTGTTTCATAGAACAGACACTGTAACAGTGGTCAGAAAAGATTCCATTGTTGTCGATATATTTGCTTACACCTGAAGAATCTTGACAGCAAAAGAGGGGAAAAAGTATTTAAATCCCAAATTGATATAGCAACACATACCTATAAACATGCATGCATGTTTACCTTAGTGGCAACATCTTTGTTTCTTACAGCCTTCAAACTTAAAAGACTCTGATACTAAAAATAGTCAGCATTTATATAATTTACATTTTCAAAGCACTATACAGATATTGTTGGTTTTCAAAATCACTCAATCTTAGAAAATATTAGAAAACTCCCACAGATTTCAATGGGAGTGTCCATTGAGCACATATGATAATCTCCCCTAAACCTCAAAACATCTGTGTATGTTAGCAGCTTTAAGCATTTTACAGATTGGGAAACAGACGTTAAGTAGCTTTCCTAAAGCCACAGAGGAAATGGAGAAGAGCAAGCAATTAGAAAAACTTTAACGACTGACTGAAATGGAACAGTTTTTAAATTGTTTACAAGTGGAGCACTCAAAGTGGATAGTGTACGTTCATATGTATAGGTACGTCTAGACTACAGGGTTTTGTCGACAGATACTGTTGACAAAGCATCTGTCGACAAAGAGCATCTAGACTACAGCCAGTTCTGTCGACAAAGCAAGCCACTTTGTCGACATGAGAGTGTAGACGCAAAGGACAGTGTAGATGCAATAATGCCTTCTGTCGACAGAACTCTGTCGACAAAAGGCGTTATTCCTCGAAGAATGAGGTTTACAGCCGTCGACAAAACTGCAGTGTAGACGCAGGTATAGTTTTGTCAACAAAACCCTGTAGTCTAGACACACCCTATGTTTCAATTTGCCTCTTAGCTTATGAGTCCTTCATAAATACTTGCATTTTAGTTTTCCAGGAAAGGAGAGGCTTATTTTGAGGAAAGTTACAATAACTTACACATGGAAGTGTCAACAGTTCAAGCTCTAGATTTACCTGAGTAACGTGAAGGATGTAAAGTCTTCCTTTTTCTCTTTTTGGGATGTTCATTCATTTTGCTTCAGCCTAAATCAATTAAAAATTACAACATCCAAGAACTGGTTACATCTGTTTTCTGCTGATTTGCAATCATGGATCAGTGCTTAAAGATTATTTATTAATATTAGTATGCCAGCAAAGCACAGAAATAGATTCCCCCAAAAGGTAAATTCCTCGCCACAAAAACAAAACTAATATCCAAATCTGTGCACAATGAACTAATCTGCAAGATAAAACCTAGTGTTCTGTCCCTATTATTTTTGGTTTAAGTTGAATGAGCATGGAGACTGAACTACCCTCTGATCTGTAGAGACACATACATCCAATCAAGGCATAGACATATCAGTACAACAGAATGCTTCCCAAACCATACCTGGCTCTGAGGTCAGAACAGAGTTTACCATTTTGTGGGTTCAGACACTCAGGGTATGACCAGAGGGCTTGGCTTCAGTGAGGCACCATATGGGTACTGGCGTCTGCCCACAATGGTCAGGACCATTGTTTATCTTTTTAGATATAGTCACTGATACTATTTTATGGTGTTGCCTTGTGTAATTGGCAGTTACATATCAACCTGATTACATTATATGTAATGGGTTTCAAAAGTGCCTAGAAGTGACACAGGCCATGTCTATAATAGTGATGTATGTGAGTAGTCAAGTAGTCGACTACTTGCATTTCCTCCCCACCTTGCTGCCTCTGTATCAGTAGCATGGGGAGGGAGGTGGAAGGGCAGGGGCTGCTGGACCCGGTGTGAGCAGGGACTGAGTGCCTTCCCTTATTGACTAATCATGTCGTTGATACAAATTGTATGGACTGCACAATTAGCCAATTACCTACTTCTTAACATCCTTAGTCTATTACACTATGAGGTTACAGCAGCAAAACTGTACCAATGGGAGAGAGCTTTTGCATCAACATCATAAAACCACCTCCATGAGTAGCAGTCGCTATTTTGGTGGGAGAAACTCTTCCACTGACAAAGCTCTGTCAACACTGGCATTTCTGTTAATGTAGTCTGTGTCACTCAGGCGTATCTTTATTCACACTCCCGAACAACATACATTTTACCAACACTACTGGTAATGTAGACAAGCCTGAAGCACTAGTCCCATTGACTTGTGTTTCTAAGTGACTTCTGAAAACTCCAATGTCTTTTAAGTTACCATTTTCTGCCTCCCACCCTCCTGGAATAATTTGGTAGTATTGTGCTAGAAACAACTGCTAAGCACACAGAAACACTACTAGACTCTTGTTTCGTACCTCATTCCTTGGGAGAGAAGAGTAATGGAGTTCACCCCATAAGGAGGGACGATCAGCACTTTGAGTCACTGCCAAGTGGTCGACGTGACACAGGAAATGGCATTTCTAGAGCCAAATACTGCCATCTTTTTTTTTTTTTTTTTTTTTTGAGATTACCCCTGTAGTGGGCTTTTTGGGAGAGACTCTGGACGATTTCTCCCCAAAATGCAGAAAATGTTTACATGGTGAAAATACAGAAGGAGCCCTGGACCACCCAACTTACTAGAGGTAATCTTCAATATCAGCAAGAGGACTAATAGCTAAGAAATTTATTGTTATACAACATCCAATAATGGAAAAAGTATCTGCAAGAAAAAAATGTAAGTTATACAGCAGTAACATTTTAAAATTCTGATAGCACTAAGTGCAAAATTTCAGAGCTGGTAGTATCACAAATACCGAAACAAAGCATCTGGAGAAATCAGAGCACAATTAGAAATCAATAAAAAAGTTGATACCAGTTTAATTTTAAAATATTTGAAAGCCATATGATATATGTTTATCAAAGATATTTATTTCAACTTCTGCATAAACTTGTTGCCTTTTTCTGCCCATCATTAGCTTACAACAGCAGACAAATAGATGGAGATGATTCTAGAAATAGCTGGGACATATTGGTCATCAATGAAACAGGGCCTACTTTGAGATGAAATCTCAGAATGCATCATATTCTGACTCTTCATCAGCTTCAACATACAAATACAGAGCCCTGTGTGGATACAAAATTGGTATTTGCATCTGCAAAACTGATCCACAGATATCTACATCCACATCCAGAGATGCAGGTATCTGCGATATTTGCAAATTTGCAGGGTTCTACATACAAAATTTGTATCCACAGCCCTAAAAGCGGGCCCTGGATATACCTGTGAATTTGTAGGACTCTACATATACAGGACCTGACTCAAACCCCCACTCCTTCTAATCAGGGACACTATGACCTCACTAGACTGGAGAAAGAGAAGATCATATAGAAGTTGGATTATGAGAATAGTTTAAGAACAGGGATGGGGAACCTAAAACCTGGGGGCTAGATCTGGCCCCTAAGGCTCAGGGCTCCCACCCAAGCATTGGCGCTCCAGCCCTCCCTCAGCCCCCAGGGTCCTCCCAACTGGAGCACACAGAATCTACTAGCCTGGGTCCCCTAGGCTGTGATGTGCAAGGGGGATAAGGGAAATGCCATTCTCCTTCCAGTCAGGGGCCACCTCAGGGAGACTGGTTTTATTTTGCTTCGCTTTTCACTTGTGTGAGGACCTTGACTGATTCTTCTGTGGGTGGGTGGCTCCGACCCAAAAAAGGTTCCCCCGCTCCTACTTAAGAGGGGGGGAAAAAAAACCCCAAACAGCCTCATATTCTGCCTCAAAAGGCTGGGCTCACCAGTGCTAACAGCTCCAGCTGTAAATGGGAGAGAGGACAGCCAGAAGGGTATTAAACATTTCGTGTCCAGATCCAGTCTGCTGGTCCGAGGCAACCATGGCCTCCAGGGGTGTATTTCTGCAGGCTTTTTTTTGGGGGGGGGAAGGTAGGAGGGCCGGAGAAGTCAAGGCTTCTGGGCCGTTTGGGAGTCTAAGCCCTAACTGGCATGGTGCAGGTTGCCGGGGGAGGGAGAGGGGGGTCACACGATGGCACGGCCAGGCAGAGAGCTCTGCTCAGAGCCTTTCCCCAGAGCTCACTCGGGAGCTGCCGCCCGCCATGCCCCACAGCAAGCGGGGGTTTGGAGGCGGCAATGGCGGGAGAAGGGGGGGGGGGGAAACACGCTTGCCAAGGGGCTGCCACCCGGCAAACCCCATCCCGCCCACCTGCCCGGCGCCTCCCAAGGGGCCCTGAAAGTCACCGAAGCGGGAGGCTCCCCCAGCCCAAGACTCTCTCCAGGGAGGCCTGAGCCAGCGGCGATGGAGGGCGCGCTGCCCGGGGCGGGTCAGGGGGGCCGCTAGAGCCAACGAGGCCTGGCGGCCGGGAGAAGGCGGGAAGCGGCGCTGGGGGCCGGAGGAGGTTGAGGGGAGGGGAGGGGCGGGGCGGGACGCGCGGGGGAGCCCAGGCGGGGTCAAAGGGACGGAGGAGGCCGCGGTCCCTCCCGGCGGCCCAGCCCCCAGCCCCGCGCTCACCTTCCGCTCCGCGCCCCGTTACAGGGCCCAGGCCGCCGCCGGAACCGACAGCGCCCGCGGGGGAAGGGGCGGCGCGGGGCCTGGCCCAGGCGCAGTCACCCAGGAGGCGAGCCGTCTGCGCCTCCTAGCGGCACCGCGGCCTTAGGGCGCCCGGCGGGAGGAAAGCCGTTCAGGGGCTGCTGAGGAGTGGAAGGAACCTTCCCCTCAGGTAACCCCCAGCCCCATAGACTGCCTTGCCGGGGCTGCAGCCCCACTGCCCCCCGCCCTGTAGTCATACCCCCGGCGGGTCCAGCCCCATAACCGTATCCTTCAGCCATTCCCCGGGGCCCCAGCCCTATAGTTATACTCCCCCCCCCCCTAAGATTTTCCATCCTGGGAGGGGGGGTTGAATTGTCTTATATGAAACACCCATCTTGAGGTAGGGTGTGGATGTGCGCCCACCACTACACACAAAAACCACAGCGACAAATATATATTTTAAAAGCTGAGTCTGGGCTTTTAATACTCCAGTCATCTGAAAAAGTAGGGTTTGCCCACTAAAGCTCATGATACCATCTACCCATTTTGTTAGTCTTTAAGGTGCTACTAGACTATTTGAAATATATAGAAAAACTTAAACAACAAATAGTCTGTAGCTGTGGAAGAAAATATATTACAACAAGGGATAATTAACAAGGAGCAGTGCTTATGACTATTATTTACTATGAAATCAGGTACAAAGAAAATTAATACTACCCTTGGCTGATGAAGTAGGATGTGTCCTTGAAAGCTCATGCTACTATTTAGATATTTGTTAGTCTAAGGTGCTACAGAGCTTTTTTATTGTTTAGTTAGAGTTAGAGCTAACATGGCCTCCTAGACCTTCGAGTACATGTATCATCCTTTCTAACAGACAGATGCATGTTTCAAAGATCTTGCCAAGAAGATTTCACTGTAAAAAACAGCCAGCATCACACCTAGTACTTGCTGCTTCTGACTCATAAGAGCCAGAGCTCTACCACATAACAAAAATCTGACCTTAATGCAATACAGTTTGCCATGTATTAATCAGTAACACAGGATTTTAAAAAAATCATTAAGATCAGAGTTTGATGTCTGCAACACTCAAATTCTGTTAAAAGAATAATTTTCTTACTGTAAGCCATTAAGATGGGGGGTGGGATGGGGGGGGGAGAGAGACTCCAAGAATTTGGTAAGTGGTTGAGGACCACACTATTTCATTATATTAATATGGAGGAGATGTGGGGGTCCGGGATGTAGGTTGGGTGCAGAAGGAAGTTTGGAGTAAGGGAATGGGATCTGGGAAGGAGTGTGGGTAAAGTAGGGGATCATGACCTGGGGCACCAGATTGGAGTGAGGAAGAGATGCAAAGCCTGGGTGGGGGTGGGACCTGGTGCAGGAGGGGGTGCAGGGATCTGGGCTGTGACCAGGGATAGCAGATTAGGGTGCAAGGTCTGAGAGGGTGTTGTGACCTGAGGAGTGGTGTAGGAGGGGATGCAGTGTCTGGGGAGGTGTATGGAGACTGGAGTAGAAGATTTGGGTTACATGGGGTTGGGGGTCAGAGGGTTGGAGCCGGAGATCTTACCTGGCTCCCAGCCAGTAGTCCAGCAGATTCCTTAGCCAGGGTCCCTACCTTCCAGCCCCTGTATGTGCTATGGGGAGCTACAGGAACCATGTTTATTGCTCTAAACAGAATGCTGTGAGCCCAGGGAATGAGGGAGGAAGAGCACTTCACATGCTGCTTGTCCTGCACACATGCAGCTGTTATTGGTCAAAACTGGCCAATGGAAGCTACTGGGGGGGGTGATAGCTTTCTGAAGATATAGTCTTGCAGAGGGATCCCATAATTGAGGAATTCAACCAGACTCCCAGATCCATGGATTTACTTTTCCTACTGAGAATTCTGTGTATTCTCTTCTGTTTAAATTTTCATCTTATTAATTTTTGTATTTAAAAAAAAAAACCTTTCCCCAAACTGCTGCTTCTTAAAGGTGCTGCAGGTGCTGCTACTCTTCCCTGGGGCCTATGCTTAGCCAATATCCCAGCATGACACTGAAGCTACTTTCATTTGACAGAATGGCGTATTTATGTGTGTTCATTTGTATGAGCATGCTTTTTATTTTTGTGTGCCAGGGTCAAGGAAAGGATTGTCACTTTAATCAGTAGTGTTCCCATTGGAATGTCACTAGCACTAGAATGTCGCTATGGGAACTTACTTAGAACCAAACCAAGGTTTGATGGGGTGGGTTCTAAGCTATCAAGGCTTGTACCATCTGAAGGACATCTTGGAAACAGCAGCAATGTAATCTTGATAGTGACTCTCAAGAAGACAACACGGAGATAGTTTTTTCTTCATAATACCTAATCCCAATGATTGTTGATTACTGACTGTAGAGAGAATCTGCTATTTAAGAGCACGTGAAATGAGAGCAAGAGGTGATGACAAACAATTGGGACTAGTCAAGAAATATTTCTCAGTGACAGGAAACTGAGGGAAAACATTTGTCCTAGTCAAACCATTGGATTATCTGAGGAATTATTTTAGGACAATCTAGTTGACATTCACATTGTGTCATTCCTACATTCTCTTTTGGGATGCAAGATAGGGTCCTCTTTACGCACCCATTCCCATCATATTGTCCTTGAACACAGATAGCAGCTTCTGATCAGGAAATGCTGATGAACATCAATGGCATTGTTTGTATGTGATGGTATAAAAGCATAGCCAAAATCAATCAAAACAAGTCTTAGACTATATGTACCCATTTTTTAATGCTGTCCACTTCTGATTTGGCAAACAAGATGGAGGCCAGATATTGTGAGGCTGTACTCCTTTCCTTTCTCCCAAAGTAGTTTCCTTGTTTTCTTTTCCCCCCTATTCTCTCAGCTATCACAGGTGCAGGACTGTAAATCAATGTAGATCCTGTGGTTCCTTTTTGTAGAGTGGGCCTTTAAAAAAAAAATCCAAAAAATGTAACTGATATTTTTGGTCAGGGAAAGGTTTCACATTATCTACCTTTGCCTATTTATTTACCTGAAAAGGGTTTGGTTAAAAGCCTGTGAAATGTTGTGAAGAAGAATGAGGATGTGTAACATCAGCCTCACTGTAGGAGTGAGTTGGGTGGGTGTGTATTGTGACACAAAAGGGTCCATCCACATGGCTAGCAACAAGTAACCAAGAGTCAGAGGTAGGGAGGACATGGAGAAATGAAGAAAGGAAAGTGGGAGCCAGAAGGAAACAGAACAAGAAGGAACAGTCCAAGTGGACATTAATGGAGATGAATGGAGAAACTCAGGAGAGGTGGATGGAGCAAGAAGAGGAAGCTTGGGAGGAGGTAGTGCAACAGGCTGAGGGAACCCAAGGGAAGATCATGGAGCTGTATGGAAGACCCCAGGAAGACATCACAGAGCAGGCTATGGGAGCCCAAGGGATCATGGATATGGAGGGAAGAGCTCAGGAGGAAGTAATGGAGCAGGCTGGGGGAGCTCGAAGGAAGATCATGGAGCTGGATGGAAAAGCCTGGGAAGTGGTCACAGAGCAGACTCTGGGAGCTCAAGGGAAGATGGAATTGAGTGGAAGAGAGTGGGAGGAAGTCACATGGCAGGCTGGGGGAGCACGAGGTAAGATCATGGAACTGGATAGAAGAGCCCAGAAAGAAGTCATGGAGCAGGTGGGGGGAGCCCAAGGGAAGATGGAATTGGGTGGAAGAGGCTGGGAGGAAGTCATGCAGCAGCCTGTGGGAGCTGAAGGGAAGATCATGGAGGTGGATGGAAGAGTCCGGCAAATAGTCACAGAACAGACTATGGGAGCCCAAAGAAAGGTGATGGAGTTGGATGGAAGAGCCTGGATGGAAGTCACAGAGCAGGCTGGAAGAGATAAAGGGAAGATAATGGAGCTGGATGGAAGAGCACAGGCAGAGGTCAAGGAGCAGGTTCAGGAAAACCAGGAAGTGGGTGTGAAGCTGGTGAAGGACTTGCTAACAGTGGTTGCCACTTCTGCTCTTCCCCATGGTGAGAAAATGGAATTGGAGTTTGTGACCCTGCAGTTTATGATGGGAGGTAATATACACTTGGTTGGGGAATTGCAGAGCCAACACATAGTGGAGGAGTTCCAACAGGAAATGTTTGCTAAGTTTCCTATACCAGCATTCTGTGCGACTAACATAGTGGCTTGTAATCAAGCGACCAGCAGCATGGCTGAAAGAGGCTTCTCATTCCATAAATTTGGCTGCTCCAGGCATCAGGACAGAATCTACTCACAGTTTATCTTCTTCCTGTGCAGAGCCTCCTCCTTGACATGCTGTGCGGGGCTAGACCGATTGCTGGAGATGCTACAACAGCTGAAGAGCTGTATCTACTGTATCCCAGTGGCTCTGGTTGGGGTGATTGTGCAAGCAGACCCAGATCCAGAAATGAACCTGGAGCAAGAGGTGAAGGCACTGCGGTGGCTGAAGTGCCTACTGGATGGAGTCTTCTGTTGTGATTTGTTGTCAGGGCATGATGGGACAGAGGAAGAAGTGCAGGTTCAGGTGGCTGTCTACCAGTCAGGCTGGCCTCAGCGGGTTCTAGAGGTTAAGAGAGCAGCCTGCCAGGCAATACGAGCGGCCCTGAAGTTCTGAACAGGCAGCATGTGAAAGTGCTCCAGGATTACAATGGGTAAGTCTAATGCATGGAGCGCATAAGGGCCTGGATCACAAGAGATACATATGGGAATTGGCTGAAGAGGCGAAGAGGCAGGGGAATAGAACAGAGATGGAAGAATAGAAATACAGCATTAAGTCTGGGGGAGTGGCACGTAGTTACAATACAAAGGAGTTGAATTGGGGCAAATAGGAGACATAGGAACAGAGTATGGGCAGGTGGGGGAAGAGTAGAGTTCCTGCATTCACCGTGAATGGTGAAATTCGTGACTACTGGGAGCCTCAGCTTCCGGCCTCCACAGTGAGCTCCCTACAGCTGCTGGGAGCTGTGGGGAACTCGTTGTGGCTCCTGGCCCCTGCCAGGACAGGAGACCAGCAAATACATAGAACCACAAATAGCAATTCCACAGATCACAAGGGTCTCCTGTACTTAGGAACTGGAGTGGGCAAGGCAGGCTATGCAGGAGATGGAAGCATGAATGTTTGTGAAATCCTCCCTCTATGTTCCCTTCATCCAAGAGTTAGGTCTGATCACAAAACATGTAATGGCTTTGCAGGCAAGTGTTCTATTTGGCAGATTTTTCTTTATCGAGAGGACAAATGTATGTTGTTATTCATAACTAGAGTACTTCAGGATGGCTACCATATCTAATGTCTTTTGTGGTTAAGATGTAACTGCCTTAAGTCTGCAATTAACTCCTTTGTTTAGTTGCAAAGCAAAAGTTGTCAGCTGAGGAGTTCACTTTGCCATCTTCTATATCTTTACTCATCTATTTTCACACCTTTCAGAAAAAGCATAGAAAAGATCTGGCAAATTCAAACAGTTAATCCTGTTTTTTGCTGCTTTGTGGCTCATGACCCAGTTGTGGTTTACCTGTGTCAGGGGCTTATGCTATTCTAAATATGCTTCTGTTAAGCTCTTTAAAAACAGTGAAAACTTAATATATTTCAATCAGTGTCTCCAATGTGAAATTCAATTTCATGGCAATGTATTGAACAGTACAATATTTGTTTAGCTAGTAAAAAAGGCCATGCTGTTATATGGGTGTAACTTGTAAAGTCACACGTGACTGCTGGAAGAAAATATTAAATCGAGAAGGAATACAAATCCAAAACATGCACATTGTCAAATTGCAGTGTATGCTCATATGAGTTTTGACTTGTGCAAGGTAACTCAAACATGCTTGGGTCATCTCCTTCCCGTTGGTAAAATTACTGGGACAAAACAAGGAGTCTTGTGGCACCTTAAAGACTAACAAATTTATTGGGGCATAAGCTTTTGCAGGCTATAGTCCACTTCATCAGATGCATGAAGTGAAAGAATTGGATGGCAGGGATATTATATATTACACACACAAAAGTTGAATTAGCCTTATTAACACAACAGTGATATGTTAATGAGGCTAATTCAATCAGGGTGTTTGAGGCCCACTTCCAATTGTGATAAGAAGATAAGACTATCTAAAAGGGAAAATTAATTATTGTAATGAAAGCCATTTCCAGTCCCTATTCAGACCCATTCTGATGGTGTCAAATTTGCATGTGAATTCCAGCTCAGCAGTTTCACACTGCATAGTGCCACACAGGCCCGCCTACGGGGAGAGGAAGAAGTGTTTGCAGGAGAGGGCAGTTGCTCTGGGAAACAGCTATTCAAAGGCACCTGGGGCTCCAGCTGCTGCTGCAATAGCAGCGGCAGTAGGCAGAGCTCCAGGCCCATTTGAATTGTTACCGGAGCACAGCTCTGTGTGGCTTTGAGGGCTGCAGGGGGTGGGCAGTACCATGGCATGGGCAGTGCTGAGGGCTGGCTGCCACAGCCCCACTCCTTCTGCTTGAGGCCCTGCCTTTTCCAGGGGCATAGAGCTGCCCCTTCCCACACTTTGCCCTGAGGTCTCCATTGGCCCCACAGTATGCCAACATTGTCATAGTTGACTTCAGAAAACTCTTTCTCAGCTCTTATCCCCAAGTGCACCTTCCCTATTTGTGCTACACTGATGACATCATCCTCTGGACCCATGGGAAGGAGGCAACAGTTTTCACCTCACCAATAATCTCGTCTTGCATCAGTCCACACAAGATATCCACTTCCTAGATACTATAGTGCAAATAGATGATGGTCGCATAACCACCACCCTAAACCGGAAACCCACTGACCACTATACTTATCGACACACGTCCAGCTTTCATCCAGAACACATCACACAATCCACTGTCTATAGCCAAGCCCTAAGATACAACCATATTTGTTCCAGTCCCTCAGAGATGAATAGCACAGGATCTCTACCAAGCATTCTTAAAACTACAGTACCCATCTGGGAAAGCGAAGAAACAGATGGACAGAGCCAGGTGGGTACCTAAAGTCACCTACTAGAGGACAGACATAACAAAGAAAGCAACAGAACGTCACTGTCCATTACCTACAGTCTCCAGCAAAAGCCTCTCCAATACATCATCTAGGATCTAAAACCAATCCTAGATGTTGATCCTCACTCACAGACCTTGGGAGGCAGGCCAGTCCTCACTTACAGACAGTCCCTCCCAACCTGAAATGAATACTCACCATCAACTCCCCACAACAGAAGCACTAACCCAGGAACCAATCCTTGCAACAGACCCCGTTGCCAACTCTGTCCACAGATCTACCCTAGTGATACCATTATTGGACCTAACCACATCAGCCATTCCATCAAGGGCTTGGCTTGTTCACATTACAATTGCAGATGTGCATATGTGCCAGCAATGCCCTTCTTCTATGTACATTGGATAAATTGGACTGTGTCTTAACAAAAGAATAAAAAGACACCAAGAATGGTAACCTACAAAAACCAGTAGGATATCCACTTAAACTTAGACACACAGTTACAGACTTGAAAGTTACCATACTTGAGAAAAAACAAACAAAAAGCACAACAGGCTTAAAGTGAAGCTACTGAAATGGAATTCATATTGCAAATAGACACTAACAGAATGGGTCCAAATAGGGAATGGCTCTCTCATTACAATAAGTAATTTTCCCCTTTAGGTATTCTCACTTTCTTATCACTGTTGAAAGTGGACCACATAGGCTATGTCTAGACTGCAGGCTTCTTTCAGAAGCAGCTTTTCTGGACGAGATCTTCTGAAAAAACTTCTTTGGAAAGAGAGCATCTACAGAGCAAAAGCGCATCAAAAAAAGATGTGCTTTTTCAAAAGATAGCATCCAATCAATGTGGATGCTATCTCACATTTAAGCTGTGATTACTATGGATGCAATGGCCACCAGGGCTCCTGTGCTTTTTCCTCTTTCAAAAGAACTCCCTCTTCCCCATCCACACATGCCTTTTTCTGAAAGAGCTCTTTTGGAAAAAGGCTTCTTCCTCATAGAAAGAGATTTACCAATGTCAGAAAAAATCCTCTGTTCTTTTGATTTTCTTTCGAAAGAACACGATTGCAGTGTGGATGTAATTCAAGTTTTTTTCAGAAAAACATCAGTTTTTCAAAAAAACCAGTAGTGTAGACATAGCCATACACCCAGAGGCTACGTCTACACTGGCATGATCTTGCGCAAGAACTCTTTTGCGGAAGAGTTCTTGTGCAAAAACTCTTCCAGAAGAGAGCGTCTACACTGGCATGTGCATTTGCGCAAGAGATGTGCTTTTGTGCAAGAGCATCCATGCCAGTGTAGATGCTCTCTTGCGCAAGAAAGCTCTGATGGCCATTTTAACCACAGGGCTTTCTTGTGCAAGAAATTCATTTTGCCTGTCTACACTGGCCTGTTGCGCAAGAACAGTTGCACAAGAGGGCTTATTCCTGAGCGGGAGCATCAGAGTTCTTGCGCAAGAAGCACTGATTTCACTGCTCTACAGCCAAAATGCTTCTGAAATAAATGTAGTCAAACTTTACTAATTCTGGGTCATTGAGAACGAAAGTGATGCTTAAAATTGTTGATTGGCTCTAGTTTTCAAGATTTGCTATTGGGTCAGTATATACGACCTTTGACTTGGGAATGGCGGAGGATAAGTGAGTTATAAAAGGGAAGGGTTCTCAATTTAAACCAGAAATGACTAAAATACATCTTTGACTGGATCTATGAATAAATCTATGACTGGGTTTGGACAGTACTTGCTTTTTAGGCAAAACAAGGAATGATGCAATCTGAAGCTGGTATTGCGTCATACATGATATGAATTGCATCATGTTATTCCTAGAAGTGATGGATGATGCAATCATAACCAAGCTTACATCACTCTGCTGAACAAATTGCCCTATATCAGCTCTAGAAATCATACAGTGTCGTGCTCTCTTATTTGTCAGTGTTTGATTTTGCAAAGGGACACATTTCTGTTTAGCCAAAGTGAGCAGAGATGCCTCGTACTTGTGTGAACAGTGCAGATAACTTCTGCTATGTTTGTGGTGAAGTGACTTTTGCATCACAAAAACGCAGTATAACCACTATGGTTAAGAAAGCCTATCACCTTTATTTTGGCTGCAAAACTGGAGATCAGGACAAGAGGTGGGCCCCACACATATGCTGTACCACTTATGCAACAAATCTTCGCCAGCGGTTGAACAGGAAAAGGAAATCTATGGCTTTTGCAGTGCCAATGATTTGGAGAGAGCCAACAGATCATACCAGCAATTGTTACTTCTGCATGGTGCCTCCAGTTGGGAAAGGTGTGTCAAAGAAGAAAAAGTGGACTGTGCATTATCCAAACATTCCATCAGCTATACGCCCAGTACCCCACGGAGAAGGACTGCCGGTTCCTGATGCACCAGAATCATTCTCACTTGAGTCAGATGAGGAAGAAGAAAAGGATGAAACTTCTGGTCCTGAACCATCAATGTCACAGGACCCACATTTTCTCCCATCCTCCTCCTCTGAACCACACCTCATAACACAAGGTGAACTGAATGACTAAACTATGTACATAATAGTTTTTTGCCTTTTGTTTCATAATAAATTTTATTTATGTAACCCTTTTGCTGATTTTTAAAGTGTTACATAAACAGGACAGGTGAAATATTATTATGTAAAGCAACCATAAACACATGAAAAGACCTAGGTTTACAATTTATGATTAAAACTCTACTATCTACACAATATACATAGACGTAAAATGTAAAAACTTAAATATCTTGGAAACAGTAGCCAATCAGTTGTTTTAATTGTCATATTTGAATTCAGCACATCAAAATACATAATAAATAGCACATTTTATCTCTGAAGCAGACAACTTCTAAAAAATTGTAGACCAGTGTTTCATACATTAGAACGTCAGTGTACTTGCGCAAGAACTCATGGCCAGTGTAGACAGGCAGCAAGTTTTTGCGCAAAAGCAGTCGCTTTTGCGCAAGATCGCACCAATATAGACACAGCCAGACTGTGTTAGCCTCATTAATACGGACATGTCACTCCCATCTGACAAATTGAGTTGCAGCCCAGAAAAGCTTATGCCCTAATCTATTTGTTAGTCTTTAAGGTACCACAGGACTCTCTGTTTTTGCTGAAACAGACTGACACAGCTACCTCTCTAAAACATCCTTAGGACATTTACCCATGGTTTTATAATATTTTGAACCACGTTTTGTAATTGTTGAAAACATGTAGCTATTTTCACCGTGTATCAGACAAATGCTTACTAACTTGAGTATTATGCTGATTTGAATGTGAAGTTTATTACTCAGGTATGTTTCATCATTCTTGGAATATTACTTTCCCAATACCATGCTCGTTACTGAAGTACATGTTAAGCATAGTCTGTCTTTAGACTTTTAAACTTCCTTTATTCATTTGTGAGCATGAGAGAATTTCAGGATGAAAAGTCAAGCTTTGATTCACACCGAAATGTACAAGTCTCCTTAGTTATTCAGATCATCCCTAAGCTAGGAAGTGAAAGTCTCAGCCCAGCAACAACATTCTTCTGTCTCCTGCTTTCCCCAGCTTTCTGTGCTTGGGACCCAGCAGCACCAGTTTCCTGACTCCTCCTCCCTATTGCTCTGTGACCCTTCCTTTCTGTGCACTAAGGCCATCTGTCAGCACCCAGGCTCTCTCTCACAGCTTCCCCATGTACATACTTGAAAAAAATAATCACAGGATTCGAGAAGTTTCTCTTATGACAGCTCCTCCTGCAGCAAAAATCCTGTGACTTATTCATGAGAGTTTGGCAGGTGGACCTCACATCCCCTTGCAACCGTAAATCTGCCTCTTGCTCCATTCGTTGCCCTGTTCCTCTTCTCACTCAACTTTCATAGTCACTTTGCTGGTCCTCTCTGTTCCTATGTCCAGTCTAGTTCCTGGAACCATCGAGTCATGACTACTTTGCCTGAGGACGTGGCTTTAACTCAATTGAAAATGGTAGGAAGCATCCAATTGTAATAAGGGCAGCCTAGCTTCCACCTACAAACTGACTGTAGGGAAATGGTGGCCATCTTGCAGACTTTAGGCCCAGTAATAGGAAATGGTGGCCATTTTGATTACAAGTTTAAAAATGGCTGATTGAGCCTTGTGATATTCTAACCAAAAAGAGCTATCAGCCAGGTTTGTCATGGTTTCCCTTGTGGTATACTGGTGTTACAGGTATTCTAGGCTTCCCAGCCATAATCCTAAAATTTTATTATAAAAACACAAATGTTACAAGGTCACTGAGTAACTAAAAAGGTAGACTGTAACCAGTCAAAAAACTGCTACAATATCTAATAGACAGAAGGAGTAGACTAAGGCCAGGTCTACACTAAAGGGGCAGGTCAAATTAAGATACACAACTCCAGCTCTGTAAATTATGTAGCTGAAGTCAATGTACCTTGATTTGAGTTTCCCCACTGTGGGAAACTGATGGGAGCAAATGCTCCTTTCTGCTTCTCTTACTTCTCACAGGAGCAGGAATAGCAGCCACCAATGGCCCTCTGAGTTCCATTTAGTGAGTCTTTGATAGACCCACTAAATCTAACTCCAGAAGATTGATCGCAGTAGCAATCTTCCCTAGAGTGAAGACATGGCCAAGGGTGGGAAAGTGTTCCTCCAACTGCCAAGGAGGAAAGGGAACCCTGCCCATCCATACCAGGGAAAAGAGTAGCAGCTCCCCCTGTTGTTAACAAAACAGGGGCCCAATTTCAGCTGAGTCCTATAAGTGCTAGTTTAATTCAAATAATATTTCTTCTAAGGCTACGTCTACATTACTAGGTTTTTTCAAAATAACTATTTTGAAATAAGCTTATTCGTCTTCACAAGCAGGAGTTATTATTTTGAAATAACCAGCCCATTATTTTGAAACAACAGGCTTGATAGTGTGAATGCTTGCCCTGTTATTTCAAAATAAGTGGAGTTATTTTGAAGAAACTCCCCTGTGTAGATATGCCCCCCGTTCTGTACAAATACATAGGGGAAAGCGGGAGGGGAAAACGGAGGCACTCACAGGTGAAGTGATTTACCGACAATCAGACAAAAGGTCAGAGGCAGAACCAGGAACAGAACTTAGGTCTGAGCCCCAGTCTGGTGTCCCATCAATAGGCACATGTTGTCCTATTGCACCTTCCTCTATTTTATCCTTTGGAAATAGTTCTTGTTTTTCAATAAATTGAATGTTTGTAGTCATCAGCACCAACCTTGTAAATATAGAAGTATGTTTGTTTCCCCTCCTCCCCCCAAGTGCTGGGCACATGGGAAACTATGAGAGCCTGGATGGAGAGGAACACACTGGATGCAGAGAAAAAGTTTCTATAGGATCAAAATAGGAAATAGAAGGTTGTTCTGTTTCTATCTTAGAGGGGGACATGAAGAGAGATGGACAGACACTCATTTTGTTGAGCAGGTACAAGGAGAACGATATTAAGTCTGCGCTATGATCTATGTTGCTTAACAAAAAAATTTGGGCCTAATGTCAGCTGAAAAAAATCTCAGGGTGAAATTTCGGTCTGGTGAAATCAATGAGAAAACTCCCAGCTTGCCAAGATCAGAGACTTTCACCACGTTTCTGACAGGGTTTTTAAAAAAGCAGAGCAAACAATCCACCTAGGACAGGTCTGTTTCTCATTTTAAAAAGTTTTAAGCTGTTAGTTTTATTAGTATAGGACACACTTTGAACAAAGTAGTTTATTACTGTAGTTCATGACTTATGCACTTTATTCTTCCATTTACAAGGATATAATTTAGAATCCAGTTGTTTCAGGTGCAGTGTACCCTCTCTGAGTTGCTAAGTACCATCATCTCCCATTAGGTTGATACTAAGGGAAATTCAAGGTGCTCAACGCATCAGGATTAGCCCTCCAAAATGGACCTAAATGAGCTCTACAGGGTGTGTGCATGAAGTCTTAGTCCTATATAAATAAATAGGAGTTTTGCTACAGATTTCATTTTTTACTTTAGAATTTTGGAGCAAATGCTGTAGTTCTTTCTGTATTAAGTCTGATTCATTACATAGTTCAGTTATAAACTTGTTACTTACATTCCAATTTGAAGATTGGAAAAGGGCAAATATAGTGCCCATCTATAAAAAGGGAAATAAAAACAACCCACGAAACTACAGACCAGTCAGTTTGACTTCTGTGCCAGGAAAGATAGTGGAGCAAGTAATTAAGGAAATCATCTGCAAACACTTGAAGATAATAAGGTGATAGGGAACAGGCAGCATGGATTTGTAAAGAACAAATCACCTCAAACCAATCTGATAGCTTTCTTTGATAGGATAATGAGTCTTGTAGATAAGGGAGAAGTGGTAGATGTGGTACACCTAGACTTTAGTAAGGCATTTGATACGGTCTCGCATGATATTCTTATCAATAAACTAGGCAAATACAACTTAGATGGGTCTACTATAAGGTGGGTGCATAACTGGCTGGATAACCGTTCCCAGAGTAGTTATTAACCATTCACAATCCTACTGGAAAGGTATAACAAGGTTCCACAGGGGTCTGTTTTGGGACCGGTTCTGTTCAATATCTTCATCAATGATTTAGATATTGGCATAGGGAGTACACTTAAGTTTGCAGATGATACCAAACTGGGAGGGGTTGCAACTGCTTTGGAGGATAGGGTCATAATTCAAAATGATCTGGATAAATTGGAGAAATGGTCTGAGGTAAATAGGATGAAGTTTAATAAGGACAAATGCAAAGTGCTCCGCTTAGGAAGGAACACTCAGTTTCACACATACAGAGAGGAAAGCAACTGTCTAGGAAGGAGTACGGCAGAAAGGGGTCTAGGGCTTATAGTGGCCCATAAGCTAAATATGAGTCAACAGTGTGATGCTGTTGCAAAAAAAGCAAACATTCTAGGATGCATTAACAGGTGTGTTATGAGCAAGACACAAGACGTCATTCTTCTGCTCTACTCTGTGCTGATTAGGCCTCAGGTGGTGTACTGTGTCCAGTTCTGGGCACCACATTTCAAGAAAGATGTGGAGAAATTGGAGAAGGTCCAGAGAAGAGCAACAAGAATGATTAAAGGTCTAGAGAACATAACCTATGAAGGAAGACTGAAAGAATTAGGCTTGTTTAGTTTGGAAAAGAGAAGATTGAGAGGGGACATGATAGCGGTTTTCAGGTATCTAAAAAGATGTCACAAGGAGGAGGGAGAAAACTTGTTCTTCCTGGCCTCTGAGGACAGAACAAGCAATGGGCTTAAACTGCAGCAAGGGAGGTTTAGGTTGGACATTAGGAAAAAGTTCCTAACTGTCAGGGTGGTTAAACACTGGAATAAATTACCTGGGGAGGTTGTGGAATCTCCATCTCTGGAGATATTTAAGAGTAGGTTAGACAAATGTCTATCAGGGATGGTCTAGACAGTACTGGGTCCTGCCATGAGGGCAGGGGACTGGACTCGATGACCTCTCGAGGTCCCTTCCAGTCCTAGTATTCTATGATTAGAAATCTCCTTTAAGACATTGTCTCTTTTCTTTACAGCTCCTGTATGACTGAAGATCTCAATTATCACTGAAAAATCCATTCTGATTGTCCCAGGTGTCTGTGTGCATTTTTAATTTTTGAAAATAATTATTGCCTAATATTTTGTAATCAAACAAAATCATACTCACTTTAGATATTTGCACTTTGACATCACATTACTAATGTTAAACAGGTGATTGAACTTCAGAGTCAAAGTATGCTATAGAAATGTATGGAGAGTTGGATGGCTCAATGAATGAATGGACTACAGAATGCTGTGTTCTGATTTGTAGCTGCTAACGAGTGACATATGGAAGATTTTCAAGTATCATAGCTTTCTCTGAGCTGCAAATTGTGGAATAAACCCAAATTTGCAATATTTAAGTCTTAGATAAGTTTTTATCCCAGCAGCAATCTCTATTTGTTGGACTTGCCTTTACACCTGAAATGGATTGTAGGCTCAGATCACTTTCACCTCTTTAGTAGATAGTTGCCATGTTTCAAAAAAGCTTTATTCCATTCTTGTCTGCTTGATTTTTAGACACAAATTTCTTAAGATGATGAAAATACCAAGCACTTGAATGAATGGAATATTTTCTTGTTTAGTTCAATTTTTAATGGGAATCTTCTTTTCAGAGCAGTGGTCCATCTAACCCAGTATTCCATCTTTCAACAAGCTCCTTCATAGGGAATGAAGAGAACAGTGCAGTTATTGAGTGATCTATCCCATTATTCACTCCCAGCTTCTGGCAGATAGAGGTTAGGGATGTCCATCTTGACTAATAGCTATTGTTGGACCTATCCACCCTCCACTGTATTTCACGGAGAAAGTTGTTGGGACTTACTATTATTGGCCTTTATAGAGGGTTAAATGGTACTGCTTCACCATTCCATAGAGTTAACAGTTCTTGAGTGCCTGAGTAACTCATTTAATTTATGCACCCCTGCTTTGGACTGTATTCAACTGCCACTGAAATCAACGGAAAGATTTAACAGGGACTGGAGAAGACTCTTAGCAAGAATGTGAGTGCTTTTCAAATAAAACTGGAAAAAACACTATATAGAAAAAAAATCTTAAAAAAAAAAAAAAAGGTTATCAGCTTTTCCTCAGAGTATTAACATACTCACCTGCTCAGGTTAGTTACCAGACCAAACTGGATTGTCTTTCACTTGCCCAACCAGCAATTTAAATCAGGTGCCACTAGTTTACATGCATCAATGTCTCAGTAGCTAAAGCTTCCTTTGTTCCTTGGTATAAAACAAACATTTTGGCCTATTCAGCACATGCCAAAAAGCTCATTTATAAATTATTCACAAGCTACTAGGCTTTACAAATGGGTGGAAGAGACACTACCAGGTAACTTACAAGGAGAGAAAAATTCCAGCTATCCAGTAGTAACAATAAGATGCAAATGAGATGAAAAGAATGCATCTAGCCAATCAGGCTGAAAGAAAAGGTCTTCCTTTGTTTGCACCGTTGGATGAACATTGCCCTCACAAGCTTTGCTTAAATTAGTGTGCACAATGGACACTAGCAGAACATTAATATAAAGAGTGATCAAAGAGTAAGTTTTTGAATAGTTTATAAGGTATAATAAATTAATAGATGTATGTGTTCTAGGTGGTTATAAGTACATATGTGGAAAATGGTAATAGTGGTTATAAAATAGATATAAAACAGATATTGCAACTGTACACTCTCTCTTTGGGATTACATTGTTTTAAATGTATGTATATCATTATGGGTCTAGGATTGTATGCAATTCTGGGAGGGGGAGGGGTCAGAGAATCAGTTTCTCCAGGGGCTAAAAAACAGTGAGGGATGTTTGACCAATAATGATTAACCCTTACAATTTATAAATGGAACCTTACTAAGCAGTATGACTGCTATTTGTATTTCAGTAGTCCCCAGAAGGTGCCAACCAAAATGGGCATCATCATTCCAAGCATTGTGTGATTTAAGTATTTTATGGATTTATGTTTTAAGCTTTAGTTTGCTTCTCATGAACAGAACCTACAGCTGACAAAGGACAACCTCTGTCTCATGGAAAATGTATTTTCTATTTGGTGGTGAAAGAAAACCCAGTTGCACTTTTTACAAGAGATATGGTATTAACAGGATCCAGGCCAAATTCTTATTCTGATAAATGCATTTTAACTACGTACATTCCAGGAATTGATATTCTGCACTTCTCAGATATCACCTTTTTCAGTTATAGTCACTCTAACGTGAGAAACTGCTGCCTAGTTTCAAATCACATTTGGCTGTACGTGGTTATAGCTGCTCCATATTTTAGCTACATGATAGGATGGGTTAAGTAATTTACACATTTTAAAAGTTGCATAATTTATGCATTTGGCTGAGATCTTCAAATACACTCTGTAGATTTGAACACACTAGACCTATTAAATTTTAATAGGGATTCGAACACCCAATCACTTATGCAGCTTTGGAAAAAAATCTCAAGACAGCCTTCTTCCCGGCAAGGGCTGTATACGGAGAAGACACATTCTGTGTAGGGCTAAATTCTTTCTGAACTCTGAGCAACAAGACAAAAAGCTGAGAACATCATGTGATACAGACAAAAATTTTGCTATAGACTGGTGTATATATCACTGAAAGAGTCACTGTCTCTAACTCTGAACAAGGAACTAGAGGGGAAAAAAGTTATACTGATAATTGATAAAGCTATTCTGGGATTTTCCTAAGCCCTTCCTTCATGTTTAACTTTCTGCTATAGCAGTGGTCTCCAACCTTTACACACCCAAGATCACTTTTTAAATGACAGAACAAGCCAAGATCTACTGCCCCACCCCTTCCTCTCTATTCTCCTCCTTTCCATAACTTGCTATCCCCACTGCTGCTTTTTTCCCCAATTATTCTGTAGGAAGAGGTTTTCCAACATTTGGCCTGTCTAGACTGGACCAAATGTCAGAAAAAACCCTTCTGCCGCTGCAGTGTTTCAAAGGGGCAGCACACGCAATTATATTTTTTGAGTGATTAATCGTGATTTTTTTTAAAAATCGCTTGATAGCCCTAATAGATTACCATTGAATAGGTTTAATATCTTAACAGAAAACTCCCTTTACCAAGGCCATGATGTGAGCACTTGGCTACTAGGGTCATGCAGTAACTGAAATATAGTTATAGCTAAAGATGCTACTTGTTTTCTTTGTACAGAATCCCTTAATGAGCCTGAACCATGTCACATTCAGGTTAAGCTGTGATACACCCCCTTTAAAAAAAATCCATTTGAGAGATCTCCCTTTGAAATATAAAACAGCTGCTATTTCCACAAAGAAAAGACTTACTTAAAAGGTTAACTCTACCTTTACAAGAGTCATCAATAGGACTGGTGTTTACAGAGCCATTTTGATGTTCTTAATTCAGCAGTGAATAACCTCTCAAGTTTGCTTTTCCTGTTTTCAAAATTAATCTTACAGACATCACCAAGGACTTTTCTAATAAACCTTACTCAATGTTGCTATGACATGCCTTTGTTTGCTTCAACTACAACAAAAAAGCTTTAGGAGAATTTTCAGAACATAATCAACACCTAAACATTTAAATCCCTCTCATACTGCCTGGTTGAAACACCTCAAAATTTGGGCAAACATCGTCAAACACCACATATTTAAAGCCCAAGTGACTTATTTAGAGAATAAAATATCAGCTATAAATGGGAACAGTCTCAACTTTAACTGGAGAGGTTATTGTCTCTTCTTAAATCCAAGCACAATGTAATTGTCTCTATGAATTTTTTCCCCAACAGGTGTTACACGTTTTCTCTGTAGTACCTTTCTTGTTTGTTTGGAATGCATCAGATATGAAACACCTAAAACATGTTCCAAGTCAGTAGAAAGCTTATCACCAACTCTTTTACAAATATGCATATTTCAAAACACAGAACTGTACCAACCATATTATTTTAATTTACTTTTTAGTATATACATTGACACGCAAAAATGTGATAAAAACAAATACACATCATGATGAGATACAGACCGCAAAGTTAAATAAAAAGCAGACTTTTTACAGGTTTGGATGAACATAAGCTACAATAAGTGCATAGGCCAAACATTTCTTGCTATTTGAGTAGCACAGCAAAAAGGAAAAAAATGAACGTTTTAAAGTGATATCGCAAGACTATACTCTCAATACAACAACACATGCATCTTGCTGTGTCTTAAATACTCTTTTTGGACCATTACTAAGAGTCCCCCCCCCCCTTATGCTGAACAATGTATTATACCACTGAACCTTTATCCATAGAATGACTAATTAATTACAGGGCAATATTTTTTCTCTAGTTAATAGTTATTTTAAAGGATAGGAATTTTCTACATTTTAAGAGATTTCAAGTAAATATGTGGAGCATTTATGTTCTCCTTTTGATACAGGCACATAATTTCCATTAGTTTTAAGGATAACGTGGGCACTGAGTAGAATACACCCACTTGGACTCTATTTATCCAAAATTCTTGCAACTGTGAGTACCAATTATGCAGAAAACATGAAACAGGCTTTCAAAAGCACAAGAGCCTTGGAAGTCAGTTTGTGGGCAAGTGTTCCATTTTTTAAAGCAAAGATGGAGGCATAGATGTCTTCCCTTTGTTGATGGGTACATATAAAATATCCATCTCAAGTCAGTGGGCTTTGTCAATATCCAGAGCATGACTGTCAGTTATCACTAGCAGAAACAGAAAGGGGAAACTTTACAAGAAAATAGAAACAGTTCTGAGCCCATGGTGTCTATAAAGCAGAAAAAGAGGATTAAACCTTTTCCACTAAAAATAAAACGTTAAGACCGTTTTGGCCAGTTGATAATCTCAATGAGTCAAAGAAAATTAAATCAAACTAGATACTGATTAAATGTATTTGCAGGTAAGAAGAATCAGGTTTGGCCCTCATGAACTAGGAGAACAGGGTAGGCATATAAAGATTATTAAAGATAAAGTCTTGCTCAGCTTGTCTCTCCACAGCCTGAGCTATTCAATAAAACAGGGTTGCTGGGTATGACCACAGATTAGATAATTTCAGATAGTGGGCCAGATCCTCAACTACTTACTGTAAATCAGCACAGCTCCACTAAAATAAATGTTGCTACCATAATTTACATGTTGGAGATTTAGTAGTATCCCATAAACCGTATGACGTGAATTTTTTTTGTATTATTGCCTCTCATGAACATCACACCACACAGAGTGAAAGTAAGGACACACTGTACAGTGTATGTGTTTTGAAGCATGTTTCAGCATTAAGTTTTGTAAGCATTTTCACAAGTGGTTGTGTTCTAAAAACAAAAAAGAAGTGAAATGTTCCAGGTTATGTTCACCTGGAGGCACCTCTATCAAGATTTTGCCTAACTTGCCTCATGCTGGTAGTATACTATGTCCCAGGATACTTGAAAAAAAAAAAATCAGAAGAATATTATGTTCCCAATGCCATGTCAAGAACAATCATGTCTTCTGAAATCATATTTCATAAAGCACCCAACTGTGATCATGGAGTAGGGAGAGAAACTCTCTTTACTAGGATAGCGCTTTCTTTAAACAGGTCATCCTTGAAGTCTTAAACAGAAGTAAAAGGCTATTACACTCCTGAAATGTAGAAGTGAATGAAGCTGGTTAATAGAAAACAAATATTTAAAATTATAGGTGTTTTACCAGCCAATGTCACCAACTTGCAATCTGGAACGTTCTCAGGGCTTGTCTACACTTGAAATGCTACAGATGCACAGTTATATCACTACAGAGCTTCAGTGTATCCGGAGAGGTGGTATCAAAGTTTTAAAAAAGTCCTTCCATTGACCTAGTGCCTTCCATCCTGGGTTAGAATGGCTTCACTATGCTGCTCAAGGGAGTGAATATTTCACACCCTTGAATGACACAGTTAAGCTTGCTCAATTTTCTAGAGCAGTCCAGGCCTTAGCAAAATAAATTTTCATGTGTCACATGGACAAGCAAACAAAGGCTGGAGAATTTCTCTCAGATGAAAGGCCCAATTCTGATCAGTCAAATGCTCCTGTGAATCAAGAGTAACTTTTTTCATCAGAATTTCACCAAAGTGACATGAGAATGACTGGAAACCCAAAGTCTCTACTAGGTCTGGCTCTTGCACACAAATTTCTACTACCTAGGCTCAATTTTTGATTAGTTTGTCTATCAATGGAGACCTAAAACCTTGACAATCTGCAGGATGGAATAGTGCAAAACATTTTGGACAGATAGAGCCTTACATAAACTGAGACAAATTTGACCAAAGAAAAAAATAAATAGAAATTCACTATTGGTATCAAGTATATTGCAACATTAATTGGGCTTCAAGAATTTACCACAAGTGTCCACAGCTATATAGTATTTGTATAAAAAAGGTGGTTCTTCATTCAAGTAAAACTTTTAAAAAAATGAAATATGGAAGTTGTATAAAAAAATTAGAAGCAGCATATCAAAATTCTGTCTGAACCACACAGTTTTCTTTAAAAATGAAGCATTTTAAAGATGTCTGACATCACACTACATCATAATTTCAAGTGGCTTTTTTGTTTTTAAACTGGTCCAGCCCAGGTCTGTAACCTGTACAGACATGAAAGACAGGAGGAAATCACAATTATTGTTCAGAGCAAACATAAAGCATGTCCATTATAAAATGACAATGCAAATGAAAATGTCCCTAAAATTGTTAACATGGGCTACTGACCACTACAGGGTTTAGATGACTTTACATTAAAAAAAATTAGAGGTCAAATACCAAGTTTTCTACATACTGCATAATTCTGACAGTGCCCTTAATATCTAGGCTTTTCATATTTTTCCCCATAAGATACCAAACCACTTACAAATTTGGTTTTGTTTAAATGCTCTTCATAAAAGCAAATTATACTGATAGACTGTTTTACACAAGAAATTACTAATGCACTCCTTAAGAACAGAAAAGTGTGCATATGCAAGTCAGCACAAGAGTTTCTTTTGTAACTTTTTAGAGAAACATATTTCAAGAAAAAAAAAGCAGCAGCATCCTGGTTTTGTTATAAAACAAATATATAGTTTCACAGTTCGAAAAAATTAGTTACATTGGTTTACAATTCAATACATATTCCTTAAGTCACTTTTTCTAATGGCTTTGTCATAAAATGTAAAGACAAACCCTGGGCTCCTTGCTCTGATTAGACTCCTCTGCAATTGCCTTCTATGGGAGTTTTGCTGGAGCAAGATGCTTAGATTCAGTCCAAGCACAAAAATCAACTACTTTAATGTTTGCACAGCTGGTATTCAGAGCAGAGGGAACATTTTCAAACCTCTATTCAGGTTAAATGTCAACTGTAAAAAAAAAAAAAAAAAAAAAAAAACTATTTAAAAAAATCAAATTCCAAACAATATCAAAGTCACCTATATATTTATGGTCTGCAAAGCAAATATTTTTCTGTAGCTGAGATAGTGGGTTTGATTCTCTCACACATACCAGTTTAAGTTAAGAGTAACTCCATGAAAGTCCATGGCATAACAGGGGGAAAAGAGGGTGCAGTATTCTTTTTTGTTAACATAAACTACTGTTTCAAGCCCCTTATCCCCATCCATTATCTTCCCATACTTCCATTTTCTTTATTTAATTATAAAGTTACCCCAAACCTTATTATACCTAGGTTGGCTAGTTAGTTTGCTTTCTTCTAGTATGCATGTAAGAACTCTTTTATAGCTTGTGCAGTACGGTTGGCGCAGTCTCTTCGAGATATCGGGTCTAATTTTTCACAGCCCTGCAACATATGCAAAGTGGGTGCAAAACACTACCATTCTGAGATGGCAGCATTTAACATGAGGTGCAAAATATGAAGAATCAAGCCCATAAAAATCCAATAAACTTGAGCGGATCTTTTAGTTCAGGTCCTAAAAGGCATCTTTCTATAGGGTAATATGTTGTCTCAATACAAGAAGAATCATAATCATAAGGATAATTAATGTGGCACTTTCATGATTTAACAGAGAAAGATGTGTTAATTACAGCACTCAGGGTTTCAGATCTGTATCCTTTAATTGAATTTCTTGCTGGAACTAATCCCCAATTAAAAAAAATAAAAACTAGAATATTAGCTGGATTGACTGTACATAAGGGTAGTTGTGTTCTAATAACTACAACTGAGTGACAACGTTCGTATCCGAGCAAAGGGGCAGAGGACTGCTGGACTCCTCTAAAATGTTCTACAGAGATAAGAGTAGCCATATTTCCCACTCAAGTCTTAGTATTTCTTGGTATTTTTCATGAAAACAGTGGGTTTTTTTACCATATGATTTAGTCAAGTACCTGTGTGTTCAATAAGCAACTGCAGGAATCAAATGACTAGAAAAGTGTCTTAAAAGGCCAAATAAAAACCTTAGCTTTACTGCTATCCACACCTTCTATAATTACACATTTTTAACACATTACATTTTGCTAAATGAATCCAACCACTCAATACTTCATAGATACAGCCTGTCCAAAGTACAGTTTGTTTATAAAGTTGGACTCTAATACCAACTCTCAGCATAATTTATATTACATCTGGTATTGCACTTTTGAGTGGTACCTACACCTATTTGTGTTGGTCTGCGTGCAAATAAACCCATCCGCCTCAAACTCCTGGGCTTTTGGAATTCATTTCAAATGCCGTGAATCTAACAAGTTTAACACACTGGAGCAAATGTCACCCTCAGAATCCTGGGTTTAGCAAGTTGTCAAAAGTATTTAAGAGTTTACAAAAAACATTCTGCCTGCAGCTGTGCATAAGAACAATCTAAAAACCTCTAGTAGTCTTGATACTTGCAAAAGCTGTTGCCTAACAATTTGATTATTCTCTTACATTCTCACACAGAGCGTTCAAGAAAGACAGAGCACATGTATAAAAGTGTGCATGCTATAAAATGTTTGTTTGGCAGCATCACATGCTATGAGCTTTCCAAAGTATTTACTATAAGTAGCTGGTGCTCATTTTGAAAATGCAAATTTACTTCTTATGTGTTGTTTATAGGGATTAAACAGCTATTTTTCAAGAAGCAGGAAACAGAAGAGAGAAAGAGAAAAGATGGACCCAGAGGCTGAGCATTTAGCCATACTTTCCTTGAACAGCCAGCATATCACTTAGGCCATGTCTACATTTACCAGTAGATGGCACTACTGCAACTGATGCTGCCATTTTGATTTAGTGGGTCTGGTGAAGACTTGCTAAGTTGATGGTAGAGTGCACTCCTGTTGACTCCTGTACTCAACCTTCCCAAGAATAATAGGGTAAGTTGGCAGGAGCGCACCTCCTACAGACACCGTAGTAAGTCAGCCTAAGGTAGAGCGACTCCAGTTATGTTGTTCATGTAACTGAAGTAGCGTAACATAGGCTGACTTACTGCAGTAGTGTAGACCAGTCCAAAGTAATGTTAAGAACATTGCCTGAGATTCTTTGAAGAGATCAGGGACAAGTTCACTGCTGGCACAAGTGAGTACATCTCCCACTGATTTCAGTGGTTCTTGTATCCTTTTTCACCAGGGTTGCATTTGGTCCTGTGAGTACAGCTGAACACCAGTGACATTATGGACAATGGGAGTCTTGACAGAGAGAACTGGGTTACAAAATTAAATGAGTGAATATGGGACAAATCATGTAAATAAAGAATATATATTAATAGTTCCTATTATATAAATAGCCTTTATAAAAATAATCTTTCAATAATTTTAACAACTAACCTTTTTCTAAGCTCTGGAAAACGTGAAAAAGTCTATTGTGTTCAAGTTAGATTAAATCAAATCCCAAAGTGAACACTACAATGTTTTGTTGCACTAAACCCTATCCTGCTCATTCAATTTCTAAGTCAGTCAGTTGGGATGCTGGGGACCAGAGTTTTTGTGACGCTATAATCTTCTTCCTTACAAATACTGTCCAGGAGAATACCATGTATAGTAGGCCTATTTCCTACTTCTTTCAAAATGGCGCAAATGACAGACCAGAAGTCAAAGGTTCAATTAAAACCAAAATATATTTTGCCTCTGACTAAATTTAAAGGAACTGTCCCCTCACTTTAATATTTTAAATCTGAGTTGCAAAACTCCTTCAACACTATACCTACTATTTAAATACCTATGAAAACACTATGTTTTCTTCCTTTTCAATACTTTGCAACCCAACATAATCTTTAAAGTGATACCAGACCTACTGTAATGTGTGATAGACTATTTCTGAAGCTAGCATGATTTTCTTCCTTCTCTCAAATTAAACAAACAAAAAACTTCCTGCCAAACTTCCAAGTTTACCTTTTTGGGCTTAAGGCATAACATGAAGTTGCACGTCACACAAAAGCTTAAGTTTGAAGTGTACAGTTTTAGTGCTATCTGAAACCCCACTTTTTACATTATTTTTGAAACATTTCTGAGTATTTCATGTTTGCTCTTGCTGTAAATTCTAATGCCGTCTGTGGTTTGTGCAATTCCTATGCAACCAGTCTTTGCTGCTGACAAATATTAACAGTGCAGTGTAGCACCCATAAAGTGGGCTATCAGTTTATCTCCTCTTCACTTTCACTTCAGTTCAAGGCATGTTGCTTTATTGTGTGGAAGATCCAGTCCATTTTTGTTGTCCAGCCACCATGATGAGCATCATTCATCTGTTTCATGAAATATTCTAGAGCTTCTTGTTCACTTTTGTCCAGTGCAAGTGTCTTTCGTATGTAGGCAATATCATCAAAAGATTGTAATTCTGGCATTCCTGAGCCAAGCATCATGGAGAAGAGATTTATGAAGAGATTAGCATGCTGCCGAATTGCCAAGTAAGCCTTATAACACATCTCCTGAAACCTTAAAAAGAAAGACAAGAGTGGTTCATTTAAGATAGGTAATTTTGGATCCACAATAGCTTTCATTTTTGGATGCAACAGGTGGTGAGAGGCAGGTGTGCCACTAAAAGTTTGAGGACCACATTTAAAAAAAAAATGTAAATGCCACAATGGCACAGGAAAAAAAATTGTACCATCTTCCTCCATTTCATCCACTCAGAGGTGGTCTGTCTACCAGTTAAGTTGATCTAAGTAAATCACTCAGGGATGTGAAAAAGCACCTTCTCTTCCACCCCTCCCACAAGGCAAGTTTTGCACACTACTGTCCACACCAGTACTATGTCAACAAGGGAGTCCTTTCCCACCAATACAGCTTATGTTTCTTGCTAAGGTGGAGTCATTATGCCTATGAGAAAGTGCTCTTCCGTTGGTGTAGCGCATCCTCAGACACACTACTGTAGTGCACCTGTATCTGTGCAGCTGTGCTGATGTAGCACTGTAGTGTGGATTTGCCCTTACATTAGCTTAATTTTCAAATGATTTTACAGTGCCTAATTCATACCAGATAAATTAGAGACAAACTTTCACTTTTAAATCCCTATTTTGAATTCATAAACTCAAAATGTAAAAAGTGAAATATTTAGGAATATTTAAAGGAAATCCACCAAGCCATTTGAGTTACACAAGTCTAAGAAGATTAGATATTTTATGCATTAAATCAAAATGGATCATTACCAGTAAAATTTACCAAAGGTCAAACTGTAGTTCTAAAAAAATTACACTTAACATCCACCTTGGGTGGACAATGAGACACAGATGTGTGTCCCACAACTTAATGTAAAATTGGATGCCTGCATATGTTTCTGAGCTAAATGAAGTTCTAATACCTATATGGCAGGGTGTGGGGAACATTTTTTGGATTGGGAGCCACTGATCCACAGAAAAATCAGAGTCAGGGGCTGAACACAAGTGAGAAGCAAAGTGAAAAGCCCCTGACAAAAGGGAGAAAGACACTTCGCACATTCCCCTTGCACACCAGAGCCTAGTGGAGCTCAGGATAATAGCTTTTATGTGCTCCAGCCCCACAGGTGGGGGGGGAGGGGAGGGGAGAAGAGAGAGGAGGAGGAGGTGGAGTGCCAGCACAGGCTCTCCAGTGCTGAGCCTCGGGGCCAGATCCGGGCAAGCCAGGGGCTGCATCCCACCTCTGGGAGGGAGGTTCCCCACCCCTGCTATACAGGGTCTTAGGACACACACATTTGATTCAGGTCAAAGACTAGAGTATTAAAGATCACTGGTTCTTTATTATATCTAAGATATTTTGCTACAAGATACATCAAAATATATAACGAAAACTGATTACATATTTTCATGTGTGTGAAATAATTGCTTAATTAAAAGATAGCTTACCTTTCAAATTCCCTTGTTTTGGTACATTCTTGGGCTCCTTTACTAATTACTATTAAGAAATCTTGTGTTAAGACAAATGGCACACGCTCTCGTTTGTAACCAAATTTTTTCTTCTTATGATCAAGAAAGTGTCCAAAATCTATGTGAAACAGCTTCAAAGAAGGAGCAAATGGTTACACATTTAAAAATTATTGTGCTCATTTAGCCAGCTTTCATAGTAGTAATATAGGTTCATCTAGTCTTTGCATAAATTTGTGATCCAAATACCAGTATGCCATACAACTATTACTGTACATCAGAAAGAGGACATATTATATAAGTGAATTTTTGTAGAGACATGTTTTGGAAAAATAGTATCTTACTTGTCCATCATCTTTCACCATGATGTTACTATTGTGACGATCACCAATTCCCAGTATGAAGGTAGCAACACAATAGCCAGCACAAGAGCGTGTAAACAAATCAATAGCTGCATCATACCTGTTGAGAATAAACAAAAGAGGCATTATTCTTCTGAAGTTCTAACACCACAACAGTAAAGAAAGAGCACGTGATGAAAGATGTATATACTAATTTAATGAAGTAACTCAAATCAAGACTATAGATTGAACCTCTGTGGTCCGGGACTCTCTAGTCCAGTAACATGTGGTCTGCTGAACTTGAGAGCCCTAGCGGTGAGGTTACCAGTGGCTGGGAGCAAATCTGGTCAGCAGGGCACCAGACCCTGCATCAGGAGGGGCCAGGAAACCAGCAGAGCCATCTGAGGCCATGGGGTAGTGGGGAAGAGGCCACAACTGGCAGAGCTGCTCAAGTCCACACGGCAGGAGTGCCGCAAAACCCACAACTGGCAGAGCCAGCAAGCTGGCGGGCTGCAGGAGTCTGCGGGGGAGATGTGGGGGTGCGGTGTAGCACAGCCTGTAGCTGGTGGAGCTGGGAAGCTGCCAAGACTGCAGCCATGGGGGGGGGGGGGGGGGAGAGAAGCAAGGGGTAGCCAGGCCAGGTGGCTGGGGAAAGGAGCCCAGCAGAGAGGCCAGTGGTCCCCCCGAAAAACTCCCTTGGCCAGGTCCCAAGGGTGCTGGACCAGGAAAGTCCAACCTGTACTTGGATTTTACCATTAACTGAATCAAAATATTAGGAAGAGATTCAAAGTTTTTGGAGTACACAATACATATAGTAAGATCAAAAAATAATCAACTCACTGTTAGAGCAATTTTTTTAAAGACCTAGAAATTTTCACTTTGGTAAGCTACCAATGGAAATTCAGATTCAAACCAGACATTTGTTCAAGCATATTTCTTAAATTGCCAATTTTTGGTCAAATGCTGCATTGTCACAATATTACACAATGCCTTAGTCTCAAGAAGAGAGCTATGGACAGCCAAAATACCAGGTGAGGAGTATCAATGTATGATTTAGTTGCCCACTTAAAGAATGGAGGCATTAAATATTTCTGTTTTGCAGCTTCCATCTAAAACAATTCCACCCTCCAAAAACATGCGAATTAAAAGGAGAATAAGTAAATTAAATATAAAAACCTCACATTTCTCCTTTGTTCTTGTCCTTGAGCCACTGATGTAATGTGTGGCTGTTAAACTGCAATGCACCTTTTAGACCACCTTTACACTGAATTTGCATAATTGTGTGAGAGCTTCTCACCACCTCAATAAGTCCCACACAATCACCAATAGACAAACAGCCATAAGGCAACATCCTGGAAGAAAAATAATTATGTTTATAAAGAGCATGTTTTCAGACAGAAAGCATTTTAAATAGTACAAAATATGCATGTTCTGGTCAGTAACAGTCAGTTTTTACTAGATTAACTTCACAGAGTTCTGCTGAAAACCCTATAGCCGAATTATCAGAAATGTTGAGAAAAGAGTGTGCAAGAACATTAGGTGCAGTACACTACTCTGTTGCCACTGCATCTGGTAATTTCCTAGTTTTATACTGAAAAAGATTTTAGCTAAAAGTGACAGTATAACACACAGAAGCATTAGTAACTTTTATAGCTTCAGATTATTCAAAATACTGCAGTCTATAAACTGATCAATGCCTTATGTAAAAATTTTGGTGGTCTCAGTCTAGTTCCAGGGAACGACCATAAGAAAGACTAGTTTAAAGCCAGCATTGCTGCAGATCATGAGTTTCCATTACAATTTTATAATATTGTCAGGTAATAGCTCTGGAAATATATTTAATTTTTTTCCCCAGTAAGCATTTTTCTGTATTGTGTTCCTGGTAGCACTCAGGATGTGCTCACTGTTCCCTTAAAGCAGGGTTGGGCAATAATTTTTAATGGGCAGGCCACTCCAAGATTTTGACAAGTGGTCAAGGGCTGCATTTCTCCTGAGGGGGTGCGGGGTCTGGGACAGAGATTGGGTGGAGAAGGGAGCTTGGGGTAGGGGACTGGGGTGTAGGAGGAGGTGTGGTGTCTGACTGAAGGACTGTGGTCTGGGGCAGAGGCTTGGGTACAGAGTTTGGAGGGATATGGGTGCAGGAGAGACTTCTGGCCTGAGAGAGGGGCTCTCGGAGGGGGTGCAGGGTCTGGGAGGGAGTTGTGACCTGGGTTTTGGGTGGTGGCCTGGGGCAGGTAGTTGAGGGGGGAGGAGGGGAAGGGAATGGATGCCAGAGGCAAGCTCTGGCTGGGAGGAGCTTAGCAAGGTGGGTACCAGCCAGCAGCCCTGCAGGATCCTGAGCTGCAGTTGCAAGCTACTCCACATGGCTCTCCTCTAGGCAGGGTGGGAGGAAGGAGGCATCATTGGCTGGCCCTGCCTCCAGCAAAAATTCTCAGCTCCTATTGGCTGGAAACTAGCCAATGGGAGCTGAGTGATTTTGCTGGGGGCGGGGCAGGACAGAGCTCAAAGCTTCCCTCCTTGCTCCCCAGCATCCAGAGCACAGAGCAGCCACATTTAGAACAGCTACAGCTGCACTGTGCTTAAGGGTCCCAGCAAGGCAGTCGTAGGCTGGATCCAGTGGCATGGCAACTCAGACCCAGCCTGTTAGCTGCCTCTTGCCCACCCCTGGCTTAAAGTCTGGGCACTGTCCTGTCCCGAGTATTAAAAGTGTGAAGATCTGACAAATACATCTTGTTAAATCTACCTACATTTTGAAAGTTTAATTATTCATAATATTCAGATATTGGGTATTTGTTTTTCATGGAAAAGGGAAGGAACCATCTGTAGTAATTAGGTTAAACAGAAAACATTAAAGATGGCACTGAAGAACACTCTGTTGCTTACCGAAGATCAAGACCCTGATTTTGCCAGATATTTTCCATAATTCGAATGATTTGAAGTGTCAGCATGTCCTGACGTAAATCTGAAATATTCAAGTACATATATATGTTGTGGATTTTATAAGATTAGCATGAAAGCTTGTCACAACATTTCGTTTTTTTCCCCCAATATATTTTAGACTGGGATAGCATGTTGTGCCTTTCACTAAAGTTGCAGTCCCTAAAATGTATTATGCATAAGTCTAAAGCAACTTTCAAAGTTTAAGAATTAATATAAAAGATGCTGTGTTAATAATCTGCCTTGAAACTAATATACAACTTTTAAAAATCTGCCTGATTCATGAGCTAGACATCAAACATTGCTTTAAAAATGACAGCAAATATTCTAAAGCATTTAAAAATTAGAGTAGTATTGCAGTTAAATAATACTGTGATCCTATGAAAGTATTAGACAAATCAATTTTAATACTATGGAAAGTACAATGCATACTAGGGATGTCAACTTATAGTCCACTGTATGATTAACCGATAAGCCTCCCCCCTCCTCTTGCTGCCTCTGTATCATAGGCAGTGGGAATGTGGGGGGGGGAGGGGGGGAGTGGAGAAACAGGAGCCGGTGACCGTGAGGAGCTGGCTTGAAGCACGATCCCCACAAGCAGCAGATCCGCCTCCTCCACCTCTTGTGCCACTGCCTCTGATAGAGAGGTAGCAGCGTGGAGGGTGAGGGGGTGGAGCTGCGTGGAGGCTGGAGCTGATATGCACAGGGAGCCGGCTTTTGGCTTTCTGCATGTTCTGGCTCTATGGACCTGCCTCCCCGCCACTGCCTCCTACAGAGGACAAAACCTCCTTAAAAGCTGGTCCCCCCACACAGCACCAGATCTGTAGTGCTGTCTGCTACCACCCCACACTGCTGCCGCCTCTGTATCAGAGGCGGCAGCGCAGGGCAGCAGGCAGAAGGTCTGTGCAGGGAGCTGGTTTTTAAAGTAGCTCCCCTCACAGACCGCTCCCACCCACCACAGTGCACTGCTGCTTCTTATACAGAGGCAGCAGTGCAGGGTGGCAGGGGGCTCCCCAGGAGTGGAGCCAGGAGTGCACTGGCTGCCAGCCCCACCCTCAGGGACTATCGAATAGTTGCATAACCGAAAAGATTTCATGTGGTCACATGACTGCAATTACATGATTTCTAACATCCCTCATGCATAGACAAGTCATGTTCTAAAAATCATTATAAAAGAGTGTAAGTATTTGAAAAAGCACAGCCTAGAAGTAAAGCTACAAAAATACTGTGGTTTGTTCATTTTTATAGGCCTGTTTCTTTAGAAACTCAAAATTAGCAAAGCCAAACACAGTATGTTTACTGCTTTAACATGTAGTCCATAAATTTAGAAAAAACCCCTCCATGTATGAGAAGAAAAGCTTTATATATAAACACATAACTCTCTGGAATATGTTGACCAGGATATATATGTATTTTGTTCCCTTACCATCTCCATTTTTAAAGATGATTTCATTGTTTTGAAACAACAGTTCAGACATAATATCTGGGTTTTCCCAGTTCAACCACAGTGGCCTTTTTGCAGAGGACATAATCCTGCATTCCTCAAGCCTACAAAAAGATAAGATTTCTTCGAAATAAGTGTGTTGTTGACATTAATGAGAGGAGGAATACTATAAACACCATTCCTCCTCTCTCCACCTTTTCTTCCCCCAACGCTTACAGCTGATATAACATTATGATGGGCTGAGATGGACAGTTAACTGACAACCATTTTCACTCTTGAGTCTTACATTTCAAGCAAGAAGTGTGCTAGCTTGTGCTGCCTAAGTGAACTGGCTGTATATGATATTCAGGCAGCATCATTTCTGGCCAAATAATAATAAGACTCCTGACAAAAATTGCAAGCATTATTCTGTGATCATTTAACACTGTTTTATAGATGCTACTGGCTTAAGGTTAAAAAACATCCACTATACGATTTTCTTAGCGCACTTTTAAAATTTTAAAATCTTTTCCAAGATAGACTAATTTCAGAAAAATGGTCTATTTAAATATTTTGACAAGTTCCATAAGGGAAGAACATACCTGAGATTTCCCAGCTGATGAGCAGGGTTAAGAGGAGAAATAAAGCCTTGTAAGGCATCCATGAAATCTGGTCGCCTCATTTGCTCAACAAGAAACTTCATCTGCACCTGAAGGGTAATCACATTTAATCTGAGAATTTGATTATGAGCAAAAATGTACATGGTAAGTTAAAATTTTGTCTTAAGATGTACTTCTGTGTAATGCAAGTGTTAAACACAAAACAAACAATTCCACATTAGCCACTTGTCAACAGAACTGCTGCATTATTTCTATATTACCTATGAATAGTTGTATGATGAAACATTTATTTAAATGACCTATTCAACTAGTCAACAACAATGGGTACAGTAAAAATATCCCCAACATCTGCTACGAAATTTTATTATCTACTGGAGTAAACATAATCATACTGTTTGTTTTAACTACTGTTATGCATACTTATTGCTATGAGAATGCAAGAATTAATACCTTTTGTGTCTCATCCTTCTTCTCCTGCTTGAGAATATCTGTGAGGTTTATCAGTTTCTCCATAGCTTCCACCTGCCTGCTCAAATGTTTTAGGTACATTCCACATGCTCGACAGTAGGACTCCAAAAGTAAGCCAAATCTCTGGCTTACATTTTTATTATGCATTTCGGACCTATCAAAAGAGAACATTTACAGATGTTACGTTTTGGGCTGATGCTGTCCCTGTACCCTCTGACTCAGTTGGCACCATTATCAAGGGAAAGGCCTATATTTGCAATTCCCTCAGAGGAATTCCATAATTCAGCCCACATTTAGACTGAACAGACCAGGCTACAGCACCTCCTGCTTACCACCTGTTACCTCTATAGCAGAGACCAAAACCACTCTGGGAGCTGTGATACCCTAATTAATACAGTGACAGAACAGCTTGTTTGAAACAGAATAGGATTTATTCATCCACAGTAACATAATACCCAGAAAGAAAAAGGTTAAAAACAACAAAAAACATTCAGACTTTCCCAAATATAGCATTTACCTTGTGCAACTAGGTAGGCCCAATTTAACCACGATCCCCTTCCATTTTTCACAGGGACCAAGTTACTGCCTGCATCTCTGCAGCAGACCCTCCATCCCTATGTCTCAGAAGCTCAGCTTTTCAACTATATTCAATCTCTTGGTTTGAACGTTCTTGTATTGAAACACTAAGGTTGCCAAGTGGAGTTACCCTTCAGCCAGCAGCACAAGTAACCTCAAAACCCTATGTTCATGTGGAATGTGTTGATAATCACACTGTATGTAGCCAGGTCCCAGCTACTCCAACTAACTACTCAAAAGCAATCTAGAAATTTCGACGTCATGCACCACCTATTTTGTAACTTTTCATTAACACTTTCAGCAGTGATTTAAGTAGAAAGACAAAGCACAACAATGATCATGACAAAGCTTCATAAGACTGGAAGGGACCTCGGGAGAGTCAAATCCAGTCCCCTGCTCTCATTGCATTATAGCATAATTAGTCTTGCTATGACAAAGGTTTAATCATAGGAACAGAATAAGTATACAGAAGAGTCAAGAGTGATTGCTTCAGTAAACATTAACTAGAGGATAAGAAAGATTGAAAGAAAATAGAAGAGAGGCTAGGGAAGGAAGACAAATGAAGTATGGTGGTCTTGAAGAGGATTATACTTCCTTACTTAGTGGTATTAAATGCAATAAGGTACTGAACAAAAAAAAATAATCAGAAGTTACTGATCTTTGTATAAACATTCCACTGAGAAAGGTGGAAGATCTATTTTGGACTGAGAAAGTATGGGGCCCCAAATTTATACTCTTAGCCCATCAGAGAAGGAATTCAGTTCTCATCAGTGACTGAGCATGATGTTCCTACCTTAGATACAACACTGGCTACTACAAAAATCTAAAATTAGGACAGTTCATTATCTTCTGTATTTTTCCAAAATAAATTGAGTACAGATTTGAGAACTAATTGTTTAGGGAGTCATGCTGCTTATATAGAAAAAAACCTTACAGTACATAATAGCTTAAGAAAAAAGGGCATTTCATTCTATTTCACGTTTCTAACTACTATGGTATAGCTTGGTGGAACCCCACCATTACCCAAGCAAACTTACTTTAAGTGCCAAAAGAAAAAATGTCCTATCCTCTGATTGGTCAGTGCCTTCTTGAGTAAAAATCTCACCAGTAGATTATCCAAATACTGCTCATATTTCAGAACCTATTTATGGGTAAGAAGAAATGAGAATTTGGAACTGCAGCTTTCATTTTGCAAATATTCCAATGGGTAAAATACATATCACATAAAAGAACCACAATTCTGGAAAAGGATTTAGTAATTCAATGTCTGGCCCTCATTTTAGAGTTTGAAATGTTAGCAGGTATTGTTCTAACCCTGCTAAATAGCACGCACACTGGAGAAGGCCCACACTTACCACCTATCTGACATTTCTTCATTAACGGATACCGATCACATTTTAGCCTCGTTTTGCTGAAGTTTCTAGAATTGTCTCTTTGGGGCATCTGCACAGCATTCCATACTACAGAAGGACAATAGATCTGGCTGCCAATGTGAATCAGCAAAAACAGATCTGTATTTTCGTGCAAGGTCCTAACATCTCACGTCCCATTACAGTAAAATAAACCAGGCCTGATCTTTCAAGGTGGTAACTACTATATTATCTATTCCCCAGAATCACTAAGGAATTACTGTAGCAAGAAGAAATCTTGACACCAGATTTCAGAAGCAACAATTAAAGAATCTGTCAACAATAAATAAATATACATAATTCCTGATTTAACAGAATGAGATAGGATACCTGTACAAGCTGGATTAAGTACTGAGACAATTTGTCATCTGTCAAATACTTCTCCAGACACCGAACTGCAAATGCTCGCACCAATGGATCAGGATAATTACAGTCCAAAAGCTCCATTGCCTGTTCCGGCTTGATTGGAGGCCAGTCTTTTACCAAGCAGTACATCTAAGTGGAACAAAACCAGTAACCCAACATAACCCAGACATTTTAAGTGGTTGCATGGACAAAACAATAGTTGTGAAATTTCCTATTTAAAAACTGAATTGACTCTTTGATCTCACAAATGACTAACTTATTATATCTTACATCCAGCTAAATATTTTAATCCACCATTGAAAAGCTATAGTAAAAATTACAACCTCAGTCATCCCATAGTCAGTTATGTTAACCCACTGGATAGCAATACATCAGGGACTGCACCAAGGACCTCTTGGAGGTAAGAGCGCACGTCTTTTGAATTAAACACCAGGCTCTGCAACTGTTAGCCATAACAGACTCATATCATCTATATATTAGGCACAAAGTGGGACAGAACACACACCAAACAATGGGTTGCATTACCCCGGCGGTACTCAGTTATGTAACCTGAGAGACACACATGCAACCGCCATTAGCCAAGAGTGTCACATGACTACTATCTACCTTGTGCACCACCCCACCAAATGCACATACAATACTATTAAAAATATATAACCAAATACTAAAAAAATTTCAATAGAACAAAAACATTGAGCTAACTTTATTAACTGCATGCATTTGATTGCCTGTCAGTTTGACACATGGCTCTCCATTTGAGACAAGTTTGGTGAAGCTGGGTTCTATACTTAAGATGGCAATTCAAAGGGACTCTTGTACACTGGAAAGTAAGACAATTTCACCTGTTGCTTTCAATCTTTGAAAGTGTGGAAAAGAATGCTTCACATCTATAAACTGAGGGGAACATTGAAATAAGTATCCTGGCTAATTTTGAAATTTTTGGAAGATGGCTTGCTAATTTCCAAAGTTCACATCTGTATTTTGACAAAATTAGCATACCAATGCAGAGCTCTTCAGTTCCATGAACCACATCACCCAATCCACATTTCTGAGCTGTGAGCAGATTTCTTCCATTTCAGCCATCTCAATGAAAAATGGATTATTCACCAGAAGCAAAAGTGTGTCTTAATTCTTTAAAAATCACTGAATCTGGCACCATAATTCTCATTTAGTTCATCTAGCACATTGCAAAGCTGCTTTTGACTCAAGGGAGCAACAAATCTACAGCATCAGGGTTTTGCCTCATCACTTTCTCATGTTTGAAAAAAAAAAAAAAAAAAGATGGTAGTCACCTTTGCTGACACTGCTATGTACTAACTGCAATTTGACAAAATGTGTACAAACTGTACATAGCTGTCAAAAGTCTTATTCTTGCCTTGCATCTTCACATTGAACTCATTTAAGTGCTGAGTGACATTGCAGAGAAATGCAATGGAGAGCAACCAGTCTGAATTGCCCAAAACCACAGATACCAAAAAAACAACAAAAACAAAAACAAAAACAAACAAACAAACAAAAAACAAAAAAAACCCCACACCTCTCATCCGTTTTTAGAGCTTGTTTCAGCAAAGCTACAGCCCCATTTTTCTAGCCAAGCATAGCAGAAGCACAGTCGTTATTGCTGTAATTTTTTTCTGGAAATATGTTGAACTTTTTGAAGATATCCAATACAGAGATTTTAATTTCCTCTCCAGTTGTTCTGTTTGGCAAGGGTACCATGTCTAATAAATCTTCTGTCACGTCAAAAATCAGCAGTGGTAGCTCTGACAAGTAGCAGTAACTGTGGGATGTCACTGATATTCAGGCTATTCATCCATAGCAAGGCTAACACTGAAGAAAGACAACTTTTTCCTGAGGATATTTTCGGTGTTCTCCAATATCTGATGCCCATCTTAACACCACTGAATCAGATACGTTTTCTCACCTCTCTCAAGCACTTTTTTGTCAGGGAACAGTGTTGATTAGACTATTAAAATGCAGTGTTTTATCATCTCACAATCAACATAGGGCTTCATCTATTTCATTATTTCATGTGTGATTTTGTAGATGCAGACTTTTTCACTTGTGTTAATATGAAATATGTTTTGTTGTTTTATTCTTTGTTACTTGAGGTTTAAGTCTCTCGAATTCGCTTCCCAAGGGGGGGGGGGGGAGAAAATCAATGCTGAAGTTTGAATGAGTAGTACTGTAATGTCTGATACAATTAGATTTTGTGACTTGGGCAATGGAATTGTGGCATATGAAAGCAGATGCATTTACCTCCACTACTGGGCACAAAGAAATAATCATGTTCCCACTGCTCTCTAAAAGATCTGAACTCATCTTTGTACTTGTGGTTTTTTTGTTGCTTTCGCCCTTTGTGGTTTCCTGCCCACAGAAGGGAGTAATGACATCCAGTGATTGTTCAAAGGATTCTAATTGTTTTTTCGCAGTACTGAGGAAGGGAGGGGAAAGAGCGGGAGCTCCCTCCTGGAGCACTGCAAATCAGCAGTTCGCAATGCTCAGGGAGAGAGCCTTGAAAAGCTGCAAGCTACACCTCAAAGAGCCACATGCGACTCAAGTCGCAGACTGAGCATCACTGCACTAGCAGAACATATTCTAAGCCTATTGGTCACTTTCATGCCAGTTGAAGAAAATCATAATTATAAGTGATACACTTTAGTAAAGTTTCTTGAATGTAGTCTATTACCTGGGCTACTTCATCTCTAGAGTTCCACTTAACAGACAAAAGTAGTTTTGGTAGAATTTCTGGGGTATTTACACAATAGTGTCTGTAAAAGAAAAAAGATAAATTATTGTTTACCTCTTTGAATATGCAAGTAAATTTACTTTGATCACAGCAGACTATAGCTCTCAATCCTGAAATATTATCTACCAGTGAGACTCTGCAGGCATAAAAAGTCATATGGGACAGGCATATGTCCATGCAAGTAAGTTTGCAAAAAGTATGAGGCATATAAAGGATTACATATATCACCTGCTTTCCTCTAAAGTCTTACAAAACTGTATTGTATGCTTTCCTAAAACACTAACCACAGCAAGGCAGAACATATTGAACAGGTCAATTATGTGTTTTATGAAATTAGAGAATTCCAGAACCCCATCTTTATGATTCTTTATACCTGTGGCTCCAAAGGAAGTCCTTCTCTTGCTCAGTGATTTCAGACAGAGGGTCTCGTGTACAAATTGCACGGAGTTGCTCTTTGTCACTTTCTCTTAATTCATTATCTCTAGCTATCCTGTTACTCTGTAAAATAAAATGGTTCATTATCCTTCCACACACTTTTCTGCTCTCAAGCAAGTTACACACCTGATGTAAACAATATTTTTATATAATGTAGCATCATTTATAGTCTTTTAAAAACCTGTTAGTTTATTGTTTCTTTCAATCCAAGAGTGCAGCTCTATAGGATATTTTTAAAAAGATGGGAAAGTGCCAGCTTTATACTGCTTTGATTTTTGTAAACTGCTTACAAACGCCTCAATGAGTGGGGAATTAGGGATGTTAAATTTAGATTAAGTAACTGAATAGTCCATAGGCTTTCCATCAACTATGTGATTAGTCGATAAGGGCGCCTCCACCTTTGAACTGTAGCAAGATACTGGCAGGGCTCTTGCCACAGTTCAAAAGCGGAAGCCCAGCAGGGAACACGGGGTCAGTGGAGGACTGGCCCCGAGCTCCCCGCGGCACCTGAGCCTTTGAAGTGTACAATAGCCCTGGTGGAACTCTTGTACATTAAAAAAAAAGAAGCAGAACCGCAGCAGAACCAGCACGAGCAGAGACTGCTTTAGCCCACCTTGTGCCGTTTCCCTCTGTGCCTCTACCTCCTCTGTCCCCCATGGAGACAATGCTGGGGGGGGGGGGGAGAACCGGCTTTTAAGCCAGCTACCCCCAACACTGGCTCCTGCTCCCTCGCCTTGCTGCCCCTCTGATAGAGGCAGCAAGGGAGGGGGGGGAAGTGACTAGTCGCATCACTAGTCAACTATCCGATAAGCTTATGCTTATCAGATAGTTGACTAGTCACTTACATCCCTTGTGGGGATACAATTCCAAAGAAATTAGATGGGAGAGACTATAGCATGCTACCATCAACTGAGATTCTAGCAAGAGCCCCATAAACCACAAGATTAAAGTGACAATCCCATCCACAGTTATCAAATTATTCAGGAAATCTGCTGGAAAGGGGAAGAGAAAGTCAAGACTGGAGGATTATGGAGAAAAAAAATAGGTGAAAGGAAATATGGAACATATCCAGAAAGCTTTAAAAACTAGGGGGAGAGTTTCAAATTGATTTCCAATGTGACTGTGAAGCCAGTGTTTGTTAATGCTAACCAGATTCCCCAAATGGATAGGGACACTCAATGTAACCCTCAGGGAAACTAGGTGCATACTGGAATTGAGTTTAGTTAGTTTCATTTCATATGCTCAGAGCATGTCACAGATGCATTTTATAGGATACAAAATCAAATAAACAAGCTTGGTCACGCATGACTCCTTTTGCCCTTTCTTTCTCCCACAATGTAGTAACTTTGAGTCTATGGTTAGTGTAAAGCTTTGTTTTTGGCATGATGATAGGGCTTGATATTTTGTTTGTGGAACTGCCTGTACTGTAAAAAGACAATTCCTAAGGGGTTTTGGTGACGTAGGGGTTTTAGTATGCACCACCATTCACAAATAGGGCATAGTGATTCATCTTAAACATGTTTCCATCAAAAGATACAGATTTGCGACATTTTGCAAATTTGTGTTAATTTGCTGAATTGTTTCAGATGAAGAGAAATAAAAGCCATCTTCTCCCCCCCCAAATTAAAAGTCTTCGGTTATGACATTTTAAAAATAAAAGGCTTTGATTTTTTAATTCAAACTGATTAAATAAACCCAAAAGAATTTAAAATTTTAAAGAAAAAACCCACAAAAACCCATAACCAAATCACACACCATAAAAAGTTCATTATGACTTGATTTGGAATTTTGTCTAAAATTAAGAAGTTTTTTGGTTTGCAATTTAATTATGTCAGAAGCTGAAATACTCCAGAATCATTTAATTTATTCAGCAGCACACGTCTTTAAAAAAGAATTCATGTTTTCAGATCTTTAGAATGCATAGTTATAAAGTATGGCAAAAGGAAAAGCAAAGAGAAAGCTTCTTTGCCATGTGAAATGTACATTAAAAATGGAATTTTGTCTGAAGTTCCCATTTTGTTGGCAGAAACCCCCTTTTGGCTAGATTACTGAGTATCATCATTGTGGAGCTACCTAAAACATCTTGGTAGGAAGATTTTTTGTAAGTGTGTTTGGTTCTCATTTGAAAAACAAGCCAAACTAGAATCACCCAGATACCCTTTAAAAGACGAAAGAGCTATTATGCCTTAAAACATACATACAATATTTTAACACAGAAGGAGCTGACAGATTATAGTCTACTGCTACCTATGGCCTGTTTAAAAAAAAAAGGTACATAACGTATTTAAAGATGGGAAGTACTATGCTTTGCCTTCAGTTTTAGTTATGTCATTCTCTTTTGTACTTATTATACTGTAGTTACTCACACAATGCAGCCATCATGGTGTTATACAGAGACATTTAAAATTGTTTAAATTAAGGGGAATGAACAAACCATACTCCCTTGCAGCCGATATGTAATGAAAATCCCTCCTTAAACTTATTCCCCACACATCTACCACCAGATTAGTAATCCAGCCACTTGGCTGTGCACTTATAGTGCATGCAGCTTCTGAAGCAAGTGAATTGACTCAGATATGGGAACAGGCAAATTTTTTAGGACTGCCACTAGTGGAACTATTTTTTAAGAGAACATGCAATGGATGTAGCACAATGCTGTTTATTCTAAATGTCTCAGACATTAAAAACTGGGATATATACTTGATGTTTTGGCAAGAGAGGCTCTGAATTATGGGAGATGTTAGGATGGAATATATAGCTTCCCCACTCCTGACATAACTCTTACTATTAAAAAAAGTCACATTCATGTACTATTCATAAATGCGATTAAAAGCTTTTTAAAAACATTTATCTAGCTTCTGGTAGAGTCATCACAAGTAGAACAAAGCCAAATTAAAAAAAAAAATCTGAGTAAGGGAACAAAATTAGCACACTAGTGTTGTCTACAGCTAAAGCATTAACTAAAAAGACAAAAAATCACAGTTCTGAAATTCCTTTTATAGCTGAAGCTGTTATAAACAATATGATTACTATAACTGAAAGTGACTGTAGGAAAATGGTTTTTCAGTTAGTTTCTTTAGATCCAGTACAAGTTATTCAGTTTTCCCTCGTTTGTGTATTTGTTATAAGCAATCAATCAGGCAGAGAAAAATAAAATGAAAAAAGGAAATTTGTTTGCCGCATACTATACAAATTGGCAAGTGGATTCAGGAGACAAGAGTATCATCAGAAACTCCTTTTTTCAAAACTGATCAGGCTTCAAGTTGACAGTTCCCCCTGTAAATCTGATGTGGTATAAAAGTTTCAGAATGTGACGAGGAATCAGGAAGCTCAAGTTCAAATCTTGATTTGCTTTTAATTCACTATATGTTGGGGGGGGGGCAGGGGCAGTCACTACATTTTCCTGACCTTCACTTAATACTAATACAAGATTATTTAAAACTATTTGCACATGTTGGATCATAAGACAAAATGTACCTGTATATTATTAGGTCAGAAAATTCATGGTTTAGGTCAAGCCCAGTAGGAAAATGCATTTATCCTGTTGAGGTCAACATCAAAAACTTGCAATTCTATGAAGTATGGGACAGTAAAGTAGAAAATATATAAATTTAAATATTTAAGAAAGCTTCAGTATTTGAGGTAACAATGGATCTATAAGTGTTCCATTAAAATATCTATACCTGATCTTAAATATTTCTACTGATTTATTGGATAAGAGGGCAGTGTAGTACATTTTAAAAAAAATCTATATCTATTATTTTGTATGTTAAGAGAAGATGTTTTACAGAACAGTACTATGGTAACATGGCCTGGTGGCTTCCACAGCAATTGGAACTACCTTGTTTAAAAGTTTTGACAAGTAAACTCAAAGCCAGTTTCAGATCTTGACTGTTTAGCATGTATTATTGTCTTGTCCAAAGTTTTATTTTCAAGTTACTTGGCATTACTATTATACTGCCATGAACACATGTGATACTTCACAGAACACATCGCTCCTGTCCCAAAGAGCTTACAAGTTAAAAACAGATATAATATAGGGGTATCAATAAGGATGAGAAATTTAGGAAGATTTTATAAAAGACGTTTTAAAGAGTGATTAGAAGCAGCAGCAAGAGGGTATTTAGTAGAGGGCAAAGTAGAGTTTTAGTAGGGAGCTATGTGAAAAAAAAACCACACAAAAGGAGAAAAAAGGAGATAGTAGCAATGAACATTATCGGATTGAAATGGAAACAGATGCTAACATATCTTTCTCCACCTCTAAATGCTATGATCTCACTTCTGAGTGTTATGGGGTTGAGCAAGCTGGTTCAATAGGAAATAAACACCGATCCAGTGTTCCCTGTAAACTGAGCACTTGGGCAGCTACCCAGGAGAGATTCAAATGGCGCCCAGCTGATTAGCAGAGCTCTGCACACAGCCGGCAGCATGTGTTTCTATTGGTGGCGCATATCCACACATACCTCAGCGCACATAAAGTTTATTCCACACATGAATGGAAACAATTAGAGTGAATATTACACCCAGGTGACCCACCATGCTAACCCTGAAAAACAAACCCTGAATGTTTTTAAAATTCAAAATGTACTGCATCATCTTGGTTGTGCCTTTAAAAACCTAATAGAATTTATACCTCTATGCACTTTTTAGTTTCAGCCAAGGATAGATAAAAATGGCTATATTTGAGACACCAACGGTACCAAAAAGCCTACAAAAATTAAAAATCGTTTACTCTTTCAAGATTCACAATCAAGAAAATACAAACATACTTCAGATATGCACCCCAACTTCTAGACACTCACATGACCATTCTAAAGGTCTACCTTATTCCTACTTTAAAGCAGCTTCTGAATTTGAGGTGAATAAGATTAGTATTTAATAGGCATATTTGTTTACATCTGTAATTATCAGAGGACCTCTGCTACTAATCTGTCCTATAGGTGGGAGAAAATTACATCACTGTGAAAGCATAACTCTCTTACTGCACTGTTACTTTCACACAGAAGAAATGGGGACATTCAGGAGAGTGATTTGTAATTTTTAAAAAGGTACCATAGTCATGGGCACGGAGTAAGTAGTTAAATAGGTTTCAGCTATTGTAGAGATATGAATATTTTAGAAGCCATTAATTTACAAACCTTCACTATAGTCATTGTTTACTGCCAATCCTAAGGACCATACTCATTCTCTTCAGTCTTTGCTACTTTTAATACTGTTGACCAACTGCTGTGCCCATATTACCATTTTCTCTCTTACCTGGGGCTGTGTTTTAAAGACACAATTTATTTTTTATTTTATACCAAAACATGACACCCAAGTCTGAATGCTGTGCTTGGTTTTAAAAGAATATGAAGCATACGTTACTCTTGGCACCTAACTTTGAATACTTTAGCCAATACAAGCAATAGGAGGAGCAAGCAATATTTAGAGGACACACAGTCCTACTTATCACTCACCCACACAGCCATACTACCACCAGCATAGCAGCCCAGGGCTTTGATAAGATCAGCTAAAGGACAAAGAACAGCTGGCTGAAGCAGAACCCAAGCAAGACTGAGGTTGTGCTCACGAGCAGGGAAAGCATTTTGAAGAGTTTGCAGACAAAGTGCAGTCCATACTGACCAACATTTTCAAATTAATTTCAGGGACATCTGTGGAGGCAATCAGGCCAAGTTTGACTGAGTGGCACTGCAAGCTGGTTCTTGGGGTGGCAATGCCACTCATGTTTGGCCCAGCCAGAATAAAACAAATGTATAAAACAAAACAATCTGAATGGTTTGGAAAAGCATTTAAAGTTAGTGTTCTAAGGGTATACCATATACTCATGGCCCCATGGGATTCTGAAGTAAACTGGACCTAAATTACTATTTTGGGGATACAGCACCAAAAGTATTTTGATGTGAATGAGTTTACATCGAAGACCTACTGTTTCAGGAAGAAAACACTGAACTGGTTTTCACTCATATTTTTAAGGTTTTCTACTTAATCATCAGGGCTAGAGATATAATTTAAAAAAGAAAGCTCAGTGTTTGAAATAAAGTATAGATTTGGTGGTAAATTTCAAGGCCACTGAATCGCAGAATACAAGGGGCTCAGCTTATATCAAGACTCTGTATCTCTGACTGCTAATGAAATTAACTTGTGGCAGTTTGATAGAACATGAAAATTAGAGATCAGCATTGCTAAAGCAGTTACAAGCGTATTACAGACTATAAAAAAGATTTTCCAAAGACACAGCTTATATAAAACAGACATGCAACTGTGGGAGGGAGCAGAGGAAATTAAAAGAAATAGGGTCACTAATGGAGAATCTGACCCTATTACATTTTTTGCAAAATTAACCTAACATTCTGACATCCAGACAAGTTATTTATAGTTCTGGATTTGTTTCCAGCTTATATTTGCACAGTAAGACACAGTTGACCCTTAAAAGATTTTGGTTGATCATTGAAGCAACAGTATGTTTTGCTGCAAGATACAGAACCTGTTGGCATTTTTCTGCCTAGTGTTTTTAAAAAATGAATTTGGTTTCATATATCTTAATATCAAATATATTTTCCCCACAAATGAAGCACTTCAAAATGTGCAAATATTTTAAAGTTTTAGTAACTAATCCTGGAAAGTAAATTCCCCTTACCAGCCCCGCATGGCTGTAGTTAAACCCTAGTTCTCGAGATATAGTCCAATTGGCATGTTCTTCAATCACTGTCATGTCTGGAAACTTTACAGGGCTGCTAAACCAATCAAATTCCAGCTCTAAACATGGAGTTTCCTAAGGAAAAAAGAATTTTCATGATTGTTCTGAAGCAAAATTATAAATTAGAAATCACTATAATCTGAACAAGTAGACGTGTTACTAAAGCTTAAGTTAGCATATAAGCATCAATTTACCTTATTCGGATTTGACCCAGTAACGCCAATAGGATTTAGCAGATCTTCCAGCCCATGAGGCACAGCCCACAGATTCAAAGCCATTTTCCCAGATACAAGAGTATGTGTGTAATCAAACATGTTTATATTTCCCCAAGCCAATGGACAGTGTTCCTTAAAAAGACCAAATGATTATTAACAAATGAGATGAAAGTGATCAAGTTACAGCATAGTATCAGATTTCAAAGACTAATGAGAGGAGGAAAAAGATTCATGAAAAACTGAAATACTGAATCAAAGTAGATAAAAATATTCTTATTTGTACCGTAGCACATTGACACTATGGGAAGGCAGAAATATAATATATTAAAAGCAAAGCCAACGTAGGAAAAATACTGGCTGTTATCTATGTTTTTGATATGCTTGTTATATCTTGGTTTCTAAGTTTTCTAACCAAGAAAACAACATATGCCAATGAAAAGCAAGGGCATGCGGATTTGTGTCTCAGTACTTTTTTCATGTAATCGTGTTTGGATATCAGATGTCAGCTGTATTCAGGAAAATAGCGTAGTATAACCTTTGCTATTATGAATGAGTAATGTATTATTGTAATTAATCAAATTAAGTTAGCAAAAAGAGCAGAACAAACAAACAATTAAAAAGCAAGTACTACACTACACATTGTACTAGGTTTATTTTGACAAATCCAATTTAAATTAGTGATTCTTCATTTAGAGAATACATGATAGAACAAGTTACCAGATTTGTCATGAGACATCATTAGAGCACTCTGTCTCTGCTATGAAACACTTACTAGCAAATGGGGAGAGACTGTGTGTGAAAGTATGGATTATCAAATATGTACATTAGCAGAGAGCAAATCATCAAAATTGTAGCATATTTCCCTGTGAGACTTCAAACCTCTGTCTCATCAACAACCATGACAATCATTTCAAAACTACAAATCTAAACAGTTATAGCTGCGTAGTAGGATTTTTTCCTCAAGCAAGTCTTCCAAAGATTTTAAATGACAGTTTGTGTAAAGTCTTATACACTCTTAAAAAATGAACCAGTGTTTGAGTTTGAAAGTAGGATGCAAACCCCACATTTTAGGCAATTCAGTAAAGCTTGTGATTTCAAAATGCTTAGCAACCCCAACTTCCATTTAAGTCAAAAGGAGATGCAAGTGCTTCCTTTAGATACCTAAAAATGGATTAAGGAACCTAACTTTAGGCATCAATGTTTGAAAATTTTGGCCTAACTTTTTCTGTTCAACAATGCAGACCACAATTAATACGGCATGGATAAGATGTAACAAAAGTAATATATTTAAGTCAATCAAATTTAGAAGTTTCTACATCTTAGGTGATATTTTAAACAAAATAAAAATTCAAGAAAAACGGTGGTTTTGGTAAGACTAACTCATTGAAATGTTGACCAACTGTTCTTCACAAACCCGGCTGTCTGGAGTTTTATCTTACAATACATTGGAATTATTAAATATTGTACCTCCTTAGCACCCTTTCTGCCTTTAACAGAGCAGATGGAAAGGCAAAGCCGAGCAGCACGTGGGAGATCAGGAATGTACATGTCATATGACAGCCATTCATTCCATCTGTGGGATTTTAAAAGTAAAATAAAAAACAGATAAGACTCAGTTTAGTTAGTCAAGCAGCACAAAATAAAAAAAACCCACACATCAAAATGCATTTTCTGACTGAGCAGATCAGCTACCTACAAGTATTCAGTCATATCTACTGCTTCTAGTCACCAATGTATGTCTTCTACTGATTTTTACTCTGGTTTAGCCCTGCAGAACTAACATTGCTTGGAGAAAGTTTGCTGGATTTTATTCCTTCTTGGGCACCATCAACAAAACAGCTTACTAATACAAAGCACTTTTTGTGCAAACTTCCTGAATAACTATCAATGTAGGTATAGTCTGAAGACACTGGTTTGAATGGTTCTTAAGGGTTTAATTTGGCCTGAAAATTTTTTTAACTATTCATGAAGATGCATATGAAATAAAGAACTTGGCTTGACTCTCAGAGACAAGTTTGAGTTGCAAGAGCTAGTTAGTTGGAAAAAATGTATTTCTACTTGTAAACTCAGTATTGGGATCATTAGAAGACAGATAATGCCATGTTTACCATTATATTACAATAGAGAGCCACACATTTTAAAGTAGTTTTGTAGGCTCAAATCCAGCAAAAAAACATAACAAAACAAACAAACCAACCACCCACCATAAGCACATCAGTTTATGATAACACTAATATATAAATAGCCACTCCCTGATAGGAGAGAAACCCGCTCCTCAACCAAAGGTGTAGTGGAAGTACTGTGAGAGATAAGTGGATGAAAAAAATTAAACTGAGGATATAAATCCTAAGAAGAAGTAAGTGAATGAAAAACTGTTGTACACAACTGGTCAGTTTTACATTTAGTACCAGTGTCTCATTTACCTTCTCCCCAATGTATACTTCCTTTTCCCAGGTTAATAAATACTATGGTTTTTACTTAAAGTTCAATTTCACTTCAAAATTTATTATTTTTATTTACTACATGCCAACAATCTACAGGAGTGGTTTTCAAACTATGGTCTGTGGACCCTTTGGAGTCTGCAGATCTTATCTAAGATATTCAAAGAGGCCCTCATCTCTGTTTGAAATTCTGTAAGGATCCACAAACGAAAAGGTTGAAAAACCACTAGTCTACAGCAATACTTCCTATACAAAGCGTAGTAAGAAATAATAGTTTCCTAGCTAGCAAATGGATATTTTCCAAATATTTGTATAGCAATATTAATTAGGGTTCAGTTGAATTGTACACTACAGGTTGAACCTCTATAAAGCGGGACTATCTGATCTGGCAACATGTTCCAGGATCAGAGAATCCCAGTGGAAAGCCCAGTGTGCTGTCCACCAGGACAACAAGACCAGTGCGCTGGGCAGCCTGGCAGAGCCGGGAAGGGGGTGGGAGGACTGGCAGGGCAGCAAGGCTGGGGCAGATATGTCCTCCCCTGCTCTGGCAAAATCCCTCATCCAGGACTGGTCAGGTCCCGAAGGTGCCAGACCAGGGAGGTCCAGCCTGTAGTAAACTGCACAAGTAGTAATACCACTGCAAAAGAATACTTAAGACTTTTAGTATAGGATATTTCTTGGCCAATGAAACTCAGAGAAGCCAGAAGCACAGAGTACTACTGGTTTCAATTACTGCATTGTAACTAATATGATAAAGATTATAACTACAAATGAGAGAAAACATTTCTTCAAACAGTCCATTTTACAAAGCAGTGGGATTGAAATTTTATAGTCTTCTGTAAGTGACAACAGAAGTCTTCATCTCAACAGCTCCCCAGTATTACATACTCTGCACATGCAGGCAATTTTTGGAGTTCCATCACCTTTTAATTTCCATATAAATAATAAATGGGAACGCACTCTGCTCTTGGCTACAATCACTAATTCTAGGGTTATTTCACTGAAGTTAATGGAATTACTTCAACTTTATAACTGGATGTCAAAAAGCAGAATACAAAGTATTATTATTGTTACATTCAATAGGCTTTCAAAAAGTCTATATCAACTGAAATGTTTGGCTATTACCATTATACATCTTTGCTTTTATAGGATATTTTCGTCATTGTTGGGAATGAGAAAGGAAGAGGCTGTGAGGCATTCAAAAGGAAGATAAAGAGCTCTGGTTTAATCATGTTTCACCTGAGCTGACAGCAAGGCAGCCAAAAGAAGATTTCAGAGAGACACAGATACTAGTTTGGACAGGAGGAGACTAGAATAGAGAGGTAAATCTGTGAGTTGGCCCCACAGACTTGAATTTGTGTTTGCGGAGATTACCCAGATAAAGGGGTATAGTGGGAGAAGAGAACGGGACTGGAGAAAGAGCCCTGCAGAAATCTCCCCCCAAATTGGGAGATGGCATGAGGATTCTCCAAAAGACACACTGAAGGAACAATCAGAGAATTAGGAGAGGAAGAGAACAGTTATGGAAGCTAACAGAGGATAAAATTTTACAAAGAAGAGAATGGCCAACTATCAGGTCAATGAGGAGACGGAGGAGGATGGAGTACTAGTTCTGAAATATGGCTAAAAAGAGGTCATTGGTAAAAGCAGTTTCATCTGAATAGAAGAGGCAGAAGCTAAACCAGAGAGGCTCTAAGATGGAACTAGATGGGAGCGATTTTAATGAATATGATAATATTCTGGACCAACACCTTTCTTAATTCTTTCCTTAAGGAGACATCCTCCATGAACATTCATACACTATATTAACACAGATCAACTGAACCACAGCTACTGGGAAATTATTTTTCAATAACCATATATTCTGGTCTGTTAATTGTATAATATCTATTCATACCCTTGGAGAGCAGTATTATCTACAAGCTAAATTTAAGTACCAACAAATAAATTTTCTAAAGACACACAGAAAATATGAATTTGGAATTATTTTTTAATACACTCGGTCTGATCCAGGAAGATACTGAGGCCCCACAACAACTATAATTAGAGCCAGAGACAGCACGCTGAAAAAGTTACCAAATACTTTACAGGGATTAAAACTAGGGACATCTAGTCAACTATTTGTTGACAATTAACTGATTAACCGATGAGCATAGGCTTGTCTTGTCGACTACTCACATTCCCCCTCTCCCTTGCTGCCTCTGTGGCAGTCAGGTGGGGGCTGGAAGCAGGAGCTGGTTCCCTCCAGCACTGGCTCTGTGGTGCTGCCTGCCTGCCACTCAGCTGGGCTGCTGCCTCTATTATAGAGGCAACAGCCAGCTGGAGGGAGACAGAGGAGGCTGCCTTGAGGCATCCTCTGTCTGCACCAGGCCTGCAGAGGCTGCTTCACAGTAGCAGCCCTGTCTGTGGCTGTCAGGGGGTCCGAGCTCACTGTAGACAGCAGCTGCTCCGCATCCCATGGAGCAACCTCTGTCTGTGTGGGCAGCTCAGCTCTCTCTCCCTCCCTCCGACAGCAGCTGCTGCCACCCTACACTGCTGCCTATGATACAGAGGCAGTAAAGCGGGGTGGCAGGCAGCCAGTCCATGAGGGGAACTTTTTTTAACTGACAGGCAGCAGTTAGGGTGGCAGGGGGTTTCTGGCAGCCAGCCCCTCCCCTGGGGACTACTGAATAGTCATGTAACTGCAAAGATTTCATGCAGTTACACAACTATTCAAATACCTGATCGCTAACATCCCTAATTAAGAACTTTTAAAAAATTCACTGGCATACAATTTTACCGCATACATTTTGTATACAGCATCACCATTTGAATTTCCACATTTCATTTTTAAGAGACAAACCAGAGTAGATCTAAGCTAATAATGGAGCAAATAATCAAAGAATTCATCTTGAAGGTAAGGTGACTCATAGGATATAAGATTGGTTTGACATGATTCGTTCTTAACAAATCCTTGCTGGCTGTTACCTATCAAAGAAAGCTAACAAGTCCTGTGGATAAGGGGGAAGTGGTAGAAATTGTTTACCTAGAATTTAGTAAAGCATTTGATACTGTCTCGCATGACCTTCTTATCAATAAACCAGGGAAATACAACCTAGATGGGGCTACTATAAGATGGATACATAAATGGCTAGATAACCGTTCTCAGAGTAATTACTAACGGTTCACAGTCATGCTGGCAGGGCATAACAAGTGGGGTTCCGCAGGGGTCAGTTTTGGGATTGGTTCTGTTCAATATCTTCATCAACGATTTAGATAATAGCATAGAGAGTATGCTTATAAAGTCTGCAAACAATACCTGCCTGGGAGGGGTTGCAAGTACTTTGGAGGACAGGACCATAATTCAAAGTGATCTGGACAAACTGACAAAAAGGTTTGAAGCGTAATAAGGACAAATGAAAAGGACTACACTTAGGCAGCAACAATCAGTTTCTCACACTCGGAATGGGAAGTGACTGTGTAGGAAGTCCTACAGAAAAGGATCTCGGGGTCATAGTGGACCACGAGCTAAATATGAGTTAAAATATGCAAAAAAGAGCAACCATGATTCTGGGATGCATTAACAGGAGTGTTGTGAACAAGACATGAGAAATAGTTCTGCTCTACACTGCATTCATTAGGCCTCGGTTGGAGTGCTTTGTCCAGTTCTGGCATCAAATTTCAAAAAAGATGTAGATAAATTGGAGAGTGTCCAGAAAAGAGCAACAGAAATAATTAAAGGTCTATAAAGCATGCCCTACAAGGGAAGACTGAAAGAATTGGGCTTGTTTAGTTTGGAATAGAGATGACAGAGGGGACATGATAGTGATTTTCAAGTATCTAAAAGGATGTTACAAGGAGTAGGGAGAAAAATTGTTCTTCTTCACCTCTGATGATATGACAAGAAGCAATGGGCTTAAACTGTAGCAAGGGAGGTTTAGGTTGTACATTAGGGAAAAAAAAATCTTCCTGTCAAGGTGGTTAAACACTGGAATAAAATTGCCTATGGAAGTGGTGGAATTTCCATCACTGGAGCTATTTAAGAGTAGGGTACATAAACATATATCAGGGATGAAATAGATAATGTTCTAGTATTCTATGGTTCTATTTAGGTTGTCAAATTCATTTCCATTCTAGCAGATTGCTCTCTGATCTTCTCCTTGCCTATTAACTCTTCTTTACATGGGCCACAGCGTATGTCAATTACATCTTTTCCTCTGTTCTTTTATATATGCACTTTTCAAGTGCACAAAAACTTTTCCGTAACACTATCTATTCCTATTTTTTAAAGCTTTTTCTCTTCCCTGTGCTGCCATATTCCAGGGCCATCCAAATTCCTATACTTGCAGTTGCCCTGAAGCCCTAACAGCACTTTTCCCCCTCTAGTGGTTTCTGTTGGGTTGTTGAATAGTGATGATATCAACAGATTGGATTAGTCACAGTCCAACTTGCTGATAGTGAAAAGGATGCCACTTAGTGTGATTTTGTTTTGAAAAGTGATTCTATAAAGTTGCATTGTGAGGTTCCTTGTTTATTATGCCTCACTTGTGTGGGCATTTTTTCCCCTACAACAGATTGTTTATATTGTGGAAGCCAATCATGTTCCCAGATTGTACTGTGAGATGAACAGAACGAGCAGCAGAAGACAATATGTTGTCAAGTGGCCAGCTCTGCAAACACACACTGGGATATGAAAGTCAAGCTATGTTTGTTGTTGTCAGAGAGATAGATTTCGCAGGACAAACACATATGCAAACTTGCTGAAGAGAACTGTTGCATGTTACAGGCAGAACTTGAATTTGTTAGCAAAGCTCCAACTGCAAGTCACAAGCCAGAGCAGAATGGATCACAATTTCCAGTAGCTGTGCTAGTTCTCTCTTGTAAACAAAAAAGGGGAAATGCTGCACATTTTTGGACCACAGACAAAACTATGAACACACAGAACAGACTCGTTGAATAAAGGTTGCTGCTTTTATGTAACATTCTATAAACCAAAATGAAGATCTGCATTGTTTAAATTAATCCAATTAAACAAATTTGTAAATGAAAGTGAGTGATCAATTTAAAAGGAAAATTCCAGTGATTAGTTATAATTCTTAGACAGCTACACATGTAAACAGTTTCCTTTTAAAATAAAGGATTTTCAGTATCTTCTTTTAGAAAATAAGGCTGTTTTTTTTTTCTTTCAGTGAGGCCTACTACCTTACTGATACTTCCCAGCCAGGGACCTTGCTTGATGGTAAAAACTGGTATGGACAGAATCTATTTCCACTTGAGAAAGCTCTGGAAATCAGATTTCCCTGAATTATTACAGTAGAATTATTTACCTTGGATTAGAACAAGGTACCCTTTGAGTATTCACATTATCACATAATGGTTCTCCTCCATGGTAGATACCAGTTCGAACATAGATCTGAAAACAACAATTTTAAGCATCAGCATCCACTACAGCCCATTTGAATATTAGACCCAAGTCTGAAAAGGAGATTTTACTGTAAACAACAACACTATTAGATGCTGATTAGAACCACATGTCACTCTAATTTCTATCCACTAGAGAAAAAGCAATACAGCATAAATGAGTTCATATACTGTAAAGTATTCTTACTATGTGCTTACTACAATTTTTTACTTTATTATCTCTGCATCACCATTTCAAAGCTAATTATGACCGCCTTTCAAATAAAACAACACAACTGGAATTTATCCTTGAGTACCAAGGCAAGCTATGTGGATGGAAGGTTAACAGGGCAACCTCCAAGCATACACAAGAGTTAGGGTTTGTAATAGTTTATGCTGAAAGCAATTATTTCTGATGTTTTCTCCTTCTCTTTTTTCCAAGTGAGGGTACCAAATTTGTCCATAGCATGTTTCAAAACTTGTCCCAGTTCTTACAGTAATGGCTCTTTAATCGTAGTATTTGTTGTTTTAAGAAAAAAAAAACCTTTCATTTTTCCTGCTTCTCTTCCAGTTTGTTTTAGATGAAATCACCAATTGCTAAGTATTCAACTCAGAACCTCAACATTTTGGGTTTCACAGATTAAGCTACAATTTTCCCTTTTACATATTGCTGTAAAAGTTTTATGATGCTTCTTGTTAAATGAATAAGACCAAAATTCTCAGATTGGTGTCTAATAAGTGGCCTAATTTTCTAACAGGATGTGTAATCCCCTAGTACCTACTGAAATCAATGTCAGCTGAGGGTGTTAAAAACTCTGAAAAAAAATTAAGCTTGGATACCTAAAGCAAGATTTAGATATTTTAGACAGCCAAAGCTGGGCCTAAATTTATATACTGATTTCTATGTCTATCAAAAGGAAAAGATGGCAATGGAAGCAACAAGTGTGCATACCACTTTCAACTACTGACACACTTTAAAAAACAAAAACAAACAAAAAAAAAAAATCAAAGAAGAGATTATATGGACTTCTCAAAAAACACTGCAGCCTAACCAAAGAAACAAAAAATTCAGATGAACTATCATGTAATTTTAGTCAAGAAATTTAATTTGAAAATATACACTTTGCTAGTTGTCTGTGTGTTCTGTATGATCCTAGATCCTGTTCAACACTCACTGGTCAGTGGGAGTCTTTCCATTGACTTAAGTGTGAATTAGGTCCCTAATTAATTTTAGTAGCTGGTATCAATAAAGTGTGACGAGCTGATTCCCTAATTTTGTTAGAGAGGCCTATTGAATTGTCTGTGGCTCAGTGTTTTCATTCTGATTCTAGCCAGTAATTTGACATGCATGCATTCAGAATTTCAGTTACCTTGTCAATGTCTCGAATGTTTACATTTACATAGGTGGCACAGAGAATTCTTATCCTGAGAGCACTGTTTATGGCCCAGAGAGATTTGGCTGAAGCTTCGCCATTCATGTATGGTGTAGCTGTAGAGATCCGCCTGGAATAAGATGGCATTGTAAAGGTATCCAGTGGCAGCTGTGTATAAAGGCTTTCCTTAGCCATCAGCATCAGGTTGGGCATTCGGCCAAGTATTATACAACTTCTTATGTACTGCAATAGTTGGAAGGAGGGGGGGAAAAAAAGAGACTGTTTTGCTGTATTTTCTTTGTAATCAATGCTTATAAGTATTAACTGGAAAGCATATAGAAAACCTAAAAGGCTAAGAAAGCGCTTGGCATTGGCCTATATTCCCATTAGAACAAAATTTCCACTGACTTCAATGGGAGCATGGTTAGGCCATGCTTCCAACTAGTGGTAAAGGGCTGGCAGTGTCTTGTTACAATTGTAGTCTATAAAGAGAAAGCAACACAACTCAGTCAGCCTCTGGTCACCAGGACCATTGAGTAACAATATATTCTGCTCCAGAGGGAGCTGATCACCAGCTCTTCTATCCAGTGGTTTCCTGTCAAAGTGATGGCTATTATTTAAGACAAAAAAAACATTAAAATGGTTTAGCTATATTTTCTGCAGTGTAGGGATACTCCTTATTGATATTTCAGCAACCACAAAGCAAAAAGGAGTTAGAATATCTATTTCTAAATAAAAATGTCATTTATATTAGTAATGCCTATTTCATAATTTAGCACTGGATTACACTTTACTTAATGTAATGCTCCTAAATTTAGATGGGATTTCCAAATGTGCTCAGCACTGGCCTTCACTCCCCTTAGAATAAATTCCAATAGACTTCAATGGGAGCACGGTTAGGCCAAAAGCTGAGCACTTCTGTTGGATTTTTATTTATAATGCAATTATCTGCACACAGTAAGGTCAACTGAGCAAAAATTTGAGCTACGTGGCTAATAATATTAATTTTCATTTTCTGCTTTCTGAATTAGTTTAAGAAATGAAACTTACATTACAGAATCTTAATTCATCATCCCCTTGCCACCCTCCCAATTTTAATTCGAGTGTATTTTCAAGCAAATCCATTAATTTACAAGTAACTCACCTTATACTGGCTCAGTGGATATTTTTCTAGCAAGTATTCATCACAGCCGCACACTTTTAAAATATACTTGCCCTGGTACTCTAAAACGCAGAGTTTTAGTTGTTCAGATGACAGCAACATACTTCGTGTTTTTTTCCTGATTGCTTCAGCAATCACTTGCTCAGGAACACAGTCATGGTTGATTTTTAAGGTATATTTCTGCTTGTCATTGTTCGGGGAGACTATTACCCATATCACCACTATTATTTGCCCTGGAATAATGTGAAATAACATCAGATTCTATTACTGCCCATATGTAGTCTTCTAAAGAAACTGGTGAGACTTGGAAGTGCTTCCTGAAAAGACATGCAGGCACAATTCACAGCCCAGTTTTCCAAAGTGCAGACAACCTTCTGCAAAAGCGCTAAATAGACACCATTTACAACTCAAAAAGCTATTCTGATCTCGCTGACTAAGTACGTGTAGGTTCAAACTGTTATTTAATTACAAAATTATTTCTAAACAATTAGTACAGTACTTATTAAACCAGTCTTTTCCCACTGACAATGTGACTACTCTGAAGACTAGAAGATAGTTTGTATTCCCAAACTCATTTAATTCTACATGTTCTGATTAGAGACACTTCTGATCTCGAACAAAAATGCTGACAGCTGGCCCTGTCACATAACCACTAAACAGTTGCATGAATCCATGCAATACTGGATTACTCAAATTGTATAAAAGTTTTCCTAGAATATAGAATATCAACCTATATGCTTTATTTATTCTGAATTCAGCTCCTACTAAACTGGTTATCTGGACTGAAGACAAAGTGTATAATCGAAGTGTAAGATGTTGCTAATGTGTATTAAATATACTATATAAATAATGATTTACCTGTCTGCCATCACCAACTTTACTAACTGAAATGTTTGTTAAGTGACATAAGTACCATTAAGTTGTTGTAACAAACATTTATTTTTACCTTTATCTAGTTTATTGTATATGTGCTTGGGCAGTTCAGGTGAAGATTCAACATTTGGAGGACAGACATATAATGCTCTACTATGGGGTGCATTCACATCTCGAAGGTCCACTGCTTCTTTACAAACATTAAGAATATTTCTTCTGAAGTCCTGCACTTCTGGATCCTTAACCATATCAAATTCACAGACAGGCATGCCTATAGCAAAACCTAAGATATTGGGGAAAAAAAGTTAAATTGTCAGTGATTAATATAACTGTATATTTTTCATAGAAATACTATTTTTCTATTGTTGACTAAGTGTCCTCTATCTTAAGCAGCTTATAAAAGCAATTCAAAATATTTGTTCACAATGTATCTACCTTTGCAACTATGCCGTATCATGAAATCAACCTTATAATATAACAGTGTGCCTGCTGTATTTGGCAGCAATGAATCCAGAAGCACACAAAAGGGATACTCACTGAAAACCTAGGGAATGTCTGGGTTGCTGCTGGATGCCTCCCTCTGTCCTCAACACAGCCAACATCCCCTCTGAGAGGAACAGGGCTAACGAGACTTCCTCTGAAGTTAGTCAGTGAAGCTCCCTAAATTAGCCAGAGGAGTTGTTGTTACATGATTCTCCCCAGATCCTGACTGGCTTTCACAGAGTACAAACAGCCCTCATTAGCTTCCTTCTAGATCTACTCTACATGCCAGTTTTTCAGTATTCTAGAGAAGCTACAAGATTTAAGCGTTGACTGTCACAGTAAAAGCGGCGAGGAGTCCTGTGGCACCTTATAGACTAAGTCAGTTAGTCTATAAGGTGCCACAGGACTCCTCGCCGCTTTTGCAGATTCAGACTAACACGGCTACCCCTCTGATACTTGACTGTCACAGTAGGCACTTAACTTCGCCCTTGGAGATTCAGCAAGAGACCAATCCTGTACATTCTTAATCATGTAGCCCCAGTTATCTCAGCTGGACTACCCTCAGGAGTAAATGTTTACAGGATGGAATGCTCAGATTCTAGACATCACTTGTACGGGAATTGGGGAGGCATGCCGAGTTCTATCATCATGCCTATTTCTGACTCCTGCTGAGGCCACAGCTGCTTCTGAGGCATTTGGGGTGGAGGGGTGCTGCCTCCTCACTGATGGCTGGCCAAGGTCAGGTACTGAGGCGGATTTGCTCCAAACTCAGCTTTGGCTCAGGCTGCCACCGTTGTTTTCTGTCTAGCTACTTCCTGTAGCTAGACAATGTGGCCATTAGGAGCTCCAGTCTAACCCACATTGCCCCACAGCTTCAACGAAGACACCACAAAACGAGATGGTGAGGAGTTATGAAAAGTCGGGGCAGAGATCCAAACCCATTGCCCACCACCCCTATAGCAAATGATGGCTCTGCTCAAATTGTATTGATAAGTGATTAAAAAGCTATTCAGGACCACTACTGTAATTTTCAGCTTCCCTGAACTTGAAAAAAAGAGTCTGTACTATCTATCTGGTTTATCCTATGTAACGTTTTGGAGCACTCTGGGGAGGAAAAAAAAAAACTTCTCACTTGAGATATCCCTACTACGATAAATTTAAGATACATCTGTTAGAGACTAAGATGGGTTTGTACAATTTATTTTTAGTATAAATATTTACTGTAGTATCAAAAAAAAAAAAATCAAGTGAGCAATAAAGTTGCAAACTCAAATGAAATCTTATCTACAAGGGTTTTTTTTTTTTTTTTTTTAAACAAAATATAGTTCTGGTTTTTCAGAGACTGGAACAAGATAAGAACAAAAGCATGCTACCATAATCTGCATTATTAAACCACACACGGGTTGAAAAAGTTTGCCATGTATGTAGTGGCCAAATAGGAGGGGAGGAGAACGGACTTGTGATGCCAACCTCCTAAAACAATAGCTCCTGCAGTGAAAAAATTACTTATTGTGACTGGAGTACTCTCACTGCAACTTATTTAAACAAGTAGACAATACATTTGTAAAAATGTATGTTACTATCTTTTTACCCCTTCTAAGCTTCTCTTTATTTTTCCTCTTCTCTCTTTGTCCTTTTCATGGTTAATCATTTTCTGTGGTATCTACACTGTTTTTCCTTTTCTCTCTTTCCTTCCACTGTTTTTCTTGTCAATCTCTTGCCTTTACTAGGGATTGTTTAATGTTCATTCTACCTGTCTCACTTTCCACAGAGAAAATGAGATAAGGGCCAGTGTGTGTGTGGGGGGGGGGGGGGGGGGGGGATGGTTGAGCTCTAAACATTGTTAATAAAATTAAATCAAGACCATTTATAATCATTACGGGTTAGACCTCTATAAACTAGACTTCCATGGTCCAGCATGTGTGGATGCTCTGGGACGGGAGCGCTCACAGGGAAAAACTGGGGGCTCCGTGCTTCTAAACTTCTCCCCCACCCTCCGAGAGCTTCTGGAGCTCTGCAAATGCCTATTTGCGGCATTCAATCTCAGCAAGGGAGGGAGCTGGAGAAGCAGTGCTCAGAGGAAGAGGCAGGGCAGCCAGCCGCAAGGCTCCACAGCCTCCCTGACTCCAAGTGCCCCTCTACCTCCCATTCGGTCAGTGCCAGCCCCACAGCTGGTGACAGAGGGGACAACATTGACCTCCCCTGGTCCAAGTGTTCAGGATCCGTCAGGTTCCGAGCATGCCAGACCAGTGAAGTTCAACCTGTACCTAAATCATTTTTTAAAAATTGATTTGAATCAGATGGAGGCTTTGTAAAACCAATTGGACACTCTATGTTAACACAATTGCATTAAAATTTATAAGGAACTAGCTTTCAAAACTGCTATATATAAGCAAAAGAAAAATAGCTAAGTATGTGTATAAGGGTTTGCAGCACTGGAGACTCAATTGTGTTTTATTAAAAATTTCTCAGATCGTATAAAAACTTTGTAATTTCAAAGCAAAACTGCTTCAGTGTTCACAATGAAAACATCAATACATTAAATTTTATATAAAATAAAAACCACCACTAAAAACCCTCGAAGTTTTCAGAAATAGGAACCTAAAAGTTAGGCTCCTAAGACACATGGTAAGGATGTCAAAGAAATCCTGGACTTGTCTTTCATTTTAAGTGTGAAACTTAACAAAAAAACAACCTCTAATAATCTGAAATTCTACTAACAAGTATGAAACTAAAATAAATAGAAAATTCCACTATAACCAAGTAAATCAATCAGTATCCAGCTACAGTGGCATTTGGCAGAAGGATATCATTGCTCATGCTTGGGACCATATGGCAATAATACCCTTGAAATCAACTGAAAGGACCCAGGGCAGGATTTTCCAAAGCAATTAGTGCTGTGTCTACACACAGAAGTTGTGCTGCTTTCACTATACTGAAAGAGATAAAACAGTGCAACCCTACACATGCAGCAGTTATACCGGTATGGCTAATTCCCATACAAAAAGATGGGGAAACTATACTGGTAAATGTTACATTTATAACTGCGTCCACACTAGGGATTGTACGGCTGTAACTATTTCATTTTTTAAAAGTTAACATTCCTAACATAAAAGTTACACCAGTACAAAACCATATATAAATTAGGCAAAAAGATAGATATTTTATCTCTATGTTTACAGACTCAGAAAGATAGTAGCTTATCATTACTGTATGGCCAGAAGTTTATCTTCCACCCTTCATGATTACAAGATTTTCCTTTTAAAAGGAAAGATTGCAAAAGTGGATGACTCATTAGGGACAACTTCACATTCACCATAGCTAAATGAATTTTTCAAGCCCTGTCTCCACCTCACAGTAGGAAATATCAGTTTTCTATTTGGACACAGATACACCAAAAGTTCCCTACCATGCTACTTCGTGAAACAAATTGAGACAATCAATAGCAGGAACGACTATTCAGATGAATGATCAGGATTCAGAACCAATCTGAGGTTAGTAATAAATAATATTGCACATCCATTTCTGGTGGACTATACAAAAGGCAAACAACAGCAGCAGCAAAAACCCCAACCCATATCCATTCCCTTTTCTAAACACTTTCCATGGACATTTTGCTTTAAAAATCCCCCTCCCTTCACCGCTAGTAAAAACCTACTAGCTCTCCAAAATGGAAGCTGCAGCAGTTGAAATCCCAATTTATTTGCTTAATACAATAAGAGTGTGCTGGTTTTACTCATATATTTTTACAACCCTCCCCCCCCACACACACCCACGTCTCCAATTTTTATAAGGTGGCCATGAATTATAATTGATGAGAATTGCATGCCCATTTCAACTCCTTTTTCTGTATTTTGAAGAAGACAAGCTGATGAAGCTTATTATTAAATAGGTAAATCAGAAAGCTTTAAAAAAAAACCAAACCAAACAAAAAAAACCACACACAGAACAGCTTACCAATTTCCCGATTAAGAATCTTTTCTTCTCTGTTGCCTACTGGTTCAATGACTTTTAGAAAAGGCTGAAAGAGCCGTAGGTCACAAAGCCGCCGTGTTTCATCAAAAAATTCTTCTCTTTCTGCTTCTTGTGTAACACTTACAAAAATGTAAGAAGATTCATCTTGAAGCAGCTGGTAAAGAGGATATTTTCTTGCTTCTTTGAAGAGTTCGTGCTTGATATTCAGTAGTGTGGCCTCACGGAGGCATTCTAGAGTCACTATCATTCCGTTAGGTAGAAGACACTCTACAAGGATCCTCGGTGGCATCAAATGGATGCCCCATAGTTCACCAGATGATGGTCTTGGAGGCATTTTCTTAATTTTTTGGTTACCTTACAACAGAAACTGGCTTGAGCACGGATTCCTACAGGGGAAACCTAAATAAATATAAGGCATTAGAATTAGAGCAGCTTTAGTTAGTTTTACATAACTAAGTGACAGTATCAGAGCATTTATGATATATTGGGGGTTGCGCCCCATGCTCACTACGATCACCAACTCCCCTCCTCTCTGGGGGTAGACAGCCCCAGCTCTCCCCCCAGCCACCATGGAGGTCTGGGCTGAGGCATGGCAGCCTCGGACTGCTCTCTTCCCTCCTCCTGGCTGCTGGGCCAAGGCTGGGCCAGGACTGGCTCTCTCTCCCACCCCCCGGCTGCAGTGGAGGAAAGAGGGGGTGGGTTGAAGCTGTGGCACGCCAGCCCCACCTCTCCCCCCCAGCTGCTGGGGGAGAGGCAAAAAGCCACAGTGCACCAGCCCCAGCTCCCCGGACGTGATGTCACTCTGTCGTCCTACAGGAAACATTATTTTACATATGTAGAGAGATGAAACTGGGATAGAATAAATATTACGGAATTTTATCAGGGATGAGAGGAAGGAAGGCAACCCAAAGTCTGATGTCAAAGGAAGTTCTGGGGAAAAAAATCCACATTACTATTAATTAAATGGTACAATTAAATAGCAACACCAATATATGTATGTGGGGCAAACTGACAATATGCACACACTGATTTGCAAAAATAAAGGGGATTAATTTTTTCTATTAAACCATTTATGCTTGAAACATTTAAATAACTGCCTTCATTCCCCATTTCATTACAGCCCAATAATTAAATTATAGCCTAATTATAACTTACAGGTCAGTGTCACAGGTGACAATGCTTTACAGTTTCAAGCTGTATTAAAAACAGTCCCCACCTCGAAGCCAACGCCTGCATTCCAAACCCCTCATCCCCAGCCCTACCCCAAAGCCAATCCCCCTGGTACAGGGCCTGTAACTTCTCCTGAACCCCAGCCCTGAGCCCCTTCCCAAACCTGGAGACTCCTCATTTCCAGGTCCACCCCAGAGCCCTTCCTTACACCTTCCTGCACCCCAAACTCCTGCCTCAACCCACAGCCCCATGCTGTATTCTGAATCCCTTGCTCCCAAACCCCAGCCACGGGCCCCCTCCTGCACCCTAAACCCTTCATCCTCAGAACCCTTGTATTCCAACCCATTGTCCCGGCCTCAGCTATTAAGTAATCCCTGGCCTCACCACACAGCCCTTACACCTCTGCACCCTCTCTGCCCCAGGACTGAGCCCCTTCCCACAAAAGGAACTCTTGGCCCCATCATACGATTTTTTTTTTATGTGCACCAATATGAAGGTGATGTGTCCTCTACACTGATGCAAATTACAAAATTCATTCCACTCAGGGGTGGGAAATAACTTGAGGGAACCCTGGTCACACCTACAATTATTATAGCCATGGCCCCCTCTCCCATTCTCAAGGTCACGAGCCATTTTATAGAATGTATTTCAGTCTCTTATGACAAGAAATAATTGTGACGGGGTGAGGTCACAGATGACCCCTTGGGGGTGATGTCCGGGGTGCTGACAAGGCCACTGCCACTCGCCTTGCTGCTCTCTGGAGCTTTTCACTGCTCTGTCTTGCTGAGCCAGCTCCCGGGTCTCCCACAGCCAAGGCACTGAGCTGAGATCACTGCCCCCCCGGAGAAGCAGTACAGACCTTCAGGTCCAAGAAAAATGAAGTTTTGGGCCCAGACTCCTGGGATACCACTCCCCAAATGAGATCAAAACCCCAAATTAATTATTTAGGTAAGCCCCCTTTAACAATGGAAGGGGGAAATGTACACACTGATTGCTTTCCCCAGGTAGTAATTATTTATTCTGGGTTTGATAGAAAATAAAAGGGAAAAAAAGCAGTAGGATTTAAGTGGTAACAGGCATAGCAAAGTAGATTACAAACTCAAAATAACAGAAAATGCTTAGCTACTTCTATACTAAAACTTCAGTACAAACTTACTACAAACTCACTACAAACTCACCCTAAAACGGTTCCTTTCCCAGCCAAGCCTACCAAACCAGGGAAGTCTCCTTTTCCCTGGGGTCTCTGGTTCCCTCCCTTGGGTGTGCCACACCAGTCGGCCAAAAGACAAGACTCCGACTTTCCTACTGTATTTAAAGATTCCCTTTTTGCATGGGAAGTCACCTGGCCAGTGGGGTGGACACGTGACTTCCCCAGACCAACCACTGCTCGGACTTAAAGACAAAAGCGATTGTTTATCAGTTGGTCATCGGGACATTGAGGGTAACACTTGTGATGGCTTTCATTCACACATTTAAAAACCATAATGCACTCCACACTCTATGTGCCTAATTTTGCACACAAGAATGATACATACACCAAAGATAAATAGATCCAGCGGATTATGACATGAAGATTGATAGGTTACATGAAACAATTTGTCCAAAGCACTTCTGAGTTACGTGCATTTGTGTTCATAAGTCCATTTCATAAAACATGGGTGGGGGTGGGGGGAGGTCCATCACAATAACGATGCAAGAAATTCTCATGTTCCAAAGTATAGTAGATAAATAGATTATGAAAAGTGTAAAGCCAAAAAAGAAAGCAAGAAAGCAATTACACTCATTAAAAGAGTATGTCATACAACCAATGAAGTGACAGGATGATTATATGTTTCCCCATGTCGTTTTTTGTCCCTGGTCAATGAAGAGTAAGACTCTAGTCTACCAAAATTATGGTAGTACTAACATGTACTCAGTTTAATCATAACACAAAAGGTGTTTTGTTGTTGTTTTTATTTACCAGTAAGGTCAGAAGACAAATACTGGGGAATAACATTACAACTAGACAGCCAATAGTATTAAAATTTGGGTCTCTAACATGTTCAGAATATGTTTTCTGACCACATATGCTAACTAAGTGATAAACATGGCTATGTCCAAATCATCCTATTCCCCCCATGTTTACAGATGTTACTTTTTGTTGAACAGAGGGATATAGTTCTGTAAAAACATTAAAGTGCTGAAAAGTGTATGAATTTTTAAAAATGCATTTTCGATTACAATATAACACAATTCAGCAAGTCTTAGAAGGCCCACAGTAATTTTTAAAAATAAAATAGACAATGTTTACTAAGTACAAATCTTAAAATAGTCAATGTGATTGTTCTAAAATGGTGAGTTGCCCATCGACCTACTTGCAGTGCTCTCTCTCTGGAAACAATCACACTATAACAGCAGCTTGGTTTCATTTTTCTTCTGACCATAGGAGCCAGAAACCGATTGGCTGAACTGGTGCATACATTAATCCCATGAGCACATTCACTCCATCTGTGCATGCAAGCATATCATCATGGATTGTATTTGGAGAGTAAAAGGATTTCTGTTTACATTTTCAATGTATAATTAGGAGCTTGCATTTGTCTTGTTTTGGGACAACTGGAATACAGGAAATCAATTTTGCTCTTAAGTAGCTCAAGGAATAATACTCTAACCAATTATTTTGGAATATGTATTACATGACACAATTAAGGGCAGGGATAAGCACATCCAAATCATCATTACAGTCACCCCTCCACCAGAATTTTGAGAAACTTTGAGTAGCCCACAAACCAAACTCACAGCCCCCCTCATTGACTAAACTACCTACCTTCTCTGGAGGTGGGTAACAGGGGAAGGATCATGTGAGGATTACCTGTTGTGATTCCTCCCTCTGGGGCATCTGGATTGGCCACTGTTGGAAGACAGGATACTGGGCTAGATGGACTTTTGGTCTGACCCAGCATGGCCGTTCTTATGTTCTTACTCTCTGGGCTGGTTACATCTTCCTGGACCACAGTATAATTTCATTCTCCTTTCTCCCCACTAGCACCTGTTGCAATAATTTCTAAGGCACAGTTATATTTTAGGTTGTGCCCAAAATTATAACAGTAGTGTAGTATGCATTTAACTTCTATCTTTGTTCCTCTGCTTATCGAGTAGTTAAAAAAAAAAACTCCCACACTTTCCTATTTGGTTTGGTATATATACACATTTTTCCAGTTCTAGGAGATGCGCTAAACTTACAGTATTTTTCAAATTGATTATCTGTGTCATCTACTTTCCGGTGAACTAGAAATGATCATCAAGAAGGCCAAAAATACAGAGTGATGCATTCTAGCTTTTGTTATCCTATATGGTATAGCCTCAGAGTTACAAACTGACTAGTCAACCATACACCTTTTTTGGAAATTGAAGTAAGCCATCAGGCAGTAGCAGAGGGGGAAAAAAAAGCAAATACAATACAGGACTACATTAAATGTCAACTACTAAAAAAGTAAAGAGAAAGTTAAGTTTTCTGTGCTTGTTTCATTTAAATTAAGATGGTTAAAAACATTTTTCTTTTGCACAAAATTTCAAAGCAGTAAGTCACTGTTCAGTCAAGCTTTTAAAAGAACAATTATAATGTTTTGTTCAGAGTTATGAACAACCTCCATTCCCAAGGCATTTGTAACTCTGAGGTTCTACTATATCTATGCAGAACAGGATAATCTTATAAGGTAGTCCCATTTCTCTCAGGACATTGCAATAAGGGCGGAATTAAAGTAGATTGGCTACCTTAACTGTGAATTTGTATTCAATAAAATGTTTCATCATAAAGTTTAGCTGGATGAAATTTTTCAGCTGAAATCTTTTTTGGTGAAAACCGAACATTTGGCAACACCAAAGTATTTTGTTAATTCAACTAAATTTTGCTGATATGTTTTTGTTGGGGGAGGGGAGAACCTAACCTCCCAACCAGACTAAACATTCCATTCAGATATTTCTGATTTTTCTATTCTGAACTTTTCAAAATGTACTTCAGTCTTGTTTAATTTTTAAAATAGCTAAATGTGGTATTTCATCTGACCAGAAAATAGATCTTTTAAACTTTTCAAAACCATCAGAAAATTGAGAACACAGTTATTTGCCCAGCTTTAGTCAAACTATGGTGTACTGTTAACCAAGACTCCTGGCCTAATTTTTGTCATGAACATTCATGTGAGGGCTTTATAAAGTTTACTGTTATTCATTCCTCAGGCACTTCTTTCCTCAAAAGCAAGAATTCCTGTAGAAACTAAGAGTCTTTCAGTTGAGGTCCGCAAGACAGAGATTCCAGGATTACAGAATAGCAGGAGCATATGGAACAGTTATATCCAAAGTGAACCTGAAGGATTATGAAACCCATTCAAACTCTCATCATGCAGGAGAAGTGATCATCTGATCATAGGAAACCACAACAACTTTCTGAAACTTGCAGGAATCTCTGCCAAAAGATAAGCAGCAGATAACAGACTGTTTGTGACAGGCTACCTCGTTGCCATAGAACATTTAAACAAATAAGGGAGAAAAAGATCAATAGTGGAGCTATGTTGTCTAATTAAACTTTGTTTCAACAGAAAACACCGATTTGATGAAGAAAGATGTTTCAGTGAACCTATTACAGATTTGACTTAACTTTTGTCAATGGAAACATACCAGAGGGCCTGTGTTCTAGGACTGATAGCTCCACCATAATGAACCTACTAGGGTTCTCATTGCTAGGCTCCCCACTACATTGCAGTGCTACCAGCCACAGACCAGGAAGCCTAACACTCAGCCCAGGCTCTTGCTGGACCTCTTGGGAAGCCCAGCAACCTAAGGGCTTCTATAACCCTTGTTTCTAACTAGCAGCCTGAAAGATCTAGGTACCTTGGCTCCAACTGCACTTCCGCTTTCAGACACAGACCAGGGAACCTGGAAGCCCTGAGAATCCTAGCTCAAACAAGGGGTCTCAGCTATGAAGTTGAGAACGTGAATCCCTGGACCAGCTCCCAGAGTCTGCAGCTCTAGAACAGCCTCACTACCCAAATTGCACTGGGCTGGGAAGCTCTAATCAGCAAGTCTATCCAGAGATGATTTTTGTTTAAACCAACCGGTGAAAGTCTACCCATGTAAAACAGGCCTTGAGTCTGATACAATAGGGCCATTCTTATTTTATGTTCTTCACAACCCCAACTGCAATAAATGTGATGTTAATGTTAAAGCTAAAAATTCTGTAGCAGAGTTCTATACAAGAGATTAAATCTTTGCTAAATCCCACAACTGCAAAAATCTAATACATGAGATCCTGCCCAGGATATAATGGACCACCCAAAAGCTTTTTTAACTGCTTGCAATAATTTCCATGTCTTCCCAGAAGTAAAGGTGGCTGTGGTTCAGATCTTTTAGTGCTTTCACCAAAACATTCTTTCAAGAAAGAGAGACTATTTCAGGAGCTAGTTAATAAATCAGAGTCAAGCAAGCTTAAGATTAGCTACCTGATATTAGAACAAGAGTGGCTAAAATAAAGTTACTGGATGAATCAACTGATTAGGTTCAAATTCAACTATTGGTGTGGGCAGAGACTAGCCCCAATCATGTTACAGCAACTCAAGCTGTAGAATTTCTTCAGGATGGTCTCTCTGGGTCTAAAAAGATATAATTTTTCAAGTTTATGCACTATCAAATTGGTCCTAGCAATAACAAATGCAATAGCTGGTTGTCAGGACATCAAAACAGTCCTTACAGTGGCCCTTTAAGGACTCCTCCACTACGGAGGGCTTCACATCTTGGGACCTAAATTTAGTCATGGAAGCAATGACTAAATGAATCTGTGTTTTGGCTGTGCCACCAAAACCAAATGATTCTAAAGAATGGATGCAGCCTTAAACCCAAAGATAAACATGCTCTTCCATGTTTCCAAGGTAGAAACACACACCTGGTCTCAATGGCATATTTCCTTTTGCAGATGTGACAGAGCCACAGATTCAATTCACCCAACATCAAGGCTACTCATGAAATTTTCTCATCTGCCTGGTCTATGGTAAAAAAAATTGTCAGTGTTGGTAATCAAGGAATATAAGTTACAATTAACAGTTACATTAACTGGAATTTTTTCAACTCTGGATGTTATCGAAGTAATGGACTCTTCTTTGGGAGAAGCTAAACTTGTATCAAGAATCAATATATTAGTGTCTCCCCAAAAGCAGGCTGAAGATCCACGGTCCAAATCTTGTTTCTTGGGAGAAACAAGAGTTGCTTTCCCAGGGGAAAAATATTACTCTCTCTCTTCAGGATGTAAAGCTTTTTATCCATTGGTGCCAGTATGTCAGGCCCCAGAAATTTCAAACTGCCCGAACTACAGAACAAAATGTTTTCTTCCCTTAAGTCACATCAGTCACTCCAAAACCTAGCACAAGGAGAGTTGGCAGCATGGTCAGTGTCTGCTTTTGCTGCTATCCAAATCTGCTCTGTGGTGACAGTAAAACTGCCTTCAGTTTAGATATTTTCAGTGATACTCTTTTTGTTCTTCCGGCCTGGCTTCTGGTATTTTTCTTGAACACAGACAAAGACTAAGCGTCTAACAAAAAGACTTGAAGTTGTCCTCTGCTTTAACACTGTTGATGGTAAAATTATTTTTGTTGTACTACATTTAAAGAACTTCCTCATGTCTTTGTATTTTTCTTTTCATCCATTTGACAAGTTATGCAAATACAGTTTCCCATGCATTCTTGTATGGCTGCAAACAGCATACAGTAGTAAGAGGGAGGGATTTGGGAGGTATAGGGACCCTGCTGAAATGGTTGTCTAGTCTTGCTCGGATCATTGTTTAAACAAAAACCACAACCTCCAAGCCTTCCACTATTGGTACTAGAGGTAAAGCTGCAACAACGGAGAATTAAAAGTCTCTTTTATGCCAATATATATGCAACATAGGGACGTAAAATCCTGGTTTAAAAGTTAACTGGTTAAATGGAATATTTAACCTGTTAGCCACGATCCCACAGAAGGGGGCCGTATCACGTCACTTCCAGCTAACTCAGTAAGCATGCTGATAAAGTGCCTGCTTACCAAGTAACTGGTTAACCTGTTAACCCTTTACATCCTGCACGTCAAAGCACAATATAAATCAGTTAAGTAAAAGACTATGTTTAAACAGAGAGGAACAGTGTTCCTCAACTCTGTCTGAAGCCCAGTGTACCTGGAGCCTGAAACTGTGAAGATAGGTACAGAACAGCCAGTAAGATGTGGAAGTCTGAGGTTCTAGGGCAGTGAGGCCTGCTCATGTGTGGTGTGTGTTTTTTAAAGGCACTTACATTTTTGTCACGATATACACTCATTGTTTCAGGGACAGAAGGAAGAGGGTCTTAAGAAAGAGAGGCACTTAGAATTTTAGATTACCTCTTTCCCCCACCTTTGTAATCATGCTTTTCCTAAAAGGACTCCAAAGAGTAAGTGAAGGGTTGGAACCCCTGCTTTTTTCTTGGACATTTTCTTCTAGTTAGTTTCCCTTTCACAGTTTAAGAGCCCTGCTCCATTGTGGCTGGGCTCTGGCTGGCCCTGCTCTGCTATATCTATAAACATGTTAAGTGAGGTGAGCAAGCACTGGAGTTTTTTCAAGCTGTTAGGGCAAGTCTGCAATGCTGAAGAAACAAAGGAAACAATAGCAAGCACCTTTGCAGATGTAAAAATAAAACTATCATGTTTCCTGCCTGCTTATGGGTCTGAGTTTTTACACTTTTATAATGGGGACATGAACATTTAAATGAGAGCACAGAGGATAACTCAGTGATAAAGGCATGCTGGGACAGTACTGTAAGCTAGAGAGCTTTAATTTTTGTATATGGAAAAAAGGGGCAATCCTCTGCCCTTTTGGAAACAGTAAGGCATGGTGATGGGAAATGAGGGTTTATTTCTGAGTTTGTTTTGTCTAAAACTAATTGGCATGGTTGCCAAAGAAGAAACTAAAATATAATCTACGGCTATGATGAAGTTGTTTGCTTATATTTTTCCCTTCTAAATTTTTTTTACCCTTCCTGAGATTTTGGAACCCAGACAGTAAACGCAATCTTTCAAAGCAGAAAATGCTGGCACACAGAGAGAAAAGAAAAAGAAAAGTGATTAAAAAGAAAGTTCAAGCTATAAGTGTTTTGTGGATTTTATTTCACAAAGCACTTTATGCAGTATCTACAAACAACAGAACTCAAAAATTAATTTGGGGGAAAAACATGAACCCAGGCATTTTTGTCCCATGCGTATACACTGTGTGCAGTTAATCTAGTGGTCAGTAACTAAGCTAGCTTCACCTGGGCATGAATAGCCATACAACACAGCCAAGTTCCTGCCCTTTATTGTGATGCACTAGTGTTCTCTGGACATCTGGGAGCATAGCCCTTGATTCTGAAGCAGCCACAGAGTGGCTCTCCACAGCATAGTGTTAGTAGTTACCACCACTTTACCTATTCACTGCAGCTGGGTTCAGTGTCAAGGGGAGTTCAGAAACAAAAACACTCAGCAGGCCCTGCTCTGGAGAATAATACAACTAGAAGGGACTTCAAGAGGCCATCTAGTCCAGTCCCCTGCACTCAAGGCGGGGCTAAATATCACCTAGAGTAGACCAACCCTGATAGCAGGTTAGACAAATACCTCTTAAAAATCTTGATGATTGAAATTTCACCATTTCCCTAGGCAATTTATTCCAGTACTTAACTACTTGGACACTAGGGAAAAACTTCCCAAGTGTCAAACCTAAACCACCCTCGCTGCAATTTAAGTCCATTGCTTCTTGTCCTATATTCAGAGGCTAAAGACAACAATTTTTCCTCCCTCCTCCTTGTAACAACCTTTTATGTCCCCCACAGTCTTCTCTTCTCCAGACTAAACAAACCTCCCCCTATCCCAATCTTCTCTCATAAATCATGTTTTCTAGACATGTAATCATTTTTGCTGCTCTTTTCTGGACCTTCTCCAATTTGTCCACATCTTTTCTGGAATGTGGTACCCAGAACTGGACACATACTCCAGCTGATGCCTAATCAGCACAGAATAGAGCAGAAGAATTATTTTTCCTGGTAATACCAAGGATGTTAAATTGTGGGTAACTGACTAATTGAATAGTCGATGCATTTTGCATTGACTATTCGATAGGGCACTTCCACCTTTGAAGGTGAAAGTGCCATGTGGAACCCAGGATCAGCTGGGGACTTCCTGTTGACCCTGGTCTCCATGCAGTGCTGCCGCTGCTTTGAAATGCTGCGGCGCCCGGTGTCAGGTTCCTCCCAGTGTTTCAAAGCGGCAGCACTGCGTGGAGCCCAAGATCAGCTGAGGAGTCATTAGCCGATCCCGGGCTCCTTGCAGTGCTCCCTCTTTGAAATGCTGCCGCTTTAAACTACCCTCTTCTTCCCCCCTTCCCGCCTCTTTATGATTGAGGCAGCAAAGGGGGGGGGGGAGTGACTAGTCGACAAGCTTGTTGACTATCTGATAAACATCCAATAGTCCTTCACATCCCTAGGTAATACATCCTAGAATGAAGTTTGCTTCTCTTGCAACAGTGGTGAAAGAGAAAGGATGAGACTTCTTGGACCCTCTCTCCACAATAAGTGAAGGACTATAAGAAACTGAAGCATCTAGCAGTTATTCCTTCTTCTATGCTTTCAGTCTCTTCAGGATATTGTAGATTCTCCTGAGGGATTGTCCCTTGCCATGAATGGAAATGAAAGATGACAAGACTCAGCTGGGAATTTCAGAAGTGCTGTCAAGCAGTTCTAGCAAGTTACAAAACGTGTTATGCACTCATCAATGGGTCAGATAGCTCCCATAGTGTCAGGGGAGCTCCAGGCCCTCAAGGAATTCATATTTCTGAAGTAACAGCCTTCCTGTGACTGGGTCCTCACCACACTGGCAGTGGAGTTTTGAATAGCAGTCCCCAAAAAAGAGGTAGGCAAGCAGTAGGCTAAACTAAATAGAATCTTAAATGTGGAGAAGATATCAGACAGTAAAAGGTTCTTTAATTTATCAAATCATAACATGATCCAAAGGCTAAAAGATGAAGGTAGGTCATTTTTCACCTTATCTGTAGCATGAGTTTAACAATAAGTAATTAACCATTGCAATAAATTTACCAATAGTTCAGGTGGATTCTCTATCACTTAAAAATCAAGACTGGAGGTCTTTCTAAAAAAACCAAAATATATGGACTTGATGTACAGATTACTGGGTGAAATTCTATTGCTTGTGTTACACAAGAGGTCAAACTAGATACAAAAATTTGGAGTAAGCTGAGCCACTCTGATTCTTTCCTGGTGAGCTGGCTATCCTGGGAACATAAGAGGAAAAGTGAGAAGGCATCCGAGGACCATTAGAAGTCAAATTATTTAGCCTGCAAAGTGGGGAGATTACAATCATTACTGAAAGCCTCACTTTAGCTTTAAGCTACAGATAAACCAGCCCCTGGCTGAAAGTGCCACTACCTTCAAATTAGAAGGTTGTACATGTGATGCAGAGTGGGGTAACGCACAACACCTGAATAGGAGCCTACATTAATTCTGCATTCATGATAAATCCTGAGATCTTCTGTCTAACCACATAACCAAGCTAAAACCCTAATCAATATTTGAAGCTTTTGAACTGGATTTTATCTCCCTGCCTTGAATGCCATAAAATGAAAGTTGGAGACAGACAACTTTGGGATAAATTTATTTTTCACCTTATCTGTAGCAGTTTAATAGTAAATAAATAATTTTTGCCTTTAAGTATAAAGGCAAAAATAAGAAAATACTGACTATTCCCAACTTGGTGAAATTTAGCACAGAACTCCTCACAAAACTATGAAAATGAAATTCAATCAGTTTTAGGGCTTTGAGTAAGAAGGTTCTAATTGTAGACCAAGTCTCACTGCAAGACATTATTTAAAAAAAAGAAACCCACAACAACAAAAACCACCAAACAACAAGGGGGCTATGCCCCCTGCTTACCAAACCCCTTCCCCCCCCCCCAGCGGCCTGATGAGAGAGGATTGCTACACCAGTACTTTATCCACCATTTCAACCCATGCTTAAGAGAAAAACAAAAATGTTGTTAGGATAATTTTACTACATTAGGACTAAGCAACTGCAATACAAAGGGGGCATGATTCAGTTTTCACACCATACTCCCCTTCAGAATGCAGCCTGGGGAGGCTAATAATCCAACCAGCAAATCAAATGCAGTGATGAATCCTTGTCATGTGCCACCTGAGGCACGTTGCGTATACACTAAAAGTAGCTGCATTACAGGACAAGGTAACATTTATGTAAGCTATGACTTTTCATTTACAGTTTGTTTTTTGATGCACTGAAGTGGAACTATTTTATGAAAGCCAAACCTATTTTCTTAAAAACAAATTCACTTAGCAGCTTAGTTTTAGGAGCTGTGAACATGTGATCATTGGGTTCTTCAACCAATGCAAATATGCGTAACATCTCATTTCTAAATATTATTGGCTTATAACAATATGTACTCAAACATGACAATCTTTGTAACTATGCCATTGCAAGTGGCAGCAGAGCTCTCACAGTTTTCACTTGAACATATGCCCTTTATGAGTTCCAGAATTAAATTTATGTGCAAGCCCAATAGCTGTAATTAACTGATACAAATGCTTTCCACTGAACAAGAGTCTGTTCTCTTCGTACAAATAGAATGGAACAGCTTTTTTATTTCCTATTTACTTCCTCAATACAACAAGTAGTTTTATTAATGCCTGAGCCATGCAAAGATGTTAGTGAAACCTAATACTCAGTTAAAGTCTCTTTTAATGTCTCATTTAAAAGCTTGACAGATTCAGAGGGAAACTTCCAACTTCACTTGCAGCCATTATTCCTTTCATGAGGACTACAGCTACTGAACTAGGAATTCACTTATAGAAACAGTTTGTACGCCAGAAATAGGATTGGGTGTTTTGTACCATAACAATTTTATGACTAAAAAATCTCAGAGGGGTAGCCAAAGCAGATTTTTAAAAATTTGTATTTTCATCCTCCCACAGCTCTCTCAGCATCATGGAATTTCCACAGTCAGCAGTAATAGCACAAGTAGAAATCTGTTATAAAAAGTTTGTGGTCAAAAGTTAGGTTAGTGCTTTGCAAACTTAACATTGTTAAATGATAACCAAAAACCACACACACACTAATAACAGTACAGGCTCAAAGTTAAATGCTGATTTGCCTCACCACAAAAGCCCACACAATTTTCACAAGAACAATGATGTATAACCTTGCAAAAAAACCTCCTCATCTCCAGGTATCTCCAAGAGAAGAGTGAGGGGGGATTTGATAGTAGCCTACTACCTGAAGGGGACTTCCAAAGAGGATGCAAAGAGGCTGTTCTCGGTGGTGACAGATGACAGAATGAGGAGCAATGGGGGAGTTGCAGTGGGGGAGGTCTAGGTTGGAGATTAGGAAAAAACTATTTCACTAGGAGGGTGGTGAAGCACTGTAATGGGTGCTACCTAGGGAGATAGTGGAATCTCTACCCCTAGGAGGTTTTTAAGTCAAGGCTTGACAAAGTCCTGGCTAGTATGATTTAGTTAGGTTGGTCCTGCTTTTAGTAGGGGATTGGACTTGACCTCCTGAGGTCTCTTCCAACACTATGATACTATGATCAGTATTTATCCACTATTTACTGCTGCTCTCCTTGTGCCTAAACTTTCATGTCCACAGTCTTAAGTTCATTTGCATCTTTGTAGTAGATGGCCTCATTCTTGCAGCAAGGTGAATTTCTTTCAAAAAGCATCAAACAGCAGTGTTGTGACATGCCCGCATTTGGGATTTTACAATGCATTTATTTTTCGTAAATGTGTAATCACTAAAATTTTCAGAGGTTACACATTTACATGTGTGAGGGGGGAGGCAGGCAGGCAGAAGACAGTGTTTGCAGGGAGTCAGCTTTCAAGGTAGCTCCCCATGCATATCAGCACCCACCTGCCGCTTCTGCACTACCACCTCTGACATAGTGACACAAATTTACCACCACAAATCAGACACACTAATTTAATTAGCACTTTAAAAAAAAATAAAAAACAAGCAGCAGCATGGAAGCATGTCCTCTGGAATGGTGATTGTAGGATGAAGAGGTTTATGAATGCAGGGCATTTGTGCACCATATATGCAAAACAATGACAGTTACAAAAAGTGCCACGTCAATGCCCTATTCTCACTTTTAGATGACACCAAATAAGAAGTGGGCAGCTTCACTGGTAAGTATAAACAAACCTGTTCAGCCAATCACTAAGATAAACAAGAAGTAGGTCTAAGTGGACTTTGTTTTTCTAGACTTTAGAGCCTACAAAAAACAATCTACATTTTTTAAGTTTCTCTTTATTGTGAAAGCATATGTATTATAGTACTTCTACGAAATTATTTGAAAAATACTATTTCTTTTGATTGTCATTTTCACAATGGAAATTGAACATAAGTATCGGGTAATTGACTAATTGAAGAGTCGATAGGGCAACTCGCCTTTGAAGCGTAGCAACAGACCTAGGGCTTCAAAGGCGATAGCGCCACATGGAGCCCGAGGTCAGTGGGGGGCTCCCCCGCTGACCCCAGGCTTGGTGCAGCCATGCCACTTTGAAATGCTGACAGGAGCCTGATGCTGGGCTCCCCACGGCATTTCAAAGCGACAAAGACTCAGGGAGTATAGAGTCAGCTGGAGAGTCCCCAGCTGATCCTGGGCTCCACATGACACTGCCACTTTGAAATGCCACATACAGCCCGGGAACATCCCAGCTGGCCCCAAGTGCCACGTGAAGCCCGGGGTCTGGCCCCAGGCTTCAAGTGGCACTGCCGCTTTGAAATACCCCCTCTTCTTCCCCCCCGCCCTTGCTGCCTCGATCTAATAGAGGCAGCGGGACAGGGGGAAGGAGAGGAGAAGAAAGCAACTAGTCAACTATCCGATAAGCATTTGCTTGTTGACTAGTCCTTCATATCCCTAGTGGAAATATTTGTAATCCAGAGTAATGTAAAGTAAGCACTGTACACTTTGTATTCTGTGTTCTAATTGAAATAAATATATTTGAAAATGTAGAAACACACTCAAAATATTATTACATTTCAACATGTATTCTATTGTTGAACAGTATGACAAACTAATTGAGACTGATTTTAAAATAATTACAATTTTTAGTTAGTCACTAGAAATGTCAATGTTTAGACGACTACACAATTAACTGAAATGTGTAGGCTTATTGGTTAATTCTGTCAACGACACGTAGAACCAGCAAGAGGGGGGAAGTGGGAGCTGGCTGCCCCTGCCCTCTGAGAGGCAGCAGAACAGAGGTGAAGGGGGCATGTGGGAGCTGATACTCATGAGGAGCCAGCTTTTAAGCCGGCTCTCCGCATACGCTAGCTCTGCAGACCTGCCTGCCCTCTCCTGCTGCCTTCTACAGGGGGAAGGGGAGGCAGTAAGTAGCTGGTACTTGAGGGGAGCTGGCTTAAAAGAGGGTGGGAGCAGGGCAGAGGATGTTGCCATGGAGCAGCAGTCCCTATCTGCAGGGGTCTGTGCCAGAGTGACCTCTGTCCATGGGGAGCTCAGGTGCCCTGCACTAGAGAGGCTGAAGTGTTAGGCTGCAGGGGGCTCCCCGAAATCATGACCAGAGCATACTGGCTGCCAGTCTTGCCCCTGAGGACTAAGGATGTTAAATTTAGATCAAACAACTAATCAGACAGTCAACGTAATTTGCATTGACTATTCGATTAGTTGATAAGGATGCCTCCGCCTTTGAAATGCAGCAAGAGCCCTGCTGGTTCTTGCTACATTTCAAAGGCAGAAGCGCTGCTGGGAGCACAACCAGTGAGGGATTGTTTGAGTCCCCTGCTCTCCTGGTGGCGCTTTGCTTTTAAAATGTAGCAAGAGCTCTGCTTTTAAGCCAGCTCCCCTCCCTCCCTCCACTTGCTGCTTCTCTGATAGAGGAAGCAAAGGGGGGGGAGGAGGGAGCGACTAGTCAAGTCACTAGTTGATAAGCATTTGCTTATCGGATAGTTAACTAGTCACTTAAATCCCTGCCAGAGACTATCGAATAGCCACGTAACCATTAAAATTTGATGTGTTTACATGATTATTCGATTACACACTAACATCCCTATTAATCATGTTGAGTTACCTGTGATTAGTTAATGGCCCCACTTCCCACCCATGGCCATAGATACCCTAAAACTATTATGCCAAACTTTCAGTGTTTCCATCTTCTCTCAACTTTGCTAGTTGCTTCTTGATATTTTGTACAACCAACTGCTGAAAGAAGGAATCAAAGTTTAGTCTGAATTCACTTTTGTTCCTGGTTTGCAAAAAGGGTCCTCAGTTGCTCAGCCCAAGTCATAGCTGATCAAACATTCACCATGGCTATAAGTACTGATGCACAATTTGCCATTTATTATAAAGAGCTAGTTCTTACACTGTGCTGATACCTGTGTTTTATGAACACAGTCCTAATTTATGATAAACTGCACTGCAGATCTACTAGTTTCAGGAAAAATGGAAGTTAAGAAAACTAGCTAAATAGATAGCCTGAAATATGGCAGCACTTTCCATCCATTCTAGCAAGAAAAGTATACAATAAACTATTTTTATTACCAATCTTTATCAATGCCTTAACATTTGTAGTCAAGCTGAAAAGCCTGCACATGGAGAAAACCTATTCTATTTGAAAGGAAGTCTGAATTAGATTAGTATTTTCTCCCAACCTCTCCTGTATGGCGGGAGCAGCCCAGAGCTGTAAGCAACAGTTACAAGCTGTTTTAATTAAGATTTCTAAGACATCTTAATGCTAGGACCGTTGCTAGTACCTCACTTGGACACTAAGATAAAGCAGATTGGCTTGGCTTGTCAAACTGACACGATAGTAAAAGGGACTCTATTAGGAAAATTATGAAAAATTAGTTTTAAGATGTGTAAATATTAGAATGAGACACGTAAAACACTCAATATTTCTACATCCCGGAAAGTGACAATGGAAACATCTGTTGGACATTACTCTGTTGATGAAATCATTCTTCTCCCAGGAAAAGAAGTCATTCTGTTGGCTAAATATTATGACCAAGTGGCTCAATGTTCCATGGCATTTTACAGTAAATATTAGTCAATTCATCAAGCTTTCTGTATTTGAAAGAAGTGTTAACAAGAGCTGTGATTTTACAAAGCCACAGTGATAATTACAGCCCTTCGTTAAAAGAACGCCTTCACACACAGAAAAGGAAAAAATGCCAGAGTATGTTTTCTTGGGCAGATAAGTTGTCTTTAGACATCTGTTTTGTACAAGTGTCTGTTTTTCTATGTAAGCGCTTGCTTTGACACAGTATATTTCTGCTACATCTCAAAAGAAATTAAGCAGTTCAAAATGTGTGTTGTTCTTCTTGACTTCACTGAGCTGGCTCTACCTTTATGGCAGCATACAGAAGGGAGAGATGAAAAAAGCTGGATGAATCCAGTGTCATTGCTTGACTCAGCTGTTCTTAATTTTGATCTCTTCAGTAGACGTTTCCCTTCTCTCTAGATACTAAGTCATCTCTGTGCAAATGAGGTAGAACTAAGTTTTGAAGAGATGGGATCATGCCAAATTATAGTATTTCTAGAGAGCTTCCGAGGGAAGGTTACCTACAAAAGATACCACCATGCCCCATCTTGAAATAGATATGACCACTCTCCTAGGACTCTGATATACAGTAGACTTCCGATAATCCGGAACCTTTGGGACCTAGTCTGGTATATCCGATAATCCGGCACCACTATCAGGAGGTACTATAAACTGGTTTTATTTAATATATATAAATAATACACACACACACACACACCACACACACACACACACACTGTATACTGTATATAAAGTGTTTTTAATTCCTTTTATTGTAGCACAAACGCCATCTAGCATCACACAATGCCAGTGGCAGACTAACGCCGTCCCGTCTGGTTCCGCTCGGTTCAGCTGCTGCTGCCTTGTGACTTGTTTTTTGCCGAAGCTCACTCACTAGGCTCTTGCCATTTTGATGCCGGACTATCGGGAGTGCCGTACAATTGGATGCCGGACTATTGGAGTTTTACTGTACTATGTAGCCAAAACTTAGGATGCAGAAATAAAGCCAATTAGTTGTTAGAAATGAAAGAAAGCCTTATGGTTAAGGTACTGAACTAGACAGAGCATATCTACATATCCTTCCCAGCCCTCCCAAAGAACTTTGGGGGCTAGTCATTTCATCTCCTTGTGCCTCAGATGCCCATCTATGAAGTTGCGGTAATTATCCCTTCCTTTCAGCTGTATTGTGAAGATGTTGTTTTGAAAAAATATGTCTTTCATGTAAAGAACCAACCTAAAGAATGTTGCCTGAGATGTATAAAACCTCTGAAAATAGGGTTTAAAACAAACATTAACAGACAACTACAGCAGCATTATTAGAAACTGTATTATTGCTACACATGTGCATTTGTGGAGAATTTAAGATCAGGAAGGAAGTCCAATCCCTCTACCCTTCCCCAAAAAGGTGATTTTCTTCATTTAAGTGGAACAACAAAAAGCTCATGGGCTGGACAATACTGCAGGAGACACATTGGATATGACTGTCAACATTAAAACATAGCTAAAATGGTTTCTATTCCCATGTTAGGCCTTCCAGCAACTGTTCAACATCATTTTCATCTAGAAGAGTCTGTTTCTCTTCAACACCTAGAAAATGGCAATGATTAATCTAGGCCTAAATCATGGAGACAACTATAACTTAAGACTTGATTTCTTTAAAATGTTAAGATTGTCTTCAATACAGCATAACTGAGTAATTTAAGAAGCAGACAACTTTCTCCCAGATACACTTCTCCAGACAGATTCAAATTCACAGGTCCACTATTAGATGCAGAAGAGAAGAAAAAGGAAAAAATTAAATGAAATGACTGACACTTTTCCCATGACCCTAGACAATGACTAGACATCTGCAAAGGTAAAGATATATGCAACTTAATGCTACTGATTCCGATCAGAAAGAGTATGAAATGCTGCACATAAGTTGCTAAGGCGGCAGAGGTGAGCTGACCTTTGCAAACTGCACAAACAACTAAAACAAAGACCAGAGAAAACCTCAGGTCCATCCATCTTGAACTTGTCATATAGCGTTCTGCACACTAAAGCCTTATTGAGAAAGCAAAATACCTAATAGTCCTAAGACATATGCATAATTTCAAAAATTCTTCCATAGCTACCATTAGCTTCCATAGCTATAGTCGGTTGTACTAGGGCTTGTTCTCATTGAGACATTGACATACCTTATTTAGCAACCCACATACACAGCTCCCCATTGGGGTACTGTTCTCAAATAAAAAACATTCCAGAATTACCCCACTTCGGAAGAACCTTGATTATTCCACAATATAGTCAGTTTCCCCATGTAGATAAAGCACTGAGAGCTGATAGATCATTTTTCTAGGGACAGTCTGTGTACTCTCAGGAAGTGAACATCCAACTGATGGAATCTGCACTGAGTAGGAGGACTTTGATCAAAACACCATACTACATGCACAGTTTCTAGAAGGACACACTAAATTTACAAGAGCAACTGAAAAAGTTTCAGATAAGCAGCTAGTAACTAATCCTAGTCTCCGCGGAAATTCAGTTTGATCTGTTGAACAAACTAATAGAATGCAATTTTTCCATTATTTAGCCAGCATGGCTCCTTTTGTGGCAAGAGGGAGACTACGGTACACATCAAAATGGAGTGCATCAGGCTGCAGCCCCTCTCCTGTCTCCTTTGGGACCTCCTGATGAGGGTCTGACTTTATTTTTCATATTTGCACACCCCATCTGTGACCCCACAAAGTTGCAAGACTTCCTCCTGGCACCAGCCATGATTACTATCTGCCAGACCAGGAGAAGGAAGCTCAACAGAGATGCTCTTTGAGGCTGCGGAACCTATTTTCACCCCTTGTTGATTCATGTCTTCAGACAGAGTTCTTCTGGACAGCATCCACAGACTCCTTTGAAGAACTGTGGCACTGTCCAGGGTTCTTCACTCCGCGTCCCCATCTGGAAACTCAAGGCTATTGGTTGAACCCAGAATAGGAATTTGAAAAGCAGCTAAAAGAACACGAACCAGAGTTAATACTCTCTGATTTTAAAATGCTAAGAAATCCAGATTTGTCCCCAAATCTGTTTACAAAGGAACATGTATCAAAACAGTGGGAAAAATATGGAATCATAGCAGAGGGCAATTAATCCAGTGTTGTCTGTTTTAAGAGATCTGCATTCCCATTTAGACAGTTCAGAATGTTTTAAACCTCATCTGGACTTCGTTTTGGCCAAGTTTTATAATATAGTTGATAAAAAAAAACCCTTAAGGACACTGGTCTTTAAAAACAGAGACAAGAGTGTTATCAGTAATAGACAGTTCTTATATAGTGCTTTTTCTCAGAAGACTTCAAAACACGTTACCAATAAGATAAGTATCATTACCACAATTTTACAGGTGGGGAAATGGAGGCTCCACTCATTAATAGCACCTAGGAGCCACTGTTACAGACCAGGAGCCCACTGCTAAACAACACAGATAACCAAAAGACACTTCCTACACAAGCAGGCTTAACAGAGAATTCAGTTGCACTAGACTACCAGAATATCATTGTTCATTTTCGTTTGAAGAATAACTTTTACAAAGCAAACACATTATGAGCTTTGTGTTTCATTTAATAAAATCTGTGGGGCTTTCCCAATTTCTTTCCTTCCCTGTTGAAAAGCCACTGCCACCTTGTTAGCCACCAACGTTTACATGAGGTACATGAAAACACTATACATTAATCAGTGAATTAAGAGGACTATTAACTCTGCAATTACACTATTTTCAATCCTGTGTGTATACCTGGGAAGCCATAGGATTTAAACTGAGAAAGCTGGTTGAATGTATTAGTGTATGGTTCAGAAACACCACACAAGCCTGTTTTAGATAGAGCACCCCAGCACACCACCGACTGAAGTGCCAACCACGGTAGCAACAGCCCGTGATAATGTTTTATTTCTCTACTTGCCTTTAAACCAAAAGGCCGTATTTCCCCACTGGCACTTTTTCTTTTAAAGTTAGCTTACAAACTCTTCAGAACAGGGTCTGCGTTTTGCACTACAGACTCCGGATGCCGAGTGAAAGCGCTGGGCACCACAGAACTGAAACCATCACCGCGGGAGCCGTCAACAGGAATCAAGAGGCATGGTGCGGCGGCAAGGAAAACAGCCTGATTAGCAACGCTCAAAATTAGAAACCAATTACACTCCAGCCCCCCCCCTCCCCTCCCCTCCCCTCCCCTCCCCCCATCTCCTAACTCGGGCGCCTGACACACTTACCAGCCCCGGGGCTAGGAGGCAGATCTCTCTCACCCTGTGGAGTTGGGGGTAAACAGGCGGGGCAGGGCAACAGGGGAAACTGCGGGGGCTCCGGCAGGGCTTGGGCTCCCTTCTCCCCCGCCCAGCCCCGGTGACTCACCTCTCGCTCCCCGCTTCCAGCGCCGAGGCCCGAGGCGGGGCCAGCGGGGGGACGGGAAAGGCAGCGCCCACCGGCGGGAGGCGGCCAAGACCGGGAGCCGAGGGGGAACGAACAGCACGCGGCCCCCCCGCCCCGGCCCTGAAGCGCCCCCCGCCCGGAGCCGAGGGGCAGCGCCCAGCGGGACCCGCAACCCCCGCGGACGCCCCTTCCAGCTGCCAGAGCCCGGCCCCGGGTCTCCGCCACCCGGCACGTCCTCAGAGCAGCGGAGACAGAGCCGCTTGCCCCGGCTCGCGGAGCCCCTCAGCTCCTGGGAGAGCCGCTTCCCCACACAGGGAATAACAGGAAGGGAGCGGGGGTGACCCCGGGCGCGCACGGGGCGGCCCACCGGAAGTGAATAGAAAGAGCGCGGGGAGGAGAAGCGGGAGCGAGGAATGCTCAGCGCGCATGCGCTGAGCGGGCTTGTAGGTGTCTCTCTTCTCCACTCCCCGCCTCTGGCCAAGGAATGGGCAGGCGCTCCCTTTGCATAGACTTGGTGCCTGCCAGCATCTCCCTTACCTGTGTGGGGAGCGGGGGGGGGGGGGGGGGAGAGAAACGGGTACAAGAATCTCTAAAATACAGTCCCACCTCACTGCATCATGTGCCCCCCCCCAGTGATGTCATAGCTTGATGAGATCATCAGCAAAGGAAATGGGATTTGCTGTGGGGTAGATGTAGAGCCTGGCTGCTAGTGGCTTTGCCCTGCTGTCTCTGTGGTCGTTGAGTGCCACAGGCTAAATGGGTTGATCTGATAGACCTTTTCAGCCTCTGACCTATGTTGCTAGATCGTATCAGTTTACCTAATGAGATTATTTTCATTATAGAAAAAGGTTCTTTGCTGTCTCTGAGATGTATAGTCCTGACCACCTCAAAATAGTGGTGCCCTCATGATTCACTATTCCATATCCTGTTGATTTATAAAGTGCCGGTGGGAAAATTACAAGGTCTTCACTGCTTAAAAGTCAGCTCTCCATTGTAATTTATAACAACTCACTTGTATTTTGCTTTTTAATTATAAATAACAAAAAAAGTGCATACATTTTGCTAAAAATGTTGTCAATCCACTTATCTTTTCTGCCCCTGGAAAGAAATGCTTCAAATTTGCTTTGATGTTTTGACGTTTTTTCTTTTGTTGTGATTCTGATTTCTTGCTGCCATCTAGTGCAATCGTGCTTATTCTGTATGACTTTTATTTTTTTCATATTACAGGCATTTAAGTTTTCTGTGTGAACTTTAGAAGAAATGGTACAGGAGAATGAAAACAGAGAATACTGTTGGTTTGTTTTGTACACCAAACTATCTCAGTGAAGGCATATAATCCTTCAGTTACTGAAGTCACACTGTATGTTTTAATTCATGACAGACTTTGGTCCGTGATGTAGCCCAGTGCTCTGTGAAAATTTGGAAATAAACAGTAGCATCCGCAGTAGGCGAACACTAGCAAATGTAGAACCCCTAATCCACTGCAGTTGGAGCAAACAATAGCGAAGTCTGTGGCATGCACAAAATTAAATTGTTTTTAACCACTACAGAATAAGTTAGACTACATAATGGTAAAAATACCCTGTGTAAAAATACAGTGTAGTCTCCCTGTTTGCTACCACCAAAGGTGAATCATGAAAGAAACATGGCATAGCTAAGCTTTCGAGTCAAATATCTGTTAAAAGAAAAATGGTCCCTGTTGCTATGATTCTGTCAGCGAGAAATGTTTCCTGTTTACTTGGTGATGGTTGCACTTAGGTAGTCTCATTGTAGGAGCCTGTATTCCCAAGTTTTCCTCCTCTAGGACAGGGCCCAAATCTCCTCCCCCAGAAAGTAAATCAACTGCAGTCAATGGAGTTACAGATACATGGTCAGGGTAAATGAGAGTAGAATTATTCTCCAGATTAAAATGATCCATTCTCCTCAATAGCAAGCAAATTCAGGGTAGATAAGAGGAAGGATATCTACTAAAATTGATACAGAAGTTGCAACTTGGGTCTGCCAATCCTCCTTGCCCTTAGAGGACAACATTTCTTTGAGACACTAGTTATAAGAACATTTATGAAGAATTAATAAAGGCTTTTGAATTTTCTGCCTCAAGAATAACTAGCTATTTGCTACTTCTACCCAAGCAGAGCCCTGCTCAAGTGAGTCATATAGAACTATAAGAAGGTGACTCTCATCAGTTACTAATTATTATTAATACTCACTTTTGAGAATCCAGATATAGTACTATTGGGATTTACTTCAAGACCTTTTCTACTCAGCTTCTCCACAATACCTTGTCCAGTTATGAGAGAATACATTATCCAGTTCTCTGGGATCCAATAAACTCAGTTTGGCTCCAGATTTTATAACTCAGCTTCTTTTTTATGGCATACGGCAAAACTATGAGGAATTGATCACACAGGAGGTGGATACAGGATGTACCACACATTCAAAGTTACACACAAATCTTCTCCCTTCATTCACATTTTCATTGCAGGAACCAATCCTTGTGCAGCATGCTCTGTCCATACTCAAGCTTTCCTTTGTAGTACATTGTTCCCTGCCTGTTTTCCTTCTTATCCTACCTGACTCAGACACTGTCTTTTTCAACCACCCCTAAAAGGTGCACCATCCTCACTGCCATCTAGTGGTCAGACTGGAAATAGTAAGACACCATCCCATTAGAAATTCAGTCCTGCCCTTGAGTGTCGCCCACCTGAAGGTTTTCCAGTTCTCCCTTCCTGCACAGGAGTAGCAGAGGCTGGGTCTTTCAGTAGTCAAGGCTTATTCCAACAGGCCTCTTACTTTTAGTAAAGGCTCCTGTTGTACTGGCTTCTGGGAGTGGACATGGGAGCATAGGCCCACTCTCTCCTCTAAGCTCTGGTTCAGGACTCCACAGTGGGTAGTAGGGATGTAAAATCCTGATTAATCAGTAAATGGGTTAAACATTAATGTTTAATGGTTAACCAAGTAAGTGGGATCCTGGTCCTGGGACTGAGTCTGCTGCTGCCAGCTCCCAGTCCTGGTGCTGCTGCTAGCTCTCAGCTCTGGTGTGGCAGACCTGTTCACATCTCTAGTGGGTGGCTACACTCAGACCTTTAGGGTGCTAAATCCCCTGAGCCACTTCTTACTCCTATCTCTTTTAATTGCATTGAGTAAGCCACTTCTCTCAAGTCTCTGACTTACAACGCTCAGTCATTCAGAATCATAGGCTTAAAATGGACTGCAAGAGTCATTTTGTGTAATCCTTTGCCAAGATGCAGGATTTGTTGTATATTTTCTTTCTTTTATAGATTCTTCACTAGTCTGTATAGTGAGACCTCAGGCAAGGAGCTTCAGGGCAGTACCTTACCCTTAGGCTTTGTCTACACTGCCTGCTGGCTTTTGCTGGCAGAGAGTATGCAAATGAAGTGCTGATTAGCATTTTGTCACAATTCATTTGCATAATCTATTCAAGCCGTTTTTGCGCAAGGGGTTTTGTGCAAAAACAAGCAGTGTGGATATTTCCTTTTTGCGCAAAACCTCCTTTTTGCTCAAGATCCTTATGCCTCTCCAGGAGGCATGAATAGATTATGCAAATCAAGCACAACAAAATGCTAATCAGTGCTTCATTTGCATACTCTCTGCTGGCAAAAGCCGGCAGTGTAGACATAGTCTTAGAGTTCAGAGCAGCCATCTGCTCCCTTCCACTACTTGCCTCCTTCTGATTTGCTCTGCTGCCCTTTTAAATCCCAACCTCCAGCCAGCAGGGAGGAGAGGGGGACAGCAGCTGCAGCTTGCTTTTCTTCCCGTTCCCCTGACAATAAGGGAGCGAAGGGAATGTACTCAGATTCCATGAATTCCTCCTTTGCCCTCTCCCTTCACCAGCCAGGAGTGAGAGGCATGCATGGAATCTAAGTATTTTCCCCTCACTCCCTTATTGTCAGAGGGATGGGAAGAAAAGCAAGCCATGTCCTGGTATGCATGGCTGGTACCTCCCACTGCTTTCCGGAGTGTCCTTTTTGTGCAGGAGTGGCTGGGCAGGGCTGCCTGGGCCCACAGCTGCTCATTAACTCATTGCTCTCCAGTGTGAGGATTGTAAATCCCATCACACCTCCTTAATTCTATGCAAATCCAAGAAATGAGAGCTCCCTCCAGGTGTTAATTTTTCTTATCAGGCCAGGCCTTACTTACACGAGGCACAATTCACCAAACATCTAAGGAGATGATCCCTGCATTGACAGGTGTCAATTTCAGCATTATTGTCAAATATTATTTTGCCACAGGCCTCACGATATATGGAGTTTTTCATTCAGCTCTAGCTGCTAGAATCCAGCACTCTCATGAGAATCTCACCTTTAATTTTAAAAATAGTTTCAAGCCCTAATGATTGCCAAGAGAACAAAAAAATACAAAGCAAGTACACCCTGAATGCCAAGAAACCAGAAGACAAAGAATCCAGAATTTATTAGCTAAAACCCCACATATTTTAAATCCAATCTCTTGACTTTTGGCAGGGCCTGACTCATGACTTTTGAACGTGAAATGTTTGCAATACTGCCAACAAGATACAAGTGAGCAATATAAACTCACAAGAGTAAGATGAAGGGGACAGAAATATATCAGCTACATAAGGTATGTATGTTTACATCTTGATGAGTCACTTCTTTTTGTTGTTGATACCTTTCTTCCACTTCACAGGCAAGCCAGCAGAGATAAGGTTTTAAAACTTTTAAGTGAGGTTTGAATATGGTGAGGTAGATACAGAAATTTCTCTCACCTTGATAAAGCGCCTTCCCCAGTTAGTTAAATGTTTTATAAATACTGTGATCAGTGCACTACAAGATGAATCCCATCAAGAAGGTATGCATAACCACTACAATGGCTAAATGAGTTCCAGCCAGGGTTACAAGGATAGCACAAATTCTGCAGTCAATCTTCCCTCTTGCCCTCAAACCACTATCTTCTTTTCCATGCCTCAAGGACCTCAGAAATGAGAGGAAATCTATTCCACTATTCACACTAAAAATGCACTGGAGCTGTGGGTCCTGTCCTTAGACAGAAGGCTTTGGTTTGTCATCTGCAAAAGCTCTAAGAGAAATTAACCCACCTTGGATCTGCAGTGGTTTGGGTAAAGTAGATAAGTGCATTTCTACATTTACAAAATCATCATAATTTCTACTGTTGGAAAAAAGGGGGAACAACTGTAAAACAGATGCAATTACCCAGTTTAGCATCAACTGGGGATGTGAATGAAAAGGTAAGTAAAAAGAATCAGTTTCAATTTAGAATAAAAGTTAGTAAAGAAAGCGAAGCTGAGTGTAATATTATTAATAATAATATAATACTAATACTAACACTAACACTAATAAATACAATAATAATAATAATAATAATTTTTGCAAGATCATAAAAAAAACAGTGGAAAGTGATCACTTATTGGAGCCAGAGAGAAAATTCCCCTTATGGCACAGTATGGTACAATTAGGCCTATTATAGGTATTTTATGTCTTCCTCTGAAGCAGTGCAGCATTGGAGACAGCTAACTGCATTAGATGGACTATTGGCCTGTTTCAATGTGTTCCTATAATTAACAGGAAAAACACTGAAAAGTTCAATGACCGATAATTTAATTTTGCTTTTAGCTATCTGAAACTCTGATAGAAGAAGATAAGGAAGACATCTGTTAGGTAGATAACTAGGCAAATAAGCCAAAGGAAAACAGAAGAATACTTAAGAGAGACTGAGATGTGAGCTGGAGAGCCATAGATAAGGGCAGCAGAAAACACAGTAGGAAAAGTTACTCGGGCTATGTCTACACCACAGAGCTTTTCCGAAAAACAGCTGTTTTTCCAAAAAAATTTCACTTATATCCACACTGCAATCGCATTCTTTTGAAAAAACATCGAAAGAACAGAGGGGTTTTTCTAACATTGGTTAACCCCTTTCTATGAGGAAGAAGCCTTTTTCCGAAAGAGCTCTTTCGGAAAAAGGCGTGTGTGGATGGGGAAGAGAGAGTTCTTTCGAAAGAAAAGAGGAAAAAGCACAGGTGCCCTGGTGGCCACTCCGTCCATAGTAATCACAGCTTAAATGCAAGATAGCATCCATTCAGTGCGGATGCTGTCTTTCAAAAAAGCAGATTGCTTTTTCGATGCACTAGGCGGTTGGACGCTCTCTTTTGGAAGAAGTTTTTTTGGAAGATCTCTTCTGGAAAAGCTTTTTCCAAAAGATACCTGCAGTCTAGACGTAGCCTAGGAGTTTTTTCTATGCAAGGAAACAAGAAACTAATAAGTGATAATCAAGGTTGGATTCATGTTATCTGGGGTGTATATGGCTAATGAGAGGGAAGTGCCTAGGAATTACATATTGCAAAAAAATTATGAAGTCATCAAACATCTATCTATATACATATTTACATATTATTTCTCTCTCTCTCTCTCTCTATATATATATAAAATTTTCCTGTGGAACGACAGAATGATGTCATCACATCACTGGCATCACCCCGCCCCCAGCTCCAGGCAGCTCCTCTGGCCCTTACATCACTCCCCCACAGGGGGGGAGTCATCTTAGGCTGCCACCACTAGCTCCTGCCCCTCTGCCCTGGTCACCTTCCATCACTGACAGCCTTTTCCCCTGCAGCCTGAAGATCCTCCTGGCGCCATGCTACCGTTGCTGCCGGCCAGACCAAGCCCAGAACGTGAACTCCTGCCTTTCATGCTGACCGGCCTCTTCCCCCACAGCCCTTCTGGCTGCAGCCGCTCCTTGCACCATACCCAACCCCCTCCCTCACCACCCGGATGAGACCACGCACTCCCAGCCTCCTCACACACTATATTTCTATCGCCTCACCCCCCCTGCGATGTTGAAGTGCTAGCGCCAGCTTTCTGGGGTATGTGTGGGAGAAAGCCCCAAAGCTCCCTGCATGCTGCCACTTCCCTTTCCCTTCCCCCAGCTGGGGGAACAGCAACATAGGGGCACGCTTCAAGGAGGCTTTTCCCATTGCTGTTCCCCCAGCCAGGGGAAGGGGAAGGGAAGCTGCAGCAAGTGAGGAGCCTCAGGGCTTTTTCCAGCCACCCCCTCCAGTAAGCCGGTGCTGGCGCTTCAGCCTGGGGGTGGGGAGGGTGAGGCTAGAGTGCCAATGTGGGCTCCCTGCTGGCAGGGGAACGGGGGAAGGGTGCTGAGCTGGAGCTGATGAGTGAGGGGCTTAGGGGTGCAGGGTCTCAGCAGGGGATAAGTGAGGGGGTAGTAGTGCGGCATCTCGGCTTGGTGGGTGAGGCTGGAGCACCAGTGCAGGCTCCCAGCACAGCCTCAGCCCGCTCACTTGCTGCCCTGCTGAGAACCCACACCTCCAGCCCCCTCACTCATACCCCCCAAGCTGAGACCCTGCACCCCCAATCGCCTCCCTCACTGCCGCGCCGAGACCCCACACCTCAGCTCCCTCACACACCCTCTCCACCAAGACCTTGCACCCCCAATCCCTTCACTTACCCCTTCCACCAAGACCCTGCATCTCCAGCCTGCTCCTGCTCCCTCCCACCAGCCAGACACCTATCCCCAGGCTGCTCCTGCCCCCTCCTCCCTAGCCAGACACCCTGCCCCAGCCCACTCCTGCACTCTCCCCCCGACACTTATCCCCAGAGAGAGGGGGATTGGAGCGCAGCTCTCACACTCTCTGGCTGCGAAAGCTGTCATGGCGAGCATAGCGAGCAGAGGGCACAGCCCCCTACTTTATGTAAAATTAACAAGTTTTTTCTATCCTCTCTACATTCAGTTCTTCCAGCAGATACTTCAGAGTAAGAGGTAGGATGAGGGATGCTACTCTGTCCTTATCTTAGGCATCCTTCCTCCTTGGCAATGGAACACGCATCAGTGCTCTGCCGCTGGAGTAGCCTCTGTTTATAGCAGCTGGGGCTGGGACTGAGTAAGCCCGACTCAGTCCCAGCTTGTGCTGGGTGCAGGACCTACCCTCAGTCTGCAGTTTAAATGTAGTAGGAGCTGGGCTACCTGTCCACCCGGCTCTTATTACATTTAAACTGCAGAGCCTCAGCCAGGGGTAACTCCTGGAGGCTTCCTTCCTTATCGACTAATTATGTAGTTGATAGAAATTCTATCGACTACACGATTAGCTATTTACTTACTTCCTAACATCCCAAATGGAAATAAGAAGGGACACTGAGATGTCATCCAGTCTGGTCCCCTGCACTCATTGCAAGACTGTCTATTTTAGATTGTGTGATCAGCAGCTCTGACATGACATGAGGTTGAAGCATGAGTTCTGTGTGCAGTGCGCTAGCTCTGGTTTGCATTTGTTTGTTTCAAGCTTTCTGTAAGGAAAAGGTAACACCAATAAGTGACACAGATCTTTAGATGGTTGTCCAGGTCATAACATTTAGCAATTTTGTACTATGTTCGCACTTCAAAAATCAGTGTACAAACTTTAAATGAACTTAATCTAAAGCCTTCAGCTTTTGAATAACTAGGAGTTGACAAAATAGAGCTATTCCCCGTTGTGTTCTCTGCCTTCCCCAACAAAAAGATTTCAGTGAAAATCTGTGTCTTAAAAGAACCCTTAAGAATCTTTCAAAAGAACAGTCTAACCAGGACTGCTGCAGTGACACCCATCAGGTCTGGTATTTGTTTATTAGGCTGGTGTACAAAAAAGACTCAAGCAGAACACAGACCTTGCTTATTTTTTTCCTTAAAGAGCTCAGTATTTAGGGGGGACTGTGAATGAGATTCTGCTTATCCAGGTGAGAAAAAGTAGAAGGACCAAAAAGTATTCTTGTGCAAAAATCTGGGCCTGGACTGAAGTTAATAAGGCTACAAGGTGTGTCAATAGAAATTGGCCTTTGTTTCCTTCTTGAATCACATTTATTCTGTTTACCCAACATTTTCACCTGAGAAAGAAGTTAGTTGAATTTGGGCAGAAAAAGAAAAAGAGAGGATTAACTTCAGGTTTATTTTAGCTGTCAGGCTTTGGAATGAAACTAAAAAAAAAGTGTGTCATATTTCATTTCATGAGGGAATGAACTGCTACAGTCCCAGCTAACAGATGGAACCCTATCTTAGCTATTCAGCCAGTCTTTTTTATTGTAGCCTGCTAAGAAGTGAATTTAAAATTCCCAAGGAACAGCCTGGGGATGGAGAAACTTACAACATTGTGTGTTGAGCTTCCTCCAGTGCCTCTGCAATCCCTTAAAGGTACAAAGATGAGTTAACCTGTGGAATTAGGCTGAGCATAAAGAAAGAACTTGGCTACCTGTGCATTCCAATGTAGAAAAATACATCAAAGGAAAAAAAAACCACAGGATTTCTTTAATTTTAATATAGTTCAGTACAACATTAAACACATAAATCTGAAGTCTGTCGAAGCTACTATAAAAGTTAGAGTACTACTACTGGTATCCAGAATGGGGCGTTTTGTTTTTCCTAATGTGTGGGAATACATTCCTAATACATGGGAAAGGGTAGCGGCAATAGTTCTGACTGGAGTTGGATAGAGGGTGTGCAGATTCAGTGAAAGCTTCTCACTCTACTACTCTGGTACTGCCTCTCCCCCTGCCACCCTTTTGCCCTGCTCCTCCTCTTCCCTTCCAGGCACTCACCATTTGCCCAGAAATGGAACCAGCACACATAGAAGATGAGAGGGATAGGCACTAGGACCCAGGAGGCAGCATCCTGGAGCTACCTGCCTCAGCAGAGAGGGACAGAAGCAAGCAAGGGAGCTTTGTCCCTTCAGGACAGCTAAGCAGAGCTCTGGAGAAATCAGGAGGGAATGCCTGCTCAAACTACACCCACAGCTGGCACTGGTTCCCATAGTGACGGGTTTTTAGAGTCTGGGTCACCACTGTTAAGTCGATACCTGGCAGTGTGTTTCTTCAGCAGCACGGGGAGACACAGACAGGGAAGGAACAGAAGCAACGGGCTGCCAGCTGAGCTCCTTCCAAGCCAAAGGGGACTGCTTTGTTTTTCCTGCTGGCAGGAGCACTCCAGGTTCCAGCAGGGCTAGGTGAGCAAACTGGCTCCCCCACCTCACCTGGCCCAGCCACACCCCTGCCTGACCAATAGGGCCTTACACTATAGTCTCATTAGCCCAATGGTTAATCTGGCCCTGGCAATAATAGCAAAGGCAATGATGGGATACGTACTCTGCAAACTAAGAACAGATTAGATTTAACAGCAGTTGTACAAGAATTAATATGAGAATTGATCCTCATTCCTTAAGTGGTGTAAATCAAAATAACTCATAACTCCAATGGAACTCTGCCAGGTTACACTAGCTAAAGATCTAGACCTATGGCATCTTATAAGTACATGGAAAAGAAGAGTAAACTCACTCCCCAGTCCCTAAAAAAAGGACAAGGTGAATCAGCAAGGTAAGGAAGAAGACACCAGGGAAGATGACATTGTGATTTACTTTACAAAGAATACACTGAGGAATCAAGAGAACTAGCAGAAGAGAAATTAACACAAGAGTTGCCAAGGTGGGCAGAGATGGTGTCCCTGGCTCCATTTGTCAGGGCTGGGAATGGGCGAGAGGAGATCACCTGTTATGTTCATTCCCTCTGGGGCACCTGGCATTGACCACTGTCAGAAGACAAGATACTGTGCAGTGTTCCCTCTATCCTTTTCCATCCACGTGCAGATTTTTCCATGTGCAGAATAAATATTTTTATGTGCACCAAAGCATGTGCAAATGTGCACCACCAGTCAAAACAAAAAATCTACTTGTGGGTGCTCTGCTAATCAGCTGGGTGGCATTTGAATCTCTGTGGAGTTTTGGCACAAGCGCACAGCTTATAAGGAACATTAATGCTGGGCTAGATGGACCATTGGTCTGACCCAGTATGAACGTTCTTAACACATAGTAAAGCGCACAAAGCTCTCTTTGATGGTACTGAACAATTATCTTCTTGTAAAATCTAGATCTGCTCTATCTAAACATCCTGTAATTGCACCACAAACTGACTTACTAGTTTGTCTCATTCACCTGATATGCCTTGCTTAGCTTGTAAGCTCTACAGGGCAGAGAGAGTTATTTACTATATGTTTATACAGCAAATAATACAATTATTAATAACCAGAAGATTTACGCAGCATTACTCGGGTCCTTAACTCACATAAATTTTTTCTTCATTTAAATCATTGCTCTGGGGTGAGGCTGGGGATGGGGGAGTTCAGTATGCAGACTGCTCCAGGGAAAGAGTAGGGATGTTAAATTTAGATTAATTAACTAATCAAATAGTCGATGGGATTTCCATTGACTATTTGATTAGTATATAAGGGCGCCTCCACGTTTGAAATGTAGAAAGAGCCCTACCCAGCTCTTGCTACAGTTCAAAAGTGGAAGGCGCACAGGGAGCATGGGGCTTCCTTTTGAAATGTTCAAGAGCCCCATGCTCTTGGATCTTGTACATTTCAAAAGGAAGCCCTGCAGGGAGCATGGGACCAGTGGGAGACCCCACTGGCCCTGCGCTCTCTGCAGGGCCTCAGCTTTTGAAATGTATAAGAGTCTCACTGGGGCTCTTGTACATTTCAAAAAAAACAAAAAAAAAAAAAAAACAGAATTGCAGCAGAAGCATCACAAGCGGAGACTGCTTCAGTCCCCGCTCATGCCATTTCCACTGTGCCTCTACCTCCCCAGCCCCCCGTGGAAACGATGCTGGGGGGAACTGGCTTTTAAGCTGGCTCTCCCCAGCACTGGCTCTTGCTCCCCCCCTTGCTGCCTCTCTCTGATAGAGGCAGCAAGTGGGTGGGGGGAGGGAAGGAAGTGACTAATCACATCACTAGTTGACTATCCGATAAGCTTCTGCTTATCGGATAGTTGACTAGTCTCTTACATCCCTAGGAAAGAGGGCAACTCCAGCCTTCTCTCATCACAGCAGCTTGGGGCCAGGTGAAAAGTGCCCCAGCTCGGGGATAGACAGACACACAGAAACAAACTCTCTGAAATATGAGTAGGTAGATGTCCCTTTCTCCATCCCTGTCCCCTGCTGGCCCAAGAGGGTTATAGCTGTCCCAGTCCCCATCTCTGGCCCCTTGCTACTCCCCTGTGGTCATTCTACAGCAGTGGTCATCAGCCAGTAGCTCGGGATCTACTGATAGATCTTGGAGCCTCTGACAGGTGATCCTGACTGGTTCGGCCAAGAGGCTATCAAGTGCCAGCATTTCAGCTGCCCCTCCCCCCATTGCTGCTCATCTCCTGCCCTTTGCCTTGGAGCTGCCCCTCTTGCTGGGGAGCCTCCTGTTTGCTGTGCAGGGCAGGGGAGGAAAAGGAGAGGTGCTGATGTCAGGGTGCCCTCTCCCACTCTGTGTCCTTTCTCCACAAAGCAGAGAGGGGACACAACAGGACTTGGGATGGAGGGAGTTTGCTGGCTACTTTAGGGAGTGGCGGTGGGCCAGGGCAGGGGTGAGCCTGCCTTAGCCCCACTGCACCACCACCCAGGAGCCACCTGAGGTAAGCAGTGCCCAGCTGGAGCCCACATCCCAAACTCCTACCCCAGTCATGAACCCCTTCCTGCACCCCAAACTCCCCTGCATCCAAACGCCATCCCAGAGCCGGCACCTAGAACCCACTTCTACATCCCAACTGCCTGCCCCAAGAGCAGCTCAGAGTCCCTCTCACATGCCAGATCCCTTAATCCAAGACCAGAGCCTGCACCCCAACCCTCTGCCCCAGCCTGATGAAAGGGAGTGAGGATGGACAAGAGAGGGAGGATGGAGTGAGCAGGGGCGGGGCCTCGGAGAACAGGTGGGAAGGAGGTGGGGCAAGGGTGTTTTTATTTGAGGTAGATCTTGGATTGTACTCAAATTCAGAAAGTGATCTTGTGCTTAAAAAGGTTGGAGACGGCTGTTCTACAGTATAATTGTCCCTCTTACTGGACCTTTTCCATTTTATGAGAAACAAACAAATTCCAGATGCATCCCATTTGTCATGGCACAACTAAGTTATGATAAGAGGCAGCTGCATACCAAGTTTGGTGCTCTACCTCTTACCAGTTAGGAGTTCTTGAACAAATGGACTCATGGACGGACAGACACACAAAGTTTCTAAAACAGATAGTGGATTATTAACATTATATTTTATTATTAATTTGTATTATTGTCATACTGTCTAGGAGCCCGTCATGGGTCAAGACCTCAATGTGCTGTACAAACACACTACAAAAAATTCCTGCCTAAAACAGCTTAGAACCTAAGCATAAGATGAGAGAGGAGCCTGAGCAGGTCAGCCTATAGGAGCTTCTGCAATAGAATTAGATAAGTTCATGGAGGATCAATGCCCATTAGTTTAGATGGTCAGGGATGTAACCCCATGTTTGGAGAGTCCCTAAACCTCTGAATGGCAGGGGATGGATCCCTCAATACATTGCCATGTTCTGTTCACTCCCTCTGAGGCATCTGGTGCTGGCCATTGTTGGAGGACAGTATACTGGCTCTGGACTATTGGTCTGACCAAGTATGGCGGTACCTGCAGCCTTGAGGGAAGTAAGAATGCTGTGAATGAAATAGGACTCAGCAGCCTTCTATAAAGTGACACAACAGAAACAAAGCTGTAGAGCACAATGCAACCCCCAGCACATGTCCATTCCAGTCCATATGGATTTCCCTGATTGTGACCGTGGAGAAAGCTTTAAAATGACATGAAAGCCATTTCTGTGTTTTCCGAGGCAGGCCGTCTGAAGCAACAGCTCTGAGAGAGGTGAGCTGCCCAGTCCAGCTCAATGGACAGCTGAAAGTGGCAATGTAAACAGCAAACCCCCCCCCCCCCCCATTTCACCATTGGGCATTTAGCAGACACCTCCAGCTCAATGCCCTTCACTCACAATTCCAAGCCACCTCCCACCTCCATGGCTGCGCTAATGACTCCCCCACATTAGGGGCTCCCCATTCAGCCCCTCCTCTTCATCGCCTCCCCTAGTGAACGGCCCCCCCCCATCTCCCTCCCCCGGTCTCTCCCTTAGCATTTCCCCAGCCCCTCCTCTCTCCAATTACTCTCCTGCTAACTCCGTTCCAAGCCAGCGTACATTGTGGGCACCACAAGCTGTACAAATCCTGGCGAGGTCCCATTGCCTGGCGCAGATCTGCCTGCTCTGGTCTTGCCGGACACTTGCAGCAGCTCTATTTACTCCTCTCCGGAGGGAGCTCTGAGGCTCATGCGCCTTGGCAGAGATGCGAGAGGCAGTTTCCCCGAGTCTCCTCCCCTATACCTCCCCCTGGTCCTGCAGTCACTTCCTGCAGCTGTTTCCGTCTGTGTCCGGTGGTACTGACTTTTCTGAATGCCGGCCCCTCAGACCTGGTGTAACCCGACCTAAGTTGTCATGAAAAAGGAAGAAAGGACGAGGTGAAGATCTCATCTGGGGATGTGCAGGGCTGGACAACTCCAGGTACAAGGGATTGCCTGCAGATTGCTTCTCTGAACCCCTCCTCCCAGGATCAGGGGATTCTAGTAAGTGCATTAGACTTGTGTGGATGCATTTATTAGGGTACGGGCAACAATAGGGAGGTAAATGAACCACAAACAGTGTTATGTGCGTGTTCCACGTGTTAGTCTGTGGGATTTTACATGTCCGTTTTGCATGTATTTTACATTGCATGTATATTTACAATGTCTGACCATTGCATTCTTTTTTGGATGCTGTGTTTTTGCGTGTATGTTTCCCAAATCGCACCTTGACATCTTGAATTCTCTCTTGAAGACCACTGAAAGTAATTACAGATGCATGTGATTTTGATTATAATCTAAATCCTGGGGGTTGTAAAGCCTCCAATTTTGCATAAATAATTTTTCTACAATGTCAGTTTTTACATCAAGATACATAGTGCTATAATGATGTATTAGGTAACTGTAGATGCCCTTAGGGTTGCCTGTTTTGCATCTACAGTAGTCTGTAATGAAAGTTGCATGCAGTATGTTTCCATTCTAATGCCCTGTGTTCAGTCACTTAGTACAGTATGAAACCTTCATCTTCCAGGCTGAGATTTGTCAGGCTTGGTCTCTGACCAAAGGTGAAAGTTTAGAGAAAGTTTCAAGTAAAGACAAGTGTAAGGCAGAGGCACTGAGAAAGGGAAAGTAAGGTTTACACACAAGTACATTCATTTTGGAGTAGGAGGAGCCTGGAGAAAAAATACTTTCTAATTTTAAAAATAAATTAATAGTGACTTCAATAATAAGTTTACTGGCACCTTAAGGACTAACAATTTTATTATGGCATAAGCTTTCATGAGTGTAACTCTCATTCTCCCTTGAACTAATGAAAGCTTGTGCCGTAATAAAATTATTAGTCTTTAAGGTGCCATTGGACTCCTTGTTGGTTTTGCTGAAACAGACTAACAGAGCTACCTCTGAAACCTAAACAGTGACTGTCTGAATAACTCCATCACTGAAGCAGCTGGACATAGTCAGAATACCTTGGCACAGAAATTTGGTTTGGCTAAGCTATAGCCTTTATAAAAATTGCACTCTGTCTTTGCAGAGAACACTTCGTAAGGAATTTTCCCACTATGATGATAACATTTGTAGTTAAAGAAAGCTGTGCTTGTATGTATGTGCTTGACAAACTTAACTTTGCAGTGAACAGCTTTCGGGCCTAGACTGTGCCTGAGATTTCTCCCAGGGCTGTATAGTGGGAGTGAACATGTCACAAACAAAGGCTAGGTACAGTTGTGATCCCTGTGTTCAGGGAAGTGCAGGACCAGCTCCTACCATACTTTCAGAGCTCACAGCACTCTAGGTGGACTTACCCCTCTATGTTGTCCTGTGGCACATACAGGAGGAAGAATGCTGCAGCCCATAATTATGTGTAGGCAATGGGCATGACAGTGACCCATGAGGCATTCTGTCTTCCTGGGGACCTGCAGCTCCAAGCTTTCCACTCCAGGTTGTTTTCAAGGCTCAACTGAGCCCTTATTGAAATAGGGCAGAGTATGATTTTTCTTACAAGATGTAAAAATCAAAAAGGAGTTGTATAAAAAGTGGAATCTAGGTCAAATTACAAAAGATGCATATAGGCAAGTAACGCAAGTATGCAGGGGCAAGATTGGAAAGGCAAAGGCACAAAACAAGCTCAGTCTAGCTAGAGACATAAAGGGTAACAAGAAAAGAGTCTACAAATATATTAGAAACAAGAGGAAGACCAAGGACAGGGTAGGTCCACTGCTCATGGACGAGGGAAAAACAATAACAGAAAACTTGGAAATGGCAGAAGTGCTTAACAACTTCTTTGTTTCGGTTTTTAGCAGGAAGATTGATGGTGACGGGATGACTAACATAGTGAATGCTAGTGGAAATGGGGTAGATTTAGAAGTTTAAAAAAAACAAGTTAAAAATTACTTAGAAAAGTTAGATGTCTTCAAGTAACCAGATCCTGATGTAATGCATCCTAGAATACTCAAGGAGTTGATGAAGGAGGTATCTGAGCCTTTAGCTATCATCTTTGAAAAATCATGGAAGTCGGGAGAGATTTCAGAGGACTGGAAAAGGGCAAATATAGTGCCCATCTATAAAAACTGAAATAAGAACAATCCAGGAAACTACAGACCAGTCAGCTTAACTTCTGTGCCAGGAAAGAGAATGGAGCAAATAATTAAGGAATTCATCAGCAAACATCTGGAAGATAATAAAGTGATAGGTAACAGCCAGCATGGATTTATAAAGAACAAATCATGTCAAACCAACCTGATAGCTTTCTTTGATAGGATAACAAATCCTGTGGATAAGGGGGAAGCGGTGAATGTGGTATACCTAGACTTTAGTAAGGCATTTGATACGGTCTCGCATTATCTTCTTATCAATAAACTAGGGAAATACAACCTAGATGGGGCTACTATAAGGTGGGTGCATAACTGGCTGGATAACTGTTCTCAGAGAGTAGTTATTAATGATTCACGGTCATGCTGGAAGCGCATGACAAGTAGGGTTGTGCAGGGGTCACTTTGCATTGATTAGGCCTCATTTGGAGTATTATGTCCAGTTCTGGGCACCACATTTCAAGAAAAATGTGGAGAAACTGGAGAAGGTCCAGAGAAGAGCAACCAAAATGATATAGAAAACATGACCTCGGAGGGAAGACTGAAAGAACTGGGTTTGTTTGGTTTGGAAAAGAGAAGACTGAGAGGGGTCATGATAGTAGTTTTCAAGTATCTAAAAGGGAAATATCTATAAGGAGAAGGGAGAAAAATTATACTCCTTGACCTCTGGTGATAGGACAAGAAGCAATGGGCTTAAACTGATTCTATGATTCTATGAAATTAGAATCATGCTTAAAGTTAATAACATACTGTTTCTCAAATAAGGTCATGTCATATTTTTTCCTACACATTGTAATACTGTGTATGATAGCCAGAGTTCATGAAAGTAATAGCACACACTTCTTTCACAAGACACAGCAGATAGGGCTTGCTTCTCATTTACTCTAAAGCTACTTTAGATTATGCTTGCTATGTAAAGTAGGCTTAAAGTGAGGGTAAACTATATTTACATCTAATGTAAGGTCACTTTTCATTGCCAGAATGGTGTTAAGTGCTTTCACTGCAAATGAAAATCAGCCTATTATGTATAACAAAGTAATAATACAAATTTGCTGGCAGGTCCAGGTACCTAAATGTGTAACTACGTTAATTTATTGGTCCAAATTGTGATACCATTGATCACAAATGAATAACTCTTTGTTCTACCTGTCATTCCATTGAAATTAATGGGACTACCTGCTGAGTACAGTACTACTAAATATGAGTAAGGGGGGGGCTGAATCTGTCCCAGAGTTAACATAGTTAAACCCTGAGCTGAAACCATGGTAAACTATACTGGTGGTTAGAAAAAAATATAGTACATATTTTTTGACTCAATTATTAAGATATTTATAGAGAAGAATTTATTTATAAAATTAAAACCAGCGTGCAACACTTTGGCTATGTCTAGACTGCATTGCTTTTTTGGGATACCGGAGGTATCCCGGAAAAGCAACGCCGCGTCCAAGGAACGAAAAAGCAGACGTGCTTTTTTGCCATCCCTGTAAACCTCATTCTACGTGCAATAAGGGATGTGTCGAAAGAGCACTTTCTTTCAACATTTGGCGCTGTGGAGCCGTGCCAAATTTCAAAAGAGCCTCTTTAGAAAGTAAATCAGAAAAAGATACGCAATTTGCATACCACAAATTACGTTTCTTTTTCCAATTTAACATTGCAGTGTAGACCTAGCCTTTGCAGGACTGTGCCCTCAAACAATAAGGACTGTTCTTATCATTGAGATAATGAAAAGAGTAAATATAAACAAATTTTTAAAATGAGAAGCAACACTCATGTGAGTAACAGCTGTGCATAAAGGGTCATAATCTACTCCTAAGACTGTACAGAACATTTTATGGTAGTATATTGTATTATTCAGAAACAAAATGTCATGTCATTCAAGATTGTGCTGTAAAAGGATACAAACCAAAGGGCAATGTTAAGGCTGTAAGAGCAACCTTAATTGTGTAATTTCCTTACAGTTCTCGTAACATAGTTTTGGGTGCAATTATATTAAAATTCAGACACTGTGCTGAGAAGGGAAGAAATGTTAATGAATCTTCAGTTCTGTGAGCTCTGAGCAATCTTTATTCCTGAAGCAAAACATTCCTGAGCCGAGACTTCAAAGCATGATGTATTTATCATTTTCATTGACTTAACAGTGATATGATTTTCTTCCATTTCCTGAAGTCATTGCTGTTACAGACATTTCATATGATCTGATGTTATATTAAGGCATTCATAGACTTGTACTGACATTGTTTTACCAATCACATTTTAACACTATAATTTGATTATTATTTGCTTGCAGTGTCAATATGATAATATAAAAATTGGTCTGTTTCTTAAGATAGTCCACGTTCAAAAGCTCCATTGAGTGGAAGTGACAGGACTCCCTGGGAGAAATTCTGATGTAATTAAAATTAATGGAAGTTTTGCCTTTGACTTTAATGAGGCGAGGATTTCACTTTCTGGGTTTTGCCCATGAGGTCAAAGAGCACACCCACAAATGGTAGACTACATCTTTATGTGTGGGTCATCTCTGTTGGGTAGTTCAACCATCACCTTATCTATACCAATACAGATACTGTTCCAGTGCTACAGATTCATGGCATTGGAAGCTATTGAACCCTGTGGCTTTTCTGTGATCTCTCTGTTGGTGCTGGGTGATACCCAGACTGCCTTTCCCCTTGCTGTAGCATCTCCGTTTCCTGAATATGGAGACCACTGTGATTTAATGGTGCTTGCCAATTACTAGCCAGGTGTCATATTCCACCTTTTCTGGGAACAAGTTTGAGAAAGCTGTGTTTAATATAAGTCCAGGAGTATTTGGACATTAGTGGCATCCTGGATAGTTCTCATTTTAGGTATTTTTCAGGCTCATGAATTACCTCCTACTGGTTTTAAACTACAGTCATGTAACCCCCAAGGAGATTACCTAGATTCCTGGGGCTCTGTCTGCTGGCAGTTCAGGGAGAGGCACACTGTCCCTGGTAGGGAGGGGGAGCCAAGGCAAACTCAGAGTCTGCCCAGCAACCAATAGGGAGTGAGATGCCCCTCCCGGAGAGTTCAGGAGAGGGGAGAAGCCATTTTTTTGGAGTGAGTCTGCAGCCAGCCAAGGCAAGGGCCGGACTGGCTGTGTGGGGAGCTGGTAAGCAACAGGCCTGCATGCAGGGTTCCTCCTGAGAACTGGCCTCTAGGGACCCAAAAGCAAGATCCCTCAGCTGGGCTTTTCCTTTCTCCACTCCTGATTCCCAGTTTGTAGAGTTTGCTGGGAAACTTCCCCAGCCAGGCTGAGCCTTCCAGCTCCCTAGGTGAGACCAGTCAGCACATGGTCAGCTCTTCTCTGCCTGCTAGTTCAGGGCTGCTGCCTGCTGTGTGTGTGTCTGGACGCTGGGCTAGGAGACTACAGTTTGGATTTTAGTACAGGTGTAATCTGCCCCTTGAGCCCTGCACCCCTTTGTGGTGAGGGGAAATCCTGGGACCGAAGCAGCCTGATTCCTGCCTGAAGAGGATCCTTGCTAGCAGAGATCAGCCTCTCTGCAGTGACTGAGGAGTCCAGAGTCATCTCTGAACCTGGGGATCATTCATGGAGTTTGTGAGTGCACCATCTTTTAGTCAGTCAGTCAGTCAGGGAATTTGTTTTGGGGACCCCTTACTCCCCGAACTGTGTCCTCAAGCCAGGGAGTAAGGGTTTGGGGATTTTATAACCTGCTGCATATTACACTTGTGGAGGGATTTACCATCTTCTCCTGCTTGTGAGTCCTTTGGGCTGTACTGAACCCAGTCAGCCACACTGCTAAACCACTGCAGAGAGGAATTTTGTGGTCATAGGTCATCAGGGGCCCCAACGAAGGATGCGTACCAAGAGGACACTAATCTTACATTTGCTGCATCAAGTCACGTGGCTGGGGCAAGTCACAGATATTAGCAGCGTGGGCACCAGTAAACCTAAAAATAGTGGTTTATCCTGTTATGTTATATTTGTCTCCTGTTTAATATAATTATTGTGTTGAATATATTGTATGTGTTTGTGTTATTTCTTGGAAGTCTCCAACTATCTGGCAAGTAAGTGGGGATTACCCTGTGGTTAGAATTTTCCTCCCAAGCTGCCCTGGTGACCCTGCCAGGAAGGAGTGAGGGGGGTGGAGGCACCGCCAAATAAATTCATAGGGAAAAATAAAGAAGATACACCCTGCTGAGTGGGTGGCAGGATCCAGAAGAACCCAGACCTGTCCATCAAAACCTGTAAGCAGATTGGCATTAAAGAAGGTGGAGAGGGGGCGCTACAGTCATTTTGGTCGTGGTGGATTTCTTAACATCTTTTGATATGAGTGACCATGTTTGCTGCTTTAACAGCTAAGGAACATAGGCAGAATGTCTGGAGCTGCTCTGCAGCCTTATCTAGAAGAAAGGAGTCAGTCCATCGTGAAGAGATGAGATTTGAAATGCTTTGTCCTTCAAAGGCCTCTTTATCACCTATGTTATTCAATTTATACATTGAGCTCTTTTGGCTAGATCATGTTGAAATATGGGGTTAGGGTTGCCAGGTGTCCAATTTTGAACCGGACAGTCCACTATTTGAGCTTTCTGTTCCGGGAAACAAACTGAGAAAATATAAATGTCTGGTATTTTCTAAATAAGATGTAATGTAGATTGTGATGTAATGTCAAGCGTGTCCAGTATTTTTGTTGAAACCATCTGGCAACCCTGTATGGGATATAGGCCCAGCTGTACATCTCTTGCCATATGCACAGCACAGTTCAAGTCTCTGGCCTGGAGTGATGTTTGAAATATCTTGTCTGTATATATTAAACCTTCATCATCAAGCCCAGCAACACAGAAGTCTTGCTGCTGGAGGGTAGCAGTAGTTATTACAAGAAGGCTCATTCTAGTTGGGAAGGTGTGATTAGAAGCAGTGAGTTAGACATGGCCTCTTTAGGAAGTACCCCCGCACCCCATGTGTTGCATATGATGTTTTCATAGTTTCATTGCACAATTTGCCCAGGTGTTGCACTTATTTATTTCAGGATAGCTTCACAACAACAATCCCTGCCTTTGTATCTCTGCTTAGTTGATGCAGTTCCCTCTTGTAAGGCTGACAGCAGAGCCGCTCATTGGTCTAACAGTCTTGTTCATAAGCTTTAGAGGGGTAGCTGAGTTAGTCTTTAAAGTGCTACCAGACTATTAGTTGTTTTTTAAGTTTTTCCTGTTACAGACTAAGTGCTACCAGACTGTTTGTTGTTTTTTAGTCTTGTTCATGTTATGCCCACCCTGCATTCTTTGTACAGGCTGTAGCAGTATAGTAATTGTTAGCTGGTACGTTGGGTTTTTAAATGCTGCAACCAGGTAGGCTCCCTGACTATATTTGAAATGTCGTCCTTGAACTTCACCTTGAGGAGGATCTCTTCTATGACATCACCATCCTTTTAGCAACCACTGTGCATATCAATCTGTCATTGGTAAAGAGGGCGAACTTAAATTTTCTCTGTGTAAAACTTTTAGAGTAAGACCATTTTATTTGCAGTTTTGGTCCTCTTTGGGGGCTGTCTTCCTGGGTCCTGGGCCCTTATAGCTGAGCCCTCCTATAGATGAGCTGGTTCAGTATCTGTGTTGCTCTGCTCACCCCAACTCTGAGCCTGGGCCGGAGAGACCAGAGCTTCTGACCCAGCAGGACAGGATGGTGGGGAGCCTCACAGGGCAGGAAGGCAGGCATCAGGGGCTTAATCAGCACTTTGGGGGACAACCCAAGGGGACTTTTGTGATACAACCCATCACACTTCCCTCTTGGTGTCTTTTAGAACAACCAGTTCCCTCTAATTGCTACTTTTCCATCCATTCCCTTATTTCCTCTTTAGCTTCTACGTTGATCATTCTCAAATATGTTTCAGTTGTTAATTTTAGTGAAGTTCTTTGAGTTTGTTTAGATCTGCAGAACTAAAACATTCGAAGGGCTTTATTTTCTACCCATTTCCAAAGAGATGTATATGTGTGTTTCATTTATGTTTTTCCTCCCGTTAGTCCCTAAATACTCAAAAAACTTTAAAGCAATATTGCTGAATGGAACTTGAGCTTTGGTTATGCAGCTGGTTCCTTTATAGGTCCAGGGATCTTCTTACAAGAACCCTGTTGCAGGACTGAAGTCTGTGTGCAAAAGCAACAACAAAAATGCCTAGGGATGACATTTTCAAAAGTGCCTTCATGGTTCAGGCATCTAAATCCCATTTTCAGAAGTGACTTAAACTTTAGACCTAGGAACCATTCACGTTCCATAAGACATAAGGTTCCCACAGGCTAGAATTTGAGAAGTATTTAGGCTAGGGATGTGAAAGGTTAGCTGGTGGGGGCTGGAGCAGCTCCCCGCCTGCCGTGGCAGAGGGCTGCTCTAGCTCCACAAAGCCCACTGTGGACAGGGACTGCTCCGGCTGCCTGGAGCAGCCACTGTCCACGGCAAGCCTGGGGGAGCCGCAGGCATGGGCTGCTTTGGCCGGGCTGGAGCAGCTCCTTCCTGAGGCGGGGGCACTAGGGGGCTGCTCCAGCCCTGCCGCCGTGGGCTGAGGGGTGGCTCCAGTCCAGCTGGGCCAGAGCGGCTCTCCTGGCTATCCCCTTTTTAATTGGTTCAACATCATGTTTAACCGGCTAACCAATTAAATGGGATTTCACATCCCTAATTTAGGCACCTACAGATGTAGATAGCTACCTCAGGGGATTTTCAGAAGTGTCTAAGCAGGTTAGATGCTGACTTTATATTGATTTAAGCAGGAGGTCAGTACCTAATTTCCTTAGGTGCTTTTAGAAATCCTAGGAGGCCTCCATGTGCATCATTATGTGCCTAAATATCTTTGAAATCTGGTCTTCAGGATAGTATCCTCAAAGGTATTAATACCTCTCTGGTTCTTAAGCCCAGATCCTAAGTCATGTTTCAAAATGGGACTTAGGTACCTAAGATAACATTTTCAAAAGTATCAGCAAAATAAATTTAGGATTGTCTATTTTGAAAAGTAAAGGTTAGTCCATGTACTAAATCACTTTTACTTAAATGTAGCACAAATCTGGCACCCCGGAATGGAATTTTAGCTTGATACGATTTGAAATGGCCAAGATATCAAATCCTGTTTATTGGTAGGTGGGGTTATGATGAGAAGCTAATACAGGTTGAACCTCTCTAGTCCAGCACCCTCAGGACCTGACTGCTGCCAAACAGAGAATTTTCCAGACCATGGGAGGTCAATATTGTCTAGCAGCATTACCAACACTTCCACTGCTTACTGGGCTCTTAGAAGACATTTATGGGTCAGTTAGTGTTCTGTGCGGTTATTTAGCTCTGAGAGCCAGGACTGGTGGCTGTAAACAAATTTTATGGGACGGCAAGAAACTTGGCCACACCCGTGATAAGTGGACATCTGGCTAACTAAAATCATGACAGACCACAGATATTGTTGGACCAGAGAGTGTCAGACTAGAGAAGTTCAACCTGTATAATCTTAACGAAAGTGGCTCTGCCTTGATTTACACTAATACTTCCACTTTGCATTAACCTAACAATGTTCATCCCAAGGTTTCAGCACGATTTGCAAACAGCAATTAATTAAGCCACTTAAAGCTTCTCATTAGAAATTTAAGAGGGCTCCTAAGACTTGATTTGATTGAGAAATAAACCGAATAAGAGCTAATAGGAGAGAATCTCCCAAACCTAAGAAAATATGAAATAATTTTAATATTGCATTGTATTTAGTACAATCCAACAGAAGCAGAGACAGATATCCAAATGCTTTCAAAAGCAAATGCCTCAGGAAAAGGATAGGTATTACATGGAATGAAATGATAACAGCTGAGGATATTTGTCAAAGTTCCACAACTTTTTAAAGCCAAAGTTATCCAGAAGAGAAGACGGAAATATCTGGGATGTATTAAGAATGAAGCCAGAATGAAGCAGTGGCAGGGGTATGATTGGACATCTGGAGGAACACACAAGAGAGGCTGAAAGAATTTCTTCATTGTACACTAGAGAGAGGGAAGACTTATGAGCTTTAACATAGGGGCATGCTAAGAGAAGCCCAGGATAGACAGGGAAGGCAGGGTCTTGTTCATGCGCTGACATTCAGTAGTGTGAGAGTTAGTCAGATACTTGCTGTGGCAAAGCTCTGGCCGTGTCCCAAGGATCCCGTGCTTCCTGGTGGTTAGTGTTTGCCTCAGAGGCTCACTGTGACCCTCCACACAGCCGCTGGCCCTTTAACTAGAGGCAAAGGTCACAGCCTACTGAGCCATCCTCATCATAGGCTAGTACATGGCTACTCAACATGCGACCCGTGAGCCGCATGCTGCCTGCGGCCCATTTGTTTTCAGCCCACAGTGCGGTTTGGGTTTACGTGGGGCTCAAAACGCAGCCGACGGGTGGGATTCTTTGAACATGGCCTCCACTGGGAACGTGCTCCACAAAGGCGAGTCAATACAATGGTCTTCTGTTGATATGCGTTTTAGTAGTTAAATTCCTGGACTGTCATTGCTCATTAAAAGTCCTGTCATATGGGTGGAAAATTGGGTAAATATTGCATTTTATTAATATCAGCAGAACTGACTTAAATGGGGCCTGTGTGTTGTGTAGTCTTGCCTTAATCTTTGTATTGATGCCGGTCAGTGTGAAATAAGCTATTTGCATATATTTGCATATATATGCAACCACACTTAAGTTGAGGCCCTTGGTATTTGCTGCGAGTATCATTGTGGCCCCTGGGGCTTCCAAAGTTGAGTAGCCCTGGACTAGTACATAGTTTGGGGTGAAACTCCTGCATAGTCCTGGTCCCTCCCTCACAGGGCAAATACTGTAGTGGTATGGGGAGGGTTGGGAGGAACCCAGGCCTGCCCCCTATTCTGGGTTCCAGCCCACAGATCCTCAGGGAGTGGCAACTAGCAGAGTTTTCTCCACTCCCAGTCTTTGTAGCTTTTCCCTGGGCCACTTCCCCAAACAGTCCTTCCGAGTACCTTCTCCCTAATACCTGAGCAATCCTTCCTGCTCCTCCACAGCACTTTACCAAACTCCCAGTCCTTAGTCTCAGAGCACCTCCACATTATCAGTCCTTGGCCTTTCTTCTACCCTTTCTGATGGGAAGCCATTTAAACTGGCCCCAGCAGGCCTTAATTGTCTGCAGGTGCTCTGATTTAGGGATATGAAGGACTAGTCGCTCTCCCCTCCTCCTTGCTGCCTCTCAAATAGAGGCAGCAACGGGGGGGAGAGGGGGGAGAAGAGGGGGTATTTCAAAGTGGCAGCGCCACATGGAGCCCGGGATCAGCTGGGGTCTCCCCAGCTGATCCCAGGCTCCGTGTGGTGCTGCCGCTTTGAAATGCTGCGGGCAGCCTGGCGTTTCAAAGTGGCAGTGCCACACAGAGCCCAGGGTCAGCAAGTCCCCAGCTGACCCCGAGCTGCACGCGGAGCTTTTGCCTTTGAAGTGTAGCAACAGCCCTAGGGTGGAGGCGCAAAATGCATCGACTATTCGATTAGTCAAAATTACCCGATACTTAACATCCTTACTCTGATTAGCCTGCTGCTTCAGGCAAGCTCTTAATTGGCCCCAGGTGCCTTCCTGCCTCGATTACATGGTAGCCGTGCCTGGCCAGTTCACTCAGGGAACAGAAACATATTCACCCAGTTTCCTATATATTTGCCCTCCACCAAGCTACTGTAGCCAGCTGCCCTGGGTCTGCCACATTAGTAAGTGAAGGCATAGAGAAATTGTCTAAGGTCATATCGCAAGACAGTGGCAGAGCTGGGAATGGAATCCAGAAGAGATGACTCCTGGTAGCTTGTTCTAACCAGAAGTCACCAGTGTCTCCCTGAGTGTTTTCATTTACTGGAGAAAAGTTAATTTTGATGTATTGATATTCTATAAAGGTTTTGTCTGGGGTTTACTATTCACAACACACACAACCACTTCCAAATGATTGACAAGGTACTAAGTAACAGATATTGCAAAAATGTCTTTGACTGTGAACTCTTTGGCACTGGGCCCACCACTTCTTGGATTTTGGGAAAGGACCTAATATTGCACTCGTTTGCCCTTAGGAGCACTGTTTCAATGGGCCTCTGCATGAGCTCCACGGTGAGCCACCATGCAAACAAATGTAGGCTCAGAGCCTCCTATGGTAACACAAATAAGGCAGAATGATATTTTCTTGCATCTGGAAGCCCATGCTTGATGAGTTCTCATTTAGCTGAGTGATTGGGCAACAAAATGGCAAATGAAATTTAATGTGGATAAGTGTAAAGTAATGCACATTGGGAAAAATAACCCCAACTATACGTACAGTATGATGGAGGGCTAATTTGGCTATGACAAATCAGGAAAGAGATCTTGGAGTTATCGTGGATAGTTCTCTGAAAACTTCCACACAGTGTGCAGTGGCAGTCAAAAAGGCAAATAGGATGCTAGGAATTATTAAGAAAGGGATAGAAAATAAGACACAGAATATCTTACTGCCCCTGTATAAAACTATGGTACGCCCACATCTTGAATACTGTGTACAGATGTGGTCTCCTCACCTCAAAAAAGATATTTTGGCCTTGGAAGGGGTTCAGAAAAGGGCAACTAAAATGATTAGGGATTTGGAACGGGTCCCATATGAAGAGAGGTTAAAACAACTGGGACTTTTCAGTTTAGAAAAGAGGAGACTGAGGGGGGATATGATAGAGGTCTATAAAATCATGAGTGATGTGGAGAGGGCAAATAAAGACAAGTTATTTATTAGTTCCCATAATAGAAGAACTAGAGGACACCAAATGAAGTCAATGGGTAGCAGGTTTAAAACTAATAAGCAAAAGTTCTTCACACAGCGTGTAGTCAACCTGTGGAACTCCTTGCCAGAGGAGGCTGTGAAGGCTAGGACTATAACAGAGTTTAAAGAGAAGCTAGATAATTTCATGGAGGTTAGGTCCATAAAAGGCTGTTAGCTAGGGGATAGAAATGGTGTCCCTGGCCTCTGTTTGTCAGAGGCTGGAGAAAGATGGCAGGAGACAAATCGCTTGATCATTGTCTTTCGGTCCACCCTCTCCGGGGCACCTGGTGCTGGCCACTGTCGGCAGACAGGCTGCTGGGCTAGATGGACCTTTGGTCTGACCCAGTACGGCCGTTCTTATGTTCTTACGTTATGTAGTTTGCTGCTCAGATATTATGAGTTCTTAGTAGTCCACTTAAATTTCTGGGAGACTGTCATAGCCTTTATTAATAGCGAAACCTCACATTCTAATCAATGTCATCTGGCCTATAAAATATCTGGGGCTGGATTCACAGGCTCACTGCAGCAGCTTTGCACCGCTCCAATGAAGCAGAGTCTATAAAGTCATCTTAACTGGCCAGTTAAACTGGGTTGATGGCTACTTTGCATTGTTGGAGGGACACCAAGCAGCGGGAGTGAAACTGGCAAAGTTGGCACCGATCTTGGGCATTCACATTGTGAAAAGGACACCGTTTATTTGAGCCCGTGTCTCTTTTTTCTGGTTCAGAGCTGAAGAAGAGCCTTCCTCCTTCAACAGTAACATGCACGCAGTCCTCCCAGCCAATGATTCTTTTGCAGCAGAAAGGACATCCTCCTCTTCCTCACCCTGAGAAGCCTTCATCTCCTCCTATGTCAGTGGCCGCAAGGCCAAGAGCCAACTCACCACTGTCCCCGCAGAAACCTTTTGGACTGGGGCCGTCCTTGCAGCACTCACAAGAGGAGGAGTTTGCAAAGGGAGTGGAGCAGGATCCTGTGCTGGAGGAACTATGTAAGCCGCTGTGTTGTAAACTTTGCAATGTCACTCTGAATTCAGCACAGCAAGCCCAGGCTCATTACCAGGTGAGGAGACACAAAGGAAGAAAGATATTTAGATTTGTTGTTCCTGGGAGGCACCTCCCACACTTTCAGTATGAAACGAGATGTCGAGCAAGACTTATGAATCATGGGGCCCCAAGCTGCCATAAGTGAGGGAGTCGTGCCAGGAGCTTCCTCCCCTTGTGGTCCCGCTGCCAGAGGCAGGCAGGGCATGGAGGCAGATGAGGCTCCTCTTTCAGATCCCACTCCAGAAGGAGGGTTACTGACTCTACACAAGGTCTAAGAGTGGAGCTCTAATGAATTACTTACCTTAGTTGTGTTTTAGGCTGGAGCTCATCATAGTTTTTTTTCATCAAAACTTACCCTCCCCCCCCCCCCCCCCCCATGGAGTATGTTGCTTTTTCAACCAAAATAAAAATTTTAATGGAAAATTTTTATTTAAGTCGAAGTATTTCATCCCTCCCCCAACAGAACCAGAAAGCAAAATCTGATTTTTTTTTGTATAAACACTTGATTTTCAAAATAGAAAATATTTTCACATGTTGTTTTTCAATTAAAAAAATACTGATTTTGGAAATTTCACCCCCCCCCCCCCAAAATTGGCATTTTCTAAGCCTTGGTCTATACTCGGGAATTATTTCAAAATAACTCCCCTTATATCGAAATAATAAGTGGAGCGTCCACACTGGTTATTTTGAAATTTGTACTCCTGCTTTCCTCAGGGAATAACGCTTATTTCTAAACAGTAATTTCAAAATAGCGGTAGTGTGGATGCTCCCCTGCTGCTATTTTGAAGTAATTACTCCCCAGTGATTCCTGGGGCTCTAAGTCAAGGCAGTGCATCCACAATAATGGAGCCTGCCTCGGACTAATTTCGAAGCTTCCCCATAGTGGGGACACGCTATTTTGATTTTGTTATTTCGGGAGTTATTATTTCAAATTTAGTTATTTTGAAATAATTTCCTAGTGTTGACATGCCCTGACTTGCTTTACTCAAGGCCTTGAAAAGATGGAGGGTTAAAGTAGCTGTTTTAGGAGTTGAGGTTTGTTCTTTTTACCAAACTGTGTCGAATCATCTGCAATATTGCCAATCCCAAGTGTTCAGAAACCATCCTAGAATGTTACATCCTAGAATGTTAAAAAAAAGGAAAGCTGAGATTCTCACATAATCGCCTAAATCAAGGAGCCAGGACTTTTAAGCAAAAACCCAAATATCACGAGACTCATGATTAAAATACTGAGAGTTGGCAGCCTTGCATCTTTTTCCACAAGTAGTTTTTGGCTACACAGGAAAGGTGGACAAATCTATTTAATAAACAAGTAGGGACGTATACAACAGTGGTCCTTGATCTTAATACAGTTTCACTCCTACTGCCATCATTTAATTTTCAGTTTAATCCTCTGCACTATAACCAAAAACCTTAGAGGCCAGGTTCTCCTCTACACTAGGCACATTTCCATTGTCCTAGCAGTGTAAAGAGGCTGTAAAACAGTCTGCCAATGTAATTTTCTCATCCTAGAACAGGGGTTCTCAATCTTTTTGGATTCACCCACTTGCTTTTTTAAACTTAGAGCCACTGCTTCCTTAAAAAACGTGACTTTCCCAAGTAATCGAGATGGAACTGAGGCCATTAAATGTATTGATTCCAGTAAAAGGGATTTTACTGTGATTGATTACTGTCCATAAGCTAGGACTAGCCTAACATTTGAAAAGCATGTATTTTAATTTCCACAATGCTTTCAGATCACCTTTTCTCAATTTCAGCATCAAAGAGTGCTAGTTGGCACTGTAACCCTGAGAACCAGGGTGCAATACCATTCACTTAGGCCTTGTTGCCCCTCCAGTAGATGGAGCAGCAACTGGGCTAAATCTGAGGGCATGGCATTGCAAGCCTGTGAATGGGTAGGCTCATCATAACCCGCTGCCTCCCCCCCGAAAGTTTGATTAGGTCGTAGTTGAGAAAAACTGTACTAGAAGTTTTCTTCAAACTGCCTGATTGGCATAAAGGGCCCTTAGTTAAAATGAGGAATCTGGTACTAGATTCCCCCTTTAAAATGGAGGGGAAGAGGTGATTCCTCAGTTCAGCTAAGCCCAGCTAGTGTTGCCAGGTGTCCGGTTTTCACCTGGACAGTCCGTTATTTCTGGCCCCTGTCCGGTAAAAAAAAAACAAACAGAAAATACCGGACATATAAAATGCCCGGTATTTTCTGTTTTTCTTGCTCGGAAGGCTGTGGGGACATTGTTTCCCTGGCTGGTCTGGTGTGGGTGGGGGGAAGCAAAGAGCGTGGGGATTTTTAAAGACGCAGTGACCTTTTTGTCTCCCCCCCCCCTTTTTTTTCTTTTGCTCGCTCAATCAAGTTTTTTTCCTGCCATTTTTGGGATTTTTGGTGAAAGCATCTGGCAAGCCGAAGGCCAGCAAAAAGTTCTGATTTTCCTTCCAGTTCTAATTTTAAAAGATTTTTTTTTAAAAATACTGATTACCCATCTTTTCTCCCGTCGTGGCTGCTTTTAGCAGTGGATGCCAGTTTAGCAGGTGTATATCCTTGGGGCAGGGGAGGTGGGGGAATTAATTGAGGAGGCTCTCTTGAGACTGAGGAGTGCGCTCTGTGAAACACAGCAGGGGGCACTATAAGGAGAAATCATTCCCTTTGCTCTTAGACCATGCCACACATCTGGTTCATTTGGACTTTCCTTGTCTTTGAGTAGGACTTCACTACACACACTGGGGTGTGGTATATGCCAGACACCATTGGATTAGCCAGCTTCTCTGTCCAGCTGTATATTTCTTTTGTTATGGTTCATGCTATGGGTCCCCAGAGATCCTCGCTCCTTCTGTTCTTCAGACTGGTAAGAACACCATCATATTGGACACTCAACTTCCAACAACTTCTAGATATTATAATTTGGGGTGGCTGGTCTAATAGTATTGAATTCGCTGCCGCTTCCCAAGCCAGAGAGAGTGCCAGTTTACTGACCTTCTGGGTATGTTGCAATAGTTTCCATTTCATTTTTTCAGGAGGAGTGTACTGCACAGGGAGTGCTTTAATGAGATGGGGAGCCCTGAGCGTCTTTCTATATTATTGGGATGGATTTTCAAAAAAAGCTTCTAATTTTTGCAGGTAGAATTCTGTAATTTCATCGCTTAGGTTTGCCAGCTGGCCTGGAAAGTAGGGATGTCATAGTGTAGCTGGTTAAATGATGAACCGAAGTGGATGCTTATCAGTTAATAATACTACTGGCTACACACAACCTCCCCCCACCCCATGGCTCTGCCCAGTAAATTTTATAGTGGGCTGGCTGGCAGCCTGGCTCAGTCCTGGCTTGCACCGGGACCGGGAGCTACCCCTGCTACAGCTCTGCATGCAAACTAATTTAGGAGCCGGTGGGCAGGCAGCCTGGCTCAGTCCCAGCTCACGCCGGATCCCCGAAGCTACCCCCGCTGTGGCTCTGCAATAACATGCACATAGTTCTCAGGACTGAGCCAGCCTGTCTGCCTGCCGGCTCCTAAATTATTTTGCGTGCAGAGCCACAGCAGGGATAGCTCCCAGGACCTAGTGCGAGTCAGGACTGAGCCAGGCTGCCTGCTAACCAGCTCCTGAATTACTTTGCATGCAGAGCCGCGGCGGGGGTAGCTCTCGGTCCCAGCACGAGCCGGCTTTTGAGTGTTTGCAGTGCTATTCCTCATCGATGAATTGTGTTGTTGACACAATTTTTGTTGACTACACGATCAACGAATTACACGCTTCTTAACATCACTACTGGAAAGCATGTCCCATGCCATCTCAGGAGCCTCTCTTTTCCCAGGTCGTCTTCAGAAGTCTCCTCCCCAGCTCCCCTGTCCCTACATGCATGGTTCCACAGTACAAGCTGTTTTCTGCAGGCTGCTCTGTGGTTTCTTTCCCAGATAGGAAACACCCAACTACCTCTGTGCCATGTCCCCTCTCCCTGTTGCCTTGCTCCTCTCTCTTTATGGAAGCCATCCAGGTTGGTTCTTCACAGCTGGGTCTAATCATCACTTCTGGTGCCACAGTATGGCTTTGGGCTCCCCTCCATCCTTTCAGTGCTAGTGTGGGGTACATGCCCCCATCACAGAACCAGGCCCTGCCAGGTACTGAGCATCTCCTGCAGAATGTCAAGCACTGTAATCTCTTATTGCAATCAATGGGAGTCGAGATTGCTCGGCCCCTCTCAGGATCAACGCCTGTATCTGAGCTGCTAGTGTCATGAGTGCATTTAAATGTCAGCCTCTTAGCTGAGTCCTCTGGTTGCTAGATACAGGTGGGATGCTGCTGCCTGGATAGTGATTAATCTGAGTTCTATTTCCAGGGTAAAAACCATAGTAAGAAACTGCGGAATTACTATGCTGCAAATAGTTGCCCAGCTCCTGCCAGAATGAGCACTTCAGTGGAGCCTGCTGTGCCTCACATTGTCTCTCTTCCAGCTCAGGTAAGACCCCGGGGGGGGGGGGGGTGGCTGAGGGCATGCTCTTTACATGTGCAGTGCCCCCTTTGACCAAGGTAACTAGCCTCATGCTCTGGGGTCGGATTGCACCAGGGGTCAGAGGAATTTTCCCCTCTGTGTCCAGCATGGTGCCATTAGCCCCGTGTATGTGCCAGCAGTGCTAGAACAATTTTCATAGATTCATAGAATCATAGGGCTGGAAGAGACCTCAGGAGGTCATGGAGTCCAGCCCCCCTGCCCAAAGCAGGACCAATCCCAACTAAATCATCCCAGCCAGGGCTTTGTCAAGCCGAGACTTAAAAACCTCTAGGGATGGAGATTCTACTGCCTCCCTAGGGAACCCATTCCAGTGCTACACCATGCTCCCAGTGAAATAGTTTTTCCTAATATCCAACTTAGACCTCCCCCACTGTAACTTGAGACCATTGCTCCTCATTCTGCCATCTGTCACCGCTGAGAAATAGGGATGTTAGCAAGTAGTTGACTCGCTACCCCCTCCCCCCGCCACACACACACCTTGCTGCTTCTATAAGAGGCAGTAAGGGGTGGGGAGAAATAGGAGCTGGTGCTGGGGGCGAGCTGGCTTAAAAGCCGGTTCCTCCCAGCACCGTCTCCATGATACCGCCTGCCCGCCCCCGCTGCATCTGTCAGAGGCATGGTGTGGGGGGGAGAGGGGCGGAATAGGGTAGGCTTCTCCGGCAGCAGCACTAAGAGTAGTAAGAGGGGCTGTAGTTTCTCAGCAGCCCATGGGAGGTTCTTTGCTGGATCGGAGTCCAGTTTGGGGGCAGATGGTCTGAAAGCAGACCTCCCTCAGTGCTGTGGAATCACCTTTCAGGGGTAGGCAGAGGAGTCAAGCCTGCGAGGAAGCTGGATGGGGGAGCAGGAAATGCCAGAGCCAATGCAGAGGTACAGGACCTCTGCACAGAGAGCACCTGCTCCCCAGAGATCTGTGTGGATCTTAGGAGATGTACAGAGTCTGAGGGCCAGACTCCCAACTGGTGCCAAGGAGAGGCAAACCTTCCTTTCCCAAGGGAAAGAATTTAGGGAACCATGCAGAGAACCCCAAGTTATAATCCCCAGTCTTCCACCAGCTTGCTGAGGGGTCAACTTCAGTGAGCCTGGCTCAGTTATTTCCGTTGCACTCTGTTTGAGTGTGAGCCTTTCTTTCCTTTTTGCTGCTAGATGGGCTCCTCCAAACCAGGAGGCCGGGTGATCATGGCCACCGAGAATGATTACTGCAAGCTTTGCGATGCCTCCTTTAGTTCCCCGGCGGTGGCCCAGGCCCACTACCAAGGAAAGAACCATGCCAAGAGGCTACGCCTGGCAGAAGCACAGAACAGCTCGTTCTCGTAGGTATTGTTCAACCTTTACAGTAAGGCTGGCCTGGATGCGTGCAGCGGTGGCTCTCGCAGTCTCTCTGGATGTGTCTCTGAGAATGTTAAACCTGAACTGTGTATTTATTTCCCCTCCAGGGATGCAGCAGAACTGGGCAAGCGGAGGGTGCGGAAAGAAGGGAGCGACTTTAAGATGATGCAGAATAGAAGAAATATGTATGCGGTTCAGAACAGTACAGGTACTGGAGTGCTCCTGTCACCACTACCATGCTTTGTAGGTCGCACAGTGATATTGCTTAATGGGTTCACTTCTCTCCTGGGTCCAAGCTCTGATTGACACAGAGGGGAGCATTAGGGAGCTTTTTACACTCTCTTGGGGTATGTCTACACTTGCACCCTCTTTTGAGAGAGGGATGCAAATGAAAACATTTGAAATTGCAAATGAAGCCGGGATTTAAATATCCCATGCTTCATTTGCATATTTGCGTTATGGCGCTATTTTGAAATAACAGTTAAGCTGTTAAGAACGCTGTTAAGACTTAGTTATTTTGAGAGAAAACCCTTCTCTCGAAATAACTGGTAAACCTCGTTGTGTGAGGAATAAGGGTTATTTCGAGAGAAGGGTTTTCTCTCAAAATAACTGTGTCTTAACAGCGTCTGTTACTTTGAAATAGCACTATAATGTGAATATGCAAATGAAGTGGGGGATATTTAAATTCTCCCCAGACCTAGGGTTAGATAAGGCAGAGACCTGATTAGGTCACATGAACTTCATTTTCCTCACCTGGAGAGACAAGCTAAGTGTGTTACTGGGGAGACTGGGCCCATCTCCCCTTAAAGTGGCTAGCCACACTGTGACAGGCACCACCTGCCAATGGAGGATTGATGCGGTGGCAGCAGCAGTGTCCAGAGCCCTGGGCCCTTTAGAATTGCTGTGTGGTGCACTGCAGAGCCTATGCCACATGCTCTGCCTGGCTTTGAGGGCTGGCAGGTGATGGGTGCTGTAAATGAATGGAGATGCCTATCTCCTAGAGCAGGAAGGGACCTTGAAAGGTCATGGAGTCCAGTCCCCTGCCTTCACAGCAGCACCAAGTACCATCCCTAACAGATTTTGTCCCAGATCTCTAAATGGCCTCCTCAAGGATTGAGCTCGCAACCATGGGTTTAGCAGGCCAATGCTCAAACCACTGAGCTATCTCCCTCCCACCCAGTGTACCAGATGGGTGATGCTGGGGGCTGGCTGCCCCAGCTCCGTCCCTTCTGCTTGAGGCCGCGTCCTTTCAGGCACCTGGATCTGCCCCCTCACCCACAGTGCCCAGGGGCCCGGCAATTCTGTCAGCTCCCCTGGTGCCCACTGCTCCTTGAAGGTGTCCAGGGAACCAGTGGACACGGCCCAGAGGAATTCTGCTCAGAGATGTGACTGGAGGGAGGAGCAGAAATAGGCCCCCCAGTCACTGAGCACCTCCCTTCCAGCATCCTTCGTATGGTGATGGCCACCGTGGCCGGCGCCGGAAGGTGGCTAATGAGGAGGTCCCACGACTCCACGAGGCCACAGCTGGGGTGAGTATGGATCAGGAGGTGCAGGGAAAAGTACAGCCAGAACCGAAGAATGACCTGTAAACTGGTGCACTCGATATAAATGTATGTCCCACTCTCCCTCACATGGCAAAAAGGGCACGTCAAGGAGGGTGCTGAACTGTGCCAGGAGCTTCCAATTAATATCCCTGGTAGGCCAGGATCTAGGGTAGAATATAGACTGGCCCACCAGAGAGCCTCATCCGCCCCTGGGTGTCAGGGCAGGACATGAGGGGGAGGAAGTGGAGGGTATGGAGTATGAGCAGGTACAGTTGCTTCCTAGGCTTGATTCAGAAATGGACCGACTGCAGGTCATGCAGCCGGCTTAGGTGGGGCGGAGGGGACTGTGGGGGGTGGCTCGTGGGGCAGGGCCCTGATGGGGAGGTCCGTAGGAGCAGAGGTGGGAGTGGGTGGGAAGTACCCTCCAGAAGGGCCTGTTTGAGGAAGGCCTGAGATGCAGGTGATAAGGCTGCCATTGCCTCCTGGACTACACACCAGGAGACACGAAGGGTGGAGAGCCCCATGTGCCAATCAAGTGCATTCACCTAGTCCTCCCAGTTGTAATCCAGGAGGTCTTCATTGAGCTGGGGATTGGGATCAGTCATGGCGGCTGAGTGAGCAGTCCTACCCTGGCTGAGTGTTTACCTCACAGTGGGTAGCTGCAGACAGTCAAGTGTGTCTGTGATTTTGTAGTCCCCCTGGGATACTATGCCCCTATTGCTACAGTTTCGGGGGCTGTGTAGGGTCTGCCTGGGTGCTCCAGGCCCAGACTGGGAGCATTCCATTCCCACTCTCTTGTCCTCATACAATCAGTTTCCCTGAGCTTTGGGCAGGTGCTGAGAGAGCCCCTCGGTAAAGGAAGCTTTGCAAAGAAAGAAGCTATTTGTGGTGTCCAGGCTTTGGCTCTTGCTGACTCCACCCCTCTGTCTTGATCCTGTCAGCATCAAAGTTACTTCAGTTTGCCAGCCTCTTTGTTCATCTGGTTTCTCGTCTCGTAACTTAATTTACCATCTGCCTTTCTCTATTGCTGCTCTGAGTAGTGGCTATTTTCGGTTGTTTTCTTGGCCAGAGGCCTGGGCTTTTGACTCCGACTGTAGCACACCTACCCATGCTCACATTCTTGCTGTCCTGAATGATAAAGCAGGTTCGCCACCCTCCAAGGCCACATTGCTCTTTTTTTTGGTATGCTAGCTCAGGTACCCCTAGTACAAGTCTGTTTGTCCAAGCTGGGAGGCTTGTTTCTCGCTGCAGTACAGACAGGCCCAGTGGGCTAGAGAAGCAGGAAAGAGGGGTCTTGTGGCTGCAGTAGTGTGCATGTTGGCCCTGAGCAGCAACAGAAGTGGGGAGATGAAGATAGTGTCCTCTCTGTCCCTGTGCTGACACTAGCACAAATGGGAATCTGGCCTGATTCTGATCTCATCTGCTGTAATTTTACATAAGTGTAACTCCACAGCGGCATGATTAGCATCTACCTGTCCAAGGGAGAGAAGAATCAGCCCATGGCTTTATGCCATTTATAATAGCATCTGGATCAGTGGTTTTATTTTTTTCTGTGCATGTCTTGTAACGAGCACTCGTTAGCTCGGACAGCTATCTCAGGAGTCTTAATTTAATTTTGTATTTTCGGAATGGTGTTAGTTAATAGTTAATTCATCTAAAATTACATGAAATATGTTATCACAGTGCTTTTTAGTTAACTGAGCAGGAAACTTAGTCTGATCAGAAAGTTGACCCTAATTCTGAAATAGGGGTGAATAAGTGACACAAGGTCAATTTTTCAAGTGACTAAGTGACTTAGGCTCCTAACTAAAATTTTAAAAAATGACTTAAGCATTTAGGAGCCTAATACAATTAGGCATCTTATGACAGCCTAACTTTATAAGCATCTATAGTAAAATGTATCTCCTACTGATGTAACTTATCACTACACAGACTTAAGTCCTATGCATCTCATGGAGGTACAATTAAGATGTTTTCAGAGAACTATCCACAATGACTCCAAGATCTCTCTCTTGAGTAGTTGTAGCTAAATTAGTTACATTAGTTGTAGCTAAATTAGTCCCCATCATAGTGTTGTATAGCTGGGATTATTTTTTCCAATGTGCATTACTTTGCATTTATCAACATTAAAATTCATTTGCCATTTTGTTGCTCAGTCACTTAGTTTTCTGAGATCTTTTTGAAGCTCTTCACTGTCTACTTTGGTCTTAACTATCTTGAGCAGTTTGGTATCATCTGCAAATTATGCCACCTCACTGTTTACCCCTTTCTCTAGATCATTTAAAATAAGTTGAATAGGATTGATCCTGGGACAGACCCTTGAGGAACCCCACTAGTTACCTCGCTCCACTCTGAAAACTGTCTATTCCTACCCTTTGTTTCCTGTCTTTTAACCAGTTATCAATCCATGAAAGAACCTTCCCTCTTATCCCATGACAACTTACTTTACTTAAGAGCCTTTGATGAGGGACCTTGTCAAAGGCTCTCTGGAAATCTAAGTACACTATATCCACTGGATCCTCCTTGACCACATGTTTGTTGACCTCCTCAAAGAACTCTAGTAGATTAGTAATGAAGAGTTCAGAGTGTTGGAGGGTGCTCTGGGCTGGAATCGAGGAGTTTAGAGGTGGGAGGTGGCTCTCGGCTGGGACATGGGGGAGCTGAGGTGTGTGGGATATGGGTGGTGCTTACCTGAAGTGGCTCCTGAAAGCAGCAGTCTGTCTTCCCACCAGATCCCACATGGTAGTGGGGACACATGGCTCTGCATGCTGCCCGTCCAGAGGAACCACCCCCATTGCTCCCATTGGGTGCAATTCCTAGCCAATGGGATCTGCTGAGCCAGTGTTTCGGAGGGAGGGATTAGCATGCATTGCCCCCTGGATGCTCCTGCTTCCGGGAGGTACACGGAGGCACTGCACATGCAGAGCAGAGCAAGGCATGCCCCTCACCCTGCTCCTCAGCTGGAACACCAGAGCGGGTCAAGCTCCAGATTGTGCTCCCCGGTGAGGGCTTGAGGATCATATTAAAAGGTCCAGTGGGTTGGATGCAGTCTGTGGGTTGTAGTTTGCCCACCCCTGGTGTAGATACTGCATTGAAATGTAATATTGATAAAAGTGGAAGAGGGAAGGGTTGGATTGGGAGCAGGAGGAGGTGTGGCTAGGGTGGAGCTCAGTGCTGATGCTGCATTTGCATTTAAATTTAATGTTGATAAATGCAAAGTAATGCACATTAGAAAACATAGTCCCAATATATATATATATATATATATATATATATATAAAAATGACAGGGTGTAAATTAGCTGTAACCACTCAAGAAAGAGATCTTGGAGTCATAGTGGTTAGTTCTCTAATAGTTCAGTGTGTATGTAGTGGCAGTCAAAAAAGCAAACAATGTTGGGTATCGTTAAGAAAGGGATAGATAATAAGCCAGAAAATATCAAATTGACTCAGAATAAATCCATATTACGTCTACATCTTGAACACTGCATGCAGATGTGATTGCCCCCTCTCAAAAAAGATATATTGGAATTGGAAAAGATGCAGAAAAGGGCAACAAAAATGATTAGGGATATGGGGAGAAATTAATAAGACTGGGATTTTTCAGCATGGAAGAGAGACAACTAAAGGGGGATATGATAGAGGTCAATAACACAGTAAATAAGGAAGTGCTATTTGCTCCTTATAACACAAGAACTTAGGGTCATCAAATGAAATTAATAGGCAGCAGATTTAAAACAAAACAAACAAACAAATGGAAGTATTTCGTCACATAGTGCACACTCAACCTGTGGAAATCTTTGCCAGAGGATGTTGTGAAGGCCATGCTATAGCAGGGTTCAAAAAAGAACGAGATAAATTCATGGACGATAGGTCAATTAGTGGCTATTAGCCAGGATGGGTAAGAATGGTGTTTGCCAGAAGCTGGAAATGAGCGATGGAATGGGTAACTTGATGATTACCTGTTCTGTTCATTCACTATGGGGCACCTGGCATTGGCCAGTGTCAGAAGACAGGATAATGGACTAGACAGACCTTTGATCTGAACCAGTATGGCCATTTTTATGTTGCTTACATGGATGTTGCTGCCTTTCAGAAACTGTCCCATAATGCCCCATACTGGCAGTTAAATTGGTGCAAGTGCTTGTGGTGAGGATGCACACCATCAACACAAGGAGCATGCATGTTAAACCAATTCAATCACTACAGTGGCTGTACATCAGTGTAACTCAAGTTGATTTAATTTTTTTAGTGTAGACTTGCCGTAGGTTCTATTGACTTCAGAGAGAGTTAAGCACCAATGCAGGTTAGATGCCTTTGAAAAGTTTACTAGGTGCCCACCTGTATCTGTAGGTGCCTACATACCTTTGTAAATTTTGGCCTACATGCTTAAGTCTCTATTGAAAGTAGTCTCCCAAATCACATTTTACTCTATGGGTATGTCTGCGTTGCATTCCTCTTTCGAGAGAGGAATGCAAATGCAGCTGAGCGAAATTGCAAATGAAGCACTGATTTGAATTTCCCGCGCTTCATTTGCATAATCACGTCCGGCCGCTTTTTCGAAATACCCTATTTCGAAAAAAGAAACGCTGTCTAGACGCGGTTATTTTGAAAGAAAACCCTTCTTTTGAAATTACCCTTACTCCTTGTAAAATGAGGTTTAAGGGTAATTTCAAAAGAAGGGTTTTCTTTCGAAATAACTGCATCTAGACAGCGTTTCTTTTTTCAAAATTGGGTATTTCGAAAAAGCGGCCGGACGCGATTATGCAAACGAAGCGCAGGAAATTCAAATCCACGCTTCATTTGCAATTTCGCTCAGCTGCATTTGCATTCCTCTCTCGAAAGAGGATTGCAATGTAGACACACCCATAGACCTTAGCGACTATGATGTGTGAGGCTTGAAACACTGCAGGGTTCCTCTTGCTTGCACATAAATGGACTCCTTTATTTTCTCTGCAGGACCCTACTTCAATCCACGCTCCCGCCAGCGAATTCCTCGCGACCTCGCCATGTGTGTCACCCCAAGTGGCCAGTACTACTGTTCGATGTGCAATGCTGGGGCTAGTGAAGAGATGGAGTTCCGACAACATTTAGAAAGCAAACAGCACAAAAGCAAGGTGTCCGAACAGCGGTATAGGAACGAGATGGAGAATCTTGGCTATGTACAATGACATGCTATCCCTTGGTAGTAGTTTGCTGATAGAGCAGCTTGTCTCGCCTGCTGTTTGCCACATGCCCTGCTTTGTGCTCCATTTGATAGGAGTATGCTCTCTAGCTATACATGTAACACCTGCAAACGTTAACGGTATGGTTAGGGGTTTTTTTATATCACTTTTGGCAGGAATCTGCTCTTCAGGACATGAAGTGGTTTTAATGTTTGTTTGCTCGTTATCTATAGCTCTTCATTGCATTTCCGGGGAGCCCTGTCCTTCCCCGTGCCCTGTTGCATGAGTGTGCAAGGCCCGAGAAGCAGTGGGACCACTATGGTTCTGCCACACAGGCAGGGTATGTGGAGATGCAACAGCCATTTTGGCACATCCTGGAGCTGTGCTCCATAGCATCACTCTGCAACAGGAGGCATTTATGGGCAGGCTGGAGAAGAGGAGGGAACAGAACGCCAGCATTGCTGGACACACAGTGCTGGTTGCGAAAGAGGCGAAAACCACAAATACAACTTACAGCAGGTGTCTCTTGCATTCCAAGTAGGTATGGCACAGAGGCCGTGTGCATATCCTATGGGAGGAACCTATCTCCCTTACCATCATGTAGGCCACCCTCACTTCAAGGGGCTGATGAGGATTTCAACCTAACATCTGCAAAAGGAGAGTAGCTGATCTGCCCCATCAGCAGATATTTTCCTCGGTCGAGAAGGATAGATTCTGGTCTGCTCTTGGCAATGGGTTTTTACCACACTGGAATCATGAGTGAAATTCACCTATGGGAGAAGGGCTTGTTAAGGGCCCAGCAGGGGTGAAAGGAACTTAAATTTCTGATAGGTACTGTCCTATTGGAACCCGCTCTTTAAGCCTGCCAGCTCTTTAAATAGTTCCCTGCTGGCTTTTGCCACAGCTCAGCTAGTTCTTGCTAGAACTGTGCAGCTGGGTGCACCCACTTCCTTTCACCTCTGGTGCCCAGAGAGCAACATAAGCTAAAATAATCAGCCGGAGGCTCTGTTCTGAGCTTTGGTCCTCCATAGGTCAGCATGGATGGGGAATGAGGGCAAGGAAGGAATTTTGGGCCCTAACACTCTATTGAACTGGTGCGGGGGTGAGGGTTAGGTGCTGTTCTCCAGCTGGTAATAGTAGAGGAGGTGGGTCTGCGACATAGTGCAATTCTCTGGAACTTGGGGATTATTGGATTTCACCTGCCTCAACCTCCTCTCCATTCAGCTGCATTGAACTTGACAGGCATTATGTGAGCAAAGTGAAATTCCCTCCCGCTTCCTTGAGAGGAATTGGGCATATTTCGTCTCTTCCCTTTACTCTAAGACTCAGACTGGGCTTTCGTATATCTTTCTTTCCTCTGAATATCAGCCATTTAGGTCTTTTGTTTTAGGGAAGGGGTAACCTGCAGCATGAGTGTAGTCTCCCAGTTGGGCTGTCATGTTCTCCCCTGTATTACCTCCAGGCTAGGGGGCTGTGCTGTCCCTTTTGTACTCTCCAGGCTGGGCTGCTGTATTCTCCCATGTTCTTTCTGGGCGAGGCTGCCGTGTTGTCCCTGTGTGAGATTTGGGTTGAGCAGCTGTGCTGGGAGAGCTGGGCTGCTTTGTGCTCCCGGTCGTTCACGTAGTTGTGATGAATTTAATGACCCTTATCATTTTTTTTCATGTCCATAATAAATAAGGTCAGAGCCAGGCGGATGTTGTGGCTATCTCCTTTCCAGGCCTAGTTTACAGTTCTGGTTTTATGCTGATAGCTCCTTTGTTTTTTGTGGGGGAGGGTACTAGAAATGAAAAGGTGCTTTGTAGCTTTTCCCCTCCTGCTAGAGGCAGTGAGTCGATTTCTCCCTTGATGTAATCCTATTGACTTCAGTGGGACAGCACCAAGGACAATTTTGACTCAGTGCACATCATGTTGCAGACAGCCCTGTTTTTCCGCATCCTTAATGTCCCACTCCCTAGTTTCTTGGATTCCACCAGCCTTTTTCAGCCTTAAAAAACAGCGTTTCTGTTCATCTTCTCAGTTCAGGGAAGCCACAGAAAGGCTTGCCTCACTTGCGTGCTCAAAAGTAAAAGCTGTTCTTCAGATTGCCACATCTTTTACATCACACTCCTGTATGCCATGAGGTTCAACTGTGATGGGGGACCTCAGAGCAACCGTCGCATGCTCCCTGCTGAACCATGTTTATATGCATGGCAGCAAATGCCAGGGTCTAGAGTGCCTACTGCTGGTACTCTGCCCAAAGGCTGAGTAAATAAGCTTTGCATAGAGGAGCTCCATCAGATGGAATGGGCGGGAGAGCAGAAGCCCCGCTTGCAGAGCACAAGCACAAGCCACTTCTCCTGTGCTCTCACTGGCTGGCCCCAGGCTGTGCCTACTGGTGTGCTCCATTCTCAACCTCCCTGTGCTGCCGTAGAGAGTGTGGACCCCTGTCATGACCTTCTCCCCATTCCAAACAGTGGAGCATTCCTCTTTCCCCCTGGCTGTACACCCCCATGCAAGGATGGAAGATGAAGATGGTGGAGGATATTTGTCTTGTTTTGTCTCCCACACTGATTTCTGCATCCCGTTTACATGTCCATTTGCCACAAACCACAGCATGTGTTCCCATTGCTTCATGCAACACTGAATAAAATGGGAGATGCCCTGTTACATGTACAGTGTCTAGCGAGGGAGGAATTTTGACTCACAAAACAGTGTCTATGAAATGCCCCAGCAATAGGGCTCCCGTGTTTTTTCTTGGGAAGTTGCCCAGCAGGCAGATAGCCTCCCCCACCATCCAGCCTCAGTTTGAACACGGGGGATGAGGGTTTTCACCCTCAATATTCCATCTCTCCTCTGCCCTCGCTGTTTCCTTCTGTGAAGCAAGGAGTGGGACTCTGTGGTGCTTGTTGACAAGTCTCCTAGGCAGGAGAAAAGGCATCTCTGGCTAGAGGGATGTGGGATGTGCTGGGACCTGCCCTGTCCAGGAGTCCTGATGGGAGTACAAGGGAACCAAAGACTGCCTCTCTCCTCACAGCGTGCATAAAAGTTTCTGCTTGACCTAGAAAATGACAACTCATGAAGGTGTGAAAAAAAAACACCTTAGAAATCACTAGTGTTGCTGTGATAGCAGGGGACTGGATTCAGTGACCTGGGAAAACCCCACCAATGCTATGCCCAGGCCTACTGATGCAGGGGGGAGAGGAGCAAAGAGGGCAGTTGCCCCAGGGCCCTGCGTAGCAGCAGTCAGAGCCCTGGGTCCCCATAAATTGCTTCCACGTGGCTTTGACAGCTTGAGCTTGGGGTTGAGGTGTGATGTGTTTCAGGCGGTGCTGAGAGCTGGCTGTGCCTGCCCTTCCAGAGGTGCAGAACCACCCTTTCCCCACCTTGCCAGGGGGACCATGGTGGCTATCAACCCCACTGGCTATATCCTTATGTTTTAAGGGTTAAAGCCAACCCAAAGGCCCTTCAGCAAGAGGAGCAGGCCAGAATCTGACCACATTTCTAGTAAAAGTAATTCTGTACATGAGGATTCTGAATGCTTGGGTAAAACATATCCTGCTATACCTACATTCAGGAACAGGAGGGGCCTGGAGAGGTGCCATACTCAGTATGAATACAAGTATGGCACCTTTTAAAAGACCCCTATGAAACTTTGAATAGTTTATTTCTTGACTGGAAAAAAAAGGGGGGGACTTTTGCAAAGCTGTCACATTGGCTAGTAGATTAATGATCTTTGCTGCTAAAAAAAATTGCATCCATATTTATTTTATTATGCTGACTACTGACATTTTAGTGAATATTTATGGCTTCCTCCTATAGGTTATTTTTGTTTAAATAGAAAAATCTTCAGTACACCATTATTTCAGACTAGATATTTATTATTTGTGAAAATATGGCCCTTCCCCATATTCCCCAGTATATGTATTTTTTTCACATAAAATTGTTCCTTTTTGTTTTCATGGCAAACAAGTTCCAGATTTGCCTACAGCTTTTTGTTCAGTCAGAGTTGCAACCTTTGTCTAAATGGTTTTCTCAGCACATTGAGCACATCTTAAAGATAACTTTAAACATAGACACATTTCATTCCAGCTGCAGCTTTTATTTTTAGGCAATGAGACCATACCAATACATGGGATCTGTCATTTATATGGTATATGAAAGAGATACTGTTTTGTTTGTATTAAGCATTAGATGTCATTATACATTACCTAACGTGGGGCTCAGTTCTGCTTATAGTTATTCCAGTGCTAATCTGAAGTAACCCTTCTAATTTCAGTGGAGTTACTCTGGATTTATACCAGCGTTACCAAGAACAAAATTTAGTCCACAACAGTGTTCCCTGTGAGCTGGGCACTTGTGCGGCTGCTCAGGAGACATCTGCCCAGCTGATTAGCAGGGCGCCCACAACTGGGTTTTTTGTTTCTATGGGTGGTGTATATTCACACATGCCTCGGTGCACACAAAAAATTTATTCCACACAAGGATGGAAAAAATCTGCACATGGATGGAAAAGATTAGAAGGAACATTGGTCCAGAAGATTTTTTTCTTTACTAAATGCACATTACAAAGAGAATCAATATGTAATCAATTAATATTTTCACCTACTAACCTGCTAACCTAACTAAAATCCTGAAATCACTCCATAGACAGCAGGAAGGTTACTGGCCAAGTATAGCATGAATGACATGGCTGTACAGGTACTTATGTTGGCCAGGCCAAAACAAAGCAGGGTGCTGAATGTTCTCTCAATCATTCCTTTTGTTTCAACAATCTAGGCTGGCTTGGTGCTTCAAAGAATGTTCCTCTTGTTCTGTAAGGGCGTGATCTTGCTCCCACTGAAATTGGCAGTGAAGCAGGGTCAAGCCCTAAAATACTCCAGGAACCCTGTAGTGCTGATGCCTTGTCATGTACATGTTTTTATGTCTATATGCACAAGGATGCTCTGGGTGAGGCAGAAATCTTTTGGCCCTTAAGAAGAGCAAATTTCAAGATGAATCCAAAAGGAACTATTATTACAATGGGCAAAGTCCATGCATTCCAAGGAATACATTAGCATGTGAGACTGAACAATTGTGGTCCTCATTCTGCTTTTTTTTATTTTTTTTTAAGTCACAGTGAACCTCCCATTGATTTCACTGGAGCAGGATCAATTGCCACCTGCATCAAAGTGGAAGTAAATATAAAATCTGCTTTTAAATCAAGTGTGAGACAATAATAACTAGAGAAAAGGCCAGTGGTGTTATATAAAATGGGTGAGAGATCTGCAGTGAAAGGGAGGATTATGGATGTTTCTGAAATAAAACCTGAAATAATGAATGTGGATATAGAATCAGTTCAGTGCACTTTGTAAAGAATGGATTTAATTTGCATCCTGAATCTGTATAGTAGCATCACTTGCAAATGCTTTGAATGTACTTCATCTAGAGCTTTCTTGTCAGGTTGGTTTTGTACACTTGTCCTTCTTTTTATTGCATTGAACTCTGTAGGGGAATAGTTGATGAAAATAAACCTTTTCTCCAGTCTACAATAAATCATCTTGCTCTCACCATTCCACAACCTCAGTGTTTTGGGTTTGCTGCTACTCTGGGGTAGGCTGCTGCAGTGAGTGGCTCTGAACAGTCTTCTGCTTAGCAAAAGAGTGACAGGTAATTGAGACTAGCTGCCTAATATGCATGAGTGCACAGGTATGGTGCTAACTGCCTCCAGCTCCTATTGAGGTCCATTTTAGTTCTGAAACTCCCCATAAGATTTCTTGGCTTTGCAAGAAGTTGAGAATGCTGAGCACCTTGTAGCACAGGTGCTGAAATCACTGTGAAGGGCTTTGCATCACATTGTATTTTCCTGAAGAACATACGCCACAAGCTCACTTGCATCTCCAGATCAAAGAAAGGTGGAGTGAAAAATCATGTGAGCGTTTAATTTTATAAAAGGGTTTTGAAAGAATCGAGAGGCTGGTGCATGCCAGGCCTTATTTCCGTGTATGCCCTGGTATAATTCCAGGGAGCCAGATTCCCTCTCATTTACATCATTTTATGGTCCTGATTCAGGAAAGCACTTATTAAAAGGTAAGCAGGGGTTTAAGAGATTTCCTGAATAGGAATGCTTTCCTGAACAGGGGTAGCTACTAAAATTACTGACACATTTTGAATGCCTGGGTACTAGAATTGAGAGGTCACTGCTAATAAATAATTAATATAGCTTGTACACTCTTCATCAGGAGGTTGGCTCATTTTGACGTTGCTGTGTATACATACTTATGGACCAAATACTTCAACAAAGGAAAAAACAAACTTTTTTTTCATGTTGCTACATCGGGGTGGGGAACCTTTTTTTGGCCGGGGGGGCCACTCACCCACAGAAAAATCAGTCGGGGGCCACACATAAGTGAGAAGCAGAAAAAAAAAACCCCTCATTGTGGCCCCCGACTGAGGAGAAAGACACTCCCCACATTCCCCTTGCACACTAGAACCTAGGGGGGCCCAGCTTAGTAGATTTTGTGTGCTACAGCCCCCGGGGAGGGGCCCGCAAGGAGGCTGGAGCACCAGCGTGGGCTCCCCAATGCTGGGGGGGCCCTGAGTCTTGGGGGCCAGATCCAGGGAAGCTGAGGACCACATTCGGTCCACAGGCCTGAGGTTTCCCCAGTCCTGTGCTACATAACAAAAGCCCCCATATTGCCTGTCTCAGTGCCCCATCAGCACGTTGGGCGGTAACTTGTAAATGGCAAAAGTATTGAATGCTGGCTGGACCGTGAATTAACAGATAAGTGAGCTCTCCTGGTGGAAGTTGCTGAGCACCCTCAACTGTTGTTGCAATTAATGGCACTCAGAACCTTGCGGGATTATGATAGTCTAGTGTAAGAGGATGCAACACAATTCATCTCAATGAGACTGCACCCATTTATGCCAATTTTGAGTTTGGTCTCTTTTACATTCTGCTTACCTGATGTCTGTCACCTGGGTATCTAGACATTCGGGTCTGGGCCTCTCACCTGCACACTCTCCTTTGACTAACCTGTGAGTGTGCTTTGAAGGGGTATACTTGTGCCTAGGGATTTCTTTTTTGCTTTACAGTAAAATTGGAAATGATCACATTGGCACTCAGATAAATGTAACTAGTAGGGCAGCTTTTATGATTTTTTTAACTTTGTATTTGACAGATGTAAAGTATGTTTGCTTCGGCGAAACGTGGGTTATTGTTCAGTTTAAAAACAAATCCTTTACAATGACTATTATTGAAAATTATGAAGAAAATGGACCAATTCTTTTTTAAAAAAGATGCTGCATGGTTCGTTCTTAGTCCCAGCTAATGAGAGAAGAAATAAATAAATTCAAGTTCCACCCAGTCTTATGTGGGTATTTTGAATCCCAAAGCTAAATCCCCAAGTTAGACTTTACTCTGAACAATCAGTCTTCATTTTTGACTCTCTTGCCATCATATTATTAATCTGCATGTGACCTTTTCATAGTCACTTTTCTTAAAAGTCTGTTTTATACAAGGACCAGATTCTGCTCTGCCTTGCAGCTCATGACTGCACCAGAGCAAAGGGAGAATCTAGTTCTAGGAATGGCCTTCTTCTGGGATAGGATAGCTTCTCTCCCTCCAAAGGGATCCAGAGATGCCACCCTGGCTAAATCAGCACAAATCCCAGCTACCTGGAGCACACTCTTCAACTGGCCGGCACTGCCCTCCTTTTGGGTAGAGCTGCTGGAAATGGGCATCTGGGCATCTAGGAAGCATGGACCATTATCCCTTGGGAGGGCTTCTGCCCCTGGGATCCCATCTCCGCAGGAAAAAGCCAGCACATTCTATAAAATAAAGTTGAACAAAAAGGGAGCTGTAAGCACAATAGGCCCGATCCTGCATTCTTTGCACATTTCAGACACCCATTAATTTTAATAGTTTTGGTGTCACAAGGGGTGTGTTTAGACTACATGGCTCCATCGACGAGCCATGTAGATGAGGCAGGACAACAAAGGGAAATGAAGCGGCGATTTAAATAATCGCCGCTTCATTTAAATCAAAATGGCGGTCGCGCTGTCCTAATCAGCTGTTTGTCGGCACAGCGTGGCAGTCTAGACGGGGATCTGCCGACCCCAGAACCCTTTGTCGGCAGATCCTGTAAGCCTCGTTTCACGAGGCATAAAGGATCTGCCGACAAAGGGTTCTGGGGTTGGCAGATCCCCGTCTAGACTGTCGCAAGGAGTATAGGCCCACAGCTAGAGATTCTAAAGGCACATTGTTAGCCTTCTTTAGCAGTATTATTTCTAGCAGCCAGCCATCTTACATAGTTAGACCCAGTTCTTGCATTGAGCTCCACTTGGGCACAGAGGTCTGCTGCCTGAGTGGAGCTTATCATTGCAGGATCAGAATGAAGGTATGTGTATGTACATGGCAGGCACTTATTAAAATATAGCTAGGCCACAGGAACTCCTTAGATGTATTATAATCTGAGCGCAGAGAACACAATGTGGCAACATTTTTTATAATACAGTAATGGTGTTGGCACTTCACACGCATGCCCTAAACCCCAGCTTCTGAATGCAACATCTAAGCTAGCTTTGCTTTGTGTTTTCTGCTTCCCACCAGACTCCAAGGCCTCAGCCAAATCAAACCATGCTCTCAAACTGTTTTGAAAAATTGAAACTGTGTTAGAGGGAGCTGTCATGCTGTCCACTTAAGAACCTGACTGGTAAATGGATGAGTGACCAAGCTCACAGAAACAATTCGCAGGCAGCTACGGGTCACATAAAATGCAATATTTATTGACAGTAGCATACAAAATTAACAATATTACGAATGAGTCCAAAGCACAGGGCTCCAGAATATAAAGGACAATTCCCCATAACAATGGAACCCAGAGAGAGGTCCTGGGTCTGAATCCAAAGCCAAAATACTTGAAAGAGAAAATAATCTACATGTCTTAGAGGTAGAATTGGCAGATTCTCTAGCCCTCTGCCTTTATTACATTGCTTTAGCATCTTAGCTATAGTAATTTTTTCTCAGAAGGGTTTGCTGCCTCATTTCATGAACATATTATTTCTATTGTACCCAAAACAATGCTAGAGACTTCCTGCTTCTAAAATAAGGCAGATTCCCACCCTGAAAACCTTACACCATCTAAAAACAGACATCAAAGAGTGGGAGAAGGAAAGGATCAACACAGAATTATTACTCTGCAGAAAAGAGCCAGATTGAAGGGATCTGACGTTTCCTTTAGTTTCCACCATCACCCACAGTCTTCATTCTCCTAACCAGCCTCAGAAAGATTTCCTTGCACCTTGAGAATAACATGAGCCTTTCTGTAGCGCCTTTCCCAGAAGCTCACTCAGTTCAAGCCAAAGGGGGAGGGGGGAGAAAAGAAAAAAGAAAAACAAGAGAGGGGAAAAATAAGTCAACTGGAAATTGATTTTTATGAATCAGTTTAGAGGTTATGTCCTTGCACATCCCCATGCCAGGATGGAAAGTCTCCAAGTTGTCTTGCAACAACCAATTTTATAGAGTCTACAGGGAGAACAGCAGCATCCCAGCTTAACTTCATGTATGAACAATTATTACACATGGCTAAACTGAGGTACAGAGAGGCTAAGTCTAGATCTATGTATCAACCCTATACCTCTACCCGGGATTGGCTTCAATTAGGGACATAATGTTAAATCCAAGTGGAGACAAGTGACTGTAGTTTTACCACTAAGGTAGATATATTGAGTTAGCCATTTCAGTCTAAAAACATACCGCTTTTTTTTTTGTAAAGAAGACAGAGCCATAAATTGTAAATAGCTGGGTCTGTGCTTGCTTTTTTAAAGGTCATTCTCACTTGCTGTTTAAATGATTGTGGGATTGTGGCTGACTGAAGCATGTCCCAGGCCTGGGAGAGAATTTAGATTTACCTCAGTTATGAGGCTGTATCATACATGGGAATCATTTAGGTTTGACATTTTGTGATAAAACAATTATAGCTTTAGATTTCTTTCTTGCTGACAGCAGTTCTGCCAGACAAACACAGTATGTCTTTCTTACTGGGCTTTGTTTTTTAATCTTTTTTTTTTTTTCCTGGAGGCTGTGGGATTTTCCAATTCTTGTTTGCTAGAAATGACTTGTCTTCTGCCAATATATCTAGTGTCAGTGCCACCTAGTGCATCATAGAAGCATCACAACTGTTACCTTTGTGAATTTACTGTATGTTTGAAATAGACCAGTGGTTCCCAAACTTTTCGGCATCATGCCCCCTTTCTGATTTTTGAAAAACCCTCACGTTCCCCCCCCCCAAAATAGCAGCAAAACTTGTTGAGCCCCCCCCCCCCAAAAAAAAGGAACTGACCGGGGCAGCAAAACTTGATTGGGGGAGGCTGGGTCGCCTCACGCCCCCCTCCCCGCCCCAGAATTTCTTCACCCCCCTCTCCCAGTTTGGGAACTCATGAAATAGACTGTTTCCTTAAAGAAATCAAACCTCTGAAGGGCTAAACTTAGTTTATTCTTTTATCCACCTTGTCTCTAAGGTGGCCCTTTCCAAATCGTGTCCTTTCCATACCCCTCAAAGCGTTTAAATCCATCCCTGAGACTGCAAAACAGGTGTTGAAAGAGTCCAGCCATCACAAACTGAATAACTGAATAGGAGTCAACAATTTTGATGCAGCTGCGAAAAAGGCTAATATATTCTAGTATTAACAGGACTGTCACAGGTAAGGCATGGGAAGCAACTGCTCCATTCTAATTGGCACTGGTGAGGTCACAGCTGGAGTACTGTGTCCCGTTCTGGACATCGCATTTTAGGATACATGTGAATAAACTGGAGAAAGTCCCAAGAAGAGCAACAAAATGATCTCTGAGGAAAGGTTAAAAAAATGGGTCTGTTTATTCTTGAGAAAAGACAACTTGGTGGTGGTGGTGAACCTGATAATCTTTAAATATGTTGAAGGCAGGATGAGATGTAATGAGGCTTATCTGCTTCAAGGAAAATTTAGGTTAGATATTAGGAAAAAACTTTGTAGCTGTAAGCATAGTTAAGCTCCAGAATAGGCTTCCAAAGGTGTTTGTCAAATCCCCATCCTGGACAGTTCAAATACACATTTACCAGGGAGGTTCCAGCTTTGCTCCATCCTGCCTCAGTGCAATGGGCTGGACTTGGTGACCTCTTGAAGGCCCTTCCAGCCCTACAGTTCTATGACACTATCCTCACATTGAACTTGATGAAAGAAAATGCCTCAGAAAGGTGTAAAATGTTAGAAAGTTACATTGTCAGGCTGAGGCACAATGCAGCCTCTTCCCGACTTACGAACTGGTTACGGACCAAGCAATTGGTCGTAACTCGGTTTGTTCGTAAGTCGGACACCATAGAGTTACACGTGAGCGTGCTGTTCGTAAGTGAGGATCACGTTCGTAACTTGGGGTCCGCCATTTACGACAGCTTCGGTCGTAAGTCAACCGTTCGCAACTCGGGGACCGGCTGTACTTTGAGTGTGCCACAAGTTAAAGTTTAATGTTAACAAGAGGAGCCCAGCTAAAGAGCTGCTGCTGGAGATGGAAAAATGCCTCATGTCTCCATTCCTCCTTGCCCAGCATGTAAGGTCTGACAATGTTAGGTGTTAAGACCCATATTGTGAAAGGTGGCAGTTAACTCCCATTGAAATCTATGGGCCTGTGCACATTCAACTCCTACTGAGGGTAGGGGAATTGAGGGTACTCAGCTTCTCACAGGAACAGGCTCAGAGTCTCAGGTTTTCCAAAGAGCTCAGTTCCCACTTACACACCAAAATAAAGGCCGGATTTAAAAACATTCAGCACTTGCCATTGGGGCTTGGTGTTCAAAAGAGCTCAGCTCCCTGCAGCTCCTGTTGGGACACTTATGACCTGATTTGTAAACAACTCAGCAGGAGCCATTCTGAAAATCTGGCCACTTTGATGTCCAAATTGGAGTTAAGACGTTTTGAAAACTGGGCCCTTCATTAGAAGTCTAGATGGGAGAGGACTTTTGAGTGACACACACAACTGATGCTTCCCTCTGTCCTCTCTGCAGATCGGCCCATGTTTGCATGCTGGATGTGTTGGGGTGGCACACGGGCCAACAGGCGCAATACAATATTCAAGCCTTTTATGGAGCCTTTGAAAATGGTGGCTTCTCTGTGACTGTTCTACATTTCCCCCACTCCCATCCTCCAGTCCAACATGGCCTGGTTTCAGACAGCTGCTATGTGTTTCCACCTTGGCTAGGAACAGGGGACCATGAAGCAAATCTAATCCAGATGGCACCTGACAAGCACGTATATACTTTGGTCAGCATTTGTGTATGTGAACATGAGGTGTGCAAGGTGGGGCATAGCGGGTGGGGGAGCAATGCCTTCAAATCTCCATGGAAGAGGAGTCCTATGACAGTGTGTGCTGCTTTCTTTTTTGTACAAAATTATTGCCTGTCACATAGCCCATGGAACTGTCAATCTATGTGCTCCAGCGTGATCCCAGGGGTTTCCTTCACCAATGCGTTTACATGAGCACAGCACCTAAAAGCTGAGCAGGACCTGTACAGGTGGAGCTATCAGAGGGGGAACAGTGGAAATATGTGGAAATTATCAGCTGGTGTGAAGAAGCCCCTCAACATTCTTGTAGTAGATGTCTGGGGTGAGGAAGGATCTTTGTAGGTGAATACATGAATGTAGCTGTAGTAGAGCCTTTGGGAGAACTATAGTGTTGCCTGGTGTCCGGTAGTGACCCGGACAGTCCGATATTTTCACCTCCTGTCTGGGAAAAATATTCATGAAATACTGGACACCTAAAATGTCTGGTATTTTCTGATTTTTTCCTGGCCAGGAGACGAAAATCCCGGGTGCTTACCTGGTTCCACAGGGGAGCTGTCTGGCCCGGAGCAGGAAGACAGGATGATGGATGGCCACTGGCAGCCTCTTAGGGCCAAAAAGCCTCAAAAGCATTTTTTAAATGGGCCACGCTGGTTTTTTAAAATTTTTTAGCTTAACAACTCTCGGGGTCCTTTTTTTCTTTGCTCAACAAAGAAAGGTCTCCCCCTTTTTTTTTCTCAACAAATTTTTTTTTTTTGGTTAAACCATCTGGCATCCCTAACTATATAGTAGCTGTGACATGGGAATCAGATTTGGCGATTTTTCCTCTGCAGATTTACTCAGCATTTGATATACAGGGACTGCATGTCCCTATTCTCACATACTTACAACTATTGTAGTGTTTTCCACATTCCTGAAGGAGCAGTGACCTGATAAGCATGGTGAGGACAAGGAAATGAACTGAGGGGACTGATTGTGTAGCCACATGTCTTTGTTACACAAAACAGAGCCTGTCTGCATTTGTGCACTTCAGGAGTGTGTAACTTTAGTCAATGACACCAGAATTACCTGCCTGAGAGCTGCAGCATTTACTTCGCACATACATCCTAAGCTATGTCTACACGACAGAGTTTTTTTCAGAAAAACGGCCGTTTTTCCGAAAAAACTTCACTTACGTCTACACTGCAATTGCGTCTTTCTGAAAAAAAATCGAAAGACCAGAGGGGTTTTTCCAACATTGGTAAACCTCTTTCTACAAAGAACAAGCCTTTTCCCGAAAGAGCTTTTTCGGAAAAAGGTGTGTGTGGTCAGGGAAGAGGGAGTTCTTTTGAAAGAAGAGGAAAGAGGAAAAAGCACAGGTGTCCTAGTGGACACTCTGTCCATAGTAATCACAGCTTAAATGCGAGATAGTGTCCATTCAGTGTGGATGCTCTCTTTCGAAAAAGCAGATTGTTTTTTTGATGAGCTTTGGCAGTGTGGACACTCTATTTCGGAAGAAGTTTTTTCGGAATCTCTCTTCTGGAAAAGCTTCTTCCAAAAGAAACCTGCAGTCTAGACGTAGCCCCAGAATCAGTCCTGGAGTCTACAGGGAATCTCACACAATGTAAACTCCCATTGGGGAGATCTGAAAAGGGATGTAAATTACCCTAACTTAAACTGCCCTCTGAATTTGGCCCAAATATGTATCAATTTTTACTTTTAAAAATAGAAACTGGCATTTGGGGAGCTCAGGGAATAAAAGGAACAAACCATAAAAAACGTGCAGACTTTGGGTACAAGAGAAGTATCAGAGTGCATGCAAATGGTAGAAGCCACGTCAGGTTTTGGCTGCAGAAAATGATCTAATGTTCAAACACACATACCTTCCCTTCCACACCAATGGGATCTTGCAAGAAATATCAATATTTTTCAAAATCTTCTCAGTTTACCTACAGTAGGGGGACGGAGAACACTGGCAGAAAATGATTTCAGCCTAAATGAATGTTGCTCATAGAAAGAAACAACTCTTGCTGAGAATTTAATTTGCAATAGAACTTGGGCCTCAATCCCCTGCCCGCAAAACATATATTATCATCATTCCATGAATTATATTAATAAAACCTGTGTTTGACACTGAAGGTGAATTACTGATCTGGGTTAGAAGCTGGAGAAATGTGTATTGCACAAGAGAGACAAGTGCAGAAATAGGAGCTATCCATCCCTGTGTTCCAGTCCTGTTTCTGCCACTTGTTTGCTGACCGTGGTCAAATAAGCCTCAGTTTACCTGACAGTACAATGGAGCTAATCTTGCCTCTCTCTCATGGCAGAATGAGAATGCTATGCAGATGGGTTAATTAATGTTTTACAGCCATTTGAATATATAAGGTGCAGTACCAGTGTTAAGCCTTATTGGTGCAAGGACTCATGCTATGGATGCCTGACACTGTTTATAAGGACATTTACTTGGAAAAGCTGATTTAAAAAAAATAGATTTTATGAGAAGGAAGCAATTTGACTATCACCTTGAAGAATCACAAATGAATCCCCTGGAGCTGTTTAACAAAGCAGCATTCCCTGTAGGAAACGTGCCAAGGAGTGAGAGTTCAAGGACAGCACAGACCTTAGGTCACTTTGAAAAGAAATGGGAATCATCAATAAAATATTTAAAAATAAAGACTATAGACTCACCCCTAACATACAGTTTGTATCCATTTGATATTATTATCTTGGTATATGGCACCCTCAGGCCCGCTGAGGGGAGCTAAGGGGGTGTTAAAGGGGGCAACTGCTCAGGGCCTGGTGCTTCAAAAGTCCCAGGGTTCCAGACCACTGTTGCTGCTACTGAAGGAGCCTGAACAGGCTAGAGGCCTGGGCTCTTTAAATACCCACTGGAGTGCCCTGCACCATGCTCCTGGTGGCTGTGAGGGCTGGGGGGGAGCACCGTGGCATGCTCCAGGGGGCGCTGAGGGCCATCTGTGCAAGCTCTGCCCCTTCCAGGAGCACAGAGATAGCCCCCCCGCCCGTGCCCTGGGGCCTGTCGAGGCTGTCAGCTCCTTGGGCCACCCTGACATAGATTTAAAGGTTTTATTGAAAACAAAGGCAGAACATTGCTCACACACACGTGTTCTTGTAATAGTTTCAATAACACCAGTTTAAAAATGCAATATGGCCTGATCCAAAGCTTTTTAAACCCTAGGGGAATCTTTTCAATTGACTGAGATGGGCTTGTCTTGAACCCTCTAACCTGCTGAAAAGGGCAGCACACTGTTCTGCCTGGTATCAAGTTGCTCTCTCTCACAAGGGAAGTTCTGTGGTCTGTGATATATAGAAGGTCAAACTAGAGATAGTAGTCTCTTCTGACCTAGAATTAATGATTTCTATGAATCACAGGCACACTGTAGAACATCAGTTGCAACAGTGTGTAATCTTTTATCTATTCTGGAGTATTTCTAGCCAACAAAAACACAGTAACTCATGTGGACACCAACTGTTCTCTTGAACGCTTGTAAGCATTTTTGGATTCTGCTTTCTAATTACAATTATGTATGATTCATTAAGCACTGACAGTCTCAAACCTCAACAAGACACAGATCCAAATTTTCAAATGCATGTGCTTAAAGTTGGACTTCTAGGTAAAATGAAAGTACTGAAATAACTTAAAAGCCTAATTTGAAAAAAATGCCTAAAATTTACTTAGGAGCCAAATTCTCCTTGACTTTCAATGGGACTTAGGATCCCAAATGACTTATAGGCAAATAGGATGCTAGGAATTATTAAGAAAGGGATAGAAAATAAGACCCAGAATACCTTACTGCCCCTGTATAAAACTATGGTACGTCCACATCTTGAATACTGTGTCCAGATGTGGTCTCCTCACCTCAAAAAAGATAATTTTGGCCTTGGAAAGGGTTCAGAAAAGGGCAACTAAAATGATCAGGGGTTTGGAACGGGTCCCATATGAGGAGAGGTTAAAGTGACTGGGACTTTTCAGTTTAGAAAAGAGGAGACTGAGGGGGGATATGATAGAGGTATATAAAATCATGAGTGGTGTGGAGAGGGCAAATAAAGACAAGTTATTTATTAGTTCCCATACTAGAAGAACTAGAGGACACCAAATGAAATTAATGGGTAGCAGGTTTAAAACTAATAAAAGAAAGTTCTTCTTCACACAGCATGTAGTCAACCTGTGGAACTCCTTGCCAGAGGAGGCTGTGAAGGCTAGGACTATAATAGAGTTTAAAGAAAAGCTAGATAATTTCATGGAGGTTAGGTCCATAAAAGGCTATTAGCCAGGGGATAAAATGGTGTCCTTGGCCTCTGTTTGTCAGAGGCTGGAGAGGGATGGCAGGAGACAAATCGCTTGATCATTGTCTTCGGTCCACCCTCTCTGGGGCACCGGGTGCTGGCCACTGTCGGCAGACAGGATAATGGGCTAGATGGACCTTTGGTCTGACCCAGTACGGCCATTCTTATGTTCTTATATACTTTAGAAAATGTTGCCCCAACTCCATACTGAGACACCAAAATCAAAATGTATTGATTTTCAGAGAGGTGAGGGTGTTGTATTGACATGGATTAGCTTTTGTGGGATGGGAGAAGTCAAGTTATCTGATTTCTATTTCAGTGCTACAAATACTAGAATTTTTTTAAAAACTGGCAATATCCCTTTGGAACCAGAAGAGGGCAGCCGGTTTTGAGAAGCAAACTGCATCTGCTCTGTATTTTTGAGAATGAAACTGCAGCAGCTCAGGGCTAGACAAAAGAACTTTTTATGAATGAATAACAACCACCACCACCATATTCTGGGGCCAGCATTAGTTTAATTAGTGTATAAAATAAAGTCCGATAGACCCTGTTACCTTCTGTAGCGTTCCTGACTTTTCAGCTGGAACCATATTCTCCTTAAAAATTAGGCTAATTGCAATTTCCCTACAATGTAATTACAAATTAGTCAAGGGAATTTAGGGCCAGATCCTGTAATGTGTGGAGTCTCAGCAGATATGGAGGATGCTCAGTACCTCATAGGATTGGGTCATTAATGCTGAAACAGCTGGCAAATGATGGTCTTGTAGACTGAACTCTCTTTAGCCACAGAACAACTGCAGCATAAGCAGCAGCAATACAAGCCAACATACACTACTCTGCCAAACTGCCTCTGTTCTGTTCTACTCACATTTTGATACCACTTGATCACTGTACCATCGGAGCTGTAACTTCCAGTAGTGGGTTAAGTGATGTGACTAACATCTGTCACTTATGGTTTGTTTTGTCTCTCACCCCTACCCATGGGAAGAATTGTGTGGGCAATGGAGGTGTGTTTGGTGGTTTGTTTGTTTGGTTTTTTTTTGGAGGGGGGGGGAGCTTGGGTAGGATTTTGTTTTCAGGTTTCAGTTTCCACCAAGAAAATCATCTCTGGGGGCAGGAGACGTATTTACCTCCTGAGGAACCCTCTGTTATGACACACAACAAAGGCATCCATAATTTGTAAGTGCCTGGTAGGGTGGTAGTGTCCTTAGGATGTGGAACTTCTGTAGGAACTAAAGACCACCCAGAGATTCTTCCACAGATCATGGCTTGTATATAGTGATACACAGGCAGTGTATAACCCTGAGAACTAAACACTTCTACTACTACTACTAATGGAGGTATAACACCTCTGATGAAGCTTGTTTTTCCAAATGGCAACCATTCAGCACTTAAAATTGGCAAAAAAGTATAATTTAAAAATATTCCCAGGAAAACAAAGCTTGTGGTTTAGTATGAAAGGGAAGACTCCTGCCGTAGCAGAGAGGTATGCTGGATAATCTGGTAGGTCTTCTCCATTTGTAATGACAGTGGGCCAAATTAGGTTATCATTACTCATTTCACATAGTACCTTAATTCATGAGGAGTCCCACTTATTTCAGTGGACCTACTTATGTTATTAGGCGGTAGAATTTAACCAAAGTCAGAGAGAATCTGAGTGAGTTTCAGAAAGTCTGGAGAATCAATGGCTCTGGTTCCTGTAATGTTCTCCATGCCTGTGGACCATATGCCTGCACAGAACACTCTAATGCCAAATTGGTCCCAATATGTCCATTTGGAGGGCCAAATTCAGAGGTATGTGGAAGGGTGGGAGTACATCTAAGTAATTCTAAAGCGTGTATCTGCATAGTGATCAGTGCAGAAGTGGGGCCTAATTTGATGTAACTCACTTGTTTTTCCAATCCAGTATTTGTTCCCCTAGAGTGACTCTACAATTACTTCTTCTCACACGCACTAACATATGGTTTACTTAGCATCCCTTATGTATCACCTCTGAATTTGGTCCCTCAAGTGTATTAAATGGGTGTGAGAAATTGCGTTCTAGTAATTTAACTTGTTTAAATGTGATGGGGGAATGCATTATCCATATAGAACATACAGGAAATGCAAATATAAACCACTGGTAAACAATGATAATTCCTTCCATATAATCTGGGATGTTGAAGTGTCCGATTACACTAACTAGCGCTAATCCTTAGGCTAAATTCTATTAGATTCATTTCAACACAATCTCTGAAGTAATCCGACTAATTGTCACCTAGAAAATAGGCACTGTTGCAAATTCCACCCTCATTGTTTAAGTGATTTAGGAGCACAAGTTCCATGGAGACCTTCTCTTTTCTAGGAAAAGAGATATTACTCATTCCTGTTCTAATGCCTGGTAGCAATATAAGTGGCCCGTGGACCGGACAACGTTTGCTAGGGTGAGCCCTTGATGGGCCTCCAGATCTATATTTACCTGAGCATCCACAGGTGTGGCCGCTCACAGTTCTTGCTGGTTGCGGTTCACCATTCCTGGCCAATGGGAGCTGTGGGAAGTGGCATGGTCTGGGCCATGACTTCCTGGCAGACACTCAGGTAAACAAAGCATCTGACAGCTGCCAGGGACTAACCCTGGCAAATCACGTCCAGTCTGGAGGTCACTTATTGCTCACCCCTGCATTAGAACTACAGGCTGCCTTGTTCACACTAAGATTCTTCACACATGTTATTACTGTACTAGAAAATGTGCATTATAAGGCAATATTAAAAAAAACCCATCCAAATTACTTAGGAGTCAAAATCGATAGGACTGCTAAATCTCTTAGGAGCACTGGAACTTTTAGGCACCAATGTCAATGGGACATTAGCTCCTAAATTGCTTGGGACCACCAAGACTGCAGGCTATGAGTGAAAATTTAAAATCCCAAAAGCACTTACATCTTTCAGGCCTGGTCTATGCATAGAATTGCATCAGTTTCACTATGTCAGATAGCAGTGTGGATTTTTTTTAACTGATGTAGCTATACCATTACAACCCCTACTATGGATGCAGTATTAGTGGTTTATACTATAGCTCTCATATACTGGCATAGCTAATTTACCTTCCTGTATTGGAAGCTATATTGGTATAAACAGTTTTATACTGGCATCACTACATCCACATTATGGGTGTTGTGCTGTTTATAACAGACAGTGCAACTTGTGTGTGTAAACAAGGCCCTTAGATGCTTTGGAAAATTGCACCCAGATTTCTTTCAGATATTTTTCCATAGCAGTCTTGGCATTGGGTTCCCAAGCATGAGCAAAGACCCAGCTGCAAGGAAGGTCACACTGAAAGTTTTTTAGCCTGCAGTTAGAAAGAGACCGTCAATGAAACAGTAATCACAGGACTAGTTTAAAAAAAAAAAAGGTCTCTAATACACAAAATAATGAGGGTGACCTAAAACTTTTAATCAAAGCTCAGCTTTTTTGTGCAGCTCTTGGCATTCCTTAATAACATTCCTGAGAATATTTCACTTCCTAAATTAACATAAGAGCAATGAGACTTTAATGGAAACTCTAATTACAAATGCTGGAATTATTCTGATGCAATTCAAAACCTGTGATCTGGAGAAACTCCTACCACGGATGGGTGGTCATCTAATTTCTATGAAGCTTATTGCAAAAAGGTGACCCTTGCTTTACATACCAGATGCAGAGCTCATCATGAATGTTCTGAGTACTTGAACCGGTTGGGAATGTTTCGACAAAACACCAGAAAATGCTGATTCATCAAAATGTTTTGTGGGGAAAGTCTAGGTTTCAATTACCCCTTTCTGTTTAAAAATTTGGAAAAAAAATGTTTCTAACATGGTCTAGACATTTTGTTTTGGCATCTTTGAAATGAGAAAAATCCAGTTTTGCAGTTCAAAACAAGTTTTGCTTAAAAAAAGATTAAGCTGGTAGTTATAACGAAAATTGAAATATAACAGTGCTCAAAATTGAAATGAAAGGGTCTGAAATTACAGAGATGAAAGGGTTCTAAATGATAACACCTAAGTGTTCGGCTTTGCAAAAATGTTTGAGATTTTGATTTTTTTCAGTATCCCGCCTATCTCTGGGGACGTACCTCCTCTCCCATTGACTCCACTTGGCACTGAGGTTGCCCAACTCCTTACAAAGGATCAGGCCCTAAAGGAGGATTTTCTCTTGCTGGGCAACTCTTCCAATGAGGATGGTAACTCTAGCCCTGACCCCACTCCCCTTCTTCCCTGATCACTAAAGGAGGGGAATGGATTTGGGTTGTCAGACTTGGAGCTGGACTTTTCCAAGACTCGTGGGTTTTATGGAAAAAAGACTTGCCACTAACAGAGCACTAGTTTGTGTCCAGCCACTGGATGGATCCATAATCCAGGGAACATCCAAAGAGCCTCTCCTCAAAGCCCACTGAACTTAGTCAAAAGACTCTCCTTGATTTCAATGGGTAAGACACTTTGCCTAGGTCTATACCAGCGGTTCTCAAACTTTTTGGGCTCCGGAGCCCTTTACATGCGTAAAAATTTATGCGGAGCCCCAGCGGTTCACTGATGGTATGTGTTGTACCTATTGATTCTCAATTATGCTTTTGAAGGCTTTCCAGTCTGTCAACCTCGTGGAGCCCCTGGAGATGTCTTGCGGAGCCCTGGGGCTCCGCAGAGCACAGTTTGAGAAACACTGGTCTATACTAAACCGGGCAGGTTAACTTAAGGTACGCTATCCAGCTACGCAAAATGCATAGCTAGATTCAGCTGACCTTAAGCCGAGCTGACCCAGTGACTACACTGGCGTCAGCTTCCCTTACTCCTCGCAGGATGAGTAGTACAAGACGCTGGCAGGTCCTGCCCTCACTGTTTAATTTGGGGGGGTCTACACTAGACCTGCTAAATTGGACGCTAGATCGACCGCCGGAAAGTTGATCTCTGTAGTGTAGACGTAGCCTGAGTGTCCTTAGGGAGCTGCCAAGCAAATTGCAGTCCTTGCTGGCAGAGAAGAAGTGGCCCTGTGGCTCCACATGGACTTGAGGACCAGGGACTAAGGACATTTAGGCACCAGTAAGTATGAAGGCTTCCAGAGGGAGGCCTATGTCTAAGGAGGCTAACTAGAGAGGGGCGAGGGACCTGTGCCACAAAGCTCAAATCTGAATCTGGATCTTTCCCATAGTTCAAGGACATTTAGATCTGGGTTATTTTGTGCTGGCTGTTAAAAAGCCAGCTGTGAAGTTTAGAACCTGATCCAAAGTCCCATTGTGGCATTCAGATTTGGGCTTTGGATCTGGCACATCTCTTCAACTAACACAACAAATGATACTGTTTGTAAGCTTCCCACTAGGGTAGGTGTAAGAGACACGGAAACATCATTTGATCCAGGGATACTTCTGTGGTCTGGTCTCTATGCTCCCAGTTTCTTTTGAGATGGTACATAAAGCAGAAACCACCCAGTCTTGACCTCTGCCTTCCCCATGGACTGCATCCCTTTATTCTAAAGAAGAATGATGAAAGGAAGAAACTGAATAATAGTGAGTAGGAAAGATGGGTGCTTTATGGTGTGCAAATAACCAAAAAGTCAATGGAACAAAAATGACAACCTTCTTCCTTTGCACACTCCCATTACAGATCTAAGGGTATATCTGCATTGTGGGAGTTTTCCGGGATACTGGAGATATCCTGGAAAAACTCCGCTGCATCCAGGGAACACGTTTGCTCTTCTGCTTTTTTTTGTGGAAGAGCTAATGCGCTCTTTTGGGGAGCCCTGCATACCTCGTTCTATGAGGAAGAAGAGCTCCTCCTAAAGAGGAGGCTTTTCCGTGATTTGGCCCCATCTAGACAGGGCCAAATGGGGGAAAAGCCTCTTCCGGAAAAGCAGTCGGAAAAAGTGTTAGTGTAGACCTAGCCTCAGTGTCCAGTTCAGCAATAGGCCTGAAAATCTCTTTCAGACAACTAGGTGGCTTGGAGATTTTCCATGGTATCTGGTCAATGATTATAGATTCATGAGCGTAATGCTGAAAATGTTCCCAGGAAATATTGAAAAGGAATCAATGAGACTCCATGGCAGTGATGACGGAAAGCTTTTTATCACTGTATACAGAGTGATACTGGGCATGGAATATTGATTTAGCAACGGAAAGATAATGACCTGTTTGATATACACTTTTGAGCACTTCCATTTCACTGTGTGGGATCTTGATATACAGCAGCCTCCCATCATTTTCCTTTGTTATTGAGAGAGTTGGGAAATCGATCTACCATGTTAATGAAAGCAAGACCCAGACACCAAAAAGGCCCCGGGTGTCCTTAATTGTATGGGGAAGGCAACAAGCATCTCTGTTTGGCTTAATGCTCAGTTCCAAATGTCATTTAAAACTTTCTATTCTCTCCTTGGTTCCCACACACTATATATCGCAATTTATGAATGCTCTGGAGGACAATGTATCAGAGGGGTAGCCATGTTAGTTTGAATCTGCATAAACAATGAGAAGAGGAGATACTACCTTTGTAGTTGGCTAGCCATTCACAGTCTTTGTTTAATTCTAAATGGATAGTGTCAAATTTGAAAATGAATTGTAGCTCTTCAGTTTCTCATTGAAGTTTTTCTGTTGCAGGATGGCTACTTTTAAATCTGCCACTGCGTGTCCAGGGAGATTGAAGTGTTCTCCCACAGGTTTTTGTATGTTACCATTCCTGATATCTGATTTGTGTCCTTTTATTCTTTTATGTAGGGACTGTCCAGTTTGGCCAATGTATATGGCAGAGGGGCATTGCTGGCACATGATGGCATATATTACATTGGTAGACGTGCAGGTGAATGAGCCCATGATGGTGTGGCTGATGTTGTTAGGTCCTGTGATGGTGTCACTGGTGTAGATATGTGGGCAGAGTGAATGAAAAAGACTACGAATGGCTAGCCAACTACAAAGACAGTTTCTCCTCTCTTGGGGTACGTCTACACTACAGCATTAATTCGAGTTAACTTAAATCGAAATAGTTAATTCGAATTAAGCTAATTCGAATTAATGCATCTACACACAAAACCTATTTCGAAATAGCATTTTGCTATTTCAAAATAGTGCATCCACACTGAGTGCACCCTGAACCAAAGTTAAGGCTGGCCGGAACCAGTGCCGGCAGGGCATCAGGTTAAGACTTAGTGGCTGCGTCTAGACTGACATGAATTTGCGCAAATGCTTTTAACGGAAAAGTTTTCCGTTAAAAGTATTTGCGCAAGAGAGCGTCTAGATTGGCATGGACGCTTTTGCGCAAAAGCGTCCGTGGCCAATCTAGATGCGCTTTTGCGCAAGAAAGCCCCGATTGCCATTTTAGCCATCGGGGCTTTTCTGCGCAAAACAAAACTGAGCTGTCTACACTGGCCCTTTTGCGCAAAAGGTTTTGCGCAAAAGGACTTTTGCCCGAATGGGAGCGTCAAAGTATTTGCGCAAGAAGCACTGATTTCTTACATTAGAACGTCAGTGCTCTTGCGCAAATTCAAGCGGTCAGTGTAGACAGCTGGCAAGTTTTTGCGCAAAAGCAGATGCTTTTGCGGAAAAATTGGCCAGTCTAGACACAGCCCACGTGTGGGGCTGCTGCCTGAGGCTAACTGAGCTCTGTGCTTAAAGGGACCCTACTCCCCACCCCGGACAGACAGTTCTCAGGGTTCCCTGCTTGCTTGTCTACATCGATGAGGGACAGCAAAGCAGTTCTGTCTTGGAGTGCCCTGAGTGCCTGCACTTGGGACACCACAGAACTCGGCCACATGGAGCCAGGGCTGCCCCTGGGCACGCTGGTGCATCTTGTGGGGTCGTTGCCATCAGCCCGGCTGCACTTGCTGCAGGCTGCCATCCGGGGGGTCCATCGGGGGGACTGTCAGGATCCAGGAGGCCCTGTGGGAGAGCGTCCACCCTGAGGAGCCCTCAGAGCCACCCCGGTCCTCCCCACCGGGGGCTCGTGCCCCATTCCTCCCTCATGTCCTTCCACTTACCCCTCCCTAGCCCCCCCTTCCTGATGTCAAACAAAAGACACGTATGTTCAAAAATAGAAACTGGCTTTATTGAACAAAACTGGGGGGAGGGGGATGAACCTCTGGGGAGACTGGGAAGAGGAGGTGGGAAAGGGGAAGAGAGAGGGTGGGAGAGGGGAGGGGGAAACCTGGGAGGAGGGAGCTGGAAGGGGGAAGCAAGGGGAAGAAGGGGGAGGGGAAGCTCAGGGCCCAGGGTTGCGGGTCTCACCGGACCAACTTGATTTTCATGCAAACCTGCTCCTGGGTTCACATGTGGCCTTTGGTGGCCAGGCTGGCAGCTATCCTGCCATAGACAGCCGCATTCCTCCGTCTAGTGCAGAGATCATGGACGTTGGGGGCATCCCCCCCAAATCTGAATAAGGTCCATGATCTCCATCCAAGACCAGGAAGGCGCCCGCCTTCTCCAGCCCCTGCCAGGCTCCTGGGAGCTAGCAGACTGCTCCTGGGCAACGGTGGAGGGCTGGTTGCCAGTGGCTTGCTGGCCCATGTCTGGGGCCACTGGGTCAGGGGCCCCAGTGGCCACTGCTGGCTCTGGGCTGGCAGGCTTGGAGCTGGCACAGGCACTGTGGCCAGAGTCTACCCCTTTAATGGCTCCGGGGCTGGGAGGAGGAGAGGAGAGTAAGTTTTCCTGGTTGTGCCCAGAGTGGCCACCAGGGCTCCCTGGGAAGGGCTGGAGGCCCCCTATTTTGAATTAAGTGTCTACACAGCACTTAATTCGAAATAGCTATTTTGAATTTGGCATTACTCCTCACAGAATGAGGTTTACCAAATTCTAATTAAGCGCTCCACTATTTCGAATTAATTTCGAAATATCAGTTTGCATGTATAGACGCTATTAAAGTTAATGCGAAATAATGGCTGTTATTTCGAATTAACTTTGCAGTGTAGACATACCCCTTGGTGTTCACACCTCCACATCAGCTGCTAGAAGTGGGCCACATCCTCCCTGACTGAATTGACCTCGTTATCTCTGGCCTTCCTCTTGATTGGTACTCCTTTCTTTTCATGTGCCTGTATATTTGTACCCGCCTCTGGAATTTCCACTACATGCATCTGACGAAGTGGGTCTTTGCCCACGAAAGCTTATGCTCCAATAAATCTGTTAGGGTATGTCTACACTTGCATCTTCTTTTGAGAGAGAGCTGAAAATGTAGACATTCGGAATTGTAAATGAAGCCAGGATTTAAATATCCTACGCTTTATTTGCATATTCGTGGACAGGCGCTATTTCGAACTTCTTTATTTCGAAATAAAAAAACGCTGTTTAGATGCGGTTATTTCAGGAGAAAACCCTTCTCTCGAAATAACCCTTACTCCTCCAAAAATAAGGAGTAAGGGTTATTTCGAGGGAAGGGTTTTCTCTCTAAATAACCCCTTTTTTTGGTGAAATAGCACTATTGCAAAATAGCGCCATAACACGATTATGCAAATGAAGTGCGGGATATTTAAATCCCCGCTTCGTTTGCAATTTCGGGTGTCTACATTTGCATTCCTCTCTCGAGAGAGGAATGAAGTGTAGACATGCCCTCAGTCTATAAGGTGGCCACAAGACTTCTGGAGGAGCATGTTACAACAGGCCATCTAAGGCTTGATGTACACCTAAAATTTAGGTGGATTTAGCTACATTGCTTAGGGTAGTGAAAAGTTTCATGCTTGTGCAATGTAATTAGGTCAACCTAATCTCCAATGTAGACACAACTAGGTCGAGAGAAGAATTCTCCCATCAACCTCGTGTAGTGGTAGGCTTACTACTACAGCAATGGAAACACCTTTTCTGTTGCTGTAGTAGGTGTCTTTGCTATGGTGCCACGGCAGCTCAGCTGCTACTGTGTTGCTGTAGTGTGTGTAGTATAGACATACCCATATTCTGCTCTGTATCTGTTAAAACCCCCCCACCCCCAGGGCATGCTGAGTAGCATTTATACCAGTGCAAGAGGCGTGGCCGTAGCTGCCAAAACAGAGGGACAGGATGTGACAATCGCTGTGCCTTGGTATGGATGACTACTTCAAGGCACAGGGCAACAGAGAATCAGATTTGTTGAAATTAGTGAGTTTGTCTCACGATAATATATATATTTTTAAATAACGCTGTTATACAGTGTAGTAAGCCAAAAGTGAATGAGCTTGGGCTAAATTTTGCTCTCAATTATAAACACACACATACATGCACATGTGAACACACACACACACACACTCTCTCACATACACTTCCATATATGTGTAATCACAAAAATGGCAGAGGTCTGAGCATATGTAAATGAAAGAAGAGTTTGGAACCATAGCAAAACCTACTGTCCTGCAAGATGAAAAAATAAATTGAGTAACATAATGCATTACTCAGGAAGTGTAATGGAATGCTAAACTGTACTACACTGTTCAGTCCCTAGAAGGTGCTGGGTGCAACATACCTTATTTAAGCTAACCTCAGCCACACCAGCAAAACTGTAAAGGATCTTATCCTGAACACATCTAGGGTGTATCTTGTTTAGAACAAAGCTCTGTAGCCAGTCCACACCTGGTACAGGAATATGATATGGCATCAGTACTAAAGTGGTTCTAGAGACAAACAGAAACTGAAGGAAAACGGAAACAAAGGTTGCAAACAGAAGGAACAAAGCAACAAAACTTGTGGGATCCCATCAACATGGCATTTGTCAATGCCCTAGAGAACTTCAATTCAACAAACCTTCACAGTGGACAAACTGGAAGCAGTAATTTGCAAGATTTCAAATTGCTACGAAGCTGTCATTAACATGGCGCAGTGTTATCAGGAAACGGAAGTGCATTTTACTCACATTGCAATTGCAGAACAATGTGGGGAGGGGACAACAACCCCATACTCAACTACAACACAATTTAAGTCAGCCCAAATGAAATATAATTTGATCATATTACTGGTGGTCTACACGTGAAAGAAGAGGTTGAGAGAGCTGTACAGACAGCAATGAAAATCCTACAGCTGCTGGACAACCATTTCCTTGCTCTTCGGAGCTATGGATCAACACCAATAGTGGCTACTGGATGTAGTCTAACACAACTCTTGATGGGAAGACAACTCAGAAAATCAGTCCCAACTTTTCAAAAGAATCTATTTCCAAAGTGTCTAGACATGAAGAGAGTAGCAAAATTGGACAAAAAGGTTAAACAAAGTTATGAATGCTTTTACACTAGTCATCCCTCATAGAACTGCTAAGTCTAGAACGTGGTGACATGTTCATGTCCAACTAATGGGGTGGGGGGAAAGGACTTCTCCAGCTGTTGTGAATAAATAGAATTCAGCTGCTGGCTCAAATGCGATTGAGACTGAGAGTGGAGAATTCAATAGAAACCACCACCAACTATAGTTTGATCCTCAGAAAGAACAAGCAACAGCGCACACTCAGATGGCAGATGCAGACAAGAAGATGATCCAAGGACCTCAAATCCTATTCCGCTAAATCCCAGTTCTCTGCAACATGACATCTGCTTTTCTATGATGCCCTTAAGAAGTGGGTTCTTACTGCTTCTCTTCTCTTGCTTTCCCAGTTCCCTCTGACTGTTTGCCCCAGCCAAAAGAGCTAACAATCAAAGTCAGACATGACACAGGCAATCTTTTACTCAGCACCTAGCCCGATGGCACCCTGCTCCTGACTGGGATTCTCAGGTGCATCTCCAACAAAAAACATAAACAGCAGCACCAGGTGGTGGTCAAGGAAAGAGTAATCTTTTTGGCTGATTAACATGAAGTTGTGGACTAGATTATTTACATTCCTTCAGTCACAGGCATCCAGCCAAGCTCCTGTACATTTGCAAAGCGGGAGTTCTGTTTTTTCCCAGTACAGTATTGTTATTATTTCTTAAGCACTCACAGCATTCTTAGTACTTTCTCATTACTCAGTAGATGAGTTGGAGCCTGATCTATCGCCTATTAAAGTCAATACGAGTCTCCCTTAATTACTATTTAAATTACTATCAGTCTCTTGACATTACTATCAATTAGGAGTAGAATAGAAACATTCTTATTGTATTCCTTACCGAGGTAGGCCTAAACTCAGATGGAATTGAGACCCAAACTTCTCCCAACTGGGCTGGTCTCAAACTGCATGTCATTTTTTTTTCCTGTTGGGTTTGTCTTTTATTTTGACTGCAGAGGCCTTTTAAAAAACAATCAAACTGTGCTGCACTGGCTAAGCTGGGTGAACTGACTGCAACATACAGTTTAGTCACAGCCTCAGTGACAAGAATAACTTGGAAGCCTCAGAAACATTGTTTTATCCACAGAAAGCAGGGAGGGACAGGTCAGAGAGCCTTCCTTCTTATTCCTTTAGGGCTCCATTGGCAAAAGCTGCAGTGACCAGGGCAAGCCAGGAGTCCCTTGCCATGATCTGGCGGAGGCCCAAAAATTAAGATGCAGAAGTTCTTAGGCCAACGGTGGCACATGGAAGTGAAAGATAAGTGGCTCAGATGCTGCAGCTGAGAAAGCTACATGCTGGTGCATAACGGTGTTTGATTTACTCTTGCGCATGTACAGTGCATCAAGCAACTGATGTAGACACTGGGGCAGGAGCTAGAGAATTTGACCTGTGCAATGATCGATGTGTTAGCATCACTCCATCAACTTACCTTACATGCACTACACATAAGAGTGTGGTGCAGATTGTGCCGGCAGGCTGGCTTGGCTGCACTGGATTGTTGGCTCTGGTTTTGACGTGATCTAAAAAATACCAAAATGTGCTCAGACAAAGTTAAAACATTAAAACACCATGCTTCCTCCTGTCTGCATGAGGGTTTGCTAAAGTGCAGATGGCAGGCACATACTGATATTTGCCAGAATGATCGGCTATGTGATCTAAAATAAAGCGTTGACATGGGGGGTTGTTATCGACCTCTGGTGCCTCAGTGAGGAGAATCTAGGAAAGGGTTCTCAAAACCTTTTCATAGAGGGATTGGCTCATGGACACATCCCCTTCCAATCATGAAAACACAGACCCCCCCCTCCTATCGATGGTATTATTATATCACCATCACCTTAGTAGTAACCGAGGGCACCTCACAGTCTGTAAAGTGCATAGCCTTACAACACTCCATGAGGCAGGGAAGTGTTATTATCCCCAGAGGAAACTGAGGCACAGAGAAACAAAATGGCTTGTCTAACGTCACGTAAGCAAGTTGTGATGTACCCAGCGAATTGAACTTAGGTCTTCCATGTCTCAGCTGTAAGAGCTTCACTATCCTCCCTTTCTTCTCGTTTGTACTTACATAGGATCTCTATGGCAAGTACCACCATTATTTACATGGAAAATTATGCACCATACATTTAGCTTCTTTTAATGAAAGTTGGTAGATAGAGCAAAGATGACAGCCAGAAATATGTCATGTGCTGTCGCTGCATGGACCACCAGCAAGTGCTGTGGAAACCTGAGTTTGGTAACCTCTGGTGTGGTATAATACCATTAAATTGGAAACTTTGGAAATTAAAACAGATTGGGGAGAGCTATCCCTGCATTTTAGAGGTGGAATTTAACCTCACTTACTCACTTGTCTACTGCAAATATTATGGCAAAACCAAGGTTTACATCTAGCAGCAGCAGCATAACATCAAATCAGTGTAAATGTAGAGCAAGCGCATTTCCTTGTGCCATAAAATATTACCTGCTCTATCATGATTTTTCATTAAATATTACAAATAGAACCTCTCTAGTTCGGCACCCTTGGGACCTGACCGATGCCAAACCAGAGAATTTGCCAAACTACGGGAGGTCAATATTGTCTAGCAGCACTCTGAGAGCCAAGACTGGTGTCTGTAAACAAACTTTATGGGACCGCAGGAAACTTTGCCAAAACCATGATATGTGGACATCTGGCTAATTAAAATCATGCTGGACCGTGGATGTTGCCAGAGTAGAGATTGCCGGACTAGAGAGGTTCAACCTGCAGCAATATTTGATGTTTGTGTGAAGTGACTGCTTTATTCATTAAAAATTCTGGACAGTCCTGTGTAGCAAAAAAGGCAGATGGCACTAGCAACCTTCAACCTATTTTTGCTATTTCTGCACAAATGTGAACGGAGGTCATTTTGATTTCAACATGCCTTTCATATTAATATGCAAGACCTGTATTACTGTACCAGATTTTGTATTCATACCTTGTAGCTGGGTTTAATTTATCTAGATGAGCCAGAATTCAGCATCTTTTTTTAGCTTTAAAGATGATCTTTCACTGCACTATTTTAAAAGCATTAGTATCGCCATATCTAAAATGGATGTTTTTCAATGTCTAGCTTTACACATCAGTTCTTTTACTGCAGCCACACCATAGCTTACTTCAGAACTTCACCTCAGCATCTGAACTCCAGATTTCAATTTACATTAATCTCAGACACCAAAGATTGATTCCCTAATAACTTGGCATTGTTAACTCTCCATTTTTTGAGGTAAAGAATGAAAAAGAGTCTAAAATAAATCCATATATTGTACATAATGACAATTTGCAGTGAAGCAAATACCCTTAATGACCAAATGAAAGTTCTTGTGATAAAAAGTAGACAGCTCTTTGACTGTTAATTCTTATTTCACACTTTTTATGCGTTGACTTTTTCAATTTTCTGGAGAAAATGAAATCTCTTTGCTTCATGCTCAGAAACAGAAGCAGTCTTACTTAGCAGAAAAAGTTTTGTATCTAACCTTGAGTACTCCATATGGTCCACCTCTCAGAGGTATGGCGGGGGGGGGGGGGGGGACACCCAGATACAGAATACGGTTTTCTAGCCAGTTAGAAGCTAAAATGTGATAAACCAGCTAAAGCAGAAAATGGGGTGTCTGAAGGAGAAGATGAAAGAAGAGATTCTTTGAATATAAAATTATGATGTATCTTCTGACAAAAAATCTTATTATAATGTTTTTGAGCTTGGAAAACTGACAAATAACTTTTTTTAAAAGGTAGGTATTTAGAGCAAATGAATGTCAATGAAGATTATTGCTCAGTCATATTGGAAAGAACTTGGTTTGCAGTCACATGTTAGTTATTTTAAATTACTGTATTGAGCAATTCATTTCCTCTGGGTTTGTCCATGCTAGGAGTTAATTAAATTCTAATTAAGTCAACACATTTATAAAGGCTAGTCTGTGCACTTCACCATGTAAATTACATTGAATTAACTAGGAATCAATTAATTTGAGGTAAAAAGTTCTAGCTTAGATGTATTAGAGACACCCCAAAGTGTACATACTCAGAAGACTGACTCTGCCTTCACTGAAAACATCTGCTCAATGTTCAGTGACAGTCAAAAAAGCTAATACAATGTTAAGAACCATTAGGAAAAGGATAGCTAATAAGTAAAGCTATGTTTTAGTCATGGGTATTTTTAGCAAAAGTCATGGACAGATGGGCAGAAAACAAAAATTCACAGCTGGTGGCCTGCCCATGACTTGTACTACATAACCCTGACTAAGTCTTGTGGGGGGAGGCAGCCCACAGAGGTGCCATGAGCAAGAGACCAGCAGCTTCTACATGCTCCCAGGCAAGGTGTATGTGTGGGGGTCAGCTCTGTGCCCCTGAAAGGGGTGGAGCCTCAGGTGAAAGGGGCGGGTCTGGGGCCAGCCAGCCCTCAGCACTGCCGGGACCATGGTGCCGAGCCACCAGCCCTCAGAGCTGCACAGAGCCTGTGGCGTGGTGCTCCAGAGGCAATTTAAAGGGCCTGGTGCTTTAGCCACCACTGTTGCCACAGTAGCAGCAAGGAGCCCTGGGCCTCTTTGAATCACCAAGCCCCTGGGCAACTGCCTCTTTTGCCCCCTACCCATGTCAGCAAGCCTGGTCCTGAGTGCTTGAAGGGAGCAGCCCAGGCCTCCTGCTGGTTCTAGATGGGAGGTTGGCAGGCTCCCTTCCTAGTTCCTCTTGACTTCCTGGAAGCAGCAACATATTCCCTCCCTCCCCCCAGCTCCTAGTGCTGCCTCTGCCCCAAGCAGCTCCCTGAATCTGTGGCTTTCATGATCTCTGTGACCAACTTGCAGCTTTATTAATAAGACAGTAAATCCATTGTACGCCCACACCTTGAATGCTGTGTACTGTTCTCGTTGCCCCCTCTTAGAAAAGCTACATTGGAATTGGAAAAGGCACAGAGAAGGGCAACAAAAATAATGAGGAACATGGAATAGCTTCCATATGAAAAGAGATAAAAAAGACTGGGACTGTTCATCTTAGAAAAGAGATGAGTAAGGGACGATATGTTGGAGGTCCATAAAATCATGAACAGTGTGGAGAAAATGAATAGGAAAGTGCTATTTACAAGACTTAACACAAAACCCATGTGTCACCCAATGAAATTAATAGGCAGCAGGTTTAAGAGTACTTAAGGAAGTACTCCTTATGTTTGTACTCCTTCAGCCTGTGGAACTTCTTGTCTGGGGCTGTTGTGAATGCCAAAACTATAATGGGGGTCAAACAAGAATTAGATAAGTCCATGAAGTATAGAGCCATCCATGGCGGTTAGCCAGGATAATCAGGGGATACAGTTTACTAGAGTTAATTGTATTAGATCTTCCGATAATGAGAGTGCAGATGGATAAGTGCATGTTGGGATGCAAACATCATGGTTGCCATCATTAGTTGTCATTGAAAGACCAAAGGCTGGAGGTTGGAATGAAAACACATAGCCTTACTGGCATGAATATACTTGATCTTACCTAATTTTCATATTTGACTGGGTTTGAGCCTGCTTAGCAATTGAATGAAGAACCATTTGAGAATACTGGCTTTCCAAGCTTGTTAATTTTCTGTAATAGGAATGGCCGTTCTTAAAGATTCTCCCCTACCGTGCACAATGTGCAGTCATTTCGACCTGTGTAAAGCAGGTGGAAAATGCTTTGCAATCAGAATGGTACTGCTTTGCACATCTGTAAAGGACACACAAGTACAAGGCACTGGAGAATCAGGCCCATTGTTTGGAAAGAGTGTGATACATTTGATACCCAGGCTGATGTTTTGCTTCTGTTCCACAAAATATTTCAATGCCTTCAGAAAGATCACAATCCCACTCTGCATTTGTTCTATATTGTATGATGTTACATGCACGGCCCATTTAGGCCTTTGAATGGAGCCATGTACGTTTATAGTCCCACACAAATAAGAATAATGGTAATGTTCTGCCGGACTACAGAGGAGACAGAGGTTGGGGGGCCTAGTAGGTTTCTGTTATTTTGGAGAGCTTGGTGAATACAACAACAAAGCCTGCAGGTATCTAGTGATCAACTGTGATCTGGTCAGTCCTCATATAAGCTAGTAAATATGGCTGAGCTAGGCCAGTACTTGAATGGAAAAGAGGCAGCAATGAATCTTATTTTACACTTACAGTCTCGTCTTGGTCCCCCGGCAGTAGGTGACTGACTCTCGTAAACTGGATCCCCACTGCATTAGTAGCTTAAGCTTTAGTGGCACTCACGCTCCAACCACTGCTGATGAGCTCACTGCCTCCAGCTTGAAGTCCTGTTACCCATAACTTGACTTGAGCCACACCCCAGAATTTCTAGTTATAAATGCAATGAAGACCTACCCTTAGATAAGTGGTTCTTAACCTCTTTGGCACTATTACCCCTTAAGCTTAACCAATAAACCAAAATTACCCCTTCTCCTTTTTTAAATGGCAATAGACAAAAAGAAAATCGTTAATCATTTTTAATGTACTTTTGTTTTCTCATACATTATGTTAAACAAAATGGAACACCTATTGTATTTTAAAACTTATTACCCTCTGAAATATGCCAAATTACCCCTCAAGGAGTAATGACCCCCAGATTAAGAACTGCTGCCTTAGATCCTGAAGAACATTTCAGGTGGTACATCACTAGGGGTATGTCTAGACTACATGGCTCTGCCGACAGAGCCATGTAAACTAGTTTACCCGACATAGTGAATGAAGCGGGGATTTAAATAATCCCCGCTTCATTAAAATAAAAATGGCCGCCACGCTGTGCCGACAATCAGCTGATCCGGCACAGCGTGGGAGTCTAGACGTGGATCGGTCGACAGGGGAAGCCTTTGTTGACCGCTCCCGTATGCCTCGTGAAATGAGGTTTACAGGAGCGGTCGACAAAGGCTTCCCCTGTCGACCGATCCGCGTCTAGACTGCCGCGCTGTGCCGGATCAGCTGATTGTCGGCACAGCGCAGCGGCCATTTTTATTTTAATGAAGCGGGAATTATTTAAATCCCCACTTCATTGACTATGTCGGGTAAACTAGTTTATATGGCTCTGTCAGCAGTGCCATGTAGTCAAGACATACCCTAGGGGTGTAATTATTAGGGATGTAAGCAACTATTGACTATCCGATAAGCAAAAACTTATTGGATAGTTGACTAGTTCCTCGACTAGTTGCTTCCCCCGCCTTGCTGTCTCTAGCAGAGGCAGCAAGTGGGGGGAGCAGGAGCCAGTGTTTAAAAGCTGGCTCCCCCCAGCACCATCTCCGCATGGGAGCAGCGGGGACAGGGCGCGAGCCAGGAATCAGCTGATTCCTGACTTGTGCCCAGTCCCAGATGCTGCGACTCTGCTCTTTAAATGTATTAAGAGCCTGTGGGCTCATAATACGTTTAAAGGGCTGGTGCGCAGCGGGGGGACTTGGCGCGAGCCAGGCCAGCTAATTCCAGGCTTGTGCCGGTCCCCCCTGCTGCACTTTAGTCTTTTAAATGTAAATTCAGCATTTTTTCTAGTCCTACATGCTCCTCCACCCTGCTGGTTTTTAGGACATGCAGCAGTGCTTTTCCTAGCATAGCAAGGGCCTGCTCTGGTCTGCAAGGTAGTGCTAATGAAGTTCCTCTCTACAGTCCCCGGGTGACCTGATCATGATGATGAAAAAGAGATTGGCCAAGTCACTGAAAGGGATCTAAACATTTGTCAGACACTGCCAGCAGCAGGAGTGCCCAGATACCCTAAGTGTTTGCTTGTAACAACCAGACCCTCAGTTTTCACATACCTAGGTCTTCATTAAATATGTACTCCTCTCAGTTTGCTGCAGGATGAATTAGAGTAGATCTGAAAGCACTTTCCTGTTGGGGAAGGCACAGTATGTACAATTCCTGAAAGGCAAATCCTCCTCCACCAAAGCAACCTCACACCCTTCAGGCTGGGGACCTGCCTGTGGGAGGGAGGGTAGGACTGGCCCCAAGGATGGGGCGCTCTGCAAAACTGCATTAGCTTGTGAGCACCAAGGAGCATTGCTCTGGGAAGCTACCCATTTAAGCAGAGTGCTGGGGCAGACAGAGGCAGGGGACTCTCTAGCAGCTGGGACACGCTTCCAAGGTGCAGGGGGACCCAGAGTCACAATGGGAGCACAGGGCTTCTGTTCAGAGAGCAGATCACCTGAGATTCAGCCATTCTCAGAGAGGCAGTATGGTTCAAGGGCTAGGGCACTCACTGATTCTGTTCTGGGCTCTGTCGCTCACTTGCTGTGTGACCCTGGGCAAGTTGCTCAGAGTGTATCTATCTAGCACCTGGGTAGTATGACTGAGCTGACATGCTAAAGATAGCTGTGTGCCTGAACACAATGCTACCCAACCCCCAGGTTAGCCTGTGCCATTGTGCTGTTTTTAGGTACTGGTTTGAGCAGAGCTGGGAAGCATCTGCTTGCAGACATACCCTCTAGGCCTCTGATTCCCCTCCCACCTACTCTGCTTTGTTTATTTGGACTGGAAATTTTTAGTTTCATGCTACTTGTTCATATGTGGCTAGTTTGATGGGGCTGTGCAGGTCCAATAAACCAGTATGCACCTGGTGCACTTGCACAGAACCCTCATTTCAGGGCAGCCCCAACCACAGGGGGAACAACCCCCTCCAGCCCTAGAAACCCAACCCAAGGCCAGGAAGGAAGTGGGATGGGATGCAGCAGAGGGTAGGCCTATTGCATGCTGCAGTCACGGCCAGCAGGCCCGAGTGGGGAGCCAGCCCCATAGGAGAGGAGATATAAGAGATGAGTGTGGGGAAGTTTTGCTCTCCAACCACACCCCGTCCTGGGTCTCCCCACCTGCAGGAACAGGATCTGATGCTCTCACTACTTTTTACAAAATCTTTAAAAAAATTCCTTGCCCTGGCACACACACACAAACATCCACTTGTAATTTTATCTTGTAATTAAAGCCTCTTATCAGTCCTGGTGTCACTTTAAAAATAGCCCTCAATCCTCCACAGACCACAGAGAAATTATAGCCTGGCTTAAACAACATTCGACAGGGTGACTTTCTGCAGTCCCCCTTGTGATGAATGAGAGTTTTAGTATACTTTCCTGGACATCCCAGACATTCAGTTAACTAAATTGCTTGTAATGGTTAAACTAAGGATGTTAAATATCAGTTAACTGACCAGTCGAGTAGTCGATGGAATTTTCATCGACTAGTCAATAGGCACTTTTGCATACCTCCTTTGAAATGTGCATTTCAAAGCTGCAGTGCAGCATGGAACCTGGGGTCAGTGGGGGGATTTTTTTTCCCGAAAAAACTGCATCCAGACTACTTTCACTTCCGAAAGATCCGCTTTCGAAAGTGAGACCAGAAGAAGATATGCAAATTCCCGTGGAATTTGCATATCCTCTTTCGAAAAAAAAGTAGTTTATACATGCTCGAAGAGAATTGGGGACGGGACAGAATGAGAAAAAGGAACAAACAAACCAACCCAAAGCAATAAAGTAATCATCTCCTCCCCCCGCAAAACCACTGTCTGGATCCTTTTACCCTCGCCTAGCATTCAAGCTGGCTGTGGGAGGGAAGATGCTCCTTGCACAATGGAAAAAGGAAGTGTAGATACAATGAAGCACAGACAGTCCATGTGAATGGGGAACAAAATTTCTCATTTAGACTGCGTGCAATAAACCATTCCAAAGTGCGAGGAAAGAGAAAGCAGCAGCTCTCAGATGCAGGAGGAGGAAACCCTCGCATCCATTAGGAAGAGAGTGCTGATATTTTTCAAAAGCTCCTTTCTGGAGGGGCATCAAGAGAAGCAGGAGATCCTACAACAGACCATTTTAAGTGAGAGAGGGAAAACAGCTGTGCTGAAAGAGGAAACAAGGCTGGATACAGTCAGAGGAGAAACTTGCCTTCTGTGCTGTATTCCCTCAATCTCTTCCCCTCCCCGGTGGAAGCAACTGTTCCTCTCAGTGCTTGTGTGAACAGTGTCTGCCCATTCTCAGTGTCTGATAAGCATCAGCATTCTTTATGTTAGGTAACAATAATGCTATGGTTAGAAATCCCAGTCCCGGCAGATGATTAAAGAATAGAGAGGGGGATTTATTTCTTCACTCTCCTATTCATTCTGCTTGACAATATAATAAGGGAAAGGTCACCCCACATTCCCGCAATGTCAGGGTGATGCATGGTACACAAGAACCTTGCTTCGGGAGGGAGTGTTTCTCTAACACTGATATAAAATTCCCCTTCCCAACTTTTCTGCTACACACAATAAACATCACAGAAATTACATGCACAGCTGTTTCAGGGCCAATTAGTCATGTGAGCTTTGAAACATCCAATATTCCTTCTCTGGTTATCAACACTGTAATTATTGCTTATCAGGTTTTTATGCTCTTCTTAAAATAAACACCCAGGCTGCTCAAGTTAACCCCTGCAGCACCTTACTGATGTAACAGCACACAGCACTTTCTCACAACAGTGGATGGAGGAGGTAAGGATTGCAATTCTGACTTTGCAGACAGGGAAACAGAGGGGTTAAGTGACCTGCCTAGGACCACAGGGGTTATCAGTGTCGAGGCTGGGATTAGAACTCAGCCATTCTTGATGCTCAGTACTGTGCTCAAATTAGTAGTTACCATGTAAGCTTCTTGCCCTCCCCAGTGTGTGTCAGATCAGTTATTGGAGGTAGGCCTTTTTGGGTGAAGTGTATTCCTGTGTTGTCTGTCTTCATAGTATTTCAAGTGGAACTGGCCCAGAGTTTTCATTCAAAGCGCTCGTGTTCCAGTGAAAAATGGTTTTTGCCTTAAAATGGTAATTTCCATGGGGAGTGTGCAGTTTTGAGAATGTTTGTCCTGATTTTCCCATCAAATATTTTCAGTAAAACTCACAACTTTTGCCCAACTAGCCATAATTTTTTGATTTTTGGTTGCTGAAAACAGAGGGCTTTTTTTCTTTTTTGACTACCTACCTTCCCCCCCCGGAAACCTGAAATATTTTCAGAAGAGTATCTGTGAAAATGAATTGCTTTTTGGGGGGGGGGAGTCTCATAATTTTTCATCTAGCTCATTTCTAATCATTTTGCTGGGAGCTGATTTTGCAGCCAAATCTCAGAGAGGGAGAGAGAGAAAGAAAGAACTTAAACAGGGCACCATCTCTTTATCCAGAGTAGCTCAGTACTCGAAGCTCTGGTGCCACCTTCTCCACTTTGCCCATGTGGCTGAGTCCTGGCTTGTGTCTTGGCATGCTGGGGTAGTTCACCCATTCACGACTGATCTGAGAGAGTTTCAACACTTTCCCTTTGGATGCCCGGAGCCAGGGTCCTTCCCGGGGTGCGTGGCTTGTTCATATGTCTTGTGGAGGGAGATCATCTAGCTGGCTCTGACTCCTTCTTATTGCCTTGGGGGTGCCCAAAAAGAGGGACCTTCTCCCCATTTCAGGAGAACCTCTTTGGGGGCAGGTTGCCTGCTTGCTGCTCTTCCCTGCCCCTTATCCCATTCAGTACTGATACCCAAAATGCTCCCAGCAGACTTTACCACTGCTCTTCACCTCATATCTGCTGCCCAGAATGGGAATCCCTCTTTTCTGACCCCCCACCTAGAATTCCCTTTATTTGTATGGTCCCCATTACTGCAGCATTTGAACATCTCACAGAGCTTTAGCCATACAATATCCGTTCCAGGCAGGGAAATGCTATAATTCTTAATGCACGGGTGGTAAATGGACACACTGAGAGACTAAAGTGACTTGCCCAAGATCACACAGGAAGTATGAAGCAAGAGGAGGGGGACAGATCCTTGGTTTCCCAATTGCCAGGCTAGCCCCCTAACCACAGAACCATCCTTCCTGACAAACCTTGTGTGAATACTGAGTTTCTAAGGAAACTGGCCGGGTTTTGTGCTTTGCTGCAAAAGTACCCATGATTAGTCACCTAGGTTACCAGACCATCTGGTGCTGAGGTGATGTTCAGCCATCTACAGCTCTGATGTGGAAACCTACAGGTTAAAATCTCTATCTCCTTGCAAATCCCTGAGCAAATAAGCTCTCCATGAAACAATTTATGATCTTTAACACGAAGGAAGAAAGCAAATGGGGTCACAGACGAGTTTGAAGATTCTACAGAGGCCATACCAATCTAAGCCATGATGTAGTGCTGCGTCTCCTAAGTTCTCTCTTAGACAGAGGAGTAGAACTGGTTGAAAATTTGTAAAATGTTTTGACAGAGATATGGGACAGATGGTTCACAAAATGTTCCCATTTTCCAGCTAGCTGTATGGAGAAGCCAGGTTCGAGAGCTTTCGTGGTATGACACCTGGACAGGTGTTTATCTGAAAACAAAACCTGGATAGTTAATAGTGTTTAATTCTGTTCCCATTTAAATCGGTCCTAGTTTTGTTATGGAGTTAAATAAGGGGTGAGGCAGCTCTTCAGTGTCATCATGAAAAGGCAGCATGTTCTGGATGAACCAGTGCAGGCAAGTCTGGATTATGAAAGGGGGATTTTGGGACTGCAGTGGAGGGCCTCAGGCTAAGAGTGGTGTATTCCTGGCTGGCTCTGCATAGTGGAAGGCAGGGAGGCTTCTTGTGTTGCTGTAAGTGGAGGGAAGCTCTGTTCCTGCACTTGCCTGCAGGCTTTTTCCATGCCATTCCCATTGGCCATGATTCTCGGCCAATGGGAGTAGTGGGGTTGTTGCCTGCAAACAAAAGGCCAGTTGTTCCCCCTGCCAAATGGGAACTGTGCCATGTAAGCACCCCAACCCCCTGCCCTCTCCTGAAACTCCAGCCCTACCCTGCACACTATGTCCCACCCAGACTCCACACCCCTAGCCTCCTCCCAAGCAGCCCCCTCCCACACACTGAACCCCATCATTTGTGGCCCCACCAAGAGCTTGTGGGAGGCCTGACAAAATCTACAAGGCCCAGGCCCCTAGAAGAGTTAATCTGGCCCTGTGATGTAATGGCAGCACTGTTCTACATCTCAGTTTCTTCAGCTGTAAAATGGGCCAGTGTGTAGGAGGAAGAACAATTACTCTTCATTCAGAAGTGTTGTGAATTGTTTTTTTACAGTTCTTTAATGATACCTGGTATTATTAAAGAAGCCAACAGACTACAAAGTGGATGACAACGAATTAGTTTGTATGTTCCCTTTTTGCCGTTAGAGGCCTGGCTTTAAGTTACTAATGGAAATGAATTTGGTCGTCTCCTCATATGGACTCCATTTATCTACAGTGATTACCAACCTGTGGTGAAAAGTGACCTAGGGCTGCGGCAGGTCAAGACCAAGGTCCATGGGAACAGCTGTCTGGGAAGTTTGCCTGGCTCCTACCCAGCAGTAGTTCTGGCTCCATCCATCTATTAGGGCTTTGCACTGACAAGCACTAAATTCACCATTAATTGAACAAACATTCATGGAACACAGAAGCCGATGCAGAGTTCCTGCATGCCCAAGTGCTCTGAGGGACAATTTTTAGCTCCTTGTTCTCCTCTTGCCTTCTCCACGATTTTAGTAGCTTCACTTTTTGCACCTCGACCAGCCTGCCTGTTTACTATGCAGCTTTCTTTCCCTTTTGAAACCAAAACGATGCCTCATACTGCAGTTAATACTAATGACGTGCGATCTTGTTCTTTTCATTACTCTACATTGCTGCTTAATGACCTAAACATCTTGAGCATTTTTGATAAGTTGGCTGAGGTGTATTGATTTAATTTCTCAAGTTTCTTTTGTGAAGGGCTCTTACTGATGAGCAGTGACGCAAGTAATTTGCAGCTTTCCGTGCCTGAGATGAGCTGCAGCAGAACGGGGAACAAAATAAAGAGCATTTCACCTGGAAGAAGTTCTGCTTCATGAACACTGCTGAGATTTCTTGATTAATATTTCGGTAGTGCCCATTGCCTGAGAGTCTAGGATAAATGTCAATATAAAGTGGTGCAGAAAGACCATGGAGTGACTTGGATTAGCCAAAGGGACACTTGTAAAGATGAACATTGCACTACACTCTCAGAGCTAATAAACTCTGGCTCAGATGGGCCCCCTGAACAAGCAAGTTGCACTGTTAAGGGACCCTGCACCAGAAACCCTCTGCTTTCAGCCTCATAACACTGCATGAGATTTTGTGTCTATTCTTTCCAATAAGTATTATCTTTCTAGGACTTGATCTAGAACAGGGTGGGCAATAACACAGCAGCGGTTCATCAGGATTAGCCCCTAGTGGGTCGCTGCCACTATAGTTACCTGTACAGCCATAGGTAGTAGTGATCGCTGCTCCTGTTGGCTGCCAATCACTGTTCCCAGCCAATGGGAGTGTCGGAAAGTGGCATGGACCAGGGCATCGCTTCCCACAGCTCCCATTGGTTGGGAATGGTGATCCACAGCCAACAGAAGTGGTGATCACCAGTATCTGTGGGCATGCAGGTAAATATAGCAGTGGGGGCCTGCCAGGAGCTAACCCTGGTGGATCAGATCCAGTCCGCAGACCGGAATCTGCCAACCCCTGATCTAGAGTTAAATGAGTTAAAAAGTGTCTCAAAACCAAATCTTTTCCTTTTACTCTTTGCTTCCCTTTGCACTTAGGCATGCCAATCCTTGAGGATTATCCTGGAGTCTCCGGGAACTAATCTTTAATTAAAGATTGTCTTGTGAGGAAGCCTCCAGGGACACTGCCAGCCAAACTTGGCCACCCTATTTTGCGCTCTGTAAAATTTAAAAAATTAGTTTTCCCCTCCTCTGATATTCACTGCTCACCTCCTTGTCACAGGCTTTGAGTCAGAAGACATTGAAAGAGCAGTTTCTGCCTGGGATTAGTTTGGCATAGCTTTTATCTGATCAACTTGGGTGGAGGTTTCTTTTCTATCTCACTTTGCTGTGTTGCAAGGATTCAGATTAGAGCCTCAATTACAGTAAAGTGCCAGATGCCCATGTGCTGAGTCCAGACATCTACTGGGGAATGCTGCAAATGACTGGGATTGGCTAATTTCAGTGTAATATCTAGTTGCTGGTTGGCAGAGGCAGCAGCTCTAACAACACAGCCCTTTAGAAACCGTTTCTCTAACTCTAAGGAATCCATGAAACATTCATGACCAAATCCCCAAAGTGGCTTCGGCCCAGCCTCTTTCTGGCTTTAATATTTAGCTATACTATTTCGGTCTTCCCTGCCTCCTCCCAAAAGCCAGATTTTTGTTTATGTGGCAGTAACATATCTGAGACACCAAATGGGTATTTAGAGGGCTGTGTACTGAAATAACATTTGCCCACTGCAGTCCACATTTGGGGATACTCGTGAAACCCATATGCCTGAAGTTGCATAGGCAAGTTGGTACATAATTTTGAGGTCACACATTGAGAGGCTGTTTTTGGAAATTAGTGCCCATAAGAATGATTTCTCTCTCTTTCCTTGGTTGAGTATGGTCACTGCCACACTTTCCCCTTTTTCGTTTAGGTTTAGTTTAGCCTTCTGGCCAAAGCGAGTCAACTCTTGTCTTTCCAGGGAGAGGAAAGTCTAGTGTCATTCACCAAAACCCTCAGGCCATAAAACAGGCCATAACTTCCACAAAATAGTTCCGAGAACACACATCTTTTAGAAAAACATCCAATCTTGATTTAAAATTTGTCCGAGATAGAGAATGACCTCACAACCTTTTTTAAGTTGTTCTATTGGTCAGTTATTCTCACTGTTAAAAATGTATGTCGCGCTTCCAGTCTGAATTTGGCTAGTTTCAACTTCTAGCCACTGGATCTTGTTACACCTTTTTCTGCTTGAATGGAGAGCCCATTATTAAATATTTGTTTTCCATGTTCAGACTGCAGAGACTGTAATCAAGTCAGCTTTTAAACTTCTTTTTGTTAAGCTAGATTGAGGTACTTCTGCCTTGTATTACTTTAGTCCTGTTTTTTAATCCTTTAATCATTCTTGTGGTTCTGCCAGAGCCATCCTAACCCATATGCAGAATATGAAGTTGCGTAGGGTGCCTGAAAATTTGGGGCACCGTTGGATCTTAATGTCCACCCACCTGCCTTTTCCTATCCCTGTTCTGGGGCTCTGCTTCCTCCAGAGAGGGTCTAGTCTCTCTCTATATATATGAATTTTTTTTCCTGTGGGATGACAGAGTGACGTCATCATGTCACTCTGCGTCCCACAGGCTCCACCGTCACATGGCCTCCTTGCCCCGGACACTGTTCGGGGACCAGCAAAACTGCCTGGCAGCCCAGACTGGGAAGATTCTGCCTCTCGAAAGGCTGTGGCCAGAGCTGTGCAGGCAGGATGCTTGGGAGGTGGAATCTGCCCAGGCCAGGTTGCCAGGTGGCTTTGCCAGTCCCCAACAGTAGCCTCCCAAGGAATTGAAACTGGGGGGGTGTTCGAATTTACAAAGGGCGGTGTCAGGGCCGATGAGGGGTGACACCGTGAGGGTGAAGTGGGCTGTATGGCACCACAGTTCATAAAACTGGGGGGTGGGTGTTGGGGAAATTCAGGGGGGTATACACCCCCATGGGGGGGTGTAGGGAAATCCCTGGTCCCCAAACAGTGTCCAGGGCAGGGAGCAATTCCATCCAGGGCCTGGGCACTACTCAAGGAACAGGGCTACGGCAGTGCTGCTGCCATTGCTTGCAGGGGAGACCACAGGTAGAGGATCTGGGGTGGCTGGATCTGAGGATGTTGGGGGTCTTCCTTAGGGCCAGAGGGCTTGAGGTGCTGCACGGAAGCAGGCCCACAGGGGAAGCGGCGTGGGGCCTGGTGGCTGAGGGGAGGCGCTGGCTGTACACTGGGCTGGCCCTGGCGGCCCCCTGCTTGGGGGAAGCAACCACTGTGCCTTGTCCCCTTCTGGTGGCCGACTGTGGTGCGCGACCGCATGCGTGGGGCGGGCTGAGCTTTGGCTTGCTGCCCAGGGATGGGGGGAGGAGGGGTGTAAGGTTGTGCTCCTCCCAGATGGGGGCTCTCAGCCCCCATAACCCAGGGGGCTGCTTCAGCTGGTGCATGGGAAGACCCTGCATCCCACGTCCCTGGCCACCCCATCCTCTGCCACACCCCAAGTGGCCGCACCAGCACCAAGCCGCCCTGGTGAAACCCGCCGCTGCAGTCCAGCGTAACAAAGCGGAGGCCCAGCAGCGTTCGAGGCAGCTGCCAACATGGCTGAGTGGGGGGGTGAGGTTGTGTGTGTGTGTGGGGGGGGGCTGCCTCTGGATGGTAGGGCCTGGAAACCTGCCTAACTTCATGGCCCGCCAGCCCTCTTTCCATCCTGCATGTGTGTCCTCAGCCCCTCTCCTGCTACCTCACAGACTCCCATCCCCCCTTCTCAACCTGGCATCCCAAAGGAACACCCCCCACTCTCTGCCCCTTCCTCCAGCCTCTTTCTCTGCCTCCTTTCCATTTCCTCTGCCCACAGGCATCCCCCGTTTCTGCTTCACAGAACCCCAACAGTGCCACCTTTGCTACCCCTTTTCTCCAGGCAGCTGCCCGGATCTTGCTGTCACAACAGCTGGAGCAGCCCCAGTCCCCAGAAATTCCTGCATATGGGCCTAGGGTTGCCAGGTGTCTGGTATTCTACCGGACAGTCCGGTATTTGCGCTCTTTGTCCGGTAAAAAAAAAATCAGAGAATACCAGACATGTGCAGTATCCGGTATTCTCTGATTTTTCCAGCTGCGCACCGGACAGAAGCCTGGCGTGGGCGGGGGGAGTGGCTGGAAGGCGGGGCCACGATCAGCGCTAGGAGCCTGTGATTGTGCAGAAGCCTGGCAGGGGCCGGGGGAGTGGCTGGGACTCCCAGCCACTCCCCCCGCTCCCGCCAGGCTTCTGTGCAATCACAGGCTCCCAGCGCCGATCGTGGCCCCGCCTCCCAGCCTGTGAGTCCCAGCTGAGAGGCGGGGTTGCGATTGCTGCTTATCCCGCGTTCCTTTTTTTTTTTTTGCTCGACCAAAAAATACTGGGTGCCTGGTATTTTTTTGGGAGACCATCTGGCAACCCTATATGGGCCTGGTGCAGTTTCTTTGCTGGTTAGGTTGCCTGTTTGTGGGAGGGGGCAGGGTGTGCATAGGGAGGGAGGAAAGGGGATACGGGTGTATGTGGGGATACAGGAATGGAGGCAGGGGGATGGGCAGTGTGGGGGTGTGGAGGGGGAGGGGTTAGGGAAGGATGGGGTGTAGGAATATGGAGGAAGGAAGTCGGGGGAACGGACAGGCAGTGCAGGGTGGGGAGGGGAAGGGGTTAGGGAGGATGGTGGATGTAGGAATGGAGGCAGAGGGATGGAGGTGGGGCTAAGGATGGAGGATAGAGGTGGGGCTAGGGAGGTGGTTGAACTGTGGCCATGAACCATTTTATTGGCGGGTGGGGCAGGAGTGGGAAGGGTATGGGTGGAGTGGGGGAGACTGGCTGGCGATTAAAGGGTACAAGCAGGCAGGATGGGCCAAGAGTGTTCGGATAGAGGGGTCCATCCAGGAGTGTGGTGGGCGGGAGCAGAGAAGGGTGCAAGTGACTTGGGGCCATGGAAAGCGCAGCTGGGCTCAGTGCAAGATGAACAGGCTCTCTGGCTGCAAAAGGGGCCAGTGAGAGGGGGGTTGGCAAGCGTAGCGAGCAGGGTGCGCAGCCCCCTAGTTAACATAAAACTGCAAAAGCCTGCCAGAACTATTAGCAGAACATTGAACTTGCGAGAGAGCCATTCAAGTGGTAATGAAACCATTTAACAGGCATTTGCCAACCCCAGGTACATACTGTCCCTTTCTGAATTTACTGTGTTTAGTTTACAGGAAATTAGTTTAAAGTTTGTTTTAAAATATTCATTAGTTTTGCTGCTGAAGATTATAGTATCACGTCTCTAAAATATCGTCCCACCCCGTTGCCATCAGGTATGGGGCACCAGTTTAATAGTATGGTCTAAGCCCCCATAAATCCTAAAGATGACCCTGGGTTCTGCTCTGAACCATCTCCAATTTATCAACATCCTCTTGAATTAGAGAGACTAAAACTGGACACAGTATTGCAATGGTGGTCACACTAGTGCCAAACACAGAGGTAAAATAATCTCTCCACTCCTACTCCAAATTCCCCCATTTATGTACCCAAGGACTGCATTAGTCCTTTGGGCCACAGCATTGCAGAGAGAACTCATGTTTACCTGATTATCCATCTGAATCCCCAAATCTTTTTCAGAGTCACTGATTTCCTCCACGCAGGTATGGTCTGCCTTCTCTTGATAGATACATTTAGTCATATTAAAATACGCATTGTTTGCTTGTATCTAGCTTATCATGAAATCCAGATGACTCTGTATCAGTGACCTGCCCTCTTCTTTATTTACCATTTTCCCAGTTTGGGTGTCATCTGCAACTTTATCAGTGATGATTTTATGTCTTCTTCCGTGTAATTAATACAAAAAGGTAAAAATAGCTTCAAGCCAAGAATCAATCCCTTTGAGACCCAATAGAAACACCCGTTTGATGATGATTCCACATTTACAATTATATTGTGAGGCCTGAAAGAGAGACGGGCAATTTATTTTTAGTGAAAAAATAAACATTTTAGGGGCACCAAAACGATTTGAAGAGTAGTTTCAGTGAAAAAAGCCCCCACCACAAACAAACCAGAGTTGGAACATTTTACTTTGACCATTTCAAAATGTTTCACTTTGACACCCACCCCCCTCCCCACATCTTCAAATGCTCTGTTGTGAAATTTTATAAGTGTTTTTTTTGACCTTTGGTTTCAGTGATAATACCTGCCATTATTTCCTTTAGTTTTCACAAACATTTCAGTAAGCGCTCATACAAATAAGTTAGAAGTAAGACATATGCCAATTAAAATAAAGGTGACAATTTAAAAGAAAGTACAAATTAAAAAGAAAAATGTGCAAATATCCAACCCTTTTCTACCTGTTACCTCAGTCCAATTCAGCCTGAGGAATAGTATGTTTATACCTTCACCTGACACAGCAATTTTGTTAATCTACTATATATTTGAGAGAGTTTGTCTGTATGTCTGTTTGTTCAATAGTGCCTCCTAAATGGTAAGAGCTAGGACTACCAAATTCAGTAGACAGCTTCCTCTTATCATAACTTAAAGCAAGGTCAGGGTTTGTTTGTGCCAGGAAAATGGGATGTGCGTAGAATGGGATTGCTTCTCATAAAACCATATAGAAAAGAGACAGAATCAGCAGGCGGGTGAAGGGGAGCTGGCTGGGGATATGTCCCCACTTTGAGAATGCCTCAGCCCCAAGTCTCCCATGCTCCAGGGGACCTTTAGGAAGGGCATGGGGGGCCGAAGATCCCCACCTCTGATTCATAAGGGAACACTGTTGGCTATTCCCCTTCGTTAGGGGAAAGTGCACAGTTTGCTGCATTCCTCACTCTGGCTGGGAAGAGCAGGGGGGTGATGAACCTAGACCTGCCTCAAACAGGGGACATGCATCCCTCCCCCTGGCTGTGCCTGCTGAAGCTGCAGCAACCATGGAGAGGCATGTCTCACCTGGCCCCACGCTGCTGCGGTAATAGAGGACTGGGGTTGTCCACTCTCCCCATGGCAGCCTGCATACCAAACCCAATCCCCATCCCCAACCCAGAGCAATGATTTAAATGAAGTACATACATTTTCATTTTTTCCCAAACCCCCCCCTAAAAATTAATTGAGTTAAGGACCCAAGCAATGCCAGGTAAATCTTTTAGTATACTATAAAGAGGTTTCTATATGCAGTGCTCTGAGCAGTTTTCTACTCTGCAGGAATTCAACCCTGAGTCAAAAATCTTCCAGAGGCTGAAATTCTAGCTACCCATTACAATAACTGTTTGCTCCTAGAGATGGTGAAGCAATTTCTTGCTAGGAAGTTAACCATATAAAAACAAGTTGCAAGAGCTACATAAATAGCTTGGTGGATGGAACAGACAGAGATATTATGTAAGAACATCAGAATGGCCATGTTGGTTCTGACCAAAATTCCATCTCGCCCAGTATCCTGTCTTCCAACAGTGGCCAATGCCAGATTTTTTGGAAGGAATGAACAGAACAAGGCAATTATTGAGTGATCTATTTCCTGTTGTCCAGTCCTAGCTTCTGGGAATCCACAGGTTTAGGGACACTAAGAACACGGTGAGTTGCATCTCTGACCATCTTGGCTAATAGACATTGGTGGACCTATGCTCCATGAACTTATCTAATTTATTTTTTGTTTGGAGTCCAGTTATACTTTTGGCATTCTCAACATCCCCTGGCAACAAGTTCTGTTTCTTGTCTGAAGAAGTAGGTCATGTCAGTTTTGCACCTGTTGCCGATTAAATTCATAGACTGATCCCTGGTTTGTGTGTTGTGTGAAGGGGTAATAACACTTCCCTATTCACTGTCTCCACACCCTTCATGATTATATAGATCTCTGTCTAGCAGTGGCAAAAATTATCCAGCAATTCACTGATCTTTCCCTTTGCCCTTTGACCGTGTATTGGTTTGGAAGGGTAGAGTAAAAAAATAAAAACATTCCCGTGGGCCCCTCATGACTAAAAAATAGAAACTTGTTTTGCCTGGCTGTACCCACCCTAATCTAAAATGACCCAAATGGGGAAACAATAGCCTGAATCTCCAGCATGGAGCCTAGTGTATGATACTATTTTAGATCAGTGGGATGGCTCCTATGGATACCAGTTGTTAAAATCTTGGATGCTCCAATATCCTGCCCTCCCTCCCCATATTAACGGTTGCTAAAGAATATACTGCTAGCTGGTAGCTCTTAGAACCTCACAGGTAGCCATGTTGTCTTCTCAGTGCTCAGTCTCACGAGTCCAATTCTCCCCTCTCTGCAGCTGACCAGTGGAGCTGGAAGAGTCTTTAGGTGAGGGGTGCTGAGATGTACCCCCTTACCCCTGTCTGCACCCTCATTGCCTCCTAGAGCTGGGGCTGGTATCTGAGATCCCACATGCAGGGATGGTGGCCAGGTGGGACCCTGATGTTGGCAGAACACCCGGTGCAGGGCTGGTGGCTGGGCAGGATCGAGGCCAGCAGTGGATCCCCAGTCAGTAGTGGGCCTGGTGGCCAGGACCCTGGGAGGCAGGGGCACAGAGTCAGCAGCGGGGACTCCAGGCGGCAGGGGCATGGGGCTCGGCTACCCAGTACCTACAAGTGCTGCAGCACTCCCTGCATCCCCACTTCCCATGCCTATGCAGCTGACTTCAAAACAGCTGGTCCAAGGGACTTTAACTGGAGCTGGGCTTCAACCCAACACCCTGGATGCAACTGCACATTACTTGTGTGGCTCAGACCCAACTTGAAATTCATCAGCAGAGAAACGGAGAGGGAAGCTGAAGATAAACCATCCCACATTTCCCATTGCTAGATTGGGTCTTCCATTCTGAAATTTCGGAGGCCTAGCCGTGTTAGTCTGTAACTGTACTGCTCGTTATTCTGAAGTTTGTGCCTTTGTAAAACTGTGGCATTTAGAAGGTAAATGTTATTCATGACTTATTTAATTCATTCATTAAAGATTTGCATCTTGCATGTCTATTTTTCCACACTGACAAACAGGAGATCCTACTCAGTAACAATGTGTTATGCATTGAGTCTTCACTAATACCCTATTTTTCATATGCTTAATATATTCTTGAATCACTGAGCATGAACTCTCACAGCTTCAAACCATATGTTTAAAAAAATGAGATGAAGACACTCAAAACAAGAACCAGAGTGAGAGACACAGATGCATTTTCAGCTCCAGCAAAGTCACCAATAGGGGTGGGGGGCAGAAACCCTTTTGAAATAATCCAGGGAAGTCAATTAGTTGTGCTTCATCTCCTCTTGATTGATGCTTCACCTTATCATGTTTTACCACATTTTGCTAGAATATGGAGGCTTACATTAAGGTTACCGTCAGCTGAGAACCGGCTCCGCAAATCCTGAGTGGCCACTTGTAACTTAAAGAATTTTTTTTTCCGTTTTCTGGAAATGACTTTCCTTGTCCAAAGGAGGTTGGTTGGGAAGGAATAGCTTGGTAGTCAGTGCTGATGTCCGATTTAGGCAAAATCGGGCTTTTTTTTTCTAGTGCATATGAGTTTTGGTCTGTGTGATACGGGAAGTCAGAAAGGGCATTTTATTAATCACATTTCTGGTTTTAGATACTGATGAAGCTATGAGCTTACACTGTGTGGAGTGGGAGCTAGATAATCTAGTCAGTGTCCTCCCCAGCCTCTGCTCTTTGTTTATTTGTGTCACAAAACCAGCAGCCCACAGCTTGGCTTCTGGACTGCAATGAAAAAAGGGTTGCTCATCTATCTACATTGTACCCACTGTTGTGGTATGTGGGGGTGTATCTGAGCTGAGCTTTGTTCAGGGATCAAAGCAGAAGTGGCGATGAATCTCCTCTGTGGTGGGGCTGCCAGGGGCAGGGAGGGGCCCCGTTACAGGAGATAGCAGCCAGTAGTCCATATAGACTGTTTCGGCAGCCAGGAACAGATGGGCTGCAAGGATGCCCCAGACAGGGGACACGCTGAAGGCCAGAACTATAACGGGGATTGAAAAAGAATCACAGAAGTTCATGGAGTATGGAGCCATCAATGGCTGTTAGCTAGGATGATCCCAGATGCACCCTAGATGATCCCAGATGATCCCAGACCCCTTGGGGTCATCTATGAGGCAGGGGGTTTTAGGAAGTGAGAGAAAGATCTCATGGTTAAGTGAGCTGATGCTGTCCCCAGGGGAGCCAACAGCCACAAGGGGCCCTTGGGCAAGATGTGGGGGGCAGCTCTGCACTCCTGGTAGTGGTGGAACCTCAGGTAGAAGGGGTGGGGCTGAGGGCAGCTGGCCCTCAGCGCCGCCCAGACCGCAGCACCCTCCAGCACTGCTTAGTGCACCTCTCCAGGCAGCTCTAAGAGCCACCTGGAGCGCACGCCTGGCTCTTCAGCAGCCTTTTAAAGGGTTTGGGGCTCTGGGCCCAGAGGCCATTGCCTCCTTTGCTGCCACCCCCCAAAGCAGTAGGCCTGGTTACCTCAGAAAACTCAATTTTCTCCCTCCCGTGCCTCAGAGTTCCTCTGTGATGCCAAACGTGTCACTCAAACCAAACTTTTCCACTAATGGTCTGTTCCCCATCAGGTGCCCAATTTGAGACTCTGGATCTGATTTGCAGAGGTGCTGAGCACTCACAGCTAAGACTGACATCCACGATAGCTGTGCCTTGAACTTATGAAGTTCAGAAAAAAATCAGATGGTCCGAGTTTTCTCAAATCCCAATTAGTGGATACTTTTGACTTTAATCCCTCTACACCTCAGTCCCCCATCCATAAAGTGAGGACCTATTCATTCCACCAGTGTTGTGAAGGCAAAGTTGTTGATATTTGTATGGCACTCAGATACCTTAGTGATAAGTGCTATAGAAAAACTCTAGGAGGAAACGGATAATTCCAACTTCAGAGAAGGCTTTGAATAGTGTGCAGTGAATAAATCATGGGGCCACACCCTCACCAATGCAACACTGACTAGCTGCTTAGTAAGTGACAACTGTCTAGCCTGTGCACTGAATAAGGCAAGGATCCTATGGATAAAATAGTGCATGATCGTGTAATTAACGATTATATCAGAATGCACACACGCACAAGGGGGTTGAATTAAGGTTGCACAGTCCACCTTAATTTTGGCATTTCCTAACTTTTGAGTGCTTGACTTTGCAACCTCAATAATGTTCTTTTAAACAGGTATTTTGGGGGAGTAATTATAATCCTCCTTGACACAATCTAACAGCATCAGGGCAGTGGATTTTTTATCCAAGACTTGAAATAGTTGTCAGAATAGCTTTGTCAGCTACTGAAACAGCACAAGAAAAGAGGAATAGTATCAGTGCACATTTTCACATATGAATCCAGAAACTGGAGCAAGACACCCACTCATCCCTGGGCCCCTGCAGTGGAAGGAAATGCTTGTGAAACTAGCATAACAATTCATGACTGGTTGGAGAGCCCACAGCCTATCCGAGCTGTCACATCACACAAACCGGTTTGCCTATCACAAACCCTTTCAATCAACTTGCTGGAGGGAGAAGCAGGAAAGAGAGCACAGTCCATGTGAGCTAACATCGTACCAGAGAAGGTTTTGAGTGAAAGAGGCTTTAAGTGTCCTGGAAGACAATTTTGAACTGGACAAATCTAATAAAGAGACAGTTCATTGAGGTTCCGCCCCCAGTAGTTGACTCAGTGCCCTTTATGTTGGATGAAAAGTGTTATCTAAATGTAAATTGCTATCACTACATGGAACCTAGCAGGATTAGCTATGCAAGGAGCACATTGCAAAAGCAAAGCTGCCTTCTCCCTTAAAAACCAACATTTCAAACCTTTACCGGCAGCAGTGGTACCTGCCATATCTTCACTTTACCTTGAAGCCCAAGGAAGCCCAGATTCCCTCTGGCATTGCTGGACGAGTTCCAGTTCAACTCTTGCCCATGCAGTGGGAGAGCAGGCAGCCAAGGAGCAAGATGAGCATCAAATACATTAGCTGAGGGCCCAAATCACAGCTAGAGATATTCCAACAGTCTGTCCCAAGGACGATGGTATAGCTAATTAGCATTCCAACTCTAGGTGACAGCCATTGCCCAAAACACTCTTTTAAAAATCTGATTTTATGGCTGTGAAATCAAATTTTGGCCCTGCTGAATTGTGTTTAGAGTTTCCTGCTGGGCAGGTGGGTGTAGACAGAGCCTTCCACCTTATTCTTTGCACAAGGCTCCCATCCAGTGATTTAAAAGAGAAAGAAGAGGCGTGGAGAATCGTGTGAACAGGTCAGCAGCACACGGAAGCAGGCTGCATGGTCTCCCTTGGCAAAGGAGCTAGTGGACTACAACATGTTCACATCCGAGCCCTGAAGGGTCCCTTTGTCAAGCTGCACTTTGTCTTGGCAGGAGATAATTTGCCAGTGCTATAAGACCACTGACCTATAGGAATATTCCCAATGCCAGCCAGTGTAGCTCAAGCATAGCTTCATTAAATCCATGGACCTACACCGGTGTAACTCAAAGCAGAACTTAAAGTCCTGTTCAGGAACACTTAGTCAGGCAAAACACCTGTGATGCTACCTTCACATAAGCTGGCTCACAATTGATGCCTATATGTGCCCACTTAAGGCTGCAAAAGGGCATCACGTACCCCATTACTCTCCTGCATGAGCTAGTTACTGTGTGGGTCACAATAACGGGAGCAGCCATCATTGGATTAGTATGCAGAAGTAGGATGTGGGTGGAGTCTTGGACCTGGTCTCTTCTTCCTGTGCGCTGGCCAATGCAGCTGAGCCACCATGCAGGGAGAAGCAGGGGATAAATTGTGACTCAGGGCAGATGGCAAGGAGATTGACCAGCCCTTATTTTGCAATTCATGGTTGGAACTTCATTTGCTTGGAGATAAAGAGCTTGCAAGCTGATGGCCCAGACTGCAATGTGGCCATCAGAAGTCCATGGATTCAGACAGGCTCAAGAGTTATGCCACCTTCAGATCGACACACGACAGCCTCAGGTTTGTGGCAGGAAAATGGAAAAATGCCAGGCTGTGGGTTCCTCCCAGGCCGACTCACAGTTGTACTCTGCCTATTTGAAACACCCATAAAAAGTGCCAGAATAAGACTCCACTTACAGCTGATGGTACAGCTCTTCAGAGGCATTCATTCTCTCCTTTCTTACACTCTGTGCATGGGACATCAACCCATCAGCCTGACTTTGTCTCTTGGATGTGTTTGAGGGGCAGCGAAACAGTTCACTGTACTGACATGTGAGCGGCCATTGTTGGGCACAGAGTTTGCCATCACATCGAGTATGAGCAGTTCCCCCCTCTCAGCGCTGTGATGTCAGGCTACTTGCACACTCAGCTGCATCAGTTTACACCTGTCTCACATTTGGAAGCTCACCTTTGCAACCATAATGACTATGTATTTGTAAGGGAAGCTTCCCAATAAAACTGAGAGTTCTCTGGGTGCTAAGATCCAGCCTAGTTCAACCTCTGCACATTGAACTGCCTTTGTGTCATTTCTATATTTCTCTGCTACATGATGCCTGCCAGTTCATGGAGATAGCTTTTGCTCATTCTGCTTCAATCCATCACAATAAACATGGCCTGACCGCTGACAGATCATGGCTACAGTGTGTGAGTTGCAAATGGAATGCTTCTTCCCAGCAATGTTGATCTGTCATATTGAATCCCTCTCTCCCTGCCTGCCATGCATTACCATCAGGTTCCACTGCTGCTTACCCCATGCCAAGGCAGAACGGACAAAAGATAATGAGATTAGAGCTGGGATGACTAGCTTTAATAAAGTAAGAGGCAGATGAGCCTGGGAGCTGCAAAGTTCAGGTATCATTCATGCTACTACAGGGATGGGAATTATGCAAGGACCTAGATTACAGCGAGATGGAGGATTTAGAATCATCACTGATAAAGTTGGCAGAGGACACAATAACTGGGCATGTGGTATTTGAGGAGGGCAGGTTACCAATATAGACTAATCCAGGTCATATAGTAAGATGCATGCAAGCAAACAATATGCATTTTAATATGGCTAGATGTAAAAGAATACATCCAGGAATAAAGAATGTAGACCATACTTACCTGATGGGGGACTCTAACCTGGGAAGCAGTGACTCTGAAAGAGATTAGGAGGTTGTGGGGGATAATCAGCTTTAGATGAGCTCCCAGGTGACACTGGTCAAAAAGATGAATGCAAAGATTGACTATATAGACCAGAGCACCTCAACAAGCAGAGAAATAATTTTACCTCTGTATTTGGCATTGGTGAGACCACTGCTGGAGTAGAATACTGGGTCCAGAATTCAAGAAGGATGTTAATAGATTGGAAAAGGTTCAGAGAAGAACTATGTGAAGGATTAAGGATTAGATAACACAGTCTATACTGATAGATTCAAGTAGCTCAGTCTATTTAGCTTAATGAAGAGAAGGTTAAGGGGTGACCTGATTACAGTCCTTGCATACCTACATGGGAACAAATATTTAATAATGGACTCTTCAGTCTAGCAGAGAAAGGGCCAACATGATCCAATGGCTAGAAGCCGAAGAGAAACAAATTCAGTCTGAAAAAAAAATGCACATTTGTTCGCAGAGTAATTCAACACTGGAACAACATACCTAGGGTCATGGGAGGAGTCTTCATCACTGGAAATTGTAAAATCAAGATTGGATGCTTCTCAAAGGTATGCTGTAGGAATTGTTTTGGGGAACTTTCATGGCCTATGTTATAGGATGTCAAAATAAATGTTCACAGCAATCCCTTGGAATCTAGGACTCTAGTACCCAAGCATTTGTAGTGGATTGTCAGCCACACAAAAGGCAGAATTCTTTGGACTTTACTCCAGCAGTGCTCCCTTTGACTTCAGGGGGAATTTTGACCCAGCAAAGATGTCCAGGATTTGAGAAAGGGTACTAATTTCCCTCTGCTGACAGTACTAATTATAATACTCTTTAGTACAGGAAGCGCCTGCAGGACATCTCTATCCAGAATCTTTAACAGGATGCATCACTGTTAGGAGAATGAAAAGTAAAGCATGGTGGATAATCAGCTGAAAAACCTGCTTTTTAAAGCAGGTTTGTCAATTCTCCATCACTTTATCGGTAACTCTAACTTTACCCCTGTTCATCTGATAAGCCCTGTTGCATTGCAGGTCCAGTACATTTGAAGAAGATGCAAAAATACTTGTGTCAGCATTGTCCAAACTTCCTGGCCCAAATTTTCAAAGTGGCTAGTGATTTTAGAAAGCTAGCTCAAGATACTTGGAAGGGGCTTGATTTTCAGAGGATGGGTTCTCTGTACTTTTTGAAAAATCCAAACCTTTTCAGACATCTTTAGTTGGGCACCCAAAAATCGACTCATCCAAAAAAAATCACAGTGACTTTGGAAAATGTGGGCTCTTACATCTGTAGAATTGGGCTGGCAAAATTTCCATTACCATTTAATGCAGCCTATTCTTGATTGGAGGTTTACTTGCCACCAGTGTAACACTTGGACATGGCAATTATTGATTAATTACAAATTGAGTGTAAATGAATGTGAACCACTGGTGTACAGGTACAAAGTGCAAACTATGTCAGCTTCACTTCTCAGAAAACATTTGCTAAGGATTAATTAACTATTGGACCTGTACTATGATCCCATGAACCTAACCATGTTCTCATTAAAATCAATGGGAGTTGAGACACCAGTTTCAATAGGACCAAGACCAGTCTTGTTTCCTCTCTCAGATATTCTTCCCTCTTCCTGTGTTTCTGGTTCTGGACTGAATATTTGAAATTTCCAGTTTTCCATTCAGTGGGACAACAATCATCCAGGAAGGGCCAAAAATGTAAACACACATGTGATATAGCCCACTTCCATGGTGCCAACTTGTGGCAAATAAGGCAATGTCACAAGACTTCTGTGGTTGTTCATTTCTCACAGGGTCTAGTATAAAAACGAGGAGTCCATTTATTAGGGCATAGGCTTTTGTGGGTAAAACCCACTTCAGATAAACTGTAGTAGAAATTACAGGGCATATATTATATATAATGTACAACAAAAGAAAGAAGTTACTTATTAAGTGTAGGACCAGTGTTAATGAGGCTAATCAAGTCAGGGTGGATGTGGCTCATTCACAGCAGCTGACGGGGAGATGTGAATATCAAAAGAGGGGAAATAGCCTTTGCAGTGAGTTAACCAGTTTAAGTCTTTATTCAGGCCTAATTTGATTGTACTGAATTTGCAAATGAATTGGAGTCCAGCTGTTTCCCATTGTCATCAGGATTTGAAGTTTTTTTGTAGAAGGATGATTGCTTTTAAACCATTACTGAATGTCCAGGGAGGTTAAAGTATGCCCCTCCAGGTTTATGTATGTTACCTTTCTTGATGTCCGATTTATGTCCATTTATCCTTTTGGTGTAGAGACTGTCCAGGCTGAACAATATACATGGCAGAGGGACACTGCTGACACTTGATGGCATATATCACATTAGAGGATGTGCAGATGTGAGCCTCTGATGTTGTGGCTTATGTGGTTAGGTCCCATCATGGTGTCGCTTGTATAGATATGTGGACAGAGTTGGGAGTAGGGTTTGTTGCTAGGATAGGTTCCTAGGTAACTGTTTCTGTGGTGTGATGTGTGGCTGCTGGTGAGTATTTTCTTCAAGTTGGAGGACAATCTATTTTTCAGGATAGATTGTAGATAGTCAATGATGCATCGGAGTCATTTTAGCTGGGGGCTGCAGGTAATAACCAGTGGGGTTCTGTTATTTTCTTTGTTGGGCCTATCTTGAATCAGGTGACTTCTGGGTCCTTGTCTGTCTCTGTTGATCTGTTTCTTCACTTCCCCAGGTGGGTATTTAAGATTTAAGAACGCTTGATAAAGATCTTGTAGTTTGTAGAGCAGATACTGTTGTTTCTTAGAGCTTGGCTATAGACAATGGATTGTGTCATGTATCCAAATGGAAGCTAGAGGCATGTAGGTAAGAATAGCAGTCAGTAGATTTCTGGTATAGGGTGTTGTTTATGTGGCCATCATTTATTTGTACTGCACTGTTCAGGAAGTGGAGCTTTTGTGTGTGGACTGACTCAGGCTGAGGATGATAGTAGGCTGGAAATTATTGAAATCCCATTGGAATTCTTCAAGGGCCTCCTTCCCATGGGTCCATATGATGAAGATGTCATCGACGTAGCGCAAATAGAGGACGGGAGCCGAGAAAACTTTGTTCTATCTCAGTCAAAAATAGACAAACCTGGTCTCTTCCAAGGGACACCCAACAAATTTAACTTTCTGTCTAGTCCATTCTTTCCCATTCCTAGATGGGGCACATTTAATACTCAGAAAACCCCAGAGTGATAGGATTTCACAGCATTGGCTGACATAGGAAGCAATGGCACATTCTGTCACATGATCAATGGCTCTCACTAGAACTCCACCCGTACTGAAAATGGAGATAATACTTTGAAAGGGAGACAAGCAGGCTCCACTGTGGCAGCAGGTGCGAACAAAGCAGCAGTAAGAGCAGCCGGTGGTGGGCAGTGTTCTGTTGCTGATGCGAACTTGCTTTCCCACCAGTCCTTAAGCAGATGGCAAAGTGGTGCGGAGGAAGCAACATCGCATTACACCAGGACCCCCTCTGTGTTGTGTTTTGCAGCATTCTGCAGTTTTAACTAATTCCCATTATACCGTACAGCTGTCTCAGCATATTAATGGCACTGAAGTCGTGTTTGTAGTGGGGCTGAAGAAGAATGTGCCTGCTTAGTCACCATTCTTTGCCTCCTACGTTTAACATGTGACGAATATAAGGGAGTTTATGTATAGTGCACAGGGTGATTAAAAATGAGTGCCTTGAAAAAGGCACTTCCTTTTGCACCATTCTGTTTCAAGGCTGAAGTTGCCTGTCGACCCTCAGATCAGCCGACAGTTAGCTAGAGTAGGTTTTTCCTTTTCTGACAGTAAAGTATTTGGGTGACTAGATATATAAGCATGCTTTATAATTGAACAAGGAATACCTTGTAATGAAATACAATATGCTTGTAATATTTGTAATTATTCATAAGGATAATCCGGTGCCATGCTTTAGGATATAAATTAATCACACCTACCATCTCCCTACACATACATATCAGACAATATACTACAGTATTAAAGATGTTCTAGGAGATTCTCATTCTCTTTTGAAGATATTGGCTAGAGCTAGGTATGCTATGGTTTTCCTGTCCTGCAAGAATTTTCATGATTTCAAAAATGTGTCCTGTCACAATATAAGAGCATAAAAAGTCAAAATCTTGAAAGTTTTTGAGAACTGAAAATAAAAAAATCGGACTGGGTCAAAACAAAAACACTTTGTTTCACTATGTTGTAGGCTGCAGCAATGCTGCAGTGTCAGATGTTTCAATGCCGACTTTTTAAATTAAAAATGTTTCCCATAAATTCACTGAAACCAAAACAAGTCATTCTGAGCCAACAACTGGGATTCTCAACACAATCTCTTTTGTGCTTTTCAAAGCAATTTCATAACTTTTTTTTTTCAAAACCGGAAATCCACTCAAACCAACCCTTTTCTAAGGACAGTTTTGGTTTTTGCAAATCTACATTTGCCAATAAAAAAAGGCTGAATAAAAAAATTCACTGCTGGTACTGGCTACTGATTAACATAGGATACCAGGCTGGATGGACTAATGGTCCCTCTGGGGCAGTAAATCTTGTGTTCCTATAAAACACTCCATTGCTGGCCTATGGTTATGTCAGCCTCTCATGTGGAGGAGCCTGGTTCTCATCTGTTTTCCATACAATTCACAAGGTAGATAGCCTCCTTCCTCTGTAAATGAGGATTTGATTAAAAAAATTCCAGCTGATTGGATGATGCCCCCATTGGGGTTTGTTTAGTTTCCTCCCCACCTCCTCTGTGTTGTGGCACACGGGCTAACTACTGCTCCCCACTGCAGTGGTTACTGTATTTCAGAGGTGCTGGTCTCTCTCATTGGCAGAGCATTTGGGGATGAAAAGCTTTACGTACATTTGAACTATCATTACTAGCCACTTGTCACAGGGTGTACTCACCACCAGAGTCCTCTCTCAGGTCAAGATACGGTGTTGCACGTTGGCTCATGAGCACCCCCTCAGCTGTCATTCTGTGGTTGTAGTGATGTGAGCCTAGGCCTCTGGACAGGCCACTTTTCAATTCAGTCCCCTTCTGGGATAACAGAAGTACAAACAGAAACCCAGAGGCTTTATGCCAGACTTTCAGCCTCCATCTTGGAGGCATCTGTCTTTTGCCTCTTTAAGTCTTAAGACTTGTACTTCCTCTCAGGCAGGGGGAGAGAAATGGGAATCTAGGCCTGCCCTCTCCTCAAGGACCCTGTGTTAGCCAGCTAGGAACCACTTATTCCAATCCCTTGTCCTTCCTTCGGTTGCTCCTAACTTTTCCCTGTTTGTCAGTCTTCCTCACATGGATGTGGAAACCCTCCACTCCCAGCCCTGCTCTAAAATTCTACCTCCTCATGTGACTTCTTCCCAACCAACTACAGAAGAGCTTCCTCAAGGCCTTTCCCAGCAGTCTCTCCCTCTCCCTTCCAGACAAGCCCCTCAGTTTTCCTCCTTGAAACGGGGGTTATAATTTAGCCCAACTATAGGGATCTAGTCAGCTTCACCTTCAGCTGGCGTCTTTTCCCCAATTAGTCTTCCAGCTTGGATTGTTCAACAGGCAGCCTGTCCTTGGCTCTCTACTATGCCAGAGGAGAAGACATACATGCTGGTCCCATGCCCAAAAGCTTACCCAAACTGGCTGGGAGAGAGGGGGACACTGGAAGGCTTCTAGTCCCAGGCCCTTACAAGAGACAGTAATGGGTTTTATTTCCAAATATTTCCTATTCCCAACACGGCTTCCTCTCTTGCAATAGCTCCTATTTTCTAGTCCTTGTCCACCTCAGACCTCTCAAAATCTTAAAGAGCCATGCCATGGGACAGTGGTGGGCTAGCCCAGTGGCCCCACAACTCTCAAAGGGGCAGATCACATTGTCACACCAGTAAAGAAAAATTATCTAAAACAGCATGTGACACATCAAACATGGACAAATATTTCTTGCTCTGCATATGTGCACAGTAAAATATAAAAGTATATAAGCTCATGAAGAGGACTCTTGAATTTCAGACATTACTCAGTGTTCAGAGATCTGATTAATCTTAAATAAGCTGCAAAGCAAATGGCCACATTTGCCTACTTATGGAATGGGTTCTCTCCTTTCACTCTAGAGAGGCTTTCCCCCTGAAATTAGTTTTGTTTTACAATGCAGCAGCCTCAGATCTTGGCTGAAGGATCATTCAGAGAAGAGCTCTCAAATGGCTGGAGAACTGTCAAAACTGAGCTGACTGAAAAGAGGCAGAGAACAGTTCCTGTTTTGCTTTTAATCACCGCACATTCTGCTATGTGCACATATTGGCTTATTTAGTACTGTCCTGGTGATTTAGTCGAGTAATGAATGGATTGTTATCATGAGGATCAAGGCATTAAGGATATAGAAATGTTGCAGCATCTGCTTAATATTGAGGAGATGGGGGTTGCCTTGGATGTTTCCAAAAAGTAGCAAGTAAATTTCTAAGAACATTAGCACAAATGGAAGCACAACTATCAGCTGACGAGGTTTGTCTATTACAAATGCCAGAATCTAACCAGGCAAAGAGTTCACTTCTTTGCTACTGGACCTTGCAGCAGTAAAAAAGGATGGTCTTGTGGTTACAGCAGCCCAGTGGGAAGCAGAAGCACTAGATTCAATTCCCAGTTTTGCCAAAATTGTGACTAGAGCAAGTCATTTTATCTCATGGTGACTGACTCCCCTAGCTGTAGAATGGAGCTAATATTTAGACTATGAGTTCTTTGGGGGCAGGGTCTGTATTTTTGTTCTGTATTTATACAGTACCTCACGCAATGGGATCCTGATCCATTCTAGGTGCTACTATAATACACACTGCATTATGTCCTTTCTACTTCCTTTCTTGTCTAGTTAGAGTGTGCAGTCTTCAGGGTAGGGAGGGTCTTCCTCAGTGTTTGTACAGCACCTAACACGGGAGGGCCTCAATCTGCTATAGAGCCTGAAGCTGATGTCATGATTGGGATTTAGGTGGCCAGGCTTAGTGGTCAGGGCCAATGACAGAGTTCAGGGGCCTCATTCAGGAATCAGAGTCTAAATATGGTAGCCTAAGTTTAGGACTGGTGTCAGGGCCCTGGAACCAGTGCAGGACCAGAGTCAGGATTCAAGGGACAAAGCCAGGATCCATAGCTAGAGTCTGAGTTCAAGCACCAAAGCCAACAGGGCCAACAGCCACTGAGGGCCTCAAGGCAAGGTGTGTGTGTGTGGGGGGGGGGCTGGCTTTCCACCCCAACAGGGATGGGGCCTTAGGGAGAAGGGACAGGGCTGTGGGTAGTCATCCCTTAGCACCTCCTGGACTGCAGCATTCACTATGCCCAAGCCCTCAGAGCCGCACTGGGGCAGTGCTCCAGCAGCAATTCAAAGGGGTCCAGGGTTCTAGCCATAGTAATAGCGGCAGCGGTTGGGAGCCCAGGGCCCCTTTGAATCTCCAGGCAACTGTCCTCTTTGCCCCCTTCTCCCAGATTGGCAGGCCTGACCAAAGCCTCGAGTCAGACCCCAAGTACCAAAACCAGGCATCAAAGCCTAGTACCAGAGTCTAAGTGCTGAAGTCAGGGGGGCAAGAGCTGGAGTCTGACTCCGAGCTCTGGCTTTGATACTAGGACTCTGAGTTCAAGGGAGGAAGCCAAGAACCCAGGCCAGGCTCAGGAACCCAATAGTAAGCTAAGAGATGGGGCTAACACTACAGCTTGCTGGAGATCTAAGTTTTCTGTAAGCTCTGCACAGCTTCCCATTAAGCCCTGTGCAGAGGATAAGGGCTGTACTGGGGAGAAATCTCCTCCCAAGCCCTGAAGAGAAGAGATCTCACCCCAGCATGGAATTTCTGGGGCTGGCGGAGGGAAACCCTTTCCTGGCTGACCCCAACACCGAGCTGCCTCAACCGGGAGAAAGGGCTCCTCATCGCTGTCCCAGCAGGGAGCAGACCAGGTAAGCTGAGCCCACCCCCAATCCTCTGCTCCATGTTGAGCTCCTTCCCTAGCCCTGGGCATTTTCCTTGCACCCTAAGCCCTCAGCCCAGCCCCCCCAAAGCCCACACCCCCAGCCTAGAGCCTATAGCCCCTCTTGCACACCAACCGCTAGCCCAGAGCTCTTCCCCAAACCTGGAGCCCCATCTTGTATCCCAAACCTCTCATCTCCAGCCTCAGCCAGAGCCCTTGCAACCCAACCCTCTGCCCCAGCCCTGAGCCCCTTTAACACACCTAGAACCTCTTGGTCCCACCACATGAATTTTGTTACATACACCATTTCACACATCACCTCCCCATTGGTGCACATAAGAAAATTCACTCCATTCTGGAGCGGAAAAAATTAGAGGGAACATTACTGGGAAGCCCACTTCAATGCATAGATACTTTCTGGTTGCTTCTGGGTGACACCAATACGGTAATACCTATACCAACATGGAGCCATGAGGGAAGCTGTCGGTCAGGCAGTACTTCCCGTGGTTTTTCTCTCCACACAGTCTGTGAGGTAACGCCTGCACTCTGTAGGTAGCAGAGTAGAAACATTATGCACCCTGAAGTTCTTGGGATTAGTCCAGCCCCTGTTGAACCTCAAAAGTGCTACTGTGATACAAATACCAACAGCCAGTCATGCTCTCTGGAGTGTTGATCTGTGGCACCAGCAACACTCTCTTGGGATCCCATGAGGTACAGGTATGTGGCAGATGAGGGAGCAATGGGGCAGCTAATGGAGAAGAAACACTTCTATGCTCAGATTCTTAGGTCTTATCCACATGCAAAAACTGTATCGCTTTAACTATATTGGTATGGTCTTCTTAGTGCACATGTGGTGATATCACTATAAATGTGCTTTTTGCTGGCACAGGTATTCCCCTATGAGAAGGGGAATGAACTATACACATAGAAGGCACCTTTATAGCGGTATAGCATTGGCCACCGTAGGGATTGTACCAGTAGAATTATTTTGGCGAAAAGAAAATCACACCCCAATCACAATAGTTATACCAGGCCAAAAATGTGTTTTGATGAAGCCATGGTGTAAACATTGCTTTTCTCACCTCCCTCTTACATTTGATTTGTTCTCCTCTGTGGCCTGTAAATTGGCAGCATCAGTTAAAAGAGAGAGACACACTTAATTGTGACCAAATGAGTTCTCTGCTGCTTGAGAACCCCCCTGTCATGTTTGCTCAGCATGTAAAGGGGCCATCCGCTGCCTTGCGCTATTTGCCAGATTTTAAATGTGACAGATTAAAAAAAAAATGTTTGTCTTTGTGCTGTTCTTGAAGTGGGAAGAGACTAAAAGAGGGAACTGGGAAAATCAGATACAGACTCAAGAAGGAACAAAAGACAGAACTATGTAACACTTTAAAGACTAACAAGATGGTTTATAGGTGATGAGCTTATTGATCTGAGGAAGTGGGTCTGGCCCACAAAAGCTCATCACCTATAAACCATCTTGTTAGTCTTTAAAGTGCTACATAGTTCTGTCTTTTGTTTCAGCTACACCAGACTAACACGGCTGCATCTATATCACTATTCTAGACTCAAGACGGGGGTTTGTAATGGGTCATGTATCCGCAGTGGCATTCACTGGAGTTTGTGACAGGCTGAACATTAACCAAAAGCAGTGACTGGGAATAAAGGGAGCATGGTTGAGATCATGGTTAGAGCAGGAAGCCAGATGTCCAGACAGGTAGATTCCAATCTCTGCCATTGATTCATAGATTTGAAGGCCTGAAGGAATTATGTTAATCTCGTCTGACCTCTCCTATATTACCCAGACCATCAAAACTCGCCCATTAATTCCTGCATCAAGATCATAGCATCTGTTTGAACTATAGCACCAGTTTTACTACAGTATCCAGTGTTCATTTCATGGGATGGTGGCCTCACCATGTCCTGCGTAAGTCATGTTTGACCTCCAGTCTCTGTGTGATCTTGGACACATTACTAAAAAGATCTGGGTTTCAACTTAACTATATAATACCTTCCTCATTCAGAGATGGGTTGTGAGGCTTAATTAATTCATATTTGCAAAGTATTTTGTGATCCTCAAGTGCACAGTACTATAGAAAAATCCACAGGAGTTTAGGATTTGCCACATTGGTTCAGCCCAAATATTAAAAAAAATTAGGAATCCCTGTTGACAGCTGAGACATCTTGATCAATCATAGTGTACAGTACAGTAGGTCCTAAGACCACTGTTAAGGTCAGTTCCTGGTTCTGCCATTGGCCTGTTGCATGAGGCAGGGGCAAGTCATGTCACCTCCCTTTGCCTCAGTTTTTCCATCTGTAAAATGACTTCTTCCATACAGTACTTTGAGACCTACTGATAAGAGTGCTATACAAGAGCTAAGGGTTATTTTTATTATTAATGGTGGCATTGAAGCCAAGGGTAGTACTTCCCACTGACAATATTTCTACACTACAATAAAAGACATGTGGCTGGCCCTTGGCAGCTGATTCAGGCTCCTGTGGCTTGGACTGAAGTGTAGATGTTTGGTCTCAGGCTGGTACCATGTTCTGGGATCCTTATGGGTGAGGATGGAGGGTCTCAGAGCCCAGACTCCAGCCTGAGCCTGAATGTCTGCACTTTAATTTTGTAACCCCACAGCTGAAGCCCTGTGAACCCTTGTGTAACACTCTGATGTTTAGCACTCCTGGCTGCCAGCTGCACACCCAGGGTACTGGTTGCTAGGCCTATGCTTGTGACACTTCTCTCAGCCCTGTGCTTGCCCCCAGCAGTGCCCCAGCCATGCCCCTGCCTCTTACCACTGTCTTGGTGCCCCCTTTGGAGTCACTGCCCTGCTCCTTGCTCCAACTCTGTAATGGGGTGGGGTGGATAGACCAGGGTTAGGGGGCTGGCTTTCAGCACCCCCCCACTATTAAAAATGTTCCAGTGCCACTGCACTGGGCAGCAGAGGTTATGACTATGGCTGGTGTCTGGCTATCTCTCGATTTGCTAAAGGAAATGCCTGACCAGGTCTGTGCTGTTACCATAATCTTGGACACGTTTGGAATAGGCCTTACTGCAGGGCAGGTGTATTTTCAGTTGACTTTACAGCTTACCTCAGCATTGCAGGATGACTTTTGAAAGGCGGCAAGACAGTCAATGGAAAGAATGCAGGGACTACACTGATACTGTATTGCACTAACTACACTGACCTCAGGGCTATGTCTCTCGCTGAGATGGAGTTATTAAGTAGGTCTAATGCGTAAGTTAAGTTTAGTGTAGACACTTATAGAATTAGGTCAATGTAAGCTGCCTTATGTGAACCTAACTCTGTAGGGTAGACCGGGGCATAGATGTGTTTGCGAATACCAGTAGGCACCTATAGATCTTACAGTATCTAAACATAGCTGTAAACCTGTCCCTTTGTCTTTATACAGCACCTTCCAGTAGAGACCCTCGGGTGACTGATGGGCGTTAAATGTTCACCACGTGCCGTAGAGGTGGCCAAATTGGGGCACATAGTGGTTAAATGACTTGATCATGATCAGTGGAAGAATCAGGATCAGAACCTGTGAAAACCAGCTGTCTCCTCTACTCACTAAATAACATTGATGAAGCTGTGCAGAAGGTCAATGGAGACGTTCCCCTCCAATTGATCTGCCCAGAGTGATCTCAATTCCTGTTCATGGGAAATGAGCAAGAGGGGGTAAAATGAGGTAGAGAAATAAATAGCTTAGGCAAATACTTGGACTGAAATTAATGTCTCTGCGGTAGCAGGGGTTGCCTAAACTGTATTTGAAATGCTGACACTTCAGTAGGCGGCTAAATATGCTAGTGATCAAACTGATAATTCCCTTTAAATTATTGTTTTACCTCCCTCCGTCCAATTACTCAAGTTATTTTGCTATCCCCCAGATCTCTCCATAAATGTCAACAAAATGATTACAGGCTGCAACAGCGTCAAGATGTTTCACCCATAGGAACACTGGTAAAATGTTTATGGCACAACAAGTTGAAAAGTGTGTTTGATGTGTAAATGTCACACAATCAGCATCCTGTCACTAGAAAACAAAATGGCATAAACATAGCCCCTAAAATGTCATACATAGAACTAAAGAGCTACTCTATTGCCAGCCACGTAAATCATCATGTAAATGGCCAATGTTTGTGTCAGTAATTTTCTGAAGAGCCCTCTCTGATATTACAGCTATTTGCTAGATAGCATTGGGCAGAATGTTTGACGTGCAATAATTTCAGTGGAGAGTCCTGAGTTCTTCCACTGGCCTATGTGATGCTGCTGAAGACAGTGAGGTTTTTATATAAAAAAAGGCCAATTTAGGATAGCAAATTTGAACACAAACCAGCCTTTCTTGGAGCACAGAGACACCTTGCCCGATAAGGCTGTCAGCCCCCCACCCTGCCCAGAGGCCTTTTCTAAATGCCACAGGGGATATCCTAGTCTGTCTGACTACCTCCTTTGTTTTTGAACCCTCTTTGATATGCTTTAATAATAATCATTAACACTTACACTGTGATGTCCTTTGTATATTTAAACTACTTTCCCCCCTCTCTTAGGGGAGCCAGGAATCCTTGCAATGCATCTGTAAGGTAGGTTCAGCAAGTATTATCCCCATCTAATAAGGAAACTGCAGCAAAGAGGTGAAATGACCTGTTCAAGGTCACACAGAAGGTCAGCGGCAGAACTGGGAGCAGAGCTCAGGATTTCTTGACTTACAGTCTTGTGCTTAGTCCTTGGCCAGGTCCCCTCCCAAAATGCTTTGAAAATAAACTTCAAAGAACTTCCTGCCAGTATGGGCCAATCAAGTGCCTCAGCCTTCCTTCAGCATCTTCTGTAACTGGAGGAATCCACATCTGCCCTTCAGAGTCTTCTGCCTCCAACTAATGTTCTTGCATTTACTTGGATTAGCAGGTGTGTTCACTCTTCCTTCTCTATCTGTTATAACATTATTGAGCATGGCTGGCTCTTATCTGTAGAAACTCCTGTAATTCAGATGCAATAGAATTCTTCTTGTGGTTTTCCTGCTTATAAAACTCTGCAACTGAAGTTTTTTCGCCTCCCCTTTGGGGCATGCATTATACTTTTTGCCCTCTCTTAGGGGAGCCTTAGTAAAAGCAAGTCATTGTACCAGCAGAAATGTTCTCCCAGCTGTGTTTGAGCTTGATTAATCCCTTTTCATTGGATGATTAGGATTCTTCTCCCCCAGAGACTTCTCTCATCATCTACTCTATGCAGGAATTCTCCAGTGGGAGAAAATAAGGCATCAGTCAGATTTTCTGGATGCATCCAAAATGATGTGGGTGGTGAATTCTTTTGAATTCAAACAATGACATCCTGAAGTCCACTAGTGGCCTTCATTATTGTTAATCTAAATAATGTAGAAATTGCTCAGATACTATTGTAAAGGTCTGGACAAACCCTCCAACAGATAAACAGGTTTTATAAGTAAACTTTCGCAAACTCCCTCTCATGTTACAGATGATTGGCAATCCTGGTTTTAAGCCAAAGAAGCTTTTAAAAAAAGTTTGTTGAAACAAGCCAGTTCTGAATGGAAAAGTTATTGAAATCCTGAATATTTAATTTAAACATTTTTATTACACATTTTTGGAACCCTGATTACACCTCTCATCCACAGCAATTTATTTGCCTAAGAAAAATTATACCATGGATTACAAGATTGCAGGTTAAATCCACTGCTGTGAACTCATTTTTACAGCTCAGACTACACTTGTACAATTTGTAAAATTTTGTAACACCTTAAAGTTTTCAATACTACAGCATGGAAGAAGGTACTTATATATGGATGGACTAGACAGAAAATTCTGGGTTTTCTCCTTCTCCTATCTTTTTGGCAAAAAACTAAAAAAGTGGAATTTCCTTTTTTGAATATACCTGTAAAGAATTTCCTAAAAATATTCTATAGTAAATTCATGGAGTGATCAAATTTGTCTTTCAGGTTAGGTGGAAGGTAAAAATGAAGAGATTGCAGAGTATAACACAATATGGAAAGTTATGACTCGGGAAATAAAAATAAATTATGCCAAGGATGTGGACATAGTGTGTGAGGAATTATGTCAGTAAAATCCCCATGGAACATACATAAGACCTAGGGCTACATATTAGTTTGAATCTCAATTTTCCAATACTTCATATTACATCTGGACATTTTGGAACAAAAGCACTTCAGCCAGCACTGTATAATGATCATAATTTCCAGAAATATTATGATTATTGTATAACAATTCAATTAATATATCTAGCAAGGTGGAGGTGATTTTTTTCAATCCAAATGTCACAGCAAGAAAGAACTCCATGTGATTGAAACATCAGTGTGAATATTGGATAAAAGCCCATGTTTCAGCTTTTTGATGTTATGATCTTATCCAGGTTTTGAATGCGATAAATGCAGGAATTATACTGCTCACTTTCCTGTTAATCAGAGGGAAAAAAGTAACAATCATATTACAATACACAATTAGATATAATATAGCTTTCTTTATATATATTTATATATATACTCAAGTAAAAAAAGTTAAAATTGTTTGAAGTAAAAAATGAAAAAATAGCTGATTGTGTTTTTGTTTTTCTTTACAGTGATATGATCGCAAATACAGGACAAATGCATAATAAACCTTTACATAAGGTGTCTGGTCCCATCTCCAGCAATAGGGCTCAACTTGGAGTAGAAAATGAAATTGGTTGACCTTTCTTTGTTTTTGGCTGTAGCTTTTGTAGATAATGTGGTATGAGGAAAACATATTGCAAATATCTATCTCCAAGGTGTTTTACAAAAGACCTAAAACACCAAAGGGTGAAATTTCCCCCTTTGCAGGGAAAGCCAGCCCATGCAACATGCAAGTCCCACTTAAGCTGTCAATAGTGTATGCATCCTTCTATACTCTTGTTCCATAAAAAGACTGTTTCTATGTGCTTGTTTCTCCCATTCCCTTCAAAGCCATCCATTGCATGCCCTGAGGATCAAGAGGGACATAAGTGATGCACAGGCCTTTTGCTAGTCCTCTGCAAAGGGGTGAATTTCCCCCAAAATGTTACACTGAAATGTTGATGTGGTCGTTGATAAAGCTTGGCAAATGGTCACACCGAGCCCTATTTTGGCTGTAGAAAAGAAAGAAGTACTTGTTCCAGCATAAAATAAGATCATATAGACAACCAACACAAACAGTATTTTTTTTCTGTTGTCTGCATAATAATAACATCATATTTGCATATAGAACAGCTTTTGCATTATTGCTCTACTTATAAGAACATAGTAAGGAACTTATAACAGACTTGCACATTACAAACTTAAGGTTCTTTGGTGAAGAATGAAAAACAGTATTTTAGCTGAAATACATCTCAGGGAAGTTTTTGCTTTTATCTGTTGATCCTTTGGATTCTCTCACACAGGAGGGAGAGGTACTGAGTCAGCTTTACCATTGCAACGATGGCTACCCCACCAATCATCATGCATGTTGGCCAGAAAAGTGAGTGGAACAGCACATTGTAACTGTAAAGTTTGGTTAATATCACATTCTTCTGAATGCCTTCTGGGTCGTAAAAGCATGAGAAACGTTGGTACTTCCGGAAATTTTCCATTACAACATTCACAAGTGACATGGACTCTTCATAGTTCTTACCACACTTGGGGATGTAGGAACACTGGGAAGAAAGGAAAAGGAAAATAAATGTCTCTACCCAAATACTACATTCAGATGACAAACAGGAAATTCTCCAGCTGACTGTGCCTTTCATAAGACTACAATACAATTACATTTAATAATAATAAAATAAGGAGGAGTCATGTGTCACCTTAGATAACAGATTTATTAGGGCATAGAGTCATAGTCACGGTCACAAGCATATGCTAAATAATACTTTACACTTTTATAGCAGTTTCCATGTGAGGAACTCTGAGGGTATGGCTAGACTGTGGGGGGTTTTTGGGATACTGGAGGTATCCCAAAAAAACCTCCGCTGCATCCAGGGAACGCATTTGCTTTTCCACTTTTTTTGGCGGAAGAGCGAACGTGCTCTTTCGGAAGCCCCTGTATTCCTCATTCAACGAGGAAGAAGGGGGCTTTTGAAAGAGGGTTTTTTTCCCCAACATTTGGCCCAGTCTAGACGGGCCAAATGTCGGAAAAGCCTCTTCTGACAAAATTATTGGAAAAAGCTACACAAAATGCGAAGTGCGTGTTGCATAGCTTTTTCCGACAAACAGATGTAGTCTAGACATACCCAACGTTCTGTACAAGCATTAAAGGAGTGATCCTCACCATTCTCACCCTACCCTTTTATAGACACTTAGCCCCGAGGGAGGGGAGAAATAAAATGGAGCAGGCAGGCATTACACTTTCCAGTGCGGCAGTGGCCAAATCCTCTACCTGAGCACAAACTGGGAATAGGAGGAAACCCTTTGTACATTTCCTTTTGCACATCCATACAGACTGTGTCCTGTAATTAGGGCTGGTAGTTCATTACATGGCCATAGGGTGATCCTGGGTTCCATGATTGATTTGGTCGCTGGGTAGCTCTTTCTCAGACCCCTCTCTACACTGCTGCATGGCTGAATCTATCCGCATTGAGAGAACAGCTGTCAGGGGCTTTGGGTGATTAGTTTGATCATGTGAGATTTGCAAAGGCAAAAGATATTTTGATTAAAATAATGTGACCCGTGACTTGAGAATTTTTAAAATACATAAACTTAGTAAACTTCATAAACCCCTGCTCTTTTTTATGACTATGCCATGACATTTCATAATGTACTGCAGCAAACCTCCAGTCCTAATAACAATCCATAGATTAACCTTGTAACAGGATTTGATGGATTCATTGGCAAGTTTATTAGCTGAGAATCTGAATTCCAGTGTAGCAGAGATGCTGGATGGCATTGGCAGACTGCAGCATTGAAGGTACAGCATGTCAGCACTTCTATTATGAATATTTCATAGAGCAACAGAAATTAGAGATGGAAAAGACCAGAGAGGTCACATCTCATCCATCCTACTGCTAGAGCAGGATTATTCCCTCCAGCATGTTCTCTAGTGCTTTGCCTGCCCCTGTCTTAAATGCCCAAAGCCATGAGGTTTCTTTAACTTCCCAATAGAACCTAATAGATCACAGCCAGATAGGCTGCACTGGAAGGAAATGTTCAATCCAGGTCAGCCTGAATTTTCCTCTATATCCCATTGCTTCAAGTGGCAATTGTAACCCCAATGTTTACAATTGTGATATTATCCTTCTAGTCCACCTGTCCAAGGTCACTAACCTACTAAAGGAGAAAGGTAGGCACTCAGTGTTGCAAAGCTCCTCTGAATAAGAAGTGTTTGAATGCCTTATTTGGTCAGGTTTTCATGTTATTTATTGCCATGTCTTATAACTAAATCTATGGACTGTACAAAACCTGTACTATGCCTCCTTAATATCAATCACTTTTAATATTAGAAATGTGCAGATATAAAAATATCCAATGCCAGGGTCTGTGGGTAGCCAGATGTATTCTGGGTAGCCATAAGAAAATTGGCAGGGAACATAAAAAAGAACTCTCCTTATATTTTGATCCTCATTTGAAATAGACGCAAAATAAATCTCTTTTTCTAAATTGGAAAAGTAGTTTGCTTTGACTTTTCCATCCATTTATTTTTAATATTTGCATATCTGCTATTTAAGGAGCATGAGAAAAGCAGTACTTGTGGTGTCCACACACAGAATCTATGGTGAGAACTCATTCTTGTAAGATTTGCTGTCCAACCTTTAAGATTCAAAGGTTTGGAGAATTCAAATACACGTCCAGATTTCTGAATTTCTCTCCGTACTGGAGAACTGAATCGGGGCAAAATTCTGATGTCACCTCCATCACTTCTAAATTTCTGTTACTCTTGATTTGCATCAGTGCAAGGGAGAGTGGTGTAACGAGGCCTCTTAAGTAACTAAACCTCAGAATCTCTCTGAAACAGGCAATGGATATAGATAGTCTCATTTGTACCACCAGAATTAAGGAGTAATTCCATTTATGCTAGCATAGTTACACTAATGAAAAACTGGTGTTTCTGTGGCCCATAATTTAGGGCAAGAAGAGAAGGGAACTGTCCTATCCAGTGGAATTTGCAGACTGTATAAGCATTTGCAATGTCATTCCTGGGTTGGAATTCAGCTTGGACACTATGGTTAATGATCCTGCTTATCTAAAATGTGGCCTGGGAACTTTAATGATCATATGGTCTGGACCTTAATTTATTTCTCCGTCGAATAATGGAAGAGAGATATGCAGCATGGAGCACAGAGGATAGCGTCTCTTTGACATTGACTCATCTTTAATTCCCACAAAGCCTCCAATGATTGGAAGAAATACTATCCCCTGGAGGTGGAACAATAAGGAAAGAGAGTGGAACATGGATGGCTCACTGTGTCTTTCCCAGTACACACATGTCAGCAGGTTTAAAGGTAACTGAACTTTTTGTGGGTACCTGCTAGGGCCCGTTATCATTTCTGAATTAACAAGTTGATTCAGAACTTTGGAGTCTTGGATCAGCATAGCAGCTTTGGGTTGCAGCAAAACTTGGAGAAACTTCACCATGGTAGGAGGACTTTTTGTTCCTCTACCACTCTGCTGGCCATGTTTGGCACTTAGCCAGGCATCCTCTAAGGCGGTGGTTCTCAACTGGTGGTCCATGGTGACTTTTTCGGTGGTCAACAGGAACATTGTCCAAAGTCACACGGCATGAGCAGGCACTGCCGTTAGGCTGTTTTACGTCATGTTCACAAGCACGCGGAGCGTCATCCATAGCGTCACCTAGGACGCAACCGCGTTGTGTTGCCAGTAACTTCCGTCTGAGGCTCTGAGCGTCAGTGTTGCTGCCGCCGTCATGCTGAGCGGTTGCTGTGTCTTTCGTCCTGTGCTACATGTGCTGGAGGTGGTCCACGAAAATTTTTTGATTGGCCTGGTGGTCCATGGACTGAAATGAGTTGAGAACCACTGCTCTAAGGGAAGAGGAATGGTCTGCAGGGGAGAAGGGAGGGATGTGTAGACACATGGGAGTGACAGTTTTGAGTTAGAATCCCAGCTCTGCTATTGAACTCTCCATAGGCAAAATTTTCTTGTAAGTTTAGCTCCCCATTCTTCTGACTATCCTAGTCACCCTTTTCTGCAGTTTGGGCTTTTCTTCCTTGATTTATTTCTAGGAAACATTTTGGAGAAATTCTATGGCCTCTGTTATATGGGAGGTCCAGCTAGTCCCAGTGATCTGTTCTGGGCTTGGAGGTTATGATTACAGGGCGCATATCAATTAGTGGTACACAGTGTCTGTTCCCGACATCACTTGTGCTTTGCGGATGTAAACTAGGAGTAACGCCATGGGAGAAAAAGAATTAAATTGATGTGAACAGAGATCTGAATCTGGCCTTTCCAACTACTTGAGGTAATGAAACACTTCCAAGGTGTAACAGAATGACTCAGTAGTTTGAATAGAAGAGACTGCTGATCCTATTTACTTTCCCCAGGGGCTGCTAGCAGCTGACAGTTGAGAAGAAAACATAGCAGCTAAGATGCCATGGTTGTAGTATTGACAAGGGGCTGGGCAATGGTCTTAAAAGGCCAGAAATAAAATATACACAGGGAGAGGAATGAAAAATCTTGTGTGCACTCGTGGAGGAGATTAAAATAGCTCAATCAACACCCATTTACTTGCTGTTGATTCTGATCAGAAACTGACAGGAGTGCATTACATATCTCACCATAAATTGTATCTACTTCTTCCCTTAACCTTTCGGGAAGACAGCTCTTTTAGATAGTGAGTCTGACAGAGGAATCATTCTCTAAAATCAAAGCACATTTTCCTCAGTCTGAGCTAGTGAGAGAAGTGGAGAGCTTGGCCTCAGACACTGCAGTGTGGGCGTGTGTGTGTGGTGGGGATGTGCAGTGAGCTGGAAAGATTATGCAGGTTTCGGCTGACCTTTTGAAGGTCACTTGTGCTGACCTTCTGGAAAGTAAGTGCCGCTCTTTTCATAGTGTTGTCAGTAACATTTGGAATCAGCGAGACAGATGCATGCTTTTTTTGTGGGTGGGTAATGGAGGTGAATCTTAGTAATATGATGAGGTGGTGGAAGGAAACTGACCACCAGCTCCCTGTGGGCACATACCAAAAAACCAAGCACTTTTCTGCACACTTCCATCTTCTGTGCATGAGGCCACTCTCTAACCTGTTGAATGAATGGCAGCTTATCAGGTCAAGCAGTGGGGAATTCCCATCAGCTGTTCCTAGACTGCCTTTCACAGCTGCAGCATATGTCATTGCTTGGGGGGTGTTTGCAGCTGCCATTATACATACAAACAAAAACAAGGTGAGAAGGGTACTTAAGGAATTAGAGATCTCAAGAAAGGGGCATGCGCCTTCATTTCAAAGCCAAAACTAGAATCAGAAACATGAGGAATATTGCAGATGGGGTGAACTGGCTTAGGATGCTTGGGATCCTGAATGTACAGTGGCTTGTATTTTTCCTAGTCTGAGGGATCAGTATGTAGTTAAAATTATGATACAAGCCATCCTCGCTATAAGTCCAAGATAGAAAGCTATATAATTATGGCTGGTGCAGAGAAAAATTCTTATTTACCTCTTCATGTAGCACAAGAAGCAGGGGTCACCCAATGTAATTCACAGGCAGATTTATAATAAACAGAAGGTAGTCTTTCTTCACACAGCCTACAGTCAAACCCATGGAACTCACTGGGGGAGATGATGTGAAGGCCAACTTGGACTTATAACAAACAACTTAAAGCAGGGAATTTTTTCCCATGGCTGACTTCCATTTGGGCAAACTGGGTTTTTTTTTGTGTGTGTGTGCAACTTAAGAGCAGGGAATGGGAGGACTTATAACACATCAGTCCCTACCACTTTAGTGCAGAATGGATGTATACCAGGGCGACTAATAGCAGGGACGCCCTGTATACCTTGACCTACCGGTGATGGAAATGAATGATGTTTGCCAATGGAAATCTGGTCATACCAGCTCCTCTGGATGTATAGCAGGGTCTTCTAGTTTTTGTGGTTCATAAGAGAATGGCTCTCCAGTGCACCATTCAGCATCCAAGATGAACACTGAGGAGGAAGTTTGCTTCAGTAGACAGGGTATCAGTCTGGGAATCAGAAAACTGGGTTCTAGCATTGTGTGACTTTGGGCAAGTCACTTCTCCAGCTATAACATGGAGATAATGATGCTTTGATATCCAGAGATGCAATGCTAAGTTTTAATATTATTTAATGCAGATTTTTTCAAGCACTATATGGAAGAAAGAAGGGGGTGATATGCCGGCTGTAGGGGAGAGTAAATACAACTTTTGTAAACAGATATCATGCCTCACGGATCTCTTCATATTCTTTGAGAGATCAACCAACATGGACAAGTTTTCTTGAACTTTCAGGAAAGTCTTTAAAAAATTATCTCACCAAAGGTTCTTAAGTAAAGTAAGCTGTTGTGAGATAAGAAGGGAGGTTTTCTCATGGATCAGTAACTGGTTAAAAGATAGGAAACAAAGAGTAGGGATAAATGATAAGTTTTCACAATGGAGAGATTAGGGAGAGGTAAATAGCCCTCCCAAGGACGTGTGCTGGGACCAGAGCTGTTCAACATATTCATTAATTTGGAACAAGAGGTATGCAGTGTGGTGACAAAGTTTTCAGATAACATAAAACTATTCAGGTTAAGTCCAAAGCAGACTGTGAGGAGTTACAAAGGGATCATATAAAAGAGAGTGAGCGGGCAACAAAATGGCAGATGAAATTCAATGTTGATAAATGCAAAGCTATGCACACTGAAAAACATAATCCCAGCTATACATATGTAATGATGGGCTCTGAATTAGTTATTGCCACTCTAGAAAGAGATCTTGGATAATCGACAGTTCTCTGAAAACATCTGCTCAATGTGCAGTGGCAGTCAAAAAGGCGAACCATGTTAGGAAGCATTAGGAAAAGGATAAAAAGACAAAAAATATCATAATGCCACTATATAAATCCATGGTACATCTACACCTTGAATGCTGCATGCAATTCTGGTTACACCATGTCAAAAATAGTATATTAGATTTGGAAAAGAGGCAGAGAAAGGCAACAAAAATGTTTAGGAGTATGAAACAGCCTCCGTTTGAGAAGAGATTAAAAAGACTTGGACTGCTCAACTTGGGAAAGAGGTGATTAAGAGGGGATGTGATAGAAAGCTACACAATCATGGCTGGTGCAGAGAAAAAGTCTTATTTACCGCTTCAAGTAGCACAAGAAGCAAGGGTCACCCAAGTAATTAACAGGCAGATTTATAATAAACAGAAGGTAGTCTTTCTTTGCACAGCCTACAGTCAACCCATGGAACTTATTGGTGGAGATGATGTGAAGGCCAAAAGCATAACTGGGTTTATAGAAGGATTACATACATTCACCGAGGATAGGCCGAAGAATGGCTATTAGCTAAAATATTCAGGGATACAATCCCATGCTCTAGGTGTCCCTAAGCCTCTATCTGCAGGTGCTAGGATTTGATGAGGAGGGCAGATCACTTGATAATTGCCTTTTCCCTTCTTTCTCTCTGAAGTATTGGCCATTGTAGGACGACATGACACTGAGCTAGATGGACCATTGGTCTGACCCAGTGTGGCTGGTCTTAACCCCTGGTCCGTCTATGCAACTGGGCTGACAGAAGAATGCTTTCCCCATCCTACTTACTGTTGCTGGGGGAGGTGAAGTTCACAGAGTCTTAGAAAACCCTTCCGTCAAAGTAGGTGGCATCTTCATTACGGCTGTGTCATCATAGCCCCTCAATGCAGACATGGCCAGCATGTCTACTGTGTCTTGTGGCTGTAGCACAGCATGGTGCCTTGTGACCCAGACAGTCCTCCTTATAGTGCATCTCAATACCATAATGATGCAGATCTTCCTAAATATACCAGTCTGGCCACTACAAGACCAGACTCTTGTTTTTGGACTTTATTGTGGTCTGCAGCCAATGTTTTAGCTTCCTAGCACGGACTGATGACAAAGGAGGGAAGAAACTGAAGTGGTTACAGATGACTAGATAAGAGTCACAGTTATATACTAACAGCATGCGGCAGTGTGACCCTGCCCTCTACTGAAACTCTCACAACCTGCACAGCTGTCAGCATAGCAGGGGTGGGTGTGTGCTCTGGTTGTGGCCCAAATACCTTAGCCACAGAGCTGTGATGCGGAGAGCACTGCTAGCCTAGGAACAAAGATTTGTTGTGCTGATTTGAGTGTGAAACTTGCAGGCTATGTTGATTCTATCAAGGTTCAAGAAGTCAGGTATTTTACACACATTACTATTAAGGGCCAAGTCCTATTTAATACAGGATTTGGATTCAGATCACATAACCACTAGCATATCAGTTAAAAAAACAACCACCTTAGGAATCCTCCTGAGAGCAAAGCTTACCCTGTAAAACAACCTTGGGCTGGGGAAGTATTAACTGTGCCTACATTAGATTAAGGGAAGGCTGTGTTTGGGAGAATTTAAGACTAGACTTAGACAAACAAAGACCTTCAAACAGAATTTGGAGATTTATACAGAATCCTTTGATTTGTTTATATGCATTGTAGGACCAAAAGTGATTGGAGCTGCTGTAATCAAAAAACAGCATGGATTTAATTGGTTGCTTATACATTGTGGCAAAACAAGTTTCTGCTGCTTACCTGCTAACCTGATCTTTAAGAACTATATTTCTAAAGTAACTCTGGGTAGGGAATTGGAAGCTGCTGAACATTACAACAGAAAGAAGGCAGGGGGCATTATCCTCTGTTTGACAACTGATTTCATAGGGACTCGTATCCCAGCTACTAGAGTTAATTATCTAATCAAATAATTGGCCTTGTGAAATTGTTAAGTGCTTTGATTAATTTCAATATCACTTCATCTTAATATGTGAAGGTAATTTGGTCAGCTGAACTACTTCCTGAAATAGAAACACAATGGGTAAAATTTACCCTGGGGTAAGTGAATAGGACATATTTGCAGTTCAGTTTGAACTGGGCCTCTATTATTATTCCAGGTGCATATAATCTAGGGGTAGTAGAGGTCCCTGTGCTGATTTTAATGGCCTCCTTGAATAACTGCACGTGCGAAATGGGGCTTGCAATAATTTGTGCAAATAATTGTGGATGCTAAGGTGAAAGGCAGCTTCTAAAGCTCCGACCCTTAATACCTTGCTACACAAAAGAATACAAACAGCCATCTGCAGACTCACTGGTCTGGAACAGTAACAAACCCTGATACACATTGTCATGAGTCACTAGCACGTATGTAATCTGGGGGAGACATTAATTATAGTCTGAAGAGATTTGATCTGGCTCAGTCCCACTGGATTAAGTTTATTCTGGTTTTATGTGGTGCAGAGAATAATTTTTTTCTCAGGATTTTAAATATGATATCAATTTTAATAATTTCAGGTATTAGTAAGGCAGATAAGGACAGTTGAGCTGGTATAAATGGAGTTATATTGATTTACACCAGCTGAGAATGTGGGCTATTATTTATGATCTTTATCATGACAATAGCCCTTCAATACACTGTCAGCATCTTCATAGCACCTAGGAGATCAAATTACACTCCATGGTCCATGGGTACCACTCTCCTGACTCCAACTAGGCTGCACCGGCAGAATTTGGCTGCCATGTCCAAGAAGGAGACAAGAGCCCTCTCCTCCCTCTGTTGCCATGCCCACACTGAAAAGGCCTCTTCTAGTCTCACTGCCAAGGATGCTGTGTTTACTTTGTTAGAGGGGTTAGAGTATAAAGCACAACCATATAAAATGTGCCTCAATATTCTAAGTGAGCTGTGCACAAGTCACTGTGACAGACACTCAGGGTGAGATTGTGTCTCAGTCACTGCCTGCAGAAGAGGAGGAGAGGACTGACCATAGACCAGCAGCATCTCCCCAGAGGTGCTCTGCCTCTGGCAGATCCAAACGGTGCGGGAGAGATACACAACTTTGGTATGTGCATTTTCTTTCTAACAGGGGGTAGCATGTAGTCCCTCTGGCAGTCAGCAACCCACTCCATAACTATTCACTCCAGGCCGGATTTGGGAAGACCCTGCATGGTGATGCTAACCTTTTATTTATACTGTCTTTTGAAGCTTGCAGGCGCAAGTGTCCCAGCGTGGCCTGACAGCTAGCAAGCCTCTCACTAGGACTCTAAATAAACAGACCTCTGAAGTCAGCTTAGGCTGGACTGAGGACTTGGAAGCTCACCCCCCTCCCTGGAATTTGGAGCTTGAGTCATAACTCCATAGGTCTGTCAACCCGGCATGGAAGACTGGATCCCATGGACTCCAAAGTTCAGTGTAGACATACCCTGATCTGCCAGGTTCACACAGCCTGCACTGTCAGAGCACCAAGGAGAATCACTGGGCCTGTGTGTGTCCAGGAGCCTCAGGCTATGTCTGGACAGTAGGCTTCTTTTGGAAGAAGCTTTCCGGAAGAGATCTTCTGAAAAAACTTCCACAAGAGAGTGTCCACAATGCCAAAGCGATCTGCTTTTTTGAAAGATAGCGTATGCACTGAATGGACGCTATCTCTCATTTAAGCTGTGATTGCTATGGACGGAGAGGCCAGCAGGGCACCTGTGCTTTTTCCTCTTTCCTCTTCTTTCAAAAGAACTCCTTCTTCCCCATCCACACACGCCTTTTTTTGAAGGAGCTCTTTCTGAAAATGGCTTCTTCTTTATAGAAAGAGGATTACCAATGCTGGAAAAACCCTTCTGTTCTTTCAATTTCTTTCAAAAGAATGTGATTTCAGTGTGGACGTAACTGAAGGTTTTTTGGAAAAATGGCTGTTTTTCCAAAAAAACTCTGTAGTGTAGACATACCCTCAGTAAAGAGTCCTTTGTAATCATAGAATCATAGAATCCTAGGGCTGGAAGAGACTTCAAGAGATCATTGAGTCCAGCCCCCTTCCCAAAGCAGGACCAACCCCAAATAAATCATCTCAGCCAGGGCTTTGTTACACCAGAACTTAAAAACCTCTAGGTAATCCATTCCAGTACTTCACCACCTTCCTAGTAAAATAGTTTTTCCTAATATCCAACCTAGAGCTTCCTCACTGTAACTTGAGACCATTGCTCCTTGTTCTGCCATCCGTCACTACTGAGAGCAGCCTCTCTCCATCCTCTTAGGAACATCCCTTCAGGAAGTTGAAGGCTGCTATCAAATTCCCCCTCACTCTTCTCTTCTGCAGACTAAACAAGCCCAAATCCCTCAGCCTCTCTCGTAGGTCATGTGCTCCAGCTCCCTGCTCATTTTAGTTGCCCTCCCCTGGACCTTCTCCAATGTGTCCACATCCCTTCTGTAGTGGGGGGCCCAGAATTGGATGCAATACTCCAGATGTAGCCTCACCAGTGCTGAATAAAGGGGAATAATCACTTCTCTAGATCTGCTGGAAATGCTCCTCCTAATGCACCCTAATATGCCATTAGCCTTCTTGGCTAAAGGACACACTGTTGACTCATATCCAGCTTCTCATCCACTGTAATCACCAGGTCCTTTTCTGCAGAACTGCTACTTAGACATTCAGTCCCCAGCCTGCTTGGGATTCTTCCGTCCCAAGTGCAGGACTATGCACTTGTCCTTGTTGAACCTCATCAGATTTCTTTTGGCCCAATCCTCTAATCTGTCCAGATCACTCTGGACCCCATCCCTGCCCTCCAGCGTATCTACCTCTTCCCTTAGCTTAGTGTCATCTGCAAACTTGCTGAGGGTGCAATCCATCCCCTCATTCAGGTTATTAATAAAGATGTTGAACAAAACTGGCCTTAGAACCAATGCTTGGGACACTCCACTTGAAACCGACCGCCAACTTGACATCGAGCCGTTGATCACTGTTCTCTACCATGAGAGACTCTACATACTCCAACCTCTGTACTAATTCTTCTCCACCTCTTCACCCTTCTCTGGGGTTCTACCACTGCTGTTGGTGCATGAATCTCCTAGGCTGTGTCTATCAGGAACGTGAAGATGGAGGCTGTACCTGACGCCTTCACAGGAGCTCACAAGTTAGGAGGAACTGTTTGTGCAGAATGATTCTCAATCCACCCCCCCTCCCAGCAGCTAAAAAGTTGATTCTGCTGCCTCCCGTTGAACATTTACAAAAGAGGAATACAGATCTATTGGGAGACATAAAGCAAGGGCTGGAAATCACGTATACCTTAACATGGAAAATGGATACAGCAAAATGAACAGCTCTCTAGAAATCCATTTGAGATGGAATTTGTTCCATGTTCTTACCTCAGAATTAATTTTCATCGTCTCTTCCGTGTGGTAAAGGAGGAGCTTTTGCCCAGAAGAAGTTAAATTAACGTACACCTGTAGGCAGGGGTACTGAGAGATTTTCCAGCAGTCTGGACCACAGCTAAATGAGCAGTTAAATGTTTCTGTGATGGATGCATTGAGGAGCGTGCACTGAGCCTCTTCTGTCCAAACACTAGGTAGAAGAGAGAGAGGTTAGAAAAAACACATCAAATATTGTCAGTAAAGCAGTAAATAGAGCCAGATGTTACCTTCACACATACAGAATAGGAAGTGACTGTATAGGAAGGAGTACTGTAGAAATGGATCTAGGGGTCATAGTGGACCACAAGCGAAATATCAGTCAACAGTGTGACACTGTTGCAGAAAAGCAAACATTATTCTGGGTTGCATTAATAGGGGTGTTGTGAGCAAGACAAGTCATTCTTCCACTCTACTCTACGCTGGTTAGGTCTCATTTGGAGTATTTTGTCCAGTTCTGGGCACCATGTTTCAAGAAAGAAGTGGAGAAATTGGAGAAGGTCCAGAAAAGAACAACAAAAATGATGAAAGGTCTAGAAAATATGACCTATGAAGGAAGACTGAAAGAATTGGTCTTGTTTAGTTTGGAAAAGAGAGGACTGAGAGGGGACATTATAACAGTTTTCAAGTACTTAAAAGGGTGTTCCAAGGAGGAGGGAGAAAAACTGTTCTCCTTGACCTCTGAGGATAGGACAAGAAGCAACGGGCTTAAATTGTAGTAAGGGAGGCTTAGGTTTGGACATTAGGAAAAACTTCCAGTCAGGATGGTTAAACACTGGAATAAATTGCTTACTGAGGTTGGGGAATCTCCATCATTGGAGATATTTAACAGCAGGTTAGAGACACCTGCTCTTATCAGGGATGATCTAGATGGTGCTTGGTCCTGCCTTGAGATCAGGTGACTGGACTTGATGACCTCTCATGGTCCCTTCCAGTTCTAGTATTCTATGATTCTACGATTCATGGATATGATACTGTAGGTATCTTAGGAGAGACGCTCTTTCACAAGACTATTGCTTACAGGATAGACTTACATTCTCACTATAGCTCATACATCAGAGTGATTATTCACTAGCATATGAAGTTCATGTCTCAGGAATGCTAATGTAGTGGGTTCCCATGCATGTAATATTGACACATGATGGTAGGTTGTTGGCAGTGGGCAGTTAGCCTTGTCTCTTAACCAAAGCACTAACAGATTAATCAATCTCTAGTTGGCCGAACCACCACAAGGGGAAGACAGAGCACCACACTGACCAGGCATGGCTTACATGTATTAAGTTCTTCCATTGACAAAAAGCAGAGAGTTTGGAGGACATTTATGGAAGATTAAAGGGAACAAAGAAAGCTAAGAAAAATGGAAAGGGAGACAGCACGACTCACCCTTAATAGTCTCAGAGGGGTAGCCGTGTTGGTCTTTAAAAACAACAAGTAGTCCTGTGGGACCTTAGAGACTAACAAAAATATATATAGTATCATGAGTTTTCATGGGCAAAATGCACTTCTTTGAGGGTGTACCCATGAAGGCAGAGTAGGAGGACCATTTCACTCTTAAAGTGAAATAGATGCATTGTACCATGTGGCCCTCCACCATTATGTGTCAGAATACTTTTTATTCTGGTATAGCTCTCACTAAGTTTGAAGAGATTTTTGGTCTGTCTTGGGTACTTAAGAGGCTAAAAGGGAGTGATGTAGTCATTTTGCCCTCCCCCCCCCGCCAATACTGACTCACAAACCTACAATCTATGACTAGGCTTTTCTTAGGGTATGTCTAGACTACATGCCTCTGGCGACAGAGGCATGTAGATTAGGCTACCTGGCATAGGAAAATGAAGCGGCGATTTAAATAATCGCCGCTTCATTTAAATTTAAATGGCTGCCGCGCTGAGTTGATCAGCTGTTTGTTGGCTCAGCGCGGTAGTCTGGACGCTCCATGGTCGACATCAAAGGCATTTGTCGACCTCCCAGGTAAACCTCATCCCAGGAGGCATACCTGGGAGGTCCACAAATGCCTTTGATGTTGACCGCGGAGCGTCCAGACTACCGCGCTGAGCCGACAAACAGCTGATCGACTCAGTGTGGCAGCCATTTAAATTTAAATGAAGCGGCGATTAGTCTAGAGGTACCCTTAGGGACAAAGGTCACTGGAATGTCACAACTGACAGCTATGAGAGGGAGTCTCCCTCTCCTAATGGTCTTCTCTGGGAGCCCCAAGATTTTCTGGTGCTTTTCACTCTCTCCTAACTTTCTGCCACAGAGGAGTTGGGACATGGCTCCTTCACGTCAACCGTACTGCCTGAAAAGTATCTGCAATCTCTGCAAGCTGTGGACCCAGTATGAGAATCAGGGTTTTTTTCTATACAGGGACACTCAGCCCTGGCCTACACTAGGGAGTTACTTCAAAATAACTCCCCTTATTTTGAAATAACTTCTGCTTTCCACGAGGAATAACAGTAATTTTGAAATAGTTATTTCGAAATAGTAGTAGTGACTCCCCAGAGTCATTCAGAGTAATTACTCCCCAGTGCTCCCTGGGGCTCTAAGTCTAGGTAGCACATCCATATTAACGGCGCCTGCCTCGGACTAGTTTTGAGACTTCTCTGTAGTGTAGACCTGCTATTTCAAAATTATTATGTTTTTATTTTGAAATAATTTCCTACTGTAGACATGCCCTCAGGAAAGTTAATCCGAATTAATTAAAGGTGTGAAAAGATGATATGCCATGTGATTTTAAATGATCTCCTGGACAATTTCTCTTTTGCTCTGGTAACAATTATAGTCATAGGTTCCATGCATTCAAAGTGGTTGATTATGAAAGTTCAATTATGGTATGATAATTCTGTTAATAATTATTATGAAAAAGTGAGGATTTTTGCCCATTAGGGCATTATGTATTTTGGTGATGGATAATTGTTCTCTTCAAGGGGTATGCCTAATGGCTATTTTAGGAGAAATGATGCAGACTCCTGGGATGTATTTCTGACTCTCTCTCTTTTGCTTCTCTGTACCTTATTTTATCCACATATAAAAGAGGTTATAATTGCACTTATCTCACAGCTGAATTTTGAGACTTAGCTAATTAATAACTTCAAAGTGCTTTGATATCCTTGGAAAATATGTCCTATAGCTCACAACATAACTGATCTTTTCCCCAAAAAGCAATGTTGACATTAACGACCTCCATAATTGGCAATGTTCTTTCTAAGGGGGTCTGGGAGAGAGAGTGATTTTGAAATGTAAATACTCTTGGATGTTTAAACAGGTTTGATCTCTGTCTCTAAACTTAAGATCTATTTGGATTTAAAAAGAGAGGAATAATTTTATGCCTGGAAATAACATGCAGGGTAACCAATCCTCATGAATCAGTGCTCATCCTGATAATTGCAGAGGACAGGAAGGCATAGTTTCCTACTGGTATAGCATTAACACAACAGATGTTTTCCTTGCTTCCTCTGAAGAATCAGCTATTGGCCACTGCCAGAGGCAGGATATTGGGTTTGGTAGATCAATGGTGCAATCCAGAAAGGCACAGTCTTGTTCCCATGTCTTCATGGATCAGAATAGATAAGCATTGCTGATAACCCCATCATGCTTGAAAGTTGCCCTGAAGCACAGCTAGTGAATCATAGTCCAAAGAGTTCTGGTGCTTAGCTAAGAAGTGAAACAATGGAAGGACATCAGAGAAATTAAGTGAAGTATAATTACTATGAAAGATGATGTCTCACTTGCAGCAAATTATTATGTTTCAGCAGGATTTTACTTGTTAAAATGAAGGAATTAGCTTACATGAGAACTAAATGCTATAAAATAGCACGATCCCTTTTCAAATTAAACTTCCATTTTTCCATTTGAAAGGACAGTGCTTCTCTAGGCCACTGAATATTATTGCTGCTCCCTGCTGAATTAAACAGGGGCTCTGTTTTACAGTGATAGCCACTCCATAGTTTATGGACTACAGGAATCCACAGATCAGCTGTTAAAGATATTATACAAAATTTATATTGTGAGGGAGAAGGTGTTTTCAGAATCAAACTGTTCATTCTCCCACTACAATTCAACAGTGACAAATTTAAAACTGGCAATCAGTGTTTTGTCAGAGCCTGTAGCTCTGATTCTGCTCATGCTTACACCAGTACAACTCACTTAGGCCTTGTCTCCACTTACCAGGAAATTGATGCCACAGAGATCAATCTCCCGGGGGTTGATTTAGCAGGTCTAGTAAGGACACACTAAATCAACTGCTGATTGCACTTCCATTGACTCTGGTACTTCATTGGCTCATGAGGAGTAAGGGAAGTCAATGGAAGATTTTCTCCTGTTGACCGTCTTCTTGCAGTGGGGACGGAGTGCAAACTTGAACTAAGGTATTTTGACTCCAGCTAGTCACGTAGCTGGAGTTGCATACCTTAGTCTGACTTTGACCCCTAGTCTTAGAAGCATAGCTGTGTTAGTCTGTATCTGCAAAAACAACGAGGAGTCCTGTGGCATCTTAGAGACCAACAGATTTATTAAAGCATAAGCTTTCGTGGGTAAAACCCACTCCATCAGATGTAGACCTGGCCTTATTTGGTATGGAGTTATTCTGGATTTATATCAGCGGAGGTTAGAGGAAAATCAGGCAATTCTGATCAAAGGGGCAAGATGAGGAGAAGAGAAAGCAAGGAGGGAAATGAAATCAGTGGAGCCAGACATTCCAGGAACAGTATATCCACAAAATTTACCTCTGCATGTATGACCGCAGCAGTGTAATTCCCAGGAGGAAGTACATCATAATGGAGCACACCATCATAGTCAGTCCTAGGAGTATGGCCCGATCTTCTCCTGCTTTCAGAGCTGTGACAGTTTTCCTTTTGTCCAGTAGATCGTGATCCCTGATTTTTTGGTAAATATTTCTGAGGTTGAAAATAATACATTCTTATGTGAAGTTTATATTTAATTGGTGAACCCTCTAAGGGTGGGTAGTTCCACCACCACTCCCATCTCATGGGAGATAAGGACTAAAGGTTCCTCAGATGTCCTTTTCAGTGGATTCTTTCTAACCTGGCAGGGAATTAATTTCACTTCCAAAATATTTTACATTCCAGAAAAGGGTAAAGTCCTTGTATTGCAATAAAAACATTTAGACAGCTGAGCCAACTCAGTAAATCCCTCTCCGATGTATCATTGACTCTAATGGACTTACCCCACATTTGAATTTTGACTCATTAACACCAACTCTTGCCCCATTCCCCTGAACATTATTAGGTATTTTGCTGGGTTTTCTTCAGGACTAAGTTCATTACAGTAGCCAGGCCAGAAGACAATACAACCCAAAAATGTCTGAGGGGACCTCACAACACACATCTGCTAATTTCCCTATGGGTTAGTAGAGGAGTTTGATTCAAAGCACATGGAAGACAATGGCAATCTTGGGATCAGATCCTCGTGTTCTATTTTAAAAATGTAACTCAAGGGAATATATCTAATGCATTACAATTAATATTCTCTCTGAAAATTATCCAACAAAGCTACTTTTTCCCTGCAATTAAGAAAAATACAATAGACTATTCTCCCCTCCAGCTCAGAGAGTCCTTTTTACATCCTATATCCTTTCATCTCCAGGCCTTTGATGATTCAAGAGTCAAGGGGACACAGTGACAGGGGAGGGATGTACTTGAGTACATTTCAAACACACACAAACTTTGTGGGTTTAAAATGTACTTACAGACCTGAGGTTGATCATAAGCTTCTGCATTTTCTGTTAAGATTCTTTTGAATCTTCCAGGCAGCACCCGATGCATGTGACTTTTGAACCACCATAAAATGGCCATAGTAGTACACCTGGAAGTAGTTCATCTTCTACCGTCTGCAAAATGGCAGGTGAGCAGCATCAGCATGAGCATTATTTGGGGTTCCAACAAACCTACAACTCATCTAAGCTGAATCTATCAAGTTTCATTTGTTCTTATTTAAAAAAGTAGCACGCAGTCAACGTTAATAGACCAAACCCTGCAATTTACAATAGTGTTACTACAACACATAAGGATAATACTGCAGCCACTTGTTCCTGTGGAACTCCTTGCTGGAGGATGTGGTGAAGACTAGGACTTTAACAGCGTTTAAAAAAGAGCTAGATAGTTTCATGGAGGTTAGGTCCATCAATGGCTATTAGCCAGGATGGGTAGGAATGATGTCCCTAGCTTCTGTTTGTCTGGAAATGAATGACAGGAGAGGGATCACGTGAGGATTACCTGTTGTGTTCCCTCCCTCTGGGGCATCTGGTATTGGCCACCGTTGGCAGACAGGATATGTTTTGCCCAGATCTTGCTAGAAACCCTCAAATATATCATCATACCAGAAGTAAAATGGGTGAAATCCTGGTTCCTCTGGAGTCAATGGGAGTTTTGCCATTGACTTTAATAGTACTAAGATTTCATCCCAACTCTCGAAGTTTCTTCCTTTTCTATCAATATGTCTCAACTATTTTTTCCTTAGGCTTTTCCATTAATTAAGTTCTCCAGATAACTATTTTCTTTCCCAAGTTTATGGGTTCACTTCTAATTTACTTCCTTAGGTTTCCAGGGTTTCTCTATAAAACCAGGTTCCACAAAGACTTTCATCTATTTCCTTCACTAGAAGTTAAACAGTAATGCAGCCTATTGAGATTTTCTGTGATGTTGTGGGAAATCTTTTGTAATTTTATTGGATGCTGTTGCTTTCAAAGAACTGATGTAAAATAATAGACTAATGTTACACTGCTTTTATTATTTGCCAAAATGTATTTAACTCTGATAGCTGCTATTAAGATATGCATTGCTTCCAAATGAAAGCAGGCAGTAAGGTACCAATAGTCATACCGTTCCAGAACATTAGCCAATCACACAGCATAACTTATGTCAGTCTGTAGACGTAAACCCGACACAGTGCAATCAGTCTCTAATGTCACCAGAACCACCAGAACATAAAGGTGATTTAAATGGACGATTTAAAAACAAACAACTAATTGAAAATAGTTACAAATGTTTCCCATGTGGCCTGTAGCCAAGAAGAGCGCAATGAAATGTAAAAAGATGGACTATAAGGTATGTTGTAGAAACAATCTACCTACAAAGCAACTGGAAAACTGATCAGTATGTGGGGAAAGTCTGCCAGTTATGTTTTCAAGACCCTGGGGCCACAGAGAATAAGGATTTGCTGATGAGGTCATGCCAGGAGCACTGACTCCATGATTTTTCTGTTGTCATTGTTGATGAAAAGCCCTAAAAAAAGATGGAATTTGATGCATTTTATGTGACGTTTCATCCCCTGAATCGCTGCAGTAAATACTTATGGGTAACAGTTGAACACTGTGCAAATGTGTGGCTAGACAGTGACTTGAAGCACAGGCCTGAGAATGTGGTGGTGTGTCAGATGCACTAACTCAGGAGTAACTCCAGGAGATGCAATTCCTCCCCTGCTTCCCACTTGCTCCAGCAGGTTAGTGGGGGAACATGTACCATACCAGAAGAAAATTCTGATGCTCTCCTTGTGCCAGCCAGAGAGACTAGAAGGGGGCTGGACCCAAGAATCTGTGCATTCCCTACATTCCCTGCCCATCTTTTCCAGTAGGAGCAGTCAGAAAGCATCTAGTGCAGGGGTTCTTAACCAGTGAGGTACGTCTCCCCAGGGGAGGTGTGAAGGGCATACAGGGGAGGTGTGAGGTGCCTCCCAGAAAATTTATTGCAATTGCCTTCTCACTGGATAAAATTCTAAAGTTTAGATTTCTTCATAATTAACATTATGAATTAAAATTATAAACATTAATTTCTTATTAACTTCTAGAGATCGGCACACTACAATAGCAGTGTGAATCAATCAGGCCTACGTGACGACACACTACAGTAACAGTACGCGAGCATTGCCGACTTTCATGTTCAAATATTACGTAAATTTGTTAGGAAAAGGTTCAAAGTAAAAAGCTCATATTATTCATTTAGGCATTGTAACGGGGTTCACTCACCCCACAGCGCCACCAGCCGTCGGACTTGGCAATTAGCTCGGACGGCTGCGTCCAGCGTCCAGCTGGTTCGCCAGGTCCCAGGGTTCAGGCAGGCCTCAGGGTTCGAGCCGGGCCTTCAGCTCAGGCCGGTCCTCCGAATCGCCAGGCACCAGTAGAGCCTTGGGTTCCTCTAGGTCAGAGGGTAGCCCTGCTGGCCGGCTTGGCCAGGCCTCGGTGGCCCAGGCAGGGAAGCCTTCGCTGGCCTGAGGGAAGGCGGCTGTGGGAGGCCCGGGCCAGGTCTCAGCCTCGTCAGCTAGGAGCTCTGGGCAGGACTCTGTCTCCCTCAGAGGCTGGGCCCCGACTGAGCTCCCTGGCAGAGTTCTTATAGTCCTAGCCATGCCCCTTAGCTTCCTGACAGGGGAGGGGGCGGGGCTAGGTTGTGCACAAAATGGCTCCCAGGGGGGTGTGAACATGAAGTTCACTTTCAGGGGAGGTGTGAAGGTAAAAAGGTTAAGAACCCCTGATCTAGTGCCTGTTTACATCTATGAAACCTCACTCGATGCTTGGGTAGCCTGCGCAGCAGAACAGCGGAAGACTTTACCTCCATCTTACTCCTTGTGTGGGTGTGTGATCCAAATCATAATCTATCCCATAAGCAGCCTATCCTCCCAGAAGCACAAGCATCACTCCCTCACCTCAGTGAGCATAACAAAATTCTTGTATGGAGACAACTGTCCTCCATGTCAACACAGTGGATGACCGCACTAAAGTCTACTCTGTAGTACGTGGCTTTGTGATGGAGTGGTTTGGGCATGTGTGTAATAGGGCCCCCTCTGCTGTGTGGGGATTTATCAGGTGGGAACTATTAACCCAGGGGAGGAACTGCTCTTGCGGAGCAGATAGGATACGTCTACACAGCAGAGTTATTTTGGAATAACTGACGTTATTCCGAAATAACATTGTGCATATGAACACTGCCAGCCTTTATTTTGAAATAAAGTCGAGCTGGCGGACTTCTTAATCTGACTTCTGTAACCCTCATTTTATGAGGAGTAAGGGAAGTCGAAGGAAGAGTGTCCTTCCTTCCACTTCCTGCTCTGTAGGCGGCGCCAAAAGCTGAACTAAGCTATTTCGACTTAAGCTACGCAATTGACATTGCCGAAGATGGGTAGCTTAACTCCACGTTAGCCCTGCTGTGTAGACGTGCTCATAGAGAGCTACGCTTAGGCAGCTGATCTTTGTTTCTGTTGCTGTATGGACACAATGAGCTCACCACTGAAGTGTGGTGTCGCAGATCAGTGCATCCAGGCCATTATGTCGTGGAGATTCACTCTAGTGCCTGAGCTCATGTGATAACTCCCCGTATGTCTAATTGGTTTTTTATAGTCCTAAGCCTGAGAACAAGGGTTCTCCCCTCCCCCAGCCATGTACAAAAGAAGATTAATGTAAATGAGGCCAGGTGGACAAAAGCTCTTTGCTCCTCCTACTATTTCTGAATTGTCAGTTCTTCCTGATAAATCCCCAGGTTCTCTTGTTAAATGGCTCTCAGCCAGTGTAACTCGGATGACTTCACACTCTGACGTGACTGCTATGGGAGGAAAATTACACATGGCTGTGTTGTATAGTCCGGGGGTAGAACAGAGGGAATCTCTTCCTCTCAATTCCCAGTATCTCTGCAGTGTAGTCAGCAGTTCCTTATACGAAATCTGAGCCCAGACAAGAGCTTAGGGAGAACCTATGCAATGAAACTAGGCAGCACAGGCTATGTTTAAGCAGTCTGGGAGCTAGAGAGACAAGCAGATCATCAGGGATTTGTCTGATTCTAGTGGCTTGAAAAAAAGAATCCTGTTTATATTCATTATCGTCAAGAACTGTTCCTCTTTCAGCACAAAGGACACTGCATCTTCTTAGCACCAGTCTCACTGATAACAAGGGGCCTGCCAAATGCACCCTCATGTACATTAAGGCCTCCGGTGTGACTTGAGGTTGTGGTTTTATCAGAGTTTCTGTGCACACGCTAAATATGCCACACACATTAGAGAGGAGTTCATATGATACCTTTTTAAAAGGAGCGCTATGGTGTGCTACAGTGACGAATGGCTCAGAGACCCACTAAACAGCCAACACTACTCCCCTCCACCCATCTCACATGGCCACAATGAATAAGGGCAAGATTTTGCATATAAAATGTATGTCCTATTTCCTCCATTCTCCCTTGCAGCTGAGAACTCACGATCCCATTCTGAGAGGTGTTGATCTGCTACAACATTCAGGTCAGCCACGAGGAGCTGCAGAGGCTCAGGAGTGCCCAGGATTTGGCCCCCAATTGGCAGGGTCTAGGCGCAGTGAAGAGATGAGTAATAGGACTCTCGGGATTGTTTCCTGATTCAAGTCTCTCATAAAAAAAAAAATCTACAGTAACCTACCAGACAAGCTAAAAGGACATACTTTGGATTTTGAAAACAACTACAACTCAGCCAAAGGATCCTCTTCCTTAATGAGTTTAATGGGGGTTAGTTAATTTAGATGCATCGTAATCTGACAGCACGGTCATGCTGCTGTCAGATGGGAATACACACGTGCTTGTATTTTGCCAAATGGCTCTGAATCCTGATTCAGTTCCCTGACATTACCGTTGTTATGCAGGTATCATTCATATTACCTCATGCCAGGCATGTCTAGGTACCTGAAATCCTTGAATGTAGAGGTCAAATCCAAACCTGCATATTATCTGCAAGGTTCCCTTGGTTCTGCAGGAACACAAGCAAACTCACCTGGGGGACTGATCCAAAACACATTGAACTCTATGGAATGCTTCCTATTAAATACAAGGGGCTGCAGATCAGGCCAAACAAGTTCCCCTCCCCCCCCCCAAAAAAACAACATTCCTTAGATTTGCCAAGCACAGGAGATTGGGCTCAAAGTAATTGAAGATAACTGAGAAATTAATGAAGGCTTAAGCAGACTTCTTTAGGGATCTCAAAATTTAAATAGTGACATTCGGGCGGAAAAAAACCCAAATCAGTCCATGTCTAAAATAAGCATGCAATGTCAGGCTTTAATCCTTCATATGCTTATGATTGTGAGTAACTACCTGACGG